>OX419637.1:10040000-11516859 GCA_948473465.1 Lithophane ornitopus | reverse complement strand
CCTTTTCCCAACTATGCTGGGATCAGCTTCTTGTCTAACCGGATGCAGCTGAATACCAGAATTTGACATGGAGCGACTGCTTATCTGACCTCCACAACCAAGTTACTGGGTAATACGATACCCCATAATATGATTGATGGTTATCCAGACCTTCAGCCTTCTGATGTATAAGGACTGTCAAAGATCCTCGAAAGACAGCCGGGACCAACAGCTTAACGAAGGCACGAAGGGGTCTCGGTATGCAAAGACACCAATCCACGAACCAACCGCGGCTAGCGTAGCTTAACCTGATCGATCGACCGTGCGGCTGTTATTACTTCGCCACAAGCCCCACAGAAAACGCTCCCAGAAAACAGAAGAAATCCTAACGATTCTACGCGATTTCCCATTTTTGAGTTGGCGCCTTTACATGGGACCAACTTCGAGGTATACCCTGCTCAATAAAAAAAGAATTATTCAAATCGAATGCTCAGTAAAAAGCCGTGGTCTGACATAAAAAAAAAAAAATACGTGTCGACTTGAGAACCTCCTCCCTTTTTTTGTTCGTCGGTTAAAACATCTCTCGATCTTCTTACGTCACTCAAGAAAACAGACATTACCGTATAATTTCCCCATTATGTAAATTCTAAATTTCGGAAAAACCTTTATTAATCTTTCCCCAATTTGTCATACTGTCAAAACGTCAAACTCAAGATTCGGTTATCGTTTCGAATACCATTAATCAAATTCCCCCCCGACTGACAAGCACCTGTTAGGCATTATCCATAAGACCCAAGAGAAATGCGTGGAATCCTTAACGGTACTGCCACCAATCAATTCAACAGACAGGCTAATTACTAGCAGTAATGACTAAACATTAGCAATTAATCACTTGTGCTGGGTATTCTGATGTATTCGCCGGCTAAAGCAGGTAATTTGCGTAATGTGAGTAATTTTACAATGGATGGATAAATTATTAAGATTATTGTAGATGCATTTGCCTGTGATTTTGATTAGTCGTAATCAAATGATTATTGAAAAATTAGTTTCATTAACCTTTTAACCGCTTACGACGGATTTATCCGACAAATATTTTCGTGTCCATTTCGCCAGAGTCGTATATTTACGACACTCATTTAATCATTTTTTTTATTTAATTACCCTTTGCACACCATCTTTGTTGAAGGTTATTATTATTTATTTTTAGATTTTTCGATGCCAAGCGCTGGGGGCACGAAAACCGATATAAAGCCGGGCGGTTAAAAGGTTAAAGGATTGTGGCCATCATACATCATACATTATCTACCTACAGTCGACACAAGCACGAAAGTTTGACAACCAGTCTTACCAAGGGGTACCCAGTTACTGGGTTGTGGAGGTCAGATAGGCAGTCGCTCCATGTAAAATACTGGTAATCAGCTGCATCCGGTTAGACTGGACGCCGATCCCAACATAGTTGCGAAAAGGCTAGGCAGATTGATTGAGTCGTGGAGATACCGATAACAGAAAAGAGTTGCATACCCGTCTTTTAGACTAAAATAAAAGCTAATAGGTACTCTCGCTTTAATTCCGACTATTTTTTAAACAACTTCAAAAAAAGAAATGAGGTTCTTAATTCGTTTTTTAATTACTTTCTCCCAAAATACAAGCTTGACTTAGTGTGGGAGTTGGTATATCAACAAATATTTGCTGCTGTACAACCATCAAACACCTTTAAAAAATGTATCTCTTAGATTAAGTTTTTGTTGTACTTTGAGAGTGAAACAAATTATTTATAATTTATTTTTATTTGTTAAATGAAATGAAATGAAATTGTTTATTCTGTAAATGATAAATGATAAATGATTTATTTCTGTAAGTAGGTTTGTACAAACACTTTTACACGTCAAACACATTTTTAAAACTAGATGAGGTCGGCGTTTCCTATCTGACTACTCTGAGAAGAAAGGCCGAAACAAACTCAGAGGTCACAGTCTCTTTTAAAGTCCAGACATAATCTTGGCCAGATCATGTGAAGACCATGTAGATTGGTGTCTGAAATGGTCTTTTGAGGAAAGAACCACACAGATTGAGTGGACCTGTCCAGTCAGTGCACGCATTTGTCAGTGATCGTGCAGCTCAACTAAAAGCTCAACGAAAAATAGGATATTGGAATCACTTTTACACGTCATATTAAAAAATATTAAAAATAAGCTAGATGAGGTCGGCGTTTCCTATCTGACTACTCTGAGAAGAAAGGCCGAAACAAATTCAGAGGTCACAGTCTCTTTTAAAGTCCAGACATAATCTTGGTCAAGCCATATGAGGACCATGTAAATTAGAGTCTGAAATGGTCTTTTGAGGAAAGAACCACACAGATTTGAGTGGACCTGTCCAGTCAGTGCAAGCATTTGTCAGTAATGGTGGAGCTCAACTCAGAACTTAAGGAGCTCAACGACTCGACGAACAATACTCTAGTTATACGCGATTACTCGAACACGGCTGGACCGATTTGAAAAATTCTATTTTTGTTTGAAAGGGAAAATAAAAAAACTTGCCCTAAGTGTGGCCAGCCCTAACTTTGGCTACATCGTACATGATAGGTAAATCGTATTTGTGAGGATGGGAGACGTTCCACTTCCACTTAATCATTACATAAGGACAAAAGTCTGTTACCTACATAATTTCAAGTAAGTTCAATATAACGAGCTTGCCCAAGCGCAGTGAGCATCAGATCATTTATTGACTGCAATCTAATACTGATATCACGTCTTGTCCGTCATGCTGTGACGTAACCGTGTTGTAATGTACCTACCTACGTAGGTAATGGTCAAGTGTGTTACAGAAGGTTTAGTTGTACCTGTAGGTATGGCAGAATTCACATACCTACATAACTCAATTTTAATCGAAGCTAAATCTCGGGTTGGCTTCACTACACACACCCGGTTTCGAATTGAATAACAGCGGCGAAATTAAAAATTTTGTTTGCAAAAAGAAATTGTCGCGGGATGCATTGAAGGACACTTTATGTAATGGTAAATAAAAATAGTTTGGCAAGTTCTGAACTTCAAATTCTCAGTTCGGAAACCGGCAATATCTGCAAATAGCGATAGAAAAACTTTTTTAAACTAAGAACGTCTAAAAGTAGATCGTTTGAGGAATCTGAGGATCGAGATTAATTTTTATGTTTATTTTTCAAACTAAAACAACCTGGTAGTGACGTAATCAAATCAAAATATTTAAATATGTAGTTACGAGATTGTTTTCATTGGTCCGAAATACTTCAAAGTTCTTTGAGCGTGACCTGAACGAGACTCGCTTCCATTGATGATGATGCCGATGGTGGAAAATATTCAATCTATCTACTATTCTAACCTCAAAAGTTAAACTCAAAATCTAACACCTTAAATTCTAGGACATGATTATTTTTACAACAATCAATCTGTATGATTTTGCTCAACAACGTAAATAACGCAATGAATGTTGTTGAACTGTCAAAATGAAAGCCATTGCTACTGTAAGTGTGTTACGCAATTGGTCATACAAAAATTGTATATAACTGGGACGTAAACTTCTGCTATCCCTGCACATTGTCAAAGCATTTCTAAGTGGGCGATGCTTCATAGTTTGTTTATAAAAGAATGCAGAGTAAACTCTCCGACAGTTATGTAATGATCCAAAGTAGACATATAGGTACATTGTTTATCATGCTCCAAGTCGATTGTTTTTATAAACATTTTATAGTATTGTCACTAATGAAACAATCTATAGTACAGTGACTAATTACGCATGTGTTTAGTAAACTAACGAAGATAGAAAGTATGTAGGTACCTAAATTATTGAATGAATAACTTTGCTTCCTGCTTTTGTTAACACCCTACTGCTTTAAACCATTGTAGGTGACTGTTGTAGTGTGTGGAAGACCTATTGAAACAAAAAAAAAAACAACCGACTTCCAAAAAAACACTATAAAGTGAAAAATAACTTTAATTTCTGAAGTCGTGACAACAAACGAAAATTTAACACCAAAGACACCACAATAAAGTTATTTTTCACTTTTCACTGTTTTTTTTTTGGAAGTCGATTGTTTTTTTATTTTTTTGTAAAACGTTTTTATTTTTCACTTTTTAGTTGTTTTACCTTCCCCACACAAATTCTAGGTCCTATGTTTAACGAAAACACGTTACATACAATTTTCTCGATAGAAAAAAAAAAACAAAGTTACCTCTAAACCGAACTCTAAAAGCAGGTCTTATGACTTTTTTTTTTTAATAGTTACCATTATTTTCACCTTAAAAAGCAATTACCTAAACTATTCGAGGCTTGGAGCCACCAGCACCCCGCTTCTCGCTCTCACTTAGGCCGCGAGCTGTATGGTGCGAGCGAGATAAAAGTTAATTTGAGTAGAGGAAGTATAGGCCTTTAAAAAACGGAAGTATTAGGTAGAGCCGTCGCGGCGTAGCGTATTCGTATAGGTACTACAACAGTGGAGCCAACATCACGGCAAAGGTACTATTTGACTAAACGCATACTACCAAGCTCTTGATGTCTTGACAAAGTGTAAAGAGGAAATCAAACATTATTCACCAATAAGGTCCGTTAAAATGCCTAAAGCAGTTTCCATTTAAGGCATCCATCTAAAAAAGATCTTTGTTTACAAATCACCATTCCTATTCCTACATAAATCAGCTACTATATTAGGCTTTCACCGTTACATCAACAAATAAATCTTCAAACGAATAAGAATGATGACATTTACGATAAGAAAGTCAATTCATACGAAATTATCTCGTTGTTGTGAATCTATAAGATCGTAAATCATGGAAAGGTGGTGTCTAGTTATAACCTTTTGCTACTGATGTTGAGAATTTTGAGTAAGGATTTGTTGCTTCATATGGTTTGAAGGTGTTAAATTCTTTGCCCCTGCAGATTTTCTCAGAAAAGTTATCTGTTTTCTGGATATTGTATATTATTGTATAAACTCAAATCTCCTTTGTATTATATAATTGCACAGGTGTGAGTACTATGTACTATAGAGCTACCATTTACCGGGTATTTTGTCTTTCATTGACTTGAATGTGCCCTGGCTGGGAATGTCATGCTCACTCAAATGTCTCGCTGATGGTGGCGTATGTGTTGGATCATTTAGCTCCCTTCAAAATGTTTGAGCTGAATGGTGCTGATCCATGCGTCATGTTCGTGAACGGGCGCCGTCAGTTGTGACTGGTCATTTCTTAGCTGCCAATGCTTATTTTAATTTTTGAATTGTTCTTATTTTATAATTGCGGACGCTTTTAACGTGCTTTCTACATTGTTCTCACATGTATAATTTCATCATGAATGATGTAACCATTATATCAATATTTTGATTTAAAAGAGTGTCCATGGAGTTTCTTGCCCGTTCTTCTCCATAGGTACCTACGCTAGGTACGCTTTGGACTGGGCAACTAGCTTCATATTTCTGACTGACTGACTCCTTGACAATTCAAAAGTGCCTGTAAATGGTTTTATTGAAATAAATGCTTTGAGTTTGAGTTTGATATATACCTATAACCTCTAAGAAACTCCGGAACTTTTCTAACAACTTTTAAATGAAACGAAAATCGTTTCATTTAAAAGTTGTTCCGTACAGAAATTTTAGCAATAGACTACCTCAATGTGGTTTAATTCTTCTAAAATCAAGATGGTTTAATTCTGTTTGACTAAAATATATGACGGGAAGTAAATGAAAAACGGAATTCCATATGTATATAGCAGGCCTTACAAGTGCTCTATGACTGTTCAACATGAATTATGAATGTTAGAAGATATTTTCATTGAAAAAACTTTTGTGTTTTTTTTGGAAGCCGGTTGTTTTTTTTTGGTAAAAGTTTTTATTTTTCACTTTTTAGTTGTGGTACCTACCCCACACAAATTCGAATACCACTACCTGCTATGTAAATAACAGTGACGGAGTCAATCAATATATCATCTACATACACTAAGTGGGAAAAAATACGTAATATTGAAGCTAACTCAAAAACTACGCAAGCAAAGTTAATTAAATTTATATGGGACCACCTCTGAAGCATGCCCTACCAAACAAAAAAAGAATCATCAAAATCGATTCATAATTGGCGGAGAAATCGAGTAAGATACACACAAAAAAAAACATACAGATGAATTGAGAACCTCCTCCTTTTTGAAGAAGTTAATAAATTGAATTCATTGTGAACTAAGAACACCACGTTTTGGTTTCAGTTGCAATTCAAGTATACTCTTGAACACAGTTGAAGTTTGAATACAATTTAGGACGTGGGTAATTCGCTAAATAAAAATAAAATACATAATGATAAGTACACAGTAAAAAAAAATACGTAGGAACCAAATAAAGCCAAATACATAAAGGTACCTAATTAAAGCTCATACAATAAAAATAACTTATATACTATACCTATTTACACAAACCTATACCCCATTTGAAATAAGATTAGACATTAAAACAAACCCTTTTACAGTCCGTTCATCCGATTTTGACTTCTATACCGTAGGCATAAGGATAGCATTAAAAGCAAAAAAAGTTACACAATACCAACTATCTACTGCGGCTGCCATTTGTCATGCCACCAACGCAATAGAATTCAAATTCGGTTGAACGGAATGTAAAAAAGGCTTATCTATGCGTCTTATCTTATTTCAAATGGAGTATAATAATATAATATACCTACATAATTAAACACATCTAATACTTTATAATAATACTTGAATTTCTTCTTAACCCTCTCTCATAATTTTGCCGTGCCCGACAGGGTCCATATTGATCTTGAACTTATTACCACCTAGTAACATATGGAAAGCAATAAAAAAATTATTAGTAGTATTGAGTATTTAAAAAAAGAAACCAAACAATAATTTTGCAACCATTTGGCATAACACGACGAATGGACACGCTTTAGATTTCAATCATCGATATGAAACCATCATTTTGTTCATTCTTATCAACATACATGAGTTATAGTGAAGGCTATAACATAAAATTGAACTTATTGATTTGTTTCGCGATAAAATCAATACTCTCAGTATGTAACCATGTAGGATAGGCAATGCAATTATGTGTTTCAAAGAATTCAACTCGACGATTATGAAAATTGAAGAGAAAATTACGATATATTTGTTTAAGTTTTTTTAAATAAATTAATACGTTAGCTATTTTTTTTTTACGGGTTCACTGAGTGTCCTTTTCAGCCTTCGAATAATACAGATAAGGCTTTTTTTTGAGTGTGGGAAATCATCAAATGACTTCTCCGAGAGGAGGAGGAGGGCGTGTCAGACTTTTATTGACTAAAACTCACCCGTGTTCCTTTAGTTGCCTGTTGCCAAGGTCCCGGTATCCCTTTCGGACTTTCCCGTAACCCTAGCAGGGCAGATCTAAGGCTGACAAATAATCTTAAACCTTTTAAGTTCTTCAACTCGCTATACCCATATCGATCCCCAAAATTAAACCGAGTGACTATTTAATTTTTTACCACATTGGAAATAATATTTCTCATTATTAGACAATGGTTAAGGCCAAATGAGATCATTCGCATGTTCATCCATCATCCATCATCATACATTTCGATACATCAATCAATTTGTCTGTTCCATACGTTTATCCTTGAGTGGATCAAACGCCCACTAGTGTGGACTATTGTTTATTTTTGTTATTAAAAATGTTATTAATATTATGTTGGTTTGTTTGTGATTTATTGTTGACTGTTTGACCTACAAGCCTAGTTGGTTTAATTTTCTGGCTTGGCATTGCGTTGACGAGGATTAGAGGATTGATTGATTCAATCCGGCTTGCATAGGATACATTTCCTGAGTACATCAAATTTATTCTTTCGAAAAATATCTCCTTACTTTCGAATACTCCATTTAAAGAGACACTCTACTAAAGATGACTGATGATTTTATGTATCGTGAGACATTTCTCTCTATCCCCAACTCTATGCCCAAGGGGATCCCTCCTTGGTGACTGGCTTATGATACAGTTTTCTTTTTATCTCACGAAGCTACGCATGCTTTACTTGTGGTAACCACTTCGCCCGTGCCTCGTACGGTACCCAGAGCTCCCGCGCTAACACACGCATTAACATCGTGTTTGTATACTTGGTTACCGCGAGTAAAGCGCGAGTCGCTTTTTGAGATAAAAATACTGTACCATGGTATGAATTATGAGGGTTTATAATTCATGCAGATACATAAGAAGTATCAGAGGGTCTAGACCTTTGTCTAGAGCTTTTGACATTCTATCTGCGATAACGATGATGGAAAGACAAAAATGTATAGGACTGACATACGCTATCGAAAAGCTGAAAGTCGTTGTAGAAATACGAAACGCTTTCGAAGCGATTGTCACTTGTCTAAGCCCTTAGGAAGGCTTTCGACCTATTCGCCAACTTAATACTTAAAATAACTTATTTTCATCCTACTTCATTTGTTCTTTAACAAAGGACTTAAACTCCACTATTGCACAATTTTAAGTTGTCAATCAGGTTTAACTTATTGGAACTCCGAAGGGCCATAAATATCTAACAAAAGGACAGACAGACAATACATTCAAAATGGGTTCCGAGAAAACTGGTAACATTCATAAAATGGTAACAAATTGGCAGAAATATATCTTGAGCTGACGGTTTCTTTATTAAGCTGTACCTTGTGTAATGTGGTTGAAAGCTTCTACACAGCTTCGCCAGGAATTTGAAGCCGGGTACCTGATATATTCAAAATCAAAATATTTTATTTCACATAAACCTACATGGGCACTTATGAAACGTCAGAAGCTAGGTGCATGGTTCCAATTGGTCGTTTCCTATGGAGAAGAGCCGGCAAGAAACTACACGGTTCCTCTTTTTACCCGACCACGGCGAAGAAAAAAGGAGGGTTATGATTTTGACCGGTATGTATGTATGTTTGTATGTTCATCTGTTCCCTCATATCTTCTAAACGACTCATCACAATTTGACAAATGAGGTATCGTTGGAAGCGTCTTGATCGTCCGCTGGCTATGTGACGTCACACTAAATTAAAAATGGCGCCCTCTAGAGGATATAAAGTCAGGAACTAAAATTTTTTTTTGTTTAATCGTACCATGTTGGGTATCAAATGAAAGAGCTTAATGAGCACATTTCAAAAATATATATATTATAACCCCAAAAGAATTTAAAAAAATTAAAGTAATAAAAACTAAAACCCAACTACGACTAAAAGGATATAAACAAGACACCTCGGACAGACAAATTAAAAATCCGGAGTCACACGTGTTAGGGCATAAATCGAACAGATTACGTGTGACTCCGGATTTTTAATTTGTCTGTCTGTGGGGTCTTGTTCATATCCTTTTAGTCGTAGTTGGGTTTTTATAAATACGAATAATTGGCTTTTACAATATTTTCAAATTACAGTGTTAGTTGGTATGGGAGGACAATGTAGGCCTTCCAACAAGCTCATAATGATAATAAGCTCATTTATGGGTAATCCCCGGTTGCTGAGGTATCTTAACTGGAGTTTATCTATTCGATAGTACGATGTGGACGGCGTTATAACACTGATAGAAAATAGATTTTACTGAAAGTTTGAGTCTTGATAGATGAATCTGCGGGAGTGAGAGTGTTGCTAAAAATAATTATTTATTTCTTTTCACTTATGGATGTTATTAAGGTTTTATCTATCCCACCTAGGAGCTCGTGGCTAAGTAATAACAGCAGGCCGGGTCGATCCAACAGGTTAACCTACGCTTGCCGGGGTTGGTTCGTGGATGGGTGACCATCTTTACATACCGAGACTCCTCCGTGTCTCGGAAAGCAAGTTAACCTGATCTTTGACAGTTGTTTCGGGTCGTCAGAAGCCCGAAAGTCTGACAACCAGTCTTACCAAGGGTTTCGTAGTACCCAGTTACTGGGTTGTGGAGGTCAGATAGGCAGTCGCTCCATGTAAAATACTGGTATTCAGCTGCATCCGGTTAGAGAACTACGTTGGGAAAAGGCTAGGTAGAAAGGTTTTAGATATCTGAAATTGAAAAAGTATAGATAATCGTTGTCTGTTTTGGTTGCTGTGTGTATGTATCAGTAACAAAATGCATGTAAAAAAAAAATAACAATAATAATTTTCTTCAAAAATGTGGTTCAAATCTTGTTTCCGTTTCCACGCGGTCGTCAAAGATTACGTTTCTTTAAACGAAAGTATTTTGAAGTGAAAGTTAGTTTTCCATTTCTATAGTAATGGTGGAACGTTGCTCCCATTGTCTAGTGGGTAGGCAGCGGCCGTGGTTCCGGTTCTAACTAACTAGTTTATTTACGCTTTTCTATATAAGAGTGAAAAGTTCGCTTAGCGTTGGGTGACTTGTTATGGTGAATGATTTATTTTTGCATAAGTAACCACCCCATGTCATGTAATTTTTCTTTAACACTAGCTAGAGGTTTCGTCCTCTATAAATTTCGTGTTTTAACATAAATTAATTATTAATATTCAATGACACTCGAAAATACTGTACCTATCCATGAGTGATAGAATTTTCGGACTCGTATCAGTAGTACCGAAGATAATCCCCGTACATATAATTTGTGTAATTGTAGGCCATTTAAACACAAGCACAAACATCGAAATTCATGCCGTAAAGAAGGCTGTAAATAATAAGGCACATCACACATGACACTTTTCAATTTTCATCAGCACATCGGCATTCCTTTTGTAGAGAGAGTGACACTTTCCATTACTCGAGCCTTTGTCGGCTTCACCAACCTATCACATAAAAAAGATGGCGACTCTTCAGTGTCTTCTGTTTCCTGATGACGTCACAAGAACGTTATTTGTCTAACCCAGCCTTTAAAATAAGCCAGCTGTCAGAAATTGTTATTGAAAACACCCATGGATTTTAGAAACAAAAATCAAATTAAGTATGAAATAGTTTTCATTCAGTCATCATCTGCCTAGACTTTTCCCAAGTATGTTGGGGTCGGCTTTCAGTCTAACCTGTTGAAGCTTTTGCAGTATTTTACATATGGCGTCCTGTCTATCTGACCTTCACAACCCATTTAATGGGGAAATACGATACCCCTAGGTAAGATTGGTTGTCAGACTTTCGGGCTTCTGACTACCCGTAAAGACTGTCAGATGGGCTTCTGACTACCCGAAACGACTGTCAAAGATGTACAAATGACAGCCGGGATCAACGGCTTATTCGATATCTATGTAATGGATGGTCACCCATCCACGACCTGACCGTGGCAAGTGTAGCTTAACCTTCGATAGACCCGTGCGGCTGTTAAAATTCTTTTCATTCGTGAAAGAACAAAAACTTACTACCGTATAACATAATGTGTTGAAAAAAACATCTTTTTATTTATGTTGGTAATTATACTATAGAACTTCCTACTCCTTGATTGTCGAATCGTGATTCAAGGAATGATGCTCCTAAGTATTGACTACTTAAACTCTGGCCTTCACACATAATTGCATCACTTCGCTTTTGTTTATAAAAAAAGTGATTTTGAATGATGATTGTTTTATTAAGTGTTTTACTCGGAGATTTTTGTTTATTGCACCTTTTGGTATGCAAAATTTGTAAATATTTTAATAAATTGGCACAAGTGAAGTTTCCGCATACTCCCTTCTGCATTTAATTTTGAAAATCAAATTATGCTCACCATTTCCTGAAATATTTACACCGTATTATAAATTGGAATAGTCATAATAATTCTAGTACGATAAAAAGACAAAAATACTCAAGATTTAGCACTATCCCTATTTCGCTAATGATTTAAAGCGTCAAATTCGCCCGATGCGTCAAAAAAAGGTCACGTTTTTGAAAATTATTCGTTGACATTGACATTTGAAGTCGCCTGAATCAATTAACTATTTGAAGTCTCGCTCACTCATACCAAAAATCGTATCTATGGTTCCATGTGGGCTCATTAAGGACACTTTTTCGCGCGGCACTCTACGGTTAGAGTAACTCTAACGATTTACATCTTTGTATTTCGCGACAAAATAATAACGACTCAAATGAGATCGTTTCTGAGATCTAAATACACGTGTACGGAAAAATATTAATATAATAATTGATTTAATAATACTTATTAAAAAAAAACCTATTAACATAACAATAACCGTATTAGTTACGCAGAAAGACTCAATGGAATTCCGATCTTACTTCATAATGCATAATAATATCACTAATATCACACAATGCATTCCATGCCGTCCAATCTAGGCATAAATATGGCTAATTTACTGTGGTATCATAGACAATCGATCTAGATTCTTGATTATGGATTTCATGGTACCTACCTGAGAATTAGTCATGTATGGTAATATGTGGTAAATATAGGTAAAGCGAACTGGTTGCAACGCTGTTATGTAAATAAAATTATTTTTCACCTCACAAGCTCGGAAAGATTCTGTTTGTCATTCGAAATCTGCGTGGAAAATTGTATTTTCCCCGCTAGCGTGGAAAGATTTTTAAAATTCGAACCTTTCTATTCAACAATTTTCTATACCGAGGTCGACTGATAATGCATCAATACTTATTTTATGTCAGAGCGCCAACCTCATTTTTAGAATAATCGCACTGGCCAGCACGAAAAGAAATCAACGCGCCTAAAGAAGTTTTCACTTATAAAAGATTGATTTAATTTTATTCTTATTCAATTCACTTTCCATCATTTGGGTTGGTTTAGCAGTGCAGAGTTAGTGCAAGCGATACATAATGCCGAATTAAGCTTTCTTCCGGAAAAATTGCGCGAAAAGTACATAATTAGTTCATTGCATGGAGACATCTAGCATTTTCCTCGCTGTAGTGAGGTGAAAATTTGTGTGTTTCGCTCGGCAGCAAATTTATTCTGCATCTCGTACCTTTGAAACCTTCGCAACGCTCAGGATCCTATATTTGAGCCATTCGCTTCGCTCATGGTTCAATCCTAGAATCCTTCGCTTGCTCAGGCTTCAATACAAATACTCGCGCGAAAAAACAATTTTGCAGCCTTGCATAACAAATAACTATTTCGCATCACCTGGTCAATAATGTCAAATTATCTCGCAGAAGGTGTGAAAAGTAGAGTATTCTCTATAGTATAGCCTCTAAATGGAGATTTAAAAAAAAATCTTTCGGAAGCTGCTATAACATCCTTAATAATAATCTCATATCACAGCTCTTTTATGTGGCGCTCTCAAGAAGAATTATATAAAAAAGACCTGCATTAAAAAAAAAAATGTGTTATCCACACAAGTTTATAAAAAAAAAGAGGACGGAATCCCAATTTGTCGTTTACTACTATGGAGTAGAAGAAAAAACACTTCATCAATAACAATTACGCATCAATTACTAAGTAAAAACACCGAACAAATCGACCCCATCTTTAACCTTCAAACTTATGACTACCTAGTACCTATCATCTTTATTCACACTACAAAATAATAATCATAAGTGATCATTTTTTATCCGAACTCCTTAGTTTCCGTGTCGACAAAATGCGTGATGTTCTAAACCTTATTGCTACGCACGAACGCATGACTAAATATTTTTTTCTAATTTTATTTTACTGGCATCACTGTAGCATCTGTTGTCAGATGACGTCATAGTCTATGTTTTTAGTTATACGGAAGCGTTTATAGTAATTGGGTTATTTTAGGAGCTGTTTTAGTAAAGAGGAGTCACGCCTATGCCATTAGGTCGTGGATTTTGTTAAAAGGCACATAATGGGAGGACTTATTAGGAGATAATTTATTTTTGTTGAAAAACAAAGCACGATTATTGTAACGTATAGACTCGACTAATAATATTTTAAGAGGCTCTTATCGGATTGATGGGTGACTTGGCTGAACCTGATAGAATAGACTACTCTTTAATAAAGAGTATTTCCATATAAAATACAGATATAAATGTAGAAATTTAACATAGGGTGACACAATGGGCGGTCTTATCGCTAAAAACGATATTTTACAGACAACCTTTGGATGGATTAAAGCGAGAAGGAGAGATGATACTGCCTGATAAGTACCAATATGACTTTTAAATTCATAAAACTCTTTTCGAGTTAATCTTCGATATTGTCAACTTAAACATTGGAAGGAAACCTAGATTTTTAAAGGTTGGAAATGACAACCTCTAGTGAGCAAGCGTGGTGACCAATGCTCGTTCCTTCTCATTATAAGAAGAAGGTTTTGCCCTGTAGGTTAAAATACTGGCTGGTTTTAAAACGAGCGAATAGTCAAAGTTGGAAAACTATGATCATAAAACAAGTTAAAACTACTTTAACTGGCAGCATCAACATTTCTGCCAATTTGGATTCTGATCACGACTAGAGGAAAACTGACCACATTTATGTAGGTGATGGTAATACTGCAACCTCTTCTGACGTCACACAGGTTACTGATACGGAAGCATTATGACCTCTTATCACGATTATCGTGAATAGATAAAAAACTGGAGAAGCCGGCTTATTTGGGGCAAACATTTTTTTGCTAGCCAACTCTTAGTGACTTCTACGCCGATTTATTTATTTATTTACTTATAGTTAAATAAAACGGAACATCACCAATTACATTAATTAACATAGAAACATTGTTATTTATCATTTAAGCTAACATGGAATAGTGGACTTCCTTGCATACTTTCTCTCACAGAACACTAGACAAATACGCATAATTTTATACCATTCATCCGCAAACACATCACATTCAGGGTTGGCAATCTGAAGGGTGTTGAGCATCTTCAAAGTGCGACATACTGGGGATTCAGCTCTGGCGACAGTTTTGGATGGCGGTTGCGCGAAAAAATTGTGCCGGCGGCTAGAAAGGTGTCCGATGTATTTGTCGGGCACAAATAGTCGGCAGAAAAGGCCGTGGAGCTCTGGGCAGTCTATTATTCCTCCCCGTAAAGTTTTACAGGCTACCGTGAGCTGATCAAGGCCTCTTTTAACCTCCAATGAGTTAAAGCCCAACATCCCTAAAAGATAGTTGGTAGGGTACATATAGGGAAATAAATGGTATAACGTCTGGAAGAGGCATCTTAAGAAGGTTTTCTATACCTTTTCAAGCATGAGTGTTTGGGTCGCTGTATAGGGGTGCCAAACACAGGCACTGGACTCGAGTTTGCTTCTAACCAGAGTGGTGTACAACAGTTATATTAGTAGTCGATATATTCACAATCAAAAATAGTACAAGTTTCAGGCGTAAGTTTAAGGAGATAACGTTAGGCCCTCCATATCCAACATTGATATTCAGCTTCTTCTTCATTACTATTCTGTTTTTGTTAATGTTTTTTTTGTGGCTGGGTAATCATCAATTGACTTCTCCCGCTCTGGGTGGAGCGGAAGGGCATGTCAGACTTTTACTGACTAAAATCCACCCGTGTTCCTTCAGTTGCCTGTTGCCAAGGTCCCGGTATCCCTTTCGGACATTCCCGCAACCCTGGCACGATTGCTATTCTCTAACCATCTCACCGTGAAAACTAAAGTGAAGTGAGCTTGGAGTGGACTGTCACTGCCTTAGCATCCTACTGACACTAAGGCAGTGACAGTCCACTCAAACTTAGGTGAAGTGAGCTGTCATTGTCATCGATACCTACGTATCGATCACAATGACAGCTCACTTCACCTAAGTTTTCACGGTGAGATGGTTTCAGAATAGCAATGCTGGTTAGACTTGGAGCTGACGACAACGTAGTCAGAAAAATGCTAGGCAGATTGATTGATCAGCCAAGGTTTGTTAAACCTCGGTGCGAAGAATCTCACCAATGGAAATACTGCATCTTCTCATGACGTCACATGTATACGGAAACATTCAACATAATTGGGTTAGATATTAAAGGAAGCTTATAATCGATGGCGTGAGATTCTTGAATGTTTTAATGGCAATATTAATATTGTGTGTAATTATATATGTTACTACTAGTATTAGTTTAATAGTTGAGATCATTATTTTGAAATATGGAGAAGATTTGGTTGAGCCGGTTTGTAGCGCCACGGAAATTGTTCGAAAAATTTTATAAACACGCATGTGATTAAAAGAGTGATGAATATTATATGTTGATGGATAGAGAGGGAGACGACGGTCAAAGAAAAGCAATGTACATCCGAAATCAATCGTTGGGCAGTTGCCCTCCAGACACAACACCCGTCTCGTCGGAGGATCCTCCCTTTTCTATAGAGGATGAGTGAACTTTACACCCTGTTCCTCATACCCCTAAATGTTAAAAACAAATTGCTACCCTAGATCAATTTGCCGTACTATAGCCATTTTGTTTTTTTTTTTTCAATGAATTACATAGTTGTGATTTGAATATTTGGACGATTTGAGTTGGTAATCAATTCGCATAACAATTAATTTCTCTGATTTTTACTAACATCTAACTCCTCTTAGACTATAGATTCCACTCATCTACATATTCATTATTAATATTTTTAGCATTTCAACATGGCGGATTGCTCCTTAATTGTCAGCCATTATATTCGAAGATATTAAATAGGTATTCAGCATTATTAGCATTATTGCCACAGTTGGCTAAATAATAACACCCGCCCGGGTCGACCTGCCGAGGTCAGTCCATGGATGGGTTACCTTTCATAACATAATCGAGGTCTCTCGGTCCCTCCGTGTCTCCGTTAGTTTCGGCTGTCATCTTTGACAGTGGTTACGGGTAGTCAGCAGCGCAAAAGTCTGACAACCAGTCTTACCAAGGTGTTTTGTTGTGTCATATTGTTCAATTAATTAAAAATATAAACCGTGGCTGGCTAGTGGCAAGTTCCATTGGCAACCTAAACACCAACACACATAGACAATTATCCAGACGACATCTCATCGGTAAACCAGTACTACCACTTCTCACCACCGTTTCAAGGTCTTAACCATCACGCACATACAATAGGTGTCCTGCTGTCATATGGTGGCTGCCAATCCACTGATTACCCCATATCCGGACCGGTCCAAACAATGGGTCTTAAAACAACTGACGACGACATTTCTTAAGAGATTGTTATTAATACTTCGTGGTGATGAAATTGATGGGCAAATCTGGTTTATATTGATTGACATTAATGATGGAACCTGTGATATGATTATGAGGGATTTAGTTTCGTCAAGTTGTAGGTAAGTAGACTAGCTATCTGCAAGTAACGAAGTGGTAGAGTTCGTCCACTTTTTCCTGAACGAAACCCAACCTTTATTTATGGTTAGCAGCTAGGTACCTACTTGATATTAGAAAAAGTTTTTACAAAAAAAAAAACAGCAGACGTCCAAAAAAACGTGTATTTCCTCCCGTTCGTCCCACTGGCGCCGTCCCACTGGTGGGACGAACGGGAATTTACCCCTAAAAAGTTAGAAATAACTGTAATTTCGGAAGTCGGTGTCTTTGCTTTTTAGTGTTTTATTTTGGAAGTCGGTTGTTTTTTTTTGTAAAAACTTTTTATTTTTCTCTTTTTAGTTGTGGTACCTACCCCACACAAATTCGAATACCACTACCTGATACATATACTAAGTGGGAAAATTACATTATATTGAAGCTAACTCAAAAACTACGCAAGCAAAGTTACTAAAATTTATATGGGACCACCTCGGAAGCATGACCTACCATACAAAAAAAGAATCATCAAAATCGATTCATAATTGGGAACCTCGTCATTTTTGAAGAAGTCGGTAAAAAAATTGTAGTGACGCTTCCACACACGATAAGGTACACAAGACAAAATTTGAAATTGAGTTCCAGAACATAATAATTTCTTCGATATATTTTACCATAAGGCTCACAACCGCTTGGACAGTCAACTAAACAGTCAAGACGACAAGCACAGTCAAAACACTTTTGTCTTGCCAGAACAAAACAGTTTTATTGCGAGTGTGCGTGACATCATTGTTTTCAAAGAGCGATAGTCTGTCTGTCTCTAAAGACAGCTTTAGTTGGATCGTACTCTTCTCCAAACCAATAGTAGTCGATGAGACGAATGTACCACTAATTTACAAGCTTTTCTATAGCTTCACATAGTATTAGGTCCCCACCTATGAAATCAGCGTTTTGTTTGGGGAATTTTAAAGAAGCTGCATTTTTCATACTAACATTTTCTTAATTTATATAACAACCATGAACACTAATGTTTTAAAACTTTATGCACTAATAAAAACTTTAAAATTTAAGATAACGTATGCCACTTAGATTAAGCGAGAAAAATAAGTATTGGTTAAGTTAAAAAAAAATTGTGGTCATTTCTGCTAACAAAATGAGGAGTAATTTTTAAGGAATTTTTTATGTTTAGAAAACTATAAATAATAACGTTTTTACTATTGGTAGTTGTCCATGATGGTCATTATTCGATATAATACCAAGCAATTGATGAATATTTTAAGTCATAAAAGTGACGAGGTTCTCTATTTGTGTGAAAAAAACGTCAATTTCATAGGGGACCCAATATTATGTTAAGATGGATTCATAAGCCTTTTCGCGTATCAAATATAAACTTTTCATACTCATTTCATTGCCATAACTATACATTTATTTGTCAAAGATGACCTTGCACCCTAATTGTGTTTGGTATACATGATCAATCAAAATCTGAATCGGTTTGAAACAAATAGCTAATCCATTGCTACACAAGTTCGGAAAAAAAACCTGCTCAACAACGTAAATAACGCAATGAATGTTGTTGAACTGTCAAAATGAAACAGATTTGTCTTAATCGGTTATGAAAATAAGTTACGCACCAGCATCCTGGCTATGGTAGCAAGCAGGCTAGATTGTGCGTTTGTGAGCCACTGCTGCAAGGTATCGGCTGGGCCTGTCACCTTGCAGCGGTGGTGTCACAAATTATTTCTGTGTTGATGTTAATGTTTTATTAACATATTTAACAAACACTATGTGAGGAGCTCGTGGCTAAGTAATGACAGCCGCAGGGGTCGATTCATCAGGTTAGGTTAAGCTACGCTTGCCGTGGTTGGTCCGTGAATGGATGACCATCTTTACATATCGAGACTCCTGCGTGCCTCGGAAAGCGCGTTAAGCCGTTGGTCCCGGCTGTCATTCGTAGATCTTTGACAGTCGTTACGGGTCGTCAGAAGCCCGAAAGTCTGATAGCCATTCTTACCAAGGGGTATCGTATTACCCCGTTACTGGGTTGTGGAGGTCAGATAGGCAGTCGCTCCATGTAAAATACTGGTATTCAGCTGCATCCGGTTAGACTGGAAGCCGACCCCAACATAGTTGGCAAAAGGCTAGGCAGATGATGATTTTACAAACACTATGTGTCGTGTTGCTTGAATTAAATGAATAAATAAATCAAATTAGATAGCTGATATTGCCACAATTACTTGCGTAGTATCGCTGAAAACTAAGGGCCAGCTGAACGAAAATCATAACAAGAATATACAACTTACTTTAAATATATTATAAATACTATAACACAATACCAGTTTACCCATTAGTCTACCGGGTATATACTAGAGCCCCTTATAAAGAAGAACGTGGGCGAACTGGTCGTAACATAATTATTCTTAATATACATACGAGTGTATACCTATTGTATGTATAATACGACATACTTAAACTCTGTTGTGTTTGTATACTTTCTAATTAGAAGCTTACCTAATGTACCGACTGGTAGAATATGACTGTAGGGCAAAATCTTACTACTCTTATAGAGAAGGAATTATAGCTTATTGTGTTGATTCTGCGTAAGATACAGATTGACCTGAGGGCCTAGACAAAGTGATATTCTATCAGCGATAACGATGGTGGAAAAGGCGAAAACGTATAGGACTGACATAAGCTATCAAAAAGCTTATGTGAATCCTGTTGAAAGTCGTTCTAGAAATACGAAACGCTTTCGAAGCGATTGTCACTTGTCTAGGCCCTCTGTAACCCACAATAGAAACGGGTTTTGTCGACGGAAGGATAGACAAAAATATAACCCTTCCTTGGCAGTCGGGTAAAAACGACAGATAAACAATCACAAACTGTCATTTTGTCTATTCTTCCATCGACAAAACCCGTCTCCCGTAGAAAACCTGTTTCTATGGTTGTCATGCTACGCGTGCGGTAAGGAAAGATCGTTAAAGTAAGTTGCGTCACGATAACGCTTACGCTTCGATTTGTCAAAATCAGTGTCATTTTAACGTATGACGTTTACGCTGAATTTTGTCTCTGTATATTACCCATATTTCCCCAAGTTTCTTCACGATCTTTTCCAGGACTTTAGAAAACACAAGAGTTAACATAACAAGCATGATATTATTTTATTTATTATCTCGCAGAACTGACACTACCCAAAGTTGTTGATGTGTGAACTTGAAAGTGAAATTGCCCTCTCAGTTTTCTTCAACTATTCATCTCAGAGATTACTTTGCCTGCCAAAGTAAAATTATATTGAAAATGTGTTACAGGGTTAAAACGGTCACTTTAGCAGAATCACAAACTGACAATTCATAATATTATGATCTGCGTGTAATTCACAATTACGAAATAATTCATCTGTTTAACAGTTTTCTATGGAGATTCGTAAAATGGTCCACAAATGATGAATTAGAGGAATTGCTAATGACAGCTGGGATTCAGGAAATGAACTGCTTTTAGAGAAATTGCTAATGTGGCCGGTTTAGGCCCCCTGAACTTATTATTACGTAAATATGCACTCACTGATACAAAAACCGCTCTAAAATCACTCCCTTCACTTAGTAGTTACAATGCAGATAGCCAAAGTCTTAACTATTATGGCGTTGAAAAGAACTATCGACGAGCAAATTGTTGGCATTCCTTATCGTTAGTGACATCACTTTCTAAGCCAAAACTTTTCCTTAAAAACAACAAAATATTCCGATACCCCATTAATCGGTAATTTGACGAACCCGTCCCCCCATATAAGGCTACAACCACATTCACTAATATAAATCCTAGTCTACACTGTCTAAATTGGTAAGATGTCACTGGGTTACGGTTTTCAACGCCCACTGCAAGTGTGTAAGGAGGTCGGTCGTACGGTCGTGTAGTGTAGGACTGACCTAATGACAGATGAGATGGCATGTTGAGGTGAATACAGATGGGTGGCACTGCTAAATCTGCCTAGCCTTTTCCCAACTTTATTGGGGTCGGCTTCCAGTCTAACCGGCTAGGCAGATGATGATGGCTAGATTTCTCATTCAGAAAAAATCTACTTTAGATTATCACATCCCCAGCAAATGATGTAGATGTGTGATAAATACTACCTTCTTGATTCTTTCTTGCTTAGTAGTAGATAGTTTCATAAACCAAGTAGATCTTAGGAAAATTGATCTCCAAAATTCACTTCGAGCAAGCCATGAGCAACAATTTTACAAGTAATAAAACATGGTCATGTCCACTATAATCTCTCAGTAAATAAAAGAGATAGTTATTGTAGTAATTGCGTGTCTTTGCCTTCAGTGCGCCACACGATTCTACTCGATTAGTAAATTAATGGTCACTTGGGTTAAAGTATGAAATAGCTATAGACCGCGCGCTTTAGTATAAGAGCAGAATGATTTGAAGCGTCTGATTTCGGCGTCAATGCGTCAATGAGTGATTTGTAGAAGGCGGCTTTTCCGCAGGTGCAACTTTCGGTTTCTATAAAATTATCTATGCTGTTAATATTTACAAAATAAAGTAACCAAACGTAGTTCAAGTATGTTCGAAATATAAATAACGCAAAGTGAAATTGAATGACATGGCCTACTTATTTTTGGTTCATTTGATTTAATTTTTTACATGTCATTTTATTTTACCTAGCGAAAACTTGACTTTATTAGAATAGTAAGTTACAAAAAAATTTCAACATCAATATAATCATAGGAGTTCACTGCTAGACAGACATAGACTTCGCCAATTTGTACTACTAATTTGACTATGCAGCAATAGGTCGGATAGAAAACACCGACCTCATCTATACTCCATTTGAAATAAGATTAGACATTTAAATAAGCCTTTTTTACAGTCCGTTCAACCGATTTTGACTTCTATTGCGTTGGTGGCACATGGCAGCTGCAGTAGACAGTTGGTATTGTGTAACTTTTTTTGCGTTTAATGCCATCCTTATGCTTACGGTATAGAAGTCAAAATCGGTTGAAAGGACTGTAAAAAGGTTTGTTTAAATGTCTAATCTTATTTCAAATGGAGTATAGTTCTTATTCATAATTTATTTTTCAAGTGTAAAAGGGTTTTTTTTACCTATAAATGATTTTCTATTTTAAGATAGCATTGGCGCTCTATATCTCATCTCCATACTCAAAGGAAAATAACGTTAATCTTAATAAGAGACCTCAGTGACCTTAGGGTCTATAGCCATAGCGGCCTTAATAGGGGCTTATGGCTGTTATAATTTGAGGTCAAAAATGTGAACTGGACCCCTTTCTACGTGAATGTGTGGTAATTGATAGGAAAATTTCAAGTGCAAATATATTATTACCAAAGTTTAGTTTTGTTAGAAAATTGCAAATTAAAAAATCGCAAATTAATAAATGATTATGATTATGAATAAGAAAAAAGAATGCATGTAGCGTAGATGAGAATGATGAGATGGATGTCTGGAGTGACGAAAATGGAGAAAGTAAGAAATTAGTATATAAGGGGATGTTTAAAAGTAGCGCCAGTGACAGAAAAGTTGAAAGGTAATCGTTTGGCCTGGTATGGGCATGTGATGAGGAGGGACGAAACGCATGTGACTAAAAAATTTATGAGTATAAATGTTGATGGAGGGAGCGGGAGGGGAAGGCCAAAGAAAAGATGGATGGATCGTGTGAGGAATGATATTAAAGAGAAAGGAGTAAATGATAGCGTGACGGTTGACAGGGGAGAGTGGAAATAGAAAACGTGTTGCGCCAACCTCAAGTAACATGGGACAAGGGCAGGAAGATGATTATGATGATGAATAAGAAAATTTCTAATTAAAAAGATTCCGACGAATTGAGAACCTTCTCCTTTTTTAATATAACATAACACACATAACACCACGCCTGTATTCCCCGCAGGGTTGGGCAGAGGTGTACCTATAGTACACCCATATTTCGCCAGTTATGTTTAAGTCCCATGTCATAGGGGGCGAGCCTATACCTACTATAGGTAAGGTTTTTATTTTTTTATTGTTGTAAATCATCCAATGACTTCTCCCGCTCTGGGCGGAGCGGAAGGGCGTGTCCTAAAACCCACCCGTGTTCCTTCAGTTGCCTGTTGCCAAGGTCCCGCTATCCCTTTCGGACTTTCACGCAACCCTGGCAGGCATCGGTCCTAGCGGACCCCGCCAATTGTGCTGACTGAGCTACCCATTGCTCGCCGTCCGCAAGCCGGAATCCACCTGGGATTCCCGATGCCCAGGGTGTATCCAGCGGCGGCGGTTAGGGGCGTGAGGGCGCAAACTTTGCCTCTCCCTCACGCGTTCCGCCTCCTCCTTCGCGAGCATTACTGCTTCGCAGAAGGACGTGACGGCTTCGCATGCCTTCTCGCTCCGTACCATGGCCTGAACCCGGGCCGGTGGTTATTGCCG
Source organism: Lithophane ornitopus (assembly GCA_948473465.1). Classification (NCBI taxonomy): domain Eukaryota; kingdom Metazoa; phylum Arthropoda; class Insecta; order Lepidoptera; family Noctuidae; genus Lithophane; species Lithophane ornitopus. Next base: position 11,493,409 of record OX419637.1, on the reverse strand, counting down.
CCAATCGCCTCCACGAGGACACGGCGGTGCTCCGCCCAAGCAGGGCATACCTCTACCGTATGCTCCACCGTGTCCTTAGGTATACCTCTGCCTAACCATTCTGAGAAAACAAGAGCTAAGTTATCTTAACATCGCATTTTTAACTTTCTATAGTTTTTTTCAAACTTTATTATTAGATTTTTAATAGACTAAAAAGAGAGCAGTGGTGGCCCAGTGGTAACGGCCACGACTTACGAGTTGTAGGTCGTAGGTTCGAACCCTGACAGGCGCTTTACTTTGTGTACATTATTTCATCGCCACTGCTGTCAAAACGGTGAAGGAAAACATCGTGAGGAAACCGGCATGTCCTAGAACCAAAAATTCGAAGACGTGTGACATCTACCAACCCGCACTGGGCCCGCGTGGTGGATTACGGCCCACTCCCTCTCACAGAGGAGGCCTGTGTCCCAGCAGTGGGAACATTATAGGCTGATTATGCTATGCTTATGCTAATAGACTAAAAATATTGTTAAAGCAATCGATTACAATCAAACCATCATAAGTGAGCACAAAATATTTATGTCACAATAAATCAATCACTGCCCAAGGGCTGAATTTAGTTACAAAACACACATTATACATTACGTTTTTCTAAGCACCTCATATACTAGCCTACCTTAACGATAACTGGTCTAATTTAGAGCACATAGTACGCTTAATAACCTCTCGGCTGTATGTAATATAACCCGGTTCATAATATTTGAGAGGCTTGACTGATTGTTACATGGATGTATGGTAACTAGTACTTACTAGATGTGTGTATGTTGTGGGTGAGCGTGGTTTGTTAAGGTAAGGCAAGCGTGGTTAAAAAGTTTTCTTGGATTTAAAATATAATATTAAAAGAAATATAGCAAAAACCAGGTTTAGGACGAGCCGTTTTAATAAAATTAATAAAAAAATACGAGAGGTTTTTAAAAAAATTGGAGACGGCAAAACGATTTACACCATTTGTATACTGGTCTGATATTCTTCTGAGTATACAAAAACAAAGTCATCAGTATTTTAGTTTAATTACTGAACTGATAATCCAATAGTGAACACTAAAGGCTAAGTGACATGAAATTGTTTATTCTGTAAATATCGGAATCACTTTTACACGTGAAGCTAAATGTAGTCGACATTTTATAACTGACTAGCCCTGATAAGAAATAGCGAAATAAACTCTCCTTTAAAGTCTAAAGGGGTCAAAGTCCTTTTTAAAGTCCAGACATAATCTTGGTGATTTGTTGATAAGTCCACTCCTATTTCTGGCATAAAAATGACCGACTATTCATCACCATGTATCATAAATAACCTAGCCCATACAAACAAATCTTACTAACACATAAAAAACTTTAACTTAATACCAGTTTTTTATTAACTTTCACTCACTATTTATTTAAACAACTTTTAGTTGATGTCACTTTCACTGGTTGGATAAACATTGAATGGTAAGAGCCTTGGGCAATGATTAGCATAATGATAAAATATCAATAATAGTGTTTTATTGGTGTGAAGATGGAAAAAAAAGTGAAAAAGAATTATTTTGCAATCTGCTCATGACTCTTTGGTGTCATATTTTTCTTGTCTGTTTCATTAGCGGTTTACTTAAGTTATACACGTCACGAAGCCCTGTCTTGTTAATTTTATGAGAATGACATAAAATTCAAATTGAAATAACTAACTTCATGAATTGTAAAAACAATAACTATTTTCCGTAAAATTTACTTTTGCAGCTATGAGAGCAAATCTTATAAAGATTTTTGAATTGATTATGATTTATTTCTTCGTGTGTGATTTATACTCAAATAAATTAAAATAATTTTGGATTTCGCAAATAAACTTTTTTCTTGCAAAAATAGTTGCAAAAAAGTAAAATGGCTCAAACTTTACTAAAAAAAAGTATTTAATTCATTAGCACTTCTAGTAAAACCATACATCTTAAACAAATAATGATCAATGCGGTTGTCATATTCAGGCCACGTTCACTTTCGATAGCTTACCACTTAGATGCGTGACCCTGTACGATTTATTGAGAGAAAGTCATTAATATAGGCTTAAGGGGTCATTAGAGTACATAATCTTCTTACAAAAAACTTAAGAAATAATGAATGAATTAGGAATTAATGACAATTAAAATCTTATAGCGCAGTTCACCTGAGATAGCAAACCTACTTACTGATTTGTTTAGACATTAATAATCTAGATTGTATTTGTAGATCATCTGCCTAGCCTTTTCCCAACTATGTTGGGGTCGGCTTCCAGTCTAACCGGATGCAGCTGAATACCAGTATTTTACATGGAGCGACTGACTATCTGACGATACCCCTTGGTAAGACTGGTTGTCAGATTTTCGAGCTTCTGACGACCCGTAACGACTGTCAAAGATCCACAAATGACAGCCGGGACCAACGGCTTAACGTGCTTTCCGAGGCACGGAGGGGTCTCGGTATGTTAAAATGGTCATCCACCCAAGGACTGACCGCGGCAAGCGTAGCTTAACCTGATCGATCGACCCGTACGACTGTTATTACTTAGCCACGAGTTTCAAGACTCTACAGTCCAACTATTTTCTTAATGTCCCTCGGCAATCGTCCAGTCTGCACCAAGTGCAACCGCAACTGTCAGAAATTCGACGACTGACGAAACACAAAGTTTGTCGAGGGACATTCTGAAAATACTTGTACTGTACTTTTAGTGCTTAAGTAAAACATTGGCAAACTGTGTCACAGGTGTTAAAACTTAAGTACTTACCTAGTGTAATATAATACCTTAGTATACGACTAAGATTATGGCGCATAAAGTATCGTCTAATCAAATAATAAGCAACCTGGTATCCATATTGAGGTTGCGTTCACTTTCGATAACTCTTGTGACCCTGTACAACATAAGAGAAAGCCATCAGTGTGGGATGGGTGGAAAGATTTGGTTTGTGTATGTCTGTATGATTAAGTACTGTGTATGAGGAAAAGCTGGCTAAGTCCGAGTCGGACTAGCACACGAAGCGTTCCGTACTACCGCAGGTACAATATTTAGCAAAACACGTGGCTTGCATGGGGACCTTTAATTTTTAACTTTATTTTAAGAGAGTTCTTTCAACTTAATCCGTTATGGCATTTTAGCGTGAGAGCGTAACAAACAAATAAACAGACTCATTTTCGCATTTATAATATTAGTTAGGATAAACCAATTACAGTCATTTTTGAATTGTCAAGGGGTCGGTCAGTCAGAAAGATGAAGCTAGTTGCCCATTCCAGAGCGTAGTAGGTTCCTATGGAGAAGAACGGGCAAAAAACTCCACGAACTCTTTTAAATCAAGACTCTGATTCCTTGCCTTGGCATTCTTTCAATTAGCACCGATCGCGCGATCCTTGAAAAACGTAGGGGATTCACCTCAGTCCGTTAAGAGGAAATAGGGTCGGTCTTTTTCTCCATACAAAAAGTCATAATTCGAGGTTCGGCTCTCGTCTATTTCCTCCTCCAATATTGAACCAATTTGAAAAAAAAAAAATTGAATAAGAGGGATATTTACTGAGCCTCTATGTTTTCCATTTTGATGATACATTATCTGTAGAAGCACTAGAACCCTCAGAAAATGCTCAAAATTGCCTGTTCAGACCGCTGTCATCAGAGGCCTATTGTACAAAACTGACAACAATAAATGAAAAAAGAAAAAGATAGGGGAACAGTAAATATCCTTCTTATTCAATTTATAAAATATCTTTCAAATTGGTCCAATATTGGAGGAGGAAATAGACGAGAGCCGAACCTCGAATTATGACTTTTTGTATGGAGAAAAAGACCGACCCTATCTCCTCTTAAATAAGCCCTTGGGTAAGATCGGTGTTAAGATTAGCCAACATCAATCAAAAATTAAACCAATAAATCCCTTCCATCTTTCATCAGTCCGTTAACACCAAAAAATAATAATATAATTTCAAAACGTGTTACATAACGAACTGATCATAATCTCAACAATAACATAGTACGAACTGCCAATGAAACGAACAAAATTAAGTTATTAAAATAATTTGATATTGTAACGTGTTATTTGGGTAAGTTATGTAATAGTATTGTATGTATATTCTATAGTGTTACCGACTTTCCCTTAGATTGCTATCACCAAAATGTATTTATTTAAGAATTTAAGGAGATACATTACAATTATCTTGATTCATTTTATGACTTAAATATATTATTATCTGGATTCTGGGTTTGAAGCCCAAGGAGCCGCCCAAGGCTGCGAGGGTTGCGGGAAAGTCCGAAAGGGATACCGGGACCTTGGCAACAGGCAACTGAAGGAACACGGGTGGGTTTTAGTCAGTAAAAGTCCGACACGCCCTTCCGCTCCGCCCAGAGCGGGAGAAGTCATTTGACGACTTCCAACACAAAAAAAAGAGGGCCTATAGTGTTAATGGGTTTTTGGGGCTCCAGAATAGGACCCTTAACCCAGCTGCCCAACGAGAGCCTCCATAAGTGTTGGTCGAGGCTCTTGGCAATTAAGCCATTGGCTGATACGACTATCGGCACAATCATCGCAGAGTGTACATCCCACATTATTGCATTTATTATTAAACTTTTATTACCCACCAACACGGAAAACTGCATCAAACCAACCGCTAATAAGTCAATTAATTCTTTTTTTAAACCAAATAATCTTTTTGTTACAGAATACATCAACATCGTCTCTCAGCTTGATAAGGTATAATTTTGTTATTATTCTGTAAGCAATCTTTTTACAACCTTTTGTTTTTACTCGACTGCGCAAAAGGAGGGTTCGTTTCGCACGGGTGGAAACAAAAAATGATTTCAATCTTCGGTTAAATAGTTCTTAAGAAAATCCTGGCGTTAATAACTAGGTTAACATTGCAGTTTGGTCTCCGAAAAAGGGTCAACATTTGAAGGTTATTTAAAGTTACCTTGATCGTACGTATACAATTCCAGTATAAGCTGACCTCGCATTGTACAGAAATCCTACACAATGCGAGATCAGCCTAAACTGGAAATGTATAGCTTGATGTGTAGCCGTGTGTACAAGGAATCCTAGTATGTAGAGATTATCGTTCAATATGACCTTTCACCTCTCTCTCTCTCTCTCTCCTTTGTGAGACGGGGTACCGGCAGACCACGTAGGAGATGGCGGGACGAGTTGGATAGGTTCCATCAAAACTGGAAAGAGGACGGGCGGGCTCGCGAAAGATGGATGGAGAGGAGGGAAGTCTTTGCCCAGGAGTGGAACAGCGTAGGCTAGAAAAAAAATATCGAAAATTCTTTATTTTTACCTTATTTTGACTGATCCGTAAGTCTAGTGGTCGCAAGCATTGCTGCTAAGCGTGAGGTCCTGGGTTTGATTCCCAGGTCGGGCAAAGCGTTTTTGTTTTTTTTTTATCAGCAAATTCTCAGTAGCAACCCCGGCGGCCCGGTTAAAGGCATAATAGATTTTCCTCCTATTATATAAGACTTCTACATAACCGTCGAATTGCGGGTGTACTATACTTTACATCTCTGCCGTCTAGATTTGTGCCTGGTTGATGGCAATAGGCCCTCCCTCTATTATATGGGACTTAAACATAACTGGCGAAATCTAGATGTAGTATTTATAGGTCACACATCTGCCTAACCACTCGGGGAATACAGGATTGAAGTTGTCATTTTAACCCTGAATTGACTGATTATGTCAGTTGTACCAACTCCTTTGTGCAAAAAAATCGTATATCATTCATCATCTGCCCAACTACGTTGGGGTCAGCTTCTAGTCTAACCGGATGCAGCTGAATACCAGTATCTGACATGTACCGACCGCCTTTCTGACCTCCAATTTACCGGGTAAAAACGATACCCAAGGACTGTTTGTCGGAAATAAAAACCATATTGGTTCACTGTTCACCTGTTCACTCGAACTACGACACACAGACAAATAGAAGAAGGCTTTGAAGGCGATCCGTGACAGAAGTTATGCGCTCAACGCAATTTCGACGCCAAATTTTGTATTATGATTGTTTTCTTTGATTGTTTTGATTGTAAATAGGTAAAATCAATCAATTCCATACCGAGATCCTTCCGTGCCTTGAATAGCACGTTTATCCGTTGGTCAGTTCCCGTCATAGAACATAGAATCGCCGCGGCTGCAGCGTCTGTGGTAATACCAAGTACCGTCTCTAGAAATGAAATGCTGAAAAATGATCTCGCTATGAAATGGATGGATTTTTATTAAAACAGTAATTTTATGCCCAGAATAGAATACTCTCATTTATGTAAAAAAAAAAAACAATACAGGACATAAAATATACAGATATAAATGAGAAATTTAACATAGGATGACACAATGGGCGGTCTTATCGCTAAAAGCGATCTTTTACAGATATCCTTTGGATGGATTGAAGCGAGAAGGAGAGATAATACTGCAGGTAGTCGGTGGTGGCCCAGACTCACAAGGCATCGAGATTCGAGACAAATGATCGAGACAATACGTCTGCACATGTCATAATATAAAGCAGGCGTGAACAGACTCAGTACGTTACAAGTTACAACACAATGGGTGTCTAAATGTCGTCTGTGATACGGTTTGATGTGCCGCGCAATTATTATAGCTCATGTCGCGGTGCAAGTTTAGTTGTTAGACGTTTTGTAAAATGTATAGTTTGTTTTTGCGTTTAGTTGACCACAGTATGATAAAATCCTAACCCTCCTTTGTCTTTGCCGTAGTTGAGTAAAAAGATAAAGAGTTCTAGTTGTCTATTAGATGAATAGCATGTTGCATTGGTGTCAATTTACTATAGTATTTTATTTAGTTTTGTTTATTAGTTACTCTATTATTTTAAACACTAAACAGAATTATGTAAATTGAAATATTTCACATGGTAAAGAACGGTACAATATTTTAATAATAATCTGCAAAAAAAAGAGAACAAAATAAAAAAAATATCTGAATGTTATCTACTTCCTCCCAGTGTAACTTTTAAGACCGAATACACCATAATTACCTTACTAAGGTCGATGTTCTACCAATGTGATTTTTAATTTACCTCTTACAAAACTGACGGGATGTTGGAACAGTTTATTGGTATCCCACACAGCGCGTAATGGGGTAACGCCTACCAATTCCATAACAATTTCCTACTATTAAATATATAATATAGCTCCGTAGGTACAGTCAAGGAGCTAAATACAGACAGAATAATCAATTGATAAACACAGGATAAGTCACACCCTGTTTCCAGCCAGTCATGCAAAATGAATCGTTCAGATTTCGAACAAAACAAACGATAGCGCTTTCTCGTTCACTACATAATAAGCGAAAAGAAATGGATTGGTTTATTGACACCAAAGAAGAACTCGGAAAGAAATTGCATCTTGCCACTTCGCTGTTACTATCTGTTGTTCAAAGGTGCGATACAACTTTCTCAGAAGAGCGATGTCAACAATTGACTAGGAGTATTGTACGCTAGAAGTTAGACAACTGGATAATAATATCTCCTTCGTTAAGTAACTGTAATATGGAATTCATAATTTTATGTAACTGCGCGCTATGCAACTCATTTACCATGTTATTGCGCATTTACTATGCTAGTCATACAACTGATCCAATCTTTGATCAGTCTTTTTCTGTTCTGTCGACGGAAGAATAGACAAAATTACATATTCTCAATCACAATCTGTCATTTTGTCTATTCTTCCGTCGACAAAACTCGTTTCTATGGTGTTCATGCTACGTGTGCTACTGTGTTTGTATTTCACTTTTAATCTGCGTGGGAAGGCAACAAAGTAGCTAGGTATAATGTAACAGACATTTTTGCTACGATACCCTTCCAACATGAATATGTGTTCCAAGATGCATGAGAATTTATGCAACATATTGATTGAAAGGAATAAAACCATAAACATTGTGCAATATGAAGCCAGCTATGTTATAAATTAAGCAAGCCCTTTACAATGTGGATAGAATAATAATCCTTTGAATGTGTTTTTTCCTCAACCAATGCACTCATCTTATTCTGCTGCAATTTTTCCTCCATATTTTATGTTAGCGTCTGCAAGTGATTATAAAAAGTACCGTAACCAAAGAGCTTAGACAAAGTGACATTCTATATGCAACAACGATGATCGAAAAGTCACAAATGTATAAGACTGACTTATGCTTCGGAAAAGCTTATATCAATCCTGTTGAAAGTCATTGTAGAAATACTATATAGGCTTTGAATTTTGAAAGCAATTGGCACTTGTCCAGGCCCTCAAGTACTTTTAACAGAAAAGGTTCAATTCAACCTAAAAATCTTAAACCGCAAGCACCGCTAATTATAGTTTAAACTACGTTCGAAATAGGAACAGTAAGTCACAACTTCACAACTTATATAATTGAAATAAGAACAAAAAAACTACTCATTCACACTTCTAAAATAATCAATTGATTTATCAATCAAAAGTTCATAACTCATTATAACGCTTTGTTATAATTTAATAAAATATTTCAATCGAATTGATTGAATTAGATAAGATATTTCATAGAGTATGAATTACATAATTACTCTTATATAATTTCATTGTTACTCATAAATTTCCTGGCTAGATCATCGAAAAGATTAATCAAAAGTGCATTTGCAAAAAAAATTACATGATATCACTGGAGGCCACCAACATTTTGCAAGTTATATTTGAGTCCCAGTGAGCCTATTCCCATTAACCAGAAATCCAAACTCCGGGCTGCTACTGAGAAATCCCTGATGCAAATATCCAATATACAATATTGTGACTACATTGGGGAACCTGTAAAAATGAATGTAAGTGTCAATACAAAAATATAAAGAAAAACATTTTACTTGGGAAACGCACAGGAAATACTCCAATAAAAAAGAACATTAGGTACAACTAGCAAAATCATGAAAACAATAAAAAAAAAAAATAGTTAATAAATAAATAACAAAATAATATTTCACCCGACTTTTACAGCGAACCCAGGTAATCTGTGCCCACGCTCAGAAATCGTGTTTATGACCACTAGACAAACGAGATAATTAATTTAAAAAGAAATGTTTATTTAATATATCTCTGCGTTTCACTTTCATTTTGTTACTTAACTTAATTAGCCTCTGAGATCAGGTCAACATTAGGTCATCGGATAATATATCTTTCTGTTCAATCTTTTGCTTTCCTTCTACTTAAATTAAATAGAACTAAAAGCTTGGCCGGTCACTGAGATTTATTTTCAGTAATTTTATTTAGTTCAAAAGGGAAGCAAAAGCCTTAAAAGAATTTGTACCATTACTAGAAAATAACTCTCTGTATGTAAGAATAAATACGAAAGTTAGGTAGGTACTGTCCTTTAATAAGATTGGTAGACTTGATCGAGTATTGAACTCACATGTAGCTTTTTTCTTCAATAATTTTGTTTCGTTATTTTTCGTTACGATTCGCAGAAAACCTTTAAATAAAAACAAAAAGGGATGTGTCCAATTTGAAGGTTTTTACAGTGAAACTAATAAAGAAATCCAAAGTTTTTTTTTGTAGTAGCATTTCTTTATATTCAGTAGAGATTCAGTAAGTAAAAAAAACTCGTACAAATATCTAAATCCAAACCGCACCAAATAATTAGATCTAGACATTACCCGCAACGCTCGAATCCTCTATCTAACTACAACATAATATTAAGCTGGCATACAATGATCGCTAATACCATTGTCTTTATTCACGCCAAGGGGGCGTGGTGCGAATGTTATGGAGAAAGTATGACATTTAAAACTATATTGTTTGAGAGTAAGAGTGGTGCAGAACACCTGGGTTTGATGGTTGCGCATTGAATTTTATACAACAGGACTATTTTATGTCGACACTATATAAGCTACAGTAGATATCTTCAGTAAAGTATGGTTTTCACGAGACACGCCAAATTCTTATAGATTAGTACTTAAGTTAAAGAATAAATTCATATTCATTATTCTCCTGTAATTATTACTAACCCCAATTTATTTGTGGTAGCCAGGACATGTCTTTTTCTTCCATACTTCGCTCTATTAGTCGTCTCACTGCGCTAACAGTGCCGTTCTTATGGCCATATTTGAAACATGTTCTACATAATCAGCCTATAATATTCCCACTGCTGGGACACAGGCCTCCTCTCTGTGAGAGGGAGCGAGCCGTAATCCACCACGCGGGCCCAGTGCGGGTTGGTAGATGTCACATGTCTTCGAATTTTTGGTTCTAGGACATGCCGGTTTCCTCACGATGTTTTCCTTCACCGTTTTGAGAGCAGTGGCGATGAAATAATTTACACAAAGTAAAGTGCCTGTCAGGGTTCGAACCTACAACTCGTAAGTCGTGGCCGTTACCCACTGCTCACAACAAACATGTTCTATTTAATTAAAATAAGTAGTCAAGTTCAAAAGAGATGCCGATAAAGATTTAAATTAAAACTAAACAATTACGCTCCTTTTTAGGAACTCTAAAAAAAATCCTCTATTCTCAAAACGAATAGAATACATTTCAAAATTGCAAATCGAAATGTCAAGGCATTCGAAGTTCGAACTACGAATTTTTCGATGTCAATCATTTGACAGATAGATTTTTTTTCTTTAATAAAAAAATGCTGTCATACGCAAGGCAATGACCGCCCGGAGGTGTGGCCAGAATAAATAATTATGGTCGGGAATGATCGTATGAGTCGTGAGGAGTTCATTATAAGTTTTATTAGTAAGACATCGCATTTAAATTACTTCTACCAGTGGCTATACTATTTATACTTAAATGTACGTCCGGTGCACCCAAGGATAGTCAGCCCCGTTACAACCTGCTGGTTGACTTATATTTTAACCACGGCATGTGCTATTTTTAAGCTAAATTAGAATTGGGCTGGCCATGTTTGTAGAAAAACCGATGGCTGGTCAAGCCTTTTTTTTTTTTGAGTGTGGGAAGTCATCAAATGACTTCTCCCGCTCTGGGCGGGCGTGTCAGACTTTTACTGACTAAAACCCACCCGTATTCCTTCAGTTGCCTGTTGCCAAGGTCCCGGTATCCCTTTCGGTTTTTCCCGCAACCCTGGAGCAGACGAGTCCTGGAGTGGAGATCGCGTATCGGTAAGCATATTGTGGGACGCCCCCAGCTAGATGGACCGACGACCTTAAAAAGGTGGCTGGGTCAGACTGAATGCGTAAGGCAGAGGACAGGGTATTGTAGCGCAGCCTGGGAGAGGCCTATGACCAGCAGTGGCCTGCGATAGGCTAAGTTGATTGATGAGCTAATTTTGGGTGTATGTTCAAATCCGTTTAACTACCAAAGTGATTTTTTACATAGTTTTTTAGTTTATCTTGGACATTTCTAACATCGGCGAAGGAATACATCAACAAACAAGGTAATCAACCTTTGTTTCGTAAAATAAAAATTATGGTTTAATAAAAACATAAATCTAATAATCTTCCAAATTTTTTCCACTTTTAGAATGGAATAATAGAGTTCATCTAAAAATTATTCTGACAAAAGTTAAATCCCACTTTTCAAAACATTGAGTGTTGATAACAAAAAATTGTTGATGGAGGATCTCGTGGCTAAGTAATAACAGCCGCACGGGTCGATCCATCAGGTTAAGTTACGCTTGCCGGGGTTGGTCCATGGATGGGTGACCATCTTTACATACCGAGACTCCTCCGTGCTTCGGAAAGCACGTTAAGCCGTTGGTCCTGGCTGTCATTCGTGGATCTTTGATAGTCGTTACGGGTCTTCAGAAGCTTGAAAGTCTGACAAGCAGTCTTGCCAAGGGGTATCGTATTACCCAGTTACTGGGTTGTGGAGGTCAGATAGGCAGTCGCTCCATATAAAATACTGGTATACAGCTGTATCCGGTTAGACTAGAAGCCGACCCCAACATAGTTGGGAAAAGGCTAGGCAGATGATGATGAGTGTTGATAACAAAAAGTTGTACCTACTTTTTCATTCGTTCTCAATACTTTACATTAGTGTACAATACAGCTTTACCGCATGTTCTACCTAGTATGTTAGTAGATCATGTAATATAATAAAGTGACTGCATTCTAAATTCCCATACAGCACCGAATTATTTGAAAGCCAATCAAAACATTTTACTTTCTTAAAATCATTCGATTATCTAATAGCAACTGATCTAATACATAACCGCCGTTCAAAAATCACCCAACATCGTACAGTCTGGGAAATTAATTCGTAAGCAAATTGACTACCTACCAACTTAAATTGTCCTTATATTCAAATCACAACTATCATTTTCTGACAATTGTATGAAATGGCTATATCACGGCAAATTAACGTAGGGTGCTAATTTGCACAACAATCGATTTGCCTTTACATTCAAAACCGTGTAGAAACCATAATAACATCGACCATGCATCATCCAATCTCGTCTATCACAAAATAGCAGCTACATTATTCTTCTAGTACAAATACAGCTGCAATTAAGCGGGAGCTGGATCGAGTCATTATATCGATATAGCTTATTACTCGATTATCTTAAGTGCGGTTCTGCATACGTAATCGCGGTGTATCGGTAATATCGATTTAAGAGTCGTGTAGAATGGACCCGGGATATAACAATAGGGTATGTGTGCTGGATCGATGTACCGTTCCTTGAGTTTATTTCCTGTTAGTTTAAGTACTGAATTTCTGATTCTATAGCCTTTATAGGATTTGCTTTAAAAAAGTTATAATCAAAAAAAGAGTTTGGATTCGATTTTGAGAACTGGCAACACTAAACGCAATGTCAAAAATGTTGCCAAAGTATAAACATGACAACACAAATAATATTGAAATACGAAAATGCGTCTAGGACTTTATTATTGTAATCTTGCTGAATAGAAAAATACGATTTTAATGACGAGACAAGCTTTAATTAAATATACCAGGAAAAATCCAGTGATGATATAACCACGACCACGGCAATACTTTAGGGTTGGGTAGCAACTATCTTCGCAAGATAGACGTAGACAGCGTGGGAACACGTCATGTTCGCGTCCGCGACTGGTCAATCGTCATCCTGAGAATGCCTCGAGAGGTGAAGCGCGTGTCGATTTCCTACAGGGTTTTTTATGACTGAGGAATAGCTAAGCGGAATAGGTTACTAAATATATCTACGTCTATTGTATTTTATACAGCAGGTCTGACTACCAGTCTTACCAAGTGGTATCGTATTACCCAGTAACTGAGTTGTGGAGGTTGGATAGACAGTCGCTCCATGTAAAATACTGGTATTGCTGCATTCGGTTAGACTGGAATCCGATTCCAACATAGTTGGGAAAAGGTTCAGCATAATCATGATGAGCCATTAGCAGAAATGAGGAAACTGGCCACATGCCTGAGATATATTTTTCGATGGCATGTGAAGCCAAGTCAGAGGCCCATGGGCGGCTTTAAAACTCGAAGAAGAAGCAGAAATGAAAAAGCCTGCATCCGCTTGACACAATCCCTTACTAGCTTTTTGCATGCAAAGATCCAAGGCCAGTATCAAACTACTCTTCGAATACTTCTTGTTCCTAGCTCATGAGAAAGATAAATTACCTCCATGATAATCATAATTATACACTTCAAGTAATAAATTAAAATTCACTCAACCCCTTCCGTTGGACATGACTAGTATAAGTTTATAATACAGGGTTGCCATCTGTTGAAATCATTAGCTGTAATAATACTGTCGTTTTGCTACAGAAGTTTAATAAAAACTTACATGAAATGGCGAAACTCAGGGTGTTGAAGCTAAGCGCGCGATGTTACACATGTGTGTAAGGAATACTACTCTGTATTATTAATTATATTTCAGATCACCGTTCGTAAAATTATAGTTCTTAAAGAAACAGTGTAGTTTCATTTTTTTAAATTGACATTGTTTTCTGAATCGTGGAACTCGATTTAATTTTGCATAACTGGCTCTATTGATTTTTGTAATAAATAATTAATTATTATCTAATATCGTTTAAGTATATCGATATTTTTTCACCGCACTATTAATACATACTAAATGGTGTAAAAAAAAAATACCAGTGTGACAAACAGGAAAAAAAAACCTGTTAATTACACTGGTGTGACTAACTAGTCCGCACCCGTAAAATGCTGGTATTCAGCTGTATCGGATTAGACTAGAAGCTGACCCTATCATAGTTGGGAAAAGCCTTGATTGATTTTTGACTTAGTTTCCTTATTAACGTTTTAGTATAGTAACATATTTCCATGGTGGAAATCTAGATTTTTTAATGTTTAAAAATGGTATTTAAGGATTTTAAGATTCGAGGATGAGATTTTAGATTTAATTGTACTTTTATACATAAAATTCAGACTTGAAAATCGAGTGGAATTAATTTTTTCCCTTATATACTAGTTTATTTACCCAGATGCCGTTAATCTAGGATAAATCCAGGGAAATCGGCTTACATGGCGAGTTGGCAACCCTGTCCATGTAATCATATGTAAGAAAAAAAGAAGATACAACTCGAACGAAGTCGCGGCACAAACGAGTATAGTAGCGTCAGTAAAAAAATAACGACGGCGTATAATTATTATCATCCTGTTTAAGAGGCTGATCTTACTCGGTATTAAATATTACTTTTTAGTGTTATTGGAACATCTAGATAAAAGATAGGCTTTTTTAAATGACCTATCTATAAGAATACGTTTGGTTATATTTAATTAATGCAAAAATATAAAAGTCCTCATAGCATTATTCGATTCAATAAACAGTCTGTTTTTTTAATCTCGTAGACTAATTTGACAGGTGCAAATGTCAAACTCCAAATTGAAAAAACAAACAACAATCACTTGAAATGTCAAATTAGTTTACGAGATTAAAAACAAAGTTTAGTTCTTTAGTATTTTACTAAAGTTACTAAAAAACGATAAATGATAGGAAAAAAAGTTGTTTAGACCCACCAACTTTTATTTTTGAATTTATGTACACACGTATAGCTTATAGCAAATGCATAGCTTCATGTGTAGCCGTGTGTACAGTATGACGGAAGTATGAATATATTCCGGGCGCCGCCGCCGAGAAAATTCGTTCCTGACACCTGTCAGTTGAGTACTAAACAATACGTGTTTTAAGATTATTTAAACTTTATTTGTTCCTAATCGTGTCAATGAGAGGTGTCGTATTCTCTCGCCGGCCGTCTTTACTCATGAAAATAAACAACTTTTACTCTAAAATATGAAAATGTTTGTAAGTAGTTTTGTATGGAACTGCAGATTTTTATTTCATGTCCCGAATTGGACCCACAGCAAAAGCTGTACATTTTCATGAGTACATATTAGGTACACTCCCCTAAAGTATCCCCCCTTTTTCCCTGCCAAATTATGGAATTTCAAGATGAAGCTGTAATTTTAGCTTTTGTGAGTTTGTATGTGTATCTTCGGAACGAAGAATTATCGATCCGATTCCGATAATTCTTTCACTAGAAACTACAGAGCCGAGTATCAAAGGATATTATATTTTACGTTAAAACGAGAAATTTCACGAAGTCGCGGGCAAAAGCGTAGTAGTTATTAAAGTTAAGGCAAGTCGGTCTGTAGAAAATTTTTGGGCCACTAAAATTGTACTTTATTTATTTACATATTTTTTTTATGTACTCGGTAATCTCATTTTGCGCAAGTACTGCACCTTAACAATTCAACATAACTGTACCAACTACCAAGTATTAATCAGATGTGTATACAGTACATATTACTGGCTCTGTTGGATATGAGATACTGTCAGTTTTTATATCATTCATTTATTAGTTACATCAGTCCATATACGTACTACTCGAGATTAACTAAGGGCATGAAATTATGGGCAAGATTATGTCTGGATTTTAAAAGAGACTGGGACCTCTGAGTTTGTATGGGAGCTTATTCTCAGAATTGCCTGTTGATACATAATCAACCTTATCTATTTTTGAGAATATTATTGACGTGTAGAAGTTATAATGAAAATATTAGGAAGTGCCTCCGCTGCCGGCGCCGGTTCGTGAATTGGCTGCCGGCGCTGACTTTGGTTGTCAGTTTGGCGTATGGAGTAGATAGGCAGGGTAGGCATATTTAAAAAAAAACATGTAATCGAGCACTTTTTTTTTCCATATTCCAGTAATAAAGTCATAAACTAATATCCGAAACCGAACTAGTAAGATTAGGTTTAATCATTTTAATCGCAAAAAAGGTTAGGTTAGGTTGGAACTGTGACCCTTTACGCCAAAAACGACTAGAATATGCAGAAAAACATATTTTAGTTACGGTTAGTTAGTTGGGGTTCTGAATACTGGAAGGGTTTCTATAAACGCCGCGCCGTCGGTGTCCATTATGGGAGCCGATTTTTTTAATCTCGGCTGCCGGCTGTAATGTCTTTGCCGGTTCCCAATGGCGGTATTTTTGGGAGCCAGCGGAGGCACTCCCAAAATATTATTCTTATAACAATGATAATTGTGTTGACTACTTACAAGCTATCGGGTTACCCCTCATAATTCTTAAATCCTTACTTTCCTGTCTATTTTCTTGAGCTTATTTGCAAACTTCGCTGTTCTATTTCTATCCTAAAGTAGAACCCTGTATCTACCCGATCTAAAATTAAGTCAAACTAAAAGTAAACAAGGTTTAAAAGTTAGATACTTGGTTATGATGATCGTGTATCACGTTGCGTGCGCTGCGACACGCGATTGACTCGTATGGGTATGGGAGCGGTAAAATGCTGCTCAATGACGCACTGACTTGTGTCATACTTCGCGTTCTATTTAAAGGCGATCGTCGCGTATACACGATCGTTCGAACTTTTTGTTCGGTGAACCAGAACGCGCGATCGCGCCGACTGAGGGCGCTTTCCGGTTTTTCGAAAATAATCATTTTTAACCTAATTTGTTATAGCTATATGCGTACTGACTAAGTCATAAAAAGAGGAAAGAAAGAAAGAAAAGAAAGAAAATACGTTAATTTGCGGTAAACTTGACGCAAAAACGAAAAAAAACACAAAGAAATAAAATAAGAAAAGGTTGGGAGAAATATGGGTCACATCCACGCAAATCGGCTACCGCTCAGCATTGCTGCGAGTGCTGCGACCCTATGCAAGAAAGAGCCCCAGCGCTGGTTTTCAGCGACAGCCGCCGCTGACGTAATAACGTCGAGCGGCAAACTATTTTTAGGACGCTGTACACATAGAGCTAAGCTATGCGTGACAAAGCAGCATCTTAACGATCCTAGAACTAGATATAGAAAAAGCTGTTCTTAAAGACGTATTGTAAATGGCTAAGTTTTTATGAGATCACACAATTTATGGTGTAATCCTGTTTATGCGGTTGCTATGGGAACAGGATATGTTTGCACACCCCATGGATATGTTTTTCTGGAATATCTGGAAGAATGTGTTAGAGGTTAATAAATGATGTCTTTGATAGTGTCACTTTTTCTATAAGATTTTTTTTTGCAATTTTCAAGATTACATTGATAGGATAATATATAACATAATATCACGCCTATAAACCGAAGGGTTGAGCAGAGATTTACCAATAGGTACATCTCTACCCAACACTTCGGTACACCCACATTTCGCCAGTTTAAGTCATGTAATAGTGGGGCGAGCCTATGAATACTAAATTGTTATTTATAATGACTACATTATAGTATTCATAACTCGTTTAAAAGTGGTTCAAATCTTTGATTACTTTTTACCCCGTAACAATAATTACTTACCCACGTAAAAATTGTACCTTGATGTGATTCCGTGAATCATAAAACATGTTTCGTTCTGAAATAGGGGTAAGTTAACGACTTCTGAATTATCCCTTTTTATTCATATTTTATGACTTTATTCGATTAAAGGACATGTGGAGCTCGTGGCTAAGTAATAACAGCCGCACGGGTCGATCCATCAGGTTAAGCTACGCTTGCCGGGGTTGATCTGTGGATGGGTGACCGTCTTTACATGCCAAGACTCCTCCGTGCCTCGGAAAGCAGTTGGTCCCGGTTGTCATTCGTGGATCTTTGACAGTCGTTACGGGTCGTCGGCCCGAAAGTCTTACCAAGAGGTATCGAATTGCCCAGTTACTAGGTTGCGGAGGTCAGATAGGCAGTCGCTCCATATAAAATATTGGTATTCAGCTGCATCCGGTTAGACTGGAAGCCGATCAAATCTGCCTAGCCTTTTCCCAACAACATAGTTGGGAAAAGGCTAGGCAGATTTGATACGATTAAAGGACATAGGTATTGTTGGTTTTAATTCGCTCGAATAGATAACTTTATCGATTTAGTTTATGTCGGCATAAATGCCTTACTAAAAGGTGACACTACTCTTAACGCGATTACTCCAGTAATAATATTGAATAGTGGGGATTCACCAATCGTGGTCTGATGTTCGTCTGGCGTGATCTTAAACGTCTTATTTTTTGTGCTCCGGCACCGTACAAATTACTGAAGGTTAGTGTACCTATTCGAGGACTGGTTTGGTTTGAGAAGAATACGAGGAAGATGGGATCGAGAAAATATTCGTAATAAATAAGTAAGGTGGTTGGTATTTTTTTTGTAAATACACGATAGATTTTTGTTCGATTATAAGACCAACAGACCAGACCTACCTAAAAACGCGAATGACCCGTAAAGTAAGCACCAAGTTAGACAATTCTAGGGAATTGTACAAAATTAATGCTGTTTTTACCTCTACGAAAATAAAACTTCATGATATGAATAACTATTAGCCTGGCAGATAGCAAAATAGGGCAGTTGACAACAAAAAAAACGTTATTTTCATTAAAAGATTTTAAAAAGTTTCTATCCGACACCGTGCTCGCTAGCAAAACAGCTGACTGACTGAGGGAGGGGTCGCGCTCGCGGCCGGTTAGGTCACATCCCGCGCCCCCACCCGTGTTGAGACGCAAGTTCGTTGCCCTAGCGCATAGGGTAAAGGGTGAAATACTTTAGTGGAAAAACTAAATATTAAAAAAAAACTTCTCAAAAAAAAAATACGTTCTATAAATGACACCAAACCACTGGTTTCAAGGATAACGGTGTTTACCCTAACACCCTGTATTTTTATCTCGATTAGCTCGATTAGATTGTTGTGTATCTCTTGCCAATACGAGACAAATGTAGAGTATTACCAATTTGGGCACTAAATACTGAATCGATAAAAACCAAAAGTCATTTATTCAAACCAGGCTGAGAATCAGCACTTTTCGAACGTCAAAAATATATAAGACAGTCCCCCAAAACGCCCACCCTTCACACTTCCTAGTGCTTTAGCTGGGAAGAAGAAGTGGCGCAACAAACTCCCCAGCAGATCATAATTTTATCATCTATCTTATATAGTATATCTGTCTTATATTAGTCCCAAACTTTACAACATATTTCAGATTTTAGCAGCCATTACAATTTATGACTTAATCGTATTCGTCATAGTATTACTATCGAAAATAGTCATCATTACATCATACGATATATTTTAGTATTTGTTACGGACGAGTTTTTTACTAGAACCGATAAATATCAATACAAAAAATAATATAAAACAGTTGAAGTGTTATTGTTATTGCAGATTCGAACTTGTTTTTTTTTTTTGTTGATGATGTGATGCAGCTATTTTGTTCTCTGGGAATCGGATGGCCATATAAGGGTACGGTAGTCCACTGCTGGGCATAGATCCCTACAATCGTCATTCAGCTCGATTCTCGGCAACTCTGAACCAGCTGCTACCATCAGATGGCCTAATTTTTCTTAAGGATATGTTCAGATGGCAAAATTTTCACGCGTGTTTTCTAATCGCGCGTTTAGACTTCCTAATATATACCTAACAACCGATCACATGCGAGCGCGTTAACGCGCGTCAGCGAGCGTCAACGCAGCGCTCAGAGAAAAAGTTTCTAGACGCATACGATCGCGCGTTGACTCGCGCTTTGATATTAATGTATCGTCCGTTTGATGTTCAGTTGAGCGCGCGCATTCATCGCGATTGCACGTACTTCTTGTGCAAGATGAGTAGTGAGGAGTTCTCTCGCAACGCGCGTTATCGCTCGTATCTGAACTCTCTTTAAATTTGATCGTGTGTTGACGCGCGTTACATGTGAACTCAGCCTTAAGGTTTCATTAGGAAATTGGATAAGAGTTACATGTGGCTTATAAATAGGTCTTCCATGACGTCATCTAATTAAGGGGCAAAGAAGAAGAAGCCTACCGACCGAGTTGTTGATTATTGTAAAATTTCTCAACCCGTCATGAACAGTCTAGGTAGTCCTTTATAATGTGAAAGGTCAAAACGGTCAAACTGAATGGCCTTTTTGTCCACACTCGGAAAAAACTTTTCAAAAGCGTCATGCGAAACCTTTTTTATGTATTGATCGGACTGATTGTGTATATCCATGTGTCGTAGATGGATTGTAAAACCCGCTGTTTTACAAAACCGCTAGTTGTTTTATAAAACAGCTGCGTTATGTAAAACAGCTGAACGACGTTTAGCGGTTTTTCATAATGACTGTAAACACGAACAATTGCATAAACGTTTTGCATTTATCACAGATCCATCTGCGACACATAGGTACACTATGAATCAGGCCCTTCCATATTAAACCAAAAACAATTTCAATTAGCCCACGACTTTCGAAACAACGTAAACATCTAATAAACAAGCCACGCGAACATTACAACAATTTAACTGTTATCTAAATTAAACAACGTCGCTATTGTGTTGCCAACAATAAAATATTTTGGAGCTAAATGCATTGCTATGAATCACTGGGAATGCGGACAAGCTGCAGGACCTGATGACAGTTAAATATTTTGAACTGAATTAGTAAGTTGAGCAGTGGCCCAGGTGGAAACGGCTGCAACTTGCGAGTTGTAAGCCGTAGGTTCAAACCCAGACAGGCGCTTTACTTTGTGTAAATTATTTCATAGCCACTGCTCTCAAAACGGTGCAGGAAAACATCGTGAGGAAACCGGCATGTCCTGGAACCAAAAATTCGAAGACATGTGACATCTACTAACCCGCACTGATCCCGCGTGGTAGATTACAGCCCACTTCCTCTCACAGAGAGGAGGCCTAAGTACTAGCAGTGGGAACATTATAAGCTGATTATGTTATGAGATAGATAACTATGACCATTTTCCATTCAACTGTTTTATTGTTACAGGTAAGCTTGTCTCCAGTATAATTTCAAAACTGATTTGCCGAAATTACGATTGGTGAGTCAATGATCAACGAGCACTTTTTATCTAATAGGAATCGGCTATAATGAGAAACGTTTCATCGTTCGGATTTACAGAAATATTTCGCGAATTATGACAAACATTTTCGGACATTTTATTTATTATTTATTTATTTATATATATATACTTTATTGTACACCACAAAAATATATAACAAAAGAAAATAACAAACACTACAAAATATACAATGGGCGGCCTTATCGCTATCCGCGATCTCTTCCAGGCAACCTTGGAATGGACAGTGATTTGCGTGGACATAAAATGGGGCTGTCGTAGGTGCAAATGATAAGCAGCCGCACGAGTCGATCGATGAGGTTAAGCTACGCTTGTCGCGGTTAGTCCGTGGATGAGTTTCCATCTTTACACACCAAGACCCCTCCGTACCTCGGAAAGCACGTTACGCCGTTGGGTCTGCTGTCATTTGTAGATCTTTGATAACTATCAACTGTTCCGGGTCGTCAGAAGCCTGAAAGTTAGACAACCAGTCTTACCAAGTATCGTGTTAATTAACTGGGTTGTAGAGGTGAGATGAGCAGTCACTCCATGTAAAATACTGGTAATTCAGCTGCATCCGGTTAGACTGGAAGCCGACCCTAACATAGTTGGGAAAAGGCGAGGCAGATGATGAGAAGATTTTCGGGCATTTCACCATACTTACGATTGGTAGTTCTAACGATTCGTTTTCCATTTTTAGCAACCGGTTATACTTCTATAGTGGTATTCTGTAAAGATCTCACCGTGTAAACTTAGGTGAAGTGAGCTGTAATTCCACCAGACGCTAGGGATTGACTTAAGTTTTCACGGTGGTGTTTGGTGAATAGACCGGCTGACCTTTGCTCGCTTCCCTAGTAACAACACAACACGACACACACATTCTTTCCGCACTAATAACAAAAGACAGTCAATAAGGTCACCTCGCATTGTTAGCCAATAATCCAATCTTAATGTAAGCAAAGTCACAGTTGAAGGCTAGCTAACTAGTTATTACTTATCATTACTGGCTGTAAGCGGTTATTACTGGTTTGGAATGGTAATTAGAGAGAATTACGGTGCTGTATACGAATTTGATTGTCATCCCTCACGAGATCTGTAAGGTTATTGGTGTCACCGGTGTTTTTTGTCTCTTCGATTAGAAAGAGAAACAAAGAAAATGCATTTATTTCGCACCTATATTCCATTTGAAATAAGATTAGACGTATAGATAAGCCTTTTTACATTCCGTTCAACCGATTTTGCATTCTATTGCGTTGGTGGCATGACAATAGGCAGCCGCAGTAGATAGTTGGTATTGTGTAACTTTTTTGCTTTTAATGCTATCCTTATGCCTACGGTATAGAAGTCAAAATCGGTTGAACGGACTGTAAAAGGGTTTGTTTTAATGTCTAATCTTATTTCAAATGGGGTATAGGCTAAAGGCACATCACATGCTCTGCAAATAAACACAAAAAAAACAACTCAAGAAAATAAAAATACATTAGAAACTAGCTGCGCCCCGCGGTTTCAACCGCGGTTTTAAGTCTCGAACCCGTGGGAATATCGGGATAAAAAGTATCCTATGTGTTAATCCAGATCATGGTCTACCCATGTGCCAAATTTCATCTAAATCCGTTCAGCCGTTTTAGCGTGAAACAAACAAACAAACTCACTTTCGCATTTATAATACTACCTTCCGCCCGCGGCTACGCCCGCGCAGTATGTTGATAAAAATAGCCTATGTCCTTCCACAGGGTGCCATCTATCTCCTTGCCATATTTTGTCGAATTCTGTTCAGTTGTTTAGGCGTGAAAAAGTAACATACAGACTGACAGACAGACAGACAGAATGACAGACAGATAGAGTTACTTTCGAATTTATAATATTAGTATGGATTAGTACACTGAATGGGTGATGGATATCTTTTTATATCTAAGGTCCACTCCAAAGGTGTTACCAAAACCTGTCAAGCCTGCCCAAAGAATCCAAGTTTGGACGACTAAACACAGTGCCCAAAATCAAAACTAACGAAAATTCTAAGCAAGAGTCTGGGCTAAGCACTATGAGATGTTCTTTGTCAAAACATCACTTTCATTAAAGGCTAGCTATTATCAAAATTCCTTGGCATTTTGAATCAAAAAAGAAATGTACAAAATTCTTGGCACAAATCCCAAATTACTACACAAGGAACAAGAAAAACAGGACCTAATACTGCCTCATTACATGTAAATTGCTTCGCTTTCTGTCATTTTATCTTTATTTCTGACTATCTAAGTAACAAATCCGTGTCGTAAACGTTCGTGTTGGTGACAAACAAAAAATCGATAAACCTAGTGAGAATTAGCCTAATGATGTAGAAGGAAAACTATATGAGCTGTTTTCGGAGACTTAGGATTTTCAGTACTTAATGGCAAGAATGCCAGGGACTAGTCTTAACGGAGACAGTTTTTTCTTAATAATTATTATAACTATTGTTAATCTTCTATTCACATTATTTCTAAAGGCTGTTTCTAAAGGTGCGACACGACGGTGCGACGTGATTCTGGTAGCACAATTTCCATTAAGTTTTCATAGAAATTGTTCTAATAGGGTCGCGTCGCGCCTGTCTGCGGGAGCTTTTATTTGTTGATCGCTTCGTGCCTAAATAAAGACGCTTGATGGAGAAACCACTGCATCCATCTATAATTTTCAACCCAGCATGTCAGATTTCTCCTAAAAAAAAACATGGTTTCTTAGACCTTTAATTACAAGATATAAGGGATAATCGGATTACCCCAAAAATTTGCAGAGTTGCAAGCCAACCAAATTCCCATAAATCCTAACTAATATTATAAATGCGAAAGTGAGTTTGTTTGTTACGCTTTCACGCTTAAATGGCTGAACGGATTTGGATGAAATTTGGCACTGGGGTAGACCATGACCTGGAATAGGACATAGGATACGTTTTATCCCGATATTCCAACGGGGCGCAGCTATTAGGTTTATAGTTCTCCGAACATAAAGCTATTTTTTTTTTTAAATACAGCAAAATCGACCAATTCTATGGTTATATAATGGTGTTATAATTCAAATTAGTATTTTCCAAACTTGAGGCCTAAATTCACATAGCGGTCAAAATCAAAGAGAAACATCAAAACATTATAATCTTTAATTCCGTAATGAACTTGATATGTTAAGTATCCATACATACCAATATAGACTAAACAAATAATTTATATGCTAATCAGTATTTCTATGAGACATATAAGATGAATCAACTCGTCTCGCTAAAATGTATTCCTAAATAAAATGTGATTTACATAACAAAAACATTAGTAAGAAATTCTATCAGAATTAGTCACTGCTATTATTACTAGTAACTACCCGTTTTTACGACTTGACAAAACATTGAGATTTTGTTTATTATATGTTAGTTTACTAATAATGTATTTTACTCTAAACCTTCCGGAATAAGTTCTCTAAATTATGGTGAAACCCGCAACTAATTCTGTTGCAAAGTTTAGAAGAAAAACGCAGTCACACAAACCGACACGAAAAGCCACTTTAATACAATTTAGGTGTTCAACAAGTCCGAATAACTTGTGAGCCTCATAAATACAGTGGCAGTTTCTAAGTTTGATTTTACATCGACGTTCAAAGTTCAATTCGGTTTTTCCGTTGGAACTTTTTTCATAATCAATTTACGTACCCACTGTTGGGACACAGGCCTCTATGAGAGTTAGTGGACCGCAATCCACCACACGGGCCCAGTGCGGGTTGGTAGATGTCACATGACACTGAATGATCCTACTGAATATTTATTTTCACGTATACCCAATTCCGTCATCGACGACATTTCTTGGTATTAGAATGGAACACGTAAAAAGCATCTTTTATTGTTCAAAATATTTATACAGTAGGTTTATGCAGATGTAAAAAAGATGAACTCATTCTTTAATTATTCAGTGCTTTTAAGTAGTTCAAAAATAAATATTTAATTAGTCTTTTTTGATGAAAAAGGCATGTTACACCGACCCTAAATAAATAGGGAAGTTTATTCATTTAATATAGGGTAGTTTCACAGCTGAGAGTAAGTACCACATTATTATTAATCTAAACATTACGCCAATTACGAAGTACACTGAAAAAAAGGAAATAGAGAGGGTGACATATTCTTAATATGTAATAGATAAATTGATAAACGTTAATAAACGTTTTAGTGGTCGACGTTAATAACGAACGTAACGTACGTAACGTTAATAAACGTTTTATCTATCTATCTATCTATAGTGTGTGCGTGTGTGTATCTATGCGGTGTAGGTGCTGTAACGATGTGTCTATACCCCATTTGAAATAAGATTAGACATTAAAACAAACCCTTTTACAGTCCGTTCAACCGATTTTGACTTCTATACCGTAGGCATAAGGATAGCATTAAAAGCAAAAAAAGTTACCCAATACCAACTATCTAATGCGGCTGCCATTTGTCATGCCACCAACGCAATAGAATTCAAAATCGGTTGAACGGAATGTAAAAAAGGCTTATCTATACGTCTAATCTTATTTCAAATGGAGTATACTGTGACTAAACTAGACTTTACGCGGGTGAAAATGCGGGGCCCAGCTAGTATACTTATAGTTCTGCGAACAATAGTTATAGTTCTGAGCAAAACTTATAGTTCTGAGTTAGCTGAGTATCGGGCGTTTGATGGAGGGTTTGGATAATCTCCTATTTTAAATCTGTTCCATGTGGTATTGATGATAGAACTACTTATAAGAAACTACAATTATCCTGAGATATATTTTATAATGACCAGTAAATGTCAATTACATGCAATTAACGTCATCTGCCAGCGATTACCTCAAGGAATAACATTAAGATATTTCTTCAAGGATCAATTCCAACAGCACCATTTCGATTAGTCACCGCTAATCCAAAAATTATGATTTAATACCACAATAATAGGAAGCGTGGAAATGAATCGACACAAAATGACAATCCGAGCAGGTCAAGGTGCCCATAGCATGACACTGTGTCGACATCAATGGAAAACAACAATTTGTGGTGACTGGTGCAATTTGGGAGTGAAAGCGATTATCGCTTTACTATTAAATATTAATTTATATTTTACTTCACTTAAAGTTAAATTATTTATTCATGTTCTTTTGAAAATGATACAGCTTTTTATGAAAAAATAGGACTGCATCAAAGTACTTACAGTTCCGTTGTCATCTGTCACAGAGTATTCCTCCTATAACTATAAGTTTTCAACAGCATACCGAGCTGTAGTCAAATGGCAACTAGTGCCTTTTACGCAGTAATATCTCTTACATCATTTTCACCAAGTTGAAGCCCAAATTTTGCCTGTAAGAACGGGTGTACTATGCCAAATCGAATGCCAAATAAAAGAATATTGTCGTACACGTCTAATACTCGGAACGTTCATAAATATCGAATGGTTAATAAATCGAACATTCAATACATCGTACACTTAAAGGCTCGTGCAAACAGACGCGAAATCGCGGGCGCGACAGGCAGCGGTACCTTTGTCGACAAAGGTACCGCTGCCTGTCGCGCCCGCGATTTCGCGTCTGTTTGCACGAGCCTTTATACATGAATACATCGAGTATTGACAACAAAGTACTACTTTTCTTTTAGAAAACCTCAGACCGACTCACTTGACTTCTTATGGGGATTTGCTCACCCATTCACCCATTCCTCTCCGATCTTTGTGCTACAATCTATTCATAGACCGTTACTCTTATACAGCGCTTATACCACACCTCAAATCCGCCAACCGCATATCACTTGCACCCCACTCAACTAATCAACTTGCGTAACAAACTCAAATTCTTAGCTCAGGTCAGTGCCCAGTACTAAAATTATCTAAACCATATCATATTGTTCTAATACTATTGTTAGCAACTAATTCATTCCTGATACCATTGTTATATGATATAATTAGTTCGTAATTTTGAGTGTTAGGAGTTTAAAATTGTGCATGGGTATGTCTGTAATTATAATTATCTAATTATCTTTGATCTTTCGATCTGATTCTGATTGTGTTATTGATTATTGGATATATAAGAGAAGGCAAGGACATGGCGTTATTAAAATTACTACTGCAATGACCCCTGTACTACCCTATGTTACCTGTACCAAATTAAGATTGATTGTCGGTACGTATATCATTGTGAGTGAAGTGCCAAGATCAATCGATCTACGACGTTAAGACGCCATGGCCTGGGGTCAATTCTTAGTTTTGTGACTTTGATCGGTCTTCATATACAGGGTGTTAGGGTAAACACCGTTATCCTTGCAACCAGTGGTTTGGTTTCATTTATAGAACGTAAAATCAATGGAAATTTACAACTTTTTTTATTTTATTTTTTAACCTTCATTTTACCACAAGATACGAACTTGCGTCTCAACACGGGCGGGGGGTGCGGGACGTGACCTGACTGGCCGCGAGCGCGACCGCTCCCTCAGTCAGTGAGCTATTTCGCTAGCGATCTCGGTGTCGGACAGAAACTTTTTAAAATCGTTTAATGAAAAGAACGTTTTTTTTTGTTGTGTTCGGTCATTTATTTTTATATTTAAGTCAACTACCCATGGTTTGAATGACAACGGTGTTTACCCTTACACCCTGTATATTTTTTCCTTTAACATAAAGTTTCATGGATACTTATCGTCTTTCCGGAAAAATCTTTTACCAACAAAATTCTAGGCTTGCTATAATGTGCAGGCAGCCCTCTCGCCCTCTGAATCTAACCCAACAGACGCCTAATTCTATCTATCTATTTCGTGTGGTTAGTGTCTAACCTGGTGTCAGAGATTTTATGCCGCCCATGAGCCTCTGACTTGGCTTCACATGCCGTCGAGAAACAAATATTTTTTGCAACTTTTCTGTACAAATACTGCGCAAAAGTCTTTCCCAAAAACCACTCGCGCACTCTTCGAAAACGCCGCCACCGTCATCCGCGTCTAATTTATCTAAGTTTAGTTCTCTCTTACACCAACTCCCAAGATATTAGCTACATTATAGTGCTTGTACGTAAGCTTGTACTGCTCTTATCTCCCCGACCACATCTTCATGGCGAAGCGGGGGTGTTTGAAAGCGTTTAATCACAATAATCGCTGCACTTTCAGCTTCTGTTCGTAAGTAGGTCGTCACTTTCTAGCTTATTGTCTTAGCTGGAGAAAACTGCTGTGTATAGGCGTAGCTACTGGCTGTAGTTTAAGTTATAAGTAGCTGTCGCTTGCGCATTTGTTCGTTTACAAACTACTTAATGTACACTTGTACGAGTAGCGTGACGGTTGACAGGGGAGAATATAAGAAGTTCACCAGTCACTCGTCATACTAAACAACTTTTACCATGAAACTCATAAACGATTCGTGAAAAAAAAAAAAAAAAACTATACAACAGTAGACAGACTAGCTGAGCTCGTGGCTAAGTAATAACAGCCGCACGGGTCGATCCATCAGGTTAAGCTACGCTTGCCGGGGTTGGTCTGTGGATGGGTGACCATCTTTACATACCGAGACGGAAGGCACATTAAGTCGTTGGTCTTGGCTGTCATTTGTGGATCTTTGACAGTCGTTACGGATCGTCAGAATCCCGAAAGTATGACAACCAGTCTTGCCAAGGGGTATCGTATTACCCAGTTACTGGGTTGTGGAGGTTAGATAGGCAGTTGCTACATGTAAAATACTGCATCCGGTTAGACTGGAAGTCGACTCCAACGTAGTTTGGATAAGGCTAGGCAGATGATGAGTAAATAGACTAGCTGAATAAACTAGTAGCAACTTAGTTGCCCGTTCTAACTATTACCACTCTCCTTGTTCGAATGTATTTATGAGTTGGTGAATGTCGCGAGAAATCGCTGGATGCGGAAAGCACAGGGCCCGTCGATGTGACGATACTTGGAGGAGGCTCTTCTGCAGTGGAAGTATTTCGGTTAAAAGATGATGACGAACGCTTGACTAAGTTCTTTAACTTGATCTCCAAATCCATGTCTTCATTGAGAGATATTGCGTAACATGTCGAACACTGTTATGCAACGTTGCTAGATAGCAACCATCCCGCATTGCACGAAAATTGATTCTTTGTGAATACTAATAAAAATCCTTGGTGTTTTAGGCAGCCATTTTCCATCAGGTACACCTGATCTGTTTGTTAACCTTGTCACATACGTATTTGCGAAAGGTTTTAAAACTAATCGAGAAAAGGTGTGGTTCTCACCATCTTTCAGAGCATTTCATGCGAATGATTCAGAACATCAATGGGGCTTTTGGCTTACTAATAACAGCCGCACGGGTCGATCTTCTAGGTAAAGGAACGCTTGCTGAGGACGGTCCGTGGATGGGTGACCATCCATTAAATACTGCCGAGACTCCTCGGTGCCTGGCAACACGTTAAGCCGTTGGTCCCAGCTGTCATTTGTAAATCTTTGATCAGTTATCTTACCAAGGGGTATCCTGTTACCCAGTAACTCATGGGTTTTGGAGGTCCGATAGGCAGTCGCTGCATGTTAAATAATATATTCATCTGCATCCGGTTAGACTGGAAGCTGACCTCGAAATTTCTCAACTGGAAAAAGCCTAGACTGGTGACGATGGGTCAAAACAACAATATATTGAAATTTCATCACCCGAGCATATCTGGGGCAGGTGGTAAATATCACAGAAAAAAATGTGACGAAATACAATTTACCCAACAATATGAAATAGACATGATTTGGCCAAAATCGAAGCCTGAATCATCTCATTAATTTTCAACGTACGTGCTAAAACAAAATCTCTTGTCAAGGCTTTAACGGGTCGCCTTATCAATGACCAAGCCGTTATTATTATTATCCGTTGACCGTTGGGTTTAAAGTTTAGGGACCCGCAGTTAAAATGAACGGTTAACTTTTATGTTCGCGGTAAAATTATTTTCTTTATGCTGATTGTGGATGTCGAATTTAAATGCTTTTCTTAGGAATATGGCTAGGAAGCGTTTAAAATACTTTCCTCGACTGCAGGGTAAAGGCATCATACAGAGATGGATCGAATCCTCCTTTTGGAAGACTTTATTATATTACAATGAAAAGAAGTTGTTACATCAGGAAGATAACCTAAAGGTTACAAGGTAATGAAAAGTTGGCAACCAAGGGGTATCGTGTTAACCAGTTACTGGTTTGTGCGGTTCAAGATCGGCAGTCGCTCCATGTGGTATATATATTCAGCTGCATATGGTTAGACTGGAAGCTGACCCCAAAATAGTTAGGAACAGGGTAGGCAGATGTTAATGAGGTGGGATATACAGCTGTACAGTTTCAGTTTATGCTGATTTCTCATTGTATAGGATTTCCGTACAATGCGAGGTCAGCTTATACTGGAAATGTATAGCTTGATGTGTAGCCGTGTGTACAAAAGCCAGGCCTATTCATACAGGGAACGAAAATAATAAACCTTATTGAATTTCTCCGGATACTGAATTCCTAGACGGCCCTTAGTTTCAAATAGCCCCATTTTGTGAACTAGCCTTATTATACGGAACCCACTCTCATAAAGACACATGATCTTTAACTTTCGTCTCACGTTTTACAATCCAAGTTATTTGTTATTCAGATGTGATTCGCCGAATCGAATACCGTAAGCAAAACCTTATCTAAAAACCAATTACCGTTGGAATTTCAACCTTATCACACAAAGAATAGAGGCCAGTATGTGTTTTGTGGAAAGTAGACGTTATTTTGTTATTCAATGCGATTCTCGCTTTGTATTTGGTGATTCAAAGTTGAAATATTTTTAAGGGAAAATTAAGCAAACGGAAATGTGGAATTTTTAAACCGTTTTCGCACTTTAAAACATGTGATTTTAACCAGGAAATATACCATGCCTTCACATTTGTAGGTGTTGCAACAGACCCTTCAGGTAATACCTCTCGTCTCCTTTCATCATCTGCCTAGCCTTTTCCCAACTATGTTGGGGTCAGCTTCCAGTCTAACCGCATGCAGCAGAATACCTGTATTTTACATGGAGCGACTGCCTATCTGACCTCCGCAACCTAGTAACTGGGTAATACGATACCCCTTGGTAAGACTGGTTGTCAGAGTTTCGGCACAAGTTTCGGGCTTCTGACGACCCTTAACGTCAGCCAAAGATCCACGAATGACAGCCGGGACCAACGGCTTAAAACGTGCTTTCCAAGGCAGGGAGGAGACTCGGTATGCAACGATGACCTCCTGTCTCCATTACGGGATGATAATTAAACTAGTAGTTCTGCGAACTGTAGACCTCGCGAGCACAAACTTTTCACTTTACTTTTTTTGAATTCTCTAGTTTTGTGATGAGAAGATGGTCCCTGGTGCTCCATCTATCCCTACCTAATAGTTAAAGGGGCGATTCTACGGGTAGAAATCAAAAAGTAAGCAATTTACTGCATTTTGAGCAGCTATTCTGCTCATCATGCCAAAGATACTTATCAGATCTTCACCAAATTTTTATTAGACCAAATTAAAGTTTACTACCCTTCAAATAAAAAAAGTACCATCGAAGACGAATCTCATAACGCGGAGATAACCAGTAGCCCCCTTTTTGAAGGAAGTACCTCTCCAATGAAAAATCCCCAACGACAAAAAAATCTATATAGTCGTAAAACCTGTATACCAAGTTTCGTCCAGATCGGTTGTAAAATACAACCTGTAGAGGAGTACAAACTGATACACGAAAGCAAAATTTGCCAGACTTGAAGCAGAGACGGTTCGCTCGATCGGTCGATAATATTTCATTATCATCACCATCATCGTTGCTTGCGTCGCTATATCAACTGCGTGCGCGCATCCAGCGGATTCCTGCGACCTTCACCAGGTCATCAGTCTAAGTTGTGCATAATGGGGCCTGTGGTTAGCACTTGGCACCCACTGCGTCTTTCGCTACGCATTCGTCACTCCTCAATGCCCCAAATTGGATTTAAACTGTAACTTCTTAACTATACCCCATTTGAAATAAGATTAGACATTTAAATTAACCCTTTTTTTACAGTCCGTTCAACCGATTTTGACTTCTATTGCGTTGGTGGCACGACAAATGGTACCTGCAGTAGACAGTTGGTATTGTGTAACCTTTTTTGCTTTTAATGCCATCCTTATGCCTACGGTATAGAAGTGAAAATCGGTTGAACGGACTGTAAAAAGGTTTGTTTAAATGTCTCATCTTATTTCAAATGGAGTATTAAGAGGAGGTCCTGAGTTCGATTCCTGGGTCAAGCTATGTGTTATTGAGTAATAACTGATTGACCTGGATGCCAATACTCGCCCTCGATTACATGGGACTAAAACTAAAAGATAACTTGCAAAATGTGGTCGTATATTTGTGCATCTGCCTCGTTCGTCTAGTGGTCGCAAGCGCTACTATTGAGCATCAGGTCCTGGGTTCAATTCCCGGGTCGAGCAACATGTTATTTGGTTTTTCCATCTGGAATGTCTCACTAGCTGCCCGGAGTCTGGATTAGTGCCTAGTTTATGGCAATAGGCTCGCCCCCTATTACATGGGACTTAAAAACAAAACTGGCAAAATGTGGGTGTAGGTACTAAGGTACTGGCAACAGGCAACCTTGGCAACAGACAACTAAAGGAACACAGGCGGGTTTCAGTCAATAAAAGTCTGAAACGCCCTTCCGCTCCGCTCAGAGCGGGAGAAGTCATTTGAAGATTTCCAAGTGTCGAAAAAAAAAAAAGTTAATAACTGCTCAATCTTTCGGGGAATACAGCCGTGAAGTTATGTTATAAGAGATTAGGACGATTAAAAAATAATGTTTTTAAGATCAAAATCAACTAGACACATCAGCAACATTGACCTATGAGAAGATTACATCACTCGTAAACATGACTGTCATCAAACGCTTGTGGAGGTCAAACCATTCATGATTTGTTTTTACTTAGAAGATTGCTGACACCAATCTTGGTTAACAGATGACGACAAATATTTCAAGAAATCTTGGCGGTGGAAGATTTTGCGAGATAAATTAGTTAGCCAAATAAATTAAATTGTAATCAATTTCGATTTCGTACAATTTAGTGCAGTTCGCGCGGTATAGGTAAATGTTACATAGAATCTTCAGATTTACAATAAAATCCAATCATATTATTATTTAGTCGGATTCAGTTTGGATATTCACCTGTATTCCCGTTATCCCCGTAATCTATGTCCCCATCACGGGGACAACAGAATGTCATAAAATTCCTTTACCGTTGTCCCCCTTATGAACATACGGACAACGGGGACAACGGACACAAATTAATTTATAAGTTTTAAAATCTAAAAAAATATAATTCATTCCTGCTACCGACCAGGTTCTGACTAAACCTAAGACCTGCTCATCATCATCTGCCTAGCCGTATCCCAAGTATGTTGGGGTTGGCTTCCAGTCTAACCGGATGCAGCTGAATACCAGTATTTTACATGGAGCGACTGCCTATCTGACTTCCACAACCCAGTCACTGGGTAATACGATACCCCTTGGTAAGATTGGTTGTCAGACTTTCAGGCTTCTGACGACCCGTAAAGACTGTCAAAGATCCACGAATGACAGCCGGGACCAACGGCTTAACATGCTTTCCGAGGCACGGAGGAGTTTCGATATGTAAAGACCACCACGAACCCATCCACAGACCAACTCCGGCAAGCGTAGCTTAACCTGATGGATCGACCCGAACCTATTACCTGCTCACGAACAGAAAACTAGCCACCATGACCTTACTCAATTCTACACACATAACAAATATTTTGAACCACAAAAAGTATAATTATATACTTACAACCTTTTTTCTCTCAGTCACGTATTTAACATAAGTAAATCTCTGCCCACCCACTCAGACTATGAAGGATATTAATCATCATTAAGAATACATCAGCCCTCTACATTCCTTCATACAGCATCCTTCGTAAACGAACCGTGAAAACATCGGAATAATGTTTGAAGTTTCGAGTTTTGTGGTAGGGTTCCGTATGTTTAATTATAGAATTAATGACATATTATTTTGACAAGTCATTTTTAGTTTTCATAATGAGATGTTTTAACAGTCAAATAACTTTTATTTGGAAAACACATAACACAATTTGACATTGGTGCCGATTCCCTTGTTCACAAACTAAACTAAATTTAAGTTCAGTGCATCTTTTTCTTTCTATTTCATTAAGAAAAGGACAGAAGATCAATTTTAGTTTAGTCCTGTCAAATTGTCACTACTCAAAACAAGTTTAGACGCGATTAAAAACTTGCCTACTAAAATTACGTCAATTTATGTCAGGCGCTGATTAATTTGACAGGACTAAACTAAAATTTATCTTCTGTCCTTTTCATAATGAAATAGAAAGAAAAAGATGCACTGAACTTAAATTTAGTTTAGTTTGTGTACAAGGGAATCGGCACCATTGTTTTCTAAACAAGAGCTGTCAAATTGCAATATTTATTCCTCAGATAAGAGTTATCAGAGTATTAAATCATCGCCCCCAAGTAATAATAGTAAGAAAGAATGAAAAGAGGAAAAATAGAATCTCCAATGAGCATACGTTTCAGAGCAATGCTTGCCTGTCAACTGCCAGAATCGGGGATAAAACAGGATAGATAGGGGGCCTAAAACGGCCACATTAACAATTCCTTTAAAAGCGATTCATTTCCTGAATTTCCAGCTGTCATTAGCAATTCCTCTAATTTGACACAAAAGCGATTCATAATGTGTGGACCATTTTACGAATCTCCGTAGAAAACTGTCAAACAGATGAATTATTTCTCGGTATGAATCGCACGCAGATCAAATCAGTTTTTTGTCAGTTTGTGACATTTTACTATGATTCATAATATTTTCCTATTATGATTCTGCCAAAGTGATTGTTTTAAGCCCACCTAGCAAGGGAGAAGCAGAAGAGAGTACTTATGAATCATCCATGAAAGAGAAAATGCATCTCCGTACAATAACAAATTACTTGCATCGCGAATCATTTTGATCGAATATTATCATAAATACTGAAAATATGATAGAGTGGAAAACTCTATCGTGCCAACGACAGAGGCATCCCACTGTATCATTTTCTTCAAATTCTTGTTCTGAACTTCACTCTTTATGGAAATATATCTTTTATATTTACTATGGATCCAAACCACGTGACATAACATAAGTAATTGAATTTTCATTCCACATCGTATGTCCACTGCATGACAAAGCGTCAAATGCCCTCATTTCCCACGGTAGGCAAACAAGCTGTATGTTCCCATTATTAGCTGATATCGGGTATATCTATGTAGATGAACCTGTAAAATGGATGGGTGACAATTGACAATCGTCTCAACAAAAATGGCGATACATTTATTTACGTATATATATGGCACACACGCACCCTGGACATTCAGCCCCGCTTAATTCGGCTAAGTTGGGCGGCAAAATCGAATATGTTACTCGTATATGTTCGGTAAAAAGCCGCTTGGTTTAGCTCAAATTGTGCCGAGCTGACTCGAATAATTATGATTAAACGAGTGTAGATGCGAAGATTGCCGATCGCAATGAACCGAATGAAAGCCGAATATGTGTAGTCTCATAAAGTAAGTTCGAGAGACGAAGACGACAAATGACAAACGTTTTACAAATGTCATTACGGAACCACAAAATCCCATCCTTTCTGTGAATTCCACAATTTGTA
The DNA here is from genome assembly GCA_948473465.1 of Lithophane ornitopus. Classification (NCBI taxonomy): domain Eukaryota; kingdom Metazoa; phylum Arthropoda; class Insecta; order Lepidoptera; family Noctuidae; genus Lithophane; species Lithophane ornitopus. Next base: position 11,457,596 of record OX419637.1, on the reverse strand, counting down.
TGTCACAGTTGAAGGATAAGAAGCTAGTATGTATGTATTATTTTATGATAGTTCGTTATAACTTAAGTGACCTATAGTTAAATTCAAACGTGTCAACGGTACAAGGTGTTTGGTCTTTAACATCCTTTCAAAATAATGTTTTGCTCCTAAACATTTTTTTAAGTAGGTACTTAATATTGCGTTTTCAACCTCACCTCTCAATATAAACTCTCTCTGGCGATGTATTCTGTAAGAATATCACCGTCAAAATTAAGGTGAAGTAAGCTGTCAATAGTGTCAATCCAATTGATTTTTTTTTTCTAATTAATAATAAGATTTTTTAACTTTAAAGTTTTTTTTTTATAATATAATAATTAATAATATTAAAATATAAATAAATTATCACCTTCGCGGACAGTAAACGCCCATAGACGTAATAACAATAAAACGTAAATTGTGTCTCATTCAGTTTCCGCGAAAGTTTTAATAAAACAAGAAAGAAATTAATCAATTAATTGGCGTCAAATGGAATGACAGCTCACTTCACCTAAGATTTCACGGTAAGATGTTTAGAGAAGAGACAGGCTGATCTTGTTTTGTTTCCGATTCGAACTTCTGGGTGAATGCGTGTCCTTTTCCATAACTTGCTAAAATACAAACTCTTTCAAAAGCCGTACTGAAATTATTCAATGGTCTTAAACAAATATTCCTACCAACATTATTTTTAGTTGCTACCTTGCCAATAAAATTCTATTGATATTTACACCGGACGACATTTAAAATGACTATCCCCACAAGAAAATTTCGCCGGACAAGGCAAAAACAACCAAGTATTCACATAGAAAAATATCCGAGCCTCGCATCCGAGGTAACCGTCAATTCCTTACATCTTACATCCTCATGCTATCCGTGACATGTAAATTGTGAGCATTATACTAACTTGGTACCGCCTAAGAGAATGTCTTTAGTGATGTGCATGGGCAGCGGATATTTATCTCAAAATATCCGACTTCACAATAGGTTACAACACAATGGGTAGCTTGGAATTTGGGTGATTTTTCCTGCTTTCTGATGTTTATTCGAGGATTTGAAGAAACGCTTCGTCCACAAAAATTAATAAACCAATCTTTTAGTTTGAGAACTGACATTTTATGCATTTCACGTATGTGGGTTTTCCTATGTATGTATTGCGAAAACATTGCGATGGGTTGTGCTTGTGACCTGCAATATTTCTATTTCTGATCAATTTATGGTCGATAATAGACTTAAATTAAACACTAAATTATTTTGGATGCGGAGGGCGGAGAAAAAGATGTTTTGGCACAATGTATGGGAGGCATTATTTGTTAAGCAGTGGACTGCAACAGTCTTAGTTAATTGATTGAAGTCCAGTTTTGCTCCAGAGGAAGTCTCCTATGTTCAATTTTTTAAAGAGATATATTATAGAATTTGAATAGAGACCCTCAAAAATATCCGAAGGAAAATTGTCGGATACGCACAACCCTAAACTAACACAAAGTCTTCTCGCATAAAATGCGGTATTTAAAATGAAAAATGAGTTACAGAGAATTTAAATTATAACGTTAAACTTTGGTTAACGACATTTTGATGAGGTTTGAAGCACGCGTGCTATGTGTCATAACTCTTGAGTGATAGTAGGTATGTACTGCTCTTTAGGGTAACGAGAAACCATTTGAAATTATGAGAGGATTTTAAGCTGGGTTTTTCTCGATTGGCGTGAGTAATTGTGTCACGGAGATGAAACAATCCTAACTAATATTATAATAAAGAGTTTAACTTTGTTGTTGATAGTAGAGCTGCTTACAAGCTTAAAAATCAAAATCAAAAGTAATTTATTCAAACTAGGCTGAGAATCAGCACTTTTCGAACGTCAAAATTACATAAGTCAGTCCCCCAAAACGCCCTCACCACTTCTTAGTGCTTTAGCTGGGAAGAAGAAGTGGCGCAACAAACTCCCCAGCACCAACAGTTACAATGTAAGACCAAAATATTTTTGACATAATTTTGTGATTAATGATAATTATGATTCATAAAAGAAATGGCCCAAAGGCTTAACGGTTATAGTAAGACTTGACACTTGGTGAGCGCCAATTCGCGTGTTTTTACATTTGTGAATATATATATAATTTCATGAAATCTTTGAATTTATGAGACGTCTTCAGAGTTGGCAGAATCATCCCAGCGCTAATTTGCTGGATTCGTTTTCTCCTTTACCTATCGTTATTTCTCCTGACTAAGGTTATTTTATTTATACAATGTATGTATCTATGTATGTATTAATAAGTATTCATTATTTTTCGATATGTATATCAATTATGTTGCACCTGCCATGTCTGGCTCTGCATCACTTCTAAGGTTGACTGGTAGAAAATGCCTCAGGCATTAAGTCCGCCTTTGAACATTATGTTTTTACTTGTGCATAAAGTTTTAATAAATAAAATAAATAAATCCTCTGGAACAAAACGGGACTTGAATCAATCAGCTCAGACTGTTGCAGTCCAGTGCTTGACAAAGACGTCTCATATATTGTGCCAGAACATCATTTTCTCCGGTTTCCGCATCCAATCTGTCTTCAAAATCAGTGGGGCGAACGGGAAATACACGTTAAATTCAGCGTCTAAATCTGAAATCACCAACACGTAACACAAGCGTTGTGGATCAATGTTCTTCTTTGTCTGTATGAGAAGAGGACTTTGCCCTGCAGTAGCAGGTACAGGCCAATATTATTATAGTCTTTCTTATGACCCTATCAGCTGATATCCTTATTATTCCTAACAAAACGCCGCCGTAATGAAATCAAGATTTCACCCACGTCGCCGCTAGATGGCGCTGTACGCCGTGGTTGTGCATATTGAGTGCTAGCCCATTGTTGGAAGTACTAGGCTCGCATATTAATAAGGAGATAGTAATTCCTGCAAAGAAAGGGCTCTGTTCCCATGATGTCATAGGAAGTTGTAACAAAAGGTTATGGTAGGAGCGTTGGCTTCCTTTTTCCTTGGTCACACTGAGTATTGATTTATCTACGGGTAATTTAAATGAATACATCATTATAAGGGAGAATCATGAGGTCTTTTCCCGTTTAAATATCGTGGCAAAATAAACCATCATTTTCCTTCCCTGGGTGCAGCTATAATTTTATGAACTATGTCCGATAGAGTAAGTTCAGCATAAGTAATAGAACATACTGCGTTGACTAAATATTTTTTATGCTTCATCCATACTATCTATACTAATATTATAAATTCGAAAGAAACTCTGTCCGTCTATCTGTATGTAACCTTTTCACGCCTTAACTACTGAACGGATTTCGACAAAATTTGGCAAGGAGATAGATGGCATCCCGGGGAAGGACATAGGCTACTTTTTATCCACATACCACTTGGACGGAGCCGCGGGCGGAAGTTAATGATTATTATATTTTCTATAGACTTGTTGTTTTGGCGAATAATTTTCAGGAGCTGTGGACATTTTGTGTAAAGTTTCATAAGTTTTGGTAACGGTCTTTCTTTCTTCAAAACTTGTTTTTCATTAAGGCGTTGGTTTATAAAAATTAAGTTTGGTAAAAGCACTTGAGTTTCTTAACATTGCAAGAAAAGCAAACTTTAAGCCAAAACCAAGAAAGGTAAAAACTACAAATTAAGAAATTGAAAGGTGTCAAAAGTACCAGGCTTCCATAAACCGAACAGAGTTTAAAACAAACTCCCTCTAATTCACACTAAACACTAAGGAATGCTCAAACAAGCCCTTTTGTACTAAAATAACGTGAAAACAAATATTCGTTACGGTTTAAACGTGGTTTAAATGGATTCCTCACCTTGTGGGCAAACATTACCTTTTGAGTGTAGTCACTTTTTGTATAAGGAGTGGGATATTACCAAAATAGATGGATTCTGAAATCTAAGAGTGGGGCTTGTAATATTAACGGTTTGCGACCGAAATGACACCTAGATTAGGCAGTTGAATCAAGGACTTGATACAGGGTGTTTGGTGCATCGTATGCCAAATGAAAATGGCGGAATGTGTACCTTCTCAGGCCCTACCTTCTCAGGCCCTAAAGAAAATAAAGGAATGCCAATTCCTCCAGTAATAAAAACGTTGACAATAAAATAAATAAATATAATAAGTTATATTATAATTCATATTTTGACCATCGAGTCGTAGTTTTCATTATACTAACTAATAAGTAAATGCAAAACTGAGTTTGTTTGTTACGCTTTCACGCTAAAACGGCTGAACGGATTTGTATGAAATTTGGCACAGGGGTAGACCATGACACGGAATAGGACATAGGATACTTTTTATCCCAATATTCACACGGGATTGAGACTTACGCGGGTGAAACCGCGGGGCGCAGCTATTAAATTATAAATCATTATCTCAGGTGCAATTTCAAAAGTTTTATTACACCCCCATGTTCCCATGTAATGTTCGACCTTGTAAAAGCAATTTCAATAAACGACTGACGACATGTAAACAAAAATACTATTTAAAATACATGCAGCTGTTTTATTTAATTCCAAGTTCATGTTAAACTGAATGAAAAAGTGAAATAAGTAACTACGCATACATGTCATTACAACCGGCCAAGTACGAGCCGAAAATTAAGAGTTCCGTAGCATCACAAATATTGTAGTACACTTTTTTTTTTTTTTTTTAGCCTCCTCATCTTCCCCCGCGTGGTATGTCGATAAAAAGTAGCCTATGTCCTTCCTCGGGATGCCATCTATCTCCTTGCCAAGTTTTATCGAAATCCGTTCTGTGTTTTAGACGTGAACAGGTAACATACGGACAGAAATACAGAGTTGCTTTCGAATTTATAATATTATATATGGATATGGATTTATGGATACAGAGCATGCACTATAATAAAACTAAAGTTGATGCATATAAGTATTACCTACTCTCTTCAAGAGAAAGCAGGACCAAGACGCTGAATAGGTAATGTTTGTTTTCCAGGTTTCTCGTATGGAGGCACCCCCATTTGTTTGGACAATTTGTTTTTTATTATTATTTGCCATGATAGTTTCCACAGTTCCACAATATTTTTTGAAAATTAATCTGACTAGGTTGGTATTAGGTTTCTAAAGGTACAGCCCTACGACCGACACACAGACGTATAATATAATTGGGTTTCATTTGTCTTTGTGTACGGAACCCTAGAAAAAGTGAAATAAGTAACAACGCACACATAATCATTATAAACGCATCGCCTATAGTAACGAGTTAAGGGTGACTCACACTTGGATTTATAATCGCGGAGTTGACGCTGCGTTTCCTTCGCGTACATAGATCAGTGATAAGGTTGGCACTTGAGTGTATTGTGTCGGTTTTGATAGACAACAACAAAAAACATCGTTTTAAAAAACACACAAATTTTTGTTGATTTTGGTCATCGTTTAGTTCGTGCACATGCACTTCCCTCATCACCATCATCGTCATTACCACAGCAGTCCTCTTAGACAGATGCCAATTGCACGCCATTCAGCTCGATTCTCGGCAACTCTCATCCAGCTGCAACCAGCCACCCTGCGAAGATCGTCGCTCCACCTAGCCTGAGGGCGTCCTACCTTACGTTTGCCGATTCACAGTCTCTACTCAAAAACACGTCTACCCCAACGGTCATCGGTTCTACGGCTAATATGGCCGGCCCATTGCCACTTCAGCTTGCTTATTCTGTGAGCTATGTCAACAACTTTGGTTCTCTGCCGGATCACCTTGTTCCGGATTCTATCCCTCACTGGACTTCCCTATTTGTTTGTTATTCTAGCGTATGGCACTCGTGGGCTGCAGCTGAAAATCAGCATCAGGTGGTACAACTTGTGCATAAGCATAGTTTTTTTTCTGGTTTTTTTAAATTGTATTTAGGTGTTTTTGTTGTAATGCCAATAAATACTTCAACGTCCTTGCTAGACCCTTTTTTACCCGACTACGGCGAAGAAAAAAGGAGGGTTATGATTTTGACCGGTATGTATGTATGTATGTATGTTCATCTGTTCCCTCATATCTTCCAAACCACTCATCACAATTTGACAAGTGAGGTATCGTTGGAAGCGTCTTGATTGTCCGCTGGTTATAGGTTATGTGACGTCACATTAAATTAAAGATGGCGCCCTCTAGAGGACATAAAGTCAGGAACTGAACAATTTTTCTTGTTTAATCGTACCATGTTGGGTATCAAATGAAAGGGCTTAATGAGCACATTTCAAATATATAATTATATAATAAAACGCCAAAAGAATTAAAACATGTATAAACAAGACACCACAGACAGACAAATTAAAAATCCGGAGTCACACGTAATCTGTTCGATTTATGCCCTAACACGTGTGACTCCGGATTTTTAATTTGTCTGTCTGTGGTGTCTTGTTTATACCTTTTTAGTCGTAGTTGGATTTAAGTTTTTATTATTACTTTATTTTTTGGAGTAGAGTTTCCAAAACCCTTTTTAGTAGGTAACTATGTACAGCTCCGCTAAGCACCGAGCTCTTCAGAATGTCATCAATACTTGCAATTCACTTATTTCTTTGTCCAACAATTACGGAACTGTTTTGTATAATATTTACGTACAGATTAAGCATCTTCAAGTAACGAGATTTGCTTCTCACGGTACATAATAAACAAGAATAACGTGTTATTTGCCAAAAACCGTGCTAATATTACGAACGGTAATTAATATAAATTACGTATTAACCGTGTGACTATGTCTCAGTTATTTCAAATATAAAGGTTACTGTGGCATTCAACAGGAAGTGATTACTTTTAATTACTGTACTGCCAAATTGCAAATGTCGTTCTCGTGATTTTAATAGTATTTACTTTTGATTTAAAAGAGTGTCCGTCTCTATTACGCTTTGGAATGGGCAACTAGCTTCATCTTTCTGACAGACCGACTCCTTGACAATTCAAAATTTGTCTGGAATTGGTTTATTTGAAATAAATGCTTTGGGGTTTATTTATAAACGTTGCTTAAAGTTAAATGACGGTCAAACATCAAAAATTTATGGTTAAACAGTCGCTAATCATTACTTAACTTTAAGCAACGTTTATAAATAAAACTCTTTGTGTTTGAGTTTACTCTGTAAAATGTAGTAGATAATTACTATTTTTTGATTTAGTTTAAAAAAACGCGTTGGTCCCGGATGTCATTTTTTGATCCTTGACAGTCATTACGGCTGGTCAGAAGCCCGAAATTCTGGTAACTAATCTTACCAAGGGGTATCATGTTATCCAGTATCTGGGTTGTGGAGGTCTAATAGGCAGTCTATGTAAAATACTGGTGTTCACCCGCATCCAGCTAGACTGGAAACCGACCTTGGCAGTTAAGTTATATAATTATATAAAAAAATATTATTATATAATAAAAAAAAATTTTTTGTTCATGTTATGTTAAAATATTTAAATATTTTATTTATATTTATATTTTATTTATTTATTTATTTAAACGAATTAAATGTCAATTTATTGAGGAAAAAAATAAAATAAAAAAATGGTAATTTTTAAATATAAAAAAAAAACAGTTAACAATATTTAAAAAATATTATTATTTATTAAAATTGTCTTCTTACACCCCTATCCATAGTAGTCTGTTACCAATACTAGTTTTCCAATAAGGCTATTAATATGTGCGATGGGTAGACAGTGGCAGGACATCCGTGCAGTGTGCGCCACCCTTAAAAGGATACACGAATGCGTCTGCGCATATTAACACAGTCAACATTCTGAAAAGATTGTGTTAGTATACATATGATTGAAACTTAATTGAAGGTGTAGGAAAATGTGTTGTGAGGAAACTAATGATATGAAATCACCAACCAACAGTGAGCAATTATGCTCGTTTGTTTCTCTGCAACAAAGGTGCTATTGCCCAACAGTGGGATGATAATAGGCTGTATGTTGGAGTTGTAAATGGTAGGTACTCTTTTTGCCAGAGCAGCACCCTAATTGCGTAACACAAGATCAATCATAATCTGAATCATTTGAAGGATACTGTTAATCCATTGCGTCTGCTTAACCACTTATATAACGCAATGAATGTTGTTGAACTGTCAAAATGAGACAGGTTGTTAGAGATCGTGGGTTACATACACAAGTATGGTGCTGCTTTGTGATTTTGATAATTAATTATCCTTTTGATAACCTAATTGTAGTAGACATCGCTTTCCTTGGTCATTTCGATGCTGCAAAGGATTAGTGCTTCTTAAGAAAGAATTTCCAGCAACCAATATTTAGCCAGCAGTGGCCCAGTGGTAACGGGCACGACTTACGAGTTGTTCGAACCCTGACAGGCACTTTACTTTGTGTAAATTATTTCATCACCACTGCTCTCAAAACGGTGAAGGAAAACATCGTGAGGAAACCGGCGCGGCATGTCCAAGAACCAAAAATTCGAAGACATGTGACATCTACCAACCCGCACTGGGGACGCGTGGTTGATTACAGCCCACTCTCTCGCACAAAGAGGAGGCCTGTGACCCAGCAGTGGGAACATTATAGGCTGAATATGAAAGAATTCGTCTGAGAATTTAAAACTGCAAGCTTATTTCTTCCTTTATTGCTATTGCTGTTGAATGCTTGAATGTTGGTCTCTCTGAAAGTACAAATTCATGATTGGAAGTTATAAATGTGGGTGGTATGTAATGACACTTGCAAAGTAGACATGATTTTCGAAGTATTGAAGTAATAAATAGGAAATCTTCACCACTGTTTTACGTTTATCTTGAACATCAGGTGGGCCAACTGCGAAAAAAAAAGTTATTATTTAGCTGACAGGTTTTTTGCTACGGACACAGCTTTTCTAATATTCTTTCGTGGATATAAAGCCTTCCTTAATACTTATCAGTGTCTGTCACCCGATAAACTGAACTGCAAGTTATAAATTACATTTCCTGCATATGTCTATCATTTTCTTTGCGAAAACATCTCATTTTAAAACCCGCATTTCGTTACGGTTAAGTACCCTTCAAACTGTCCACTACATTCAATTTTCAACTCCAGTTTCCTGCAAATAAAATTCAAATTCATTCGTCAACACTTATGTTATCATATCCTTGTCATTCTCCAAAGGAATGTTTACTTTAAAAAGCTGTAAATAAGGATGAATTTCAGTAATTGTTGTTTTGTTTTTGCGTAGGGTGCCAACCGAAGCGTGTCGTCATTTTATTCAGTACAGCTAAACATATGAGCGTTTGATATAATTTGTGGGTCAATAAACTAAAGGAAATGCTAATGACATTTGTGGAAATTATAGAAATGATTCATAGGTACCCGGAGATGGACACTGCTGAACATGGGCTGTGCTTAATATCGGTAGAATAAACGTGGTATACAGTAAACAACATACCTACGAATATAGGGCTCAGGTGTTGATCATTGATCAGGTGGATTTGACATCTATGTATAAACTCGTGGCTAAGTAATAACAGCCGCACGGGCCGATGAGGTAAAGCTACGCTTTCCGGAGTTGGTCCGTGGATGGGTGACAATCTTTACATACCGAGACTCTTCCGTGCCTCGGAAAGCACGTTAACCAGATGGTTAACGTGCGATGGACGTGGTTTGACCAGATTCGATTAATCGAATGAATACAAAGATTTATATTAGCCCCTGAAGCCTCATGTTTTATGGGGCTACAGAGACCATTGTATAACAAGAAGTAGACAAATTGTTCTCATGATACTAAACGACGATCCTAACTAATATTAAAAACGCGAAAGTTTGTAAGTATGGATGGATGGGTGGATGGATGTTTGTTACTCTTTCACGTAAAAACGGCTGAATGGATTTGGATGAAATTTGGCAAACAGATAGTTTATAACCTGGATTGACACATAGGATACTTTTCATCCCGATATTCCCACGGGATCGAGACTTACGCGGGTGAAACCGCGGGTCGCAGCTAGTATGGGTATATATGGGCTCCTTATGGGGTTTTGTTTACTTGTAAGTTGGGAGTTAACAAAAAGCCGAATAAATTGTTCTATTAGCTATGAGTAGTCTGTTATTTTGCGAATTTCTTGAGAATTGTGCCCTTCTGTAAAAATCTACGGAGCATTTAAGCCCCTTGCAGACTAGCGCGATGCGACACCAGTAATTGTTATACCGTGAAGTTTTCTTAGAAATTGTTTTGTAGAGTCGCCTCGCGCCAGTCTGCAGGAAGCTTTACCCGTAGATCCACCAAACGTATGGAAATATCTAATGACGTTTTTTCCGTTCACAATAACGTTATAACGTGCACGTATCTCCATACGTTTTATGGGCGTGGACGTTCACGATAATACCGTCACGTTAGAAAATATAAAAATGCTCAGACTAATGCTTAACGATAGCCGTTTTGCGTGGATGTGACGCATGTTTCCCCCCAACCTTTTCTTATTTTTTTTTTTGTGTTCATTTTCTTTTTTGCGTTATATTTACCGCAAATAAACGTTTTTTTTATTTCAGACTAATAAAAATGCAGATTAATTAATTAGTTTATGATAAAACAATAAAAGGTACTTATAACCGTTTTCTTTATTTACAGATTTGGATGATCATTCTGGCAGAGTAAACAGAGGTAAGGAAATATTATATTTTTATAAGTAGGTATTAAGTAATCAAGAGAACTTCATGCTGCGCCGGCGCCAAGTAATTTGACAAAGATTTAATTCTAACAAAGATTTATGACATAAATATAATTCTAGTATCTAAACGTTGTCGTAGCCATTGGAGGACAAAGACCCTCGCTTTAACACACTTCTGTTCGTCACAAATGCGATAAAAATGACATAACAAACTTTATGATCGTATAAAATTTATAGTAAGTAGATTGCTACGCCAATCTGAAATCAAAGGAAAACACATTTTATGAGCTGATTTTCTTGTTATATATCTACATTTCGCATAAAAAGTTAATTAATAGATTTATTTAAAGAAAAACCTATATTTCAAATGAGCCCTCCGCGAGGGCTCCCGTGATCCCATATGCGATTTTAGTGAACCCTCCAGAAGGGCTCCCGGCACTGAACGTGTTATGTACCTACCAAGTTTTTGTGACTTATGCCTACTATATGAAACTCGTAAGTGAGTATGAGACGGTTAAACTGCTGAACCGTTGAGCATTTCGCCCCAAAAAAATAAAGTTCCAACATTTTTTTCATTGGTGTTTCAAAATTGGTAGGTAGGTACATCTCGTATCCACTCTCCGACTCATGATCATCATTTATTCCCGTACTTTTCCCTGTATCCATTAGTTAAGCTCCAGGCTAATACTTAGGTCCGTCAACTGGTATTCAAATTAGAACCCTATTTCCTCATTACATTTAATAAATTACTATAAATTATTACTATTACTTATCTTTTGCCCCGCAGTGCGGCACCACTGGCTGAAAATAAAATAAAAATTTTAATAATCATAACTATTTGCTATGACACCTCCTTTACTGCTTGCCATAATAAAAATAAAGCAACGCCTTCCATTTATAATAATAATAGCGTTTATAATTTATGGTAATATGCTGTAAAAGTTAAATTATCGGTTTGGTAAAGTTATTTCATAACTGGTCCAGCCATTTACTGGGTACGGAAAATTATTAACCATTTGTAGGGTCTTTGTTTTATTTTGAACTATTAATTTTAATTTTAAATAGACCGTTTATGGTAGTTTTAGTTGATCTTTTGTTTATGTATCATTATACTAGGGTCCGTAAGTGATGTCCATAATGACAGCTGGCAATAGTGATGTTCATACCACATGTTGATAAATGTATCGATAAAAAAATACCATCCTGACAAGTCATGTCATTTTGTACGAAACTGTCTATACTTTTAAAGACAAATTACCATAATAGAAGACATGACCGACATTACAAAATATTACTAGCACATTTAAAATTACATCTTTCATAATTATGTTGGTAGTCTGTACCTAATACCGTTCATTAAAACTTTCACTCTTTCCTGTTAACCTGTTATGTCTCCAATAATTACTATGAGTTTTACCATACTTATTGACGTAATATACTAGGACAACTATTATTAGTACTAGAAAACACGTTATGTTACTGCCAATAGAGAAATTAAAAGACATAACATGTAAACTTGTCTATGCGAGGTTTGTACCCACCATTGAAATAAGGTCGGTGTATGTAGATTGTCTACGGGTGACTATCGTGGAGTAATTAATAGTTTTGCAGTTTATCAATAAATCACAACAAATAAGAGCAAATTATCAGTTTTAAATATTACCAAATACTTGATCCAAAAACAGCTGTTCCTTAAATATATTGATGTTTGCTAAATATCTTTTTCTTAAAATACAATAGACGTAGATATATTTAGTAACCAATTCCGCTTGACTATTCTTCAAGAGTCCTAAAAAACCCTGTAAGAAATCGACACGTGTTTCACCTCTCAACGAGGCATCCTCAGGATGACGATTGACCAATTGCAAACCAGAACGCGACGTGTTACCACACCGAGCGCTGGACGCAAAGTGAATCAAATCGCCCGTCACCCCCACTTATATAGGATTGCTGCTCGGCGCTAATTGACTAGAATCGTTATCAATGCGATAAGCGCGATAAGGGGCGAACAAACGCAACAAAGGCGACCTTGGCATACTGGTATTTAATTCGTTTAACAGTGTAACGTTCGCTGTATTATTTTTAATAATTTCTAAACTCTCTAATACTGACATTTTAAATCCTTTATCACAAGTATGTAAAATTTTGAAAGTGTTATTATTATTTAATGAATGACCTGAATCTATTAAGTGTTGAGCAAAATGAGATTTTTCTGGACAACTATTCCTATAAGCTGCAATATGTTCCTTATATCTTGTTTGGAAATTACGACCAGTCTGACCTATGTAAATACCATTACAATCATCGCAATTTAATTTGTAAACACCAGATTTTTTATGGTTTTCTAACCGATCTTTTCCGTTACAGATCCGCCTTAAAGAATTATCTGTTTTAAAAGCTACCCTTATTTCATTTCTAAACAAAGGTTTTGAAACCCTATCACTAATTGACCCTAAGTATGTCAAACTACCTATATATTGATTAGTTTTTTCTGGAGGCAGTGGATACAAAAGAGAACGAACTATGTTACGGCGTTTCGTTTGTATCAAATCATTAACCATTTTCCTACTATAACCATTGCTCTCAGCTATATGATAAATAATGGTTAGTTCTCTGTTATAATTATCTTGGGATAGTGGTACTGACATCAATCTATGAGTGAAACTACGATAAGCTGCTAATTTATGCTGAATTGGGTGACAAGATGACGCAGGAATCGTGACGTCTGTATAAGTTGGTTTTCTATAAATCTGAAAATCGTGTTTGTTGTTAATTCTTGTAATAGTTAAATCTAAAAAGTTAACGGATCCCTTAACTTTTGTTTAGAAATGAAATAAGGGTAGCTTTTAAAACAGATAATTCTTTAAGGCGGATCTGTAACGGAAAAGATCGGTTAGAAAACCATAAAAAATCAGGTGTTTACAAATTAAATTGCGATGATTGTAATGGTATTTACATAGGTCAGACTAGTCGTAATTTCCAAACAAGATATAAGGAACATATTGCAGCTTATAGGAATAGTTGTCCAGAAAAATCTCATTTTGCTCAACACTTAATAGATTCAGGTCATTCATTAAATAATAATAACACTTTCAAAATTTTACATACTTGTGATAAAGGATTTAAAATGTCAGTATTAGAGAGTTTAGAAATTATTAAAAATAATACAGCGAACGTTACACTGTTAAACGAATTAAATACCAGTATGCCAAGGTCGCCTTTGTTGCGTTTGTTCGCCCCTTATCGCGCTTATCGCATTGATAACGATTCTAGTCAATTAGCGCCGAGCAGCAATCCTATATAAGTGGGGGTGACGGGCGATTTGATTCACTTTGCGTCCAGCGCTCGGTGTGGTAACACGTCGCGTTCTGGTTTGCAATTGGTCAATCGTCATCCTGAGGATGCCTCGTTGAGAGGTGAAACACGTGTCGATTTCTTACAGGGTTTTTTAGGACTCTTGAAGAATAGTCAAGCGGAATTGGTTACTAAATATATCTACGTCTATTGTATTTTATAATGGATTTCCGCAAAGTCACGCCTGAATCAATTAACTATCTATCTTTTTCTTGTTTAAACTATACATTTTTAATTTCTGCCATGTAATGTAAGCTTATACACCACAGACTAAAAAAAAGTCCGTACAAAAATAGAACATCGCAAATTGCATTCAACTTGTAAAAAGTTGATACAAAATATACTATTTTTACGACTTTTAAAAGCCTATTTGGTACTATTAGAGCATCGTAAAATATCTGATATTACTAAAAGAACATGGCTATCAAGTATTTTGTACTTAAATTGTCAATATCGAAGTTTTACAAAGTAACTTTTCGATTTTATGGGTTTCAATAGAATTTCTTTGTAGGTGGTCTTATTTTTCAACATTGTGACATAGTCGGCTACATTATCTTTATGAGCAGAAGGAGGATACGGTGCTCAAAAAAAGTATGAACATAATATTGAACTTTTATGTTTAAAAAAAAGTAGCTAAATAGAAAATATTATGTAATCTATTAAAATCAATCTACCTAGCCCTTTTCCAACTACGTTGGTGACGGCTTCCCGTATTTTACATGGATTGACTACCTCCACAACCCAGTTACTACGTAATGACGCATCATCAGAGATATCAATCATTATTGTCGATAAAGGATCTTGTCATGCATACATATAAATCATATTTAAAAAAAAATTAAAATGGTATTTTTTTTTACCAGTAATTGCCTTGCAATAAATATAGTCATTGGTCTCCTTTTAAGTAAATAACCTGGTTTAGTAGACTCCGCTCTTCCAATATCTTAAATATGTAAAATTTACTTGCTAATAAATACTCGAACGACCAAACTCCTTAAATCTTCGCTTATCTTTCAATCAATGAGGAAAATGCTACGATGAACAATAATGACTGGTAGTAAATCACATTAACGTCAATATTAATTATTAATATTTGGCATAAATTATTATAATGAGTGAGGGCTCGTGAATTCGTGAGTAAACGCATGCATGACTTCTGTGCATATTATTATTTAATGTTGGCCTACCGCAATCCGAAAGTCTGTGGCATTCATCACGTCTGCAGAATACTAGCAGCTAGTAACTACTGGGGGCCTACCACTAACTCTTACAGCAATATTATTTTAATATTACTTCAGTTTAGGAAAGAGATGAAGCTCTACAGGACGTATAGCTCCATCTTTTTCCCACACGAAGTAAGATTAAAATAATACTGCTGTAAGCGGTGGTGGCCCGGTGGTCCTAAAGCCAGCCTCATCATAAAAAATTATCTCCATCTCTTGCTTTTAAAATCAATTCAAAGTCACAGCATTTATTTCAATGAAACCATTTACACTTTTGAACTGTTAAGAGTCTGGCATTTAGTCAGAAACCAGTTGGAGAAGGAGCTCAACTAGTTCCTAACATAATAGTGCATAAGAAAATGCGATGCTTAAAATATATATCCAGATTGTCCTATACTCCATTTGAAATAAGATTAGACATTTAAATAAGCCTTTTTTACAGTCTGGTCAACCGATTTTGACTTCTATTGCGTTGGTGGCATGACCAATGGTAGCTGCAGTAGACAGTTGGTATAGTGTATTTTTTTTTGCTTTTAATGTCAGCCTTATGCCTACGGTATAGAAGTCAAAATCGGTTGAACGGACTGTAAAAATATTTATTTAAATGTCTAATCTTATTTCAAATGGAGTGCGGAATAGTCCGAAAGGGATACCAGGACCCTGGCAACAGGCAACTGAAGGAACACGGGTGAGTTTTAGTCAGTAAGAGTCTGACACGCCCTTCCACTGCGCCCAGAGCGGGAGAAGTCATATGATGACTACCCATCCAAAAAAAAAAAAAAAAAAGGCACCTTTAGGAACCTTGATGAGAGGAGCTAATCAGAGATACTGGCCCCTCTGATTAGGTGGTCATCTTGATGGTTTGCTATGTTTTATTTATTTATTAAACTTCGTTCACGGCACAGGTACAGGAGCATTTAATGCCGCAGGCATTCTGTACTAGTCAACTAAGAGTGGTGGAGAAATAACATGATAGGTGCATTGTTTGAGAATGGAACACAAAAAAATATTTTAACAATTTATTATAATTATAAATTAAATAGGTATACAAGTACATTATTATTATACAGGGTGTAAAAAGACCCATCATATAGCCATCAACTACACATTTTGTACAACAAATTGAGTAATATTACACAAAAATAATTGCTAGGAAACGACTTTTATTTTTGGTGTGAAAATTCGCTGTTTACGGTAGTGCGCAACGTAACGCACGCAAAATATTGTGTTTATGGGTGTTTGCAACGGTTCAGGATTAGTGGGGGATTTGGGGGGTATTTAAAATTAAGTAATAACATTTTAAACTTGATTTCTCTAAAACACGCCAGAAAAAGTTGGATAGCCTTCAATATCTCCATAACCAGACGGTTCCCTGGTATGGTCCAGAACAAAAAAATGATCACAATTACGGGAATAACATGTGACTTTCGGCTTCGTTAAGCGTCATTTTTACACACGTTATAGATTTTGACGATTAGAAGATTTTGTTGTGCCAATCCGAAAGAGATCCGGAATGAGGTAATCCAGCAGAGTACCAAAGTTGTTGACATAGCTCACAGAATAAGCAAGCTGAAGTGGCAATGGGCCGGCCATATTAGCCGTAGAACCGATGACCGTTGGGGTAGACGTGTTCTTGAGTGGAGACCGAGAATCGGCAAACGTAAAGTAGGACGCCCTCAGGCTAGATGGAGCGACGATCTTCGTAGGGTGGCTAGTAGCAGCTGGATGAGAGCTGCCGAGACTCGAGCTGAATGGCGTGCAATTGAGAGGCCAGCAGTGGACTGCCATAGGCTGATGATGAATCCGAAAGAAGTTACAAACAAAATATTAAAACTCTATGCACCTAAAGGAGGCTAGGCCACCCATAAATAATTCATTACAGAGATTCCTCGAATCCCAATCAAGTAAACAAACGAATACCTTGTAATACTAAGTACTGATTACAAAACAGTTGAAGTCTAAATGTCTAGCCTATCCAGGTCAAAGACTCAAGGCTATTAGGCTATGACGGAGCGCTAGGAATCTGTGTAGGCGAGATCACGTTGTCACTGACATGTTCGCCTTAATGCGTAGTGATGGGCGATAATATCGACGGATAACAATTTCGAAGTGAGACTGCAACTAAAAATTGATTTTCTGTGACTGTGACCAATATTCGTAATGTAAACTTGTATGTTTGACCTTTATAAGAATTGT
Organism: Lithophane ornitopus; assembly: GCA_948473465.1. NCBI lineage: Eukaryota > Metazoa > Arthropoda > Insecta > Lepidoptera > Noctuidae > Lithophane > Lithophane ornitopus. Next base: position 11,440,264 of record OX419637.1, on the reverse strand, counting down.
TAGATGATTAATGATATGTTGTCACCGAGCACTGCCTCAGCGAATTTTTCTCCAATACTGCCAATACGACTAACATTTTCCAGACTAAAATCAATCTTATTCTACTCTATGGTTCTTTAAAAACGAAATAACACTCGTTAAAAAAATACTAAACATTAAAATAATTATTATGTGTCACAAGCAATAGGTACCTTTCTTCCAAGCCATATTTTACTTTAATGAAACTTAAAATTTACAATGGCAATCAAAACTTCAAATCGTTAGAAAAAAGGCACTTAACTTAATACCACCGCCTATTAAGCCATAATTTAACTTAGATAATAATAACAAAGACAGCTGACATTATAAATTTAATATCTATTAAAATTTTATAGCCACATAAAGTCGTAACACTCGTAACGTACGTTTTATAGCCCCTCTAACGTCGACGGTGAAATATCGATAGGATTTTATCGACTGTTCCCATCACTAGTATATTGCGATGTCATAAAATGTACTAGCTTTTAGCCGTGATGTTGATCGTATTGAATAATGTTTTTACATAAATCAAGGGAAATTCATGGATATTGCATCACTCACAGTTTCTTGTCAAACTAGATGAAAATATCAATATTTTACATGGAGCAACTGCCATCGATACGATCAGATATCTTTCAGGTTCTACCGGCTTTTGAGCTTACGGCTTCAGGCATCCCAAAATTCAAATTTCTCATAAAAATTCCGCCTTAACTACTGGGAGTTTTATTTATGGAATTCAGTAGGTACCCAATCCTACAAAAAAAAACTGAACTTCATCCTTACTAATATTATAAATGCGAAAATAACTCTGTCTCTCTGTCGCTCTTGCACGCCAAAACTACTGAACCGATTCATATGAAATTTGGAACAGGGGTAGACCATGACCTGGAGAAGGATATAGGATACTTTTATCTTGATATTCCCACGAGATCGAAACTTACGTGAGTGAAACCGCAGGGCGAAGCTAGTAAAAAATAAATTTAGGTTACCTATCCAGTGTACAATATAATAGGCTGACTTGTGCCCGGTTTCTGAAGGATTCATGGGCGGATTTTTATTCAATATTGCCATTAGTTCGATATCTTTATCCATTGCATTTTTATCACTCAATCAAGGAAGTGTGATAGGGCTTTTCCATCTAGAATTTCTCAGTAGCAGTCAGGAGTCTGGATTTGTGCCTGGCTGACGGCAATAGGCTCGCCACCTACTATATGGGACTTAAACATAACTGGCGAAATGTGGTTGGTTGGAGGTCCTGGATTCAGTACCCAGGTCGTGCAAAGTAATGTTGGTTTTTACATCAGGAATTTCTGAAGCAGCCCCGCAGGCCCAATGAATGGCATTATAGTGTGGCGGTACCTACATCGCCACATGCGAACTACGCATCAAAGACCTGACGTCATCCTGACGTCAAATAAATCCTGCATCGCGCAATTAAAGTTTACCGTGCAGTGGACATATATACGAGAACCCAAATCAATCGTTGGGCAGTTGCCCGCCAGACACAACACCCGTCTGGTTGGAGGATCCTCCCTTTTCTATGGAGTATGAGTGAACTTTACACCCTGTTCCTCATACCCCTAAATTGGTGACCCCGAATATGAACGTCAACGCAGCCTTCGTGCAACTACTCCAGCGTGACGTCATCATCATCACTCCCGCAAGCTTTCAGTGAGGCGAGTCACACAGCCAAGCCAACACCCGAGGCGTCAACGGGTATCCTGAACACCAGCATGCAGCGAACGCGCATTCCTGGTCATCACCTTCAGCCTCATCACCCCTAAAATAGGTTTGTCTCCTATTACACAGGACTTTAACATTACATTCGAAATGTGGGTCTACTGTGCTACAGCTCTGCCTAAACTTTCGGAGAATACAGGTGTGATATTATGTGTATTATTAAAGCCAATTATTTTTTAAAGAGTAACCGTGGAATTTCTTGCCGGCTCTTCTCCATAGGAAATTACCTATTGGAACCGTGCTCCTAGCTTCTGACGTTTCATAAGTGCTCATGTAGGTTTATATAATTATCTGTAATAAAATATTTTGATTTTGTTAAAGAAGAAATTCGTTCGAATAGATAACTTTATCGATTCAAATCTATAATTTATCCGAGGACCTATCATATCGGACATAAATGCCTTACCAAAAGGTGACAGGGCGCATTATTCCCAATTATATCTATCTTCCATGTACAGACATACAACCATTCGATTTTATATGCCAACATAAACATTATCGTGTGGTGTATGCTATAAAAGGGAACTGTTAAATAAATTAGACATGACAGCATACATTTTTATGCATATTCAATATTATACAACATATAGGGTTCTTTGGCCAAAGAATTAGCATTGCCATTCAACGTGGCAATGCTGCCAGTCTTCTGGGCACGTTTCCGGATGACAGCGATGCGGACGAATACTTCGACGCCTAAAGGTCCCTTTGTTTTTGTATTTATTTAGTTAGTCCCTTTAGTTTGAGTTTTTTATGTAAATAGTTAGTAGTGTTCTGTAAATATTGTGTATAAATAAATCTAATTTATCTTTAAAAAAAAAACAAAAAAAAATATAGGGTTACTTATAATAGTACTTATAAAAACTTATGTAAAACAAAATTATTTATATCACGCCTGTGCACGCCGAAGGGTTACGTTAACAATAATCATTTATTTATAACGTTTACAATAAATACCATAACAATTTAAAATACAGCACAGTTGCATATTTGCCTGAACTAGGTTGAACCTGTGCTTCAGGCTAGAAAGTGCATAGATACTTAATTTAATAAATTAAGCTAAATAAAAGCAAAATAGCATGTCAGTGGTTATATTTGCAGACAACAAGTAGATCTTCCGTCTGTGCATAATCTAGGGTTAGTAAATTTTTTGAAGTATAATTTTTTTACAGCTAAAGTAATTTAATTTATAGATACTAAGTATTCTATTTAATCTATTATACAAAAACATGGAGCGACTGCCTACCGGATCTCCACAACCCAGTAACTGGTTGATATGATACCCCTTGGTAAGACTAGTTGTCAGACTTTCGGGCTTCTGACGACCGGTAACGACTGTGAAAGATCCACGAAGGACAGCCGGGACCAACGGCTTAACGTACTTTCCGAAGCATGGAGTAGTCTCGGTATGTAAAGATGATCACCCATCCACGGACCAACCCCGCAAACGTAACTTAACCTCATGGATCGACCCGTGCGGCTGTTATTACTTAGCCACGAGCTCCTCACGAGCTAGTTATTAGGTATTCATAATACGTAGATAATGAATTAATATACATACCACCATTTCTTGGCAACCAGACTGACAGCCTTCCTGATGGAAAGTAGTTGTCCATTGTCTATGGACACCTGCAACGCTAAGGGGTTTTCCGATGCGTATGCGCTGACAGTAGAGACAAAGGAAATGTGACAGTAATTTCACTGACCATAGTTTACGAGTAGTCAGTACCGTGAACGTTTTTAACCGACTTCCAAAGAGGAGGTGGTTCTATGTTCGGCTTTTTGTATTTTTTTTTAATGTATGTTCATCGATATTTTCGTCGACATTTTTACAATCCGAAAAAAAAACTGCAAATTGAAAAATAACTTTTTTTTTCGGAAGTCGGTGGCAAAACGCAAAAATTCAAAACTAAATACACCGCTAAATTACGAAATTCAATTAATTTATCACTTTGTAGTGTATTTTTTGGAACTAGGCCCCTTACAAAAAAAAATATTTTATCACTTTCTCGGCGTGATTTATTATGTATACCCATACCAAATTATACGTTTCTAGTACTAAGGGTCTCTGAGCTAAGTCGCGGACAGACGGACAGACAGATAGACGGACATGGCGAAAATATAAGCGTTTCTCTGTTTGCCCTATTCGCCAGGCATGATGTAATTAATTAGGTCTCCCAGACGAAGACTCAGTAATTTGTCTGCTAGACGTTTATTTGGCTTCTCTCTCGAGCACCACATTCTTAGCATAGTTTGTTCGCCTACTTAAGGTGGATGCGCCAAGGTAGCCCGCGAAATTCAAATTTTCTTACGTTTTTTGCAATTTCCGGGTCAGTATCAGGTTGTATTTTGATCTAAATATTATTTGCGACCGTAACTAACATGGATTTACAGAATTATAATCTTAAGAATCAACAATACAACTCTCTAAGTTCATGTAAGTGCATTGAACGATGAACTCATGAAATAGTCATTCAATGCACTTACATGAACTTAAGGAGTTGTATCTGTACCCCCTTAAATATCTGATTGACAGAATTATATTTGTAATGGATACTTATGCAGTGAAATTAGTTTCAGTGTTGCTTATTTTTCACAGTTTTGTAGCATTTAGCTGCTGAGCATGAGGTCCTGGGTTCGATTCCCAGATCGGGCAAAAGTTTTATAAGGTTTTCCAACAGGAATTTCTCAGTAACAGCCCATTTTTTTTTTGAGTGTGGGAAAACATCAATTGACTTTTCCCGCTCTGGCCGGAGCGGGAAGGCGAGTCAGACTTTTACTGACTAGAACCCACCTGTGTTCCTACAGTAGCCTGTTGCCAAGGGCCCCGGAGTCTGGATTTGTGCCCGGTTGATGGCATTCGCTCGCTCCCTACATGGGACTTAAACATAACTGACGAAATGTGTGTGTACTATTGGTACACCTCTGCCCAATCCTTCGGGGAATACAAGCATGTGAAAAGTGCACTCATTGTTGCAAAGTGTCCAATGGGTCATGCCAAAAGAAGTTCGATGTTCTTTACTAATTTGTTTGACACTGGCAAGTTATACACCATCCTGTATGCTGGTTGTCTATTGATATATTTGAAAATAGAACACACTTCATTTCTTTTCGCATGCACCACTTACTCATAACCCCGTTATCCTTTAATTATCAGGGTAACGACTGGTACCCTTTACTGATTTACGAGGAAAATAACAACAATATAATGTTACAAGTCTTCATTAACATATTACATCGCTTCATCAGTCAGGCGTCGATTATAAGACAAGCTAGAGCAACTTTAAAAATAAAACAGAGTTTACTGGTTACGGGGTTTAGAGTTCCGTAGATTGAGGTATTAATCCATTTGAATAAGTCTGACTAGTCAATAAGCTATACATAAACATAATTATGTATAATATTATAAAGACGAAAATTAGTGAGTTTGTATCTATACTCCATTTGAAATAAGATTAGACATTTAAATAAACCTTTTTTACAGTCCGTTCAACCGATTTTGACTTCTATTGCGTTGGTGGCAAGGCAAATGGCAGCTGTAGTAGACAGTTGGTAATATGTAACCTTTTTTGCTTTTAATGCTGTCCTTATGCCTACGGTATAGAAGTCAAAATCGGTTGAACAGACTGTAAAAAGGTTTGTTTAAATGTCTAATCTTATTTCAAATGGAGTTGGTTATCTTCGAAACTACATAACAGATACAGAAAATACTTTCGCTAATGGGAAGCTACAGTATTTCTGAGTGTCATAAGATATATTTTATGTTAAAACAAGAAATTATACGCGGATGAAGTCACGGGCAGAATGTGCCAATATTTTTTTTTTTATGTTACTTTCAATCAATCTTACACTAAACACTTTTTTTTTTGCTTTTCCGTTTCTTTTGTGTCGGTTTAACATTTCTCAAAAAAAACAATAACTTTACCACATATAAAAACCTAATGAAAACACTCTAAACCATTACGTTTGTGATAGTTTAAAAACTCCTACAATCTTGGAGCGTAGAAAACTGATTGTAGGAGCCAATAGGAAAACAGACAATAAAAATGAAAACGGTGTAGTTATGGAGTACACAGAAAGAACCACAAGTTCAGTTTAAAGTTATATTAAAATGTATAAACGTTATAATAGTTAGGTTTCTGCGTTCGCAAAGTAAATGTACGGTTGATGATATGAGACCGTACACTGATCCTCTTCAGGCCCAAATACATCAGAATCGCGCAATAGCGTAAAATATTGGCAAACACTTCAGAAGAGTGATTCCGCAAAATTGATGATGCATATTATTCAGATGAACTAAGAAGGATTCTAAGAACATAACGGTGATAAATAGTTTGTTGATGGTCACGTAGGCATTCTCTAATCATGCAGTTATTCGTCAACTCGTCCTACATGCCTACGGCCCATTTAGAAAGACTTGCAGAAAATCAAAAGAACGTCCTAATGGGCCGTAGGCATGTAATGGGCCGTAGGTCGTAGGCCGTTGGCATGAGTAATTTAGAGTGAGATGAGAGTCTACTCTCATCCCACTCTCTTGTGTTGACGAATTACTCTAATCATGTCATTTGGAAACCCCAGATGGATGATGACTAGGAGATTCATCGTCCGTCTATATATCTTATATTGAAAAATAGATTCTTCTTCCATTATCCCATTTCATTCATCATTTCAACCGAAAGACTGATGTAGATAGGCCTCCCCCAAGTACCGCCACTTCGACCAGTTCTGTGCTTCCCGCATCCAGCGGATTCCTGCGGTATGAGGCATTATCATACTATCTTAACTTTATATTTATAATTTATATATAGGTATATCCTTACTAATATTATAAATGCGAATGTGAGGTTGTTTGTTTCTTTGTTACGCTTTCACGCTAAAACGGCAAAACGGATTTGGATGAAATTTATCAAATAGGTAGACCATGACCTGGATTAGGACATAGGATACTTTTTATCCCAATATTCCCATGGGATCGAGAATTATGCGGGTGAAACCGCGGGGTGCAGTTAGTGGAAAATAAATAGAGACCCTTTCCATTCCCCCAGCTCGCTCCTCACTGCTACCTCGTGGTTTTTTCCACACCTTCCTTGACATCTACCTACCTGTAAGCGACCGTACGCAATCATGTACTCATGTTACAAGTTCGGCGTCATATTGGAGACGGGAGATAAAAATAAAAGTAATCGTGTTAAGTTACCGATTGTACCTTCAACCGCACTTCACTTGAACTAGGAAAACCACCCTTTTTGCGACGATATAAAGGCGCTTTCAATTTTAAATTGTAACCATGGATGGTGGTTGACTGTATTGGCAAGGAGAAAGGTGTGGGAGAAAAATTACGAAGACGGTTGGGACAGTTCTAAAAGACATACTTTTGTTAACGAACCCATTTTTGTTAGCAAAATACCAAATTGCTTATTAATAGAGATTACTTTAGGCATTTAAGCGTAAATTACTTTGAAAAAATCACTTAGATTATCATCTAAATTATTTTCGACTACAAGATGTTAACACAACTTAAGGAGTAGATAAAATTGTTTACCCATCTCTAGTTTTTCAATCGTACAAACAAAGTATAATACCAAAGATAATTTAAAATTAAGATTTAAAAAAAAAACTATTCTAGAATCTTGTTTAAATGAAGCAAATTCTTTTATAAAAGCGTGTTCGGGCTATTATTAGCTGATATCATTCACATTTGAATGCATAATCAAATATTTATATTATTCATTTAGCATATTTTGTGAACAGTTTAAGAAATTATTTATGTAGGTAATTAATTTCAAGCTAATTTGTGAGAGAAAACAAACATAGTCCTATTCCGCTTATCTATTCCTCAAGAGCGCCCTGCGTCCAGCGCTCGGCGTGGCAACTCGTCGTGTTCTGGTTCGCGACTGGTCAATCGTCATCCTAAGGATGCCGCGTTGAGAGGTGAAACACGTGTGAATTCTTACAGGGTTTTTTATGACTCTTAAGGAATAATATCTGCTTCTATTATATTTCACTACGAGTAACAGATTTCTGACCATAAAGGCTAGTTTTCCTCACGATGCTTTCTTTCACCTTATGTTAATAGTGGTGCCGATTCCATTGTTAACAAACTAAACTAAATTTAAGTTCAGTGCATCTTTTTCTTTCTATTTCATTAAGAAAAGGACAGAAGATAAATAAAGTTTAGTTTAGTCCTGTCAAATTAGTCAGCGCCTGACGTAAATTGACGTAATTTAGTAGGCAAGTTTTTAATCACGTCTAAACTTGTATGGAGTAGTGCCAGGTGCTGATTAATTTGACAGGACTAAACTAAAATTTATCTTCTGTCCTCTTCTTAATCCTAACTAATAATATAAACGCGAAAGTGAGTTTGTTTGTTTGTTACGCTTTCACGATAAAACGGCTCAACAGATTTGGATCAAATTTGGCACATAGGTAGACCATGACCTGGAGAAGGACATAGGATACATTTTATCCCGATATACCCACGGGATCGAGACTTACGCGGGTGAAACCGCGGGGCGCAGCTAATGAAATATAAAGAAAAAGATGCACTGAACTTACGTTTAGTTTGTGAACTAGGGAATCGGCACCAAAGTCCAAGTTTAAAGAAACTTCCAATTTTTTTATAAGGTTCAGTCGGTCTATTCTATAAACACCTCACCGTGAAAACTTAGGTGAAGTGTGCTGTCAATCCCTTGCGTCAGCATTGCTTTTCTGTAACCATCTCACTCACTGCCTTAGCATATCGATAGGTATCGATGACAATGACAGCTCACTCCACGCTCATTTCACCTAAGTTTTCACGGTGAGATGGTTACAGAATAGCAATGCAGGTGAAGTGACAGCTCACTTCAACCTCACTTCACCTAAGTTTTCACGGTGAGATTTTTACAGAATACCACTACATGTACTTGATACCTTGATTCATTCACAGCTAACGGCAATGAACTGCATTATACCCTTTATAATTATTGACACAGGGTACATTTACATTTATACATTTATGACATAACGGTGACCGATACTGGTACCGGTAAACGAATCGGTTCTGTCCCGATAAGGCGTCCAACGATTAAACGTGAGAAGACTTTTATTGATGAGATTATTGATGAATTACTGAATAGCCGGTTTGTCCGCGTGGATTTATTATTTTCCCATTCAATCTTTTCACCCTCGTGCTGTAAAGATTGTATGGGAAAATACTAGTGATAGCCTAGTGGTGTGACCGTCGGACTGCCAAGTCATAGGTCTCGAGTTCGGACCCAAGCCACGCACCTCTGACTTTTCGCATTAATTATCACTTGCTTTAAAACCGCCGAAGGAAAACATCGTAAGGAAATAGGCATGCCTGAGAGATATTTAACTTAATATTTAAGTAGCGGCTCGTGAACATATTCGTGAGTAGTTGGCAGAATCAATGCGGCGCTGATTTGCTGGGCTTGTTTTCTCTTTCACCTATCGTTATGTCTCCTGACAAAGTTTATTCTGTTTATATGTATGTATTTAAGTATATATGTATTACCATTTATCCTTTTTCGAATTATCTATCCCGTATGTTGCACCTGCCATGTTTGTCTCTGCATCACCCTAAGGTTGACTGATAGAAAATGCCTCAGGCATTTAGTCCGCCTTTGTACAGTATTTTTTTTACTTGTGCATAAAGTTATAAATAAATATTTCTTGACGACATGTGAAGCCAAGTCAGTGGCCCATGGGCGGCTTTAAAACTCTGACACCAGCCACACGAAAAGAAGAAGACCCTCGTATTAAGGTTCGTGCAAACAGACGCGATATCGCGGGCGCGACTGGCTGCGGTACCTTTGTCGACAAAGGTACCGCTGCCTGTCGCGCCCGCGATATCGCGTCTGTTTGTACGAGCCTTTACTTTTGTTCACGTTTTAAGATATCTCTAAAACAACATAGCACATACCTATTGAATGATTACGCATTTTGTTAAGATTTTTTTATTTTATTTTGAGAAAAAAAAGGTGTACGTGTGATTTGTTTTGTTCAGAACGATATTTTTTAAATAAGGAATAAAAAATTGGTCTTGATTAGCATGAAAAAACAACTGAAGGTTAGTGAATTTCATTCGTTTTATGTAATAAAACGAATGAAATTCACTCACCTTCAGTTGTTTTGTTTCCCTTTGCTTCAGCCAGTATCACTTTATTGGGACCAATAACCCCGATTATTCACTACTGCAATCGTCCCAATACCTAAACGTGGGCCCAGTTGCCTATGATCAAATTAGAAAAGGTGGAATTGGTGCCTGTACACATACCTATTACTTATTTCGTAACTTATATGTTTAAATTAACAATCTAACAGCAGGAATTCAACAAATTACCTCATAAAAGGTGTCACATAACAAGCGAATCTTATCGTAATCTTAATCTACCGTTAGTGCTTAAATCTCCGTTTAACTTAGGCACTAACTGTCGGAAACAGTTACTAATATTTAAGCGGAATATTAACTAAATTAACTTAATGAGACGCTCGTTTAAAACACCGTAACGTTATTATGCTATTAATTATTGTGAGGATTCCTAAATGGCGTTTGTGTGCCGCAGAAATAAACATTTTATTTAGGATTTTATTTGCCGTTTTAGAAATAAAACTGCCTCGTTGGGCTAGCGTCATCGTGGCTCGGATAGCACGCTAAGCCGTTGGTCCCAGTTGCTATTCGAAGATCTTTGACATTCGTTACGAGTCGTCAGAAGCCAGAAAGTCTGACAACCAGTCTTATTAAGAGTATCGTGGGTTTTGGAGGCATAAACCGGCCACATTAGCAATTCCTCTAATTTGACATTTGTGGACCATTTTACGAATCTCCATAGAAAACTGTCAAACAGATGAATTATTTCGTAATCATGTGTCAATCGGGCTTTTAAATACCGATAACAATTATTATTTAATAATAATAATTGTTATTGTGTCTAGTTATTGACAGTTGAAGGTTTATGAATTACACGCAGATCATATTATGAATTGTCAGTTTGTGACATTTTACGATGATGCATAAAATGTTCATATTATGATTCTGCTAAAGTGACCGTTTTAACCCCCAGATAGTTAGGCAATCCATGTAACTGAAAAGTCACAACATAGTTGCGAAAAGGCTCGGCAGATGATGGTCTAGGCTCTAGTGTCATCGATTCTGTGGGTAATATGGCCGGCTCACGGCCTACTCGGGTTCTCTGTAGCATCTCCTCTATAGCAAGAATCGGCAAACGGAGTGTAGGAGGCTCACAGGCTTGTTGGAGCGCTAATCCTCGCAAAGTGACTGGCAGCAACTGGATGTGACTGGCGAGGATTGAGCTAAGCTAAGTGGACTTCTACATATATGATGAGCTTTTCTTTCGTACGAATTGGTGTGTGAGCACTATGTATTTACCTAAGTACTTTAAAGCTACCATTTACTAGGTACGTCTTTCATTGACTTGAATGTGCCCTGGCGGCTGAGAGTATGTCATGCTCACTTTAATGTCTCGCTGATGGTGGCGTGTGTGTTGGATCATTTAGTTCTCTTCAAAATGGTTGAGCTGAATGGTGCTGATCCATGCGTCATGTTCTTGAACGGGCGCGATCAGTAGGGACTGGTCATCTCTTAGCTGCCACGGCTTATTTTAATTTTTGAATTGTTTTGTTTCTTTTTTATCGTTTAATTACGGACGCTTTTAACATGCACGTTTCTCTACATTGTACTCACATACATAATTTCAACATATACCTATGATGTAACTAATATATTGTAACAATATTCCAATTTAAAAGAGTGTCCGTGGAGTTTCTTGCCCGTTCTTCTCCATAGGAACCTACTACGCTTTGGAATGGGCAACTAGCTTCATCTTTCTGACTGACCGACCCCTTGACAATTCAAAAGTGCCTGTAATTGGTTTATTTGAAATGAATGCTTTGAGTTTGAGTTTTGAGTTTGAGTTTGACTTCCGCTTCAGACATATTTTTGGTCATGTCATGAAATGGACTGCAGCATGGACACCCAAGAACTACTAATGTACAGTCCTCAAACATTTTTAAACATGCAGATCAAACACTCCTCAACAATCCCTTGCTTCCATATTTGCAAGGAAAGTCCGGAATCACTCATTATACTAATCGAAGCTGCCAAATATGGCGGTCACTCTATACGTGAGAAGTGGCACAAACGTAGTTATTAATGTGTCATCGGAAGGTGATTGACATTGCTTTTAACTAGTTATATAACTCATCCATTATAAAGGTAGTGGACTGGAAGTATTGCCAATGTAACAATTATTTCTAATTTTGGCTGTGGTTAAAAATTCGTTATAAACGATATGTCCAAATTCACATTCAAACAATGTGCAAAAATATTTATGGAACTTGTGCGCTACTTTGATTTTTTTGTACGACCAAAGCGATGATGATATAATTACTATTAGGCCTAAAGTAAGTTTTAGAGGTAAGAAAGATGAACTTGATCATCCATACTAATATTATAAATTCGAAAGTAAATATATAATATCTGTCTGTATGTATGTTACCTTTTCGCACCTAAACCACTAATCGGATTTCGATAAAATTTGGCAAGGAGATATATGGCATCCCGGGTAAGGACATAGGCTACTTTTTATCAACATACTACGCGGGCGGAAGCTAGTCAATTATAAAATTACTTTAACTTAGAAATGGCAACTACATAAATTGAGACTAGACGTAATTTCGTTCTATTCGGGGTTTTTGAATTCACACGAAGCTTGTTGACAAAATCTTGGACGATCTTTGTAACACTCCGAGACTAATCCTAATCCTGAATCCTGGCTGTAATTTTCATGCTAAACCGACTCCCATTTATAACCAGATACATCTAAACACCAGTACCTACTTTGAACATGCACCATCTGAATCTGACCTCCGCTACCTCCTATTTCCTCTCACCGCCTGAAGCTCTGCCGACCCCACTTTCAAACAAATGACACACACATTTCACGATGAAGACTCATCCGTGTAATTTTGTGTTTGACCGGGGCATCGAACCCGTACCTTCGCGGAACCCATTAAGCCCTTAGGCCCCAAAACGGTTAACGGAACTCTAAAATAACATTGGTGCAGTCATATTTTTCAACTAGACATACTGGTACTTTATTTGAGAGTTACTAATGCTCGGTTTCTATAAACAAAAACCAATCGTTTTGTTTACCAATGGTAACATTTTTTACCCGACTACGGCGAAGAAAAATGGAGGGTTATGATTTTGACCGGTATGTATGTATGTTTATCTATTCCCTCCTATCATCTAAACAACTCCTCACAATTTGACAAATGAGATATCGTTGGAAGCGTTTTGACCGTCACATAAAATGGCGCCCTCTAGGACATAAAGTCAGAAACTAAAAAAAAAAATTGTTTTATCGTTGCATGTTGGATATCAAATGAAAGGGCTTAATGATCACATTTCAAAAATATAATATACTACCCCAAAAGAATTAAAAAAAAAATTAAAGTAATAAAAACTAAAACCCAACTACGACTAAAAAGGTATAAATAAGACACCACAGACAGACAAATAAAAAACCGGAGTCACACGTAATCTGTTCGATTTATGCCCACGTGTGACTCCGGATTTTTCTATTGCCAAACTGGGCATATAAATAGATTCGTTAGCTAATTTTACCTGTGATAGCTACTTCCATATGGGAGAGTCTATTATAAAGCTATGAGGTCTGTGCTTAATTATTGATAAAGATACTAGTCTTCATTTTAACCAATAACGGTCCATAAAATATAGGAATTGGACTTAAGAAATATTTCCTATAGGCACTATTTGATTGCCTCGTTGCTCTAGTGATCGTGAGCGACTGCTGGTCGTGAGGTACTCGGTTTGAGCCCCAGGTGGTGCAAACTGTTATTTGATTTTTCCATAAGAAAATTATCAGTAGCAGCCTCAAGTCTGGATTTGTGCTCGAATTCGCAATAGGCTCAAACCCTATTACATAGGAGTTTATTACATTACTAGTGAAATATGGGTAGGTATGTTTTACAAATCTTCCTACCCTTTCAAAGAAATATACCATTACCCCAGTATTCGAGGAGCTCGTGGCTAAGTAATAACAGCCGCACGGGTCGATCCATGAGGTTAAGCTAAGCATTGGGTTGGTCCGTAGATGGGTGACCATCTTTACATAACGAGACTCCTCCGTGCCTCGGAAAGCACGTTAAGCCGTTGGTCCCGGCTGTCATTCGTGGATCTTTGACAGTCGTTACGGGCTTTCAGAAGCCCGAAAGTCTGACTACCAGTCTTACCAAGGGGTATCGTATTACCCAGTTACTGGGTTGTTTAGGTTAGATAGGCGGTCCATGTAAACTACTGGTATTCAGCTGCATCCGGTTAGACTGGAAGCCGACCCCAACATAGTTGGGAAAGGCTAGGCAGATTGATTGCCACCTGTTTTACTCAGAGGGGTAAGCCAAAGTGTAGAACCAATTTCCAGTATGGTTAAGTAAAATGGGATAGGTCTCGTAATGTAGCTATTCATTCAAAAAGTCTGACTTTTGCATAACGTTCGCTGTCCACAGTAACATCAATATTTTAACAAAGCTAATTACAGCAAATCAGTCAAAAGATACCACAAACAGATAATAATATCTTTCCGCCATTACATCACACAGAGAAACAAACAGACCAATCATAAAGCCGGTACAATTCCGCTTTTGTGCACTAAGCATAACTTTCACGTGGGTGACGGGTCGGCATCGAACCCGCTACCCACCGCTGATTTACCTTTAGAGAGAGAGTACAGAGAAATATAGGACAGAAGGATCACTTGTTAAAAAGTGCAATGCAAGCGGCCCACTAGTTGATAAGTAGTTCTGACATCTGTGACATCTGTGTTTACCCGACTACGGCGAAGAAAAATGGAGGGTTATCATTTTGACCGGTATGTATGTTCATGTGTTCCCTCATATCTTCTAAACTATTCATCAAAATTTGACAAATGAGGTATCATCTGCAGCGCCTTGATCATCCGCTGGTTATAGGCTATGTGACGTCACATTAAATTTATGGGCATACGTGTCTGACTCCGGATTATTAATTTGTCTGTCTGTGATGTCTTATTTATTTCTTTTTAGTTGACTTTTCTGTCGTAGTCGTTATATTTTGTAAAATACCAAGAAAACAGACCCTTTTGTAAGATACCAAGAAACACGTGCAGTGAGTTTCAAGTGAACTGTCACTGCCTTAGCATCAGTTGTGCTATTCTGTAAAAATCTCTCCGTGAAAACTTAAGTGAAGTGAGCTTGGAGTGAACTGTCACTGCCTTAGCATCAGTAGGTATCGATGACACTGATAGCTCACTCCACGCTCACTTCACCCAAGTTTTCACGGTGTGATTTTTACAGAATAGCAATGCTGTACCGATGATAATGACAGCTCACTCCACGCTCACTTCACCTAATGTCCTGAAACCAAAAATTCGAAGACATGTGACATCTACCAACCCGCACTGGGCCCGCGTGGTGGATTACGGCCCGCTCCCTCTCACAGAGAGGAGGCCTGTGTCCCAGCAGTGGGAACAATAGAGGCTGATTATGATTATGCGGACATAATAATACCATTTAAAAGGAAGCAAACTCACATTTTGTTTAACAGAAGGTTACCTATTTTGTTTCTATAGTTTTTGGGTTTCACAAGACGCTGACGATATCACCAATAGTGTCTTCAACCTTCTGCATTTTCGCACTCTACGGCGAGAGACATAAATCTCTTGTTTTATCAATCCACCGATGTGTTTATTTCGTCTTCCGCATCTCAGGAACAATAATAGAAATATTTGTTTTGGCACAAGATGTATATTTGGAGTTGAGTAAGATAGCTTGGTGATTGCCTTGTCAAATTTAAATCATTGACATGACAGATCTAATAATAATTCACTTACGGCTAAATGATAACAGCCGCACCGGTCGATTGAAGGTTAAGCTACGCTTGCCGCGGTCAGTTAGTGGATGGGTGACCATCCATAACATAATTATCGAAAACACGTCGACTCGGTGATCCCGGCTGTCATTCGTAGATCTTTGACAGTCGTTACGGGTAGTTAGAAGCCTAAAAGTTTAACAACCAAGGGGTATCGTGTTACCCAGTAACTGGATTGTGGACGTTAGATAGACAGTCGCTCGGTGTTAAATACTGGTATTAAGCTGCAACCGGTTAGACTTGAAGCCGACCCCAACATAGTTGGGAAAAGGCTAAGCAGATTGAATGACTTCAGCACGCGTAGCATGACCACCATAAAAACGGGTTTTGTCGACGGAAGAATAGACAGAATTACAGATTGTGTTTATCTGTCATCTTTTTCTATTCTTCCGTCGACAAAACCCGTTTCTATGTGATCGTGTAAAGGCTTATGCAAACAGACGCGATATCGCGGGCGCGACAGTCAGCGGTACCTTTGTCGACACCGCTGCCTGTCGCGCCCGCGATATTGCGTCTGTTTGTGGGGGAGCCTTAACGCGTGCAGATGTGACAATAGCTCAAAAAACCTAACTTTAAAAAAATCATTTTGCGAACCACAGGAAGAGAAATAGTAGTGTACTCTTTGTTAACAAAGGTAACAAAGGCCGTTCTTTCTATAACAATGTTACAGTTATTGAGACTGTGAACTCTTAACAATTGCGCATGCACATCCGAAATTCATATTGTTTGATGTGACCTTAACAAGGCGAGAATTACTTAGAAAAATATATATCTGTTGTAACTAAACGACTTTAGATTGAGCGCTTAAGAATCGTAGGTGGAACGATGTTCAAATAGAAGTAATTTTATTTGTCAGTGATTTTTAATATTTGAATGGTTAATTATCGTGTTGAATGTTAGTTAATAGGTGCAAATTTGTGAAATTTTGTGTTATTTAACATAGTTAATTGATTCAGGCGTGACCTTGCGGAAATCCATTATAAAATACAATAGACATAGATATATTTAGTAACCTATTCCGCTTGACTATTCCTCAAGAGTCATAAAAAACCCTGTAAGAAATCGACACGTGTTTCACCTCTCAACGAGGCATCCTCAGGATGACGATTGACCAATTGCAAACCAGAACGCGACGTGTTACCACACCGAGCGCTGGACGCAAAGTGAATCAAATCGCCCGTCACCCCCACTTATATAGGATTGCTGCTCGGCGCTGATTGGCCAGAATCATTATCAGTGCGATAAGCGCGATAAGGGGCGAACAATCAACAACAATACCAGTATGCCAAGGTCGCCTTTGTTGCGATTGTTCGCCCCCTTCGTTTAATTCACTTTGCGTCCAGCGCTCGGTGTGGTAACACGTCGCGTTCTGGTTTGCAATTGGTCAATCGTCATCCTGAGGATGCCTCGTTGAGAGGTGAAACACGTGTCGATTTCTTACAGGGTTTTTTAGGACTCTTGAAGAATAGTCAAGCGGAATAGGTTACTAAATATATCTACATCTATTGTATGTTATTTAACATGTTAAAAGTAGCTATTTTTATAAAGATAATAATATTCAATAATAAGTTTTATTTTAAATTAAGTCAAATATTATAATTTGACTCTTGCGGTAACAGTAGCAAACATCAACGATTAGAGATCCTTATGTCTGGTAAAAACTATGATAGCATGATGCTATAAGTTACTTATAAAGTTATAACTGAGTTTTATTTGATTGGTATATCGACTAGTAATGTATTTCAGTGATGGTGAAACAAGTACTTACACCTGCCTGCCTTTTCCCAATTATGCTGAGGTCGGCTTCTAGTTTAACTGGATGCAGCTGAATCATTGAGCCACTGCCTATCTGACCTCCAATATCCAGTTACTGGGTAACACGATACTCCTTGATAAGACTGGTTGTACGACTTTCGGGATTCTGACTACCCGTATTGATAGTCAAAGATAACCGAGACCAATAGCGGATGGTCACCCATCCACGAATCGACCGCTGCGAGCGTAGCTTAACCTTCGATCGACCCGTGCAGCTGTTATCATTTAGCCGCGAGCTCTTCTTACGTGAATGAAAATAAATTACTTTGACTTTACTGCCATTTAAACAAATTCACAACTGAATGAGTTAGAATATGCGTTAGATTTGAATATAATTTACACCATTCTCAATAAATACCTGACCTTTAAACTCCAAGCGCCGTCATTCAACTAGTCAACTTATAACAATGATGATATTGCTAAACAGCGAGCCGTCAGTTGTCACTTTCGTCATTTTAACAATTGAAGTCTTGCGTAAAATGATCGTTCTTTAGTATACGCGCTTTTTGTATTATTTATAGATAACTTTGGCCTCTTTTTGATAATCTTCAAATTAAGAAAGGTTATATTTGAGGTGTTTGATGAAAATGTATCAAAGGATTTATTACAACATAGTCAGAGATAGATAACTTTGGCCTCTTTTTGATAATCTTCAAATTAGGAAAGGTTATATTTGAGGTGTTTGATAAAAATGTATCAAAGGATTTATTACAACATAGTCAGAAATAGATAACTTTGGCCTCTTTTTGATAATCTTCAAATTAGGAAAGGTTATATTTGAGGTGTTTGATGAAATTGTATCAAAGGATTTATTACAACATAGTCAGAGCGTGTCATGCTCGTGGCTAAGTAATAATAGCCCACGGGTTGATCCATCAGGTTAAGTTACGCTTGCCGGGCTTGGTCCGTGGATGGGTGACTATCTTTACAAACCGAGACTCCTCCGTGCCTCGGAAAGCACGTTAAGCCGTTGGTACCGGCTGTTATTCGTGGATCATTGACAGTTGTTACGGGTCGTCAGAAGCCCGGAAGTTTGACAACCAGTCTTACCAAGGGGTATCGTATTACCCAGTTACTGGTTGTGGAGGTCAGATATTCAGTCGCTCCATGTAATATACTGGTATTCAGCTGCATCCGGTTAGACTGGATGCCGACCCCAACATAGTTGGGAAAAGGCTAGGCAGATTGAGTCAGAGAGCGTGTCATGTTTCTTCGCAGGGGCATCGCAGGTCAGATGGCCAGTAGATTAGATGGCTCCCATCTTAGGGAATGCTAGACTCACAAAGACTAGGCACGTACTACTAACTTAAACTATAGGGTACTTCATTTTTGGATGTTTGATGAGGACGAAGGCTTTAGCACTATACCCCATTTGAAATAAGATTAGACATTAAAACAAACCCTTTTACAGTCCGTTCAATCGATTTTGACTTCTATACCGTAGGCATAAGGATGGCATTAAAAGCAAAAAAAGTTACACAATACCAACTATCTACTGCGGCTGCCATTTGTCATGCCACCAACGTAATAGAATTCAAAATCGGTTGAACGGAATGTAAAAAAGGCTTATCTATACGTCTAATCTTATTTCAAATGGAGTATAGGTCCGTGTTAAAAACTGGCTTGTTTCAATCAAATTTATATAATTTTATAAATTTTTAAGAACGTTTGCATTCGCATCTCATTCGCAATCTGTCAAAAATACAATTAATTTACCAACATTTTTGACAACTTTGACAAGTTGCGACTTGAATGTGAAAGGTTTTTTAAGAACGACCAATTCGCCTTCTTATTTTTTTTTTGTTTTTTTTTTTTTTTTTTTTAGACATTGCCCCACACTAGGAATTTCTTCCTGTATCGTGGGTGCGTTTACAAACATAGAAACTCACATACACTAACACCCAGACCCGGAACAACTACTTGCAGATCATACAAATATCTGTTCCGTGCGGGGATCGAACACGCGACACGTTGCGCAGCCGTCCATCGCTCAGCCACTGCGCCAACCGTGTCGTCGTCTTATGGAATGTCATCATCACTTTTTTTCAAAATAGAACGTCTGAACTCCAATGTAAAATCATCATAACTCGAATGTAAATAAAATTAAACCTCTGTGGTGATCAATCCTCGTTCCTTCTCTTTTTGAAAAGAGTTCTTTACCTTGCACTTTACAGCCTAGTTTATGAGATACTGTTCTTCAAATAGTTCTCACAGCTCTTGAGACAGACTGCACAAACACTTAGTACTCAAGTCTATACCACAACAACCCATGACCATACATACATATTGTATACATTGTGCGTAAATACTTGACATGTATAGCTAAACATACATAGTTTCGTAATAGTCAGGGTTATATAAATAAATGAATACTGACCAGGCCTTTGAACTGACCATCCGCTTACGGCCCAAGTGGGAGGAGAAAGCGAATTTAAAGTTACGGAAAATTCGCATGTTCTTCGTGATCGGTGTTTATTATTTTTATGATTATGTGTACGATGAAAATTATTGAAGTTTGTTTTAAGATTTTAACGATAATTTCTAACTTTTCTTATAACTTTAATATTGGCGTCATTTTTAGAGGCCACCATTTTTTATATTATAACTGAATTAAGTAACATAAATATATTTATACGATAAATAAATTAATTTAATCACAATCATCTTTAAATTCTTTATTCAATCATTTAATGCCCCTCAAATTATTAGACAAAAGTCTATGCCGCAAGGATTAATACCCATAGCTAAATTCTTTTATTTAAATAACTAACGACCCGCTGCTGCTTCGCACAGTTTTTATGACTTGACAAAACATCGAGATTTCTTAGTTATATGTACCTTTAATATTAACGTATTATGCACATAAACCTTCGGGAATAAACTCTCTTAACAATGCTGAAAACCTCATCAAAATCTGTTGCGTGGACAAACACGAAAAGCGACTTAAATTATAATATGTTTGTATAGATTGTAATACTCAACGAAAGCAATCAATCTGCCTAGCCTTTTCCCAACTGTTTTGTGGTTGGCTTCCAGTCTAACCGGATGAGCTGAATACCAGTATTTTACATTGAACGACTGCCTATCTGACCTCCACAACCCAGTAACTGGGTAATACTTAAATTATAATATGTTTGTATAGATTGTAATACTCAACGAAAGCAATCAATCTGTCTAGCCTTTTCCCAACTGTTTTGGGG
Source organism: Lithophane ornitopus (assembly GCA_948473465.1). Lineage (NCBI taxonomy): Eukaryota > Metazoa > Arthropoda > Insecta > Lepidoptera > Noctuidae > Lithophane > Lithophane ornitopus. The sequence continues at coordinate 11,419,543 of OX419637.1, read as the reverse complement.
TTGGCTTCCAGTCTAACCGGATGCAGCCGAATACTAGTATTTTACATGGAGGTACTGCCTATCTGACCTCCACAACCCAGTAACTGGGTAATACGATACCCCTTGGTTAGACTGGTGGTCAGACTTTTGGGATTTATTAATCAATAATTTCGGGATAATACTCAACGAAAACAAAAACAAAAAAAAATATTTAACCCTGCTTCCGCCTGTCCCTTGGGCCATACATAACGTCCCGTTAATGAGACAGTGACCGATATGTAGGCGAAAGGTCATACGTCTGTTACCTACTGGTGCCGGCGTGGCGATTGTGGTACTCCTGCGCAGGTGAGCAGAGGTCTTGCATCTGCATTCTAGGACTATACTTACTTAAGTGTTAATACATACGCATGAAAGTCGGTCAAACCCGAAATAAAAGTAAAAGTAAACATCGAAATATGTAAATAAATAGAAGGTAATTTTTTTAAGTTTGGTATAGATTTACTTGGTACAATTCATTGGCTCTTGAGATATTTATTATACTTAGATTATGTGTGTATAATTCGAATTATGAAAGAAAAAAATAAAGCTAGAATACAAAAAAGTTAATTAATTTAATCTTGATTATTTTTTTTAAGTTTTTGTAAGCGCGTTGAAGTCTTTTGACTGAGCGACTAGTATCAACTTCCGCACCCGAAAATAGTAGAATTTACTTTTATTTAGCCAAATATATTTTTTGTTTCTACCATAATCCTTTTCACATATGAGATGTCCAGTCGAGTTTTTTTACAGATCAGTTTTTAGGGTTCCGTACCCAAAGAGTAAAACGGCACCCTATTACTAAGGCTCCGCTGTCTGTCCGTCTGTCACCAGGCTGTATCTCATGAACCGTGATAGTTAGACAATTGAAATTTTCATAGATGATGTATTGCTGTTGCCGCTATAATAACAAATACTAAAAAACAGAATAAAATAAATATTTAAGGGGACTCCCATACAAAAAACGTGATTTATTTGTTTTCATAGATAATGGTACGGAACCCTTCGTGCGCGAGTCCGGCTCGCACTTGGCCGGTTTTTTTATAATATTAGTTAGGATATTATAAATACGAAAGTGAGTTTTTTTGTTTGTTACGCTTTCACGCTGAAACGGCTGAAGAGATTTGAGAGGAAGGCTAAAGAAAAGATGGATGGATTGTGTGACTCGGCAAACACTCGCTTCGAGCACCATGAAATTGTCGTTTCTCATAATATATATTTCCGTTTCAAAGGAATTTACAAAACAGCCAATAGTCGAGTGGAGATTCGGCTCTCTGCATTGACTACTATGAATTACAAAAACTCTATACATTACAAACAAAATGTCGAATCAACAAATAACTCTCCGCCTTTATGACCTTTGGCCTTTTTCCGCCTTATGGTCAAAGTCAAAGTCAAATCATTTATTTCAAATAGGCACATAAAACGCACTTTTGAACGTCAAAAATAGAGAAATAGAACTGATTCTAGTCGCCCCTTCCAAAAGGTAGTTTTCGCATAGAGAAGAATGGGTAAGAAACTCCACCGTTACTCTTTTAAAAATGTTTTACAATATTATTTTGTATACATAAAATCAATCTGCCTCGCCTTTTCCCAACTATGTTGGGGTCGGCTTCCAGTCTAACCGGATGCAGCTGAATACCAGTATTTTACATGGAGCGACTGCCTATCTGACCTACACAACCCAGTAACTGGGTAATACGATACCCCTTGGTTAGACTGGTTGTCAGACTTTCGGGCTTCTGACGACTACTCGACGTAACGACTTTCAAAGATCCACAAATGACAGCCGGGACCAACGGCTGAACGTGCTTTCCGAGGCACGGAGGAGTCTCGATATGTGATATATTTGGCCTTTTTTTTTCTTCGCCTGCTAATAGGGAGATTACCGAAACAGCTGACAAAATAAACAATTATGGTGACAACGATCGGCCATCCTCTCACAATTGGGTTAACAGACTTGGACCTCAAGCTTTTAAAAACCGGTGGTTACAATTTAAAACTCACATGCAAATATATAACACGGTATCTGCCCACTCTTCGACATTTTTACTGCGACGTAAATCGGTATTTTATATAATCCGGTCGTTTTATATGAGAACGAAACGACCGTAACATTGAAATAAATACTATTTTCTTTAAGTTATAGTTAAGTGTGACTTAAGTATAGATTATGATAGTTTAACAAGACGCGAGGATTACGGGGTGGTCTTGAAAATTCATTTACTGTGTTATGCATTGTGTCAATGACATGGTAGTGTTTTTTTACCCGACTACGGCGAAGCAAAAAGGAGGGTTATGATTTTGACCTGTATGTATGTATGTATGTATGTTCATCTGTTCCCTCATATCTTCTAAACCACTCATCACAATTTGACAAGTGAGGTATCGTTGGAAGCCTCTTGATCGTCCGCTGGTTATAGGCCATCTGACGTCACATTAAATTAAAAATGGCGCCCTCTAGAGGACATAAAGTCAGGAACATGAAAAAAAATATTGTTTAATCGTACCATGTTGGGTATCATATGAAAGGGTTTAATGAGCACATTTCAAAAATATATATATTATAACCCCAAAAGAATTTAAAAAACACGTAACACGTGTGACTCCGGATTTTTAATTTGTCTGTCTGTGGTGTCTTGTTTATACCTTTTTAGTCGTAGTTGGGTTTTAGTTTTTATTACTTATTTAAGTCATGAACTATTATTAAACGTAAGGAATACTAATATCAGGAGTAAAGGTCTTCCTGCCAAGGTTGCGGGAAAGTCCGAAAGGGATACCGGGATCTTGGCAACAGGCAACTGAAGGAACACGGGTGGGTTTTAGTCAGTAAAAGTCTGACACGCCCTTCCGCTCCGCCCAGAGCGGGAGAAGTCATTTTATGAGTTCCAATCCTCAAAAAAAAAAGGAGTAAAGGTCTTTGTAAAAGATCTTGGGATGCACCATTAGGCTTCTAGTCTAACCTGAATGCCAGTTTTTTTTCATACTATACATATTTCTCTCTAGTTCGTGGCTAAGTAATAACAGCCGCACCGGGTAGATCTATCAAGTTAAGCTACGCTTGCTGGGGTTGGTCGGTGGATGGGTGACTATCTTTATATAGGTACCGAGACTCCTCCGTGCCTCGGAAAGCATGTTAAACCGTTGCTCCCGGCTGTCATTCGTGGATCTTTGACAGTCGTTACGAGTCGTCAGAAGCCCGAAAGTCTGACAACCAGTCTAACCAAGGGGTATCGTATTACCCAGTTACTGGGTTGTGGAGGTCAGATAGGCAGTCGCTCCATGTAAAATACTGGTATTTAGCTGCATCTGGTTAAACTGGAAGCCGACCCCAACATAGTTGGGAAAAGGCTAGGCAGATTGATTTTTGATCAGTGACTTTTTTATGATAAATATCAAGACCCCAGCAGCACCTAAAAAGTCGCTGATAATTTGTAAAATAGTCCTTTCAGGACAGATTGACCTATTCAAGTTCTTAAACCACATTAAGAAGGATGCGCTAGGGTAGCCCGCGAAAATTCAAATTTTCTTACGTTTTTTGTAATTTGCAGGTCAGTATCAGGTGGTATGTTGATCTAAATATTATTAGCGGCCGTAACAAATATGGATTTACAGAATTATAAACATTAGAATCAGCAATACAACTCTCTAAGTTCATGTAAAAAAATAATTTTAAATGTACAGTATTGACTGACGATTTCCGAAATTTTCATTCAATACACTTACATGAACTTAGAGAGTTGTATTGCTGATTCTAATGTTTATAATTCTGTAAATCCTTATTTGTTACGGCTGCTAAATCCTTAATTGCAAAAAACATACGAAAATTTGAATTTCGCGGGCCACCCTAGCGCATCAACCTTACGTAAAGAATCTAAACAACGCGTACAAACTAGGCCGCTATACGCACGACTGATCAATGAGCAATCCGTTACAAGGCGTTTTTAGTTAATTAAGCGATTCATTAGCGCTTTGAAGCGTTTTACATAATGTTATGTTGCTGTATATTATGTTGGTCCCAACATTGGCCCCATCGTCACTTGGAGCCAGCCGTAAAGAATTTAGTATGAATGATGAGCAGCCGCAAGGGTCGATCCATCAGGTTAAGCTACGCTTGCTGGGGTTGTTCCGAGGATGGCTGGCCATCTTTACATACCGAAACTCCTCCGTGCATCGGAATTCACGTTAAGCCGCTGGTCCCGGCTGTCATTGGCAGTCGTTACGGGTCGTCAGAAGCCCGAAAGTCTGACAACCAGTCTTAGTCTAAGGGGTATCGTATTTCCCAGTCACTGGGTTGTGGAGGTCAGATGGGCAGTCGCTCCATTTAAAATACTGGTATTCAACTGCATCCGGTTAGACTGGAAGCCGACCCGTTATGGGTCGTCAGAAGCCCGAAAGTCTGACAACCAGTCTTACCAAGGGGTATCGTATTTCCCAGTCACTGGGTTGTGGAGGTCAGATAGGCAGTCAATCCATTTAAAATACTGGTATTCAGCTGCATCCGGTTAGACTGGAAGCCGACCCCAACATTGTTAGGAAAAGGCTAGGCAGATGATGATATGGTGTTGGTTATTTAAGGATTTGTCAGTCTGTATTTTAATCGCTACTATATCTGGATGTAATATTAAATTAAGAAATTGTTTGCTATCTAGGAAAGTATCGTTTGCAAACTAGTCTCCATAAAACAATTTTCTTTTGAAAGTTTTCTAAGTCATAATAATCTCAAGAAAACGTAATAATATTATATAAACTGATATTTTTTTAGAAGAACACAGTAACAGAGTTTTTCATAAAAAAAGGAATATCTAATTAATTTCTTCCTTAGCTGCAGCAGAAAAGACTTGCTACGTGAAAACCTGTAATTGGCAATGAACACACGGCCACACATCAAGCTATACATTTCCAGTATTGCTTACCTTTACCCGGAATTGTACGGAAATCCTATACAATGCGAGATAAGCTTATACTGGAAATGTATAGCTTGATGTGTAGCCGTGTGTACAATCATCATCATTTCGGCCGAAAGACGTCCAAGCACGACCGACCGGTTCTGTGCTTCCCGCATAATCAGCCTATAATGTTCCCACTGCTGGGACACAGGCCTCCTCTCTGTGAGAGGGAGCGGGCCGTAATCCACCACGCGGGCCTAGTGCGGGTTGGTAGATGTCACATGTCTTCGAATTCTTGGTTCTAGGACATGCCTGTTTCCTCACGATGTTTTCCTTCACCGTTTTGAGAGCAGTGGCGATGAAATAATTTACACAAAGTAAAGCGTTTGTCAGGGTTCGAACCTACGACCTACAACTCGTAAGTCGTGGCCGTTACCACTGGGCCACCACTGCTCTCTTCCCTCACCCACCGGATTCCCATGTACAATACTAATTATTATTTTCTTTTGTTACAGATTAATTACTCAACAGTGGAAACATCACTTACTTCGTGTCTGTTTATAAGGTAATAAACACTACCAATAATTGTTCTAGCTAATTACTCTTTAGATTAGTAGGTACAATATTTTACTATACGACTTGTGACAGTAACGTAAATATCACTACAGCCACAGTATAAATAAGTAACAGTATTATGTCTTCATAGAAAAGCCGAAACGACGCGCTTCGAAATCATCTCAGTGCGCGGCTGGTACGCGCGGACGCGGAAGTTTTATCTGCCGAGCGACAGTAGGTAATTATTTCTAGGTCACTGACGAGACTTAATACTGTTACTTTATTATACTGTGCTATTAGTAGGTAAGTATAATATTTAGACGATTTGTGACAGTAACGTAAATATCGCTACATATCATTTTTATTATTACAATAAAAAGTAATTTATTGTTAACTTGCGTTATCTACTAATATAATGCAAGTACTTTAAATTATAGGTACATCTTTAAAATATGTCACAAACTAACGCTTAGCTCGTGAATTCGTCCAATTTAATTTCGGATTTTGCGCTACACACTTTAAACCTGATTTCCCCTGATGTATTGGATTGACTTGAAAATAACCACGGATATGAACATTTGTTCCAACTTTTTCTATAACTACCCGGTTTTGACACACATGCTTTCGCACTTATAATATTTGTACCCCTATAAAAAGTATCCTATGTTTGAATTCAGAACTTTATCTATCTATAAATACCAAATTACATCCACTGGTTGAGTAACAAACATACGAACTAAACACCCAAACTACTAAATTATACTCATCTAGCTTTTGCCCGCGTCCGCATCGCATCGCATCGCCCGCCCGCACTATTACTTCCTTTTTTTCACTTTGCGATTTTTCTGTTTTTTTTTCTTATTGCTTGGCTCCTAAGAATCGTAGCGTGATGTTAAATAGCATAGAACCTTACTCAATAATTAGGCTATCAAATTCAAAAATAATTTTTCACATCCTTCCAGAGATTGCGAGAGCGCGTTCAAATAAAAAAAAAACCTCTTCAGCTTTACATTAGTATAGATTTTCATTACATTACAACAGTTCAATGCACCAACATTACTCAGTACGTAATAGAACTAATCTCCTAGGCCAAGTATATAGCAATTAAAGATTAAACCTGGTCTAGGTCTCCTCTCGGAGGTCTGGTCCGAGGTCCCGTTAAATGAGGGTCAAATTAACTCTGTATTAGACTCGTCTCAATCAATTCCAAGTAGTGCTTAGGTGTGTGGTGCAAGTTAGGAGCGAAAAGCGGGGACGGAACTTTCTGGAAGACTTTTTATGATATGTTATTGAAAATGACTAAGTAGTAACGTGTATATAAATGTAATTTCTTTATTTATTTTATTTTTAGCAAAACTTACAGCTACAGTAAGTAATAGTTTAAACAAAATACGGCCAATTACAAGTTTCCACACGCAGTGTTAAAAATCACATGAAACAGAAAATTTGAAAACGTTTGAATTTGACATTAATAATAGACTATATTTAACGATAACTATATTTAATGTGGATATAAGGGTAGAGGAAGACCAAAGAAACGATGAATAGATTAAAGATTATGGCCAGAAAGGTAGTGACTAGAGATATACCAACTAGGGAAAGCCCAATATCCGGCCATATTAGTAGTTAGGGACTAGTCGGCAAAAAGCACCGACTAGTCGGCTCTTTACTGGATTCATATTTCTATGCTTAAAAATAGAGTAGTATGAAGTAACTTTAACATTTAAGTATGCATATTTATAATGTACCTAATGAAAGGTAATCGTTTGGCCTGGTATGGGCATGTGATGAGGAGGGACGAAACGCAGGTGACTAAAAAAGTGATGAATATAAATGTTGATGGATGGAGCGGGAGAGGAGGCCAAAGAAAAGATGGATGGATTGTGTGAGGAATGATATCAAAGAGAAGGGAGTAAATGATAGCGTGACGGTTGACAGGGGAGAGTGGAAAAAGAAAATGTGTTTCGCCGACCCCAAGTAACATGGAATAAGGGCAGGAAGATGATGATGACAACTACTTACTGACTTAAATTAATATTTAGGACAACCCTTTGACCATTTTCCCCCCTTTCTTTATATACTTGTACATAATTATTATTATGAAAATAAAGTGATTTAAATAAAATAGTAACCTTTAAGTTAATAATTTTTATTTTAGAACCAGCGTTAAAGCTTGTAAATATAATCTAGTAAAATATGATCGGCTTGGCCAACTAGTCGGGTCTTTTCGACTAGTCGGCCTAAAACCATACGCAAACTTAAAGCTATACATAGCCCGATTCCAAATACCTTTTGAGTTCAATACTCTCTTCGGCTGGGCATAAGACTCCTCCCAAGTTCGGCACCCGGATCTATCCAAGGTCGGTAAAAATTCATTAACATTTTTCTGAATGCAAGATGATTTTTTTATTTAATTGATCCATTCATTTCATTGATCCCTCACTCATAAGAAACTACATATTATCAATGAAAGAAAATTTATGATCTTGTTCTTCAATTTACCAATTTGGTTCGGTATTTTAAATCAATTAGTAATAATAAACTCTTTTTTCAAGACACTTATTTAGATAATAAAAACAATTATGTTTAAATAAATGTGTACTGAATTATACCTAAATGACTTTTAAACAAGCGTTGCAAATATTTTAATTAGTACAATGCTATCGCCATTTTTTTTTTAGTGTTAGATTTTTATTATTTCGTGTTGGTTAAACCAACTGTTAATTACTTATTTTTTTCTTGCGAACTTGAAAGATAGTTAATTAGAGCATGATTAAAAGAATTTCTTTAAGAAGTTATTCATTCATTCTCATTGTTAGCAAAATAATTGTATAATTATATTTAGGTAACTGTTACCATTTCTTTTCCAGAGTTATCGTTAGTTATGCCCATTTTTTTATTTGTATGAAATAATTATGAAAAAAACTCAATGTCTTACATGACAAAGCTCAAATTCCCTTACAACTAAATTAGGACCTTTTTATCCCTCAAAAATCAACTAACCTAACACTATGAAAAATGTTAATGCGATACCAATGCAGCAATCTAGCAATGAAATAAAAATTATATGAAATTATGAATATTCTAGTATAGACTTTTTTTATTACCAAAAAATACATAAGTCTAATAATAAAATACATAGGTAATATAATTCTTTTTCACAGCTCAATGATGATTTTCATAATAATAAATGATAACCTAAATAATAATCACAAAACGCCTACGTCTTATTCTTTGAACCAAACTTTATCGTTTATCCAGGAAGAAATTAAACGTAGGCAAGCACTTTAGACCATCTAGATCTGTACTGCATACCAGCTAGGTGTTAGTATGTTCCTGCAAATAAAATAGCAGTAAAACAGGTGAATTTGATAGCTACAATGTTGTTGCTTCGTGAGGAATGGAATCAGTAATAAGACCGCAAATTGGAGAAAGAAATACTGGATATCAAACCTGTTTTCCACGAAAGGGTTGGCAGAAACGGATGGTATACATATGTAGTTAGGGGCAACCCTATTGCCACTAACCGGGCACAAAAACTAAACTCCGAATTGCGTTCATCAGTCAGAAACAAACTCTTCTCTCTCTTTTTTCTCTGCGTCCAGCGCTCGGTGTGGCAACACGTCGTGTTCTGGTTTGCGATTGGTCAATCGTTATCCTGAGGATGCCTCGTTAAGAGGTGATTTCTTACAAGATTTTTATGACTCTTGAAGAATAGTTAAGCGGAATAGGTTACTAAATATATCTAAGTATGTCAGAAACAAAGTTCAACGTATATAAGTACTTGTTGCATGTAATTTTCATGTGCATTCGTACTTGTATCTTGTATTTTCCTATGCGTTGAATTGAATCATAATATTGCAGTTCATGTAATAATATTGATAATAGCCAAGAGCTTCGACCAACAACTGAAGAGGCTCTCGTTAGGCAGTTGAATCAAGGGCTTCATACAGAAAGCGATGCTCTTGGAGGTATTGTTAAAAGGTTCCACTCTTTAAAGCAATGACATTGCTTTACTAAGAGGAGAGGAGAGGAGGAGCTCGTGGCTAAGTAATAACAGCCGCACGGGTCGATCCATCAGGTTAAGCTACGCTTGCCGGGGTTGGTCCGTGGATCGGTGACCATTTTCACATATCGAGACTCCTCCGTGCCTCGGAAAGCCCGTTAAGCCGTTGGTCCCGGCTGTCATTTGCGGATCTTTGACAGTCGTTACGAGTCGTCAGAAGCTCAAAGTCTGACAACCAGTCTAACCAAGGGGTATCGTATTACCCAGTCACTGGGTTGTGGAGGTCAGATAGGCAGTCGCTCCATATAAAATACTGGTATTCAGCTGCATCCGGTTAGACTGGAAGCCGACCCCAACATAGTTGAGAAAAGGCTAGGCAAATTGATTGATGGAATTTCTGCAACAGCCCAAAGTCTGGAATTGTGCCCGGTTTATGGAGTTGAAGATCGAATAAACGATAGAAAGGACTGTGTGAAAGATGATATGGAAGAAAAACACATGTTGTACTGACCCCAAATAAATTGGGATAAGTGCAGTAATAATATTGATGACACTGAACTTATGAATCCCAATGACACTTATATTTGCGTTACGCCACATTTACAAGCTACCTAATTAAAATATTTGCGCCATTTTGTTTAAATGAAACGCGAATTCCACAATAAAGTCTCGTGAGAAATATAAATAACATAAGAGGAACATTTACCCACTTCTTATAACAATGCAAAAAGCTCTTAATTTCTAGATCCGCCCGAAAAATGATTGCAAAAACACATTTTATTCACACTTCCGTCAGTGGTAGATATACCTACCGCCATTAATAACACATTAAACGTTTTTTTGTGTAACAAACCGCACAAAATCACTAGAAATAAATTATACTGTGAAATTCATAATTGTTCGAATCGTTTTGATTTTTATTATATTTTTGATACAACTGGCGAGTAATTTTTGAAAAGCCGTGAAAATCGAGCATTTGCATTAAAACCAGGTTTTTGCATTTTCTGGTGATCCGTCACACAGGGTATCCTAGTATGGACGCCAGTTTCTCACAAAGGATCATATTTTATGCGTTTTCGTCATCTCGCTATAGTTTTTGTGTCTATGTTTATATTTAAGTGAACCTTTGTGAAGAGAGAAAAATAAATAAATAAATAAATTGTTAGGACAAAAAGCCAAATTACCAAATTCGTTTCGATACGAGAGAAGAAGGTACGATCGTTCCGATAATTATCATTCATAATCTCAGTATTATTTAATACACTCGTTTGCTATTCGAATAACACCTCATAGTTTTTAACACTTCAAGATCTATTCTCAAAGTTTTTCCCAACTATATTGGGGTTGGCTTCCAGTCTAACCGGATGCAGCTGAATACCAATATTTTACATGGAGGTTGCTCCATGACTGTAGTGCCTATCTGACCTCCACAACTCAATGACTGGGCAATACGATACCCCATTGTTAATAAGACTGGTTGTCAGACTTTCGGGGTTCTGACGACCTGTAACGACTGTCATTCACGAATGACTGAATGACACAAGGCACGGAGGAGTCTCGGTATATGAATTAAAGATGGTCACCCATCCACGGACCAACCCCGGCAAGCGTAGCTTAACCTGATGGGTCGGCCCGCGCGGCTGTTATTACTTAGCCACGAGCTCCTCTCAAAGTACTCTTATACTTCTCTCAAAGTACCAATACTAGATAAATACGTATCGTTGATATAATCTCCAGTATTCATAATCCTAGTATTATTTAATACTCGTGACGGTAACACCGACACACAATTTCGTTACATTAGTCCGTGAGTATAGGACATTCACCCCATCAGCGCGGTGCAAAAAGCTATAATACAAGCGTACATGTCGGGACATGAGAAAGTGCACAGCGAGGTTTTAATGGCGGTTGGGGGGGGAGTTTTTTCAAGGATGTATGGATTTTTAGACAATGCATAGGTCGTTATTACATTTCGTTTTATTTTCACTAGTTTTTATGTTGAAAAATATAATGTACTAAAAATTAAAAAAAAAAAAAATTAAAAAAAGCTAATAAATAAATTATATTAGAATGCTGTTATCCAAAATATTTTAAGAGAAATATATTTTTACTCAAGAAAACCTCTGTTACTCTTGGAAGCTATAAATAGTTACAATATTTATTGGCCTTCAATTAATGTCGGTATTAAAATACAATCGTGAAAGAATTTTGCCGTTACAACCGTTGTGAAACGGTTATGTTATCGTAGCATGTTATTACTATTATTAAAAAAAAATACACAACAATATATATGTCTTCCTTACGCAGTTACAGCTAATTTCAATTACTATTGTTACGTCAAAGCACTGCAATTCTTTGACATAAAACTGCATCTAACTATTAGGCTTTATTAACGCGGTTTCTTTTGCTTCAGAACGAATGTAGTGAACTGTATTTGTAATACCTATAAGAAAAATAAACAAACAAAAAAACAAAAGATATTGCATCAATATTTTGATTTATTTTCGTGTTATTACACAGATTAATGGCTGTAGATTGTATCGGCTTTGCCAACAGTTTAAGAGCTTGACTAATGGTCGACATAATTACGCAGGTGTATTGTACAAACAAAAAACTAAGTCAATATACATAATTAATCAAGATAGTAACATGTGCCTTGTTTAAAAGAGTTACCATAAAGGTTTTTTACCGGTTATTCTCTCGAGTAATGACTCTCAATCACGTTTCAAAGCATTACCAATTACGATCCTACCTTTATAAAGTTATGTTTGTTTTACTAAACGTTTTTTCAAGTCGGAGTCATTGTCTCTTGATTGGTAAACTTGCTCTCAAACTAAACGTTAAAAATATTTAGCTAATTAGATATCAGACATTATTTCTGTTACTGATCCAAGATACAAATAAATTCAATAACCGCTTAAATATTTCAATAATACTAGCTTGTGATATAAAGAGGATATCTAATCACCGTTATGTTTTTGTTTTACATTTTTAAGTTTTTCTATTGTTTTGTGAAGTTGCAAGTACCTACAAAAAAATAAAATATAAAAATCGAAACACCAAACAATATTCAGTGTGTCAGTTATTCGCGCCTGCAGTGTGCGCACCTTGTTATAAATCCTTGAGCATCAAGTCCGACTCAAGCATAACGGTGAGGACCAGTCGCGTTATTAGCACGTGATACTACCGATATGTAAGGGGGGTAAGCAGGAGTGCAGGTTGTATATAATGAGAAAACTATAAAAAAGATTTTCTTTGCTTCGAGCAAAAAGTTAAAAAAAAAATGGTCTTGTCACAAAATACATCACTTTGTTTAATGAAATGGATAATTTTGTAAGGTTGGTTGTATAATTAACTGTTAAGGATCAATCAAATTCTTAAAGATTTCTGAACGTGGAGAAAAGAATATTGTTGATCTTTTTTTTAATAGCTATTGAGAAAATTAAAGCAAAAGTAACACGTTATTTTATTCATTAAATCAATAAAAATATACTTTAAAAAAGGGTCTGTTTGTAATGGCAGAATCTATAATATTTATTTATAAATAAATAAAATTTAAATGTCTGTTTATACTGTCAAAATAACAGCTTTTTACTAAATGCTTATGAAAGTATAATACACGGTATTTCTAACAAAAAAACAATTTTAATTTTTTTTGACGGTGTGTTTGTTCCGGCTAAGCTCTAAAACGGCTAGACCGATTTTGACGGGACTTTCATTGGCAGATAGCTGATGTTATAAGGAGTAACTTATGCTACTTTTATTTAAGAAAAAGAATTAGCGTCCACGCGGGCGAAGCCACGGGCAGCAACTAGTTTACAATAGAATCGCTGACCCAGATCAGTGTGGATATTACTAATATCTACGCTATTGCATGGGAATTAAAGACGTGAGGATGCCCATATCCGCAAACCTTATCAACACGTTGAGAAAGATCTTATTCCTAATCCTAACTTATAATATTATAAATGAGAAAGTGTTTTTTTTGTTACGCTTTCACGCTAAAACCGCTGAACGGATTTAGATGAAATTTAGCACATGGGTAGACCATGACCTGGAATAGGACATAAGATACTTTTTATCCCGATATTCCCGCGGGATCGAGACTTACGCGGGTACAACAGCGAGGCGCAGCTAGTTTTCCCATAATAAAATCGATTTCTCACGAGCTACTTGCCTAGTTAACCCTCATTTTTGCAACAAAAAAAAAACGATAACAAGAAACCAGCGTAATCGCCGGATAGTTATTAAAACTGCTTTAACATCCTATAGATGTCTCCACATGTCCGTTAAATGATAACGGCAAACTGGTATGATAAGTAGCCTTCCTGTGAGAAAAATAATCCCTTCCCTTTGGAGAACTTGCAAAGAGGTTATTTGACCAATTGACAAAAAAAAACTAGTAATGGACAAGCAACAAAGATGGCTTCAATAAAATCTAAGCCTAATTTTAGTCTTCGGGGAATACAAGCCTAATTTTATTAATTTTATTATTTATGTACACACAGTAAAATACATAGAGATACGTCATAATTATAATATGAGTACAAATGTACTGCTTATTTCTTAAGAGATTTCTTTCAGCAGACCTGCGAAAGGAGAAATGAGAAAGAAATCTAGACAATGGTGTGTGAGAACAAGAAGAGAAAAACATGTTTTTTTTAATGTAAAATAAAACCTAAGGGTTATGTACCGATCGCGATCATAGCTCTGAACAATTTTCCAGTTTCATCATATTTGAAACATAAGAAGACAATAGGAGACCTCACAAATCAATATCATCAGCACATCAAAATATATCATCATATATACAAGATGGAGACGATAATACGACAAAAAATAAAACTTCGTATATCTAATGACGTTCTCGGTCTACATACAAAAAAATTATCAAATATATCCAATAGTTTAGTTACGATAGCTCGTCAAAGATCGGAAAACCCCATAGTCGGCCCATCACTACTATTTAGTTTGTTTGAAAAAAATACTTTTTTAATTTCCATGTTAGGATTTATTTGATAGTTCCAAAATACTCTTATGCATTAGTATTGCCAGTGTTTTCATTTATTGTTGTATTGTCGCACAGTGGGCTGAAAATCGATCTTCATAGACCAGGGATTCATAGGGATCAACTTGGTATTTTTTTTCATTTTTCGGCAGAAATGGGTTTAGGTATCGTATATTGATCAATTTAATGCTATTTCAGTTTTTAAATAAACGTTTTCCTTTACTTTAAAGCACTTGGTTGAAAAAATGTATGGAGAATTATGTAAAAAAGAATATATTTCGACTTCGGTACAAGTGCGACACTTTTCTTTCTTGGCACGATTATACTGCTTATTTTTCTGCATTTTTTGACATATCGCACAATGCGCGGACGCGCTAGATTTTGGGAGAAAAAAATAAAATGTGTTTTTAGAATATAAAAAAAGATTTCAATCTGTTTATAATGGACTTATGGTGCTTAAAATGCTTATAAATAAATAATATGACCGGAAATGTAGCTACCGGTTAAACATAACAAATTTTATGGAAATTAATTAAGATTTTTTGTAATTTAATAGCGAGGATGGTCAAATAATGAGATCTTATGATCGATTGGGCAGTATCTATCTTGCACTGTGTGTCGTCTCCACATTACACATCACATACATCAGGACATCATAATACACCCTTAAAACCACTGAACACATCGTTACATAATACCCACCAGAATACAACCCGTGAAACCCAGATACCGAACAAATTCCCATCAGTTCGTAATCATAATACAACTAATAATTATCACTCTGGACATAAATATCATACCAAATTGGGTACCTAGAGGACAGAGCCAGTTTTAAAACGGCATGGGAAACAAGTTGTAGCGGTTCATCAGACTGTACTTGAGTATTGGGGCCAGGGAGAGAGCGGGAGCGGGGTGGCCAGCGACGTGGAAGGCAGATATTGGTGCCGATTCTGTTGTTCACAAAAGTTCAGTGCATATTTTTCTTTCTATTTAATTAAGAAAAGGACAGAATATAAATTTTAGTTTAGTCCTGTCAAACTGTGAAACTCCATCGTGATTAAAAACTTGCCTACTAAAATTACGTCAATTTACATCAGGCGCCGATTAATTTGACAGGACTAAACTAAAGAAAAAGATGCACTGTTTAGTTTAGTTTGTGAACAACAGAATCGGCACCATTGTTCATAAGACACGCATACACTCAATGATTGATAAGTGTGGGTAATTTCTGATAAACGTTGCCGTATCAGCAATTGTAAGGGGCGTGTGGCTAAGTAATAACAGCCGCACGGGTCGTTTGATCAGGTTAAGCTTCACTTGCCGCGGTTGGTCTGTGGATGGGTGACCATCTATACATAGAGCCCTCGGTGCCTCGGAAAGCACGATAAGCCGTTGACCCCCCTGTCATTTTTGTAGATCTTTGACAGTTGTTACGGGTCGTCAGAACCCCGAAAGTCTGACAACCAGTCTTACCAAGACTTAGACTGGAATTAGCATGAATCGCAAAAAAAAATCATTTGTTCCCTGACGAGCTATCCGAACATAAATGTAGGGAATATCTAATATTTTTTCGAGATTTTAGGATTTTTCCCATTGTGAAAGTTGTTCATAATTATGAGTACAATGATCCCTTAAGGATGCATTTATACGATCCTTTGTCAAAAACAATGCGATATAATAAAACTCTCTAAGTCGCCTCTCAACATCAGTATTACCTTGCTAGCGTCAGCAGAAGCAGTTTTACATGCAAAAGAAAAAGAAATTCACCACGAGCTACTCGCCCGCTTATTTAAGGACCCCACAGCCCGCTCCTTATTTGTCTACAAGCGATCGAGTACAGTTACCCGCAATATAATCCAGCCGCTCACAATAGGTTTAATCGTGCTATACAGTCGTGAGCTACAGTCGACGACAAAACCGTTCAAAACTATTATTTTTGGTATCAAAATCGTGATGATGCAGTAATATTATCTACTTTTTTCGAAGTTTTTTATCGATGATTGGATGTTTGATTTGAGGAAAAGATTGTTGCACTCGGAAATCTTGATGGCTTGAAAATATTTTGTTGATAAGTCGAGTTTTTCGAACCTGGACAGGCGCTTTACTTTGTGTACATAAATAATTTCATCACCACTGCTCTCAAAACGGTGAAGGAAAACATCGTGAGGAAACCGGCATGTCCTAAAACCAACAATTCGAAGACATGTGACATCTACTAACCCGCACTGTGCCCGCGTGGTTGGTCGCAGCAAACTCACTCTCGAAGAGAGGAGGCCTGTGTCCCAGCAGTGGGAACATTATAGGCTGATTATGCTTAAGCTGTATAACGTAGAACAAAACTCCCAGTCAACAAGGTGGTAGCAGAGCTTACCGCCCAGAGAAAGAAAGAAAGAAAGCTCTAGACATACATAGGTTGCCTGGAAGAGATCGCGGATAGCGATAAGGCCGCCCATTGTATATTTTGTAGTGTTTGTTATTGTTTTTTGTTATATATTTTTGTGGTGTACAATAAAGAATATATAAATATAAATAAATAAATACATATACAGTATGTTATCTAACGAAGGCGCATAGCATCTATACATGCTAAAACAAATATTACCAACAAAAAAAAAGTAAAAAAAAAAAAAAAAAATTGAAAAATATTCACAAAAAATATTAAATTGATACGGAAAAGAAACACTCTGTACACGCACACTTGTCACACTTGTCGTTCCACGTTGAAATACTAATAAATGTGCGTGTACAGAGTATCAATTTAATAGTTTCGTGAATATGCCTGCCAATGCCTTTAACGCCGTCAGCCACGATATTCTCCTTTCTATCCTCTCTCATCTTATGGTTTCACCCGAGGCCCTGGAATGGTTCTCTTCTTATCTCCGGGGACGTCAGCAGTCGGTTCGCGTTGATGAGAGTTCTTCGAGTTGGCGCGACCTGGATGCTGGTGTTCCGCAAGGCGGTATTCTTTCTCCATTGTTATTTTCCATCTTCATTAATTTTATAACTCACTGTCTTCGGTGTTCGTATCATCTTTATGCCGATGATCTTCAATTATATACAGCTGGGCGGGTTGAAGGTTTATCGGACGCTATAGCGGATGTAAACCGAGATTTAGATGCCATCAAAAAGTGGTCTGATAGTTTTGGGGTGTCAGTAAACCCCTCAAAGTGTCAGGCCATTGTAATTGGGAGCTCACGCATGATGGGTAGGGTGACGCTCAGCTCTCTTCCTCCACTCATTTTCAATGGCACCGTCATCCCCATTACTTCTACTGTGAAGGATCTCGGTTTGCATCTGGACTCGACACTTAGCTGGCAACGCCAGGTCTCTAGTGTTAGTCAAAGGGTTAGCGGTACTCTGCGATCCCTGTATCGTCTGAGGAACTCTTTGCCCGCTAAGACGAAAACTATGCTTGTGCAGACTTTAATTTTTCCCATCATCGACTATGGTGACGTGTGCTACTTTGACTTGAATGCAGTTTTGTTGGATAAGCTTGACAGACTACTCAACAACTGTATTCGGTTCATTTTCAACCTGAGGAAATATGACCATGTTTCGAGCTATAGGTCTGAGCTCAAATGGATGTCCATTCGCCAAAGAAGAAGTTTGCGTGCTCTGACCACGCTTTTCTCCGTTCTCAACTCTCCCACTCCTCCTTCTTATCTTGTGTCTCACTTCCAATATCTACGTTCTTCACACACTAAGAATCTGCGTTCTTCTAACAATCTTCTCCTACTCTGCCCTTCTCATACTTCTGACTTTGTTCATTCTTCTTTTCATATTCAGTCCATTCTTCTTTGGAATGCGCTTCCTCTTGATATCAGGACGGCCACCAGTCGGTATGCATTTAAGCGGAAATTGCAGAGATTTTTTCAAAATAAATAGAGTAGAGTCATATACACCTCTCTGCCTTGAATTTGTATATTATGTATACATATATATATATATATATATTATAGGTATATATTATAGTAAATATGTATGTAAGTATTTATGTATCATAAGTTGATTGCGTATTTATGTACTGTAAAATCTGTTTTATCTATAATGCATAATGATATATATATTTTTCCTTATTATTATTTTTTTTTCTCTCTCTTTGTTCCTCTCAATCAGAGCACCCGCCATCTAATCTCTTCACCACCTTTGGTTGACTGGTAGAGAATGCCTAAGGCATTAAGTCCGCCTTTATACCTTTTTTGTGTGCGAAAAGTTTAAATAAATAAATAAATAAATAAATATTTCAATACTTACATATAAAAAATATAAAAAAATGTGTTTTTTTTTTGTTGACATTTATGGACGCTATGCTATTGCGGGTTAGGTTAGCGGAAGCGCCCTTTGTTAGTGAACATACTGTATAACTATCGCCAGAGTCGGAGGCTATTTTTATACACCCCTGAACTTCAGTAATGATACTGCAATTTCTAAAAGGATTCTTATAATCAGTTTCATGATTTGTTTAATCAGATAACTCCTAACTAGTTAGCGTCGGAACTTCTTTTAATTTTAACTTTTTTTTATCTGTGATCTTTTAAAACGCTTTTGGAAAGTCATCGTCTGGTTCCAATAGCTAGAGATTAGTTTGTGCACGCGATTTAGGATCGTGACTAATCGTAGAGTACCTTTGTCCAATAGTTTTTAGGTAATTGGAACATCTATTAAATACATCATACATCATCATGATTATCATCCTACCCATATCCCCTGTTACTTGGGGTCGACGCAAAACGTTTTCTTTCTAAAATACATCATACATACAAATAAAATTAAATTAAGTAACTGTTTGTCGGAAAACATCGTGAGGAAACCGGCATGTCCTAGAACCAAAATTTCGAAGACATGTGACATCTACGAAACCACACTGGGCCGTACGTGGTGGATTATGGCCCACTCCCTCTCACAGAGAGGAGGCCTGTGTCCCATCAGTGGGAACGTTATAGGCTGAATATGATGATCTGTTTGTAATGTTTAAAAAAAAATAGCTTTTTACACTAGGTATATAATTATGGTACTTACAGCAAAAAACTTTTTTTTTAATTTTTTGTCTTTCTGTTTATTCCGGCTAATCTCCGCAACGGCCGGACCGATTTTATATCGAGCTGATGTTATGCTGGGATAGGCCTCTGCTCATAAAAAAAAAAACATTATAAAACTAGGTATAATGTTTCCTAGGAGTCTTAGACATTCATAAAGTTAAAATCAAAGTTCTATTAATGCGATTTTTGGTGCTCAAAAATCTACCCTATAGGGCCATGCATTGTTAAGTGACACTATTAGAAATTAAGTTAAACATTACATGAAACACAATGGAGTAATTAATATCTATAGAAGTTATAATATTATATATAATGATGAACATTGCATTAAAACATAAAATAGTCGGTCACATGAAATTTTGTCAACTAGGAATTCGTCGAATGGTATAGTAGCATTTGTCTATTCATTTATTTAGTTTAGGTTTAAATTGTATAAATTTTTTATATCATTAGGCAGCTTATTAAAAAAAATTGAGCCATGCAAAGTATGCTCTTGTGCATAAGGACAGTTTTTGAACTTAGCGAGTTGGTATTTTTTTTAAGTCTAGGACATCCCCGTTCCTTCTTCTCATCATCTCCCAGAAGGAAGCCACATCGAAACATCGAGATTGATAAATCTCCAAGACAAACTATTCCTTTCTAACAGTTTATAAAAAAATCGCTCATATTATGTTTATCCTAACAAAAACGACCTACTTTTGACATCTTATTATGCTAACGGTAGAAACAGAATTACATAATTAATTGAATGTCAATCATATACAACGAATGCTCGTCGCTCCATATATAAAATGTTATGTCCGCCATTAAGTCTTGACAGGTGCGAATTAATAAAGATGCTGCATACTTAAATACATTATATTATGAAAGTGGGAAAAACCAGTGGTTAAGGCGAGGACCATCAGGGGGCCTAGCACCACCGCTTATAGCATTATTATTTTAATCTTACTTCGAGGGGGAAAGAGAAGGAGCTATACATCCTGTAGAGCTTCATCTCTTTCCTACACTGAAGTAATATTAGAATAATACTGCTATAAGCGATGGTAGTAGACCCCCAGTTCAGTCTCCCGCTGTAACGGGTTACAAAAAGCCGGACATTTGCAAAAAAAGTTCGCCATATTTTATTCGTTTATTTTCTTTAAAGCTGGAATTTATCCCTTTTTATCGAATAGTAAAATTATTATGGAAAAGTCCTCATCTTCACTAACACAAAAAAGCGGCCAATTGCGAGTCGGACTCCGACGAACACGGAGGGTTCGGTACCACCGTCCAATATTAACACTACCTTTTTTTTACTTCACTAAAAAACACGTTTCTTGTATGGGGACCCCCTATCATTTTTTAATACATTTTTATTTTTGTTATATCTACCAAAGTAGCACAAACTCTTTAAAAAATTTCAAGTGGCTACATAATACGGTTCAAAAGATATAGCCCTGTGACAGATGGACGAACTGACAGTGGAGGGTACGGAACGCTAAAAACGACGCTGTTATCCTCATGATAACTTCCCTTAAAACCTACAGTTAAAGAAAGAGTTCCAACTTCTCCAAAAAATTAAACAGCTACCTACTTCACAACACACTATTATCTAAAAACCGTTACAATCCGAAAAAACAGTAGGAAACAAACCGAAAACTAATTAAAGAATAACGTATAAAAGTTAAAACAAACAGTATTGCCACAAAATAGATAGATACAGAAGGTTAGCTCCATATAACGAGCGAAAACACACGGACACATGACACACTTCACGTACAGCGAGTGCAAGTGCACTCGCGACTGACATTTATTTGAAATCACCATACGTATGTGTCTATGTGTGCGTGCATCTTCAGTCGCTCGTTCAGGGAGTCATCATTATGACAGTGGTTAAGCCCCTCGCCTCTCATGCCCGAGTTCAAATCGGAGCAAGTACCAATGTGACTTTTTCAATGCGTATGTTATTTCTGAGATTAGCTGTTTTCATCCAGGATGAAAAGCGTATGTCCTTCTCCAGCTCATGATCTACCCATGTGCCAAATTTCATCCAAATCTTTTCAGCCGTTTGTTAGACTGGAAGCCGGAAAGGTTGTGGCTTTGGGAAAAGGCTAGGCAGATGATGATTATTAGGAGAATAACAGGCTGGTATTATCTATCATACGTCCGCTTCTATGAGTGCGTGCAATTTCGTTGTTTGGAGCTAACCTTCTGTACCTATTTATTCCGTGGTATTGCCAAGTTTAAGTTCAATGTACACAAACAATGGCTGTTACGCATGCGTTACGCGCGGCCGAACTGCAGCGCTCGCAAGGGCAAATGGTATAATGTGTTAGGTAATTTTTAACCAATTGCGGTGGAACGGAGTGGTACTGTGTCTTCTTGGGTCGAGGTTAAGTTGCTTACAACGGCCAAATGTGAGGATGGATGATGAATTTTTCGAAGGAATATGTCTCTACGGGGCCTATCAGAATACCAGCGCTTGGACATTTATTTTAAATGTCGTAGCATTATGCTGAGATAGGAGCCTTTTGGCCTCGTACAGGACTTCCTGCTTTTATTTTAATTTTACTTTGTTTTTTTTTTTATTTATGGTTCTATGAGTGTGTTTTAGTTTCATTTTTGTGATTTCCTGTGGAGTCTCAATAAATATTTTTTCTTTCTACAGTATGTGTGGGAGTTTATCTGTATCTGGTTCTGTCTGTAACTATCGATTAATAGTATTATCATTACATCTGTTTATACCTGGAAGGGGGGCAGAGGTGTTAAGAAGTATCTAGTAGAAGTATCTAGCATGTAACAGAAACCCTATACGATCCGAAAGGGCCCGCCTAGGTACGGCAATTACATTTTTTTATTTTTTTTTTTTAATGTAAGCGAGTTATTAATATTTAAAATTCACGTTTTTAGTACCAAAATTACCCCAATTTCATTATAAATTAGCGGTCATAAGATATAACTTGCAGACACCAGCTAAACGACGCGACGGCCGCCCGCGCCCTATGTACCTAATAAATACATTGTGGAATGCAATAAAGAATTGAATTGATTAACCCGGTAAAATTCCCCATTGAAAAAAAATGCGGCTATTTGTTGTTCTTTTTTACAAAAAAAAACCACATAAATCATACTGAGAGACTATCTCAGTATGATTCTTCACAACACTCTCACGAATCGCACAGGGTTTTTGTAACACGCTCTATATTCGCACCTTGCCAGTTATTATAGGTGCCTATGACATGGCTCAACTGTTGATTTGCATTTTAAAGGCCGATAACGAATAAAATTCTATTGTGTCTCGTTAGTCACTGTTGGAGGTTTAACCAGGCGCAAATCCAAACTTCGGACTGATACCAATTAAAAACCCGACTAACAATTTCCTGGGCTCTAGTTTGGACCCAAAACCTCTCATTTGCGCTTACGACCATTTGAAAAACGAGGCAGTCTATGAACCTATACTCCATTCGAAATAAGATTAGACATTTAAACAATCCTTTTTACAATCCCTTCAACCGATTTTGACTTCTTTACCGCAGGCACAAGGATGGCATTATAAGCAAAAAAAAGTTACACAATACCAACTGTCTACTGCAGCTGCCATTTGTCATGCCACCAACGCAATAGAAGTCAAAATCGGTTGAACGGACTGTAAAAAAGGCTTATTTAAATGTCTAATCTTATTTGAAATGGAGTATAGATAGATTAGGTCCAAACACACAGTTATAATGTTTATCATCACAATATGTTCCTGTAGAACGTCTTGGCCGGATTTCGGTATCTTCTACCTACTGTCTTGATATTGTGATAAGAGGGGTATGTAAAGCTTACTATTGGCCATTGACAATTCCTATCTTCGGTCAATGATCGTACGGTACTCCTTTTTAACAAACTCACTTTTGCATTTATAATATTAGTTAGGATTAGGATAAAACGCATATTAGCAATAAAAATAAAAGTTAGAAAACTTAAACCCATCTACGACAAAAAATTCAACTAAAAAGGTATAAACAAGACATCACAGACAGATAAATTAAAAATTCGGAGTCACACACGGCATAAATAGAACAGATTACTTGTGAATTTACTAATTAAGCCCTTTCATTTGATTTAATTTAATCGCCGTATTTAATTTAATAACGCCACAGCCAACAGACGATCAAGACGTTTCCAACGATACCTCATTTGTCAAAATAAGATGAGTAGTTTAGAACTTATGGGGGAACAGATGAATATACAGACATAAATACCGGTCAAAATCATATCCCTCTTTTTTGCAAAGTCAAAGTCAAATCATTTATTTCAAATAGGCACATTAAAGGCACTTTTGAACGTCAAAAACTAAACTTCGCTTGCTTCCCCGTAGTCGGCTAAAAAGGGAAATAACAACAAATAAGTAGTAATGGTTGGTCCATTATTAGAAACAAAACACATTTTTTCTAATAATCATTAATTCTGTTCTCAAAGGGTCATCAACGTACTATTTGTCGCTACTGATCATTGCATAATACGCCATGATAACCTCTTTCCAACCTTATCTACAAAGAAATCGGTTACTCAGTCTAACCGAAGTATTTATCGAAGAATAACTACACGTATTACATAACGGTGTTTTTATAACCGACGTTATTGACCGAGCATTTCTTTGTTACACTGTTAGCTAATCGAACGTTTAGAGGTTAGGTTAGGCGTTTGTTGCATTGGATATTGATCGCGGGACCGCGCGATTTTATGGAGGTTTTTTTTTAAGGAGAGACCTACTCGCACAGTTCCATTATCATCTCTCACTCTCCCATTATTACATTTAATTATTATTCTAGCATAATAATATGACACGCGAGGGTAGTAACTGAAAATCAGCATCAGATGGCCTTTTGTTGTCATCTGACATTATACATTTTTTTTGCTGTTAGAAACGCATTTTTCTTTCTTACTAAATAAATAAACGGATCTGTTAGGTTTTGTTTATTACGGAAGGATAATGTGTATAATACGTTAATGTTAAGGTTGCATATGGCTAAGAAGTCTCGATGTTTCAAGTTGTAAATACCGTGTGAAGTAGTAATAAATAATTATAAGTTTAATCTTTAAATAATTAACTACACTATTGTATTAGGTAAGCCTGTGATGATAGTTGTATGTGTTTTTAAATAAATAAATTGTCAGGTATTACATGATTAAACACACACGATTTAATTAACTAAATTTCTTTTTTTTATATTTAAAACTGGAAACGAAGCTGTTGAATAAACACTGTCCTAGACTTATAATCTTGTGATGGTATCGCAGTTACTACAATAAAGGTATCGCATTCTATATGAACACATCGTAAACGATGACAAGAAGTTGAAGTCGGGGGTCGAGTAGTAAAATGAATGCCGTCTCTAAAATTCATTCAACTTCCTATCAGTTAACATTTGCAAAAGGATCCAATGAAATAATTTCAAAAGTTCATACGTTACCGATCTAACGTCTAATTTTCCAGTCCTACGGAGAATAACACCATAAAAAGTTCCGTCACGCGATAATATCCCGCGTCGCCTGCGTCTCTTCAATCTGTACGCAACCTTATCCTATACACACTATAAACAATTTATTGCATCGGTTTACGCACTTTGAGTGGCACGTGATTCTGTAAATGTTTATTGTAAAACTAGGTTTTCCTGTTGGTTAACCGAAGCTTAGTTTAACGGTTTTAACCGCATACGGTGGTGGCAATCGTGAGATTCTTATGTGTATCAAACTTTCTTTATATAAAAACCATAACCTAATATTGTAACTGTTCGAAGTTTTTACATTTTATTTTGAGTATTTCAAGAGATTTTTTTTACGATATTCCAGTTTTTTACTAGTAGGAGTAGCCTTTTTATTAACATAACTAAGCACTAAACATACTTTCAAATAAATACTTAAGATTTGTCTTATTTACTTAAAACTTTATTTCTTATTTACACAGAGGATCCATACAGTTCGTCGTTACTGTCCCAATTTACTTTACATTACAAAAAAAAATATCTTTTTAAAACTCGGTCTCCAAACGAAAAGTAATTTTAGTCATATTACTCTTTCCAAATAATTAATACATTTTTTGTCTTTCATTCACAGATGTGACTAAACCCGACATGGCAGCCACAGACGGCCAAGTAGT
Source organism: Lithophane ornitopus (assembly GCA_948473465.1). Classification (NCBI taxonomy): domain Eukaryota; kingdom Metazoa; phylum Arthropoda; class Insecta; order Lepidoptera; family Noctuidae; genus Lithophane; species Lithophane ornitopus. The sequence goes on along the minus strand of OX419637.1, from coordinate 11,393,907 downwards.
GGCCGCAGCATCGCGCTGGAACGACGAAGGCAGCTACCTCCGCGAGTTCGCAGTCAAAAACCGCCTGCCAAGCGTCGCCAAAATCATCAAAGGACAGTATGGAGGACTTGGCGTCCCCACACTCCCAAGCCCAGGGCTACAAAGCACAGCCCTACTCGTATCTGTAGGAAAGAGAAAGAAAATCATCGCTCAAGCTATCAAACTTAAAGAAGGGAGACGGATGGTTAGTGTCGGACCAAGGATAGCTATACCAGAAACGTATAAAGGATATTTTGAGCTGCTGAGCGAAGAAGGCCGGGCTGTCAGGTGCATTGAGTCAGTATCAGAACTGGCTAGAAGGAAACTAGATGATGGCTGTCTTGTCAGAGAACCAGTCAGAGTTATTTGTGCTAAAACAGACTTAGATGGTAATGTCACAGCTGATGGAGCAAGAAATCTTCCAGCTGGAGAGATAATCATGCCTAGAGGAGAAACATTCTTAGGTAAGAATAAGTATCTGAAATGTACAGATTCTAAAGGCGATATGGTTCTGTTAAGCCTGGACCAGAGAGGGAAGTTTTCAGCTGTTGCTAAGGAAGAGAATATAAGTGGAGTACATACAGCAAAGACTCTTTTGACTAAACGTTTGCCGATAACAGTGAGACTGGTTCACGGTACCCCGCCAAGAGGGCTCAAGAGTGCCAGCCATTTTGTCCCAGAATTAAGACTGCTGTCAATGTTTGAAGAAGACCATGTTTTTGCTCTTCCTCTTCCTAAAGAGGGCAACGCGTTAGTAGCACTTCCTTTGGCAGCGCCACTCAAAATGCAAAGATGCAAAAATGAGGATCAAATAAAGAATTTCATGGAATTCTCTAGACTAGTGGAAAAGTGCAATCGTTTGTTAGTAGATGTTGTAGACAGAATACATGTATTAGATGGAAAGTTAGGCGACCCGAAGAGGCTTCTGAATGGGCCTCTACACGCGCCTCCGTTAGTCAAAACTGGATATTTCCTTCGACGTAGTGTGTCTTCAGATACGGCTAATCAACACAAACATATGTCACGTCACAATCATATCTACAGCAGTCATCGAGACGAGAACAGTATTCCAGATGAATACGACGAAATCGACCAAATTTACGACTACGTTCGAGGCTTTGCTCCTCTCCCTAAGAATATAAAAGCTTCGTATTCCAACGAGCCTACTCCAAGACATGAATCCGCTCCTGCTTCACCAGCAGCAACTCCTATCCACATGCCTCTAATCACAGAAATAAAACCAGAACCACCGCCAATAGAAACCATACCAACAAAGAAGCCTTTGAACATCCAAAAAGCAGAAAAGAGAACACGTAAACCACCAGCACCATTAAAAGAAACTCCAGTCACTGTTTATAAAGAGAAATGTTCCATAGCCCCAGCATCTAACCTGCCTAAGCTATACATCAAAAACAGCGTGAACAACAATAAGAATAGGATGGTTTTCCGTCAGAAGAGTAGTTCGCCGACAAAAGAGGCCCCTAGTCCCGTAGCTAGTCCGATTCGACCAATCAAAGGTGACTCTCCAATCTTTAATATTCGGTATAAGAGCTTATCAAATATCCACCAAGCTATGGAACTAGATGGTACTTTAGATTCCAGTCATTCGGGCGGGAGGACGTCCGGTGACTCAGGGAATGGTCCTAAACTACCAGAGAAGAGGTCGAGGAAACTAAGCAGGCCGAAGTCACTGACAAATCTGGTTTGGGAGCTGAAGGGGTGTCCTGATCCGGACAAACCTAAAACTAGAGTTAAGAATGAAGGCTACAAGAAGATTGGTAACAAATTGTCTTTGGGAGCTCAGAAGAGGGTGCCGACATTGTACCTTTAAGTTTTGGTAAGTGGTACTTTTTTTCTTACCGTCTACACATTTCTTTTCTAACTTTTTAATACCAACTATAATTGAAGATGCTACCATTCCTTACCACATAACGGGAATCTTATCTTAGTCAGATTTATATCCTATAAATCTGACTATATTTAATCGCGATTAAAAATGTGTGGAATAAAATTAGATGTCATGAACTAACATTCAAACCAACACCTCGACTTCAGTTACAAAAAACAGTACTGTATTTTTTTATTTTCTTTTGCCTATATATGTCGAAAACGCAACGCAAAAATAATGAAAATTTCGACCCCTTTAAGAAACCCTTAAACGCCTAATTCTCATCATAATAGTAATTAATATATATTTTTTTCGTTATTTTCTATACAAAAACTGAAAAATTCCATTAAAAACACGTCGAGGCTGCCGTGCATGCGCGCCTCTGGCTCTAAAAAAAAAACACGGGGTAGGGAAAACAAGTACCAAGTGGAGGCGCGCGGTTGTCAAATTCGATTTTAGTTGTGTCAAAATAAGTTTTAAATTTAGAGAATTTATTTGGCAGAAAAGTCAAAAGTAAGGAATTTTAGTGATAGTTTAGTCAGTTTAGTTCGGTGTACAAGAGAATCGGCACCATTGTCTTCCTCGTCAGTCTTAATGATCAAACACGCAACCATTCAAGAGGCTAACGTAGACGTTTAGTTTTTAATTAGTTTAAAGACCTATTTAAAAAAACAGCACTCATGTTGGAGGTTCCACTCTCTAAATCTCTAACCACCATTACCATCAACCATACAGATGTCGGTAGATTCCAAATTAACTTCAAAGTATTTAGCATCTCATTAACAAGTATACCAATACTCATAACGATCGTGTTCTTCATTAAAGCATACAAACTACTTATGAGTTTTGAAATAAGTACTTCTTAGTTTACGGCGAAGTAATTTAAGTTTACACAAACGAAACTTTTATGTTATAGGCATGCACGTCAAGGGACATGACCCCAGGGTGCAATGAATCTTTAATCTTTACTTTGGTGTGCGTTGTTTAATGAAATTTTAAGTAGTAAATAAAGTAGCCCTATGCCCTGTATGTGTGTGGTGGTCCTGAGTTGGAATCCCAGGTCGAGCAAAATTGTTATTTGGTTTCCATCTGCAATTTCTCAGTAGCAGACCGGAGTCTGAATTTGTGTCCGGTTGATGGAAAGGTTGGAGGGGGGAAACACGTACATAATATTTGCGAGTCTGTGTTTAGAAAATCCATTGGCTTCATGTAGTTAAAGTTGTTCAATATGATGAGTACAATGATCCCTTTTCGGGTTTAGCATAAAGAAAAACAATGGTATACAAAATCAGAATAAGTACCTATGTTTCTGCAACGCAAACGCCAACCAAATGACACCACAAATCTTCCACACGACGCAACAAATATGTAATCCTTTGACTTTACATACATATAAAACAACCATTTTCAATTCAATTACTCGATTCACGTACAAACATATGCGATTTCTATCATAAATCGTCGGAGTTGGCAAATGTTTTGGTAGCATCAAAATGTCGTAAGAACTTCGTGATATGCCAACGACGAAGTTTCCTATAAATTGTGAAAATGAAAACCTATGGTGTATTCGAATCCTTCTTTCCAATTGATGTAATTTCAGGAAATTACATTGGAATTTTATTTGTAATTGAGGAGCTCGTGGCAGTCGTGGCTAATTAAAAACAGCCGCTCGGGTCGATCCATCAGATTAAGCTACGCTTGCCGGGGTTGGTCCGTGGATGGGGGACCATTTTCACATATCGAGACTCCTCCATGCCTCGGAAAGCACGATAAGCCGTTGGCTGGAGTCCCGGCTGTCATTTTTGGATCTTTGACAGTCGTTACAGGTCGTCAGAAGCCCGAAAATCTGACAACCAGTCCAACCAAGGGGTATCGTATTACCCAGTTGCTGGGTTGTGGAGGTCAGATAGGCAGTCGCTCCATATAAAATACTGGTATTCAGCTGCATCCGGTTAGACTGGAAGCCGACCACAACAACGTTGGGAAAAGGCTAGGCAGATTGATTGATTTGATTTAATTTCAACTAAAACAAATATTATGGACTTTAATACTGTGCAAATTAGGTTGATTTTAATAATATTGAAAAAGTAATTAAATAGTTGTAGCCCAAACTGAACTTAATGTGTTGGTATTAAAGTTATTTTTCCAAAAACTCATATTTGTTTACATGTTCGGGAACTAAACGGCGAACGAGGATTAGCTGCATCGGTATTAATTCTAGTATTTTGTAATTCTGAATTCTTGTTTAGTAGGTTACTCGTAGTTCGATTGGTAATTAAGTAAATTGTTATGTTGTAGTAATATGTTGTTTTCGATTACAATAATCACGATTGTAATTTGAATCCTCTTTATGCTAAAATGTTTCCGAACTATTACAACATTGGTTCAGTTAGATCTCAAATTATTTCGCCACTAGTGGGACCAGCTCCAGCTTCGTACGGACGCAAACGAATGACGAGTTGTAGGTCTTAGGTTCGAACCCTGACAGGCGCTTTACTTTGTATAAATTATTTCATCACCACTGCTCTCAAAACGGTAAAGGAAAACATCGTGAGGAAACCGGCATGTGCTAGAACCAAAAATTCTAAGACATGTGACATCTACCACCCCGCACTGCGCTCGCGTGCTGGATTACAGCCCGCTCCCTCTCACAGAGAGGAGGCCTGTGACCTAGCAGTGGGAACATTATAGGCTGATTATGTTATGTCACTGGGCCACCACTGCACTCTTGATTAACTATTGATTGTTTTTCCTGCTTTTTACCCCAAGTACAGTCATATCTATAATATCTTTCCCGTCTGGAGTGGAGAAATGAATAAGTGTTTCCGAGTATTCACGGCTGTTTTAGGGTGGATAAACTAAATAACCCGTAAATGTTGACACTCAAAAATGCCTTTTAATGGCCCACTTGAAATAAATGATTTGACTTTGCAGTGGACCATGTTGTGATAAATAATAAAAAATAAAGATTTATATTTTATAAATCATCAAAATAATGGACATTAAAATATTTTTAATACCAAACTTATAACAAAATGCATTGTCATAGAATTATTTTGAACGATGGAACCAATTAATTATTTTTAACTGTAAATTGAAATTGATTACAATTAAAATTGGTACAAAAATAGAATATGAGAGGGGTTATAAAATGTTAAATAATAATATGCGAAGGTCATATTATAAATATCATTGCATTTTTTCACAAATATATATATTGGTATTTCAGTTCATCTACCTAGGTATATATACCAGTTTATCCATGTATTTTTTATCGTAGTCAAGGTACATGTATTAAACATACTTGACACTTTTTATCAATGAAATGCCTGGTATTCGTACTTTGCAAGACAATTAACAAAAGCCATAGTTCAATTGTTTTATTTAACCATTGTATTAAGGAATTCTTGTAATTTTTAACTATAAGATCTTGTAAAGGAAAAAGAATACACACGGTTAATATGAAATCTGAAATACCATCTTAGCTACACTCGTTTGTATGGAATCTAAATTGAAACTGTGTGAACTTCGTGGAGCTGAGCTGTAGTCAAAATTTGAATGAGATATCTAAATGCGTAACACATTTTCGTAAACTATTAAGACTAATCTGTTTCATTTTGACAGTTCAACAACATTCATTGCGTTATTTACAAAAAAAAAATCTTATGAAACAATGGATTAGCAATCTTTTTCAAAACGATTCAGATTGTCACTGACCGTGTATTACGGAATTAGGGTGCTGAGCAGTATGAACTCTGCATACCCTGTGGACTTTACCGGTGCATGCAATAACAAAAAAAAAATACAGTTCGAGAAGTTAGAGAAGTCTCAGTTAGAGAAGCGACACGGCGGCGTTTCAAACTCCCCGAGCTCTACCTGGGGCTTTTTTTTTTTTTATGTGTGAAATCATCGAATGACTTCTCCGCTCTGGTCGGAGCGGGAGGGCGTGTTAGACTGTTACTGACCCGTGTTCCTTCAGTTGCCTGTTGCCAAGGTCCAGGTATCCCTTTCGGTCTTTCCCGCAACCCTGGCTGGTCCTGAGCTGTACCTGAAGCCTACGTCTACTAATTTACCAAAGTTGCAATTGCTCGCCATTGTGAGGTTTTGACAGATTTTGTATGGAAAATCTTGTTGTTTTGTATGGAAAAGCTGTCAAAAACTCACAATAGAAGACCATTGGAACGTTTGTAAATTAGTAGAGACTAGGGGCCCTGAAAGAGAAATTTTAACACGCTTGAAGCGTACTAAACATACCTCTCATCAAGATTGTCTTCAGTACAATTCTGAGTGATTGAACGGATCATACGCCCGAAAACTGTATTTTTTTTCTTTTTCCAGATACATACCTACACTCATCCATATAACACAATAAACCAGGCTAAGCAGAACAAGCGGTATTCTTAAATCTGCATACAAAAACCCGCCTAATAATATTAATTGACTAACTGTGTGATGAAAACCTATTAGTTAGTATCTTGATTAGGTTTTTGTTGTGGAGTTATTGACCGGGTGACGCCGCAGGATGTTCTAAGCTCATCTGTAGATTGGATCCAGATTAATGTGATTAATGCTAGGAGCTCGTGGCTAAGTAATAACAGCCGCTCGGGTCGATCCATCAGGTTAAGCTACGCTTGCCGGGGTTGGTCCGTGGATGGGTGACCATTTTCACATATCGAGACTCCTCCGTGCCTCGGAAAGCACGTTAAGCCGTTGGTCCCGGCTGTCATTTGTGGATCTTTGACAGTCGTTACGAGTCGTCAGAAGCCCGAAAGTCTGACAACCAGTCTTACCAAGGGGTATCGTATTACCCAGTTACTGAGAGTCAGATAGGCAGTCGCTTCATGTAAAATACTGGTATTCAGCTGCATCCGGTTAGACTGGAAGCCAACATAGACAACATAGTTGGGAAAACGCTAGGCAGAATGAATAATGTGATTAATGCTGAAATGATGTTAAAACATTATTTACTTTTTTAGCGTACCCAAAGGGTAAAACGGGACCCTATTACTAAGGCTCCGCTGTCTGCCTGTCCCTCTGTCACCAGGCTGTACCTCATGAACCGTGATAGTTAGACAGTTGAAATTTTCACAGATGATGTATTTCTGTTGCCGCTATAACAACAAATACTAAAATACAGAATAACATAAATATTTGAGGGGGCTCCCATACAACAAACATGATTTTTTTGCTCATTTTTGCTTGATATTTATAACGGCAACAGGTAGACGCTTGAAATAATATTGAGTATATATAGTTATAGAATATTTAGTTATATATTCACTTTAAAAGTAAATAATTAAATTAAAATAAAATAAATATTTAAGGGGGGCTCCCATACAACAGACATGATTTTTTGCCGTTTTTATAGATAATGGTACGGAACCCTTCGTACGCGAGTCCGACTCGCACTTGGCCGGTTTTTTTTTTGTTTCACGAATTGTGTCCAAATATATATTATTCTCTTTCTTTTTCTTTCTAATTAATACCTGGCAATAACGACTGCCAATTCATAGGTCTCGAGTTCGAACCCAAGACACGCACCTCTGACTTTTCGCACTTACTTAAAAAACGGTGAAGGAAAATATCGTGAGAAAACTGGCATGCCTTTTTTTTTTTTGGTGGGAAATCATCAAATGACTTCTCCCGCTCTGGGCGGAGCTGAAGGCGTGTTAGACTTTTACTGACTAAAACCCACCCGTGTTCCTTCAGTTGCCCGTTGCCAAGGTCCCGGTATCCCTTTTAGAATTTCCCGCAAAACCGACATGCTTGGGAGATATTTTTCGACGGCATGTGAAGCCAAGTCAAAGGTCAGTTCCGTGGGGGAAAGAGATGGAGCTATACGTCCTGTAGAGCTCCATCCCTTTCCCACACTTGGTAGGCCCCCTAAAAATAGCTCAGTTCATTATCATTTATTACAAAAAAGCTTTATGTTTGTAATCATTTCCTTCAACATAAACGCTTATCAAGAACACGATATTTGGTTACCCCGAAGGTCAAGGTCAGTCGTAATGACGTCATTAATATGCCAACTTTTACGCGACTAATTTCTTCGTAATTGAGCCCCACCTAATGTCGGCACCGCCCTGTTTTGCCACGAACACCGCACCTTAGGACATCATATTATTCATTTCGTTAACTACCATAATGGAAATAATGGTTTGGGATTATTTTTAGATAGCACGATATTTTATTCTCTGTTGTTATTTTTGCAAATTGGCTCATCGCAGCTATACAGGGTGTAAGGGACAGCCCTCCGCAAATTAACAGGCATTCAGCTCGTTATTTTGAATAATATTCCACCGGTATTTTTTTCAGAAAAGTTTTCATTTTTTTAATCGTTTTTTCAGTTACTATTCCTTTATTTCAATTTAAAATTACATTCTCTGTACGCAGCACTCCATTTATGTAAATAAATAAAACAGCTAAAATAAAATAACCAGCAATGGATGTTAAAATACTAGAGCGCGCCACCCGACACGGGGAGTGCGGCTATGCGGGTTTTGCCACGGTAACGATATATTGCGCATGAGGTAATAATACAAATCAGGTTTATTGTATTCCCATAACGTCTCTGAAATAATTTCATGTACCGGTCGTCTTAGTATTAAATGCTGAATTCATCCGATCAGTCTGCGGGGGGCTGTCCCTTACACCCTGTATAGTAATGTTTTTGTTCCAGGGCTGAAAAGTTTATGGTTATTGGACTATAAACTATTTATTATGTTTTTCTATGAAGTCCATTGACATTGAACTTCACTCGGTTAAGGGGCAAAGTGTTCCTATTACTTTTTCCATTAGAACATTCTCAGTAGCAGCCTGAGGGCCTACACTTGGCAATCGCTTTCAAAGCGTTTCGTATTTCTACAACAACTTTCAACAGCAGTATAAATTGTGTAACACACTTTCAATTACAATCTGAATTATTTTGAATTTGTTCGAAAAAATTGTCTGCTCAACGTAACTAGCGCAATGAATGTTGTTGAACTGTCAAAATGAAAGCTTGCTACTGTGAGTGTATTACGCAATTACCCCGCGGGATAGTTTCACTTCACATAATAGCGGAAAGGGACATACATCTATCCTTACCTGTTCAAGAATCTAAGAGGGAAGTCTAAAAGAAACAGAAAGCCTAGACAAGTGACAATCGCTTCCAAAGCTTTTCGTATTTCTACAACGACTTTCAACAGGATTGATTGCTGAAGATTGTAAGACCATCTTTGCATTGTATAAACTCAATCTCCTTTGTATTATATAATTGCACAGGTGTGAGTACTATGTACTATAGAGCTACCATTGACCGGGTAATTTGTTTTTTGTTTCATTGACTTGAATGTGCCCTGGCGGCTGGGAATGTCATGCTCACTCAAATGTCTCGCTGATGGTGGCGTATGTGTTGGATCATTTAGCTCCCTTCAAAATGGTTGAGCTGAATGGTGCTGATCCATGCGTCATATTCGTGAACGGGCGCCGTCAGTTGTGACTGGTCATCTCTTAGCTGCCATGGCTTATTTTAATTTTTGAATTGTTCTTATTTTATAATTGCGGACGCTTTTAACGTGCTTTCTACCTTATTCTCACATGTATAATTTCAACATGATGTAACCATTATATTGTAACAATATTTTAATTTAAAAGAGTGTCCATGGAGTTTCTTGCCCGTTCTTCTCCATAGGTACCTACTACGCTTTGGAATGGGCAACTAGCTTCATATTTCTGACTGACTGACTCCTTGACAATTCAAAAGTACCTGTAAATGGTTTAATTGAAATAAAAGCTTTGAGTTTGAGTCTGACATAAGCTTTTCGATAGCTTATGTCATTTCTATACATTTATTTGCCTTTTCCATCATCGTTATCGCTGATAGAATGTCACTTTGTCTAGAGCTATGCTCACATCCTTTTTCTTCGAAAGAAAATCTACCTTTACTAGTTCAGTCTTCCTTTAAGATAAGACATGGAATAAAAACTGGTTGGCTTGTTTTTGTTCCGATAGTCCTGGTGTGTTCAATGTAATTCTATTCTATAAATAAGAGTTGAATTATGTATAGATGGGGCTTAGAGACGGTTTACACTTTGACGCGAGCGATTATTTAATCGAATAATCAACTTAATCGACTAAATATTTTCCTAATAAACCACACATAACATCACGCCTCGTTTCCCCGAAGGGTTAGGCAGCGGTGTACCTCGTAAACCCACATTTCGCCAGTTATGTTTAGCTCTCATAATACAATTACGCCAAAAAACAATACATGACAGTGGCAGATATGCAATAAACCGTAAAAAAAATTGGATTTGTTAGGCTTTTTGATATATCGATATTTTTTTGGCAATATTTATTATTTCGATATATCGAGGTATCGATATAAAATAATAAGTATCAAAAATGTATCAAATACGATATATTTCCAATAGCAACACCGTTGTCGCCACTGGCAAAAACCGCTGGAATTCAGAGCCGTACAAAGTAGACTATTTTTTTTCCTAATTTGGTATTTATAATAAATTAATAATGAATGAAAAACAAATACAATTGAACTTTACAAATATTTATTATTTAAAATAAAAAAAATAAAAAAATTTCACCGATATATCGATTTTTTTTTTTTCGATATATCGAAATCAATATTGATATTTTATTTTATATTCGGTTCTTTTTGGCACTTGCATCCCTAGGACTAGTATCATTAACCAGGGAATACGTTAATATTATGGAATGAACGCCAACGACCACGTGACCGCGTTTACTATTAAGCTCGTACCTATCTCTTTGAAGCTTTTTTATGAGTCATATCTAGAGATTAATCCTTTTTCATGCGTAGATACCAACTTAATATCTCTAATTGAATTTAAATTAAGTTTTTTTTGTTATTTTATAACTTTTTGTGACCCTCCTAAGTGATTCGCTGTCAATATTTTATAAACTGTTACATGCTTTCAGATCTTTGAACTCATCATAGTAATTAATTATATCAAATCAATTACTAAGTATGACGCTAGCATTTTTTGTATGATCTGTGACATGACAGATCATGTACTCATCAACATGTAATTTGAATGAGTACATGATCTGTACTAGTAGTTATTAATTTTAATGGGTTAGGTATAAAAGCGTTTAAGTTTTTAAAATGTTTTCAAATACTTTTTCTATAAGAAATTTCTCAGTAGCAGCCTAGAGTCTGGATTTGTACCCGGTTGATGGCAGTAGCCCCGCCCCCTGTGGGATTTATAAACAAAACTGGTGAAATGTGGATGTACACTGATACTTGACTTCACGTACAACTCTGACTTCGGGGATTCCAGATGTGATGAAATATGATTCCGATTCCCGCTGCACGTGGCAGTGCTGCAGCGGAGTTCGGAATTATACATTTATTGCCGCGACATTGCTGCCGTACCCGGAATGTCTCATACAAACCTATAGAAAATGTATGAGGACCAGCAGGGAATCATAACCTTATTATTTTTTGTTGTTATTTTGCTTAACCAATCGCAACACAATGTTGATTGCTGATTTTATCAGACTTTAGAAATCTCGTTCTCATAAATTGCTCGTCCAAAATATTTTAAAACTTTTTTTGTATAAAATATGGTGGAAACTACATTTTTAAAATTCCTTCATACTTAAATGAGAACAAGCAAACATTTTTAAATATTAAAAATAATGTTCGTCTTTTCACTATCGTATGAATGTGTACCGTCCTTTACAGGGTGAAACCCTTCACTGCCCAGTACTTAGGGTTCACTGAACACGCACAAAAAACGCAGCAAAAACGCTTTTAAAGTTCAATATAGATAGAATCTTTTTAATATGTATTAGTATTGAGTATCGCGCAGGTGTCCAGTGGTTCCTGAATTATTTAACGTGAGAATAAATATTTTATTTAGACTTTAAGTTAAAAAGTTTTAAAGAATGAAAATTGTGGGTGATTTTTGTTTGGTTGTGTTTTGTGTTTGGTAATTCAATTAATAACCTCTGTTTTTAATTGTTTTTGAGGAACTCGTGGCTAAGTAATAACAGCCGCATGGGTCGATCCATCAGGTTAAGCTACGCACCTTTACATATCGACTCCTCCGTGCCTCGGAAACCACGTTAAGCCGATGGTCCCGGCTGTTATTCGTGGATCTTTGACAGTCGTTACGGGTCGTCAGAAGCCCGAAAGTCTGAAAACCAGTCTTACCAAGGGGTATCGTATTACCCAGTCACTGGGTTGTGGAGGTCAGATAGGCAGTCGCTCCATGTAAAATAATGGTGTCCAGCTGCATCCGGCTAGACTGGAATAGAGTCAATCTGCCTAGCCTTTTCCCAACTATATTGGGGTCGGCTTCAAGTCTAACCGGATGCAGCTGAATACCAGTATTTTACATGGAGCGACTGCCTATCTGACCTCCACAACCCAGTAACTGGGTAATACGATACCCTTGGTTAAGACTGGTTGTCAGACTTTCGGGTTTCTGACGACCCGTAACGACTGTCAAAGATCCATGAATGACAGCCGGGATCAACGGCTTAACGTGCTTTCCCATCCACGGACCAATCCCGGCAAGCGTAGCTTTACCTGAAGGATCGACCCGTGTGGCTGTTAGTACTTAGCCACGAGCTCCTCAGTTTAATTTAATAACTCCAAAATCAGTTTCTTAGTGGACATACTCGTAAATCACCAAGAAAAACACATATTTCTATCCACAATTGCATCTTAGACCAGCCTCCATAAACCTACTTCACACAGACATCTTTCACGATTACACCAAAAGATTACCACATACTAGGACAGCATAAAACTGCAGACATTTAAACTAAAAGCTGCCATCCATCACCGTACTCGCCTAACTTATCAAAAATAGCGTTAACATAACCATTTATACCCAACCGAGGTACTAGGCGCACATAAAATTCAAGATGTACTACGAATCCGATGGTATCGCCGTACGCTGTAAAAATGTTCTAATCTTAGCTTCAAATCGCATTATGCAAGCCGATACGGAGATCAGTCTTGAGAGATTTACCAAAGCATAGAAAAGTGCAGAAAATCTATATATGAAACAAAAACTTGTTTTGAGACAAACAATTTACTATCGTCTCATTTTGGGTCAGTTTGATGAATATACTGCTGTTTGCTCGTGACACACACATAATAGATATCTGAGCGTGAGGTCATCGGAAAACCTGAGACTTGAGATGCCGATGCATTCCACCAGCTTTTATGACAATCTTTTACAGTTCAAGCAGTACGGTTATGGAATGCCTTGCCCGGGTCGGTAAGGCGTGCTCAATCTTTGTCCACTTTTAATCAATCAATCAATCTGCCTGCCTAGCCTTTTCCCAACTATGTTGAGATCGGCTTCCAGTCTAACCGGATGCAGCTGAATACCAGTATTTTACATGGAGCGACTGCATATCTGACCTCTATAACCCAGTAACTGGGTAATACGAAACCCTTGGTTAAACTGGTTATCAGACTTTCGTGCTTCTGACGACTCCACTTTTAATCAAAAACAAACAAGGTTTTTATTTTAAAAAAAAATGTTATAAAAAATTGTATCCTGAATTAATATTTCCTTGCTTTTGTTCCATGTTTATTATTACATATATATATATATTTATACAGATAAGTATATGCTTTATGTTTTAATTATTGTATATGGTACACCACTGACTACCTGCAGTATTGTCTCTCCTTCTTCCTTTAATCCATCCAAAGGTTGTCTGTAAAAGATCTCTTTTAGCGAAAAGACCGCCCATCGTGTCATCCTATGTCAAATTTCTACATTTATGTCTGTAATTTTTATGGTGTACATAAAAGAATATTCTATCTATCTATCTATTGCATTGAATAATGGGTCACTGCTGATATGATTAAAATGAGCCTAGCATATGAATAAACCATAAAAGAACACATTTTCATTAAACTCGCTTTTGTAATAATAATTTTGTGATGCAAAAATTGCAAACTTGCAATATTTTAACTTAACTTTCAAGTATGTTAACGTCGACTCTTTCTAACTTATTTTGAACAACTTCCTCTTGGACTATCAAGTTGAAATTGCGGTTCCCATTTTGAACATCCAATCCTACAATCAACATTGTAATTCCATGGGTCGCTTATTTAGCATAATTCTTCATTCATAATTATCTAGCAATGTAGGGAGTTGTCCTTCTGTGTACTGTTCTCCCATGTGTCCTAAAAGCGGTTCGCTTTAGATTTTCGGTCGGATTTTTTCATCTCCGCAGAGATAGTACATTATGGGTGAAATGGCTGCGCATTCTAATATGTACCGTAACTTTTGGACGGAAACTCGTAAATCGAGACGTGATTAAGATAATTATGTAGAGCAGTTGAATGACGTCGGATACGTTTGTTTAAAAAATGTATATTCCAGTGATATATTAGCCTGAAATTGTCCCACTATAGGACTATTGCCGACCCACCTTCTCAAAGGTACACTGAACAAACCTTGCTCACCACTCTTGCTCACTCGAAGCTCCAAACATTTATTACAATAAAACCACTTACAGGCAGTTTTGCATTGTCGTACATGAAGACTCCTGCAGACTGCGCGACGCGATTCTAACAATACAATTTCTCAGAAAACTTCACGGTATAAAATTATCGGTGTCGCGTCGCGCCAGTCAGCACGCGGCTTGAAGCTAGTTGATGAGTCTGTTTTCTGTTTCAAACACTCACAATCTTTTACTATATATCATACTAGCTTCCGTCCGCGGCTTCGCCCGGGTGGTATGTCGATAAAAAGTCTATGTCCTTTCTCAGGCTCTAGACTATTTGTGTACCTACCAATTTGCATTTAAATCGGTTCAGTAGTTTAGGCGTGAAAGCGCGACAGACAGATAGACAGAGTTTCTTTCCCATTTATAATATTAGTAAGGTTTCATAAGTCAGTGATGTTTTAGAAAAAATTACGAGTCGTGGTCGGAACTTAAGTGCATCTGTCGCACCCTTGGCAGTCAGCTCCGCTGTCCACCTTGCTGACTAGCTTATTAAACATGGTATGCATATTCTCGTATTGTTTGTGCCAATACGGAACAAGAATAATGAGTATATATCAGGTTTTGAACCCATAACTTGCTGCTAGTCCAACAAAAGTCTTCACGACCTATTACTTCTACCCCATTTAATTATACTGTTAAAACTTCGGATAAGATTTTCGACTTTAACGAAAAGAAATAAAGAAGATATTCAATTGAGATTTAAATACGTATTTATCATCCGTACCAACATAACAGGCTGTTATTTAATAACACATAGATACGATTTTCGACTTTAAACTAAAATAAATAAAGAAGATATTCGATTGAGATTTAAATACGTATTTATCGTCCGTACAAAAATAACGTTGATGAAACGTACTCTACGGAAGAATAGACAAAATGACAGATTGTGATTGTTTATCTGTTATTTTGTCTATTCTTCCGTCGACATTACGCGTTTCTATTGTAGTCCTGCTAAGCGTGCTGTTAACATAACCTCACCAGACGCAAAAGAAAGAAAGAATTTAGTTATATATATATTTTATATACCATTAACCAAAAAGTGTTAAAGGCCTCCGCAATTCCACTGAGCAACTCTCATCCATCCATCCCTCCCTCCTCATCCATCCCTTAGCAACTCTCATCCATCTATTACCAGCCTTGCGAAGATCGTCGCTCCACCTAGTGTATGTCCGATAGATATTTGTATATCTATTAATTCCTTTTTTCTCTCATTCCAGGTCCACGTTGTCTTAACGACAGGCGTGTGCGACCAAAATATTGCGACAAACGACAGCACGACTACGACATTACCGTTACATTTGAATTCACGTCACACTTCGGCTAACTTCGGCAGCGTTCGGGAACGAGGCGGCGAGATTGAGCAACCTAGAGCGAGATGGAACAATGGAATTGTCAGCTGAAATGTACTTAGATGGACTAGCCTTTGCTAGCATCGTCGCCAGAATAACTAAAGTAAAATGGCCGGGCAGATTGTAACAGAATGGAAAATGGTTTCTCTTAAACAAAGGTATCAACATTTAGTAATTGATGTTTCAGTATTAGAACTACTCTCATTCACTACGAATTTAAAAAAACAAGGGACTAAAGAAAATATTAACCAATTTTTTCAATTTACAAAACTTTAAAGTCTAAGTTTGTCTTGAAGATCGATTTAATTTTTAAGTCAGATGAGAATGAGAGTAATTCTAACTACCTACTTTAAAGACACAACGAAGTTAGTGAATAATACAAAAAAAAACCTCTTTCGAACGATAAAAATTATTTTCAGATTTAAAAAATAATTGTGTTTTGCTTATTTTGTAAAATTATAGAACGAAGTGACGAAATGTAAAGTAAAGGCATTAAAAATTGTAATTTTGTGGATATGGTAACATTTTTTTTTTCTTAATTAAGGCCATGTTTGCCAGATTTATTTTTAAATACAATTGTGCAATTTCTCAGGCTTATTTTTGGAATACCATAAATTTTCATAAAATACATGTAAATTACTTTTCTGAAGCAAAACAAGCAATATGAAGAGAAATGTTACCAGTTGTATAAAAATGTAAGAGAAATTAATAATTTTTATAACGAAAAAAGAACTTAATTTTGATCTCTTAATGAATAATTATTTATGAATGTAATGCCATATTAAAGTATAATACTTCATTGGTGTTCGTTATTAGATATAAGTTGGGTCTTTCATCATTAAATAGGTAATTTACTTACGGATATAATTATATTCACCAACAGATAAAAGAATGGAGCAACTGCAAAGGAACATGCTATAAGTTTGCGTTGCGCCATGACAATCAGCGCCATCTAGGTACCTCGGTTAGAACTAAGTTACAAAGATGGCGGATTACTGAAATCATTCTGAATTTGTGTGAAATATGATTTCTCCTGGAAATGTATTAAAAATACGAAATATTGTCGGAATTAAAATACTGGTGTTCGATGAAAGACCCTTATTTGGCTCATGACTATGAAAAAAACCTAGTTATTTTAAAAGAAATTGTAAGTATTTTATTGTGTCTAGACAAACAGAATCAGAATTCGATGCAGAAAATTGTAATTTCAAACGGTGCAAGAATTTTATTTACAGTAATTAGTTATATCAAAAAATGGCTGTAATACATTCTCGCGATGATTAAAAACCATTTTCAATTTTGATGCGCGCCGGATGATTCAAATTATAAACCGGACTTACAAATGAAACTATCAATCAACGTCATGAGCCTAGGTATTTTAATAATTAGTTAAAGATTTCTCTACATTTAACGTTTAAAAAAATCCTTCTGTTTAATTGTTGATGCAAACCAAAAATGCGAGGTGCCTTAAAAAATGCTTTTTTCGAAAAAAATCTTTGTAATAATTAATGTTTTAGTATTAAGGGAAATAGTCACAAATATCTTCGATTTTTTAGGTTTTTTTAGTACGTAAGTATTTACCGGTTATGCAATTCTTGGTATGCATTTATTCATGTTTTTTTTATAATTTTTACAGTCATAGTTGTCTTAGTGCACTTCGATTTTGCGTTTCAAATAATTATATGATTATTTACCGTACATTAATGTGCTATTTAAATTCTTCTTTTTCGTGTGGTCAGTGACTAACCTGACGTCAGAGTAACCTGAGGCCCTAGACAAAGTGACATTCTATCAGCGATAATGATGATGGAAAAGACAAAAATGTATGGGACTGACATAAGCTATCGAAAAGCTTATGTCAATTCTGTTGAAAGTCGTTTTAGAAATACGAAACGCTTTCGAAGCGATTGTCACTTGTCTAGGCCCTCTGGTGATATTAAATTGACTGACCAAACGCAAAATATAATAAACATTGTTGGTAAGGTTCATCAGGGATTTGACATCCACTGTCAGCTTTTATTGCAGAAGTTCACTTTCTGACAGTTTTACGAACTAAAACCGTCAAAAAGTCAAACCAACTTGTGCAAATAAAAAACCTGCTAATGTACATTTGCATTAACCCTGAGGTTTGCTAAGGTTCGAAGAATGTTGATGCTACGGTAAAAATGGGTTGAATATCGTTTCAAAACTGCCAGATTAAAAACACTGAAATATTTCATTCCAAATGAAAAAAGCGATTTAATTCTAAATGAAAATGACATTTCATTCTGAATGAAAAAGAAATACCTATAATTCTGAATTAAAATTACTTCAGGACATAATCTGTCAGATTTTAACCTAGATTCATGACTTTTGTAGCCCTAATATTTTTTTATTTTCTCCAATGAAATGACGAGAAAACAGTTACTGGAAATTAGGTACATAACATTAATTGAAGCGCAAATGAAGTTCTTTTAATTAACACACTGTAGTTTTGCTTTTATTTTCATAGTAAAACGGTTGGCCTCGGTTTATGAGAGACGATTCAGTTTAATCTATTGTCAAATCACGTGTCAGGTAATTTGATTTCAGTCAACCATTCGTCGTATGATTTTTATGACTAAAAGGCCTTTTTCTGCGCAATCAGACTTATACCGTTAATATGGCCCTACACATAATATTATATAATTCCGTCAAGAAAAACGATGAAACTAAAAGCAAACCCACAGCCCTTAGAATCTAAGTCTACATAATCTGTAAGGATAAATCTCTCGGAATTTCGAAATCGATTTCGATATTTCGATACGATTTATCGATTATGAATTTTGTATTCCAAATAATTGTTCTTTGATAGTAAGCTAGGCTTTCATGATTCCTAGGATATGTTTTATTATCTTTAGAATAAGTTTTCATTCAGTGTTATGGAAATATCAATCGATATTGTAATACTTTACGATAAATAAATAAATGAAATGATATTGAAAATTGTTGTTTTTTTTTTCTTTTCTTGCTTTTGATTAAAAGAACAATAATATGTATTGGCCCTTTAAGTTTAATATAAAAGTAGTAGGTAATATTTTGATCCAAGCGTCGTCGCGTCGGGGGACGGCTAGTGAAAACGCCAACATACACTAGGAATAATGAATATATGCTATTGTAGAAAGGATAGCTGCTGTTAATTTCCTATTTTCATGAGCCGTCCCTCGACGCGACGATGCTTGGATCAAAATATTACCTACAACTTTTATATTAAACTTAAAGGGCCAATACATATTATTTGTTTACTTTTTAAATGCTTTGTTTTTGTCGGGGATTTTTTAAATTTTTAATTTAACTTTTATTTCCAGCTTTTTAAATTTCATATTATATTACTAGTAGAAACGCTATGATCAACCCGCGGCTCGCCGATATCTGCGTAGCTGTGCGTACTTTTGCCACAGTGAAGCTAGTTTCTAATTTAGTCTCATTTCTCTTTCCTACTCCATCATCAGACCCTGATCACCATCCATCTGTAACCTATTTTTTGAGACCTTTCCAATGAGCCCAAACACGATACTTCTGCTGTAAGTTGGTGAGGGAGTTGGGTATCCTGCATCCAGGTGATGCTGCAGCATCAGTTCAAGGTTACTATATTCTTCTAATATCATTGAAGTAACAGAATTCTAAATTTCCAATCGATTAGACCTGTGAAAGATGCTCACATCCATTCATCAACTAGAAAAGAGCTGATAATCTTCAAATGGCTGAACCGATTTTCTTGAATAATAGCTAAGAACACTCTCGATCAAGTCACCTTTCAAACAAAACAAAAAAAATCAAAATCGGTTCAGCGGTTTGGCAACTACGATGGAACAGACAGACACATAGATACACAGATACACACGTTAAACTTATAACACCCCTCTTTTTCAGTCGGGGGTTAAAAATACTGGTATTCAGCTACATCCGGTTAGACTGGAAGCCGACCGTAACATAGTTGGGATTAAATTAAAAATTTAAAAAACCCCCGACAAAAAAAAAAAAAAAAAAAAAAAAAAACAAAAAAAAACAAAATCGGTTCGAAAATGAACGAACACATCATTATGAACTTGAATTGAGACAATAAAGACAGATAAGTACTGAATAACAGTATACGCCAAAGAGATATACAGGATGTTAGGGTAAACACCGTTATCCTTGAAACCAGAGGTTTGGTTTCATTTATAGAAAGTAAAATCAATGAAAAAAGACAGCTTTTTTTTTAAAGGACATCTTCATTTTACCACAAGGGTATTTCACCCTTCCCCCCTAAGGCGCTATGGCAACGAACTTGAGTCTCAACACGGGTGGGTGGCGTAGGACGTGGCTTGAACGGCCGCGAGCGCGACCCCTCACTCGGTTAGTCAGCTCTTTCGCTAACGAGCACGGAATCGGATAGGAACTTTTTTAAATCTTTTAATGAAAATAACGTTTTTTTTATTGTTACCAGGTCATTATTATATATTATTTTTATATTTAAGTCAACTACCCATGGTTTAAGTGACAACGATCCACTGTTAACCTTTTAAGAGGTGAAAGTTCTGATGATTATATACAACTTTCACTATGGAACCAACTTTGAAATAGCAAAAAAAAATACATCTGTTTCATACATTTTCATCGGGTAAATATTACATTTTTGTATGAAACAGCTGTTATTTTTTCGATATTTCAGAGTTTATCTCATAGTAAAAGTGACTCATAATCATGAGTAGGTACTTTCACGCCCTGAAAGATCAACAGTGAATTAAAAATCGCCGTGTATGATACTAAAATGTCTTTGCATACTGCATCAAATTTTACAGTTTCAATAGTCTTTACAAAAAGGGTGAAATGGGGCAAAATTTACATTGTTATATATTTTTTATTTTCTAATCAAATATGTTTTAATTCGTGACAAGAAAATCAAAATCAAAATATTATATTTCACATAAACCTACATGGGTAGGTATGAAACGTTAGAAGCTAGGTGCACGGTTCCAATTGGTCGTTTCCTATGGAGAAGAGTCTACAAGAAACTCCACGGTTACTGTTTTACAAATAATTGCCTTTTACAATATTTTAAAATTACAGTGTTAATAGGTATGGGACGACAGTATAGGCCTTTCAACAAGTACCAGGTACTTAACAGAGAGAGAGAGAGAGAGAGAGAGATATCGCTGACATATCAAAACAGTCATTTATTTTAAAATTCCACTGCTAGATGGTGCTGTTTTGAATTTTTGCAAATTGGTAGATGTTGCTTTCAGTAAAACTATACTCCATTTGAAATAAGATTAGACATTTAAACAAACCTTTTTACAATCCGTTTAACCGATTTTGACTTCTATACCGTAAGCATAAGGATGGCATTAAAAGCAAAAAAGGTTACACAATACCAACTGACTACTGCAGCTGCCATTTGTCATGCCACCAACGCAATAGAAGTCAAAATCGGTTGAACGGACTGTAAAAAAGGTTTATTTCAATGTCTAATCTTATTAAATGGAGTATAGTGTTCTGCAGGCCTAACATAAAACACGCGACAATTACTCACGCGAGAGTGAGTAAATTTGTCTATTTCGTCACTTTTCTCGTTTTCTGACAGCGCTGCCATACAAAATACTCGACTCGTTCTGTCAAACTTGATGTTTTAAACTCTAACATGGCACCTGAGTTATCTCGACTTTTGACAGTTCAACACGAGATATCTCTTATTTTTCTGTAATTTACTCGTCGTCGATTTTTACGAGATGAGTAGACAAAATTACTACACAAAAAAAAAAAAAAAGCTCCGTAATAACATGGCAGTTTCTTAAATTGTACTTATTTAGTCATAATTTTATTTTGCAATATAATATGTAATATATAATAATGAAAAAACTTAGTTTTAAACTAGTATTTATATTGGTACGAAAGTTCCTTTCGGCAGCATTGTTCGGCAGCCGCGAGAGAAACTGTGGCGGAGGGGAGCACTAGTAAGTAGATGAGCATCACTCAATACATCACTTTCATTAATAACCAGTCACTTTGCCAATTATGGTGATTAATTAATTATAGGGATTATGGCTGTACGGCACTATCATACCTTCGCAACATAATTACTAAAATCGCCAGTTCATTCTTTAGGGGATGGTGATTAACTACGTTTAGTGTTTTGTGGTTATAATAGCGAAATCAACTCTAGCTGCATATTTAACTGAACGTCAGTCCTTTTGGCAAGTGTGGTGACAGCAATAACACGGGTTTAATGGTGATTGTTACAATCAACCTTCGCTTTATCAAGTTGCCATCATCGGCGCCTTTGTTATTTGTGGTGATTATTTAGTGAGTATACAGGCTGAAATTTCATTAATTGGCATTATTATCCACGTATTCTAATCGTATCGTATTCTATACTTCTTCATTTAGGATCTCAATACTTATCGAAAAAGAAATGATATTTAAACTTATATTGTGCCACTAATTTCATTTCCGTCATTTTTTATTTTAATTTCGGTATGCCAAAGGAAAATATTTAATTTTATTCAAAAGAGTCGGTTACAAAAGAGGTGGACGTAAAATTAATATAGTACATACTAATTCCATGCGTAAAATCGAATGAATGACACCGAACCTCAAGCTAATGTTGCTATCATAAAATTGTTTTTAATAATTTGCTACATCGGTATCTCGTCACGAGATAGAGAAGTGTCAAAATGCCTTTTTCGAGCTTACTCGTGCGTAACGGTCATGGTAGGGATTAGAATGACGTCAAAATTGACGACAGATTTCGGCAAAACGAGAAAAAGAGCGTTCTCGCGCTTGTCATGTTAGCCCTGCTGGGATGCTATCGTAGGAGTAACGGGAGACTTTCTTGCCCATTCTTCTCCATACGAAAACTACCTTTTGGAATGGGCAACTAGAATCAGTTCTATTTATTTGTAAAATTTTTGACGTTCAAAAGTGCCTTTTATGTGCCTAATTGAAATAAATTATTTAACTTTGACTTATATCGTGGTAAAATCCATAGGCTCATATTAAACTGGTGACACTTCACAGACATGACGGGTTTATAATTATCAGTCAAACATAAAATGATATTAGTATTACAAACTGATTACCATGAAATACTGGACACAGTCGCCTTAATCCGACAGAATTATCCACGTATGAGGCCAAGGTTCCAATCAGTATTTATAAATAAAATATAAAAGTGGCAACACTGATGCAATTTACATTCAAATGGCGGATTACTTACGTTCGTTTTTGACCTTCAGCTAAGCAGAGTTTCGATATTTTTATTAGTATTTATATTTATCAAAAGAAATGTTGAAATGACTTACGTTTCTAGGGTTCCGTACCCAAAGATTGCCAACGGGACCCTATGGCTCTGCTGTCCGTGAGTCTATCACAGGGCTGTATCTTTTGAACCGTATTATGTAGTCACTTGCAAATTTTACGGAGTGTGTACTACTATTGATAACAACAAATATTTAATAAAAATTAAATAAAGTTCAAAATAAAAAGGGGTCATACAAGAAACGTATTCTTTCGGCGTTTTGAAAAAATATGTAGGTAGTTTTAAGTACGGTGGTACGGAACCTTTAGAGTGCAAGTTCGACTAGCACTCGCGCGGTTGCTTTTTTTTCTAAACTGAGTGAGTAATCGATTTTGTGTGGTTAAAATATGTTGACGGGTTCAACGCTGTTATTGGCAAATATTTGATGATTTAGAAGATTCATAGAATACTTGTTATGCTATTTCAATGAATGTTCAGTGCTTTCAAGGTCCCTACAATTAAGTGTCATCATAGGGGAAATTCCAAATTATCAGTGGCCCCGGTATGTCTGTCCTGCATTTGAGTCACCTTCACGATGCCCGCTAAAATAAAGATGACCTTTATTAATTAAGAAATATCGGAACACAAGATCCTTATCGCCAACTCTATCATACAGAGCTAGCTTGCTTATCCCTGATCTCAACCAAATAGAAAACCAAAACAGAGCGCTGCGAACAATACAGTGAAGCATGCCAAAACTACACCACCGCTCTGTGTATACACGCTCAAACGCACACATTTACAACCATTCACAATCAAACTACACCAAAATATGTGCACACATGTTTACGAAACCGGCCTCACGTCACTGTTGACAGCGCTCTTACTTGGTTTTTTATTTGGTCTGAGTCCCTGATCTAAATTTTGGATTATGTAACTGAAAAGAAAAAGGTTCATTAAAACAACAATTCACTTCCATAAATATAATTTACTTCACAACCTGTTTACCTACCTACATTGAATAACAAACCTTATTTACAACTATCTAAGGGAGATAAAAGTTTAATCCACCTAGATGACCCTCATCTCTCTTTCTTTGCTGGTCTAGTCTCTCTTCGTCTTTCCCATCAATTCCTAAACCCAGCCTTTCAATCAGCTTATCCCCTTTGTCTCCATGTAATTCAATGAACTGTCTTCGCCTCTTCAAGGCCACATCAGGATCGAAAATATAGGATACCTTTTCATGGATGACAGGATGACCAATGAAATTCGCTCGAAGGAACCCACCTATAGGCCCTACAGGATTCTGTGTCTTTGCCTGTCGGCAAAGCATTAGGACGCAGAGTGACAGCTGAAAAAAATAACTGTCAGATTAAGAAATGGCGCGAGGTTTTGGCGGGATGTTTTTTGTGGCGTAAGTTTTGTTGTGCATAATTTAAAATATACTTTTATTTTTAAACTAGCTGCCCCGACAGACGTGTTCCTGTCCAAATAATAGTTCATACAAAAATCTCATAGAAAAAAGGGTCGTTCAGTATTTCCCGAATTTGAAAATGTTCCAGGAAGTTTTTCCAATTTTTCTTTACAAAAAACCTAATTCGTAGTATTACGAACATTTTAAAACAAAATATAGCCAAATAGAACCCGTTCTCAAGTGATGCGCTTGCCAACGAACATGCAGCATTTTTTTTTTTTTATATATAGTTTTTGTTTATAAGTTTGGTGCATTTTATCTACATGAGACGTCCGTTCAATTTTAAAATAATTTATGTTGTATATTCATACATTTCACTGTCTATAACTGCTAGCAGAACAATGCTGAATATAAAGTGTTCTGTTGCAACGTGTGTCTCGCAAAAAGACCACCAAACGAGCATTCCGATGTCACATAAAACCATTAGTTAATTATTCTGCGTTTGCTCAATACATGTCATTATAATTACAATAACAATATTTTATAATTATTTAGAGCTCGTAGGTTGCATTATTGCTTGTTTTAGCTTACCGTGACGCGATCACACTATAAAACCATTCAAATAATAAATATTCATAAATCATTTGATAATAATCAAGGTTACAAAACTTAAAAACTTGGCACTGTAACATTTTCCGTCTAAAAGAAAACACAAACAATAATAAATATGCACAACAAAACTTAAAAAAAAAAAAAAAAAAGTTGCGATTGCCGCAAAAAAAAAACCTGTTAAAATCACTAAAACACGTTCGGGTAATCACAAGAAACGATACTCACTATAATTAGTTTATTCATTATTTTTTTTATTTTATTTTTTAATGACCAACTCGCGAGGCGCGCGATTGTATACTGGTGAAACAAGGTAAATGCAACTTTTACATATAAAGCAGTTCATGTTACCCAACGGAGCGTAGTTATGGCAACGCTGATACCATTACGTCACTTAGGGTTGAGTAACGAACCTTTTTTTGAATAGGGTGTGACGCACTATTGATGGAACTCTTTAACATTGGCAATAAATTAGTGTAAGTCCTTTGCAATGGGGGGGTGACTACCGAGATGACAATTAATTTATTTGGGGTATTAATCCCAAATAAATTGGGCAATGGGCAGCAGAAAAATGATGATGATGACTCTGCAATGTACGGTAGGTAAATTTTGTTTTTTTTTTTTTGGTGGGATATCATCATATTACTGCTCCCGCTCTAGGCGGAGCGGAAAGGCGTGTCAGACTCTTACTGACTAAAACCCACCCGTGTTCCTTCAGTTGCCTGTTGCCAGGGTCCCGGTTTCCCTTTCGGACTATTCCGCAACCCTGGCAGTACGGTAGGTACCTACGGTAGTTTTTACTTGTGTTTAGGTAATTATGGTAAAACACAATATAGAAGAACCCGATTTGCTTGATTAATGTACTTGAAATCTTTTAATTGAGTTACGTAGAGCAAAGAATTCTGACATTCCTTTTTTTTGCAGTCTTTTTTATCAGTTTTTTTTTCTTTTGTGTACATAACTTCATTAATTCTAGACCTTTAAATAGTCATTATCATAGTAAGTAATGATGTATCTGACGTTGCACTTAACATACCTAATTTAGTCATAATTGCGAATTTAATGCAACACGCTAATGGGATTCAAATAGCATTTTGAGACGTTCTTACAACATGCAGTTAGATTTATAATTATCAAACCTCTTTGCTACTATAAATATCTATTTCCAAACCACTATCGCTTATACCTATTTATTTATTTATAATTTATTGTACACCATAAAATACATAGCGAAAATAAATAAAATCCGAAAAAAAAAGGAAAAAAAAAAAGAAATACCTATATCCGTCAATGATGGCTAGAAACCATCATGAGGATCTATGTGACGACAAAAACCTATTGTTGTCGTTACGAACTTACGAAGATCTTTCCTTTTAATAATTTGTAAATAAACAAAACACTGTGTATTGCGGTAGATATGACGAGTAAAGTTATCAACCAACATGGAAACAAATTTGGTGCTGTTTCACAAATAATGGGGCACCTAATATCGTGTCCAGCATGTCCTGTTGTTCACACGTTACAGGAACTGATGGACACCTGAAGGCTGAAGGTGCCAAACTCATAGCTAAATTTCGGGCCGACTCTCTTTAAATTGCCATCGACACGCCTATCCTAACTAATATTATAAATGCGAAAGTGAGTTTGTTTGTTTGTTACGCTTTCACGCTAAAACGGCTGAACGGTTTTGAATGAAATTTGGCACATGGGTAGACCATGACCTAGAATAGGACATAGGATACTTTTTATCCCGATATTCCTACGGGATCGAGACTTACGCGGGTGAAACCGCGGGGCGTAGCTAGTAAGATCATAATTATTCTTTCATAATTATTATATCGATGCTTGCTGACAATTAGGCAATTCACCCTAACATAATTAGTTTCACGTCATAGTTTTTTTCTCGTACGATCACACGATTCATTCATGAACAGAGGACCTATTTTCCTCTTGTTTTTATATCATATCAAATTCAAATCTCTCATTTTGAAGTCCACACTATGAGGAGCTCGTGGCTAAGTAATAACAGCCGCTCGGGTCGATCCATCAGGTTAAGCTACGCTTGCCGGGGTTAGTCCGTGGATGGGTGACCATTTTCACATATCGAGACTCCTCCGTGCCTCGGAAAGCACGTTAAACCGTTGGTCCCGGCTGTCATTTGTGGATCTTTGTCGTTACGAGTACGAGTCTAGCCAAGGGGTATCGTATTACCCAGTTACTGGGTTGTGGAGGTCAGATAGGCAGTCGCTTTATGTAAAATACTGGTATTCAGCTGCATCCGGTTAGACTGGAAGCCGACCCCAACATAGTTGTGAAAAGGCTAGGCAGATTTATGAGTAGTGTCCACACCTTATCGACGCTGAATCGGCTTGAGCCGATCACGTATTACCACACTTCGGTTACTTCAACGATCGGTAATTTGGCACGTTGCAAATTCATTTTCCATCGGTGTCGAGTCTCCACCGAAACGATGCGAATGACTTTTGCAAGGATATGAAGCTCTTTTGACTGGCTCAAGCCGCTTCCACGTCAAAAAGTGCTAGTGCACTTTCGGTCTTTTCTCCATACAAAAAGTCATAATCGGCTCTCGTCTATTTCCTCCTCCAATATGGAACAATTTGAAAGATATTTTATAAATTGAATAAGAAGGATATTAACTGTGCCTCTATGTTTTTCTTTTTTCATGAATAGTTGCCAAATTTGTACAATAGTCCTCTAATGACAGCGGATCAAACAGGCAATTTTGAGCATTTTCTGAAGGTTCTAGTGCTTCTACAGATAATATATCATCAAAACAGTAAACATAGGGCATAGAACTAGTTGATATTTATTTTACTGTAAAAAATAATTTCTCTAAGGTCATAAACCAGAGAGAAAACAGGCGAGAGCGTTTGTATGGAGAGGGGACCGACCCTATTTCCTCTTGAGCATAAAACGAAGTTCATAGCATTGCATCACATCGCATTTCAATGATGATGCTCAGTTATAATGTCCTTATAGCTGATCTTTGACCGCTCACGTTATGTGACTGCAATTTTATTGCTAAATAAGATAAGCGCTACAAGTTGTGTTCTATGGTTTCTCATTAACCCCATGGTGTAATGTTATTTTTACTTTATTCGGCTGAGAGATAGGCAACACAATTATTAACAACAACAATAATAACAACAACAACAACATAATAGCAACAACAACATAAAATAATTATTTCAATGGCCAGGGATGTTACGAAAGTAAAAAAAAAACTCTATGATTGTTATTTTTTAAATAACATTATTGACAATCTACAAACTGTTCATAATTATAACAATTCCCACGATACAGAAGTTACATAAAAAACAAAAAAAAATACCTTATGTTGAAATAATTATAATTATGTTGTTTGATAATTTCCTGAAAGACCTCAAAGTCATAAGACTGAACAACGTTTCTTTCCTATTTTATAAAACTAAAACACCAAGGAGTTTGTCATCAAAAATATCACCGTTCCAGTTTTCCCGCATTTCCCAACCCTGTTTTACCGACACCATTTTGACGTCTGGCCGAGCCGCCCGCCGCGCCGGGAAAATCAATAATTTCAACAACACAGTGACGTTTTTCTTCGCCTTGTTTTAAGTGAAAGAATTATTTATTTATAATAAAATGATGCAAGAATACGACGACGACTTCTTCTTTGAAGAGGATAAGATGTATGTATAGTAATTTTTTGTTAAAATGCAGGTTTTTGACGTGTTTTTCGAGGACTCCTCAAATTGTTCTTGCAAAGACCGAGAAGTGACTTCATAAGGTCTTGTTGAGTGTTTTTAATTCAATTATCTTTGGCGCATTTACCATTATTATGATCACCATGACTGTTATAAACGTTGTAAAAAATATTTTGTATGCACTAAACCTGATTTTTTCTGTACCTTCCTAATATTCAAGATCTTACGATTTGTTTCCCTAAAATTTTTGAGGCAAAGGTAGTATTTCCTTATATTATCCACCTTTTCGCCATTGTTTACTCTTCTAGAGAAAATTGGGAAAAGTGGTCGCAGTCATAGAATTAATAGACTTACTGGTCGCAGTGTTTTTGTAGGTAGCTACAGGTGGAAATTGTTCTCCATCCAGCTTAACATTGCACTAATAAACTAGATATAAATGGGAAAGAAATCATTGCAATTTTTTTTTATGTACTCGCATAGTTTTTTTTAAGTCGATCTATTATCAATATTATTATGGGCCAAGTATGTCTGAAATAAAAGATTTTATAATTTAAATACACCAGAATTCTAGTTTACATATTTTATCATTTTAAAATCATCCAACCGTAATACTACGCGTCGGAAAAACGGACGGACGATAGTGATTTCTAAAGGCCGTAGCGCACTAAAATTTTCCGTTCTGTTTTTTTCTTTTCTTAATTTCATTTTATATAAAGTATAATAAAGTAAATGGAATAAAGAAAATAGAATTGAAAATAAAGGATCCTTGAATAAAGCCCCAACCTCAGGCCCCAACTTTTCTCGAAACGCAATTTACGGCTAACCACAGACTAACTACACAGTATGTGCTTTTGCCCGTATCGCAATATCCTCGCTTATCTGTAACTTCCTCTTTTGCAGCATATTATCATTATCAGTTGTTTGAACGACTACAACGTTTGTGTTTTAAGTTTTTATTGATTTTTGTGACAATGTGGCAACAAAACAGTCAATTTTATATTTTTAATGATACGATGATCTACCCCCAGCTTCAAGCGAGCCTTCTGACTAATTTGTTTGAAGATAAAATGTGTGTATTTTTTTGTTCCTTTATTTCTTTTTATTTTTTATTTGGTGATGGTTGACTTTTATTGAATGTGCGTAGATATCCATTGATGAATCAGTGAAAGCTTGTTGCAAATATTGTGTTCAAACGGAGAAATGGATGCAGAAATGCGATCCATATGGGTAAATTTCTGTAGTGCACACAAAAGCCATTGATGACGTGTTTTGATGTTCATTGATGGATTTCTATGTTGTGTTTTTATTTTTATAAAACAACATTAAGTACAGCAATGGATGTTGATTTGGTTTTTGTTTCTGTTGTGTCTTTAGTTTTTTTTATGCATGCGTCAACTAATTTAATCGTGAATTATTGATCTTTAGAGCATAATTTTACTGCCTCCTGTAAAGATACCTGCTTAATAATTTTAAAAATATCGAGAAATTGCCAAAATAGTCGAGCGCTACGTATTGATTTGCCCGCGATTCCATTTGTCAAAGAACGGTCAAAATAAAAGGTTTTATTGTTATTATTTTCTTATTTTTGTTTAGCAAACCAAACGGAAATGTTTCCAATTTGTTACTGCCAATCGATGAAAAGTGAGTTTAATTAAAGCATTTTGTTCTTTTCTTTATTATTATTTTTTATTTATTTATTCTTTTCATTTTCTCACTTAGTGCTTCCGTTACGGTTCAAGAAAGAATGAAGGATATTTCTGAAATCAAAATATTTGAAGAGTAAGTATGTTTTCACCTTTACCTGTGCGAGTACGATGTACCTTTATTAATAATTTTTTTAATGTTTAGACCGCCAAAAGAAGGAACTCTAGATGCAGATACAGAATGTATTTTCAACGATTTAAGATTTGAAAGATATACGATACAACATCAAGATCTCTTGTGAGTTATAACTAAGTACCAAATAATTAACGTCTAATTAATATTTAAGAAACTGTGATTTTGTTTAAACACACGCTACTTTAATATTGCAATTTTAACAAGAAATTAATGTACTACATAATACGAATTTAATATTCTCCCAAGTAATCAAACTCAAAAACAAAGCATTTATTTCAATTAAACCATTTACAGGCACTTTTGAATTGTCAAGGATTCAGTCAGTCAGAAATATGAAGCTAGTTGCCCATTCCAAAGCGTAGTAGGTACCTATGGAGAAGAACGGGCAAGAAACTCCATGGACACTCTTTTAAATCAAAATATTGTTACAATATAATGGTTACATTATTCATGTTGAAATTATACATGTGAGAACAATGTAGAAAGCACGTTAAAAGCGTCCGCAATTATAAAATAAGCACAATTCAAAAATTAAAATAAGCCATGGCAGCTAAGAAATGACCAGTAACTGACGGCGCCCGTTCACGAACATGACGCATGGATCAGCACCATTCAGCTCAACCATTTTGAAGGGAGCTAAATGATCCAACACTATTATTTTATCTAACGCCACAGATCATAGAATTTTATATTCATTGGAATATAATTAATCACGAACAGACTCCTCTATTTTCCTTAATTCATTACCTATACTAATGCTTACCTGTTTAAAAATCCGCAAATGCAATACAAACAATAATTACATGATACTACACTTTATAATTCACGCTCTATGTATTGTTCATTAGTTCTAACGCTATAATTAATGTAGGTAATGACAAACATACATACAGGTAAATCCATTACCCTTCTTTTTTCTAAGCTAGTCCGCAAAACAATTTCAAGCATAGTTTTTTTTTTCAGGGGATATGAAATCTCAGTAGATTGCTAGAAGACTAATTTATGCATTAAGCTCGGACTAATGTGTGATGCTCTTGAAGATGCCTATTTTGAACGATTTCATCTAAAGATCTAAGAACTAATCAAACATATTTATAGCAAAGGCTATGCTGCCATTTTGAAGCCCACTTGCATCGATTCAATCAGTCTTCGTCATCTTCAAACGATTGACGGAAACAGGAAAACGTTTTAAAATAGTTTAGCGCTAAATAAAACGTTTTTATTTGATTTGATTTGTAGTGCAAGCGGGCCTTATAATCTGGCCGTATTTATTGTACGCTAGTAATAAAATCTTACTAAATGCACCCGTTATTTTATTTCTCCTTAAACCCTTTAATCACTTTAAGGTGTGTCTAAACATAAAGCGGAAATCGTGCGCGGCTGCCGCACGCGAACGCTTTTGCATGTCTTCCTGCCGCACAAAAACATGATAACCTAACTATACTCCATTTGAAATAAGATTAGACATTCAAACAAATACCAACTGTCTACTGCAGCTCCCATTTGTCATGCCACCAACGCAATAAAAGTCAAAATCGGTTGAACGGACTGTAAAAAAGGTTTGTTTAAATGTTTAACATTATTTCAAATGGGGTATAGAGCGCGGCAGAATGTGTCCTGCAAACCACAAGTGTTGCTTCTGCACTCTTGCCGCTCAATGTTTGGACACACCTTTTGAATCGTCTGGCTAAATCAAAACACGTAGGTAAGTCTAGGTATGTATGCTATATCTACTCTTTAAACCAATAAATAATTAGCAGAATGAACCTGTAGAGTTCCCCCTATTGGGACCATCCACCACGTGGACCCAGTGCGGGTTGGTGGATGTCACATCATGTCTTCGAATAATCAGTACTCAGTGTATATTTTCAGGGGTATGACGGTAACATCAGGGAGCGTGGTGCTAAGCAAAGATGAGAAGAATCTAATAGGGATCAGCATCGGTGGCGGGGCACCGCTATGTCCTTGCTTGTATATCGTACAGGTAATATTGACCAATCTACCTAGCCTTTTCCCAAATATGTTCGGGTCGGCTTCCAGTCTAATTGGATGCAGCTGAACACCAGTATTTTACATGGAGAGACTTCCTATCTGGCCTGTACAATACAGTTATTGGCTAGCACGATACCCCTTGGTAAGATACAGGTAATATTGACACTTTGTTACATAATTATAGTTTACGGAGGAGCTCGTGGCTAAGTAATAACAGCCGCAGGGTTCGATCCATCAGGTTAAGCTACGCTTGCCTACACATCGAGACTCCTCCGTGCCTCGGAAAGCACGTTAAGCCGTTGGTCCCGGCTGTCATTTGTGGATCTTTGACAGTCGTTACAGGTCGTCGGAAATCTGACAACCAGTCTAGCCAAGGGGTATCGTATTACCCAGTTACTGGGTTGTGGAGGTCAGATAGGCAGTCGCTCCATGTAAAATACTGGTATTCAGCTGCATCCGGTTAGACTGGAAGCCGACCCTAACATAGTTGGGAAAAGGCTAGGCAGATGATGTTACTTAATTACAGTTTTTCCACGTAGGAAGTTCTTTTTGTCCAGGTTAAATTGAGGAGACGGTGAAGAGGAGACTATTGAGAAGATATTTGGAAGTTGTATTATATCCTTAGTGGTTTCAGCCTGAATTTTTCTCTCCGCCCAAATGGTAGCATTTGAATCTAGCGTTAACTCTGTGCTAGCGTCACGTAAATTTTTTTGTATTCAAACTTTTAAACAAACGTCGCGTTGATGCGCATTTTTCTTACCTGTTTCGCAAGGTGTCTCAGTCACTCCCGTGGATGTTGGTAAAGGAGATCATTCACCGTCCATACATTTTTGGGCTAAATGTGAAAGTAGCCGGCCATACAAAAAAAGATCTATATTCCGAAAAATATTGAAAACTATTTTTTTTCAAAATCGTTTTTTTTGTTTGGTGATGATTTATCCCAAAATGAATGATTTCCTTTATTTTTAATTCCCTTTTGTTGCCATACCGACGTAAACTTCGTAGATTTAAAATATTGCTTCACTTTTCCAGATCTTCGACAACACGCCAGCTTCAAAGGATGGCACACTACAAAGTGGAGATGAGTTGGTCGGAGTTAACGGACAATCTGTGAAGGGAAAGACTAAAGTTGAAGTGGCCAAGATGATACAGTCTGCTAAGGTTAGTAAACACTACAATTTCGCTAAACTGATCAAGTTTACGGAAATAAAAATCAAGAGTTTTTAGAAGAAAAATGAATGAAGTCTCACTATTTGGATATTGACGGTTCAATTAAACGAAAGACAACAAAACCATTTTTCTAAGAGCAACTTTCCCATAACTCACAATTGGAACAAAGACTAGAAATTGGGGAAATCTTGTAAGACAGCCCAGGCAAGGCAGCGCTGTCTTATGGACTAATTCTAACTTTAATCCAACCATACTAATATTATAAATTCAAAAGTAACTCTGTCTGTCTATCTGTATGTTACCTTTTCACGCCTAAACCACTGAACGGATTTCGATAAAATTTGGCAAGAAGATATAGGGCATCCCGGGGAAGGACATAGGCTACTTTTTATCGACATACCACGCGGGCGAAAGCTAGTATTATAAATGCGAAAGTGAGTTTGTTTGTTTCGCTTTCATGCTAAAACGGCTAAAGAGATTTAGATGAAATTGGCACAGGGGTACACCATGACCTGGAGAAGGACATAGGCTACGTTTCATCTTCGAGCGCAGACGAAGTTGCGAACAGCTAGTAGTCTATAAATGATTTTTCAGTGTCTATATCGATATACATACAACATTTTCCAACTCTTTCTCTCTAGGACGAAGTAACAATAAACTACAACAAACTGCACGCGGATCCGAAGCAAGGCAAGTCTTTAGACATTATAATGAAGAAGATGAAGCATCGACTCGTGGAGAACATGTCGTCTGGAGCAGCTGATGCCCTCGGACTCTCCAGGGCCATACTGTGCAACGACACTCTTGTTGCCAAGCTGAATGAACTGAGGGAGACTGAAACAACTTATAAGAGATTGGTGGAGAATGCTAAAAGGTAATATGATTCGTTTGGCTGTAATTCACTTTGTATTGGCTACTATGTTGGGGTCGGCTTCCAGTCTAACTGGATGCAGCTGAATACCAGTATTTTACATGGAGCGACTGCCTATCTGACCTTCACAAACGTAACTGGGTAATACGATACCCCTTGATTAGACTGGTTGTCAGACTTTCGGGCTTCTGACGACTCGCAATGACTGTCAAAGATCCACAAATGACAGCCGGGACCAACGGCTTAACGTGCTTTCCGAGGCACGGAGGAGTCTCGATATGTGAAAATGGTCACCCATCCATGGATGGATCGACCCGAGCGGCTGTTATTACTTAGCCACGAGCTCCTCCTGCCTCGATTCGTTTGGCTGTAATTATACAGAAGTATTTAATTATTTATTTAAAGGGTTTTTTATAGTTGACACTTTCTTGTTAAAATACGTTATAACAAAATTAAATTTATTGAATTCAATTTAAAGTGTATTGGTATTAAAGTACCCATAACCAGGTTGACCGATGTCACCGTCAATCAGTACAGTACAACTTTTTTCTTTATGTCCCTCGGGAATGATCGTATTTCCGAATACAAACCATTGCTAATTTCCAAGTCCATTAATTATTAGATTTATCGTGTATAATATAATAATTTGAATTCATAACTAAGTACTTTATTGTGGTTTGTTTTATTTCCGAATACAAACCAATGCTAATTTCCATGTCCATCAAATTGGATTTATCGTGTATAATAATTTGAATTCAGAACGAAGTACTTTATTGTTGTTTTGTTTTGATTTCCGTGTGAACTATATGGAGCTGTAAAACTATTTTCCTTAAACTATATCATCAGCATAATAATCGGTCCAAATGTCGAGCAGATACCCCCGTAAACATTTATATTTTAAAACCTCATTATTTTCCCAGAATGCTGAAAGCATACTTCGACCTCCTGCAAACCTACAAGTCAGTTGGGGACATATTCGCCGCTATAGGTGTGCGCGAGCCGCAAGCGCGGGCTTCGGAAGCATTTACCAAGTTCGGACAGTACCACAGACTATTGGAGAGAGATGGTATCAAGATGTTGAAGGCCTTGAAACCCGTGAGTTGATTTTTTGTTTTTGAAAGCACAAATTAATGTTTAGCAAAGTAGAAATCATTTACCATCAGTATCTGTTCTCTGGTATTCTTTTTATCTGTATTAGAAGATTGTATTGTGTCGTCAGTCTCTCTACTGCAAACACCCACAGCTATTATAAATACAATTACTAGGCAGTTAATATGGAGTTTTAGAAAAAAAACAAGTTTTCAGAGCGGTTTCTTTGTCACTCATATACTTATTTCTGATAGTTTTGATGTTCTAAATGTGCCTTCCTAAGGCCGCATTCATGTAGAACGCTGGTAACCAGTGCCGATATACCAGCGGTTGTCGGCGCCGGTTCGCGCTGATTCAACAAAAAGTATAAAAACTGCCTGCGACGACCAGCACTCGTCAGCGGCGACAAGCGCTGGCATATCGGCGCGTTACCAGCGTTCTACATGAACGCGGCCAAAGCCGTGTATTGTACGATTTACGATTAGGTACATAATTATGGCGGCATGCGACCACATTTTAGACTCGAATATTTTCTTCTGATATGCTTTTCAGTGATTATTTTTTCGTTTGGTTTTACTTAGTATTTTTCTTTTCTTTTTTTGTATTTCTTCATAAAAACACATTCAAGCTTACTTTATCTTACTTCTAAAACTTCTTTCGTTTCCAGATCCTATCAGATA
This sequence comes from Lithophane ornitopus, assembly GCA_948473465.1. NCBI lineage: Eukaryota > Metazoa > Arthropoda > Insecta > Lepidoptera > Noctuidae > Lithophane > Lithophane ornitopus. The sequence goes on along the minus strand of OX419637.1, from coordinate 11,357,537 downwards.
TGGGCACATATCTCAACAAGGCGATCCCAGACACAAAGCTGACCATCCGCAAGTACGCAGACACGAAGTTCGAGTACCTCTCGTACTGCCTTAAAGTCAAGGAAATGGATGATGAGGAGTACGGGTATAACGCACTGCAGGAGCCGCTGTACAGAGTGGAGACCGGCAACTATGAGTATAGGTGAGTGTCAACAGAGTGGAGATCGGCAACTATGAGTATATTTTAGTTTCAATAGAATGGAGATCGGCAACTATGAGTATAGGTGAGTGTCAACAGAGTGGAGATAGGCAACTATGAGTACCTATAGGTTAGTGTCAAAAAAGTGGAGATCGGCAACTATGAGTACCTATAGGTTAGTGTCAAAAAAGTGGAGATTGGCAACTATGAGTATAGGTTAGTGTCAAAAAAGTGGAGATCGGCAACTATGAGTATAGGTGATTGTCAACATCATTCTCCTGCCCATAACCCAATGTATTAGGGGTTTCGCAACATCTCCTTTACTTCCATATTTCTCTACAAGTAGTCATCTCGGTAGTCACGCCCTTTCTAGCCATATCATCTTTCACACAGTCCATCCATCTTTTCTTTGGTCTTCCCCTACTCTTATTAGATCCACATTCATACTCAAAACTTTCCTCACGTCATTTTCCTCATTCCTCCCCATCACGAGCCCCTATGACAGCCCATTTCCACACAAAGTTTCGATCACCGGTGTCACTTTCAGACTTCCTCTTATACAGGATGGATTTTAGAGATGGGGCAATTACTAAAAAATTTACTATTTCAATTTCAACTCTCTCTTTGCGTGTAGACGCCTTTGTCCTGCAGTGGGACTGTAATATGCTTGTATTATATTGCTATCTCTCTCTCATAGAAAAAGAAAAACTAGCTTTGTCTCTGGGATAGCAACGCGACTGGGATGTCTTTGGTATTGCAGGAGACGGTGGCCACTGAAAATAAAGTGCGTTCCTTACTATATTTTTATTTCTATAATCTTTTTATTTCCTTCCAGGCTAATTCTCCGTTGTCGTCAAGACGCCAGAACTCGGTTCGCCCGTCTTCGTTCCGATGTGCTGGTGAAGTTAGAACTACTGGAGAACAAGAAGACCCAAGATGTGGCTTACCAGCTGAGGAGGTTCATACAAGGACTTGCTGTTTATCATAAGTAAGTATTATACCTCTAATCTGACCAATATAAAGTCAGGGAAATTCATTTTTAATAAGCAAATTGACTACCAACTTCAATTGTATGTTTATCCATACTATCTTTATTACAACTGTCATTATTTGAAAAATTGTATGAAATGGCTATAACACGGCAAATTGTCGGATGGTGCCAATTTGTGCAAGCGTGGGGATTGGATTGATCTAGGGATCCTCTAATTGCTTGCTTGCTCGTGGTTGACCTTATGAAAACATTGTTCACTTTGTCACTTTGAACTTGTTACTCGTAAATTGATGTAGCTGTCTATCACTTTTAACGCCGCCATTAGCATCGTAAAATGTGACGTCGTGTACTTAACATGAATACTGAACACTATGGTCAAGGTATTCCTAGGCCAACTTAAGTGTCGGAAATACATTATTACCTTTTCAAAATGTAGAACAGCTTTAATAAGTTCTTGTTCACTAATTAAGTACAATTTAAGACTAGCCTTTGTATGAACAAAAAATAAAAAAAAGTGTTTTTACACTTTTTTAGATTTTTCTGACCATTCCCCGTTTATTTCAGTGAATCAGTGGAACATCTGAATGACAACTCAACCCTGTTCCCGGTCGAAGTAGATCTCTCACAGAACGCTTTCCAATACAAATCTACTGCGCAAATCATTCAGGACAGTCAAGAAGAAGAGGAAGAACTAGAATTTGGCAAGGAGATCCACGAATACCACGACATATCTGACAATGACGAGAAAGAAGCCAAACTGGTCAACAGACGTCAGACCAAAGACAATGATGACACTGAATCGTCAGAACAACTGCTCCCCGATTTTGACAACGTTGCCCTAACTTTTGACAAAGTGGACAAATCTGACAACATGGACAAAACTGACAATATGGACAATTTGACGCTTCTGACGGAACTTGGATTGGCTGATACGAATGTCCAAGATGATTTTGGTGATTTTCAGAATGGATTGCTTGACGAGTTTCTGCCCAAAGGCAGTGGGGATGATAAGAATGATATTTTTGATAAGTTGTTGAGTGATTTTAGTCTTTTAAATAAATAGATTATTGTGATGTTGGTATTTGAATTTAAAATAGTATTTATATGATGAAATACAAAAAAAATAAGTTATAGAAATTGATGAAACATTCTGAATGTTTTTATCATTTAAAAACATTCAGAATGTTTCATTGAATTTTATTTCGATTTATGTTTGAATGAAAACCAGGATAACAAAAAGTAATCATTTATTAGTAAATAAATAACTCGCAAGACAAAATAACATTTCATAAATTAGTATCCTTAAAACTATTCTACGTTACAAAGTTTACAGACGAACCGATACGGATACGTTTTTGCTCCTACAGTCTTTTCAAGTTATTTTATTCATTCATCTTCATTCATCCTTCCTGAGTATCCTTGTATCAAACCATTTTAATAATAGTAATGATGAATAACCCTCACTTTCACTGGCCACGGAGCGATCAGCTTCTTTTCTTTTTGTTTTTTCAACCCCTTAATATTCTGCAAATAATCCTTTACTTTCTGACTGTACTCCGGAATATTTTCATACGTATCTACGATCAATTTTCCTTTGTTCTGTAACTTTGGTATGATGTTAAGAATATCCAATTTCTGGACTTTTTCGAAGTCTATCGTGTCCGCAAACTGTTGTAGTGAGGAGGACGCTGTGTCTGTTATGGTTTGTAGTGTGTTTGCAGCTGTATCTTTGAGCTTTCCCAGGTCTAGGTTTACGAGATCTAGACTTGCTAGTTTGTCTAGCGTTGCTGATGTTGAGTGGATGAACAGAAGGGCGAGCTGAAAGAAATATTAATAGATTAGGATAGATAGATGTAAAATCAAAAAGCTCCTTGGGAAATTCTTGTAAGGGGAGGTGCTTTCTGTCAAAGCAGACTGTGTTACGGCTTAAAAGCATATATCAGCCTATAATGTTCCCACTGCTGGGACACAGGCCTCCTCTCTGTGAGAGGGAGCGGGCCGTAATCCACCACGCGGGCCCAGTGCGGGTTGGTAGATGTCCTATGTCTTCGAGTTTTTTTTTTCTAAGACATGCCGGTTTCCTTCACCGTTTTGAGAGCAGTGGTGATGAAATAATTTACAAAAATTTAAGCGTCTGCCTGGATTCGAACCTACGACCGACAACTCGTAAATCGCAGCCGTTACCACTGGGCCACACACGGATATCTATGAGGCCACCACTGCACTGCAGGGTTTGAAAGGTGCTTCTAAATGCCAGTGAAATTAAGTCTCATTTCCTATAACGTCACAAAAAAAAACTTAACAAGATGATTATAATTTCCGTTTTTAATTAAAACAAACGGTTATCTTCACATTTTTCTGCAAACCTCAAAGAAATCACTGGACCGGTGTACATTAAATAATTGCTTGCTGCCTTGCCGTTAATGCCACTCCACACCTACCTTCTCCAGATATCAATCTATCTAGGATAACCTAACATTCCGTGGTTCAGTCGCACAAAAAAAAAACACTGGCCTAAAGAACTGGCCACTTTCCCACCACAAAATTAAAAACAAAGTAACACTGACTAATCACTCACCAGGATGTAAGACTTCATGTTGATTACCAGGTAAGCACTGCAGTACTGGTCGCCGCGGATGACTGCCTCATGATATAAACTAATCGTTGCACAGTGCACACTAAAATTGACGGCAGTCTTATTCTGGATGATGACGTTCGAAAGTTGGCGATCGGTTTGTCGCCTACTAACTTATTAGGGCACCACATCGAGGGTATCGTTTGCTTTTCCAAACCACTTTAGACATTGGCAGAATAGTCGACATCGGCTTTGCTTGCCATAATAAAAAATAGAATAGAGGGTAGCGTTCGTTGAACGTATAAGCAGCGGCCGAACCTCGTCAACACGACTGTTATTTTGGTAGGCGACACGTTAAAGTACGTAGTTGGTGAACCGCAACCCACACAAAATGAGCTATAGCACAGTTTCTTAAAGTAACAGTATTATGTCTCGGCAGTGACCTTGAAATAATTACCTACGGCCGCTCGGTAGATAAACCTTCCGCGTCCGTGCGTAACTGCCGCGCACTCAATACCTACTGTTGCGTACTACACTGAGATTTCCAAGCGCGTCATTTCAACCGTTTTCTATGAAGATATATAATACTGTTATTAATTTATACTGTGGCTATAGATACTAACTATGATTCTGATCCAAAATTCCGAAATTTAACCACATTGTAAAATCTGAAAAACTTTACCCTCCTTCTGGGGCAGTCGGGTAAAAATGGGAAACCATCAAGTGGTCATACCTACTTTAAATGCAACAAGAAAAAGATAGGTACCTACTTCGGCAAAAAAAGACTGTCCTTACAAGTCCCAGTCTAAGGTCAGTCAGGGTAAGAAAATGAGCCCAAAATAAAATAGATAAGATAAGATAAGCATAATCATAAATATTATTATTTTATTTTGAGATATTTATTTGCAAATGAATGAATATCTGTTCAGATGACACTCAGCGCCATCAAAATGGGTCGTAATAAGAACTGAAATCATCATCGCCATCAGACAACAGTAGACCCTGACTGAACATAACGCCAATCCTCAGCTACTGACATCCATCTACTATCTACTCGCCACGAAAATCGCCACATTTATGTAGGTATTCGTCATGAAAGCAATCGATCGATTAAGTATCGAATTGGTATCGAAAACCAGAATACTCCTCCCAAGGGAAAGTGTACCTGTACAATGCTTGTCCCTTGCATGTATTATAGGTATCAAAATTCAAATCACAATATCAACGATCGCTTTCTGAATGACAAAGTAACTCGACATAAAGATTTATAGCACTTTGATCATTGTGATGTAATTATGTAGGTAATGTTATAGCATTTTGATTATGTTGTGGGTACTAAGTAGTGCTAAGTAGGGTGAAGTTTGAAGGTTTGATTTTGATTTATTTACAGCACTAGTTTTGGGTCAAGAATAATCTTCTATGGCAAACAAACAGATGGCTCAACTGGTGCTAAAGTAGGTAAAAGTCGCTTTTTTTTTAAATGGCCGCTCGCAGGTCCACCTCCGAGCTTGTCGGCTGCTTCCCCGGGCTATCCTGTGAAAGACTTAATAAATTTAGGCCTCCAAGCAGGGCATGAAACATAAAAACTAAGCTACTTCACGCTAAGGGCACCCCTACGGGATACAGACCTCTGCGTGGGCCATAATCCACCATACAGGCCAGAGTAGGAACAACCCACTCTGGATGTCTACGGTTTTATGGTTCTAAGACATGCTGGTCTCCTCACGATGTTCTCATTCACCATTTTGAAAACAGTGGTAATATAATTTATACAATCTGCCTGATTGGATTCGAACCTACGTATACGTACAATCTCGCAATCCGCGACCGGATGTGTCCGTGGGTATTATGTAGATATTCTGGTACCAAAGGGATCCTAGGAGCGTTCTCATCCCCAGAGACAAAGGTGAAATGGTATAATGTGCCTGTCATTACACGGGCAGCCTTGCTGTGACTCCCGGATTGAAGAGTACTTACCATTCAAACCGGATCAACGATGCTTCATCATCATCTGCCTAGCCTTTTCCCAACCAAGTTGGGGTCGGCTTCCAGTCTAAACGAATGCAGCTGAATACCAGTATTTTACATGGAGTGACTGCCTATCTGACCTCCACAACCCAGTAACTGGGTAGTGGATTATACGATACCCCTTGGCAAGACTGGTTGTCCGACTTTCGGGCTTCTGACGACCCGTAACGTCTGTCAAAAATCCACAAATGTGCCGGGACCAACGGCTTAACGTGCTTTCCGAGGCACTGAGGAGTCTCAATATGTAAAGATGGTCACCCATCCACGGACCAACACCGGCAAGAGTAGCTTAACCTGATGAATCGACCCGTGCGGCTGTTATTACTTACGGCAACGATGCTTACCGGCATAAATATGTATGTATGATGGTGGTACCCACTTTCCCGGAAGAGCTCCCACCAGCTAGTTACCTAAAAGAGTTCCTTGTGAAATTATTTGTTCAAGGAAGGACGGCTAGGCACCTTCTGCATTACAATAGACTTCACGTTATAAAATAAATGCTAATACTCTGATTTTGAACGCGATTGGAAGCAGGAGTTTCATTTCTAAACTAAGTTACGGTAAGGCCAACATAATTATCAAAACATCAAGCCTGTGTAATTATCCCAAAAGGGTAGGCAAAGCTTTACAGTTCATCCATATTTTTCTTCAGCTGTTTTAAGCCAAGCGCACATTACAGAAAGATCGGGTGATAAGGCCGCCCATTGTGTCACCCTATGTAAAACTTCTACGTTTATATCTGTAATCCATAAATGTTGTACATAATAAAGAGTAGGATTCTATTCTATTCTACAGCCGCAACGGGCCGCAGCGCAACGCATTTTCATACAAAAAAGTGCGGTGCGGCTCGCCTGTAGTGTGCTAGGTGAGTATATGTTCCTTGGCAGTGTGCGTTAGTACCTACATAGAAAATTTACGAAACTGATGAGGGTGGTTTCTGTAATGCGTTGCGTTGCGGCGCGGCCCGCCGAAATGTGCTTTCGTCTTTAAAGGGACGTAACCGGGCACAAATACAAACGATACGCTACTGACCCGATCTGGGAGTCGCGCTGTTTTAGTGGCAGGTGGTGGTTCGATTCCCAAATCGAACCCTGGACCCTCATCAGTCGCACTTGCACACGCGAACTTCCTACTTGGTCTAGTAGTCTTACTAGACCAAGTAGGAAGTTCGCGGTAAGATCTATGGGTGGTTATCTACCTTTTTCCCAACTATGTTGTGGTCAACTTCCAATCTCACCGGAGCTGATGCACATGTTTGTGTTTCTGACTTCCACAACTCAATTACTGGATAACACGATACCTCATGCTCGATTCCCATAAACACAATCTTTTTTTTATTGCCAAACTGGGCAATTGGGCATACAGATTCGTAAGGAATTTTTTTCTCTGATAGCTACTTCCATATGGGAAGGTCTACTATTCAAAACATGTGGTCTTGATAAATGATTTATTTCTGTAAGTACGTTTGTACAAACACTTTTACACGTCAAACACATTTTTAAAACTAGATGAGGTCGGCGTTTCCTATCTGACTACTCTGAGAAGAAAGGCCGAAACAAACTCAGAGGTCACAGTCTCTTTTAAAGTCCAGACATAATCTTGGTCAGATCATGTGAAGATCATGTAGATTGGTGTCTGAAATGGTCTTTTGAGGAAAGAACCACACAGATTGATTGGACCTGTCCAATCAGTGCACGCATTTGTCAGTGATCGTGCAGCTCAACTCAGAATTTAAGGAGCTCAACGATTTGACGAACAATACCAAAAACAGGACATTTGGGTAGTCCGCATAAATTACTCAAACTGCCAGACCATGATTAATTAAAACTAAGGAAAAATAAATAATAAAAAGAAAAGAATGATCCACATAGTCTTTACATTCACAATAATTAAAATAATATAATACTTTACAAAGTAAATAATTCATGTCATTGTAGGTATACATAAAATGTCAATGTGAATATAAAATCCAGAAATAATCTTGGTCAGATCATTTGATTGATTGATTTCTTTACTTCATTTTTGGTAAAGATAAAATTTCAACCAATAACGGTCCGTAACTTATAGGAATCGGCCATTAGTAAAAGTTGGCTTTAAAGTAAAAGTAAAATCGTTTTATCAACATTCAAAATTAAAGTATGGGGTATTGTTGGTCCCAAACTAGGCACAGCCTGTATCTTGAGCTAAATTCAAGTTGCCCAAGGGTGGTTGACCGTTGAATAATGTCATCATGGGAGTAAATAAAACAATATTTTTCTTAAAATAAAATATATTATCGAACCAATGTTACAGCTTAAAAAAATGTATGCTTCAGATAATTAGCTCTAATCCTAGTTAATTATAATTAACAATTAATGCATAACAAAAGTTTTAAATCTAACCTTTGCTACTCACAGTACTTATACAGTGCAACCTTGCCTTTAGAATTATAATAATTATGAACTTTAATTGCAATATTTATTTATTAGTTATTTGAAAAACTAGAAATTTATTTTATTTTTACAAATGAAACTTACGTAATTTAATATTAACATAAATATAAACATAATAATATTATAGATTTTGATAATTCGGGTGGGCCAGTTAGATGCATAATTTACGCAGCTTAGGGTGAGAACAAACGAGCGTAATTTCGGTTACGCAAAATGAGTCGTGTTATTTACGATGAACACACAGATATCTCATTTTGCGTCATTGTGTGATACAAACAGACCTGTTTATATGAAACAGAATGCAGCGTAAATTTCGCTACACACAACAAAATTACGCTCATTTGGCTTCACTCTAATTCAAGATTTCTAAGCGATGCAAATTACTCTAGGTTATTGACTTCTGGCCCCCTCCATAAGGAGGTTATTCTGAATTTCAATGGACATAAGTATCTCATAAGAATATTTTCGGGACGTTGCCAGGTCTCTCTATGGCTAGATTCGCCAAAAAAAGTAGCCAGCCTCAAGAGCATATTCCCAAGTATTTTTATATAAAGCAACAAAAATTGATGTGGAAGATTATTGTGCTCATTATTTTTTAACACGAAAGTAGATGGAAAATAATAGAAATGAAGGGGAAAACCTATTTTTAGAAACGTCGCCAGCGCATAGCTTGTCACCCAAGCCGGCAATGCGTTAGAATTGGCGACATCGCGACGCCGAGCCGGCGCCATGACAGACAGTTGTCCTAAGGTCGCGCATAGAGAGAATGCAGACAGCTGCATTGGCGCCAGCTGTCTGCTTTCTACCCGAATACGGCCTAAGGCTAGGTGGAAATCTATGCAGAACATCGCTGCGAATTTAAAATATTCCAAAACTGCTATTTTTGGGCGATATAAAAACTTAATTTTGAACCCTTAGCGAAAATTCACTGCGTTTTCCGCTCAGATTTCCCCCTAGTCAATGTTGTGTGTTCACCCTGGAGATATCGCCCAAGACATATTGAAATAATTCTGATAATACTTACAAATTAACGAGAAAAAGAAACATAAAAAAAATAACAAAAATAAAAACGAAACTGCCACATTCCGATTTAACCATCAATATTTTGTCTAAATATGAAAATTGTATATAAGGCAGAGTGACATTATTTTTTATTTATTTTCTATTGAAATAAGAAAGCGAGTTCTAGCTGACATGCTTTAAATACATAATATTTATACAACATTTGTTTGAGATTTGTGTGGGGATAATATTTTTGGCCGGTTTTCGATCTACTTCTGGATTTTGGCTTCACTGAAATACGTCTCAAGACACCGTGGGTATTAGCACCGTACACCTATTTAAGTATTTTAAGAAAATTTGTAGTGATCATTTAGTACTTATATTTTAGTACTGAAACATGGTTATAAGGAAAATGCGAACATTTCTTTCTTTTTAGGGCCAGGGACAAATCTTAGCGGGAAAACTCGGCGTAATTGTATGCGCGTTACTTCACGCGCGGAATATTACGTGTGGAATCTCACGCGCTTAATTCAACTCCAATCTAGTAACTTAAAATATTTCTAAGGTCCAATTCTAGGCAAAAAAAATACGAGACTGCCTTTTCTAGTATACCTCGATCAGTCTAAAACAGGCGCGCGAAATTACGCCATGATCAGCGTAAAAAAGCGCGCGAAATTTCGCTGCATTTTCCGCCCTGATTTGTCCCTAGCCTTACTGGTTTTTCTTATTACATTATCCCTACAAAAACATCGAACAAAGCGGGTAGCTATACAATACCTATTAAATATCACAAACGTACAACTCATGTGAAAGGTCTCAAGATTATGTGGCCCAGGATTGCAACTGTGCCAATTCTTCGTCGTCCTCTGGAAATTAAATAAAAATCAAATATTAATACAAGTGTCAGACACAACGTACACAAAATCCGCGCATTGACGTGGACTTGCGGACACCAGCCCGTATTACCGAAGTGTCAGATACTAATTATTGCAACCCTCATTTATCAGACATTCGATAAACAACTATGATACCGAATCAAGTTCCAAATATGAAATATTGAAAATGTTTTTCCACACATTTGAATTTGCGTTGGTGTTGTATTTTTGTATGGAATATTAGTTGGTACAGCCCCATTCAAACTTTATGGCGTTAGCGGCGGCATGAGGCGAGTCGCTGCTCATTAAAAAAATAATGTGTCAACTGGGTGAGAGGTGCGGTACAGCGCACTTCAGAGCCGCTAATTTTTTCACTTTATGAATATCTTGACGTATCATTATGTTTGTATTTGACATTATTCCTATTATTATAGATACCTCCCATTTAATTTCATCTCTTAGTGGCTTTTGTAGACATGATAATTATTCAATTTGTTACAGTCGTAATAGCAATCACGTCTTTTGGTTGAAATAGGTTTATTTTTATTTTTATTGTTTGTCTTGCCAATTATTTTTAAAAGAGTAACCGTGGAGTTTCTTGCCGGCTCTTCTCCATAGGAAACGACCAATTGGAACCGTGCACCTAGCTTCTGACGTTTCATAAGTGCCCATGTAGGTTTATGTGAAATAAAAATATTTTGATTTTGATTTTGACGCCTTGGAAAATTTCCAATGAATACGCATGAGAAAAAAAAAATGCTAATGCAAATTTTAAATGCAAGAGAAGTGATGTACGTCTATACTGACCATTTGACATAAAATTAAAAAAAAACAAATCTTTTTACAGTCCGTTCAACCGATTTTGACCTCTATACCGTAGGCATAAGGATGGCATTTAAAGCAAAAAAAGTTACACAATACCAACTGTCTACTGCAGCTGTCATTTGTCGTGCCACCATCACAATAGTAGTCAAAATCGGTTGAAAGGACACTAAAAAAGGCTTATTTCAATTTCTAATCTTATTTCAAATGGAATATACACTTCTACCCTAATATTATTAAGAGATAAAGTTTGTAAGTTTAGATGTAGGAGGTAATTTCCGAAACTACTCACCCGATTTCAAAAAAATTCTTTCTCTTAAAGAAAGCTACTCTATAGCCAGATATGTTTTATGTTAAGACACGCGGACGAAGGCGCGGGCAGGAACTGTATATACACAGTGATTTTTAATTCACTATTAAAAATCACCGTGTATATATACTATACCTTTCAGAAGGTGAAAGTACTCATGATTATAAACAACTTTCTCTATGGTACCAATTACGAAATAGCAAAATAAAATGCATCTGTTTCATACATTTTCATCGGTTAAATATTGCATTTTTGTATGAAATAGCTAACATATTTTTCGATATTTCAGAGTTGGTCTCATAGTGAAAGTTGCTCATAATCATGAGTACTTCCACGCTTTGAAAGGTTAACAGTGAATTAATAATCACCGTGTATCAAACTCAAACTCAAACTCAAAGCATATATTTCAATTAAACCATTTACAGGCACTTTTGAATTGTCAAGGAGTCAGTCAGTCAGAAATATGAAGCTAGTTGCCCATTCCAAAGCGTAGTAGGTACCTATGGAGTAGAACGGGCAAGAAACTCCATGGACACTCTTATGGATACTCTCAACTCCATGGAAACGTATGTATAGAGTACGAACATCTGTTTGTATGTGTAAGTGTTCAACTCACCCGTCTGCTTAGACCTGCTCGGCTTGGGCTTGTCATGCACGAGCTCGGCCGTGGGCACGTCCGGTAGCTTGTCTGTGGGCACGTTGATACCGAGCATCTCCTTGTCCAGGTCCTCCTGTAAATCATGGCAAAAATGTAGGTATAATGGCCAGTACAGACCGCTACGTGACGTTGCGCGCACTTTTTAACAATTATCGAACTTATTTTCTTCACGAAAAGGTATAATTTCAGTACGAGGGTTGACACGTGTCAAAGTACACTGAGATGCGCGGTGCAGCGTGATGCGTGTACCTTGTTGTGTAGTAAATAAATTCGATATTGTATCTGATCATAAAAAAGTTCGCGTCACGTCGCATCTCGGTGTGAACTGACCCTTAATTAAGCCCCATTTACACTATGCAAGTTTCTTGTCTTTGGCACACAAAAAATTGAAGCAACAAATTATTTTTATCGTCTAAACACTGTTTACAGAGTGCAACTATCATTTTTGCTTCAAAGTATTGTATGGAAAAGGTAATTAAATTGCACCGTGTAAATAGTCACATTTTTTTAAAAAGAACATGAAATTGACAGCTCCCGACATGGTAAAAAAAACCGTTGCCCTCATTCAGCGGCCGCAATACGACGGCAGTCATGAAATTTATGGTGGGTGATAGAAACGATTGTGTCATCAAGATAGACGAACTGGTCTAAAAATCCATTATTGAAGATAACTGAAAAACTACGGAAGCAAAGCTAATGAAATTAATGGGACCACCTCTACGAAGATCGGAAAAAAAAAGATACTCGCCGAATGCGTAACCTATGAAGTTGGTTGAAAATAAAACGACCAATTTCCATACCTGTTCCAATTCTTCAAGCTCCTTCTCAAGTTCATCCTCATCAATATCGTTGGGGAAGGCGACGTTGTTACTGATAGCGTCCGTGATCTCTCGGGAGATGTCGTGTTGTTCCGCTATATCGTCCATTATGTCGTGAACCTTGTCTACATCGCTGTGGGAGAGAGAGATGGAAGATATAGAAACATGTTTGAAATAACACCGGGACCTTAATTTCAGCTAAAATTTATATAATGATGATTAGTCCAATGGTAGCATATTATTATGTATAAGCATAATTATAATTAATTTTAACTAGCTCATAATTACATTGTGCTTGCTGTGTTCACTATTTTAGGGCATGCAGTATTGTGTACCCTTTTTAAGTTTACCTAGTATGTAAGTTATATTATTATGCCCGGTTTATAAAACAATTAATAAAAAAACTTTTTACAAAAAAAAACAACCGACTTCCATAAAAAACACTAAAAACGTGAAAAATAACTTTAATTTCGGAAGTCGGTAGCAAAAAACAAAAATTGAAAAGCAAAGACACCGACTTCCGAAATTAAGTTATTTTTCACTTTTTAGTTGTGGTACCTACCCTACACACATTCGAATACCACTACCTGCTATGTAAATAACAGTGACGGATTCAAACAATATATCGTCTACATACACTAAGTGGGAAAAATACGTAATTATTGAAGCTAACTCAAAAACTACACAAGCAAAGTTAATAAAATTTATTTGGGACCACCTCTGAAGCATGACCTACTCGTACCAAACAAAAAAGAATCATCAAAATCGATTCATAATTGACGGAGTAAACGCGTAAAATACAAAAAAAAAAAAAAAAAAAAAAAAAAAACATACAGACGAATTGAGAACCTCCTCCTTTTTGAAGAAGTCGGTTATAAATAAAAAATTGACATCTGTGCTTTGTGAAATGTATTGAAAAAACCAAGATGACAGCATTGGTTCCGATATTGGCCACGCGCCAGAAGAACCTTGTAGCGTTATAAATACAGGTTGATTTGATGTGGGCCAGTCAGTTATGGCCGTTCATAACTTTAAATATACTCCAGCTCCATATTTGGAGTATTTTATGCTGCTGGTGTATCTTGCAGTGGGACAATAGGCTGGTATATTATCATTAAATTTAAGCTCCATTTCAATAAATTCCTAATAAACATAACATCATCTTTCCTGTATTCCTATGGTAAAGCAGAGGGGTTTTGGACACTCACATTTTGCCTGTTGTGTTTACATCCAATGATATTATATTAAACAGATGTGTTGTGAGCGCGCAATCGTGAAGACTCGGAAACGTCCTAATTGGGACGTATTGATTTTAGTCTCCGACACGCATGGCGACGAGTACGCTGCTGTTGTAGTGCGCTTAGAATACGCAGGAACACTGGCTGTCTCTTTTTTCTTGACTGGCTATCTCTTTTTTCTTGTTGTTTTTATCAAGCCATCTCTTTTCTATCATTTTTACTTGTAGTGAAATGTAAAATGAATGAAAAGTGGGTATGTGTGCTGCCGCTGTTGCGCGATACACTTTTTTCGGTTGTTTTGTGAATGTATAACATATCTGTTAATTTAATATCATTGTTTACATCCAATTTTATATGGGAAGAGACTACTAACTAGTGAGAAATTCCTTATATGAAAAACCCCGTATCGCTTTGCCCGCCTTAGGACTCGAATCCAGGACTCCATGTGCAGCAGACGTATTTGCGAACAATATACCAACGGTCCAACGCGGTAGTCAAACACATCGAAAATCGATTAAAGGCCGATTTTTTGATCGTCAGATAACTCTTATCTGAAGAATAAAAATATGGCAGTTTGACATATTTTATGTTCTATAAGTACAAAAGCTCTCGAACCGGTATATTTATTCTTCAGTTAAAAGTCTTCAGACTATTGACTATTGAGTAACTAAAGGAGATCATTCACCGTCCATACATTTTTGGGCAATAATAAGTATGTGAAAGTGCGTGCCAAACAAAAAAAATCTATATTCCGAAAGACTACGTTTTTCAATTAGATTACTATTAATTATTTTAACTAAAACATACTGAAAACAGTAATTTTCAAAATCGTATAACAGCGCAGAGAATTTCCTTACAGTTTTGGTCCGATAGTAAAAAGTGAAGAGAATAACATGTTCTAACGGAACATATCTTTTTTTTTTGTTTGTCTCCTTTCTAATGAACTAAAGAAATATACTAACATATCCTTATGCGCAAGTTTCATAGCGTTGGCGGCATCGCGCATAGTGTTCAATACTTGAGCGTTAGTATTGGCCCCTTCCAGTGCTTCGCGCTGCGCTTCGATCTGTGTGAGGGTACCATCGATCTGTGTCAGCTGTTTCTCGTAGCGCTTCTTGCGCTTTAAAGCTGCAATGGCCGCTGGAAAGGGGGGAAAGAGGTATGTTAGATAAAAAACTAAAAATGATCCTTATCATGTAGGTATTTGTTTATTTATTTATTGAAATGTAGTCTGTCTGTTTGTGCCGGCTAATCTCCAAAACGGCTGGACCCATTTTGACGGGACTTAAACTTGCAGATAGCTGATGTTATGGGGAGTAACTTAGGCAATTTTTATTTTAGAAAAAGAATTTGGGTCCTCGCCGCGGGCAGCAGCTGGGTCTAGTACTAAAGTATAACTTTCAGAAGCCCATAAGTGTAGCCAGATTCACAGACCGTATTTTGACTTTGCTAAGTATGCTATTCATATGAATATGAACCATATTCCTATGCATTTAATGTTCATATTCGTATACGCAAATGTGAGAAAATGTTTTATGAAATATGAACATTAAAGTTCATAGTCAAAGAGCAGTCTATGAATATACTTTTTCTTCTTCTGCTTATCCCCTACCTAAACATAACCTACTTTAAGAGTTCTAGTTCTACACACTACTACATTAAAAAGGTATTACTACTAGTACAATGGCTGGTCTAACGAGTTGTCAATTAGTTTATTATCTATGAGTGAGTGAGTATGAGGTCATCGGTGTGATTGACATTATAATACTTTTCTACAATCACAAAACTCACACAGATTTGTCCGCCTAACAAGTTGTGATACTTGTATTGGCCAAGGCTTGTCAAAACATGTCATGTATAAAACATGTATCATACATGTATAAATGTTTTTCTCAACATGTATTGTTAACAATTTTTTTGTAATTTTGATTATTATTTAAATAATATTGTTCAGAATCAAGTTGTTCTAACTTAACAGACAGCTGTGCTGCTCAGTTTGTTGAGCCACCTCTTCTTCCCATTTAAAGCACTAGGAAGTAGTGTAGGGCGGGCGTTTTGGGGTCTTATATAATTTTGACATTCAAATAGTGCTGATTCTCAGCCTAGTTTGAATAAATGACTTTTAATTTGATTTATTATGTTTACCTTTTTGATATATGTGTACATGTTGACAAGATTTGTATACAGCTAATCTTTATAACTTGTTTCAGGAGTAAACAATAAATGAAAACTGTAAATACAACATGTGGAATACATGTTTTATAACTTGGTGTAAACGCTGGGTAAGGGTGTAGGTAGGCATCTACTAAAAAGGAATTTTAGGAAGATACTAACTTAAAAGGGTGAATACTACTAAGGAAGAAGTGAAGGGAGGGGGTATTAGGGGCTGTCTAGTAAAATTTGACAAAGTTTGCAGAAATGGTTTGCTGTTTTGATTAATGCATCAATATTGCTGAATAAGATGATGAAATAATATTCTGTAACTTTGTGGTGAACTAAAAAATTGATGAAAAATTGCACTTTGTGATGTTGACAACTTTTTAATGCCCCAATCGAACAAGATTTTAACTAAGTAAAAGATAGCAGTAAAAATAGTGCATAAAAGTTCAGGTAGCACCTTAAGGTTGATGCGCCAGAGTGGCCCGCGAAAATTTCATGAAATCGTCAGTCAATGCACTTACATGAACTTAGAGAGTTGTATTGCTGATTCTAATGTTTATATCTGTAAATCCATATTTGTTACGGCCGCTAATAATATTTAGATCAACATACAACCTGATACTGACCTGAAAATTGCATTTGAATTTCGCGGGCTACCCTAGCGCATCCACCTTAATAAATTAATGTTTACATCTTTCTGCCTAAAGACTAAAATACTGCACACTGTTACCATGAGGTTACAGTTACACAAAGGTTTAATATAGAAGTTCTATTTGTAAAGTTCTATGTATAAGGTCAAAACTACACAGTTTCCTTCAATGACTCACAAAGCAAGAAATCGGTCATTTATAAAAAAGATTTAATAACAACATCCAATTTCATTAGCATTTTTACCTTTTACAGTATTCACATAGCATTTACAATGTTTTCTTTATAAGTGTAATCTGCCTTATACTTTTCCAATGTTTAAAATCATGCCACATGTAAGAACATACATATAGAAAAAGGAGTATGTAAGGAGCGTAGAGTAGCAAGTGGCATTCTATAGTTTCTGGTACCCCCTTAGGAAGAAGGTGTGAGTTTTTGTATGTATGCAAAATCATGCTACATATCTAATATTCTAAAGAGCTATAATAGTTTGTTTCTTTGTAAGAGGTCATCCCTGGAAGTACTGATCCCATTACAAAATTCTTTCACTGTTAGAAAGCTATGCTATTGCCGAGTGTCATAATATATTAGGTCTTTACCTATGAAATTGCCGTTCTGCAGTACTGGCCATTTCAAATCAAAATAATTTTTGTTTGGCTAAGAATTCTAATTTCAAATTAATTTTATTTTAAAAACATGGATTTTTTTTTCCAAAAGTAGTCATTTCTTTATTGATTGGTGTTACATTTTCATCGCATTTCAATCTTTTTCGTCATCATGGATACGTTAAAAATTCGAGTAATTATGGAATATGAGTACCGTCGTGGCAGCAACGCGGCACAAGCGGCACGCAACATCAACGACGTTTACGGAGCTAACACTACAAACCAACGCACCACCTGTTATTGGTTTGCTCGCTTCCGTTCTGGAAATTTCGACCTGAAAAATGAACCTCGCGGTCGTCCGAAGACTTTGGTCGACAATGACGAATTAAAGGCGATTGTGGAAGCTGATGATACACAATCTACGGCTGAATTAGCAGCAGCTTTCGACGTTAGCGTCAAAACAATATTGGTCCATTTGCGTCAAATTGGCAAGGTAAAAAAGCTTGACAAATGGGTGCCCCACGAACTCAATGATCGCCAGCGCGAAGTACGCGTCGAGACGTGCCTTGCACTGCTCAACAGACACACAAATGAAGGAATTTTGAACCGCATTGTTACCTGCGATGAAAAATGGATTCTGTTTGATAACCGCAAGCGCTCAGCAAGTTGGTTGGATCCTGGTTCAGCACCTAAACAATGCCCTAAACGAAAACTTACCCCTAGAAAAGTGATGGTCACTGTTTGGTGGTCTAGCGCCGGTGTGATTCATCACAGCTTCTTACCAAACGGGGTGAGCATTACTGCAGATGTGTACTGTGAAGAACAGAACACAATGATGGAGAAGCTGGCGCATCTCCAACCAGCATTGGTCAATCGCTCGTCTCCGCTGCTCCTGCACGACAACGCGCGACCTCATACTGCACAGCAGACGGTCTCCAAGTTGCAAGAACTGGGGTTGGAAGCTCTCCGTCATCCGCCCTACTCACCAGACCTTGCGCCTACAGACTACTACTTTTTCCAGAATTTGGATAACTTCTTGGCGGGAAAAAAATTCAATACCCGAGAGGCAGTACAAAATGCCTTTGAAGAATTTGTTGCCTCCCGTCCAGCTGATTTCTTTAAGAAGGGCATCAATAAACTGCCACTGCGATGGCAAAGATGCATTGATTGCATGGGTGATTACTTCGATTAATACAAATAAAAAATTCATGAAAAAAAATCGTTTAAATTTTTTCATACAAAACGGCAATTTCATAGGTAAAGACCTATTATATAGTTGACTTCTATGCTGACAGAAGTTGTGGGCAAAAACTAGTAATAATTATAGTCTTCAAGGCCTTCAAGAATTTATTTATTTAACAGTTTAGGTATGTATACGCATATAAACAGACAAGAAGAAAGGAACAGAAAAAAATGTACAAAGGTTTTTTTAATGAAAACTCCCCAGCATACATGCGATAGGAAAGAGATAAAGAGATGGACAATGGATAGATATGTGGAGTTTAAGTATAATAGAGGAAGGAAAATGATTTCTTTGTACAATGTTATTTGTGTCTAACATTTAAGTCTAGTCTTACACAAATCACTACAGGTAAACTAATTATCCTCTTCCTTACAATATGTTTTCAAATGGCAGTATTGATGCAGAATCAAATATTCAATTTAGTCTAAAACTCTCAATCACATGGACGTTAGAAGAATGTACCAACGAAATATCCAAAAATTAATTGAAAAACAAGGTCATATAACTACATGTCAACAAAGAATGGGTTCATGATTCCAAAAAATACGAACAAAACGTACAATAATATTTTAATAGCAAAACTTACCTCGCTTATTCTTCGTGCCATTTTTCCTAGCTGTTTGTATTTCTATATCGATTTTCTTTTCTAGAAACTCTTGTTTTTTGAGCAGCAACTCCTCGGTCTCACGTAATTTCTGTATCGCTTCGTGTGTCGATGGACCCTTTTCTTCCTTCTTTCCACCGAATAACTTCCCTAGGAAACTCATCTTGGCTATTCAATAATCCTAATAAATGCTAAATAAACAACGTGATGCAAGGATTATTCACTTTTACGCGTAAAAAGATGAAATTAGTATTTCGGTTCACAGATTCTTTTACGGGAGTATGCGTCACCCAGGTGACAATCATAATTCATAACATTTATCCAAACGAATGTAGCATTGTAGTGTATCAATAAAGAAATGTCGATCGAAATATAACTATTATATTGGTTTATTGGTTATGCAGATATAATGCGATCGGTAAAATATTTTTATTACAAGTAGAAGATAATACCAGTTATTGGGTTTTATATGCGAAACTAGAATCGAATAAAATGGTTCACTAACTCTATTTCAAAACGCACCATGACTCAAGCTGTTTTCTGTCAAAATATAACACGACCGCATAAAATAGCACATCCTTGAGTATTTTGTACATTTTCTGTTGCAGTATTGCTATCTTTTGAGTGAAGTACCTGTGTTAAATTGTACAAAATAATTGGAGATGCGGATGTAAATAATAAGTTATAAGTAACTAGCTTCTGCCCGCGGCTTCGCCCGCGTGGTATGTCGATAAAAATTACCTAGCTTATGTCCTTTCTCAGGCTCTAGACTTCATTTAAATCGGTTCAGTCGTTTTGGCGTGAAAGCGAGACAGACAGACAGAGTTACTTTCGTATTATAATATTAGTAACCGTAAATCGTGCGTTTGCACTGGCGAAACATTACAAAAAAACATGTTTAAATCTCTGGCAATGTTCCATACAATTTTCTGTCAAAAATTGTATGGAACATTGACAGCTATTAGAGAGTTCAAAATGTTTTGTCCTATGTTCCCCAGTGCAAACGCACGGTATGTAAGGATAATAAGTTACTACTGCTAATAAGTTTTCATTTGTGGGTAGGCAGGGAGGATCGCGGCCTCGAATTCTCAGTGAATTTATTATTAATCAATGGTTTCTAGATATTTTCGGTTGCAACCGAAGAAATAGCTTTATTTTTGCGATCGATAAAAACAATACTGTGCATGCGTAAGTAGAATATTGATCCCAACTAGAGAACCCCTTCACTTGTACCTAGACTGACAGTCACGAGGCAGGGTTTTTTTTGTCATTTGTACAATCAAAATCGGTAGCAATAACAGTCATTTCAGAACGTATCGACTTCTGACAGTAATTTTGTTTTGAACTGATGACTTTGACAGTTTGGTTTGTTTGACTCACAGTTGTCAATTGTCATCATTCAGCTTAAAATCCGCCTCATGTGAATAAAACTTACAATTTATTTTAAAGTACTACATAATTAGCATATTTTGTGAATTAAAAACTTAAAGTAAACTATAAACATGGTTCGTGTAATAACTCAGGAGACCTACGATGAGGTCGTCAAGGAAAACATCGACGAGTTTGATATGACTCCGGAAGAAGCTGTAAAAGAGGCTGTGGCCCAATTTGAGGCACAGGTATGTCTCCCAAAAATCCTTTTTTAGTATTTTCATACTTCTTGAAGATACACTAAAGTTGAGGTCAGTCACTATTATATTCCGAAGTATTCGGTCATCGCCTATAAAATCTGGTTAGTCATGACTATAATGAATTCAGATTGGAGGATTTATTCTCTAGGTGATCTAATCAAAGTCCTTTAAATCACGACTAAGTATGTCCGATGACTGTACGTACTTGTACTTGAGAAATATTCGTAGCCTCCTTGGTTGAAATATTAATGGAACTCTAGTTAACTCTATTTTGCTGCATAAAAATAATATAATTAAATTATAGGACAGCAATGCTCTCATTACCAATCAATTATTTACATAGCCATTTCCTAACTATGTTGGGGTCGGCTTCCAGTCTAAACAGATGCAGCTGACTACCAGTATTTTTATTTATTTATTGAGGATCTCCAACAAAAGATGTAGTTAAGTACACAAAAAAATCACAATACATAGGTTTTAAACAGGTTCAATTAGTTACTTGAAACTCCGTAGACATGATGAGTGTACACATGATGTGTGTAAAATAAAACAAAAAAAGTAATAGTTTGATGATTATCTTCTGGGGTCTACAACTGTAGGTAGTGTAGTTACATATACAGGCCACAGCATATTTTAAACTATGAACAAAATTAAATAAGTAACTAACTAAACTTACTTTATTAGTACTAAAGAAAAAATAAAAAGACAAATGTGAAATACAAATTACACATGCAAAATGTCAAAGATTTTTTAAACTTAAACCAAGAGTCACTGTTATAAAAGTTATAACTAAAAAAAAAAACATACATACCTCCTTTTTGTAAGTCAGTTAAAAAATCTGGTTTGAGGTGACACAGGAAAAACAGGCAGGCAGTGGGACATTAAAGACTAAGTTTAAAAAAAAATATAAATTTAAAATCTATTACAATAGCCATAAAATATCAATAAATAATAAGTTAGTATAAAAAACATAAAAAAGAATATTGCTTACAATAGGTGAATACTTCAATAGGTACCTACTTCTTTTAAATAATATAGGTAACATATCAGCGTTCCATCAGGTGTGATAGACGTAAAAAGTTAGGCAATTCATAAAAGTTAAAAAAAAAACCATAGTAATGAGTATATTTATTATGAGACAGGTATTATTAACATATTATCATTATCATTTATTAACTGAATGACATATCTACCCCTGGACATGACTATCAAAACTGGTCCTATACTGCCCACATTCAGCGGAAATGTATACAATGTATAAATATATTGCATTTGGCATTTGGTTTTCAGGGAGTTGATCTATCAAACATTATAAAAGACTTGTCTCTTGGATCTGGAGACAATCATTTAGTTGTGGACACCGTTAATAAGCTCAAGGAACTTTGTGCTGAGGAGAAATTTGATGCAGATGCTGTTCTCAAGGAATTAGACGGTTTGAAGGTAACTTGCTAACTTAACTATCCATACTAATATTACAAATGTGAAAGTAACTCTATCTGTCCATCCATCTGATTGTCAGTCTCTGTGTCTGTCTGTCTGTTACCTTTTTACCCCATAACGGCTGCACTGATTTAGCTGAAATTTGGCCCACAACTAAACCATGACCTGGGTTAAGACATAGGATACTTTTTTATCTCGACATTCCCACGGGTACTATACTTATGAGGGAGAAACCGTTGGGCGCAGCTAGTAGAAAATAAATAATACTGAATTCAGTATTATATACTCAACCTCGTTATTGCTTTATCACCCTATGGTAGAATGTTGATCGGTCGCTAGTTTAGTCATAACTTTATCTTGTCTTGTGGTCAAAATCAACTAAGGGTTAGTTCACACCGAGACGCGAAGCGACGCGCACTTTTTTATGATCCAATACAATAGGTATCGAATTTATTTACTACACAATAAGGTAGAGGTACTTTGACACGTGTAAACCCTCGCACTGAAATTATACCTTTTCGTGAAGAAAATAAGTTCGATAATTGTTCAAAAGTGCGCGCAGCGTCGCGTCGCTTCACGTTGCGGTCTGAGCTGACCGAGCGCTGCGAACAATACAGTGAACCATGCCAAAACTACACCACCGCTCTGTGCATACACGTTCACACGCACGCACTTACAACCATTTACAATCAAACTACACCAAAATATGTGCACACATGTTTACGAAACCGGCCTCACGTCACTGTTGACAGCGCTCTGTCTTGGTTTTTATATGGTCTGAGGCTGATCCTTACCAATTCACCATTCCATTTTCCAGTCAGAATGCCAGAAGGACATAGCCCACAGAGTCCGAGCAGGCAAGGAGGGTGCATACAAACTCCTCTTAGACCTTCTATATTCAAAATACAGTAAGCTGAGTCAAGAGCTCGGTGAAAAAGACACAAAGTTCATTATAAGCACACTGAATACCATGACAGCATTGATGGAGATGCAGCCTGATTTGTTGGACAATAAGGGCGTGGATTTCATTAAAAAGTAAGTATATTTTTCATTATCACCAAAAGGTAGAATGCATTATGTTTATAAATGACAAGAATCAAACTAAAGCAAAGATAATGCTGTCAAAGCAATCTATTGGTAGATGTGCTATAGTCGATGCGTTAAGGCCGTAATACCCTACCTCAAATTTAATCTCGCTCGCACTCTATATACTACTCGAGACCTGAGTGAGACGGAATGGGGTGCTAGCAGCTCTCAAGCCTCGAAAAGTTTAGGTAATTGTTTTTTAGGGTAAAACATAATGATAATTAAAAAAAAAATACATAAGACCTGCTTTATAGTTAGTTCAATTATTATGCAAAGTTTCATGATCTAGTTTGAAGTATTTCTTGAATACCATCGGTTTATAGTTTGGTTTAAAGGTATCTTTGGATTTTTTTTCTATGGAGACAATTTTATGTAATCGTCTTTTCGCCAAACATTGGACCTAGTATCAATCCTCAACTTTATCATATATTTATTTCAAACTTAATGCTGCAGTATTTTCGGCATAACGGAGGATCATGCTAAGCAATTTAAGGTAGGGTACGCCCTTAAAAACTGAGTCGTCGGGTCAATCATTGTTATTAGTCTGTCTCGCTCGCACTTATGGAGCAGGTAGCAAACTAACGATAAGACTCAAGGCGTTTCACATTCTTATTGCTACTGACATTTATGGCCCGAGGACTCGGTTCATAACGTGAGTACTATAGTCATCATCCCCCTCCCCTGCCTTTATCTCATTTTATTTTGGATCAGCCTTCATCTCAATTGCCACTCCCCTTTCTGTCCATATCTTTCACATAGCCCATCAGTCGTTTCTTTGGTCTTCCCCTATTCTTAAAGTCAAATCCAAATTCGTCCTCAACTGCCAAGCATTCACATTAGGGCCAGTTCACAACGCGACGTGAAGCGACGCGACGTTGCGCGCACTTTTTTTTTATTTTTTATTTATTTACTTTATTTTATCCCTTACATGTGTTTTTTATCTACTGTTTTTATTGGGTACTTATTCATTTATTTGTTAGTAATTTTAGTTTTGTACTTAAAGGAGAACATTCACCGTCCATAAATTTTTGGACTAAATGTGAAAATATTTTAACAATTATCGAACTTATTTTCGTCACGATAAGGTATAATTTCAGTGCGAGGGTTGATACGTGTCAAAGTACGCTGAGATGCGCAGCGCGTGTTCCTTATTGTGTAGTAAATTAATTCGATATTGTATTGGATCATAAAAAAGTGCGCTTCACGTCGCGTCTCGGTGTGAACTGACCCTATCTTGTTAGTAGAGACATATTTATCTGTTTTTCAGTATTCTAGACAACGTAGAAAACGAAGATATATTAATAGCTACACTGAGATGGACCACGACGTGCTGTATCAAACACGAGATGAATCGACAGAAAGTATTCGCAAAGAATATCGCTGAAAACCTGAATCTTTTGCTGAAAGTCACTGGCAATGTCAAAGTGAGTACAAAATTTATTTAAAAAACAACGTCGTATCATCACGCCTATAATCCGCTAAGGTGTAGTCAGAAATGTACCAGACCCCATGTAATAGGTGGCAAACCTATTGCTGCTACAGAGAAATTCTAATAATGTTTAAAATATAAAAATGAAAATATATTTAAAAAAAAAAAACATTAATATGTTTTTCATTTGACATGATATCTTCAAGCTGCGCCCCGCGGTTTCACCCGCGTAAGTCTCGATCCCGTGGGAATATTGGGATAAAAAGTATCCTATGTGTTAATCCAGGTTATAAACTATCTCTTTGCCAAATTTCATCCAAATCCATTCAGTAGTTTTTACGTGAAATAGTAAAAAACATATGGATGTTTGTACTACTACTTTGACTACTACTACTGAATGGATTTTTTTTGAAACGCGAAAGTTTGTAAGTATGGATGGATGGCCATCCATACTTACAAACTTTCGCGTTTATAATATTAGTTAGATGAACCCTGAAATTATAATTTTAAATAAACTTTGACATGATATCTATTTTATAACCTCAATTATTTTCGTTGATGGTTTTTCAATTACATTCTAATGTTATTTAAAAAATAATTGTTTGAATAAGTGATGAGATTGAAAGACACATGAATTTGTTAATAATTCCCTTTAGTAAGTGATTCAAAAGAATTTAACCTTAAAAGGGTTTGTTTATAATTTCATCAGATACTTTTACAACAGACTGTAATACTTAAACCTGTTTCAGCTGCTAAGTGAAACTCTGCAAGTGATACGAAAGATGACACTAGACGATGATGTCCGAGTGGAGTTCGGTCGGGCTCACGACCATGCCAAGGAGTTGGGCGCTCAAATGTTGGTGCCTTTAACTAATCTGTTGAAAGGTTAGTCATGCTATAAATCTTCTATAAAAGTTTCTGTAACAGTTAGCTTATTGCCAACATTAAAACACTGGTTGTTTTAATGTTGTCATAGTAACCATAATATCATCCAAACGGGTGTTATAATGTTGTACTAAATTTTATAATGCAACTCATTTCAAAAAAAGAACATTGTCATGCAGGCGCATTTCACTAACAAAGCACCGTAGTTTAAAACAAAAAAGCATTATTAATTAATTCACGTGCATCGTATCCCTCCATTTTTGTTCGATATTAGTTTTGCAAAGAACCTATTATAGAAGATTCATAATATAGGTGTAGATAAAGTCTTGTATGCAACTGTAAATAATTACAAACACACACTCCTGCGATACTATTCGTGTTTTAATACCACTTATTATATAACAGTTGCATAAATAACTATAACAAGCGACTGACGACACTGCAACGTTATACAGGGTGTAAAATTACAATCTCTGTACGCAGCACACCATTTATGAAAATAGAACAGCTAAAATAAAAAAAACTGCAATGGATGTTAAAATACTCGAGCGCATATTATAAAACAAATTCCTCCGCCGCGTCTGTCTGTCGTTCTGTTCGCGAAAAACTCAAAAACTACTGCACCGATTTTCATGCTGTTTTTACCAATGGATAGAGTGGTTCTCGAGTAAGGTTTTAGTATATGAGTTCCAATGAATAATTATGGTGTGAACGGATAGGATTTTATGAAGAAAGCACAGAAAGACCAGACATTTATTTAAATTAGGCTTGTAATAATTAATCAGAAAGCTAGTTGTAAAACAAGGTCTTCATGCCGAAGAACGACAAGAAACTCCATGGAAAATTTTAACATTATTTTATCAACACATTTCCATAAATTCAATTTATCAAAATAGAATATCTGCAGAACACCGACTTGATAATAATGTTAGAATTGATAACCGACTTGATAATATTTCCAGATTACTGGACATAAAATGGATTCTAACATTATTATCTATACAGCGTGCCGCTACAATGGCGACATTAATTTAACACACGGGTAGGGCTAGTGGCCAGTAAACATAAAAATAAAATAATTCGTAAATTGTAGAATTTGAATTTTCAAACAAACTAAATAACAGAAACATAACCAAAATTGAGATCACTCTGTGTAAAAGATTCATTCATGAATCTACCTACCAGCTGGCTTACGTTCTATCGGTACTGCTCTATGCTTTGTCGGCATAATTTCTAAGAAATTGCGCGGCTTTCCTCTATTCGCCTACCATATGATCTTTAACCCCGGCAAATGACCTCGATGGTAATTTAAAAAAATGTAAATAAATCAATAAATAATAACGTTTAATTAAATTCAAATATTTTCATAAAACGAATACGCGAAATCGTATACGTGTGTTAATTTAATGTCGCCATTATAGCGGCACGTTGTATACAGATGGTTCAATCCGCATTTTAGGTATGAAGCTACAAGTACGCGGCGGGTCCGTCGTCGGTCCAATTCAGTGATTAATAACGTAGTTAGAAGACATAAGAGTTATGCTATAGAAAGAGATAGATAGATAGAAAGAGAGGCAACTTCTAGGTGAATATAACTGTAGGTAATTTTTTTTTGTAATTGTGCGACCAGAATTGCACTTTATTGTGTCGTAGCAAGAGTCGCTTTTTATTTAAATTATGATGCGGAGTGAACCATTTGTCTCTCATCTGTGACTTTACATCAAACATAAACCGCCATTTACTATACTCCATTTGAAATAAGATTAGACATTTAAATAAGCCTTTTTTACAGTCCGTTCAAACGATTTTGACTTCTATTGTGTTGGTGGCATGACAAATGGCAGCTGCAAATGGCAGCTGTAGTGTTTTTTGCTTTTAATGCCATCCTTATGCCTACGGTATAGAAGTCAAAATCGGTTGAAAGGACTGTAAAAAGGTTTGTTTCAATTTCTAATCTTATTTCAAATGGAGTATAGTTATACATCAAGAACCGGTCGACAACGAGGTTCCCGAACAATTTCTTCATGCATAGATGCTGTGGTTCCTACGCTGCTTTGTTGAGAAAAATCTTTGTTTTAATTTATACATACAATTCGTACCATAATTCTCGGTTACTCTTTACAACGACCAAATAAAGCTCTAATACTAGTAAATTCTTTTTTTTTTTTTTTTTTAAAAACGTTGCCCCACACTAGGAATTTCTTCCTGTATCGTGGGTGCGTTTACAAACATAGAAACTCACATACACTAACACCCAGACCCGGAACAACTACTTGCAGATCATACAAATATTTGTTCCGTGCGAGAATCGAACCCACGGCACGTTGCGCAGCAGTCCATCGCTCAGCCACTGCGCCAACCGTGTCGTCAAATAAAAAAAATAATACATTACTAATTTTAAAATAATCAATGTTGTGTTTGAAAAGAAACCGTGCTTTAGAGACGTACAAAAATCAGCCAACATAATGACGTCACTCTATATAAATATCAAAGTGGCGATGTACCAGCGACGCCAGATGTTAGAAGCTGTATAATTGCTCACCTTGTAACTACGACAAAGTAAAAACACTATAATAATGTAAAAACAAACAGTTGACTCCCAACGGTAATATTTGACTTAATCCAAAGAAGAATTGAAATAAATCAATATTTTTGGTTTTTGATATCTTTCTGATGAACAAGCCTTTATCTGGAAAACGAATTAAATGCTCGTATAAACAGGTAAAAAATAGTATTGTCACCAAAGCGAGACCCCAAGAAAAAAGGCCACTTTTTAGATACCTCCTTCGAATATGCCCATTAAAAACTTTTACAATGGTGCCGATTCTCATATCACAAAATTCTCTAAACTAGACTAAAAATCACTAAAATTTATTTTAGTCCTGTCAAACGATCAAACTCATTCTGAAATAGACTATAAATGACACAACTTAACTAACTATAATTTAGTTTGACAGCACTGAGATTAGTTTAGTGAAAATGCTATTCTGAATTTGACGATTTAACCTAAAATTTTGTCGTATATCTAAAATCCTCTAACTAAATCTGACTATATTTAATCGCGATTAAAAATGTGTGGAAGAAAATTAGATGTCATGAACTAAAATTCAAACCAACACCTCGACTTCAGTTACAAAAAACAGTACTTTATTTTTTTATTTTCTTTTGCTTATATCTCGAAAACGGTGTGTCCTATCGCAAAAATAATGAAAATTTCGACCCCCTTTTTCGTTATTTTCCATACAAAAACTGAAAAGTTCCATTAAAAACACGTTGAGGCTGCAGTGCATGCGCGAATCTGGCTCTAAAAAAAAAAAACGGGGTAGGGAAAACAAGTACCAAGTGGAGGCGCACGGTTGTCAAATTCGATTTTAGTTGTGTCAAAATAAGTTTTAAATTTAGAGAATTTATTTGGCAGAATAGCTCCAAGATTCATATAGTCAAAAGTAAGGAATTTTAGTGATAGTTTAGTTAGTTTAGTTCGGTGTACAAGAGAATCGGCACCAGTGTCTACGTAAAACATATGAGACAAAACCAACAACCAATGGCTGTACACTGTTTTTAGGTAAATAATTATTTCAGTTCTTATATAAAAGATAGTTAAAGAATACATAGAAATGCTGTTATTATAAACGAATAAAAACCCGATCAGCACTGCGAAGCCTAAAGAGTTTGCTAAAATTATTTTGAGAATCACAATTTTTTTGATATTACGGAACTTCTTTATGAAGCTCCATGATATTACTCCGTACGTCAAAGATGCTAGTATCAGCACAAGCACAATGATGTCTATTATCTTCAAGAGATAGAATCTTAATTGCAGATCATCTTCACCATGAATACTCTTAGCATAGCCATGTACGGCAGTATCGTTAAAAGTCATGGCGAATGCAACTGGCACAGTTGAATTGTTATTATTTCCAAAACACTTACAATGCTCTTTGTATCCAATACAATAACGCATTCAGGGTATTTGCCGCGCTTCTGTAGTGCCTCGGCTATGTTTGCAGACCCACGCACTAGTGACTTTGATGCACTGTGGCGTAAGGAATCTACTTCGCTTCGCCGCAGGCAACGTGGCTCCGTTACACTATCCTGGAATCGATAGCCGCCCGGGCAGACAGTCCGCTAGTGTGAGCCGCACCCGCACTCGCTCTGTTTTAGTTAAGAAGTACTAACATATGCAAGGTTGTTTTGTTAATCCTAATCAGAATTAATAAAGATTAATGATATACAATTTATTTTACAATAAACTGAAATTTTAGAACAAAAACTGGCCGTAATACTCTGCTCTGAGGTTAAAACAGTACTAAACGAATGAGGTTTGGAGCGATATATATTTAATTATAACTTCATATAATTAATTTTCCTGTTTATCACAGGTACCTTAACCAGCACGAAACATGGTACCTGAGGCACATATTTATAATCGTTACTTACCTCGTGTTTTGACTTAGACGTGTTCCCGTCTCTTTCTCGCACTTGTAGTTTAACAGTTGTGCGAAAGTGTAAGAAAAATGTTGGAAAAATGCTAGAGCCAAAGTACGTGCTAATTAACATTTATACACATACAACATATGTAACCGCTAAGTTGCGTAAAAAAACATATTTTTTCTTTATAAGTAACACAAGTTACGGACTTGACTTAAATAAAAAAACTCACATACATACATGAACCCTGAAAACATTACACTCCTTTTTGGGCAGTCGTGTAAAAAAGGAGGGAGTTATACTTTAGTTGAGTTTTTATTTTCTTTGTGCACTGATTTATTTGCTTGGGCCAATTTATGTGATTTTTTAAAGAACGCCGTCTATCTGCCTATCTGAATGTCACAGGAATGTATCTTATTAACCGTAATAAGTAGGCAGTTGATTTATTTACAGAATACATAGCAAAAATAAAACGAAGATCTGTCTTCTTTTTAACCCCCGACTGAAAAAGAGGGGTGTTATAAGTTTAACGTGTGTATCTGTGTGTCTGTGTATCTGTGTATCTGTGTATCTGTGTGTCTGTCTGTTCCATCGTAGCTGCCAAACGGCTGAACCGATTTTGTTTTTTTTTTGTTTTGTTTGAAAGGTGACTTGATCGAGAGTGTTCTTAGCTATGATTCAAGAAAATCGGTTCAGCCGTTTGAAGATTATCAGCTCTTTTCTAGTTGATGAATGGATGTGAGCATCTTTCGCAGGTCTAATCGATTGGAAATTTAGAATTCTGTTACTTCAATGATGAATTAGAAGAATATAGTAACCTGGAACTGATGCTGCAGCATCACCTGGATACAGGATACCCAACTCCCTCACCAACTTACAGCAGAGGTATCGTGTTTGGGCTCATTGGAAAGGTCTCAAAAAATAGGTTACAGATGGATGGTGATCAGGGTCTGATGATAGAGTAGGAAAGAGAAATGAGATTAAATTAGTAACTAGCTTCACTGTGGTAAAAGTACGTACAGCTACGCAGATTTCGGCGAGCCGCGTGTTGATCGTAGCGTTTCTACTAGTAATATAATATGAAATTTAAAAAGCTGGAAATAAAAGTTAAATTTAAAATTTAAAAAACCCCCGAAAAAACTTACTTTTTAAATGCTTTGTTTTTTTCGGGGGTTTTTTAAATTTTAAATTTAATATCCATAAATGTCTACTATAACATTTTTGGTCGTACGGAACCTTAGTGGTCCAGTCCGACTGTCCGACTCGCACTTTGCCAATGTAAAAAAAAATACAATATCCCTATTGTTTATGTCCACAGAAAACACACAACCTCCTTTAGTATCAGAGTTGATGCTAACCATAGCCAGTCTGTTGGTACGTCACGAGCTCTGCAAGATGGTGGCTGACTGCGGGGTTGACTCTCTGTTCACTGTGCTCGCTGATAACTATGATAATGTCGCCGTGGTGCAACAGGCGGACAAGTTGTGAGTGGAATTATTAATATAATTTTTTCATATAAGTAAAAACTGTTACTCAACTACTCTATGTCTACCCTCAGTAACTACCCTATCCTACTCTATGACTACTCTACTATGTGACTAATCTAGTATGACTAATCTACTATGTGACTAATCTAGTATGACTAATCTACTATGTGACTAATCTAGTATGACTAATCTACTATGTGACTAATCTAGTATGACTAATCTACTATGTGACTACTCTACTATGTGATTACTCTACTATGTGAGTACTCTACTATGACTACTCTACTATGTGACTCCCTATGTGACTTCTCTACTATGTGACTACTCTACTATGTGACTACCTATGTGAGTACTCTACTATGTGACTACCTATGTGACTACTCTACTATATGACTACTCTATTTTGTGACTACCTATGTGGCTACTCTACTATGTGACTACTCTACTATGACTACTCTACTATGTGACTACCTATGTGACTATTCTACTATGTGACTACCTATGTGACTAATCTACTATGTGACTACTCTACTCTACTATGAGAAATTACTCAGTAGCAGGCCGATCTTGATTTGGGCCCGGTTGATGGCAATAAGCAATAGCGCGAAAATTATCCTAATTAATAATACATTAATGTACATAATATTCGTATGAAACGCTTGATCACAGTCGCTTAAAGGAATATGGACAACACAAACTTCATATGAATAAGGTACATTTTTGCATGAAACGCGACTGTAATAAGCTTGAGTAGAGTCAAAATTCGCTCTATAGCAACCTAAGTTAAATTTATACTAACATCCATTAAAACCCACACATCTTCTCGGCAGACTGATAATGCGACCTCAAAAACAAACACCGCTCATTATCAATAAACAACGTCTTCTTCTTCACGATAATCTCATTCTCTAACAAACCCCTTTCATGTATTAACTCAGCCCTCAATTTCTCCGTTTGCAAAGAACGCTTTTGCAACAAACTCATACTATCATTGAGGTCTCGTACTTCTTCTATTAAGGCTACTAACGAACCTTCCCTACAATTTTCTACGTTCGGCCTACAATTCTTTGTATTCAACCTTGTTTGAGCGACCTGGATTCTTTGTGACACCTTCAACATTTCTTCGTGTAGCATTTCTAGAATTTTCTCAGTCTCCACTATCTTTTCTAAAGTCAATTTCAACTGATTTTCTAACTCCGTCTTCACTTGTTCGGTTCTCGCAATTCGTTCGCTCAATGATTTGTTGACCTTTATGTCTTGGGAACGAAGATCTCTAGAAGTATTTATAAGGACAGCGTCGACTTTTGCTCGTAAAGTTTTCGATTTGTCGATTGCGATTTTGAATTCGTTTAGGGCGTTGATTGTGTGTTGTTCCCACGATGGGACGTTCGATTGGCCTGGAAAGAAATGGGCGGGGTTAAAGTATTGACTGTGACCAAAGAAACGATGGATAGATTGTGTGACGATAGACGTTCAAAAATGCCTTTAATGTGCCCATTTGAAATAAATTATTTGACTTTGATACCTTATGAACAGGTAGGGGTTGATTACTGAGATGATGGCTATACAAATAAATTTGGATAACAATGCAGGAGATAATTATGGTGATGATAAGCTGTTGTGTGTATGATTGTCACCTGTATTCTAAATCCGAAGTTAATTCAACCTTTATTTAACCAAATTCTACAAAAAGCCTTCAATATAATACGTTTTTTCGAGCAAAGGCCTCCCCGAAATCTTTCCTATCATCCTTCTTCAGGGCCACCTCGATCCAACCCTTGCGGTACGCATCTAGATCGTCTCGCCATCTCTTCCTGGGCCGGCTTCGGCGGCGCCGTCCATCCTCAGGCACCCACCGTGTGGAGACTGTTGCCTAGCGGTCGCTATGCATGCGGCTGACATGATGCATACGTTATATGTAAAACTTTATTTCAAATAAGTACTGCATGCGTCATCTCCAGCGCTTAAAGATCATTACGCAAAAAGATCGTTGACCATTTTGTATGATGGAAGAACAAGATGCCAACAAATGCGATGGCCTCCTTTCTGTTAAAAGTCTCGAAACAATTTAAATAATAGATCGTGTACCTTCGGAAAGTCTCGTCGCTCCTGCCGAATCTTTAACATTCACAGCCTTAGTCTCCAAATAAGCATTCTCGCTCTCATACTTAAAAGCCAAATGCTTATCACTCCAGTCCCTTTCCAACCAATTCTTCGAAGCTACATTCATATCCAGCTGGTATTCTATATCCCTGAGCAAATCTCTATGAAGTTTCTTAACATTTTCTATCAAAGCTGATTCAGTGAATAAGTCTTCTTGTGGTTCATCGTATATTAAGTCAGATTGCATTCTATTCCGTCTCAAATCTAAGCATTCTTCTGTAATATACTCTGGGATTTTCAAAGTATCCTGAGCATTTTTCAGTTGTTGTCTTAGCGATTCTAGAACGTTTATTTCTGCGTCCATGTCTCGTATAGCCCTTTCTATTTCAGCCTTCCAGTAGTTGATATGTCTTACTCTGTGTTTTAGCTGGTCAGTGCTGTCACTATAGTCTTCGCATGAAGTTTGGTTGACCTTTATTATGCTGTTCTTGGTGATAGCGGTGTTGTTGTCTGTGGTTCTAATAATATCTCCTTTTAAAACTTTTTGGTTGTGTTCGTGCCAAGTTTTTATGGTTGATAAGGCGTTGTTTCTATCCCCGAATGATAGGTAATCGCCTTTCTCTGCTGTTGTCATTTTTAGGTCCTTCTTAGAGCTGTTCGGTGGTTGAAATTTATGTGGTAATTATTAGTATGAGACTTAATTTCACAGGAATTTTATGTGCTTTTGTTTATCCGTACGTTTTTATATATGAACCTTTACATAAATCCATATATTTTTTAAATTTGTCTATCGTCGTCTACTTTCAAAGGTTTCTACTTGAATGGGAATATTGTTATTGCAATCCTATTGAGAAAACTTAACTGTTGTCATGGTGATGTAGAGTTACTATAGCGATGGCCTAAATTTTATCTGACAACAAAAAAGGGGTCTTATTTCGTACTAATAAATGATTTATTGACACGCGATGTTTGTAGATAGTATGAATAATATATATTTATTATATTTTTATAATAGAGGTTTAGTATCGATATGAATTGTTATTTATTTTTAGGCCAATTTATAAAAATGGTACTTACAACAAAACGTGTTGAAATCTCTATTTTCTGTCAATGTTCCGTACAATTTTTGACAGGAACTAGAGATTTCAACATGTTTTGTTGTGAATATTTCCCCAGTGCAAACGCACAGTAAAATGAACTGCGTTAATCAACTTTCGTTACTTACCGTACATTAAATGTATTTCATCAATCTGCCTAGCGTTTTCCCAACTATGTTGGGGTCGGCTTCCAGTCTAACCGGATGCAGCTAAATACAAGTATTTTACATGGAGCGACTGCCTATCTGACTTTCACAACCCAGTAACTAGGTAATACCATACCCCTTGGTTAGACTGGTTGTCAGACTTTCGGAGGGCGTCTGACGACCAGTAACGACTGTCAAAGATCCACAAATGACAGCCGGGACCAAAGGCTTAACGTACTTTCCGAATCACGGAGGAGTCTCGATATGTGAAAATGGTCACCCATCCACGGACCAACCCCGGCAAGCGTAGCTTAACCTGATGGATCGACCCGAGCGCCTGTTATTACTTAGCCACGAGCTCCTAATAATAATAAATATAATATTCCCGATACCGGTGGGCTACTATTTTTTATATTTTAAAATGTTTTTATATTTTATATTCTAATATTTAAAAATATAATTTATACGTAATACATACGTATTGAAAATGAAATTAAGAATAAATATAATGTTTTTACAGGATCACAGCATTGGCAGGAAATGACGAAGTTAAGAGAGATCTAGTTAAAAGCGGTATTGTGCCCATCATTGTATCAATTCTATCGAGACATTCGGTGAGTTTACTAATTAGAAAAAAGAAATACTGCATAAAAAAGTCAAAAGTACTCAAACTCAAATTCTTT
The DNA here is from genome assembly GCA_948473465.1 of Lithophane ornitopus. Taxonomy (NCBI): domain Eukaryota; kingdom Metazoa; phylum Arthropoda; class Insecta; order Lepidoptera; family Noctuidae; genus Lithophane; species Lithophane ornitopus. The sequence goes on along the minus strand of OX419637.1, from coordinate 11,321,932 downwards.
ATTGCATTCATGTGTACACCAGCTGTTACATAATAAAGTAAGATCCGACATGGACCCGATTAGGGCACGGCAACATAAAATATTAGATAAAACAAACATCCAGTTAGTAGATCTGGTGAGTAAGTAAAAGTTCTAAATGAACAGACAGCTGTGCTGCTGGGGAGTTTGTTGCGCCATTTCTTCTTCTCAGCTAAAGCATTAAGAAATGGTGAAGGGTGGGCGTTTCGGGGGACTGTCTTATGTAATACTAGCTGCGCCCCGCGGTTTCACCCGCGTAAGTCCCGATCCCGTGGGAATATCGGGAAAAATTATCATGTGTTAATCCAGGTTATAAACTATCTGTTTGCCAAATTTCATCCAAATCCATTCAGCCGTTTTTGCGTGATTGAGTAACAAACATCCAAACACACAAACTTTCACATTTATAATATTAGTAGGATTGACGTTTAAAAAGTGCTGATTCTCAGCCTAATTTTAATAAATGACTTTTTTTTTTTTTTTTTTACTGGGCATTTTTTATTCCCTGAAACTGTAGAGGAGCAGCTTCGTACGGTTTCAAAGCTTTCATTATATACGAAGTATTATTGTTTCTTTGCCTATGCATTCTCTTATGGCATGCAATATGCATAATATAATATGACCGTGGCAGTTTAACTTAACTTTTTTCATTGATTCGCGCGTCTGTACTAGTGTACTTCCACTATTTGATCAATATAAGCTCCAAAAACTGCCAAGCTCCTGCAAAATAGTCGTTCTATCACCAGGTCAATTATTTTAAGTCTTTTTTGAAGTGGAAACTTCTTTAGGCGCGTTGAGCATTTTTTGGGTGAACAAAAATCATGGAACTCGCGTCATCGTCACGCTTGAAGAAATGAATAAATGTTAAGTGAAAACTTCTTTAGGCGCGTTTAGCACTTTTTGGGTGAACAAAAATCATGGAACTCGCGTCATCGTCACGCTTGAAGAAATGAATGAATGTTACTTAGTTTTCACTTCAATTGGCAGTCCCCAAAGCCTGCCCCGCACGTTTTTTTTTTTTCAAGGGAATATTATACCATAATCAAGCAGTATTACAATAATTATGTGGCTGTACTATAGATACAACTCTGCCTAACTCTTCGGGGGACCCTACTACTAAGGCTCCGCTGTCTGTCTGTCCGTCTGTCACCAGGCTGTATCTCATGAACCATGGTAATTAGACAGTTGTAATTTTCACAGATGATGTATTTCTGTTGCCGCTATAACAACAAATACTAAAAAACAGAATACAATAAATATTTAAGGTGCTCCCATACAACAAACGTGATTTTTTTGCCGTTTTATAGATAATGGTACGGAACCCTGCGTGCGCGAGTCCGACTCGCACTTGACCGCTTTTTAACGTGTTATGACAATAATATCCTATATAAGTTTTAACCCTGTTTCAGAGTAACGCCATAGCGACGGCTTTAACCCTCAAGTCTATAGCAGCCCTGTCCCTCCGCGAGCCGACTCACGGCCAACAGTTCATAGACTGCGGGGCTCCCGAGGTGATCATTGAGTGCATGAAGGTGCATCCTCAAGATGCTTCAGTTCAGGTAAATCGATTCGCAGTTAGTTGGTATGTTAGCCCGCGAAATTTAAACATTCTTACGTTTTTTGCAGTTTGCAGGTCATTGTCATGTTGAATCTTGATCATAATATGATTCGCAACCATAAATAATGGCGCCGATTCTCTTGTCACAAAATTCTCTAAACTAAACTAAAAATCACTAAAATTTTGTTTAGTCCTGTCAAACGATCAAACTCATTCTGAAATAGACTTCAAATGACACAACTTAACTATAATTTAGTTTGACAGCACTAAGATGGCACTAAGATTAGTTTAGTGAAAATGCTATTCTGAATTTGACGATTTAACCTAAAATTTTGTCCTATATCTAAAATCCTCTAACTAAATCTGACTATATTTAATCGCGATTAAAAATGTGTGGAATAAAATTAGATGTCATGAACTAAAATTCAAACCAACACCTCGACTTCAGTTACAAAAAACAGTACTGTATTTTTTTATTTTCTTTTGCTTATATCTCGAAAACGGTGTGTCATATCGCAAAAATAATGAAAATTTCGATCCCCTTTAGTTTAGGGAACCCTAAAACCCCTAATTCTCAACATGTTGGTAATTATTTTTTATTTTTTTTCGTTATTTTCCATACAAAAACTTAAAAAATCCATTAAAAACACGTCGAGGCTGCCGTGCATGCGTCTCTGACTCTAAAAAAAACCACGGGGTAGGGAAAACAAGTACCAAGTGGAGGCGCGTGGTTGTCAAATTCGATTTTAGTTGTGTCAAAATAAGTTTTAAATTTAGAGAATTTATTTGGCAGAATAGCTCCAAGATTCCCATAGTAAAAAGTAAGGCATTTTAGTGATAGTTTAGTTAGTTTAGTTCGGTGTACAAGAGAATCGGCACCAATATGTATTTACAGAATTATCATCATTAGAATCTACATCTCTGTTAGATTTATTCTCAAATGTCACGATTTCATGAAAAGTAATTTCATGGAACGAATTGAATTAAGCGATCGAGAAATAGAAATAATTCCTACCTGAGGTGTACCTTTAGTACACCCACAAACTCAAAACTCAAACTCAAAGCATTTTTTTCAAATAAACCAATTACAGGCACTTTTGAATTGTCAAGGGGTCGGTCAGTCAGAAAGATGAAGCTAGTTGCCTATTCCAAAGCGTAGTAGGTTCCTATGGAGAAGAACGGGCAAGAAACTCCACGGACACTCTTTTAAATCAGAATATTGTTACAATATACCACATTTCGCCACTTATGTTTAAATCCCATGTATATGCGAGTCTATTGCCATCAACCAGGCACAATCCAGACTCGGGTCTACTACTGAGAAATTCCTGAACTAACTACACACGTATTCAAAAACGATTTCTCATTACAGAAAAACGCATGCTGGGCAATACGCAACATGGTCGCGAGATGCCGGGACCAGAACGTCAAATTCCACGAATTAGGCGTCGAAAGTATCCTCAACAGTGCCTACGAGAAATTCGCAGAAGATTTCGGTTTCGACATAAAGTCGGCTTTGCGAGATCTCGAATGCGATGTCAAGCTGGACGAGCAGTGGACCGGAAAAGGTGTGCAGTTAGATTATTGATTGTAGATTTAGAAGATTATTGGCTAGAAGTGCTAGAATTGGCTATATCATATTATTGGCTAAAATTGCTAGAATTAGCTATTTTGTTATTTCTGTAATGAGCTCGAAGTTGACATTTTGTAAGCCACACTGCAAACGCCTGATGAGATTAATTTTATTTCAATATTAAATACTTAACACGTTTAAAATACTAATGGGATAACTCGAATACCAGTATTTTACATGGAGCCTGCCTATCTGACCTCCACAACCCAGTAATTGGGTAATACCATACCGATTGGTAAGACTGGTTGTCAGACTTTCGGGCTTCTGACGACCCGTAACGACTGTCAAAGATCCACGAATGACAGCCGGGACCAACGGCTTAACGTGCTTTCCGAGGCACGGAGGAGTCTCGGTATGTAAAGATGGTCACCCATACACGGACCAACCCCGGCAAGCGTTTAACCTGAATGATCGAACCGTGCGGCTGTTATTACTTAGCCACGAGCTTCTCCTCCCAACCTCCCAACTTTTGGAACAGGCCATAGTTAGTAATATCTCGCGACTTATCAGGTCTTCGCTCAAGTGATACGTCGAGTGTCTATTCCGATTCATGGTCGCCACTCGAGGAGAATGTAAACGCGGCCATCGAGGTTTGTTTGTGATAGACAGAACACTTGTAGGCAATGTGAACAAACTTTTTACATAAGGATTATTTCGGAAATCGGATGAAATAAAAACTGACAGACACAGACAGAAACTGTCGCCAATATATTCGAAAAAAATTGCGTGTGCAACACCTTACACTTAAAAAATAAAGAATATGAGAGATTAGTGCGAGAGACAGATTATATATATTTCTTCTCTCTCATGTAACGGAGCAGTGGTGGCCCAGTGGTAATGGCCACGACTTACGAGTTGTAGGTCGTAGTTTCGAACCCTGACAGGCGCTTTACTTTGTGTAAATTATTTAATTGCCACTGCTCTCAAAACGGTGAAGGAAAACATCGTGAGGAAACCTGCATATCCTAGAACCAAAAATTCCAAGACATGTGACATCTACCAACCCGCACTGGGCCCGCGTGGTGGGTTACGGCTCGCTCCCTCTTACAGAGAGGAGGCCTGTGTCCCAGCAGTGGGAACATTATAGGCTGATTATTATGCTCATGTAACGAAATGTGCCCAAACGCTTCGCGTCCTAGAAATTTAACTCTCAATTCTCGAAGTTTCACTTTTACGAGGCTTTTTTGGCTACTGTGTTTATGTGTATGTACAACCCGTGTGCATTAACAAAGCACCTGGCTCGGAACTCAACACGCCCCCCGCTCCCCGCGCGCGCCCCGCCGTCGCCGCGCGGGGAGCGAGGGGAGCTCCAAATGTCATTAAGCCAGGTGCCATGTTAATGCGCACAGGTTGTAGTGTGCGTTTTGTTTGTGCGAAATAAACAATATTTTCTTATTTTTCCACTTCAAAAAACCCTGTATTGTTTACATTGCCTGCATTCTACAGAAAACAGGATACGCTTGCTTATTCTTCAAGCCATTTAGGCAACTATTTATTTATGCATTCCCAAATTGTAATAAGTATTATGTAATTTCGATATTAGCGCCAATTTTTGTATTCGAAGTTAAGGCTCGTCTACATTAGGAGATTTTCTCGTCTGTTGAGAAACGAAATTGTCCAATGTCCATGCGAATCTCGTCCGCGAGTCTCGCCTTTTGTCATGCGAGTATAAAGTTTACACGAGGCATCTATTTTATTTAATTTCCTTTCGATATCCACCTGTTCTTGGCGAGAATATCTTCTCGTGTAAATGAGTCATTAAATACAAGTTTTTTTTTGTAATTTGTCAAATTTAGGTTGTGATAGTTTTAATTTTGTATTTCTAACTGCCTAACAATATTAACAAGACCTTAAAATAAAAATGCAAATTAATTAAAAAATATTTATTGTTACAATAACCTTCAATGATAATTATTAATAATACAAACGTGTATTTGGAAACTGAATTAAAACCATAATAAATCTTATAAAGACTATTATTTTGAATTACTGTATTATTGAAATCATACTTTTGTGATTGGATAAAATGGTTAGTAAAACATTGGTTTTATTAACAGATAATTTAAAATATGAAGTTTAAAATGTTTGTTCCGTATAGTTATTAATAACCGAAGCAATTATTAAAAAAAAATCATTAGCATTGATTTATTCTTTTGGTTTTATTTTATCCGTAATCGAAAACTACAGACCTTTCATTATAACTTGTCCCTTGCCGTCATGTTGGCACCATTGCTTTTCAAGCTTAGTTTCAATACTAATAGAGTTCAAAATGGCGACTGACAGAACAGTGCTACCTATTGCTTTACGGGACAAGTTTTATTGAACGAACTGTAAAGAGTATTAAGGTAAAACTGTGAAGGCATTCTTGGTAGCATATCTATATATGGGAATTATCGCCACCCGATAATAACTATACATAGATATGGGTACTATCGCCTCCCGCTACAGTGAATGTCGCCTACACATATTAAAATCTACTTACATAAGGTAATGGAAAATATTTTATGAGGTAGGTAACATTACCAAAAAAAAATGATAACTGGTTTGCTTCCGTTTTAAGTTTTAACATGAAATGATTTACTTTAGTTAACATACATATTGGTGCCGATTCTCTTGTACACCGAACTAAACAATCACTAAAATTCCTTACTTTTGACTATGGGAATCTTGGAGCTATTCCGCCAAATAAATTCTTTAAATTTAAAACTTATTTTGTCACAACTAAAATCGAATTTGACAACCGCGCGCCTCCACTTGGTACTTGTTTTCCCTACCCTGTGTTTTTTTTTTAGAGCCAGAGGCGCGCATGCACGGCAGCCTCGACGTGTCTTTAATGGAATTTTTCAGTTTTTGTATGGAAAATAAGGAAAACAAAATAAAAAATTACCAACATGTTGAGAATTAGGGGTTTAAGGGTTCCCTAAACTAAAGGGGATCGAAATTTTCATTATTTTTTCGAGATATAAGCAAAAGAAAATATAAAAAATACAGTACTGTTATTTGTAACTGAAGACGAGGTGTTGGTTTGAATTTTAGTTCATGACATCTAATTTTATTCCACACATTTTTAATCGCGATTAAATATAGTCAGATTTAGTTAGAGGATTTTAGATATAGGACAAAATTTTAGGTTAAATCGTCAAATTCAGAATAGGATTTTCACTAAACTAATCTCAGTGCCATCTTAGTGCTGTCAAACTAAATTATAGTTAAGTTGTGTCATTTATAGTCTATTTCAGAATGAGTTTGATCGTTTGACAGGACTAAACTAAATGTTTATTTAAGAGAATTTTGTGACAAGAGAATCGGCACCAATGTTTGTGATACCATCATCGAGGGATTTACTGAATATGTTTTTACATAAAACAATTGTATACGTATTTAGAACAAGGTAAACCAATAAATAAATTAGCGTCTGCCCGCGACCCTCGCGTAGATATCGGAAAATATTCCACGGGAACGTACTAAACTAAAGGGATTAGAAGTATCCTAATGTGTTATTCCAAGTTACAAACTATATATATGCCAAATTCCATCCAAATCCGTTCAGCCGTTTTGCGCCAATCCGGAACATACATCCAGACAAACAGACGCAGTACGCGTCGATCGAAGGTTAAGTTAAGCTTACCGAGGTCGGTCGGCGGATGATAATCCAATATATTTTTTAATCATCTTCACTCGTTACCACACCTCGTAGCAATTACATTTTTTTTTAATATTGGTTAAACAGTTTTGAGTTCGTTACTAATCCTAACTAATATTATGCGAAAGTGAATTTGTTTGTTTATTAGGCTTTCACGCTGAAACGGCTGAACAGATTTGGATGAAATCTGGCATAGGGGTAGACCTAGATCTGGAGAAGGACATAGGCATACTTTTCATCCTGGATCACAGACTTATGCTCGGTTCATATAAACGAAAACGAGTCGTTTTGTTTACCAATGGTAGCATTTTTTATTGCCAAACTGGGCATATAAATAGATTCATACGCTAATTTTACCTGTGATAACTACTTCCATATGGGAGGGTCTACTATACAAAACTATGACGTCTTTGCTTCATTATTGGTAAAGATACAAGAGTCTTAAGTTTAACCAATTACGGTCCGTAGATTATAGGAATCGGCCATTAATCGCGGGCAACAGTTAGTTTATTATATGTACGTATAGATAAATACCCCTTACAATATTTTTCACTAGTTTTTTGGCCTTAAAAGCCATATTATGCACAATGCCAGAGGGTTGTGATAGATTCTTATACAAACTTAAAACGTCTCTATAACTACAGTTTTAAATAGTAGAAAACTATTAGAAGACTAAAAGTCTAGTGTACGTACAAATAGTCAACACAGATTGATATCACGTTTATTATCATCAGTTTTACAATTATACATTGCATGTATAAAAGGACAGTATACAAATTCACAGGATTTAAAAAAAGATTATAACATTAAAATTAGACAATTATCGTAAAAACATTCATAAAGTTTAAGTCGCCTGTTCGGCCAATATGACACATCGCGAATAACTCAATCAACATACAAATAACAGTACACAAATATACAGCCTAAAACAAACTATAACACGACTTGGGTTGCCCTATATACAGGGTGTTAGGGTAGACACCGTTAAATAACCGATGAAATATCAGATCAATCCTTAATTAGGTATATTTTGAAACTTTTCACCCAAAGTAAACTAAAAAATATTAGATCAATTTAAAATCTCATTGGTAATTTTTACCCCTTAAACCTACGAGGAAATTTCCTTTATTCGAAACCCTGGTCGCTACGGATAGTTAGTTTCTGCCTTGAAAATAAATAAAGAACGACAAGCTTATCTATGAGTGTCAAGGCTGCGCTCGCGCTGGTTGCAAAGGGAAGACGTCAAAAATCTGTCAAATCCAGTACATTACTTTTTATATTAGTTCTCAATTTCCCCACACGCATAGATTAGTGTCGAATGGTGGCGCCACTTTTAAAAACATTTGACAATGTTTTAAATTATTTACATTGTAAATTAAATTATGTATACCTACATATTGTTGCGTTTTGAAAGCAGCAAAAGCCGGGAAACCATAAATCAGAGAGGAATTTTGCTGGCATCTAATTATATAGTTAATCTCGCGACAATCTTAGAAGCCCGCTTTGACACCTATCTAAATACTGTTAATAGTGATGCGGAAAAAAAAATTGGTTGTTTTAAAAACCGATTCTCGAGACAAATCGATTTATCATACTTAAGAGTTTGTAATCGAATATTTATCTACTTTACTTCAAACTGATTCTCGAGTCATATCGTTTTATTATTCGTCATTATCATCATCAGCCTACAGCACGGCATTCAGTTCGATTCTCGGTAACTCATCCAGCTGCTACCAAACACCCTGCGAAGATCATCGCTCCTCTTTTAGACATGTTGACGAGTTTACACGATAACACCAAAATCACATAATAGCCGAGTCAGAAATTTTATTTGTTATGTTACTCTCTTTTCTATATGTAATGTTTGTAAAAGTATCGATTGTATTCGGTCTAAAAACGGGTTCAAATCTTCCCAACACTACCGTTGCCATAGCAACGAACCCAATGACATGACATTGTAATAACATCCTGTCAGAGTATTAATCAACGATTAATTCGTGTTTTTTAGTCCATTTTTCCAATATGAAGTGAAACTTGGTGCTTTCGAATGATACTCTTTGTGATAGTTTAAGGATAAAATAGTAATTAATTAGGATTATGAATTTGATTTTTCGATCTCTTACGTAGACGTTCATACAAAGTTATCGCGGCATGTATGATGAGAAACGTCAAAACGGGCTTCTTAGATTGTCGCAAGTTTAGATGCGTGATTTATTGCTCGTATTATATGGCAATGTCCTTAGTACAATTAACTTAAAGGGTTTTATTTATTTACATTGCTTAGGCTTCGCGCACTAGCGGCCAGGTCGCAGCGGCCAGTGATATAGTCGGTGTGGCCACTGGCTGCAGCGATTTCATACTAATGTATCTATCTCCCTGGCTGCTGCGACCTGTGCTCTATTTATCAAAAGTTACAAGTCTACACGTTCACAAGTTAGGTAGAATGTAAATTTTTCGTTAAATTCATAGCTCATCTCCATATTCATAATCAACCTTAATGTTCCCACTGCTGGGACACGGGCATTAGGTCATATTTCGATTTTGACCACATTTTAAAGAATAAAAAACGAATTTAACAAAGCGCGACACTTGTAATCTTGTAAAACGGAATAGAGTCGCCGGACACTCTCAGGATTTGTTATGATTTTCTACGTAACTTACAAAGAATTTTTTGATGAACAAAATCACGAATAAAAGTGTAAAAATATAAGTACTTGTGAACTAAATAATGACACTTGGTAATTCTTGGCTTGTACTCGTAAGATTCGATAAACAGGGCACTGGCTGCTCGCGCGCTATTGCCCTTAAAGTTAAGTAATGATTACCGACTGTTTAACCATACAATTATGACGTTTAAAAGGCTCTTAACTTTAAGCAACGTTTATAAATATAATGGAGCGAAATATAACCGCGTTGATCCGCTCAGAAGTTTCAAAAAGTGAAATGCCAAGCGCTTTTGTACCACAAGCGGATGCAACTACTACAACAGCTGTCATTTTGACTTGCCCGGTAAATGCGGTCCCAGATTTGTGCCTATCCTATTTCGAAAAGCAACTGATGCATATTAAATATTGTTTTATATTTCAATAAAAAACTAACTAAAATCTACTTTGTACTGACAAATAGGTGGTTTGATAAGGACATACAATTATAATATTACCCAGAAATTACGCAATTTCTTCATTGGAACGACAACTAGCATGAATCTATACTCCATTTGAAATAAGATTAGACATTTAAACAAACCTTTTACAGTCCGTTCAACCGATTTTGATCTTCTATACAGTAGGCATAAGGATGGCATTAAAAGCAAAAAAGTTACACAATACCAACTGTCTACTGCAGCTACTATTTGTCATGCCACCAACGCAATAGAAGTCAAAATCAGTTGAACGGACTGTAAAAAAGGCTTATTTAAATGGATGTATCAATTAATTTTTTCGACCGTATCAAATATGTATTTACAGAATTGTAACAATTAGAATCAACAATACAACTCTCTAACGCAAGACAATTTTAACTTTGCATCATTTATTAAAAAAAAGTTTTTAGAGGATCAATTACATATTTCCCTTAAAATAGCTTTTACGAGGGGCGAAAATTAAATGTACGCGGGGCATGCATCATGGGCAGTTAGCCCCGGTAAAAAACTGACTGGTTAAAAATAAAAATTGTGATAATAAGAGGGAAGGAGACCAATGAAGAATTCGCGTAACTTATAGTAGCTTAAGTACCTACACAACAAATGAAGGCTCATTTACAAGTAGAGTTTCTGACCTCGAATAGGCGATTATCGATAAAATTAAAACACTCACTCGTGTATTATAGAGTAACCGCCTATCTGAACTTCTCCGCCCAGTTACTGGGTTACACGATACCCCTTCGTAAAACTGGTTGTCAGACTTTCGAGCTTCTGACTACCCGTAATGACTGTCAAAGATCAACGAATGACAGCCGGGACCGAATGAGGCATGGAGGGGTCTCGGCATTAAATGGATAGTCACCCATCCACGGACCTACTTCAGCAAGCTTAGCTTAAAAAAGATTAGACATTTAAATATAGCTTTTTTACAACCGATTTTGACTTCTATTGCGTTGGTGGCATAACAAATGGCAGCTGTAGTAGACAGTTGGTATTGTGTAACCTTTTTTGCTTTTAATGACATCTTTATGCCTACGGTATAGAAATCAAAATCGGTTGAACGAACTGTATAAAGGTTTGTTTAAATATCTAATCTTATTTCAAATGGAGTATAGATCGATCGACAGCTATTACTTGCCACGAGTCTCTTGAGTGTGTTTACATGAGTGCGATAATCGCTGGGGGACGAGCGAGAAAATCTCTCCGTGTAAATGAGCCTTAAAACGAATATTATATAAAAATTACTCGTCATGTAAATGTCAAGACATTCTGTAATGATGTGCTTTCTCAAGAAACGTGTTGATGTTCCATTCATTATGTTTCATTATTTTCTGTCCGTTCATTATCGTGTGAACCATTATTTTGTTGTTGTATTCCAGATTTGTTAGGAGCTGCAAATAAAAATGTTGTTTCAGTAATTGAAAAATTTAATCGAGGGTTTTCTACCACCGATGAAACTAGCGGACTGTCAGCGTTGAAAAACTTAAAGTGAAAACAAAATCTGTGATAATAAAAACGAGGTTTAACTGAGTTTGTTTCGGCTTCTGTTCTCTGAGTAGTCACATAGGAAACGCAGAATCATCTAGTTTTAAAAATATCATTGACGTGTGTTTGTACAAACCTACTTAAAGAAATAAAATCATTTATCAGGTGTGGGTGTCGTAGGATGATTTGATAATTCGATTGATATTGCGAAAACACGGATAATTAGACAATGGTGAAAACATTTCGGCGAGCAACTTGGAAATAGCGCTCGCCGGCCGCTAAAGCAGCTCTGCACGCTTCCCTCGCTCGGCTCGCGCGCGGTTGGTCACAGTTCTAACTTAACCTAACCTGTTTCACCCAGCTCAAAATGAGGAATCTTACAATCTGCCGCAAAAATGTTTTCAACATTGTCTAATTATCTAGTCGCAGGAAGTTGGATGCATCATATGCAAACGACAGACTGACAAACAAGTGACAACAGTTCGCTAGTAATGTTTTTAGTCCCACGATGTTATATGGGCGAGCATATTGCCATTAAGAGGGCAAAATATAACCTATTTTTTCTAAAAAATATATTTTATTACAACTTACCTTAGGAGTCAACAAAAAGTACTGCGCATTGTCACATTCTGTCGTCACCTTCACCAATAACTCGAACATTTTGCGCTCGTTTATAGGGTCCATGCCTTGATTGATTTCATCCACGCATCTGTAGAAAAACATACGGTGGTAAAGTATTTTTATCTCACAAAGCGGCGCGCGGCTTATTTGTGGTAACCAAGTGTACAAACACGTTGTGAATGTGTGCGTTAAGACGAGTAGCGTCAGTACATAATACACGCACGCACACACGCACACTTCCGACTTCGGCCGTGTCTCGGAAGGTACCAAAAGCTCCTGCGCTTACACACACATTCACAGCGTGTATGTACACATGGTTACCACAAGTAAAGGGCGAGTCGCTTTGTACGATAAAAAAATTATTAAAATTGTGGTATGTCATACGGTGTTTCGACCTCTTAACGTTGGACCACTATATTACGCTATATCCTGTATATTTAGACAGCATGTTCGTTCCAATGTATGTTACGTTTCAAACATTGTGTAGGTACAGCGACAGTTTACAACTTAATAATGTACGTCTTTGCCACGTATAACTTACCTGAACGGTACAGTGGTGAGTCTCTGAAGCGCCATCAAGTATAAAGCTGTAGATAGCGCTCGTTCGCCTCCCGACTGCGCGTGTCGTGTCAACTGTTGCAGTTGTTCCGACGCACGGAAACACACCAAGATCGATATACCGTATTTGTCGTAGTCCTCCTGGAAAAGGAAATGTCGACGTTATAAAGAATTACTCCTAACAAACAAAGATCTTCTGTAGCCTAATTTTGTGATGGTGAAACCAAACTGCCAGAATCCAGCTGCCAGGGCACACTGCATGCTGCAGTTTGGTTGCACGTAAACGGAAAAACAGTCCCTTTCATATTATAAATACAACGAAATCCATTGCTCCATAAATACATAAATAAATCTTTGAAAAATTCGTCTGCTCGAACAAAAAATAAACCGCAATGAATATTGTTGAATTGACAAAATAAAAGAAAGGATAGAATAATGTTTATTTGGCGACTGTTAATAAAACATGTACAAAAAAAGAGTGAAATAAAAAAACTGCGCTAAAATGGTCCATTTCAGTTTTAATGCCCAGACAGATGCTGCCTGACGCTGGTTTTCGAAACCTTTAAATGACGGATAAACAGGTAACAATGTTTGATACCTGATATCCGTAATTTATAATAAGGGCGTCAATTCGACGATTCCAACGATTCTAGCTAATCAGCGCCGAGCAGCAATCCTATATAAGTGGGAGTGACGGGCGATTTGATTCACTTTGCGTCCAGCGCTCGGTGTGGTAACACGTCGCGTTCTGGTTTGCAATTGGTCAATCGTCATCCTGAGGATGCGTCGTTGAGAGGTGAAACACGTGTCGATTTCTTACAGGGTTTTTCGGACTCTTGAAGAATAGTCAAGCGGAATAGGTTACTAAATATATCAACGTCTATTGTATTTTATAATGGATTTCCGCAAGGTGACGCCTGAATCAATTAACTTTCTCTCAACTATGTTGAGGTCGATTTCCAGTATAACCGGATGCAGCTGAATACCATTATTTTACATGGAGCGACTGCTTATCTGATCTCCACTCTATGCATTGCCAGTTGAAATAAAACGCGCGCAGTCGATACTAGTGTTTAAAAGACTCGTTAAGGAACATTACTTGTCGTTGTAATCTTGTTTTCGTAACTGTGTAATTATCATAGTCATCATTTATTTTTCGTTGCTTATATACTTATTTCGTATGTATGTATCTAATTATTTAGGATATGTATGTATATGTGTATCTGTTTTGATATATTGTATGTACTTATTATTTGCACCTACGACAGCCCCATTGTATGTCCAGGCAAATCACTGTCCATTCCAAGGTTGCCTGGAAGAGATCGCGGATAGCGATAAGGCCGCCCATTGTATATTTTGTAGTGTTTGTTATTTTCTTTTGTTATACACGGTGGAGACGACAATACGACAAAAAATAAAACTCCGTATATCTAATGACGTTCTCGGTCTACATACAAAAAATTAATCAAATATATCCAATAGTTTAGTTACGGTAGCAAGTCAAAGATCGGCAAACCCCATAGTCGGCCCATCACTACTATTTAGTTTGTTTGAAAAAATGACTTAAAAATGACTTTGATTAAATTACGATTGTAGGCATATGGCTCTTATGCATGTATTGCCAGTGTTTTAATTTTTTGTTGTATTGTCGTCTCCACATTGTATATTTTTGTGGTGTACAATAAAGTATATATAAATAAATAAATAAAGATCTAAAAATGACAGTGACCACGGGACCAACGAGTCAAATAATACGAAAACGCATACTCACATCGCTTCCACCTTTATCAAGTTTTATTTCGCCGGCACAGCCTAGTTTTGAAAACATATCTCCAAAACACTTGTCGATGTCACGAAGTAGGTTCTCCAAAGGTGGCAGCCATTTAGACCTTTGAAAGACGTTTGTTTTTAAAATATCTTTACATACCTAAATTATATTTAGAAATAAAGCATAACATTGCTGCAATATAATACATATTTTTTAATGTTTACGGTGTTCATCACGTACATTTCGCGCGTTGCCCGCTATTTTCAACTCGAAACACCATTTTACATCGCGGTAAAAGTAAGTCGATTTCAGATTACTAACTGTTGAAAATATCATAAAACATATGCGTAGACAATACAGGGTGTAAGGGACCGCCCTCCGCAGACTGATAGGACGAATTCAGTATATCATACTAAGACGACCGGTACATGAAATTATTTCAGGAACGTTATGGGAATCCAATAAACCTGATTTGTATTATTACCTCACGCGCAATGTATCGTTACCGTGGCAAAACCCGCGTAGCCGCACTCCCCGTGTCGGGGGGGCGCGCTCGACTATTTTAACATCCATTGCTGGTTTTATTTTATTTTAGCTGTTTTATTTACATGAATGGAGTGCTGCGTACAGAGAATGTAATTTTACATTGTAATAAAGGAACAGTAATTGAAAAAACTACAAAAAAAATGAAAAATTTCCTGTGGAATATGATTCAAAATAAGGAGCTGAATGCACCCTGTTAATTTGAGGAGGGCTGTCCCTTACACCCTGTATAGATATTTTTACAAAAACTACATTTTGAGAACTTACCTGATTTTGTTCATTTTATGTTCAAGAGACTTATTCATATCACTGGAGCTGTTTTGTTCAGACATCAATTTCTTTATTTGTTTCTCACGTTCCTCGTATTCTTTGATTACCTAGTAAAATAATTGGAGATTACAATCAATTTACAAAATTTTAACCACCTCAGTGTCTCAGACCCAGAGGTCCCGGGTTCGGTTCCCAGCGGGGGCAAAAATTTCTGCTCGGTTTGGTTAGCGGTAGGGCTTGGCTTATAAATCCGCTTAGCCAGGCGGAATTAGAATCTTATCTAAGTCTGCCGTCATAACAAAAATGTTAACAGCATTATCGTGTTTCGGCAGTAAGAGGTAAGATAGCCAGTTCCTCTGAGATTTACCCGTGAAGCTCGCTTCCACCTTCGACCTGATCATCACTTACCATCAGGCGAGATGCAGGCCAGGAGCATTGCCTGCGAGTGACATCTCTGGGGATCTACTAATGGGTTCGGGGGTCTAACCCCACAGTCAACAGTTGTCTGCCAAGCCTTTTCCCAACTATGTTAGCGTCAGCTTCCGGTCTAACCGGATGCAGCTGAATACCAGTATTTTACAATGAGCGACTGCCCATCCGACCTCCACAACCCAGTAACTGGGTAACACGATACCCCTTGATAAGACTCGTTGTCCGACTTTTGGCTTCTTACTGACTACCCGTAACGACTGTCAAAGATCTATGCATAACAGCGAGGACCGACGCCTTAACGTGCTTTCAGAGGCACGGACCTCTCCATACCTCAGAAAGCACGTTAAGCCGTCTCGATATGGTGTATCGTCCCATCCACGAATCGACCGCGGCAAGCCTACGAACCGACGTCGTTGATCAACAGAAAATAAGATCAGCCGACATCGATGGTCAGTTTTTAACCGACATCTTCAAAGAGGTTGTCAATTCGCCTGTATGTTTTGTTTTTGTATGTGTGGTACGCGAGTACTCCGCCAATTATGAATCAATTTTGATGATTCTTTTTTTGTATGGTAGGTCATGCTTCCGAGGTGGTCCCACATAAATTTTATTAACTTTGCTTGCGTAGTTTTTGAGTTAGCGTCAATATTACGTATTTTTCCCACTTAGTTTTATCGAGACGATGTTTTCATTTACTGTTATTTTCATCAGCTAGTGGTATTCGAATTTGTGTGGGGTAGGTACCACAACTAAAAATTGAAAAATAAAAGCTTAAAAAAAAAAACGACTTCCAAAAAATAACACTGAAAACTGAAAAATAACTTTAATTTCGGAAGTCGGTGTCTTTGCTTTTCAATTTTCGTTTTTTGCGACCGACTTCCGAAATTAAAGGTATTTTTCAGTTTTCAGTGTTTTTTTTTTTGAAAAAGTTTTTATTTTTCACTTTTTGGTTGTGGTACCTACCCCACACAAATTTAATAAAATTACGCAAGCAAAGTTAATAAAATTTATATGGGAACACCTCGGAAGCATGACCTTTTTTGTAAAAAGTTTTTACTAATCGATAACTTTTATCGACGTCGACTAAAAGTGCAAGTATTAATGAAATATTGTTAGAAATATTGTACCTGCTCATCTCCTTGATCCATACAATCGACCCTGGTCTGCAACTCATAGTAGTGTTCCTGTAACCTGGTTATATCTGAAGGCAGTACATCAAAGTCTTCCTTATGAGGAAAGTCAGGATCTTGAGGTAATTTGTTATTGCAACACCTTTTGGCTTCAATAAGTTTCTCTTTGGCGCTTGATTTGGCTCTGGTTAGTTGGTTCTCTATGTTTTCTAGTGTTGCCTGTAAATAAAATGAAATATTTTTTGGCAAAAATACTTTTTTTTTATGACGTCGTAATAGATGGTACGGGTAGCACTTTTCGAACTTCAAAATTACATAAGACAATCCCCCAAAACGCCCACCCTTCGCCACTTCCTAGTGCTTTAGCTGAGAAGAAGTGGCGCAACAAACTCCCATCCCAAAGATCATATGGCAAAGAAGGGGATGAATACTTACCTGAAGGGTGATAGAAAGTAAAAGAGGACGCGCTGGGACCGTATTATGACGTATTAATGCTACTTAAGGGGTATGAGGAACAGGGTGTAAAGTTCTCTCATCCTCTATAGAAAAGGGAGGATCCTCCGACCAGCACGCGTAGCATAACCACCGTACAAACGAGTTTTGTCGACGGAAGAATGTTGGATTCTTGTATACATGTCCATCGCGCGGTAAACGAGTTGTGTGACGTCAACATTTTTGTGTGGCGTTAGGTCTTTGATGCGTAGTTCGCATGTGGCGATGTAGATACCGCCACACCACCATTTTTCCAGTGTGAGTGAGAGACGGAGCTATACAAGGCCGATAGCACCATCCTTTTTTCGCAGTGGAATAATGATAGCATTAATACTTCATAATGCGGGGTGCAGTCGAAATACAGCTTGGGAAACTAATTGTCGAGGCGTCAAACCAATTGACACCGGTCAATTTGCCGTATACGTTTATGCCAATAGCCATTTCATACAAATGTCAAAGAATGACAGTTGTAATTTAACTGTACGGACCTCAGACCAAATAAAAAACCAAGACAAAGCGCTGCGAACAACACAGTGAAGCATGCCAAAACTACACCACCGCTCTGTGCATACACGCTCAAACGCACACATTTACAATCAAACTACACCAAAATATGTGCACATATGTTTACGAAACTGACAAAATCACACTGACAACTGACATTTGTCTATAGTAGTGAAGATTATTTGATTTTGGAATCGCCAGTAGAAAACTTTCTACTCGACGGCCACAAAGTATAAACGGTTATCTACAAAATCATGATTTTACAAGGGAGCGTTTGAACGCAAATCTGTGATAATTAATAGAAGGACAAAGCTATCTTCTCCTATTTTACATCATTTAGTTAATATGGCATAAGTACCAAGGAAATAGTTACGGCCAATATTACTGTGAAATTGTTTGATCCAAAATACGGTACTTCGACACTTTGAGAAAAATTGTTGTGATTTAATCAGTAAAAATTGAGAATCAAACAGAAAAAAAAATCCTATGACAAAACAAAGAATTCTGAATCGAATTATGTAAAAGAGTGAGAGTTTTGTGCAGTTGACCCTTTTTACTTTACTGCCGTCGTACTGTCTACACGAAACATCATTTTTGTCTACTCTTCCGTCGACAAAACGATGCTCATGCTACGCCTGCTGGATTGACATAAGCTTTTCGATAGCTTATGTCAGTCCTATACATTTTTGCCTTTTCCATCATCGTTATCGCTGATAGAATGAAACTTTGTCTAGGGCCTCAAGTCCTAAATGTTACCTGCACGTTTCTCAATTCATTCTTCAGCTCTCTCAACTCGTTTTCTTGATCAACAATACCGTTTCTGAAGAACTCCAATTTCGCCTGTAAATAAACATACAATAATAATTAATATCTCGTTTAAATGAAAGATGTATATAGCCGCAGTTTTAGCGAAAAATAAAATGTAAATAAAGCTCTTGTTAAAAAACCGGCCAAGTGCGAGTCGGACTCGCGCACGAAGGGTTCCGTACCATTATCTATAAAAACGGCAAAATTTTATTTTTTATATTATTTTATTATTTATTTGCCCTTAACTATTTATTTTATTCTGATTTTTAGTATTCGTTGTTATAGCAGCAACAGAAATACATTATCTGTGAAAATTTCAACTGTCTAACTATCACGGTTCATGAGATACAGCCTGGTGACAGACGGACGGACAGCGGAGTCTTAGTAAAAGGTCCCGTTTTACCCGTTGGGTACGGAAACCTAAAAATAGCTTTTTCCGAACTATATTGAGAACTATTTTGGGGTCGGCTTCATCTAACCGAATACAGCTAAATATCAATATTTTACATGGAGCGCCTGCCTATCTGACCTCCACAACCCAGTTACTGGCTAACACGATACCCTGTCGTTAATGTCTGTGCATAAAACTAATGCAATAGTGCACAATAAACATTCAAATAATGGTTTCACAGTATTTTTGCCTTTCCAATAGTTAAGCAATTAGGTAATATTTCATCTCTTTCCAGGTACAAATATATTTCTGCACATAAAAATTAATATTATTATGTCAAACTCAAGACAATAAAGTACTTTCATTCCACTTATTTTATTACCTACTTTTTATGGTAAGACTAGCAATTGCCGCGGTTTCACTCGCATCCTAAGTGACGTATTTAATATAATAATCGTACTTAATATAAATATAGGACATGGTCTATCTGATTGCCAAAATGTCATCCAAATCCGTTCAGCCGTTTGTGCATGATGTAGTTCCTACCAAACATTTTGTGGATTGATGATCGCAGTTTTGTCAATAGCTTGGTGAAATAGCATCCTGCTTACACTTAATGGCCCTATGATCAGTCAGGTTGTAAGAAACTAAATATAATAAATTAATTAATAAAATAAATATAATAAATAAAATAATCAATATAATATTTTTATAATTAATTAATTATATTTAGTTTCTTACAACCTGACTAACGGATTACCGGAACCTGATCAACGGATTTTTCTATGCACTAATTAGTTCATAGAAAAGAACGTTTAGTTTTCTAGAAATTGAACATTTTCCAATTTTTCCGTCCATAGAAACCTAATTCAGACTATTACGAACATTTTAAAACAAAAAATATCCAAATCGGTGCAGCCATTCTCAAGTGATGCGCTTACCAACGAACAGCACTTCACTTTTATATACATACCATAGATAAATAGAAATCTGTAGAAATACGAAACAAAAACCCGACCCCAACATAGTTGGATAAAGGCTAGGCAGATTGATTGGCAGAAATACGAAGAAACACAATAATAAAACCGTTTTAATGGCTCTTCAATGTGTTCCACGTTTCAATGATCACTCGTGATCAGATTTCTATCCAGTTTGGTACTAGAACATGTTGTATTTAATTTTTAACAGTGATACCTTTCATTTGGAGAGTCTAATTTTGTGACCTGTCATTTACAATAAGTTAGCAATAGGTCACTTCTGTCTACTACTTCGGGGAATATAGGAGTGGTGATATGTGTAGAGTCCGACCGAAATATTTTCTTTTCGGCCGAAAACGAATACGAAAAACTTATCATACATGCATTGAAATAGTCTGTCTACTGTTGCATAGGACTTCATTTGTTTTTATTTTTCATGAATCGTATATGAGTTCCATAACGACAGTTGTTTAGTATGACGGTTTGAATCAACCCCTTGACGGATGCAGTTGACTAAATCGCCACACTGTATATGCGGGGTTAATCTTTTAATCATAGCATTTAACCGTTTAAACTTAAATCACACAAAACTTGGCTTCATTATTTTCTTAAAAGCATAATTATGAATAAACGATCTGAATTATATGCGAGAGAAAGCATTTTTTCATTTGATGTTACGATGTCTCTGAAAAATGTTTGTATTGATTTTCCGAAACTTCATTTATCGCCCTCTGCCGAAAATGTATATTTCCGCCAAAAATCGAAAACGAAATTCGGTCGGACTCTAGTTATGTGTCACATTAATATTTTCATGGCACATGAAGTTTGTGTACAATTTACTTTCCGAAAATAAATTGAAAAAAAAAAAAAAATTGTGATCGTAACTCAGTTTTACCCTTTAAATAACAGTTTATAAACGCATCTCTCGGTAAGATCGAAAACGCAATGAAGACAAGACACGAATTGATGGCAGAAAGAAATTAAAAGAAACAATTTATGAAATAAATAACAATAATTATTTAAAGTTATGTAATTATGAATATCCCGCCGATTGCACGACAAGTAAGTTATTTTTTTTAAAATATTTAAACGCTTTAAAGATCAAGATCTAATAATAACCATTTAGTATTAAATAGTTATTTAGATTTAGATTACTTTTAAGGATTTAATTGGATTCATTATTTTAACATTAACAAAACCCTATTTCCCTCTTTTTGGGCTTAGTAATAGGGTTCCGTTTGGCACCCTTCGGATACGGAACCCTTAAAACAAGATGTCGGCGTAAGTGCCGATTTTGACCACGCGCCAAAAGTTTTTTTTTTTCCAGTTTTTAGTGGCGGGGTCCACACACTTGGCGGCGTTTTCGATCGGTGGCGCTGTATCGTACCCCGGAGTTTTGTTACAACAGTTCAAATCTAATGATTCGTTCATACACCTGGATTTGAACAGCGGATCATGGATTGGTATGTTTCTTTTAAGTAGTTAATTTTATTTTTTCTAGGGTTATCGGTTTACTTTAATTGATTATATTTATCGATTATCGATTGATGTAATCGGTTTACAAAATTACGTACTTTTTAAATAAGTGACTGTACAGATCATCAGATATTGAAAAAGTCTCTTTTATTTTTCGATCTCGTGGTTCGTTTGACTTTTTAAATATAATTCTCATAGTTTCTATTTTGACTACACAATCCCATCTTAAAATTATTCACCCTGTATAAATTCTAAACATAAACAAAATCTCAGGGCTCTATAGTCCCCCCACATTTCGCCAGTTATGTTTGCGTCACATACAATAGGGGCCGAGCCTATTGTCACGGGCGTAAAACCAGACTCCCGGCTGCTAATATATATTCTTAATGGAAAGATCCAATAAGAAATTCCAAACGGAAACACCCAATATCTTAAAACATCAATAACATTCATGAAATCATTATTTCCAGGTTCAGTCCACGGCCTTGCTGGTATCCCAAGCTTCCTAATTCCTTTCCTCATGCAATACCAAGGACGAAAGTGTGCCTTCATATTGTGCTGTATACTCATCATCATAGGATGGGGTTGTACATACGCAGCAAGGAGTATCACCGTACTTATAATAGGAGAATGCTTTCACGGCTTAGGAGGCCACAGCCTACTAGCAATCTGCTTCCTAAGCATCTCCGAAATGGTCCAACCGAAGTATCGAAACATATGTTTGTTACTCTATGGCGCGAGCCAAGCTTTTGGAATGTCTATGGTTGGAATAATTGGGAGGTACTTGCATTGGAAAACTGCTGGATTGGTGATGTGTGGTCCTGCTTTGTTGGCGTTAGTTATTGGCTGTACGTGGCCCGAATCACCAGCATGGTTGGCTTATAAATGTAGATTTGAAGAGTGTGAAGAAATTTTTAAACGCCTTCGAGGGACTGACAAGGAATCTATGAATGAGCTTAATGCTATGCTTCATTCTCGTGAAGAACGTTCGGAGATAAAACCTAGAAGACATTGGACCAAGGCCTTACGAGACACGATAACTAGAAAAGACTTTTACATTCCGTCTTTGCACACATGTGTGTTACTAAGCGTATTCTACTTGTCGGGAGGCGGTGTCGTAGTTATTTATTCAAGCGATATTACACTCAATGCCACCAACAATAAGAACGATCATATAAAATTTATCATCGATGTGGCATATTTTATAGGATTCTGTATTGTTACTGTTTTAAGTAGATACTTGAGCTGCAAAAAGGTTTTGTTGTTTAGCATATTTGGGGCAGCTGTTTCTATGAATTCAGCGGCTGTAGTTACATATTTACAAAGTGTGGATATCGTTGCAAAAGACTCAATGTTGGGAGCCTATTGTATAGTATGTTTTATGATGTTATTCAGCCTAGGTTCAAACGGTATAGGGTTTACGATAGCTACTGAGTTAATGCCTGTGAAACACAGAGGAATAGGAGGCAGTTTGTTCATAATATGCACTTGTTTATTTCATTCATTTTCTTTGAAAACTTTTCCTTATTTTTGTGTCTATATTAATATGTGGGGAGCTTTTCTCATCTATGGAGTATATGCTGCTGTTGCTGGCTTGATTATATGTATGAGTGTGCCAGAAACGCGAAATAGAACGTTGCAGGAAATTGAGGAGTATTATAATCATGGATATTTTAAGGAGAATATAAATGCAGATGTTGATTTTACAGTGCATCAAAGGTTTTTAAAATCTGAGGGAATATAGTGGATCATTTTATAATAGTTGTTTCTTGTTATTCTGAGCCTCTATATGTAATAATTTGCTGTTCATTAATATTAATTTTATTTTCGTGTTACAAAAGATACATGGGTCATAAAATCATAGATGGGTTTTCAGAAACGGGTTTGCTTTCTCTCATTAAATAATTTGAGTGCAAAGATAAATACAGACACTAATAAAATATATAAACGTGTTTTAAAGTAATTCGTTCTTTTTTAAACTAAGTCTCCTAAACAGTAATTTTGACGTAGTTACGCAAAATATAAGCTGATTCAGCAAAAAACCGAACTTTTAAGATTGAGTCTTTGGCACTTATTTTGTCGTAACTACTAATTTAGAAAAGCGGAAGTGGTTTTTATTTTGTCTGTTCGTTTGAACGCTATAACCTCTGGAACCACAAGTCGTATTTGAAAAAATATTTTTGCATTTTAGTAGCCCAATTCTTGAGGAAAGTTTAATTCATCACGCTGCGGCCCTAAGGAGCCGATCAAAAAGAAAAAAAAATCAGAACGAACGCTAAGGGAAAATGAAGTAATAGCGCGGGCGATGGGATGCGACGCGGTGGATCGGGGCCCGAAATTACACACGTACGATGTCGTAGTCACAAGCAATGCCTGCCAGGGTTGCGGGAAAGTCCTAAAGGAATACCGGGACCCTCGACAACAGGCAACTGAAGGAACACGGGTGGGTTTTAGTCGGCAAAAGTCTGACACGCTCCGCCCAGAGCGGGAGAAGTCATTTGATGATTTCCCAAAGTAAAAAAAAAGGCACAAGCTATGTATAATATACTAGTTATACGTTAAAAGAAGAAAGTTACGCTGTAGTAGTTTCAGCTGTTTTATCCGTGAAACGAATGAACTGGCGTGCGACTGGAGCGGCTTATGTCCAGCAGTGGACTGCTATAGGCTCACGATGAAGACTAAAGAACTTTTACCTTCCAAACGTCATCATCATCTGCCTAGCCTTTTACCAACTACATTGGAGTCAGCTTCCAGTCTAACCGTATCCAGCTGAATAACAGTATTTTACATGGAGCAACTGTCTATCTGACCTCCACAACCCAGCTACTTGGTAATACAATATCCCTTGGTAAGACTGGTTGTCAGATTTTCGGCCTTTTGACGACCCGTAACGACTGTCAAAGATCCACGAATGACTGAAAGATAACCGATATTTGTTTATTAATCGATACTTGTATCGTATACAGCGTGCCGCTTTAATGGTGACATTAATTTAACACACGTATACGATTTCGCGTATTCATTTAATGAAAATATTTGAATTTCATTAAAGGTTATTATTTATTGATTTATTTTCAATTTTCTAAATTACCATCTTGGAGCAACCTGTACTTAAAGAACTGTAGCGTAGAGGTCATTTGCCGGGGTCACGGATCATATATAGGCGAATAGAAGGAAAGCCGCGCAATTTCTTAGAAATTATGCGGACAAAGAATCGCACCGATAGAACGTAAGCCAGCTGGTATGTATGAATGAATGAATTCATGAATGCATCTTTTACACAGAGTGATCTCAATTTTGGTTATGTTTTTATTATTTAGTTTGTTTGAAAATTTGAATTTTTCAATTTATAAATTATTTTATTTTATTATAATTTTTATGATTACTGGCCACTAGCTCTACCCGTGTGCTAAATTAATGTCGCCATTGTAGCGGCACGTTGTATGATTGTATGAATACTTGTATCGTATATGATTGTATCAATACTTGTATCATGTATTTAACGATACTTGTATCGTATATTTAGCGATACTTTTATGGTGTATTTTATCATAATTCCTATTTATCGATACTGTTTCCGTTATAACTATTTATAGATAACTTGCTGCGTCCCGCGGTTTCAGCCGCATAAGTATCGATCTCGTGGGAATATCGGGTTAAAAAGTATCCTATGTCCTAATCAAGGTCTACCCTTATGCCAAATTTCATCCAAATCCGTTCAGCCGATTTAGCGTGAAAGCGTAACAAACAAACAAACTCACTTTCGCATTTACAATATAAGTTAGGATTTTATCGCATATAATACACCAGAATATGCCATCGCGCCTGTACGCCATCTTTACATATCGAGACTCCTCCGTGCCTCGGAAAGCACGTTAAGCCGTTGGTCCCGGCTGTCAATTGTGGATCTTTGACAGTCATTACGGGTCGTCAGAAGCCCGAAAGTCTGACAACCTGTCTTACCAAAGGGTATCGTATTACCCAGTTACTGGGTTGTGGAGGTCAGATAGGCAGTCGCTCCATGTAAAATACTGGTATTCAGCTGCATCTGGTTAGACTGGAGGCCGATCCCAACATAGTTGGGAAAAGGCTAGGTAGATTGATGCCATCGCGCCTGTATTCCCCGAAGGGTCCGGCAGAGATGATGGTGTGCACTTACCTTCCAAACATCTGCATTCATAATCTCAGAGCACAACGTGTTGAACAAATCTTTCAACTCGGCGTGCAGTCTACATTGCTTCAACACAAAATCTTTCTGTTTCTTTCTCGTCCGTTCCATTTCTTGTTGAATGTCGAAAGTCGGTTCCGTCTCTATGTCCTTAACTTTCTTGTTCTGTACACGGATTTGGGCTGATATTGTACGAACCTAAAGAAAGAACGAAAGGAAATAAATAATGTTTATTTGGCAAACAGGTAAGCATTGGCAAGAACACAAAAAAAATAATCAACAAACGATTTAATAAAAATTGTGTGCCCCATGGATGCACCAAATAGGCGCGGTTCTAAATAATTAAATGTGATGTAGATTTTAATGAACTATTCCAAAATGAAGAGTTTTCTACTATATTAGGAAAAGTCTTAGCGGATAGATGCACCTAAGGATCGGTATTGTGCATAGAGCGACTGCCTATCTGACCTCCACAACCCAGTTACTGGGTTAACAATACCTAAATATACAGGGTGTAAGGGACAGCCCTCCACAAATTAACAGGCATTCAGCTCCTTATTTTGAATCCTATTCCACCGAAAATTTCCTCAGGTGTTTTTTTTTTTTTTTTTTTTTTCAATTTAAAATTATATTCTCTGTAGGCACTGCTGCCTAAATGTAAAATTATATTCTCTGTAGGCACTGCTGCCTACAGAGAATATAATTTGACATTGAACAAAAAAAAAAAAAAAATTTTCCTGAGGAAATTTTAGAGGAGATAAATGGACTGCTCCATTTATCTAAATAAAACAGCTAAAATAAAAAATCCAGCAATGGATGTTGAAATACTATAGCGAACGTCGCGTGAAATTCAAAATTTATATTGATAAATAACGCGGCGCGAGCGCGCCCCCCCCCCCCCCGCGAGGAGTGCGGCTACGTGTGTTGTGCCACGGTAACGATACATTGCGTGTGAGGTAATAAAACAAATCAGGTTTATTGGATTCCAATAACGTTCCTGAAATAATTTTATTTACCGGCCGTCTTAGTATGGTATACTGAATTCATCCCATTAGTTTGAGGAGGGCTGTCCCTTACACCCGATATATAAATATGACAGTCAATCTTACCAAGACCTCTTGGTAAGATTGACTGTCATATTTTCGGGCTTCCGACTACCCGTAACGACTGTCGGCATGAACTAAAAAAAAAAAAGAACAGTTTGGTCTTTGAATGGCGATCGTCTAGCACGTCACTGAGACCTAACATTACGCCAGAAATAATATTCCTACATATGCATAGATCTCGAGAAGAACATCTATGATAGACTGACAAAAAAGTGATCTTATAAAGGTTCCATTTTTATTTTAACCGACTTCTTCATAAAGGAGGAGGAGAAAACTCTAAAAAGTGAAAAATAACTTTAATTTCGGAAGTTCAATTTTCGTTTTTCGCCACCGTTTTTTTTTTTGGTAAAAAGTTTTTTACTTAAAAGTTCGGAATCCTAAACTAAAATGTAGAAGTAAAAAATGTTTAGCGTTTACTGAGTGATTAGACTGTCAAACTCAGAGGCTTACTTTCTCAACGCCTTCGTTAATAGCCTTTCTCTGCATATTCAGCTCGTTCAAGTTGCTCTCCAAGATCGATAGTTTCTTGTCAAATTCTTGCATTTTATTTCTGTGACTTTGCGCAGTTTGTTCAAATATCGATAGTCTGAAATTAAAAGGGTTACACAACATTAAACATTTATATATAAACTCCTCCTTATCGATTTCGATAACGGCGACCCTTTAGACTTATTATTTCCTAGCGTGTGCCCTAATATGACTCGCTAGACCTAATTTTTAAATACCGGGTCACTAGCGATGGGTCGTTGACGGTTTTTCCGTTAACGAAACGTCAACGTTGATTTACGTTCGTTAACTAGTTGATCAACTAGTTAAATTCGTCAACGAGTTAACGTGCAGTAATGTCAACTTACAAAGTTAATCGTTAATGTCACCTTACAAAGTTAAATTTGCCGTGGTCGATTTGTATGATATTTTCTCCTTGCACACGTTACAGACAACTTTCCCGCTAGAATCATCTTTTTCTAAATGAAGCCACAATTCACTGTTACTCTTAGTAAGTCCCGACATTTTAAATGCATAAACAATTATATTTACAAAAACAACACACATAACACTATAAACATTAACTAAAAAGTCTATTATTATTTCCGATAAACAACCAAAAACTCTGACCTTGTGCGCAACTTGTCACAAACTGAGTGAAATAAAAATTAAAGAAAGCGAACTTCTTTTCTAAACGTAAACAAACAAACCATGCAACCAGTATGTATGAACCGGATTCTCTAAATATAAATAAACTCTTTCATGCGTTACTTAGAGTTCAAATTCTATGACATGACCGTCGCTTGCAATGTATGATGTCATTTTCAACGGAAGTTTTTTAATTTGCTCAGTTCGTTGCGTTAACTTGCGTTTGCGTTCTCGAATTTAGTTGAATTAAACGAGTCAACGTCGTTGAAGAATTTAGTTGAATTAAACGAGTCAATGTCGTTGAAGAATTTAGTTGAATTAAAAGAGTCAATGTCGTTGAAGAATTTAGTTGAATTAAACGAGTCAACGTCGTTGAAGAATTTAGTTGAATTAAACGTGTCAACGTCGTTGACGAATTCAACTAGTTGATTCATAAACAGTTAACGTTAATGCGTTGACAGGAGATCAACGGTTGATTCAACTAGTTCGTTGATTCAACGCCCATCGCTACCGGTCACAACTAATGCAATAGAGTTGGCCGGCAGAGTTAAACGTGTAGGTATAGGAGGGCTTCTGTCTCTCTTTATATATTTGGCTTTTTTCGGTTAGTGTATCGAGTCGCAAGTCGCAGTCGAAGATGAATAAGTAAAGAAATGACAACAACGTGTTATGTGCGAGTCGGACTCGCGCAATACGAACGATTTTTTTAATTCGAAACAATGCAATGAAATTGTTTATTCTGTAAATAAATAGGATATCGGAATCATATTTAAAAAATCGTGTCGAACATAATATTTATTCAGTTTGAAGACTTTATTCATATCTATTATGAATAAATTGTGCTTGTCGTATAAACCAAAATGCAATAGGATAGTTTTATTATCAACTAGCTGCGCCCCGTGGTTTCAACCGCGTAAGTCTCGATGCCGTGGGAATATCGGGATAAAATATATCCTATGTCCTATTCCAGGTCATGGTCTACCCCAGTGCCAAATTTCATCCAAATCCGCTCAGCTGTTTTAGCGTGAAAGCGTAACAAACAAACAAACTCACTTTCACATTAAGGCTGCGTTTCCACCAGAGATGAGCGAGGATGCGTAGCGTGGAATGTCCGTAAAAATAACCAATAACAAGCTATGACAGTGAAGCGATGTTATTGGTTAGTTTCACACACATCCATCGCTACAAATCTTCGCTCACCTCTGGTGAAAACGCAGCCTTATAATAGTAGTAAGGATGAAAAAATCAATCGTATTATTACCCGACTACGGCAAAGCCATAGGAGGGCTATTTTAATGATTTACGTTACATTTATTTGTGAGTTTATGTATGTATGAAGATGGACTTACTGCTTATTAAAGTTGCCGATTTCTTCCACATCTACTGTGTTCGCACACAACTTCGCGGGTCTGACTTCGATAGTGGAACTCGACTTCTCACCGCTGTACGCCGAATAGCGGACTACGAATCTGTGGTTCTCTGTAAAAAAAAAAATATATATATATAATAGGAAATAGAATTTCTTAAGAAATAAGCAGTACCTTTGTACTCATATTATAATTATGGCGTATCTCTATTTATTTTCCTGTGTGTTCATAAATTGTGCAGGCAAAGTTTGTGCAATGCACAAATGAAATGCGATGTATGTTAATTATTGACTTTGTAATCAGTTTTAAAGATTTTACATTTTGTAGTAACGACATTAGTCTAGTGACGTCGTGTGCGGTGTCTCTGTTCGCTCTGACGTTCGCGCGCGTGGGGGAGCGTTCCGAACTTCGTGATGCTGTCACTCGCGTTTAGTTGCTATCATCGTTAACATAAATAATAAAATAAATAAATAGAAAGTTTCTAACGATTTTTTTTCTTGTATTTATAAGGATATAAAATTTACGCCTTTCTTGCAGTCGCGTAACAAATATCAGCCAAGTTGGCCGAACGGTTTTTTCTATCATTTTATGCGGTATTCTCTGTGTAGCCGAACTTTGAAAATGCAAATAATGGAAACCATTAAAACAGCTGCAGCTGTTCCATACAAAATTGTTATACCCACACGACTAAAATGTTTGGAACAGCTGATTTGACCATGTCAAAGAATCAACTGGCATGTTTTTTGTTTCATTTTTCATACAAAAGTAATTCGATAAAGTCACGATTATTTATGTAGAACACAACATTACGTGAAACAAAAAAAAACATTAAATTCCAACTATTATTGTCCATAAAAAAAAAAATATGACAAAAATATTATATTTTCTTTGCTTTTATTAATGATTGGTTTGAACGAAAATGATTTACTCGTACTTATCAATGAAATTTAAATACGCACTTCGAGAGTCTAAAGTAACAGTAAGTTAAAAAAAAAAAACAAATTGATAAATAATTTATAATATGCAGGTTGATTCTTTGACATGGTCTCATTAATACCCTAGTTATGCGATATTTAAAAAAACACATTGTATAACTATTAACTAATACAATATACGTAAATAAACGATTAAAAATTCTACTTACCAGTAAAATAGAAATTGATATTCGCGGGAACCTTCCCACTGTTCTTGAACGTATGGTCGTTGCCTATCGGTATCCTATGAATATTGTTCTGCCTGCACAAGTAGTTGACTATCGCGTCCGGCGCAGATATCGTGTCTACTAAGTACGTGTAGAAGCCCAGGTAGCTGAAAAAATATTATAATTTCGAAGTAAAAGGGTCTGTGGCGGTATCTACATCGCCACATGCGAACTACGCATCAAAGACCTGACGTCAGACAGACGTCACATAAATCCTGCATCGCGCAATTAAAGTTTACCGTGCAGTGGACATATATACGAGAACCCAACATCAATCGTTGGGCAGTTGCCCGCCAGACACAACACCCGTCTGGTTGGAGGATCCTCCCTATTCTATGGTGGATGAGTGAACTTTACACCCTGTTCCTCATACCCCTAAAGGTCAGTTTACACCGAGACGCGACACGACGCACCTTTTTTTATGATCCGATACAATATCGAATTTATTTACTACACAATAAGGTACACGCGTTGCGCAGCTCCATGTACTTTGACACGTTTTGTGAAGAAAATAAGTCCGATAATTGTTAAAAAGTGCGCGCAGCGTAGCGTTGCTTCACGTCGCGGTCTGAACTGACCGTAAAGGCCAAACAAAATCCTGGACAAACTTTTCTAGAATACAATGTAGGTATTGTCACATTAAAATAGCTAGCGAAACTCCACAAACGTGATGGGTATCGATTAGAGGTGGGCGCCGCGCCGCCGCCGAGTATTTGAAATTTAACGCCGACTGAGGCGATCTCAGACGAAAAAAGAGTTGAAAATGCTTGCCAGGACTACTCTTGCAATTCCAAGCATGCCGAGAGAACGTGTTTTTTCAAAAGCAGGATTAGTTTTGAATTTTTGAACACTAAAAGATGGCGGTTGAGTCCTACACGCGTCAACAAAATAATTCATCCATGACAATTATAAAAATTGTAAAAACATTGAATATCCTAAGTATTTTCCCAATTTTAATTTCTGCTATTGATAGCTTTAAAATTTAACACCGAATCAAAATGACATGCTAACCCATGTCATTTTGATTCGGTGTTAAATTTCAACATAAAACATAGGATACTTTTTACCCGACTACGGCGAAGAAAAAAAGAGGGTTATGATTTTAACCGGTATGTATGTATGTATGTATGTATGTATGTATGTTCATCTGTTCCCTCATATCTTCTAAACGACTCATCACAATTTGACAAATGAGGTATCGTTGGAAGCGTCTTGATCGTCCGCTGGTTATAGGCTATGTGACGTCACATTAAATGAAAAATGACGCACTCTAGAGGACATAAATTCAGGAACTAAAAAAAAAAAAATGTTTAATCGTACCATGTTCGGTATAATGAGCACATTTCAAAAATATAAATATTATAACCCACAAAAGGATTTAAAAAAAATTAAAGTAATAAAAACTAAAACCCAACTACGACTTAAAAGGTATAAACAAGACACTACAGACAGACAAATTAAAAATCCGGAGTCACACGTGTTAGGGCATAAATCGAACAGATTACGTGTGACTCCGGATTTTTAGATTTTATTACTTTAATTTTTATTTTCGAAATCCACGCGGGCTAAGCCGCGGGCAAAAGCTAGTAGAATATAAAACTCAATATTATGCACACCATAAAAAATACAGATATAAATGTAGATATAGGGTGACACAATGAGCGGACTTACAATTGGTGGTGGGTTGGATTTATTTGTACTCTTACCGTCAGACCAAATAAAAAACCAAGACACAGCGCTGTCAACAGTGACGTGAGGCCGGTTTCGTAAACATGTGTACACATATTTTGGTGTAGTTTGATTGTAAATGGTTGTAAGTGCGTGCGTGTGTGCGTCTATGCACAGAGCGGTGGTGTAGTTTTGGCATGCTTCACTGTATTGTTCGCAGCGCTCTGCCTTGGTTTTTTATTTGATCTGAGCTCTTACCTCAACTGTTGTATATTCTGCGACCGCGGCGGCGTGTTCCCCTGACTGCATATCGCGTTGACCCTCTTAAGTCCCAGCTCGTTGCGGACTTTGGAGAGAAACAGGTTCATATCCTTTGTGGACTCGAACGTAAACGCGACTAAATCACGAGCTGCCACTGTTGATTCTAGGTAGCGCGCGAACTTTGGGTCTGTGAATCTTATCTGGAAGAAAAATTAGATTTTTTAGACAAAATTTTAAATGTATACATATGTCTTTTTCCCCATTGGTATGAAGTGTATTTAAGAGCGTTGATTCTAAAAGTTGGCTATGTCGCAAATAACTGTCTAATATTTCGCTGTTTGATTATTTTGGCAATATTAGTGTATGGAACTATGAAATATCGCGAACTAACTTACTAGAATACTAATTAATAATGAATTGCAATTATAACACTGAATTTAAGTTATTTAGGTGTAAAAAAGGCATTTGGAAAGTTTCCAAATCCTGTTTTTACAACTAAAACTCAATATTCGGTGTTACGATATTGTTTAGAATTAAACAAACAAGTCTTATAGGTAATAACTTTGTTATATTGTATAAACTTTTACAGTATTTCTTTATCGTTGCACTGCACTTTATTGTTTTTCGAGAGTTTTTCATAGAGTAGTCGTACGGTCGTCGTTGTTTGCGAAGCCGTGGCGCGTGGCGCGGCGTTCTCTCCCCCTCGCTCGCCCGCTTGGCGCGTGGCGTGTGTGTGTAGTAGTGAGGGGCGCGTACAGATATTATTTATTGCATTTCATAATCAATATTTTAGTCCACTAGTTAGCCATATTTCATATTTCCAAATAGTAATATTACCAAATTAATCAAAACAGCGAAATATTGCTCTTAATGCAGCTTTAGGCGGCAGATTAAAAAAAAAAGCGGCCATGTGCGAGTCCTACTCGCACACAAAGAGTTCCGTACCACCTTCAATGTAACAAATCTAACTTAGTGAGATGTCGAAACGATTGTAATGATTATAATTCCGTAAATACATAGTTGTTATAGTCGCGAATCACATTTTGATCAACATACAACCTGCCACTGACCTGCAAACTGCTAAAAACTTAAGAAAATTTTGAATGTCCCCGCGTACCTTGGCAGATCCTCCTTAAGCATAATCAGCCTATAATGTTCCCACTGCTGGGACACAGGCCTCCTCTTTGTGAGAGGGAGCGGGCCGTAATCCACCACGCGGGCCCAGTGCGGGTTGGTAGATGTCACATGTCTTCGAATTTTTGGTTCTAGGACATGCCGGTTTCCTCACGATGTTTTCCTTCACCGTTTTGAGAGCAGTGGCGATGAAATAATTGACACAAAGTAAAGCGTCTGTCAGCAACAACTCGTAAGTCGTGACCGTTACCACTGGACCACCACTGCTCACCAGATCCTCCTTAAAAAGGCCAATTGTGGCAGCTTGGGAGACGCCTATGTCCAGCAGTTGACTGCGATAGATTGAGTTGATTGATTGATTTTATAGGTATGTTTATACAAACACTTTTAAAAGTCAATAATATTTTAAGAACTAAATGAGGATTTAATGAAACCAGAAATCCTTGAAAGTCCAGTGACCCGGTAGCAATGTGCAGTTTTGATTAAATCATTAGACTGATTAGATTATTACAATAAATCGAATTGAACAAAATATTTTTAAGAATAATCGATATTTTGTTTTTGACTCTTGAAGAATAGTTAAGCAGAATAGGTTACTAAATTACAGGATTTAGGTAGTATAGCATAATCAGCCTATAATGTTCCCACCGCTGGGACACAGGCCTCCTCTCTGCGAGAGGGAGCGGGCCGTAATCTACCACGCGGGCCCAGTGCGGGTTGGTAGATGTCACATGTCTTCGAATATTTGGTTCTAGGACATGCCGGTTTCCTCACGATGTTTTCCTTCACCGCTTTTGAGAGCAGTGGCGATGAAATAAAGTAAAGCGCCTGTCAGGGTTCGAACCTACGACCTACAACTCGTAAGTCGTGGCGTTACCACTGGGCCGTTACCACTGGGCCACCACTGCTCCACGGATTTAGGTAGTATAATATAATAATCTTGAATTCTAGCCACAATTATGAGATTAAAATTGCAATGCTTAAATGATAATTACATTTTACTATAAGTTTTAATTTTCCACTAGTGACCTGGCCCGGGCCTCCCACGGGTGCAATCTAGTGATGAGGCGATGTTGATTGATTTTAATGTTACATAAAACTTACATCATTATTGTATGATGTAAGTTCACATTGTGGAATGCAATAAACGTATTGAGTATTGAGTATTGAGTATGATAATACATAAACCACATTCTTTAAATAATGGTGAAAACCGTATCAAGTTCCGTTGCGAAGTTTAGAAGAATAATGTGTTCACACAGATAGACACAAAAACAAAAAACAAAAAAAAGATTTTTATCTACATAATTATTATAAATAACAAGTATAAATCAAAATATTTTATTTCACATAAGCCTACATGGGCACTTATGAAACGTCAGAAGCTAGGTGCACGGTTCCAATTGGTCGTTTCCTATGGAGAAGAGCCGGCAAGAAACTCCACGGTTACCATTTAAAAAATAATTGGTTTTTACAATGTTTTCCAATTGCAGTGTTAATAGGTATGGGAAGACAGTGCAAGCCTGTCAACAAGTACCAGTATAGATATATGTAGATACACACCTCGAGCATCATAGGTTCATGTACAGGGTGTTGGAACATGTCTCTGTTCTCTCGCAGCCATATCACTGCTTTGTAACAGTCTTCGTTGTGGCCGCGCAGCACTTCTAGACGTTTGTTGTCTACGTCTTCTAGTTGACGTATTCTGGAAGTAAAACATGACATAACAAATACAATAGACGTAGATATATTTATTAACTTATTCCGCTTAACTATTCTTCAAGAGTCATAAAAAACCCTGTAAGAAATCAACACTTTTTCACCTCTCAACGAGGCATCCTCAGGATGACGATTGACCAGTCGCAAACCAGAACACGACGTGTTACCACACCGAGAACACACCCAAAACTGACCTGTTCTGATACAGCCTGATCTGAGGCATCACGTTGTTCTCCAGATCGTACTGAGCTTCTAACTTCTGTTTCTTCAAATTGTCTATGGCTGCATTAGTTTTAGATAGAGGCTTGTGTATTTCCGCTAAATCCATTTTCACTTTCGATTCTGTAGATAATTTTAACAAGTTATCACGTTTTATTTAATCTTTATTGCACATCATCATCTGCCTAGCCTTTTTGCAACTACGTTGGGGTCGGCTTCCAGTCTACCACATGCGAACTAAGTATCACACTGACGCCACACAAAATCCTGCATTGCGCAAGCAGGGTTTACCGCGCGACTAGCATATATACAACGTCTCGCAATCAATCATCGGGCAGCCCACCAGAAACAACACCGATCTGGCCGGAGGATCCTCCCTTTTTATGGAGGATGAATGAACTTTACACCCTGTTCGTCATGCCTCTATAGGTCTAAACAGTTGCAGCTGAATATCAGTATTTTATATGGAGCGACTTCCTATCTGACCTCCACAACACAGTTTAAAACCCTAAAAATAGAAGGTTTTTTCAAGAAGATACCCAGCAGGCGTAGCATGACGGTTTCTATCTCTACGAAGAATAGACATAGCTTTTTCTATACAAACTGACATTTCGTTTCTTCATTTTTGACATCGCACCGTAGAAATCTTTCTACAATCTGTCATTTTGCCTTTCATTTCTAACGATCTTTGTCTAGGTCTTTTTATATGTAGACTATTTCGGAAGAAAGTTTTCTACTCAAACTGTCAAAATCACACTGACAACTGATATTTGTCTATGGTAGTTAAGTCAATTTGATTTTGGAATCGCCAGTAGAAAACTTTCTACTCGACGGCCACAAAGTATAAACGGTTATCTACACAATCATGATTTTACAAGGGAGCGTTTTGAACGCAAAACTGTGATAATTAATAGAAGGACAAAGCTATCTTCTCCTATTTAACATCATTTAGTTAATAATAAGTAGGTAGTTATAAGTAAGAAGAAAATAGTTAAGGCCAATATTACTGTGAAATTGTTTGATCCAAAATACGGTACTTCGACACTTTCTAGAAAATATTTTGTAGTTGAATTAATCAGTAAAAAATTGATAAAGTAAGTAGTAGTAGTATAAGTTGCGTTCAAACAGAAAAAAAAATCCTATGACAAAACAAAGAATTCTGAGTCGAATTATGTAAAAGAGTGAATTTCGTAAAAAGTGCAGTTGACTCTTTCTACTTTCCTGCCGTCGTACTGTCTACACGAAACGTCACTTTTGTCTACTCTTCCGTCGACAAAACGGTGCTCATGCTACGCGTGCAGTAAACGTTTACAGAGTTCATCAGGATTTTTGGCTGTCGCATCAAGTCATCTCTAACTAATAAATGTGTCGTCATTCTAACATATAAAATAAAACCGGCCAAGTGCGAGTCGGACTCGCGCATGAAGGGTTCCGTACCATTATCTATAAAAACGGCAAATAAAATCTCGTTTGTTGTATGGGAGTCCCTTAAATTTTATTGTTTTTAGGGTTCCGTACCCAAAGGGTAAAAGGGGACCCTATTACTAAGGCTCCACTGTCTGTCTGTCT
Source organism: Lithophane ornitopus (assembly GCA_948473465.1). NCBI lineage: Eukaryota > Metazoa > Arthropoda > Insecta > Lepidoptera > Noctuidae > Lithophane > Lithophane ornitopus. Next base: position 11,284,938 of record OX419637.1, on the reverse strand, counting down.
GTCTGTCCTTCTGTCAGAAGGACAGACAGACAGTCCTTCTGTCTGTTTAGTATTTCTTGTTATAGCGCCAACAGAAATACATCATCTGTGAAAATTTCAATTGTCTAACTATCACGGTTCATGAGATACAGCCTGGTGACAGACGGACGGACAGCGGAGTCTTAGTAATAGGGTCCCGTTTTATCCTTTGGGTACGGAACCCTAAAAAATCAACTTGATTCACCAAGAGAAAGAAGTGTGAAAAATAGTTTTTTTAATATTTTTTATGGTAAAATATTGACAATAAATATTAAATTGATACGGAAAAGAAACACTCTGTACACGCACACTTATCTTTCTACGTTGAAATACAAGTGTGTGTGTATAGAGTGTTTCTTTTTCGTATCAATTTAATATTTTGTGAATATTTCAATACTTACTTATATATATTTTTTTTTTTTGTATTTTTTTTTAGCATATAAAGACGCTATACTTTTGCGGGTTAACCGGAACGCCCTTTGTTAGTAAACATACTGTATAACTTAGCTCACCATCTCCAACTTTCTCCACTAATCTGCTCTTATCCATGACCAGCTTGTCCAGCTTAGCCTTAGCTTCTTGTAACTCTCTCTCTCGGTTCCTATGCCGTTCTAACTTCTCTTGATAAGAACCCTCAATCTCCTTCAGTTTGAACTCTTGAGTTCGAACCGCGTTAATAGTCTCTTTCGCTTGATCTTTGAGAGCGTAAATTTTTCTGTTCTGTAAGGAGAAAATGCGGTTTTATTCTTGTAATATCCTAACTAATATTATAAATGCCAAAGTGAGTTTGTTTGTTACGCTTTCACGCTAATACGGCTGAACGGATTTGGATGAAATTTGACACCATGCCTAGACCATGACCTGGAATAGGATAAAGGTTACTTTTTATCCCGGTAGTACGTTCCCATGGGATAATTTCCGACCTCTATGCGGGCGAAGCCGCGGATAAAAGCTAGTTAAAACATAACTGGCGAAATGTGGGTGTACTAATAGGTATACCTCTGCCTTACCCCTCGTGGATTACAAGCGTGATTTTATGTTATGTGAAAGTCTGTATTATTTTATGATTTTTTAACCCATCACGCCTTAAGGGGGATGCTCTAAGGTAGCTCGAGAAATTCAAATTTCCTTACGTTTTTTGCAATTTGCAGGTCAGTGTCAAGTTGTATGTTGATTAAAATATGATTCGCGACCGTAACAAATATGGCTTTACAGAATTATAATCAGTAATATAACTTCTTAAGTTAAAATAACTCCCAAATGTCATATTTTAATCAATATACAACCAGACACTGACCTGCAAATTACAAAGAACGTAAGAAAATTTGAATTTCGCGGGCTACTCCGAAGCTTTCACCTTAACATTTTATTTTGCACACTTCGTGCAATATGTTGTGCAAACCGTTTATCCCAAAGAAAATAGTCTTTATTTTGCACACTTCATGCAATGTGTCGTGCAAACCGTCCCATCGCAAATACAATATAGTCTGTTATTGATAAGTACTTACAGCAGCCAATTTTTGTTGTTCCATCTTGCCGATATTACTTTTGGCGTTTTCTATCACTCGTTCCAAAGGTTCTACCTTAGTTTTATGACTCTTTACTATACTAATTGCATTTTTCTTATCGTTTGAGTACTCCACTACTTTATCTCTCAAGTCTTGGTACTCAAGCCACAATTTCTTTTTCTCACAAATCTCTATTTGTTTCTCTATCTCTTTTCTTTGCTTCATTGCGTCTAGTACTACTTTTAGCCTGAAAGAAATTGAAAATTGATGAAAAAAGAATGCATGTAGCGGAGATGAGAATGTTGAGATGGACGTGTGGAGTGACTAAAATGGATAAAGTAAGAAATTATTATTTAAGGGAAGTTTAAAAGCGGCGGCAGTGACAGAAAAGTTGGTAAGGTAATCGTTTGGCCTGGTATGGGTATGTGATGAGGAGGGACGACACGCATGTGACTAAAAGATTGATGAATATAAATGTTGATGGAGCGGGAGAGGAAGGCTAAAGAAAAGATGGATGGATTGTGTGAGGAATGATAATGATATAGAGAAGGGAGTGAATGATAGCGTGACGGTTGACAGGGGAGAGTGGAAAAAGGAAACGAGTTGCGCCGACTACAAGTAACATGGGACAAGGACAGGAAGATGATGAGTATGAGATGAAAGTCACAGTCATAATGCTGGGTTCACATTATTCCAGTACCCATAGTATACCAATATTATTCTAGTACCGAACGTCTATAGCCACAATAGGGCCGTAACCAGGAATTCATTTCGGGGGGGTTAGGATTGCCATTATTTTTTTTGTCCTTATACTTTTTGCGGAAAATCAAAAAATATAAAAATTGCGAGCGAAGCGACCTTGAAATTTTTAGCATCTCGCTTAGGTTTTCTTTCTGTTGTACCGTTAATACAGAAATAGAAGTAGGTCGATAAAGTGTATCGACCTATGCAGAAAAGTTTGAGAATTAAGAGCACTCTGGCTGGAATATCTCAGAGAATGCTGAAGTTGCAAGAATTTATTCAAAACAAAGCTAGAGTTGATAAAAATATAGTATTTAAGCATACTCTTACTGCAATTGTAGATTGTAAAATACGCCTATGCGAAATACATTACAATTATCTGTATGTACCCTCGGGGTCGTGGGGGTGGAGTTACCCTAGGGGGTCGATCTCTGGATTGAGATTCTGGTTTCTCTGAGCCGCATTATGCGGGCCATAGACGTTCAAGTTATTTGATCTTGTTCGATCAGTTTGATCAAATAGAAATACGAAAATGTATATTTCTTCATGACATTTACCAACTCATTTTGATCAAATTTTCCCAAACACATTCATGCTCATTTGATAAAACTCTTTGAACTAACTTATATCATATTTCTGCCATGGACATGCCACCTACCTCTCATTCAACCGTTGAGCTTCCTCCATAACCTGGGCGTTACTCTGCAGCTTGGTCGACAATCCTCTTTGCTCTGACCTACATTGGATCAGTTCGTCTAGCTGGCCGACACTCTCTTGCCCGCCTACTGCGGCGAGGGTACTTCGCAAGAGCTGCTGGGGATCCATCTTTGAGAAGTCCTGGACTCGATCTTGGGGTAGAAGTTGGCAGAGGTTGTCAACCTAGAAGGGTTAAATTAGATGTGTCAGAAATTATTATCACTTATACTGTTGTTAATAATCATAGTACTGAGAGTCTATCTATGTGGTTTTCGATTGGAAAAAAGAAGCAAACAATTAGCCACTTTTTAGCTTTAGCCTATTACTAAGGCTCCGCTGTCTGTCTGTCCATCTGTCACCAGGCTGTATCTCATGAACCGTGATAGTTAGACAGTTGAAATTTTCACAGATGATGTATTTCTGTTGCCGCTATAACAACAAATACAAAAAAAAAGAATAAAATAAATATTTAAGGGGGCTCCCATACAACAAACGTGATTTTTTTGCTCGTTTTTGCTGGATATTGATAACGGCAACAGGTAGACGCTTGAAATAGTCACAGAATATTTAGTTATATATTCACGTTAAAAATAAAACAAATATTTAAGTGGGGCTCCCATACAACACACACGATTTTTTGCCATGTTATAGATAATGGTACGGAACCCTTCGTGCGCGAGTCCGACGCGCAGTTAGCCAGTTTTTTTTCAATTTATCGGTAGTCTACAAGTCATAACTTATGACCTCTGTAGCAAAATTAGCTAATTTATAATGAAATTGGGGTAATTTTGGTACCAAAAACCTGGGGGTTTACCACCACCGCTTACAGCAGTATTATTTTAATCTTACTTCGTGGGGGAAAGAGACACAGGGGTAGAGCTTGACCTGGGAAAGGACATAGGCTACTTTTCATTCTGGATCGCAGTCGAACTCGCGGGCAACAGCTAGTTTAAGTATAAGTCGTGGTATTCGAGTCGACGATGACACACAGACTAACATAACATAGATTATTATTTACCTACTTAGGTAGGTACATAATATCCGCTTTGCATCCTTGCTGATAATACGAGTATTGTACGTGTTGATTAAAGTACTGTGAGTGGGTTAAGGTACTGTTCACACTATGTTGTGACGACATAATTATAGTTGACCACACTGTTCAACTACATATGCACAGTCACAAGCAAAAATATGTACACTCAGCAAAATACAATAGCGATTTTCTCGTCAAATAACGATTACAACTTTGATATGGGACCTATATCATCATTACCGGGGTTCCAAAATACTATGTGCGATCTGCCTAGCCTTTTCTCAACTATATTGGGGTCAGCTTCCAGTCTAGCCGGCTGCAGCTGGATACCAGTGTTTTACATGGAGCGGCTGCCTATCTGACCCAACCCAGTGACTGGGTAAAATGATACCCCTTGGTAAGACTGCTTGTCAGACTTTCGGGCTTCTGACGACCCGTAACGACTGTCAAAGATCCACGAATGACAGCCGGGACCACCGGCTTAACGTGCTTTCCGAGGCACGGAGGAGTCTCGATATGTAATGGTGGTCACCCATCCACGGACCAACCCCGGCAAGCGTAGCTTAACCTAATGGATCGACCCGTGCGGCTGTTATTACTACATAGTATTTTGGAGGAGCTCGTGGCTAGAGCTCCTCCAAAATACTATGTTCGTAATAACATAAAATTACAATCAATACAGTAAGAGAAAAACACTTTTTAAAGTTGCTAAGTATACAGGGTGTTAGGGTAGACACCGTTATCCTTTAAACTAGTGGTTTGGTGTCATCTATAATGTACTTTTTCTATGGAACGGACCCTGAAATCGCGAAAAAAAAAAATCTGCTGTTCCATACATTTGTGTTCACTTAAATCGACAAAATTTATGGAACAGCTTTTTTGCGATTTCAAAGTTGGTCCCAGAAAAAGTATGTTATAGATGACACCAAACTTCTAGTTTCATGGATAACGGTGTCTACCCTAACACCCTGTATACATATTAGTGGTTTTGACTGTACGTATGTCATCAAGCTTTTCATTGTATGAGGTTGTTGGATTCTTAACGGCTTATTCTGTGGATGCCTTAATAAATTAGCCAGTTCATAAGACTTATAAACTTAGCGACTACGGCTTTAGGCGTCCCTGGGGGAGGGCAGCAAGGAAAGGACTGTGATGGGGTTCTCTGCCACCAAAATTACATATTTAAGATAACTTCCTTGGAGTTCCGTTGTCTTGCTATCTAATTCTACCGCGGTTTTAGGAGGAAATAGGGTCGGTCCCCTCTCCATACAAACGCTCTCGCTTGTTTTCTCTCTCGTGTATGACTAGCACTAACACCCCTAGATAATGCTCAAAATTGCCTGTTTAGACTGCTGTCATCAGAGGCCTATTGTACTAATTTGACGACTATTCATGAAAAAATAAAAATATAGGGGCACAGTTAATATCCTTCTTATTCAATTTATAAAATATCTTTCAAATTGGTCCAATATTGGAGGAGGAAATAGACGAGAGCCGAACCTCGAATTATGGCATTTTGTATGAAGAAAAGACCGACCCTATTTCCTCTTAAGACGATACAAATAAAAATAAAAAGACATTTTTTTTTTTTTTTTTTTTTTCGTTACAATCCACTACCAATAACAAGAAAAAAAAATACCCTAGAAACATCTTTTAAGAAATGACAGTCGCCGAAAGACAAAAAAAGTTACGACACAGTGTGAACGGTTTACCTTATTAGTTGTTACAATGAAGTGCTCATTGATTTGATAAGATTGTCGCATATTATTAAACTATACAATGTAGGTACCACCATGACGCCACCCGCTTAGATACAATAACAATTATTTATTATTAGCTAGGCTACTAGTCGACGAATTCACGAGCAACATCCCGTGACTTCGTTTGTGATCCAGGATGACATGTGTTTAGGCGTATGAGGAACAGGGTGTAAAGTTCACTCATCCACCATAGAAAAGGGAGGATCCCAACCAACGGGTGTTGTGTCTGGCGGGCAACTGCCCAACGATTGATGTTGGGTTCTCGTATATATGTCCACTGCACGGTAAACTTTAATTGCGCGTTGCAGGATTTATGTGACGTCTGTCTGACGTCAGGTCTTTGATGCGTAGTTCGCATGTGGCGATGTAGATACCGCCACATTTTTAACCGACTTTTTCAAAAAGGAGGACGTTCTCAATTCGTCTGTATGTTTTTTTTGTATATATGTTACTCGATTGCTCCGCTAATTATGAATCGATTTTGATGATTCTTTTTTTGTTTGGTAGGTCATGCTTCAGAGGTGGTCCCATATAAATTTTATTAACTTTGCTTGCGTAGTTTTTGAGTAAGGTTCAATTTCGCATATTTTTCCCACTTAGTGTATGTAGACGATATATTGCTTGACCCCGTCACTGTTATTTACATAGCAGGTAGTGGTATTCAAGTTTGTGTGGGGTATGTACCACAACTAAAAAGTGAAAAATATCCAGGTTATGGTCTACCCATGTGCCATATTTCATAATCTTCATTTTTATTAGAGCTCCAAATCCAAGGTAGGTACCGTAGATCTTCGCTTCACCCGCGCGGTATGTCGATAAGTAAAAAGTAGCCTATGTCCTTCCCAGGGTGCCATCTATCTCCTTGCCAAATTTTATCGACATCCGTTCAGTGGTTTTGGCGTGAGAAGGTAACATACAGACAGACAGACAGATGGATAGAAAGACAGACAGAGTTACCTCCACACTTTCCTGAGAAAAAGGGTCTTGACAGATTGATAGACAAACGGACAAAAAATCGATCCTATAAGGGTTCCGTTTTTTTCCTTTTGAGGTACGGAACCCTAAAAACGAACTCTTGAACTTTATTATTAATAAGTATTCGGTAGGCATAAAGAAGACTGCTCGCTACTTCTAATACTGCCAAAAATATTCAAATTACGTCACCAAAACGATAAGAATAGCGTAGCGATTTCATAAATAGGAATAATTCGTAACACATACATTGGGGAAGTTCACCGCGGTATCTATCTTACCTATAATATAATAATAATAAATGAGAAAGTGAGTTCGTTTGTTTGTTACGCTTTCACGCTAAAACGGGTGAACGGATTTGGATGAAATTTGGCACATGCGTAGACCATGATCTGGAGTAGGACATAGGATACTTTTTATCCCGTTATTTCCACGGGATCAAGACTTACGCGGGTGAACTAGTACTCTATATCTGTAGTAGTAAGTGATTGCGTCAGAATTTTACTTGAACTGGGTCTGTTTACGCTTTCATCAGATAATACTTTTGGAACAGACATTAGACTACATCTGCCAGGGCTGCGGGAAAGTCCGAATGGGATACCGGGGGCTTTGGCAACTGAAGGAACACGGGTGGGTTTTAGTCACTAAAAGTCTGACACGCCCTCCCGCTCCGCCCAGAGCGGGAGAAGTTATTCCTTGATATCCCAGATAAAAAAAAAGACTAGATGGGTTTTACTTTAAAACTTAGACACATATATTCAACGTGTGTCTAATGACTCCAAACATAAAATGTCGTGTTTAAAAGATGTTTAAGCTAAACTGATAAACACGGTTTTGTGGTAATAAGGTAAACGTTTTATTGAATTTCATCTACTTTCAAAAGTTGTCCTTATACGTCCTCTCACCTGTATATTCATTGACGCTATAAGCTCTTGCACTTGCTTCTCCCGGGCCGACTTCCCATCAATATACCATGCTGTCGTATCACTAGTGTCAAACTCTCTTCTAATTATGACATTTCGGTCCCCCAGATCACGGTACAGCTCTATCTCGATTTTGGAGTCCTCACAGCCACTCCGGACATATTCTGATATCTAGAAATAAAAGATTTTCTTTTAGTTAAATTATTTCACTGTTGGGAAGCTACACTATCCCCAGGTGACATAGGGTACATTATATTTTCAAACAAATTAGGGCTCCTTACTAAAACTCCAATAATGTAACCCAAGGTGTAAAAAAAAATACCTAAAATAGCCGTAGATAAGTCCTTAGTGTTACCCGCGCGAAGCCGGGGCGAGCAGCTAGTACTTAAATAAAGGGGTTTAGTTAGTGGTGAAAGCAGGACTTATAATGCATTAAATAAAAAGGATACTTACTTTCTTAGCACGTCCAATGACACTGGGCTTGCCGCATAACCCAAGAATGATGGCACATACAAACGTTGACTTTCCAGTGCCATTTGGTCCAATTATCAAGTTTAAAGACGAACTAGGGTACAACTCCACCTTTTTGTAAGTTCTGAAATAACATAACATTACATTAGGTACATCATATTTGAAGGGATAGACGAGGCACGAATCCTTTCACAGAAATTCCTAATGGAAAAATCTGGGGATTGAACCCAGATACCCATGCTCAAGCTCATCATGCATGCAACAATTATTATTGTATTAGGTAGGTAAGTATTACTTTAAAAAAAAAAAACAATGCACATTTGAAGAGATCATATTTCTGATACTGTGAGCCCACCCACTAGCCAATAAGGTAACAAAAATCAAGATTAAACTAATATTATTAGTAAAATGTTTTTGTTTGAATCAAATATCAACCAACACTTAATATTTCAAGATCAACTTTCAAGTAAACAATTCCATAAATGATTGAATGAGTACAGAGAATGACTTGTATATACATTGCTAGCTTCAACATTATAACATAACATCACACCCATTCCTAAAATCGAGAGCAGTGTTGCCAACTTAGCTACTTTGTAGCTAGATCTAGCTATTTTTCGGTGTCAGGCAGCTACAATTTAATAAAACCAATAGCCAGATTTTTTAGCTACCTTTTCTAGCTACCTTTCACATGACGTAAATACTTTCGATATTTTTTATTAGGGCACCGGTTCTTAAAAGAAAAATCTAACATAGGTATGGTACAGTGCGTATGGAAGTATGAAATGATATATCTATGGTTTCATCAAATAGTTCCTTTACCGTAATGTTGGCTGCACTGTTAAACTTTAACAACAACTTTTTTTTGTGTTGTGTTATTAATTTAAAATTCATGCTAGCGGAAAATGTAATTACTTGAAAAAAAGTAGTAATTTGACAGGTGCGAATGTCAAACACCAAATGAAAAAAACAAACAATAAAGATTTGAAATGTAAAATTAATATTTGGGATTAAAAAACGAAGTAGAAGTAGCATTTAGCTACTTCTAGACAAAAATCTGACAATCTAGCTACATTTAGCAAACTGTCTAGCTACTAACTAAAGGTAGCAGTTGGCAACACTGAGGGAGAGGCAGAGATGTACAAATATTTCACTAGTTATAGCAGAAAAGCCGATAGAATAATATGTAAATATCAATAAATAGTCACACTCATCACTCTTGTATAAACCCATCTAAAACAGTGTGTGGATGGCTGGAAAGGAAGAGGAAAACAAAGAAAAGATGGATGGATTATGTGAGGAATGATATGAAAGAAAAGAGCATGAATGATAGTGTGACAGTTGATAAGGGAGAGTGGAAGAAGAAAATGTTCAACTCGTACTAGTAATTGTAAGATTATTTTAGTCATTGTAAAGTATTCTAATAGTTATAGGTATTTAATGATTACACAATGAAATAATACTTTAAATAGGCTACATATTTCAAACATCAGAATTTAAATAAGTTTATAAAACAAGTCAGAAAAGGTAAAAATGTGTCAAAAAATTTTGAGCGACAACTACTCCAAAACTGTTTAAAACATACTTACTGCTACACTTATCGCTAGTGCGGCAGTGATAGTTTTCCTTAATACTTTTCCTTATGGATAATATATTAAATGGGTCTAGTTTCTCTAATGTTATGATAAAGAAAAGGAACATGAAATCCTCAAGTCAGAGGTTATGAGATGTATTAAGAGTACTACAAAGGAGGCGGGCATCATTTGCAATAGTATCAGTTTACAGACTTTAAAACAAGCAACAGTGGATTGAAAATAACATGTTAAGTCAGATTTAGAACTACTTATCGGTAATAATTTGGATTTGCTGACTTCTGTTACAGAATTTACTATGTAAGTACCTATTGCTGAATTGCTTGATTTGTTCCTATTGGTAATTTAAATTGGCCACTTAAATTGGACACTAGCTTCTATTACAAACTAAAAGCATTTTATACATGTGGGCTAGAAATGCCAATATTATTAAATAATCTACAAACTACAAACATACAAACTAGTCGCGACATGACTCATAATTTATAGCGTTATTTTATTGTTTTTAAAAGAATAATTAACACGTAGCGCAACTTAGCAACTCAAATTACACCTAATCTTTGGAAGCTAAGCCAAAAAAAAGTAAATAATTAATACTATTTCAAATCTAGTATTCGGATTGCGCGCGAAAAGTAATTTACTTACACGAAGTTTACAAGGTCTATCCGGTAAATGCAGCCGGCTTGTATGCCTTCTGTGTTAAAAACTTTCGATTTCGACATTTCACACTTTTAAAATCATAACTACTGAAATAACAATCACACAATTTCACACACGCAAATTATTTGCAAAGAAAACGTTTGGAATACGCAACGGAATTATTCCGATAGCGCTTGTTGGCTGTGCCCTTTTCTGGCCTGGCCTTGTGTCTTTGTCTTGTGTACGTCAACGTCACTGTCACATTGACAGCTATAGTGATGATAGAAAAGACTAAATAAAGCTCAAATTTTAGTAACACCTTACTAAAATTGTTTGACAAGCGCACGCGTGTTTATGCAACCTTGCGATAAACACGCGTTTGTGCGTTTGTAAAATAATATAAAAGGCGAAAATAAGATGAGAATGTGCTTCGGTTATGTAGATAACACCGCATTATACCATCCGACTCTACCAGACAATTATCTTTTTCCTTTTGGGTAGGTACATTCTATAACCCCCATATTTATAGGTAAACACGGATTTAAAGTTACACCAAACTAAACCTCGAAAAATGTATGGTAAATCAAGCAACTTATAGGGGCCTTAAAGGGGCATTCGCAACAAAATATGTTGAAATCTCTAGTACCTAACTGACAGCAATTGTAGGGAACATTGACAGAGGCGCCGATTCCCTTGTTCACAAACTAAACTAAATTTAAGTTCAGTGCATCTTTTTCTTTCTATTTCATTAAGAAAAGGACAGAAGATCAATTTAAGTTTAGTCCTGTCAAACTGTCACTACTCCAAACAAGTTTAGACGCGATTAAAAACTTGCCTACTAAAATTACGTCAATTTATGTCAGGCGCTGATTAATTTGACAGGACTAAACTAAAATTTATCTTCTGTCCTTTTCATAATGAAATAGAAAGAAAAAGATGCACTGAACTTAAATTTAGTTTAGTTTGTGTACAAGGGAATCGGCACCATTAACTTTCATTGATAGAGATTTCAACATATCTGTGGCCCTAGTGAAAAGGGGTATAAGTCCGATTTTGTGGAAAATGAGTTAAGTATACAGAAGTGATCAGAAAAAAATGCTCTATCGTTTGGTGTAAACGGATCTAAGCTATCTCTAGAAATAAAGAAATTACCTTGTGTAAAAGGGTCCAACTGACACAGAAAAAAACTACAAAAGTCGGTTTCAAGTACTTTTGTATTCTTTTAAACGGAAAAATAAAATAAAACATTTTGTGTTTATCAATACAACAACACCTGCTACTTAAAAATGTTTTAGTGAGTAATGATATTATTAGACATAAATCCGTTTTCACCAAAATAAAGGGAAAAATCAAAAATAACTCTGTGGAGATTAGTATTGTCATAATCATTCCAAATGCGTATCCATTTTCACTTGTGTGAATTAACATTTAACATATGAGAGAAGGGGTATAACTTATGTAATATCCTCAAGGCATTCATTTTGTGGTTAGTATAAGTCACTATCTTAAAACCTAATAACTTTACATAAAAAATAACTCAATAATAATAAAGAGCATAAATTGTTTACCTATAAAAAACATCACATGTATTTCATTTGGTAGCGGTATAAATGTCACACGAGGTCAAACACGCAATTTGAAGCGAGCGGAGTGTTTTTTGCGTCTCCTGTAAAGTTGCATTTTTGGACTTAGATCCATTTTCACTAGGGCCACAGATATTTTGTTGCGAATGTTTCGCCAGTGCCTTTATTACTTAAAGGGTTGATAGACGTGCGAGCACGTCTCGCACAGGCTCGCCGAGCTTACTAGCCCGTCTGTCATCACCGAGAGCCGTGAGCCGCGAGCCAATTTGACAATGAAATTTTGAGCAAGCTTCTCGTGTGTCACCGTCGCTCGGCGAGCCGAATGTCATCACATCACGGAATACCCAAAAATGAAAATAAATATTTAAAAGTAAGTATTACTCTTGCAAGCTTTTTATGGTGATTAATATAAGGTCGCGAACTTAAAGACCGCGTTCTTTAAGTATACATACTTGAGTCCATCAATGCCTGGTTGCGGCCAAGGCTTGTATATTTAGTACTTTTCTCGAATAATGCGCGGAAATTTAAACTAATTATAAATTCCACAATCAATGACGAACAACTATAATTATTCTATTTGCAAGCCAAATCGAAATAAGTATAATAAGTACGCACGTCTATCACCCACTTAAGAGGGTAAGTATTACCCAATGTTCTATTCAATTTTTCTATAGGGCAAGTGTGCGCCACGAAAGAAGGCCCGCGGAAAATTGTAGAACTACTTTTTTATGCAATAACAGACACTAGCGCCGCGCCACGTCAAAGGACTTCAGTGGTGGCGCGGACTCTACGCCCTTCGTTAATTTTTTTTTATCTATGCCTATACCTAATGAAAATAAAATCTTCCATCTAGGGCGGATTCTATCCAACTCGAATTCATACACCAGTAACTATAGAACGGGGAATATTCTATTCCACAATTTTTTTTCTCGAGTAAAATCAGTCGTTTTTCCATGCAATCTAACGTATAGCTATACTTTGATTAGAAATAGCGGAGTGAATGTGAACGAATGTAATACCCGGCAAAAAAAACGTTGTTCTCCAAACGGGACGTTTCAGAAGCCCCAAAGCCCCTTTTAACCGCTTACGACGGATTTATCCGACAAATATTTTCGTGTCCATTTCGCCAGAGTCGTATATTTACGACACTCATTTAATCTTTTTTTTTATTTAATTACGCTTTGCACACCATCTTTGTTGATTTTTCGATGCCAGGCGCTGGGGGCACGAAAACCGATATAAAGTCGGGCGGTTAAAAGGTTAAATACCGTTAACAATCAAAATTCTATTGTGTCTCGTTAATGACAGTTCAAGGTTTAACTCATCTCAACTCTCATTTGCCATTTATATTAGCTTGGGAAAGTAGGTAGCTGTCAATGTCAATGCACAAGACTAAATAAGGTACAGACTGTAAGCTTCATACTAACGTCTCGCGTGGGAACAATACTACACGCACAGCGATGTGTGCGTGGCCTGTCACGGACAACGCGCGCGGGGGGTGCACCGGCGCCCGCTAGAGGGCAAACCGGTTTGAGCCAGCTCAGTGAGAAGGCAAAGCGCAGGGATATGCGGTATGCCGTGTGCCAGCGGCAGCGATACTTACGACGCAGAAGTTTCGTGTTTTATTTTTAAAATGCCAAATTAGTGTAGGTCGTGTCTGTTTTAATAATAGTAGGAAAACCAAAGAAGTTTATTTTTTTATATCCAAAGGATCCTGTCAGGGAATTATCTATATCTACCTATACTACACATAAACCTTACACATTTTTAATGAATACTACAGAAATATTTAGTAACCGAGTTAGATATCCAAAATAACTAGGATGGCGATAAGGTTTTCCCATAAGAATTATTATTTATTATTCTTATTTTTAAGTAGGTACCAACTTAAAAAAAAATAGGTATCTATGTATGTAGGTTTAGCTATTTCACAGTAAAATAATTACATAAGTACTTGTTTTTGTTATCGGTTTTTATTAGCATAACCTTAATCAGCCTAGGTATAATGTTAACCATTTCGCCTTTCAAAGCTACACTATTTCGCCTTTCAAAGCTACACTATTTCTTTTATGTTCCGTACCAAAATTGGAAAACGGAAAACATATCAGTGCCTGACCTTCCTTTCGTCCGTCCGTCTGTCCGTCTGTCCGTCCGGCCGTCCGTCCGTCCGTCCGTCCGTCCGTCCGTCCATCTGTGCTCATTGCCGAATCTCGAGTTCCACTTGCCCGGTTTTATTTTATTTTCAATAACCGAGTGTCAGCCCTATGAAAGTAGGTAAGAATTTTGAGCTCTGTCAGGAAGATACATTTCGGATTCTCGCCACGGTGTTCTTGGCTAGCACGTGTGTTTAGAGTTTTTTTTAACTTTTTTTTTGTGTTTGTTGACTTTTAGTGACTTGTTAGTTAATAAGTGTGTTGCCGTTGTGTTCGTAAACAGGTTTGTAGTGTAATTGTCCTTTGTCTTATCTCTTCCATCTAAGATGGATGAAAATAAACCCCCCGATCCTGAACCCCCCGACATTCTAGTTCTTTCATCTCCTCTTTCCCCCAAGTATTTCAGAAATGGATGTAACAATCCCGCAATCCCAGTCCAGCCAATCTTCCCGTAAATGTCCTGTTAACGAAGATATTTTAACACCTACCCCCCAAACAAACAAAAGAAAAGACAAATTGGTCGTGTCAAATATTCGGCAATTGATAAAGCTCCTTCATCGTCCACATCTCCCGTATAGAAACACAACCTGACTCAGGTACCACCTTACACCCAGTTAACGTGTGTATCTGTGTGTCTGTCTGTGCCATCGTAGCTGCCAAACGGCTGAACCAATTTTGATTTTTTTGGATTTGTTTGAAAGGAATTGATCGAGTGTTCTTAGATATAAAAAAAAATCGTTTATTAGATGCTTTTTTTTGTCGAGGGTTTTACCTTTTAATTTATTAATATATTATTTCAATACATTTAACAACTCGCGACAATCTAAGAAGTCTGATTTGACGTGATAGAAGGTACAATGTTAAGCCTTGAGAATCAGTTTTATTCCATGCAGATAAATCGTCGATTACAAACTCTATAAGTATGATCAATCTTTACGTTTAAAACCATTTAACAGTAATGCAAATAAAGGTAAAGAAAATGAATATTAATACAAAAAAAAATAGACTGGTTAACTTTTAAATAGCTTTAATTTGACAATCATCTGACTGACTGTCTATTTCGATGTACCTATGTGTACTGATGACTACCCAAACAAAAAGTTTTGATTCATGATCTAGCTGACATCACCAAGGCGAAATGGAGAAAAAATATTCAATAAAAGGTCCTTTACAACTGTTGAGCAAGTAAGTACCTAATAATAAAAAAAATTACGAAACAATAATGGTCTTAACCCAATCAAGGTATTCGTATACATTGGTGTAAACTGAAGGAATGTCCTTTTGACCACATGGATTCGGTCCAAAGCTGACGATGCCAGTAAGTTCGGATATTCCTTGACTCTCGTACACTAAGGGACCACCGCCATCGCCCCTGCAAGTGTCCATGCCTTCTATACCACCCGCGCAGAGCTGACCCTTTCCCAATACGATGTTGCGACCTGGTTTGCTGTATATAACTTTGCATTTCTGTGAAATAATAAAGCATCATATTAGTTTAGAGTCTTTGTTTTGTCAGTCGATTTAATCTTCTTTGAACTTTGACCATGAGCTGGCGTAGCGTAGTAAGGAGCTTGAATAGAATACGAGGCCAGCGTTCTGCTGTTCTGTTGAACTGATAGCGTAACACATTTTCGTAAACGATTAAGACTTATCTGAGGCCCTAGACAAAGTGACATTCTATCAGCGATAACGATGATGATGCAAAAGGAAAATATGTATAGGAATGACATAAGCTATCGAAAAGCATATGTCAATTCTGTTGCGATTGAAGCGATTGTCACATGTCTAGGCCCTCTGTTTCATTTTGACAGTTCAACAACATTCATTGCGTTATCGTTGTTGAGATTTTTTTTCGAACTTATGAAGCGAGCAGTGATTTGATAGAATTTGACATTTTTTTTCAGCTAAAGCATGCATTCAGCGCAACATGAGTCATTTGGAAACCAAAGAAGAAGGTGGAATGAGAATCTTGGTTGTCGGTTAGGTACTTACTTCCTGGTCGACGAAGGGCGGTTGATAAAGCTTCTTGAGTTTCTGGTTAATATTCTTTGAATTAAACCAAGTAACCGCATACAATGGATGGTCAGGAGGATTACTCTCCAGGTTTTTGGTTGGCAGGCAGATGGGACGTATAAAATCTGGAACGTTAACGATTCTTTACTTGGGATTTTTTATAAATAAATGGCCGTGGTTTTTCGTATTTGTTACAAATGTTAGTTTTGGAGTTATATAAGTGTCATTTCTGCTCACAGATTTTTATCTGTAGTAGCCTGAAAGCATCAATCAGCACTTTGTCCATCGTTTTCGGCGAAAAGTACGTGTGACGGACGGATAGACAGACAAATACAGGGGCGATTTCAATTTGGCAAACCCAGCTGCGGCGATGCCCAAAAGGGTATAGAACAATGAGCCTAAAACGGTCACATTAGCAATTCGTCTAAAAGCATTTCATTTCCTGAATTTCCAGTTGTCATTGGCAATTCCTATAGTTTGACACAAAAGCAATTCATATTATAAGGACCATTTACGAATCTCCATAGAAAACTGTATTAAGAATCGCACGCAGATCATATTATGAATTGTCAGTTTGTGACATTTACGATGATTCATAATATTTATCCTAATATGATTCTGCCAAAGTGACTGTTTTAAGCCCGCAGTAAAGAACCAGCCAAGTGCGTCTCGCTCGGACCACGAACAGTGAATTAAAGTCGTCACTTACAATTTTAGTAAGAAAAACAAAAGCTCTATGGTTCATCATTATTGATTGATTAATAAAAACTACATTAAATTAGCTATAAATTAAAAGCAGTTCCTTCTATTTTTATGATTAATTTAAGGAATTATATATAAGAATATAAATTAGGAAAATTTGCGAATTTCCGCCATTTTATCCGCCATTTTGTTTGCAGTGATTTCTTTGTGCCATGCTTTCATTTTGCTTCTGTGCAATGTTGGTAGCATGGTGTGTTTTATTGTTAGCTCTGCCTTTCGTGCTCACTATGCCATAAGAATGAAAGAGATAGGGCGCTTAGTTTCACAGATAATCGCAAAAAAGTTGGACCAAACATAGTTGAACTGCCGTGGTTCAAAAAGCGCCAGTAATCTATATTTGACAGCTGCCGTAGTACGGCAAACACCAGTGGAAGGGGGGAACCAAAAAACTTAAAATTAAAAACTTAAAACCAACATAAAATTGTTTAGCGATGGATATATGCATATATGCATCGCTTTATTGTATACAATAAAATTAAATAAGTAGTCCTCGACGGACAGACGGATATGAAGAAATTATAAATTATAATGGTTCCGTTTTTGTCATTTATCTACAGAAACATTAAAAAGGGGGGGCAACCAACTACTGACTCGCTACAAACCTGTGTACGGAGCTACCTCCTTCAATCTGATCAAGGCAATATCGTTCGACCTCGAAGGAGGCGCATACTCCGGATGAGGTATCGTCGACTCGATCGCGATGCTGATGGGTCCATCATTGCAGTCCTCACCACCTCCTGCAACTGGTACGCAATCTCTACCGTCATGACTCGAGTCGTATTCTCCGAGGCGAACTGCAATCCTGGTAAATACATTTTAAAATCAATTAATCAATCTGTCTTGCCTTTTCCGAACTATGTTCGAGCCGGTTTCCAGTCTTACCAGTATTTTACATGCTACCTGACCTCCACAACCCAATTACTGGTTAATACAATACGACTGGTTGTTAGACTTTTGGGCTTCTGACTACCCGACTGTCAAAGATCTACGAATGACAGCCGGGACCAACCACATCAGTCTTTCCGAGGTGCGCGGAGGGATCTCGTTAGGTAATAGATGGACACCCATCTACCAACTGACCGCGGCAAGCGGAGAAGAGAAGATTTTAATTTTAAAACGACCCGTTAGACTTTTATAATTTAACCATGGAGGCTCGTGGCGTGGCCTAAAAATCTGCTCAACGACGTAAATAATGCAATGAATGTTGTTGAACCGTCAAAATGAAACAGATTACTCTTAATTGTTTACGCAATTAGATCGCAGGACCCCGTTTAGTGACTCCTGCATTAGACTATTATTTTATTAGATTAAGGTGGATGCGATAAGGTGGCCCGAGAAATTCAAATTTTCTTACGTTCGTCAGTATCAGGTTATATGTTGATCTAAATAATATTATTTGCGACCGTAACAAATATGGATTTACAGAATTATAAACATTAGAATCAGCAATACAACTCCTTAAGTTCGTGTACTTAAGGAGTTGTATTGCTGATTCTAACATACAA
Organism: Lithophane ornitopus; assembly: GCA_948473465.1. Taxonomy (NCBI): domain Eukaryota; kingdom Metazoa; phylum Arthropoda; class Insecta; order Lepidoptera; family Noctuidae; genus Lithophane; species Lithophane ornitopus. The sequence continues at coordinate 11,266,569 of OX419637.1, read as the reverse complement.
CATACTGACCTGCAAATTGCTACATCACGTAGGTAGGTATAGCGCTACAAGGTGTTTTTGCTGCGTGACCAAAATCGGAACTAACGCCACCGTCTTGTTATGAAACACAAAAAAAATCAAGGTTTATCTTACGGCGTGGCAATATCCAGTATTTTTCCGACGACACAATGGCCAGATGTCAGGACATATTTGCCGCTGATTAAAGCTCCTGCACACAACAGCTTTGAAGCTTTTGTTTTTTTTACTTCGTATTCTATAAGCGCTGCCCAAGGGTGCTGATCGATCGCGTGAGCACCTGAAAGTAAAAAGTTTAGGTTTTTATACGGAGAAATCTATTGTGGGATTTTATAATTTTTAACGTTACGATATATATTATCAAGGACCTCCACGTCTACGTGCACATTAAGTGTAGGCATGGACGAATAAATAAGCATTTTTTCGCGATCCTTAAACTATTTCGTGTATGAAAAGATACACCTCATATTTTCTTCCAAACACATGTTAAAAAATAATATCCAGTAAAAACTTAAAATATATTTATTTATTTATTTATTTAAACTTTTCGCACACAAAAAAGGTACAAAGGCGGACTTAATGCCTTAGGCATTCTCTACCAGTCAACCAAAGGTGGTGAAGAGATTAGATGGCGGGTGCTCTGATTGAGAGGAACAAAGAGAGAGAAAAAAAAATAAAAATAAGGAAAAATATATATATATCATTATGCATTATAGATAAAACAGATTTTACAGTACATAAATACGCAATCAACTTATGATACATAAATACTTACATACATATTTACTATAATATATACCTATAATATATATATATATATGTATACATAATATACAAATTCAAGGCAGAGAGGTGTATATGACTCTACTCTATTTATTTTGAAAAAAATCTCTGCAATTTCCGCTTAAATGCATACCAACTGGTGGTACGTAACTTATGTATCTGTCTATACAAATATCGGCCTTGCATCTCCGCCATTCCTTTCTGGAATCGTAGGCAAAATTGGCGTTCTATGCGCGCAAGTCTGCGCCCCTGCATTTTCTTTGATCGTTAGTGTAGCGCGCGACCCCGCACGGTTTACGTATTCGGGGACGATATATCCATACATTTTACTTCTGTGTTATCATGATGCCGCCGTGACGTGGACGTAGACGTCCACGAAAATATCGTCACTATTTATTTATTTGGGAAAACAAACAATTGTACAAAATTATAAAAGCGAAAATGTATTTATCATACGTTTTGGAAATAACTTGTATGGGAATCTAAATAACTTCATTAGATCAGCGTAATTATTCTTTTCTTTCCTTTATTTGGATACTGACCTTGTCCTGCAGACGTACAGCATTTAGAGCTAGGATCGAGAGGGAACGCAGTCATCTTGGCTTGACAACTGCAAGATCCCTCATCCGCTGTAGGACTAGCATCTGAAAGTGTTTTCAAAATGTCATTGCTATAAATATACCTGCATACGAACATCTGTTCGAACAATTCATAAAAAACCGTTTTATATTTTGTCTACGAAACCCGCAATCTGCCTAGCCTTTTCCCAACTATATTGGGTTCGGCTTCAGTAATCAAGCAGAGTAGTAGCCAGTATTTTACATGGAGCGACTGCCTATCTGACCTCCACAACCCAGTAACTGGGTAATACGGTACCCCTTGGTAAGACTGGTTGTCAGACTTTCGGGCTTCTGACGACCCGTAACGACTGTCAAAGATCACTGAATGACAGCCAACGGACCAACGGCATATCGTGCTTTCCGAGGCACGGAGGAGTCTCGATATTTAAAGATGGACCAGGGACCAACCCCGCCAAGCGTACCTTAACCTGTCGGATCGACCCGTGTAGCTGTTAACACTTAGCCACGAGCTCCTCTAAAAGAAAAAATGAATTGAATGTCGCCCAAGCAAGACAATATTTTTATCAATAACTTTTTCCTTAAGTTCGTCCGCGAAATTAGTATGTACCTACTTAATTTTATTCCTCAGTAAATAATATTCTCAATGCATGCGAGACTCGCATTTTGAATAATAAATACAACGCATTACAGAGCTACAATCTACATAATTATAATAATCTTTTCTCAAACATGCTGCTTGGAAATTCGAGCATTATTTTGGTCTAAAACAAGTGACGATGCGGCCGGCAATGTTACTATGAAAAACCTTATAGTCGTGTTTAGCGTTCAAATAAATTACCTACTATAAAAACTCATATCTGGCGTGTTATTTAAAAATGGAACGAACTTTTTACTATTTTTTTCACATTTTAATGTTTTTTTTTAATGTTAGATGTTTTTTTTATGTGAAGAGTTTTTATTTTTCACTTTTTAGTTGTGGTAGGTACCGTATTTACATAGCAGGTAGTGGTATAACACTACCTGCTATGTAAATAATAGTCACGGAGTAACATAAACATGGTCCATAAAGACTAAGTGGGAAAAATACGTAATATTGAAACTAATTCAAAAACTACGCAAACAAGTAAATAAAATTTATATGGGACCACCTCTGAAGTATGACCTACCAAACAAAAAAAGAATCATCAAAATCAATTCATAATTGGCGGAGTAATCGCGTAACAAACATTAAAAAAAAGTGCATCTTTTTCTTTCTATTTCATTAAGAAAAGGACAGAAGATAAATTTTAGTTTAGTCCTGTCAAATTAATCAGCGCCAGACGTAAATTGACGTAATTTTTATATGCAAGTTTTTAAACGCGTCTAAAACTAGGAGTAGTGACAGTTTGACAGGACTAAACTAAAATTTATCTTCTGTCCTTTTCTCAATGAAATTTTACTTTTTTTAAGTTTGTGACCAACAGAATCGGCACCAATCTATAAGCGATAACGATGATGGAAAAGGCAAAAATTTATAGGACTGACTTAGGCTATCGAAATGTTTATTTCAATCCCAATGGTTAAAAGTAAGTATGTTGTAGAAATAGGAAACGCTTTGGCTTGCTACATATTAGTAATCTGTGTAATACCCTTTGTGAGTCGCACCGTGGCGGTGTGTGTTGGCCCTTATGTCTTATTTCACAAAAAATCATAAAATCTTTTATTTTGAATAAAAATACGAAATCTGAAATGTTATTGACTTATTTTTAGTCAACTTAAAGTAATGAATAACAAGTTAATAACTTTGCGAATAAAACTAGTCTCGACTACCTACACTAAACTTTTTTGAAGTTGGTTTTTACTTTTTGTAAATAGGTGTTTAAAATTGTGCGATTGTCACTTGCCCTCTGGCTTGCCTTGCTACATATTAGTACCATATATGTGCATTAGCCTTTGTGCGTCGCTCCGTGGCGGTGTGTGCCCTTATGTCTTATTTCACAAAGAAATCATAAAATCTTTTATTTTAAATAAAAAAACGAAATCTGAAATATTCATGACTTACTTTAAGTCAACATAAAAGTAATGAGTGATTTACAAATAAAACTAGTCTCGAGAAAGTTTAGTGTTTAGTTACACTAAACTTTTTTGAAGTTGGTTATTTTCTTTTTGTAAAAAGGTGTTAATATTCAATTCTTGTGTTATCGTATCAAATTATCTTAGTGTAACTCGAGAAAACTCTAACAAACTAATTAAATTAAGGAAGTGCCTCCACTGCAGGCGCCGGTTGCTAAATTGGCTGCCGGCGCTGACTTTGGTTGTCAATTTGGCATATGGAGTACTGCGGGGTAGGCATAGTTAAAAAAACATGTAAAGAGATAATTTTTTTCCTCTTCAATAATTTCCATATTCAAGTAATAAAATATCCTACCCGGAACCGAACTAGTTAGATTAGGTTAGGTTAGAACTGTGACCCCCTACGACTAGAATATAAAAAATATATTTTAGTTAGGGTTAGTTAGTTGGGGGTCTGAATACTGGAGGGGGGGGGGGGGGTTTCCATAAACGCCAGGCCGCCGGTGTCCATTATGAGAGCCGGCGGTGCCGGCAGCTGAATGTCATTGCCGGTTCCCAATGGCGCTATTTTTGGGAGCCGGCGCCGGTAGCGGAAGCACTCCCTATTTTTTTACCCGACTACGGCGAAGATAAAAGGAGGGATATGATTTTGACCGGTATGTATGTATGTATGTATGTATGTTCATCTGTTCCCTCCTATCTTCTACACCCCTCATCACAATTTAACAAATGAGGTATCGTTGGAAGCGTTTTGAACGTCCGCTGGTTAAAGGCTATGTGACGTCACATTAAATAAAAAATGGCGCCCTCTAGAGGACAAAATAAGGAACTAAAAAAAAAAAAATTTTAAATCGTACCATGTTGGGTATCAAATGAAAGGGCCTAATGAGCACATTTCAAAAATATATATATTATAACTTCAAAAGAATAAAAAAGTAATAAAAAATAAAACCCAACTACGACTAAAAAGGTATAAACGAGACACAGCAGACGGACAAATTAAAAATCCGGAGTCACACGTAATCTGTTCTATTCTGTTATGTCCTCTAGAGGGCGCCATTTTTTATTTAATGTGACGTCAATTTCGTACCAATAAATTGAAATGAAACAATACCTACTATTCCTAATCCAATCAAGGTATTCGTATACATTGGTGTAAACTGAAGGAATGTCCTTTTGACCACATGGATTCGGTCCAAAGCTAACGATGCCAGTAAGTTCGGATATTCCTTGACTCTCGTACACTAAGGGACCACCGCCATCGCCCCTGCAAGTGTCCATGCCTTCTATACCACCCGCGCAGAGCTGACCCTGTCCCAACACGATGTTGTGACTACGACCTGGTTTTCTGTATATTGGCTTGCATTTCTGTGAAATAATAAAGTTTCTTAATAGTTTTGTTCCCTCCGTATCGAAACGTCCTGAGAGCAAATGGTACCATTAGCAAAACGACCCATAATCAAAACGACACTTTAGCAAAATGTCCCTTGTTTTGTCAGTCGATTTAATCTTCTCGTCCCATCCACGATTTCAGTAGATTTAACTAGCTGCAGAGGGTAGAGGGACATTTTAATAGTAATTCGTATGGGAGAACACAAAATAATCAACTCTATCGGCAAATTGTACGACTAGAGAAAGAAAAATCAACGGGATCTTAGCATAATAATAACTGAACATGTAAACAATAAAAACTTTTTACAAAAAAAAAAACCGAGTTCCAAAAATAACACTCAAAACTGAAAAATAACTTTAATTTCGGAAGTCGGTGTCTTTGCTTTTCAATTTTCGTTTTTTGCCACCGACTTCCGAAAATACACTTTTTAGTTGTTGTACCCCACACAAATTCGAATACCACTAGCTGATGTAAATAACAGTGAAGGAGTAAATGAAAACAGCGTCTAGATAAACTAAGTGGGAAAAATACGTAATATTGAAGCTAACTCTAAAACTACGCAAGCAAAGTTAATAAAATTTATATGGGACCACCTCGGAAGCATGACCTACCATACAAAAAAAGAATCATCAAAATCGATTCATAATTGGCGGAGAAATCGGGTAATAAACATACAAAAAAAAAAAAAAAAACGTACAGACGAATTGAGAACCTCCTCCTTTTTGAAGAAGTCGGTTAAAAATAAAGCCAAGCATGCATCGCATAATCAGCCCTTATTTTTCCTGCTGGGACAAAGGCCTCCTCTCTTAGAGAGCGAGTGGGCTGTAATCTACCACGCGGGCCCAGTGCGGGTTGATAGATGTCACATGTCTTCGAATGTTTGGTTCTAGGACATGCCGGTTTCGGGTATGTTTTCCTTCACCGTTTTTGAGGGCAGTGGTGATGAAATTATTTACACAAAGTAAAGTGCCTGCTTGGGTTCAAACCGACGACCTACAACTCGAAAGTCAGGGCCGTTACCACTGGCCTATCACTGCTCTCTCGCATGCCTCTCATTCCATCGGATTTTTGCTCGGGATTTTTAGGTTCCACATCCTTAAAATCCGCGGATGTCTGTACACACGAGTGTGTGGACACTCGTGTGTACAGACAACCGCAGATTCGCACGCCAGGTAACACTTTGACCTTGGGCTGGCCTAGCGGGCTAGCGAAGTACGGAGTTTGAATAGAATTTTTTTTTTTTCTTAAGTAACTAATTATATTTGTGTGTTCTTTTGCTCTTATGTTACAAATCTGTTTTCATGTATGTTTTTTTGTTTTTTTATATATATATATAGTAACATCACAAAACTTGAAAATATTGCAAGTGCTGTGCACACCTTTAAGTGGCAAATTCACTTTAGAGTTTAAGTTTGATATTGTACCCCTAAAATCTTCTAGTGAATAAGTCGTTGGAGTGCAGTAATTAAATAAAAAAAAAAAAAAAAAAAAAAATACGAGCCAGCTTCAACTGGTTTTACTACAGACGGTCGACTGTACATTGATATATTGCGCTTTCCTTTTAAAACAAGACTTTTTGTCCCCAGACATAGTGCGATAATTCGTGTTGATAATTAAAATACATAGAGATACAACTACTTATGGGTACGAAGGTACTGCTTAAAAAAAAGAGGTTAAGGTGCTTGCTTATTTAATTACCCGATTACGGCGAAGAAAAAAGAAGGGTTATGATTTTGACCGGTATGTATGTTCATCTGTTCCCTCCTATCTTCTAAACCACTCATCACACAATTTGACAAATGAGGTATCTTTGGAAGCGTCTTGATCGTCCGCTGGTTATAGGCTACGTCGTCATGGGACGTCACATTAAACTAAAAATGGCGCCCTCTAGAGGACATAAAGTGAGGAACTAAAAAAAAAAAATTGTTTATTCGTACCATGTTGGGTATCAAATGAAAGGGTTTAATTAGCACATTTCAAAAATATATATATAGGTATTATAAAGCCAAAACAATTAAAAAAAAATTAAAGTAATAAAAACTAAAACCCAACTACGACTAAAAAGGTATAAACAAGACACCACAGACAGACAAATTAAAAATCCAGAGCCACACGTGTTAGGGCATAAATGGAACAGATTACGTGTGACTCCCGGATTTTATTTCATTAGGTACCTACTTTAATTTTTTTTTGTACAGGGATGAAAAAATATATATTTTTTTAAGTTTCGCGCTTGTACGGTTCACCGAATCGGCTAATAGATTCCTTAGGCGCTAGATGAAGGTGGAATGAGAATCTTGACTGTCGGTTACTTACTTCCTGGTCGACGTAGGGCGCTTGAATAAGCGTCTTGAGTTTCTTGTGAATATCCTCTGAATTAAACCAACTAACGGCATACAACAGATGGTCAGGAGGATTACTCTCCAGGTTTTTGGTTGGCAGGCAGATGGGACGTATAAAATCTGGAACGTTAACGATTCTTTACTTAGTATTGAATGAAAAAAGTGGCCGTTGTTGTTCGCACTTGTTACAATACTTAGGTATGTAAGTTTGGGAGAAAAGTACGTGTGGCAGATGGACAGGCAAATACAGCGGTGATCTAAATTTTGCGTTCCTTTTTACCCAGCTGCGGCAAAGCCCAAAAGGAGGGTACAAATGAAACTGGCCAAGTGCGAGTCGGACTCGCGCACGATAGGTTTTCCGTACCATTATTGAAAAATTATAATCTTTTTAATTGTAGGTTCCAACAATACCCCACACGTATAAGAGAAATTGTTTTGTTTTTCATCTTTCGATTACATTAAGTATGGGGATCCCATTTAGTCTCGTGCAAACTAGCGCGATATCGCGGGCGCGACAGCCTTAATTATTTTTGTCATGCACAGAATACACCTTGTTTCTCATCAATGTAGTGCAAGTATCTAGTGTCCGTGTAAAATGGCGCTGTGCGACATCCGGAGTTCCGGACGGATATCATGACGAAATTATAAAACGGAACTCTTATAATTTTGTCATGTCATTTGGCTACGGAACCCTTAAAATGAGATTATTCAACACACTCGCTACCTGTGTACGGAGCTGTCTCCTTCAGCCTAATCAAACCAATATCGTTCCACTTCGAGGGATGCCCAGGCGCATACTGCGGATGAGCTATCGTCGTCTCGATCGCGATGCTCATGGGTCCATCATTGCAGTCTTCACCACCTCCTGCGACTGGTACGCAATCTCTACCGTCATGACTTGAGTCGAATTCTCCGAGGCGAACTGCAATCCTGGTGAATACCTACGTTTTAAAATCAATTTATCAATCTGCTTAGCCTTTTCCCACGTATGTTTAGGTCAGCTTCCAGTCTTAACAGTAGTATACATACCTATCTTATCTCCATAACCCAGTTACGGGGTAATACAATACGTCTGGTTGTCAGACTTGGGCTTCTGATTACATAACCAATAACTTCTAAACTATTCCTCATCATAATTTGATAAATGAGATACCTATCGTTGGAAACGTCTTGATCGTCCGCTGCATATAGAGGTTATGTGACGTCACATTAAATATGGCGCCCTCTAGAGGACCCATAGTCAAGAAATAAAAAAATAAAAAAATATGATGCCATGTTGGGTATTAAATGAAAGGGCTGAATTAGCACAGTTTAAATATATATATATATTTTTTTTTTTTTTAAAAACGTTGCCCCACACTAGGAATTTCTTCCTGTATCGTGGGTGCGTTTACAAACATAGAAACTCACATACACTAACACCCAGACCCGGAACAACTACTTGCAGATCATACAAATATTTGTTCCGTGCGGGAATCGAACCCACGACACGTTGTTACATACTGGTATATACTGGGTGTTAGGGTAGACACCGTTATCCTTGAAACTAATGGTTTGGTGTCATCTATAATATACTTTTTCTATTGGACCAAGATTGAAATCGCGAAAAAAAAATCAGTTGGTCCATAAATTTGTGTTCACTTAAATCGACAAAATGTATGGAACAGCTGATTATTTTTTTGCGATTTCAAAGTTGGTCCCATAGAAAAAGTATGTTATAGATGACACCAAACCACTAGTTTCAAGGATAACGGTGTCTACCCTAACACCCTGTATATATAAAAATAATAATTAGGTACAACGGCAAAAAAGTCAACTAAAAAGGTATAAACAAGACATCACAGACAGAACAATTAAAAATCCGGAGTCATACGTAATCTGTTCGATTTATGCCCTAACACGTGTTATCTCACTAGTTATAATAAATCGAACAGATTACGTGTGACTCCGGATTTTTGTTAGTGGTAGTAGTAGGGTTTTAGTTTTATAACTTTGATTTTTAATGTTAATACTTAAATAATTTTTCTTTTAAACTAACTTACGGTGTGGCGACCTTTCCGACGATACAATGCGCAGATGTCAGGACATATTTGCCGCTGATTAAAGTTCCTGCACACAACGTCTCTGGGGTGCCATTTTTTTTTAATTCGTATTCTATAAGCGCTGCCCAAGGGTGCTGATATATTTCGGTTGCATGACCACCTGAAAAATAAGAGCCAAACAACTAGAGACATACTATTCTGTAAAGATCTAACTGTGAGAACTTGTGAGAAGTAGTGTTGAGTAACTCAGCACACATGCTAGCACAGTTGTAGCTACTCACTTGGATGAAAACAGTCACCCACTCATTTTATTTTGATGTGCTAGCACACACCTGCACAGTGGCACCGATTAGCTACACACAGAACATTTTGTACTTGTGAGTTTTGAACGAAATGAGTCAGTTGATCGAATCACTCACTCTTTTTGTGTATTTTGATCATTGATGCCTTCGTTCATTGTTGCTAGCACAAACATACACTACAGACAGAACTCACCGCGGTCTGCCTACTCAATTGCGTATGTGTGCCGTGTCGTTTCGTGTTGTCGTCACTACTCAAGTATTCACTACATACCACACAGCACACACGCGACTCGACGGCGCGTTGTGTTCCACGCGCACCTCAAAGAGATGCCAGCACAACTGACGGGGTCCGCTAGGGCCTGTCAGGGTCGCGGGAAGTCCGAAAGGGATACCGTGGCCTCTGGCAACTAACAGGCAACTGAAGGAACGCGGGCATGTTTTAGTCAGTAAGAGTCTGACACGCCCTCCCGCTCCGCAGAGAGCGGGAGAAGTTATTTGATAATTTCCCACCCAAAAACAAAAAGCTCACTTCACTGACGTTTTCACGGTGAGATTTTTTACAGCGTAAACGCGGCGAATACGATGAGCACACCACGTGTGCTCATCGTATTCGCCCGCTACGCACACGCAGAAAACAGAACAAACAACCCCCGTGGAAACACGCCCAGTGCGATATGGCCTTAAGTAGGTAAATCTAAATCATCTCATTAGTTATGCGTAAAGATTATTTCCTTTCTTTTATTTGTATACTGACCTTCTCTTGCAGACGTACAGCATTTAGAGTTAGGATCGAGAGAGAATTCAGTCATCTTTTCTTGACAACTGCCAGATCCCTCATCCGCTGCGGGATTGCCATCTGAAAGTGTATTCAAAATGTCAGTGACTGATTGCTTACCTATCCCTATGTATAAACGTCCGCTCTAGGTAGCTCACCTTTAAAAACCGTTTTTTGTCTATTCTTACTAAATGAAGAATGAATTTGAAATTCATAATTATTTTCAGGGCAACAGTATTCAAAAAAGAAAAGATCACTCCTGCACTCCTGTTCGGGCGCCTCCGGCAATCTTCGGCTGCCATTTCAGATATTTCGATAAATTTAGTTTTAAGGTTGATGCGCTAGGGTAGCCCGCGAAATTAAAATTTTCTTAGGTTTTTTGCAATTTGCAGGTCAGTATCAGGTTGTATGTTGATCTAAATATTATTAGCGGCCGTAACAAATATGGATTTACAGAATTATAAACATTAGAATCAGCTACCCTAGCGCATCCACCTTAAAGGAAATTGTTGACTTATAGAGAGAGCACGAAATATGAAAGCCGCTATTTTGAGTAACTGGGATGCCAGTCCCAGTTACTCAAAATAGCGGCTTTCATCCTTTTGTGATCAAACTAAGGCTAAGGCTCCCACAAACAGAATTTCCCACAAAAGACAAATTAAAAATCCGGAGCCACTCGTGTTATAAATCGAACAGATTACGTGTGACTCCGGATTTTTATTTACGGCGATGTTGGTAGCTCTATCAGTTCAGACAATATGAGACCTTCAAAATCTGCATAGCCTTTTCCCAACGTTGTTGGGGTCGGCTTCCAGTCTAACCGGATGCAGCTGAATACCAGTATTTTACATGGAGCGACTGCCTATCTGACCTCCACAACCCAGTAACTGGGTAATACGATACCCCTTGGTTAGACTGGTTGTCAGACTTTCGGGCTTCTGACGGCTCGTAACGACTGTCAAAGATCCACAAATGACAGCCGGGACCAAAGGCTTAACGTGCTTTCCGAGGCACGGAGGAGTCTCGATATGTGAAAATGGTCACCCATCCACGAACCTACCCCGGCAAGCGTAACTTAACCTGATGGATCGATCCGAGCGGCTGTTATTACTTAGCCACGAGCTCCTTATTACTTAGCCACGAGTAATATGAGACCTTATTTTTTGTAAAAAATGTTATTTAGCATAATTAAGCCACAGCTAGCGGACGTCATGCCCACAAAAGTTTCAGAAAGACACGGAAATAAAACTTCAAAATCATACTAATAACACAGAATTAAGCGAATTATCTGTAACGATGATTTTATCACACATGTGGAAATGCAACTCATATGCAATGAGATAACCTTAGGCCATGCACTTGATAAACTAAGATATCTAGCTATAATTTAGCTAATTTAGCTTTATTTTAACTATAATTTCTATGTTAATTAATGTAATTGGTGTTACCGTTTTAATTAACAATAAACAATAATAATAAACAATAATTAAAGACCGTCACTTAAAATTTTTGCACGCGATTTTTTTTTAATCTGAGTTGCAATGAGTTTTATTTGTAAGTACCTACTACAGTTAAGGAGAAACAAAGAAATATAAAAATTTACGCATATCATAATACTACCTTACTTTAATTATTTTTTTAATATTTCTTTTTAGGGTTCCGTAGCACATGGCACATAGAAACGGAACTATTATCATTTCATCCTGTTTGTCTGTTCATCCGTATTTACTCGGAGGATATTTTTTTGGGAATATTTAATCGTACCATGTTGGGTATCAAATGAAAAGGCTTAATGAGCACATTTCAAATACCTATATAACCCAAAAAGAATTTAAAAAAAAAAACGTAATAAAAACTAAAACCCAACTACGACTAAAAAGGTATAAACAAGACACCACAGACAGAAAAAATAAAAATCCGGAGTCACACGTAATCTATTCGAGTTATGCCCTAACTCGTGTGACTCCGGATTTTAAATTTGTCTATCTGTGGTGTCTTGTTTATACCTTTTTAGTCGTAGTTGGGTTTTAGTTTTTATTACTTTATTTTTTCTTCGCCGTAAAAATATAACTAAGTATAGTGTTGACTGTACCTACAATCTATGCTTGGGTAAACGACACTACCGGTAGTGCAGCTGGTATGGTAGTGACCTTGCCAAAAATGTTCATTTGCACGAAACCCCAAAAAATAAAGACTTTTGAAAGTCACTCAAGACGGAACACGAATCTTTTCATCAATAATTATTCGTTTACGAAATTATTATTATTGGTAAAGATATTGTTAATGCAAGCAACCCGCATTTTGAACAACAATCAGATAACGCAGTCTAAACCGCTTTGTAAGGGTAATTTGTATGGAAGTTCGTAATTTTTGACGATGGGAAAATCCATCGAGTATCGGCAAAATAGGTAACACAAGAAAAATTTTAAATTGGAGAGACTTCTACATCTATATATAATACTAGCTGTGCCCCGCGGTTTCACCCGCGTAGATGTCCATCCCGTGGGAATATAGGGAAAAAACGTATCCTATTTCCTATTCCAGGTCATGTCTACCCGTGTCATCCTCTCCTCTCTAAAGTAGGGAACGTCGCGGAGGCGCGGCGCCCGGCGTCGAACGATTCGCGTATTGCATTTTTATATCGTGATATCTTCGAAATTAAAAGTCTGATTCGAATGAATTAAAAAGTATTTTACTGCTACATAAATACCCTTGATGTTAAAACTATTTATTTGAATAAGAATTAATATTATGTCGATAAAACTCCTTCGCAAATAATGCATTAACTTCGAAAAAATTAAAAAGGTTATAGTGAGTGAATCTTAAAAGATAGACATATGCTGTTGCGGACATTTTTTTAGAACTTTTAAAGAGGAACAATTCCATCATACATTATATTTGCAGCGCACGCAACGGAAGCTCTCAAAAAGGAATAATTTTTCCCGTTTTTGCAACATTTTTCATTTATGCTCCGCTCCTATTGGTCCTAGCGTGATGTTATATAGCCTATAGCCTTCCTCGATAAATGGACTGTCCAACACAAAAAGAATTTTTCAATTCCAACCAGTAGTTCCTGAGATTAGCGCGTTCAAACAAACAAACAAACTCTTCAGCTTTATAATATTAGTATAGATTACGGGTGTTCATACATATAAACTTAACGAAGCCGAGTGTCATTTGTTCTCTTGTTCTTTTTTTGATATTATGTGCATTGTTTTTGTATACCTTCTGGTTACAAAGGTCGTAAAAAAAATCGTAAAAAAAATATTTTTTAGGGTACCTCCCCTACACGTAAAGCGGCGATGGTATTTTTTTTCTCTTCAATCCCATAGTGTGGGGTATCGTTGGAAAGATCTTTTAAAAATAATGTGAGTTTGTGAAAACCATTTTTGGATTTAGGGATCCGTTTGCCAAGCTTTTAAGTGCAAATTTTTGTTAGAGTCAAGTTTCCCCCCTCCTCTCAGGTAAATGGTTGGTTTTGGGTATGTGAAAAAATTCACGGCAATAGTATATATAACAAAATTAAAAGGAAAACTATCACCGCTACGTAGGCTCCACAAGTTACCGAGTAATAATCGACGAACTTAACTTTGCAGTTGCAAAAACATGTTCTTCCATACATTCTGTATCGGAGAACAAGTTTTTCAACTACAATGTTAAGTTTGTTGGATAAACCCTTCATTGTGCGTGGTTCGATATGCACTTGGCCGGTTTTTATTTTAATAAAAAACATGTTTTAAATGGATCGTGGTCATCAAGTTGCAGTGAGTTTTCTGATAGCCTTGATTTGCCTCACGATGCGACGCCATCCTTCTCTGTCGGCTGTTACATGTGTGCATTCATGTAATGGGTCGCCCACTGCGGATTTAATCTGGTCGGTCCATCGCATGGGCGACCTGCCGCGTGCTCTTGTTCCGTCGACCTTTCCCTGCACTACCTAGTACAAGATGTTCTATGGAATCGTTTCCCCGTCGCCGTCGTGACACATATCCGAAGAATCGGAGTATTCGATCCTGTACCTACTGTAGTGTAGCGTTTAGTAACTATGCGTTTGCACCAGAAAACATTCAAAATGTAGATGTTTCGAAACTTGTCACATGAAACAAATCTCAAAACTTGTTTTGTGGATCTTGCGTTCGCACTATACGAAACATGAGTAAGTCTTAAGACAGATCTCAAGATTTGTTGTAAACTGCGTTCGCACTGTTTAGAAGTACACAATAGACATGTTTTGTATAGAGATTTGTCACGTTTGCTTTCGCACTGTTGTTTGTTTACGTCAAATTATGTCTCGCAACTTGTCTATTGCTTGATGTTTAGTGTTATCCGAGTATGGTGGTAAACAACCCGTGTTTATATCGAAACATAAAGTGGTCCAAAGTGGATACGATATAGTTTATAGATCTTTGGCAAGGTTTTCCATGTTTGTGAAATACAAAATGTGTGGACTATAAAAACCGACTAAAGTGTCAAAACAAATCTTACAACATGTTACTAGATTCATACAGATACCTACATTTTGATACGAAATTGGTTTGTAAAGACATGTGGCGAAACATGTCGAGTGATGAGAAACGTTAAACATGTTTCGCGTCAATAAGTTGCGTGACTATGCGAACGCGAGTCGATACATTGACAGAAAACAGAGATCTCAACATGTTTTTATGTGAATGATTCGCCAGTGCAAACACACGGTTACTTATCATTAATTACTTCGACAACTCCTGACCTTTGCATACACCCATACGCACAATGTGGTGCGTGCGTGACATTGCGCACTACCGCAAATAATTTCACACCAAAAGTAAAAGTCGTTTCCCATCAATTATTTTTTATTTTTATTTATTTACAGTATGCGTAGATGACGGCTTCGTGAAGAGTTTTTTTTTACACCCTGTTAATGAAAAGTCGGTTTTCGTGTGTCTGTGTGACCGCGTTGTTCTTATAAACTACGCAACAGATTTTGATGCGGTTTTCATCATCATTTGGAGAATTTATTCCGGAAAGAAACACACATACTGTACGTGTATTTCTTACGTAATTATAATAAAGAATTCTCAATGTTTTGTCAAACCGTACATACCGTGCGAAGCAGGGGCTGGTCAGTAGTAAATAAAATAAAAAAGCAGCCTTACGTCCAAACACAAGTCCAGCGCAGACAGCAACAGCAATGGTTATTAAATACATTTTGTGAGAGTAGTAGAATATTTAATTTTAAACAATAATGATATTGAGCACTGAGCTCGTGCGAGTCGGATCGTAGTCAGATCAAATTGGTCCAACGCTCAGAGACCGACTGGCAATCGCAACTTTATGGTGCAGCTACAATAAAAAAAATCGTGTTTATGAGGAAAATATTTCGATTTAGAAACCAGTATCTTTTTTTGGCTATAAGTATGTAATGATTATCAAATAAAAACAAACAAAGATCCAGTAAAACATAAAAAAAAACGAATGGAAATATTTTATTTGATTAAATATTCATTCTACGTTTGAAATCAAAATAATAGGTGACTACCCCAAAGGTGACTAGCATAATAAAAAATGACCGGTCGATTTGATTATTTCGATTTAATAGTTGTTCTCATCATACTGCCCTCTCATATTGGGCATTTTTCCGGCCCGGGCATTTTTTATAATGCCCAAATAATCACTTGATCCATAGCATATCTACTATGGCATTGTAACGAGCGCGAATTTTAAATCGCCCCAGGCCAATTCTCTAACTTAAAAAACGTTCACATTCAAGTCGCAGGGCTGCAAAAGTTGTAAAATGTCACACATTGATGTGAATATGACACAAGAGCGAAAAAAAAAATTAAAATAATAACAATTTATCAAAAAAAATTGGCGCTATTTTTAATAGCTGTGCGTGCTAGTCTTTAGGGCCAATACACAACAAAAACTAAACTAAATTAAAGTTCAGTGAATCTTTTTCTTTCTATTTGATAATGAAAAGGACAGAAGATAAATTTTAGTTTAGTCCTGTCAAATTAATCAGCGCCAGACGTAATTTTAGTAGGCAAGTTTTTAATCGCGTCTAAACTTTATGGAGTAGTAACAATTTGACAGGACTAAACTGAAATTTATCTTCTGTCCTTTTCTTGATGAAATAGAAAGAAAAAGATGCACTGAACTTAAATTTAGTTAAGTTTGTGAACAACAGAATCGGCACCATTATCATCCACTTTTCCGTGCAGCCGCGGGCGCGGCGCGCATTTCAACGGCGCGCGCGCGGCGGCGGGTGCTACGCTACGTCGTGGAAAATTTACGGCGCGATGACGTGTGTAGCAAGAAGGCCCCGTTCACGGCCACGAGCGATGCGACTTGCGTCCTCTGAACAACTTCTTTCATTTGCTGTCTCCGCCAGTTGCTGTCACAAGACGCGTGTCGCTTGAGCGTAGCTTGTGAGCACGGGATGATGAACAGTCTGGGGAAATAATTGTGTAAATTGATAAACTACGTCAATTTGCCGTGTTGAAGGCACATAGCCATCAACGTCCATCGACCATCTAGTAGGATCGTGGTTCTACTAGTAGGATCAAGGGAATTTTTCTTTTCGGTGGTTCTATCAATCGGAAAATCTTTATTGTATTGGCACTAGATCTGTCAACGAACGATAAAAATATAGATATTTTATTTTGCAAATATGGGTACGTTACAAAAAATTATATCTACTAAATTTTAACAAACAAAAAAAATTAAAAAACAAACAAACAACAAACAAACAAAAAAACACAAAAACAAAACAACACGATTGGAATACGATAGATTGTGATTTGAATATAGCAATTAGCTAAATAGGATTGATTTAGGATGCAATTTGGGTTAGAGAACTATTGGTAGGGATTGGTGGTAATAATAGTGCGAGAAATTAAATATCCTATATTTTCATGATACTTCGTTGTTTCCACATCAACACCACACGTGGCGCGTCGCACCGTGGTGATGTGTGTTTGCCCTTATGTATGTCTTACTGTACGTTTGCACTGGCGAAACATTCACAAAAAAAAGTTTCTTGATAATGCCAGACTTATTTGAATAAAATTAATTCAAACTCAAAGTGTTTATTTCAATTAAACCGCGAATCATATTTTAATCAACATACAACCTGACAATGACTTGCAAATTGCAAAAAACGTAAGTAAAATTGAATTTCGCGGGACTTCTTGGCGCATCCCTCTTATAGCGAAGGCACGTAAACATATTCGTAACTTTCGTAAGAAGTAGGAAGAAATCATGTCAGAGCTGATTCGCCGGTTTCGATTTCTCCTCAACCGATAGTTCTTTCTCCTGACAAAGTTTATTCTGTTTTTAAGTAGGTATGTACCTATCCATCTTATTAGTAAGTACTTATTTGTTGTTGTATTTTATAGTTACTTCAGATGATGACTAGGTACCTATTGCGTCAATGGTCTGTACAACAAACAAGATTATGATTACGTACCTATTTATTATAAACAAATTATTTACCTCATCAATTATGTGATGAGGTAAATAATTTGCCTACATTTTGTACAGTAATGCTCCTATAAAGAGAAACGAATCGTTTTGCATCAGTATCGGTAACAGTTTTTTTTCTTTGCCGAACTTGGCATTTATACAATAGATTCGTCAGCTAATTTTACCTGTGTTAGCTACGTCCATATGGGAGGGTCTACAATGCAAAGCTATGAGTTAGGTTAGGCTTCATTATTGATAAAGATACAAGAGTATTAACTCCTAAATTATTGGTGAAAATTATGAAGTGTTGCGTGATGAAAAAAGACCGGATTATATGCAACATAAAAAGCTTGTTATATGCATGCAAATATGCATGAAAAATGCTTGAAATATGCACGAAAATTTGCAGAATATGCGAAATTAAATGAAAAAACTTAGGAACCCAAAAAACAAGAAAAAATTTAGTTTTCTTTTTTTTTTCAAAATTATTATTATCTTGGCATTATTAGGTAGGTACAGTAACATTACATGACATTAAAATTGTTTACTATTTTTGTAAACATAAACAATCATGTATTGTTCCAAATGTTCAGTGGTAAGATTGAGTCTTCGATCATTTAGAATATTTTTATTTAGTGGAAAAGGATCGCTGCACATCCACTGAGCACCCAAGTTCAATTCTATGTTAGCACTTATAGTTTCTTTTAAAAGTTCTGCCGTCCCATTAATGAAACTATCAATTTGACACAAACTTTCAAAACCTGGGAGGGTTATTGTTCAATATGTTTTCTTTTATCGCATTTCGGAATGCGTGTACCTACTCAGCACTGCACTCGGAAAAATATTGTAAATGTACCGATAATATGCATCATAACTAGATCTTAGGTAAAATATGCTAATACCGCTGAGAATGGCTTAAATATGCAAATGCATAATCAAATATGCAAAAGCATATAATCCGGTCCTTCTGATGAGCATACAGGACCACACAGACACTTACCTACCTAGGTACCTACTTTTAGAAATAGTATCACAATTCGAAAAACTCGTTTTTAAATTAATGAAATACTGATTTGTCCTTGTCTGGACAATAAATGATTCACATTGGGAACTATTAGCAACGAACAACAACAAAAAAAATAGAATACCGGTTCGCAAAAATTTTCCTCATAAGAAGCATTGCATTGCAACATTTTCAGTAGACAGCTCTTTTAAAACTGCCAGTCGGTCTCTGGCCGTTAGTTCGTGCTGACTCTGACGGGTTCAGTGCAAGTTCAAAGTGTAATTTATATTTCTCACAAAATGAATTTAATACCAGTTGTTGTTGTCACTATGTGTGCGGGGCTTGTGTATGGACGTAAGACTGCTTTTGTTTTTTATAAAATTAATTATATTGTACATAAGGAAACTGTTTAAGATACGTGTTATGTTAATTTTGTATAGGTTGTATGTACATAAACACGATAACCTTCTTAACATTTTATTGCGGGAGTTAAAGGTTAAATAACTAACTAGTGATGTAGAAAATGATTGTCGATTCTTACTGCCTTGTTGTTTTAATGGTCGTTGGATTGGGCCTAGACAAGTGACAATCGGTTCCAAAGCGTTTCGTATTTCTAGAACTTTCAACAAAATTGACAAAAGCTTTTCGATAGCAATGTCAGTCTTATACATTTTTGCCTTTTCTATCATCGTTATCGCTGATAGAATGTCACTTTGTCTAGGGCCTCTGGGCGCAATTTTCAAATCGGGCAAAGTGTTATAGCGTTTTTGAAAACGGCCTGAATTTGTGCCCGGTTGACGGCTAAATGTGCCGTACTAACACGCCTCTGCCGAAAATCTTTCGGGAAATATAGATGTGATGTTATGATTACAGAGTCTTCATCATGCTTTACACCAGATGGTATAAGTGGCGAGTGCATACAAGTCTCCCAATGCGAACCTATACTGACATTGGTCAACAAGCCGAAGAAAACAGACCGAGATTTGATACTGCTGAGAAAATCACACTGTGGCATTCAAGGAGGTGTGCGAAAAGTAAGTATAGCCTATGATATCATCATTATTGTCCAAGCATGGCCCTGGTTTTTTGTGTGTTTTTTAAAACTTGCGTTAGTGAAAATGTAGGTAGGGTAATGCGTTCTGTCTTGGTATTCAAGTTGGTCGGTTTTTCGTAAAGAAAAAAACATTTTTTTTTTAAACACCAACTTAGTTTCTTCCCAAAGATCCAATTTCTTCCTTATTTATTTTTCCTTCTAAATATTCCTTATTAAAATGCACGTGCGCCCCCTGAGGTCCAATCTGCCTAGCCTTTTCCCAACTATGTTGGGGTCGGCTTCCAGTCTAACCGGATGCAGCTGAATACCAGTATTTTACATGGAGCGACTGCCTATCTGACCACAACCCAGTAACTGGGTAATACGATACCCCTTGGTAAGACTGATTGTCAGACTTTCGGGCTTCTGACGACTCGTAACGACTGTCAAAGATCCACAAATGACAGCCGGGACCAACGGCTTAACGTGCTTTCCGAGGCACGGAGGAGTCTCGATATGTGAAAATGGTCACCCATCGACGGACCAACCCCGGCAAGCGTAGCTTACCCTGATGGATTGACCCGAGCGGCTGTTATTACTTAGCCACGAGCTCCTCTGCGCCCCCTGAGGTATCGCAGAATAAATAATAAAAAAGGCCAATAATAATCCCATTTACCCATCACTGTCACTGTTGCGCAGTTGTAAACAGAGTCCGACACCACGGGTGGTCCTACAGCCGAAGTGCGGGTCGCTGGGACTGACGAGAGCCGAGGGGGGTGGTATGACCCCGCCCGCGCGCAATTCTAGTGCACTATGTTTACGAATATTTAATTTTAAAGTTTTATTTGTGTTTATATAGAAAAAATAAGTCCATAATCCCTTAAAGTATTTAATAGTGAACACGTAGACAACATTTTATTACAATTGCTTTGATAACAATCGAATGGAATAGGTATTTCTCTTTAAAAACGCAGATTTTAAGGAAACTTTGCGGTTTTTTTGTATCGAGGAAAGTTTTGACAAACAAAAAAACGCAAATGCGTTGTTTTTTTTTTAAGAGAAACATTAATTTTGCGTGAAGTCGAATCGCGTCAAAACATCTGCTTTGGAACCATTTCACCTTTATGACATCATCCGACAAGCTCTAGTCACCGCCGGCATCCCAGCTGTATTAAAACCCAATAACTTGCCACGCTACGATGACAAGATACTGGACGGCATGTCTTTATTCCCATGAAAATTGGGTAGGCCTTTAGTGTGGGACGCAACGTGTGTCGATATTCTTGCGGCATCCCATCTTCCTGGCTCGGCGTGCTGCGCTGGCGCTGCTGATGCAGCTGCGAAAATCCTCAAGCGATGAAAGTACCTTATCGGTACTTATTAAATTTTCGAACCGTTTGGTGTTGAAACCGGACTCGTCTGTTTTCTGTCTGGTCTCTGGTCTGTAGTCTGTAGTCTGGTTTCTGGAGTGCTCATGGTTGTTCAACGAAATCTCCAAACGGCTGGTTGACACTTCCCATGACCCACGGACTGACTTTTAGCTTGGCTAGAGTGGCCATTAGAGAATGCTGCCAATCTCTTGGATACAGTACCAGATAGACAGTGATGCGGAAGAATTTTTCGACGCCATATTTTAGTTTGTTAAGAGTTTTTATATAAGTTAGGTTATTATATTTTAACTAGCTGTTGCCCGCGAATTCGCCTGGGTGGATGTCGGTTTTCAAATACTTAAACCTTACTCGAGAACCACTCTATCTATTGGTGAAAACAGCATGAAAATCGGTGCAGTAGTTTTTGAGTTTATCGCTTACAGGACGACAGACAGACGCGGCGGAGGACTTAGTTTTATAATATGTAAGGATAAGGATAGTTTGTCAATTGATTTAAGGCTCGTGCAAACAGACCCGATTTTGCGGGCGCGACAGGCAGCGGTACCTTTGTCGAAAAAAGTACCGCTGCCTGTTGCGCCCGCGAAATCGCGTCTGTTTGCACGAGCCTTTAGTATGAGAAGTTTATCAAGTGTAGGTACCTATACATTTTTGATCCTAATAATAATGAAAAAAAAGCTTGAGATCTAACAAAAAATATTTCTGGTTTTTGATCGGCGATGTGTGTGCGCGTCATCGAGACCTCACATTATTAAAATTCATACGTCGTCATTGCATAGATCTCGACAAAAACGTCTTTAATTATAAAGGTCAATGAGCCAAAAAGGCAAAAACAAATAATTTTAGAGGATAAATCAAATGTTCCCCGAAGATAATTAATTGCATCTCATTAGTTTGACAATCGCATTAGTTTTTCATCTTTATCCTTGCAGGTGTGCTGTCCAAGAACTTCAAAACCAGAACCTGTTTACAATCTCAATGGGCCGTGTAAAACTCCCGATGGCAGGCCTGGTACATGTATCAGTTTAGACTCGTGTACACATATTAAAAACATGCTCAGGCAACCCGTAGCCCAAGAAACCATAAATTTTGTGAAAAATTCAAGGTATGTATCGGTACAGGGCAGTCGTAGATGACGGGCCTACAAACACCCATTAGCAAGCTGAAATCTACACATTCTGTAGGTATAGGGTATACCTATCACATATCTGTCACCGCAATCTGTAGATCAAACTAATTTACAACCCGTACGCATTAACATGGCACCTGGCTCAAAGAAGTTTGTACCTTCCCCGCTTCCCCGCATGGCGACGGCGGGGTGCGGCGCGGGGAGCGGGGGGAGTATTGAGTTCCGAGCCAGGTGCCATGTTAATGCGCATGGGTTGTACATTGAATAGGTACATACCTTGAAGTATCAATAGAGAAAATCTGTGTTTTTTGGTTTTATCGTGTACTCGGCAGACATGGTGGGATCGGTATCTAAACCGATCCCGCCATGTCTGCCGAGTTTCGCTAACTACTTTAAATTACCCTGTATATTATTGTCACTTTTAGATGCAACAGTCCTGAACAGCGTACCGTTTGTTGCGGTTCCCAACCAGAGGAAGTGCAGTCTGGTGATTGTAAAATGACTGCTTTCCCACCAGATCCTAGCTCTGAATGCTGTGGCGATTCGGCCGGTTTCGGCAATAAGATAGTGGGTCAGTGTCATTTTTTGAGTATAAAATACGATATTTTATGCCCGTGTTTGGCCTCGAACGATGCGACTTGCGTCAAGTGACGCTCCTTACGCTAAGTCCACACGGAGATATACACATATATATATATCCACAATTTCGAATCTTATAACCGAATGCTCGTGTAAACTCATACATATAAATTATATATTGTGACTAAACCGTATCCTGCAAAAATCAGATCTGGCATGTCTCCGTGTGATCGTAGCGTAAACCTTTGGCCACGACATCACCGCTCGCGCGACCTGCGTCATGCGTCTGCGACCGCGGCGAAAACAAATGTTAAAAGTTATTTAGAGCGTGCCATGAGTCTCCGCCCCCGCGCGTCGTCCGTCTTGCGGTGAAGAGAGCGGCGCGAGAACATTCGAGCGCCGCCGCCCGCCCCGCGTCGCAAGACGCACCGCAGGACGCACCGCCCTATGTCGTGGCCCTGGCTTTACCTGTTTCCGTCCCTCGCTTCGCAAGTCGGCTCGTCACGGTGACTCGTGCGGCTTGCTCTTAACAACTTCTTTCATTTGTTTTCTCCGCAGTCACTGTCACTTGCGCGTGTAGCTCGTGGTGACAAACAAATGAATGCCTAAATATTATTACACTGTTGAATTGAGGATCGACGCTGAGGTTTAGTCCCATCACGGCACCCATGAATTTATGTAACAGGCCGACGAAAAAGTGCCGAGATGGGACTAAACCAACGCGACCCTGGGTTAGCCGGGCGTTGAAAATCCAGCAGACCGTTTTTATTTAGACATTAATTTAGGTGACGCTTGGTGTTCGTGTAAACGAGTTTGAATTGGATTTTAGGTTTTACTAAGATGATTGCAACGTTTTTGTGACCTTGCTTTCTACAAGAGAATTAAAATAAAACCGAAACGCGGTAAATATCCACATTGATATTAAAGAAAAAAAATTGGCTTTGAAGAGCGTCTTCTCTGTCATACCGATTGATAGTCTCTTTCTACATTGTATCCCAATACAAAAGGGGTCGGGTAGTACAGTGGTATTCATCATTATGAAACAACTTTTACTATAGGACCAACCCTGAAATGAATGAAAAAAAAACATTTTGTCGAATTTCGAGAAAAAAGAACAAAACTGACTACCGCGTTGGTCTACTGGTTGCAAGCACTACTGCTGAGCATGAGGACCTGGGTACGATTCCCGGGTCGGGCAAAGTGTTTTTGGATTTTACCATCTGGAATTTCCCAGTAGCAGCCCGGGGTCTGGACTTGTGCCCAGTTGATGGCAATAGGTTTGCCCCCATTACATGGGACTTAAACATAACTGGCGAAATGTGGGTGTAATATAGGTACCCCTCTGCCCAAACCTTCGGAAAAATTGTGTGTAGCGTTATGCACAAAACTGGATGGTATTGGATCAGAAATTTTTCATTTCGACTCCTTCTCCATTTATCTTTTGGGTTTTTCAATAACACCTTGTAGAGCTATAACCTTTTCTTCCAGGTGGTAACGTGACCTCAATAGATGAGTATCCATGGGCGGTGATAATAGAGTACACAAATAAGAAATATGCGACAGTGGGACTCTATTGTGGTGGCGCTTTAATAAGCGGCAAATATGTTCTAACTGCTGCCCATTGCATCGCCGGACCAGCACTGGATAAAGTCACTCCGTAAGATGAATATTTATTACAATATCTATACTCCATTTGAAATAAGATTAGACGTATAGATAAGCCTGTTTTACATTCCGTTCAGCCGATTTTGAATTCTATTGCGTTAGTGGCATGACAAATGGCAGCCGCAGTAAATAGTTGGTATTGTGTAACTTTTTTTGCTTTTAATGCTATCCTTATAACTACGGTATAGAAGTCAAAATCGGTTGAACGTACTGTAAAAGGGTTTGTTTTAATGTCTAATCTTATTTCAAATGGGGTATAGTCTAGTGTCGAGCAAATATTAGCGGCAGTATCGGCAATCGTCAGAAAATTTGTTACAAATACTTGCCTAAGTAAAAAATTAGATTCAGCCTCATATCGGCTGTAAAAGGGCTCAGAATTGTAAAAAAAACCGGCCATAGAAGGGGTCCGTAGTTAGCATGAATTTATCCAAAGAACTAACTTAACTTTGTATTTAGTTGAGAATATTTTCTCCCTTATATCGATTTAAGTCACGGACAACGAAGTGATCTTATAAATAAGGGTTCTGGTTTGTCCTTTTGAGGTACGGAATCCTACAAATACGACAATTGAAGAAAGTTCACATCATTAGGAACACAATAAGCCTAAAATGTCTATTTATGAGTGAGCATGAAAGCTGATTAATAACGTGAAAGGGCTCGCTTCGCTCGCTCGTTTTAAGAATTGCTTGTCTCGTGGAGGGGCTCGCTGCGCTCGCTCATTGAAGCAGCATTTTGCAGTTATGTGATTGGTAGTACTGCTTCTGTCACTCGCCACTTTGAATTCTATTAGTATCGAAACTAAGACTGAAATCATTGCTATCAATCGCGTCACGGGTCAAGTTATAATGAACGCACTGTAGAGGTGTTCCGTGCCATGAAAGTTAGCTTATAAATCAGGGCCGGACTGCACAAAGCATCTCTGAACTTTCGCGCATGTTCTCTCACACTAGACTCACGTCACGGTTTCTATAAAAATATTGCGCAGCCTCTTGTGCAAAGTCCGGACCGGCCATGATTCATCGATTCACCGTATTATACCTGCGTACCAATGTAGAATGCAGCATAATAAGGATAAACAATCCATTTATTCATTACCTAATTAACAAGCCGTGTGCACGATGGGATTCTCATCGGCGAAAATGACGAATTTCTATGCAAACTTTTAATGCAAATTCTTTGTTTGGATATTTTTTTAATTAACATTTGTTATTTATGAAACTATTGAGCATCATTTCATGCTTCTTAATAACCCAGTGTTCTGACAGTGTGTTGTCTGCCAATGAGTAGATAAATAAACTTTTAAGAGTCCTAAATACCTCAGCTCAAATTCATACACGCTCGCACGACACAGGGGCCTAAGTCTACTAATTTACCAACGTTGCAATGGCTCGCCATTGTGAAGTTTTTGACAGATTTTGTATGGAAAATCTGTCAAAAACTCACAATAGAGAGACCATTGGAACGTTTGTAAATTAGTAGACTTGGCCTGCTGCTCGCGGACTGAGAGAACGAGACTGAGCGGCGCGCGGCGGGCGGGGTAAAGGCTCCAAAGCGCCAATAGTTTAGGTAATTTCTAAGGCTTTTTTTTTTAAAGCGAAAATAAGGGCACTTAATTAAAAAAAAAAAAACATAGTATGTGCTTTGTAGTTAGGTAGTTCCAGTATTAGTATCTATCTCAAAGTTTCTCGAAGTTTCATGATATTTGAAGTACTTTTTTAATACCAGCGTAAAAAATTACAACTTTGTAATTTTTTTCTATACAGAAAATGTATGGAATCGTGTTTTCGTCAAACATAGAACTTATCATTGATCCTCGACTTGAGCATATATTTATTTCAAAATATAACTAAGCAATTTGAGGTATAATAGACTCTTTAAAAACTTATTTCCCAGGACTACAGTTCGCCTCGGAGAATACGATATCACGCATGAAGGCGCGGATTGCGTAACGGCACCAGGAGGTGGTGAGGACTGCACTGATGGAGATACGAGGATCGCGATTGAGAAGATCATACCACATCCGAATTATAATCCTGCAAAATCAAAGAGAGACGACATTGGCCTGATCAGGTTAAAAGAAACAGCTCGGTACACAGGTTTGTCAAGTCTCAATCATAAAATATGCCTTTTTTAGCTTTTTTTCAATAGTGTTGGACAGTTGGGGTCAACCTTCGTCCTGTGTCTAGTATTTTACATGGAGCTACTGCCTATCAGACCTCCACAACCCAGTTACCAGGTAACATGATACCTCTTTGTCCATCCGTTTAGGCTGAACCCATGTTATGTCTACGGCACCGGATTACGATCGTCGACTGTTTTCATTTGACGACGATCAATGTTTTTGGTGCGTTTCATCATTTATTTCCTATGCCGTTATGTTGGCTTCTCTGATGTAGGACCAATACTAATATGATACGCCGCTAGGCGCTACTAAGGAGCCAACATTACGTCAAAGGAACTATTTTATGAACGCACTCTAAGATTTACGGTCGTCCATATCGATGAGTTGTCAGTCGTTGTTCAGTCGACTGTTGTTCGATATGGAATATCGACTTCCATCTACTTTACTTTTGAAATAACAAGTTCTTGTTAACTTTTTAGATTTCATCCGCCCCGTCTGCCTACCAACCAAAGACCTGACGCGACCGGAAAATACGCCTCCTAACTTCTCGATGTATGCCGTTGGCTGGGGTGCGACGGAAAAGCCGTCAATACACAGTGACGTCAAGCTAGATGTGAACGTGCCCTTCGTCAGCCGGGAAGTAAGTAACCACAACTAATTTGTTTTTTCAGAACGGACCAAAAGTCACAGCTACAAATTAATATATTTCTTACGGACTTCAATACACGGAGCAGCTTATATATTTTTAAATATATTATTTATTTATTTATGCACACATCAAGCTATACATTTCCAATATAAGCTGACCTCGCATTGTACGGAAATCTTAAGCAATGTGAGATCAGCATAAACTGGAATTGCTTGATGTGTAGCCGTGTGTACACACAAAACAAATACTGCGCAAGGGTAGCCCGCGAAATTAAAATTTTCTTGCGTTTTTTTGCAATTTGCAGGTCAGTATAAGGTTGTATGTTGCTAAATATTATTGGCGCGCGTAACAAATATGGATTTACAGAATTATAAACATTAGAATCAGCAATACAACTCTCTAAGTTCATGTAAGTGCATTGACTGACGATTTCATGAAATTTTCATTCAATGCACTTACATGAACTTAGAGAGTTGTATAGTTGGACTAAACTAAAATTTATCTTGTGTCCTTTTCATAATGAAATAGAAAGAAAAAGATGCACTTAACTTAAATTTCGATTAGATTGTGAACAACAGAATCGGCACCATTATCATGTATGTGATTGGAATGCCTGACAAAACTAAGACAAAACTTATCATTTCACAGAAATGCCAAGAAATTTACAACACACCTGGTCGCACCCTCTCTTTATGGAGAAGCCAACTCTGCGCAGGTGGTATAGAAGGCCAAGATACTTGCAAGGGCGACTCCGGCGGCCCCTTAGTGTACGAGAACCAACAAAAATTTGAACTCATTGGCATCGTCAGCTTTGGACCAACACCATGTGGTGAAAAGGGTGTTCCTGGAGTTTACTCCAATGTTTACGAATACCTTGATTGGATAAAGAGTGTCATTGTTGCATAATAAAGAACATTACGTGGAATGTCAGAATAAATGTTAAGTAATTAAGACAACTCATTAACAACCGATTAATTCAAATATATTATTAATTAATTATAAAAGGTCTTTTTTTAGGGTTCCGTACCCAAAGGGTAAAACGGGCCCTATTACTAAGGCTCTGCTGTCCGTCCGTCAGTCACCAGGCTGTATCTCATGAACCGTGATAGTTAGACAGTTGAAATTTTCACAGATGATGTAATATTTCTGTTGCCGCTATAACAACAAATACCTACTAACAAACAGAATAAAATAAATATTTAAGGGGGCTCACATACCTACAACAAACGTGATATCTTTTGGCTTTTCTATAGATAATGGTACGGAACCCTGCGTGCGCGACTCCGACTCGCACTTGGCTGGTTTTTATTTTTGGTTAGGTATACATTGACGGTTCAAGTAGGTGAAATAATTGAAAAATCCCGTAGCCAGCAGAGATCTTTCTTATCTGTTCACAAAACTATAGATAAAGAGGAGATCAAAGAAAAGACGGTAGGTGTGAGAATAAATATTATAATGAATTGAATCTCTCCTTGGTTGGAGAATATAAGTAAGTTAGGTAGGTAAACTAAACTTATGAACTTTTATTTTGTACCACTTTTGTACATAGCAATAAAAGTTAGTAAAAGTACCTCCACATTCGTCACACTAGCTACGTTCCGATAGGACTAGAACAGTGCGCCAAGTATATCTATATATAAGTCATCGGTGTAATAACTATTGACAGTTGTAGATTTTTACAAACTTTTTACTACGGACAATAAAACGCGCGGACAATAAAATACAGATGGTTTGGAAAATTATCAATAATGAAACGAATAGGAACAAAAAGCATAATTCCGATTACACACTGGAGACGTCAAGTGGTGGTCTCATTTGCGATAGCAAAATTAAAATTAAATTAAATAATACTTTATTTCAGACGAAGTCCATAATTTTGTTAGTATTTTGGTGTTAACAATGGTGCTTAAAGAAGTAGGTTAGTATTGTTAGTTTCCTCACAATTTATATATTTTTGTAGACTTAGGATTGTCCCCATCCAGTGTCCCCTGAAAGGGACAGTCCGGTCTGGCAGCGATCATTTTCAGAATGCTGTTGTCACTACCATGCAGATGCTGTAGTAAGGAGGCCGCTGTCTTTCGCATTATGGCATGGAAACCATCTGTGCGAGCCTCCGCGAACATTCTCGAAGCGCTACAACGCCACGGTAGGTCCAACAGCATCCTAAAAGCATTATTAAACTGAACACGCAGGAAGTTATAGGCTCGGCGCGTGTGACACCCACTCGTGTAAAATGACTGACAGAACGCCTTAAAAAGGGTAACTTTGACGTCTGTAGTACAACGATTGGTCTTCACCGACAACGCCCTGCGCTCCCTCTCTACATCTACGTCGTCCCTTAGGTCACTCGTGACAATATGGCCAAGTTATCGAAAACGATCCACAACTTTGAGTGCTACACCGTTGAGACTTAAGGGTGGAACACGGCGCGGCTGTTGCTTAGGTACTTTAAATACAAGAAGCTCACTCTTTTTCGAGTTGTATATTAAGCCGTGATCCTCCGCATAGGACTCGCAGGTCGATAGCAATTTCTTCAAACCACTCATCGAGGGACTGAGAAGCACCGTATCGTCTGCATAGCTTATATTGTTGACACTCGTTCCGTCAATGTGGCAGCCGTCATGTGTACCAGTCAGCAAAGAAGTGGCTCAAGAATTTGTACATTTCTTTACCAGTATCCCACTTAAAACTACTGAAACCGTAAACTCCTCGCCATCGCTCTCTTTTGATTTAGTAAAGGCGAACTTTTCAGCCTGCCCGATTGATTTTAACTTAAGAATATTAACCCCGTTACAGAAATAAAAGCTTTTAAGCAAATCAAGATCAAATTGACCGAGGATCTTTGGGGAATGTCCATTAAAGTCTGTACCTCCATATTTGAGACCATAGCGCCTTACTTAGCCTTAATATTTAATTTGTGTGTGGATCAAGGAGTCTTCCCAGATTTAATTAAATACAGTAAGGTAATACCACTTTTCAAATCCGGGGACAGTAAAGACACCAATAATTATAGACCCTTATCCGTGCTGCCGGTTTTCAGCAAGGTGTTTGAAAAGGTAATGTTGAATCAAATGCTCAATCATTTTAACACAAATAAAATCCTTCACGACCAACAGTATGGTTTCACCAAAGGACGTTGTACGACTGACGCCGGTGTAACCTTATTAAGACACATTTTTAACGCGTGGGAAGAGGCCCAAGACGCCATAGGAATCTTTTGTGACCTCTCCAAGGCATTTGATTGCGTCGATCACGAAACCTTACTCTTGAAACTTGAGCATTACGGACTAGGAAAACTTGCGCTCAGTTTAGTAAAATCATATTTAAATGATAGACAACAGTAAGTTTAATTATACGGTATCAACTCAATAGGTTTAAAAGTAAAAATGGGTGTTCCACAAGGCTCGATTTTGGGTCCTTTCCTCTTTTTAGTGTACATTAATGATCTACTCCATTTATTAAAAAATCAGCCATACATGGTGTTATTTGCTGACGATACTTCCTTAATTTTTAAGGTGACGTGCTACAAATTTTGACGAAGTAAATAACACCCTACTGCAGGTCCAAAATTGGTTCACTGCTAATAATTTAGTATTGAATGGAAAAAAAAACTAAGTGCATAAAATTTTCTTTACCAAATGTCAAAAGTAGGGATTGTGAGATTATATTGAATCAAGAGAAACTAGAATTCGTCGATAAAGCTGTTTTCCTGGGGATCACGCTCGACTCAAGGCTACAATGGAGTCCTTATTTAACATCTCTTGCAGGGCGGCTAAGTTCAGCAGCATATGCTGTCAGAAAAATCCGTCAATTTACTGATGTAGATACCGCGAGGCTTGTCTATTTTAGTTACTTTCATAGCATAATGTCTTACGGTATTTTAGTATGGGGACGGGCTGCAGACATCGAGTCTATCTTTATTCTGCAGAAAAGAGCGATCAGAGACATTTATAATCTACGCAGGCGCGATTCTTTAAGGGAACTGTTTAAGGATATTAACATCATGACGGTACCTTGTCAATATATATATGAAAACATCTTGCACGTAAGAAATAAATTACATCTTTTTAGTAAAAGAGGTGATAGACATAATTATAGTACTAGAAATAGGGACCTATTAGTTCAACCAGGTTTCAGACTGGCTAAAGTAGACTCATCTTTCATGGGGTACTGTTTAAAATGTTACAATAAAATCCCTCCCCACATACTTCAACTGAATGAGACGAAATTCAAAACTTGTATAAAACGCACACTATGTAGGCAGGCATATTATAAGTTGGAGGATTACATCTCTGATAAAAATGCTTGGCTTAATGCTGGTTCTGCTCCACAACCACAACTAACTAATTAACATTCGAAAATGCTGTTGGAGCTGCTAAAGATTGTAAGTCCATCTTTCTCAATCTCCTTTGTATTATATAATTGCACAGGTGTGAGTACTATGTACTATAGAGCTACCATTTACCGGGTAATTTGTCTTTCATTGACTTGAATGTGCCCTGGCGGCTGGGAATGTCATGCTGACTCAAATGTCTCGCTGATGGTGGCGCATGTGTTGGATCATTTAGCTCCCTTCAAAATGGTTGAGCTGAATGGTGCTGATCCATGTGTCATGTTCGTGAACGGGCGCTGTCCGTTGTGACTGGTCATCTCTTAGCTGCCATGGCTTATTTTAATTTTTGAATTGTTCTTATGTTATAATTGCGGACACTTTTAACATGCTTTCTACATTATTCTCACATATATAATTTCAATATGAATGATGTAACCAATATATTGTAACAATATTTTGATTTAAAAGAGTGTCCATGGAGTTTCTTGCCTGTTCTTTTCCATAGGTACCTACTACGCTTTGGAATGGGAAACTAGCTTCATATTTCTTACTGACTGACTCCTTGACAGTTCAAAAGTGCCTGTAAATGGTTTAATTGAAATAAATGCTTTGAGTTTTGACTAACTTGCTTCGTTCGTATGTGTTTCCTTTGAAATGAATTATTTACTACCTACTTATATTTTATCATATTTTATTTTGAATCATATTTTAATCAACATACAACCCTGACACTGATTTGCAAATTGTAAAAAACGGAAGAAAATTTTAATTTCGCGAGCTACCTTGGCGCATCCCCCATATAGCTAAGGCACGTAAACATTTTCGTAAGAAGTAGGAAGAAATCATCATCAAATCAACTGGATTAGATTTCTCTTCAACCGATCGTTATTTCTACCGACAAAGTTTTTTATTCTGTTTAAAAACTATAGTCCATCTTATTAGTAAGTACTTATTTATTGTTGTATTTTATAGTTACTTCAGATGATGACTAGGTACCTATTGCGTCAATGGTATGTACAACAAAACAAGATTATGACTAAGTATAAAGGTAAACAAATTATTTACCTCGTCACGTAGGTACTTTCAAGAGACATAATTGTATACTTAGTTTTGTTACCTACATTATGTACAGTAATGCGCGGTTCCTGTAAACAAAAAACGAATCGTTTTACTTACCAATGGTAACAATATTTTTTTTAATTGCCAAACTAGGCATATATATAGATTTGTCAGCCAATTGTACCTGTGATAGCTACGTCCATATGGGAGGGTCTACCTTATTGGTAAAGATACAAGAGTCTTAATTTTAACAAATAACGGTCCGTAAATTCTAGGAATCAGCCATAAGTAAAACTCGCACAAAAAACGATTAACTCTTAAAGTTTTGATCGAAATTATCTAAATTAAGTATTACATACACTTACTTATATACCTACTTTTTGAATTTTTTTTATTTACCCAAATCTTACCTACAACTACCATTACAGATCTGCCATCCAATGCGATAGAGTGGCTTTACGTGCTAAATCCTTAGTACATCCTATATCCTAAATCGGAGATGAAGAATCTTCAGGGAAATTGTACTCACAATTCGAAAAACTCGTTTTTAAATTTATTAAAATACAAATTTGTCCTTGTCTGGACAGTACATGAGTCACATTGGGAACTATTAGCAAAGAACATCCAAAAAAACAATTGAATACTGGTTCGCAAAAGTTATCCTCCTAAGAAGCATTGCAACATTTTCAGTAGACACCTCTTTTAAAACTGCCAGTTGGTCTCTGACCGTTAGATCGAGCTGATCTGACGACGAGCGGACTCTGACGGGTGCAGTGCAAGTTCAAAGTGTATTTATATTTCTCACAAAATGAATTTAATACCGGTTGTTGTTGTTACTATGTGTGCGGGGCTTGTGTATGGACGTAAGACTGCTTTTGTTTTTTATAAAATTAATTATATTGTACTACACGCCTGCCTTTCAAATAAATCCACAGACGTGGAGGTCCGTGCTTTTGTTTACATGCAATTTTTGTTTACAGTTGTTTATTATGTGTACAGGTACTGTGCTCCTACATCGGACACTTATTAAAACGAACTTAAATCTACGTGAGTCCATAAATATATTATATATATTTGGTACATGCTTTTTGTTACTACAATTGTTTTAGGTATATTACGGGTTTGGATAGAAATTAACTAAATGGCAGTGCCAGTCGACCAGCCCCAACGTTCACGGACTTGTCGTACACATCCTCGCCATTCGGCTCAACCATTCTTTAGGGAACTGAACGACCGGACATGCAGCGCCACCATCGGCAGGGCATTTACGTGAGTATAACAGACTGGCTCTGCCATGTAGTTTTACAAAGAGGTAGTTTATTATTTTATTGGAGTTTCAGACTGGGTGTTGTTTTGGGTTAGGTTGGGTTTGCATTGGATTGGAGTTTAGATGGGGACTTGTTAGATGGTGTTAGTGTGGGGTCTGCTGACCAGGGACTTCGCTAGCCTGAGCAAGTTATCCATGACGACTGTGTCTCGATGCTGCATGGCCGTCTTCAGGTTGTGGTCGACGACCGATTTAGTCGGCGCATCCATCGCCCTTTTTGCAAAGCGGCCCGTGGCGTCGTCGGCGTCGTCGGAGTAATAGACGCAACTGACTGTATGTCTCGACACCGCCACTACCGCGTGGGAGATGCTGTCGTGGATTTGGAGCCTCCTGTACTTGGTTTTGTTGATGATTACGCTGTCGTAGGTCAAGCCCTGAGCCTCGTGTATGGTTAACGTGCGCGACCCTTCGCCGGACCCATATCCCTGGCTTACGAGAGAAACTTTCTCATCTTGCGTATGAACCAGGAATAGGGTATTCTGGGCAGTGCTCGGTATTTGCGCTCCTGTGTAACCTTTCACCTTCAGGGAGTGCACCCGCGACAGCGACGACTTGGAGGAGTATCTACCGGAGTATATCTCGCTCAGTGCAAACGCTACATCCATCGGGTTGCGGTGTGTGCAAAGAAGCTCATGGGTGATGCCAACCACCAGGTTCCGACGGGTATACCTTAACTCGAATAGGTTCTCTCTGTCCAAAAATGGAAGCTGGTTTACGTCTCCGTGGTATAGGTTGTATGTACATAAACACGATAACCTTCTTAACATTTTATTGCGCGGGTTAAAGGTTAAATAACTAACTAGTGATTTTGAAAATGATTGTCGAGTCTGACTGCATTGTTGTTCAACTGGTCGTTGGTGTGATTGCTGAGCTAAGGTCCTTGGGCCTAAAACGGTCACATTAGCAATTCCTCTAAAAGCAATTCATTTCCTGAATTCCCAGCTGTCATTAGCAATTCTAATTTGAAACAAAAGCAATTCATAATTTGTGACCATTTAATGAATCTCCATAGAAAACTGTCAAACAGATGAATTATTTCGTAATATGAATTGCACGCAGATCATAATATGAATTGCCAGTTTGTGACATTTTACGATGATTCATAATATTTTCCTATTGTGATTCTGCCAAAGTGACTGTTTTAAGCCCTGGCTCAATTCACTGATAAGGCAAAGTGTAATAGCGTTTTTGAAAACGGCCTGAATTTGCGTCCGGTTGACGGCTAAATGTGCCGTACTAACACGCCTCTGCCGAAAATCTTTCGGGAAATATAGATGTGATGTTTTGATTACAGAGTCTTCATCATGCTTTACACCAGATGGTATAAGTGGCGAGTGCATACAAGTCTCCCAATGCGAACCTATACTGACATTGATCAACAAGCCGAAGAAGACAGACCGAGATTTGATATTGCTGAGAAAATCACATTGTGGAATTCAAGGAGGTGTGCGAAAAGTAAGTATAGCCTTTGATATCATCATCATTGACCAAGCATGGCCCTGACTTTTTGTGTGTTTTTAAAAACTTTCGTTAGTGAAAATGTAGGTAATAGTAGGGTAATGCGTTCTGTCTTTTTTTTATAGTTGGTCAAAAAAATATTTTTTTTTCTTTAATCACCTACTTAGTTTTTTTTCAAAGATCCCTTTTGTTCCTTATTTATTTTTGCTTCTTAGTGTTCCTTATTATAAATGCACGTACGTGCGGTCCCTGAGGTATCGCAGCAACAGATAATAAAAAAGACCAATAATAATCCCATCCACACATCGCTGTCACTGTTCCGAAGTTGTAAACAGCGTCGGACACCACGGCCTGTCTTGCAACCGAAGTGCGGGTCGCTTAGCGCGGTACGCAAATATTAATGGCATTATCCGACGAGCTCTAGTCACCGCCGGCATTCCAGCTGTATAAGGGGTGATAGACGTGCGAGTAAGTACGCGTACTTATGGCCCGTCTGTCATCACGGCGAGCTGCGAGCCAATTTGACAATGCTTCACGTGAGTCACCGACGGCGAGCCGAGAAGGTCGTGAACTTATAGACCGCATACTTTAAGTACGCACGTGTAACACCCACTTATTAGAACCCAATGACGTGCCACGCTACGATGGCAAGAGACTGGAAGACATGTCTTTATTCCCATGAAAATTGGGTAGGCCTTTAGTGTGGGACCAAACGTGTGTCGATACTCTTGCGCCATCCCATCTTCCTGGCTCGGCGTGTTGCGCTGGCGCTGCTGATGCAGCTGCGAAAAACCTTAAGTGATGAAAGTACCTTATCGGTACTTAAACGCTCAGGTTAGTCCGAATGCTCATTGGTTTGTTCAACGAAATCTCCAAACGGTTGGTTGGCACTTCCCGTGACCCACGGACTGACTTTTAGCTTGGCTAGAGTGGCCATTAGAGAATGCTGTCAGTCTCTTGGATAAAGTACCAGTTAGACAGCGATGCGGAAAAAAATTTCGACGCTATATTTTAGTTTGGTAAGAGTTTTTTAGATAAGTTAGGTTATTATATTTTAACTAGCTGTTGCCCGCGACTTCGCCGGCGTAGATGTCGGTTATTATATACTAAAAACTTACTCGAGAACCACTCCATTATATTTTATCCAGTGGTGGAATTTATATTATGGAATTTATTACATTGTATCCATTGGTGGAAACAGCATGAAAATCGGTGCAGTAGTTTTTGAGTTTATCGCTTACAGGACGACCTGGTCAGTCAGAAATATGAAGCTAGTTGTATGTATTGTATCAGTATTGCTAGCTAGGTTTAAAAAAAAAAATACTTTGTATTGTAATCTGTGGTGAACTTAGTGGGTAGCATAATTTTTTTAAATGTATTGTTTAAGACAGTATGACGTTATGTTTTTATTGTGCTACTGTTTGTTCCCAAATCCAGATATGAGCTCTGGGATAGTGCCTGTTGTATAAACTCAAACTCAAAGCATTTATTTCAATTAAACCATTTACAGGCACTTTTGAATTGTCAAGGAGTCAGCCAGTCAGAAATGTGGCGGTATCGGCGTCACATAAATCCTGCATCGCGCAATTAAAGTTTACCGTGCAGTGGACATACATACGAAAACCCAACATCAATCGTTGGGCAGTTGCCCGCCAGACACAACACCCGTCTGGTTGGAGGATCCTCCGTTTTCTATGGTGGATGAGTGAACTTTACACCCGGACAGGGTACTCATACCCCAAAATTGGTGACCCCGAATATGAACGTCAGCGCAGACTTCGTGCAACTACTCCAGCGTGACGTCATCATCATCACTCCCGCAAGCTTTCAGTGAGGCGAGTCACACAGCCAAGCCAACACCCGAGGCGCCAACGGGTATCCTGACCACCAGTATGCAGCGAACTCGCATTCCTGGTCATCAACCTCAGCCTCATCACCCCGACCCACTAGGGAATCACCTCAATCACCTCATCACCCCGACCCACTGGGGAATCACCGCAATCACCTCAATCACCACAACCACCGCAAACAGTTCCGACCCACCGCGAACAATGCGGCACCCGGTTCCGACTCACTGGAACCACAACTGGCACTGGCAAGCATCGAAAGATACAAGACTCAGCCCACTATCGACCTCCGGTCTCCGGAGGGAGGGTAGTGATCTGGCGGTATCTACATCGCCACATGCGAACTACGCATCAAAGACCTGACGTCACATAAATCCTGCATCGTGCAATTAAAGTTTACCGTGCAGTGGACATAAATACGAGAACCCAACATCAATCGTTGGGCAGTTGCCCGCCAGACACAACACCCGTCTGGTTGGAGGATCCTCCCTTTTCTATGGTGGATGAGTGAACTTTACACCCTGTGCCTCATACCCTAAAGAAATATGTAGCTAGTTAAAGGTATTGTGTTTGTATCTGTGTTACTAGCTAGTTTTTAAATACTTTATATTGTAATCTGTGGAAAACCTAGTGGGTAGCATAATTGTTAAAATGTATCTATTATTTAAGATATTATTACCGTATCTTATTGTGCCACTGTTTGTTTTTGTTGTTCCTTAAATAAATAAATAAAATAAATAGTTAGATAATCATCTTTACCCTTGCAGGTGTGCTGTCCGAAACCTTCAAAACCCGAACCTTTTTATAATCTCAATGGGCCGTGTAACACCCCCGATGGCTGGCCCGGTACATGTATCAATTATGACTCGTGTACACATATCAAGAACATTCTCAGGCCACCCGTAGCCCAAGAAACCATAGATTTTGTGAAAAATTTAAGGTATGTATCGGTACAGGGCAGTCGTAGATGACGGGCCTACAATCAGCTGAAATCTATACATTCTGTAGGTACAATGTACAAACCCATCACATAGCTGTCACCGCAATCTGTACATCAAACTAACTTACATTGAGTAATATACCTTCAAGTATGAGTAGAGAAAATCAGTGTTTTTTGGTTTTATCGTGTTTGTAGAGAAAATCAGTGTTTTTTGGTTTTATTTTGTTTTTTTTTTTTTGTGTGTACCAATCGCACCACGTCTGCAAAGTTTTGCTAACTACTTTAAGGGTCAATATCAACAAAATGCATTTTTCTTCAATTTTTGTGGCGAATTTTTTTCTTCTGTTTTCGTGAAAAATAAGGACCTAGTATAAGAGTAGAAAGTCCAAGCTAGAAGGATCTTCAAGAGGTCTGAGAATATCTCGATAACTTTTTGAGATATTTTAGTTTAAAGTCTAGTGTGGCCACCAAAATTGAAAATTGAATCGAAAGTGCCCACCAAAATTTAAAATCAGTGGCACCAAAATTGGATTTCTCTGTCACAAATCTCAATCTCACTAATTAATAAAGCTCAAAATAACCAATCTCACAAATTCTCGGGATTTATCAATAACTTTCATAGGTTAATAAAACTCTCTATTGTTAAAACATAATATTTATTATGATTTTTCTCTCATAATTTCAAGTTACAACTAAATTAATATAACTGATTTATGCGTAACCCCAAATCACTACCTATAACGTGTAGCTTACTATTAAAACACTTTAAAATCAATAGCAAATCGATCCACCAAAAATTGAACAATTCAAACAAGTCCCCTGTGCCACCCAAGATGATACTTACGTATTTGGCGGGAAATCACAGCACTAATCACACCCCTATTACGCGCAAGTGCCGGCGCACGCCTGAGACATGCGAAATAATAAAACACGATTGAACGCACACGCACGAAACGTTATGTTATAGTAAGTTGAACAAGTGTCACCAAAACTTAGATTTTTGCTTGGACAAACTTTGATCGAGTATCCTGTGTTTTTAAATGAGATTTTCTAAAATGTTTTAATTGTTTTTAGATAATGTGTCTTATGCATATACTAACGAAATTGTTTATTTGTTATTGTACCCCAAATTGTTACTTTGGTGAAAGCAATTATACATAAAAATGGAGCTGCGACAAGCCACCTAACTTGAATTTTAAGGCGATTTTTTTTCCTCTTATTATTTACATACACTTATATTAAAAAAAATGTGGCCCTAATTGAACCAAGTTACGTAGTACACTATAAAAAATTAAAAAAATATCCTATCATTTAACACCTCGATTCTCAACGTCGACACGTATAATTTGCCGCCGGGATATTCACCCTTAAATTACCCTGTATATTATTGTCACTTTTAGATGCAACAGTCCTGAACATCGTACCGTTTGTTGCGCTTCCCATCCAGAGGAAGAGCAGGCTGGCTGTAAAATGACTGCTTTCCCACCAGATCCTAGCTCTGAATGCTGTGGCGATTCGGCCAGTTACGGCAATAAGATAGTGGGTCAGTGTCATTTTTTGAGGATAAAATACGATCTTTTATGCCCCTGTTTCTTATGTATTTGGCATCGAAAGATGCGACTTGCGTCAAGTGACGCGCCTCACGCTACGTCCACACGAAGACATGCCAGAATATAATTTCCGGATCTTGAAACCGAATGCACGTGTAAACTCATACATATAAATTATATATTGTGACTAAACTGTATCCTGCAATAATC
The DNA here is from genome assembly GCA_948473465.1 of Lithophane ornitopus. NCBI lineage: Eukaryota > Metazoa > Arthropoda > Insecta > Lepidoptera > Noctuidae > Lithophane > Lithophane ornitopus. Next base: position 11,226,549 of record OX419637.1, on the reverse strand, counting down.
AGATCTGGCATGTCTCTGTTCACACGGAAACGTAGAGTAAACCTTTGGCCACGACATCACCGCTCGCGCGACTTGCGTCTTGCGTCTGCGACCGCGGCGAAAACAAATGTTAAAAGTGATTTAGAGCGTGCCATGAGTCGCCGCCCCCGCGCGCCGTTCGTCTTGCGGTGAAGAGAGCGGCGCGGGATTATTCGAGCGCCGCCGCCCGCCCCGCGTCACAAGACGCACCGCAGGACGCACCGCCCTATGTCGTGGCACTGGCTTTACCTGTTTCCGCCCCTCGCTTCGCAAGTCGCCTCGTCACGGTGATTCGTGTGGCATGCTCTTAACAACTTCTTTCATTTGTTTTCTCCGCAGTCACTGTCACTTGCGCGTGCAGGGTGTAAAGTTCACTCATACTCCATAGAAAAGGGAGGATCCTCCAACCAGACGGGTGTTGTGTCTGGCGGGCAACTGCCCAACGATTGATGTTGGGTTCTCGTATATATGTCCACTGCACGGTAAACTTTAATTGCGCGATGCAGGATTTATGTGACGTCTGTCTGACGTCAGGTCTTTGATGCGTAGTTCGCATGTGGCGATTTAGATACCGCCACATGTAGCTCGTGGCCACGGGGTAACAAACAAATGAATGCCTAAATATTATTACACTGTTGGAATTGGATCGACGCTGAGGTTTAGTCCCATCACGGCACCCATGAATTTATGTAACAGGCCGACGAAAAAGTGCCGAGATGGGACTAAACCAACGCGACACTGGGTAAGCCGGGCGTTGAAAATCCAGCAGACCGCTTTTATTTAGGCATTAATTTAGGTGACGCTTGGTGTTCGTGAAAACGAGTTTGATTTTAGGTTCTACTAAGATGATTGCAAGGTTTTTGTGAACTTGCTTTCTACAAGAGACTAAAAATAAAACCGAAAACGCAGTAGGAAAATATTTTGGCTTTGAAGAGCGTCTTCTCTGTCACTCATAGGGATTGACAGTCTCTTTCTACATTGTATCTCAATAAAAAAGGGGGGGGGGGATTTATGTTTTTTTTTTACCCCTTTATCTTTTATCTTCTAGGTTTTTCAATAACACCTTGTAGAGCTTTAACCTTTTCGTCCAGGTGGTAACATGACCTCAATAGATGAGTATCCATGGGCGGTGATAATAGAGTACATAAATAAGAAATATGCGACAGTGGGACTATATTGTGGTGGCGCTTTAATAAGCGGCAAATATGTTCTAACTGCTGCCCATTGCATCGCCGGACCAGCAGTGGATCAAGTCACTCCGTAAGATGAATATTTATTACATACCTAGTCTAGTGTAGATATTCGCGGCAGTATCGGAAATCGTCAGATTTGTTACAAATACTTGCCTAAGTAAAAAAATAAGATTTAGCCTCATATCGGCTGTAAAAGGGCTCAGAATTGTTTAAAAAAACCGGCCAATGAATGGGTCCGTAGTTGGCATGAATATATCCCAAGAACTAACTTAACTTTGTATTTAGTTGAGAATATTTTCTCCCTTAAATCGATTTAAGTCATGGATAACGAAGTGATCTTATAAATAAGGGTTCTGGTTTGTTCTTTTGAGGTACGGAATCCTACAAATACGACAATCGAAGAAAGTTCACATCATTAGGAACACAATAAGCCTAAAAAGTCTAGTTATCAGTGAACATGAAAGCTGACTAATAACGTGAATGGGCTCGCTTCGCTCGCTCGTTTTAAGAATTACTTGTCTCGTAGAGGGGCTCGCTTCGCTCGCTCATTGAAGCAGCATTTTGCAGTTATGTGATTGGTAGTACTATTTTGTCAGTCGCCACTTTGAATTCTATTAGTATCGAAACTAAGACTGAAAAATTCATTGCTATCAATCGCGTCAAGTTATAATGAACGCACTGTACAGGTGTTCCGTGCCATGAAAGGTCAAAATGGCTTATAAATCAGGGCCGGACTGGACAAAGCCTCGCTGAACTTTCGCGCATGTTTTCTCACTAACACTAGGCTCACGTCACCACTGTGTGCAATGTTTCTATAAAATATTGCGTAGCCTCTTGAGCAAAGTCCGGACCGGCCATGATTCATCGATTCGCCGTATTATACCTGCGTACCAATGTTCTTATAATAAGGATAAACAATCCATTTATTAATTAATTAACAAGCCGTGTGTACGATGCACGATGGGATTCTCATGTGCAAAAATGACGAATTTCCATACAAACTTTCAAATAAGGGGATCATTTTTAAATTAACCTTTGTTATTTATGAAACTATTGAGCATCATTTCATACTTCTTAATAACCCAGCGTTCTGACAGTGTTTTGTCTGCCAATGAGTAGATAAATAAACTGCTCAAATTCACACCTTAACACGCTCGCACGATTCTGCTCGCGGACTGAGTGAGAACGAGACTGAGCGGCGGGGTGAAGGCTCCAAGGCGCCAATAGTTTAGGTAATTTCTTTTTACGGCGAAAATAAGGGTACTTAATTTTTTTTTTAAACATACTATCTGCTTTATAGTTAGGTACTTCCAGTATTAGTATCTAACTAGATATTTGAAGTATTTTTTTAATACAAGCAACAAGAAATAAAATTACACCTTACCTACAGAAAATGTATGGAATCGTGTTTTCGTCAAACATAGTACCTACCTACTTTACTTTTACTTTTTCAACTAAAATCAGTACTGAAGAAATTACAGTTAGGCTACTCTGGCTCTCATGGCCTCAATTTATTTCAAAATAATGCTGCTTTATTTTTTATGTGACGGAGTATAATACTAAGCAAGTTGAGGTAGGTATAATAGAGTCTTTTAAAAACTTATTTCCCAGGACTAAAGTTCGCCTCGGAGAATACGATATCACGAATGAAGGCGCGGATTGCGTAACAGTACCAGAAGGTGGTGAGGACTGCACTGATGGAGATACTAGGATCGCGATTGAGAGGATCATACCACATCCGAATTATAATCCTGGAAAATCAAAGAGAGACGACATTGGCCTGATCAGGTTGAAAGAAACAGCTCGGTACACAGGTATTGTAGCTAGTCTCATAATCATAAAATATGCCTAGCTTTTCTTCAACAGTGTTCGACCTGTGTCTAGTACTTTACATGGAGCTACTGCCTAACAGACCTCCACAACCCAGTAACCAGGTAACATGATACCTCTTTGTCCATCCGTTTAGGCTGAACCCATGTGTGGTATCGGAACGTAGCATTGTCTGTACTGCTCATGTTATTGCTGTATGGAAGCCGGATTACGGTCAATCGATCTTCGACTGTTTTCATTTGACGTCGATTAATGTTTTTGAATTCACTAGAGTGTGTTTCATCATTTATTTTATCTATGTTTATTTCCTATGCCGTAATGTTGGCTACTCTGTTGTAGGACCAATACGAACACGCAAAACTGAAAAATAACTTTAATTTCGGAAGTCGGTGGCAAAAAACTAAAATTGAAAAGCAAAGACACGGACTTCCAAAATTATTTTTCAGTTTTGAGTGTTTTTTTTTTGGAAGTCGGTTTTTTTTTTGTAAAAAGTTTTTATTAAATACCAAGTTCATTGTTAACTTTTTAGATTTCATCCGCCCCGTCTGCCTACCAACCAAAGACCTGACGCGACCGGAGAATACGCCTCCTAACTTCTCGATGTATGCCGTTGGCTGGGGTGCGACGGAAGCGAAGTCAGCACCCAGTAATATAAAGCTACATGTTAACGTGCCCTTCGTCAGCCTGGAAGTAAGTAACCACAACTAATTTTGTTTCTTCAGAATGAACCAAAAGGCACAGCTACAAATTAATATATTTCTAACAGACTTCAAAAAATGAAGGAGCTTATATTTTTAAATATGTTATTTATTTATTTTTGTACACACGGCTACACATGAAGCTATACATATCCAATATAAGCTAACCTCGCATAGTAAGCAAATATTATACAATGTGAGATCAGCATAAACTGGAATTATACAGCTTGATGTGTAGCCGTGTGTTCATACAAAACAAATACTTAAGGGGGATGCGCTAGGGTAGGCCGCGAAATTCAAATTTTCTTACGTTTTTTGCAATTTGCTGGTCAGTATCAGGTTGTATGTAAATATATTTATTTCTTTATTTCTCTAAATAGGGTATAAATCTAAACACTAACTCTAACAAAACTAACTATTACTAATATTAATTAAAACTATACAAATAAACAATTAACATCTAAAATATGGCGTCGAAAAATTCTTCCGCATCGCTGTCGGCTGGTAATGTACCCAAGAGACTGGCGGCATTGCCACGTTGAATGGCAATGCTTAGCCTCTGACCAAGGTAAAAACCAGCCCTTGGGTCACGGAAAGTGTCAAACAGCCGTTTAGAGATTTCATTAAACAGATTATGAACAATCGGACCCCACGGCGGCAGGGTTTCAAGGAATATAATTCAGGGAATATAATGGCCTATAAGGCTATTATACTTCCGCCGCTTGAGGTTTTCCGCGGCCGCAGCGGCAGCGCCAGCACAGCACGCCGAGCCAGGAAGATGGGATGGCGCAAGAGTATCGACACACGTTGCGTCCCACACTAAAGGCCTACCCATCTTCCATGGGAATTCCGGTCTTTTGCCATCGTTGCGTGCCAAGCCATTGGGTTCGAACACTCTTATACATCTGGAACGCCGACGGTGACAAGAGCTCGTCGGATGATGTCATTAATGTTAGCGTGCCGCGCTAAGCGACCCGCACTTTGTTGTATGTTGATCTAAATATTATTGGCGGCCGTAACAAATATGGATTTACAGAATTATAAACATTAGAATCAGCAATACAACTCTCTAAGTTCATGTAAGTGCATTGAATGACGATTTCATGAAGTTGAGTTACATGAACTTAGAGGGTTAAACCTAAGAAAATTTGTATGTCTCGAGCCACCTTAGCGCATCCCCCTTAATAGAGAAAAATACATAAAGATTTAAAATACCTAATATCACAGAAGTATTTCATTAAACATTTCTTCCAGCAGACCTGTGACAGGAGAGCTGGATGAAAATTTGTTATATATTATCCATCCGACGAGTTTTTTTTTCATGTACACGCTTACCGACAATGAGTTCCAAAACTAAATTATTTTTTCATTATAGTCGCTTTTCTTTAAGTATTTTTTTATCTCACAGCTAGTCGCAGAAGTAGGGTAACCTACCGATAGATACTAACAATGATTCCCTCTTTATGAAGTAGGTAATATCATGTAGCTGATTGGAATGCCTGACAAAACTAACACAAAACTTTATCATTTCACAGAAATGCCAACAAATTTACAACACACCTGGTCGCACCCTCTCTTTATGGAGAAGCCAAATCTGCGCAGGTGGTATAGAAGGCCAAGATACTTGCAAGGGCGACTCCGGGGGCCCCTTAGTGTACGAGAACCAATACCAATTTGAACTCATTGGCATCGTCAGCTTTGGACCAACACCATGTGGTGAAAAGGGTGTTCCTGGAGTTTACACCAATGTTTACGAATACCTTGATTGGATAAAGAGTGTCATTGTTGCATAATAAAGAACATTACGTGGAATGTCAGAATAAATGTTAAGTAATTAAGACAACTCATTAACAACCGATTAATTCAAATATATTATTAATTAATTATAAAAGGTATTTTTTTAGGGTTCCGTACACAAAGGGTAAAACGGGACCCAATTACTAAGGCTCCGCTGTCCGTCCGTCCGTCCATCAGTCACCAGGCTGTATCTCATTAACCGTGATAGTTAGACAGTTTAAATTTTCACAGATGATGTAATATTTCTGTTGCCGCTATAACAACATATACCTACTAAGAAACAATAAGATAAATATTTAAGGGGGCTCCCATACCTACAACAAACGTGATATTTTTTGGCTTTTCTATAGATAATGGTACGGAACCCTGCGTGCGCGACTCCGACTCCCACTTGGCTGGTTTTTATTTTTGGTTAGGTATACATTGACGGTTCAAGTAGGTGAAATAATTGAAAAATCCCGTAGCCAGCAGAGATCTTTCTTATCTGTTCACAAAACTATAGATAAAGAGGAGATCAAAGAAAAGACGGTAGGTGTGAGAGTTAATATTATATTATAATGAATTGAATCTCTCCTTGGTTGGAGAATATAAGTAGGTTAGGTAGGTAAACTAAACTTATAAACTTTTATTTTGTACATAGCAAATGCCCTAATTCATAAAAGCTAGTAAAAGTACCTCGACATTCGTCACACTGGATACGATCCATTATGACTAGAACAGTGCGCCCAGTATATATCTATATACAGGGTGTTAGGGTAGACACGGCTGTCCTTGAAACTAGTGGTTTGGTGTCATCTATGAAACCGCGAAAATGACCAACCTTGAAATCGCGAAAATAAAATCTGCTGTTCCATACATTTGTGTTCACTTAAATCGATAAAATGTATGGAACAGCAGATTTTTTTTATTTGCGTTCAAAGTTGGTCCCATAGAAAAAGTATATTATAAATGACACCAAACCACTAGTTTCAAGGATAATGGTGTCTACCCTAACACCCTGTATAAGTCGTCGGCGTTATAACTATTGACAGTTGTAGATTTTACAAGCTTTTTATTGAGTTACTTCGTTCGTATGTGTTTCCAGTTACAATTTACTTACTTATATTTTATGTTGGGGCTATATGTATAAATAGCTTATCTAATCCCAGTTAGCTATGAAGGCGTAATAAGTTCAAGAAATCATCATCATCATCAGCCTGTTGCAGGCCACTGCTGGACATAGGCCTCTCCAATCGCACGCGTCAAGCTGCTGCCAGCCACTCTGCGAAGGTTAAATTAATTTAAAAACAAAGTAATTTTGTTGACGTTTTATTTCACATCACTATGAAAATATTGTCAGTGCCTACAGCCAGCTGTCGTCTTTTTTTCGTGTGGTTAGTGACTCTGACTTCGCTTCACATGCCGTCGAGAAATATCTTTCCAAGCATGCTGGTTTCCTCACGATGTTTTCCTTCACCGTTTTTAAAGCAAGTGATAATTATACAATACGCAAGTTAATCCGAAAAGTCTAGAGATGAGCGTCGTGGGTTCGAACTCGAGACCTAGGTATGTCTTGGCAGTCCAACGGTCCCACCACTACGCTATCAGTGTTTATAATAGCCTGTGCTAGTAGTAAAATAGGTGCTATCTCTTGAATATTATTTAATCGACTTAAAAAAAAGGAGTTTCAGAAGACAGTTTCAAGTTTTTAATAAATCCAACCACCAAGGTACCCCATCTGGAACTTCGTGGAGCACTTCCGTCGTTTGGCTCCCAGGCTGGACCGGGCCGGGGCCGCCTTGGAGCGGCTCCCGCCAAATCTTGGGGGCCATTAGTCATTCCATTAGGCTGCGGCCAGCCCGCCGGTTGAACGCGTCCCAAAGGGTCATGGCCATTCGGCTGGCCCGGGGATACCGCACGGTCTCTCGTGAGGCGGCGAGCCTCCTTGCCGGATTACCGCCATGGGATCTGGAGGCGCGAGGAGATGAAGCGCCGGGGCGTAACTCCACAGCGGACAGAGCTCCGACAGGATCTCATGGCGGCATGGAGAGTGCGATTGTCGCAACCCAGTGATGGACACGCCACAATTGCAGCGATAAGTCCCCTCTTTGAGGAGTGGCTGGAGAGGCGCCACGGCGTCCTCACCTTCCGCCTGACGCAGGTCCTCACCGGACATGGCAGCTTCGGGAGGTACCTGTGCAGGATTAGGCGGGAGGAAACGCCCGGGTGTCACCACTGTGCGGATCGTCCGGAGGACACGGTGGAGCATACGGTGGAGGTGTGCCCTGTTTGGGCGGAGCACCGCCGTGTCCTCGTGGAGGCGATTGACGGCACTGACCTCTCGCGTCCGGCCCTGGTCCAGGCCATGGTACGGAGCGAGAGGGCATGGGAGGCGGTCACCTCCTTCTGCGAAGTAGTGATGCTCGCGAAGGAGGAGGCGGAACGCGTGAGGGAGAGGCAAACCCTGCGCCCTCACGCCCCTAACCGCCGCCGCTGGAGACACCCTGGGCGTCGGGAATCCCAGGCGGATTCACGGCCACCATAGGCGCGGGCTTGCGGATGGCGAGCAATGGGTAGCTCGCCGTCCGATAAGGACCAGGCCCGGGTCGATGGCGCGTCGTGTTCCACGCGCGCCTCAAAGAGATGTCAGCACATCTGACGGGGTCCGTCAGGACCGATGCCTGCCAGGGTTGCGGAATAGTCCGAAAGGAATACCGGGACCCTGGCAACAGGCAACTGAAGGAACACGGGTGGGTTTTAGTCAGTAAGAGTCTGACACGCCCTTCCGCTCCGCCCAGAGCGGGAGAAATCATATGATGATTTCCCAACCCAAAAAAAAAAAAAAAAAGGTACCCCATCTAAACTGTCAGACATTACATTAGGTACTTATATTAATCTCATTGAAGTCATATTTTAGAATTTTTGGGTTCCGTACCTCACGAATGTAGGTACCACTAGCGGTGCATTCCTTTGGTGTTGTAGCCTAAAGACGTGATGTAGCGATGAGCGTTGAATCAACGAACTAGTTGAATCAACCGTTGATCTCCTGTCAACGTATTAACGTTAACTGTTTATGAATCAACTAGTTGAATTCATCAACGACTTTTTGACTCGTTTATTATTCACCTAAATTCAAGAACGCAAACGCAACAAACTGAGCAAATTAAAAAACTTCCGTTGAAAATGACATCATATTTTATATAGCGAGCGACGCGCGACGGTCATGTCATAGAATTTGAATATACATACATAGAATCAGATGATCTTTTACATATGCCCGAGTACAATTTAAGATTTATTGCGAATTGTGTTCAGTCCGTCCTAAGCCTGAAGAAAAAGTATGAAGGGAAAGTCAACTAAGTAGAACCATCAATGAAACGTTGTAACCTGAGAACTCTAACAAACTAAATAAATTAAATAAAGTTGTTCCGCGAGCCTTACCACGGCTTAGAAAGAGCACGACTGCGCAGCGGCTCTCTATCTCGCTCGCTCCTATTGTTTCACCTACTTATGGGGCTCGCTCGCTAGATAAGAAAATCGCCTATTGGTCCGTAGGTCGGGTGGGGGATGTTGGACTTCGCGTCGTCAGGCTACAACACCGAAAGTAATGAATCGCTTGAAGTACCTACTTTCTGAGTATTATAAAAAGCCCGTCGCTGTTGCTAGCGAGGAGTTTTAGTTCTGATCACCGACGGGAAAAGACGTAAAGACGTGCCTACGTACTAAATACTTACGCATCCTCCGCGACTCTCGCGATGTTATAAGTTTGTTGTGTATTTCAGTACCTAAGTTCATTGTAATAAACGATATTTAATGTACCCGCATTAAAACTTTTCATAATTGAATCAAAATGTTTCAAAATTAGCATTATATCAGGTCAGTATATGTAGGTCAGTCAGAGACTAGTTCAAATCGTAGATAGTCGCGGCGTTGAATAAAAACCGCTGAATGAATTAACGGTTTACTTTGTAAGTTGACATTAGTGCACGTTAACTCATTGACGAATTTAACTAGTTGATCAACGTTGATTTACGTTCGTCAAGTAGTTGACGAACGTTGACGTTTCCATAGCCCTTCGACTGGTGCTTGCCGTGCTACGGCAGCTGTCAAATATAGTTGACTGATAATTTTCGCACCACGGCAGTTCAATTATGGTTTGACTTTTTTGCGATTATCTGTGAAACTAAGCGCCCTATCTCTTTCATTCTTGTAATTTTCTAGACTATTTTGACAGCCGTCAGGGGAAGGGTTAACGGAAAAACCTTCAACGATCCATCGCTACGTGATGTCCAACTTCCCCCACCCGACCAACGGACCTTAGGCGATTTTCTTAGCGATCCTGAGGCGCGATTTTGATAGCGATTTTCTGAGGGATAGCCCTACAAGTAGGTTTAACAATAGGAGTGAGCGAGATAGAGAGCCGTGCTCTTCTAGGCGGTGGTAAGACTTTCGGAACAACTTTATTTAATTTATTTAGTTTGTTAGAGTATTCTCGCGTTAGGTACACTAAGATATTTAATATTAATGACATCAGCCGACGAGCTCTTGTCACCGTCGGCGATCCAGCTGTATTAGAACCCAATGGCTTGGCACGCGACGATGGCAAAAGACCGGACGGCATGTCCTTTCCCATGGAAGATGGGTAGGCCTTTAGTGTGGGACGCAACGTGTGTCGATACTCTTGCGCCATCCCATCTTCCTGGCTCGGCGTGCTGTGCTGGCGCTGCCGCTGCTGCGGAAAACCTCAAGCGGCGAAAGTATAATAGCCTTATAGACAATTATATTTTCGAGCCTTTTGGGGTTGAAACCGTGGGGTCGTGGGGTCCGAGTGCTCATAGTCTGTTTAATGAAATCTCCAAACGGCTGCTTGACACTTCCCGTGACCCAAGGGCTGGCCTAAGCATTGCCATTCAACGTGGCAATGCCGCCAGTCTCTTGGGTACATTACCAGCCGACAGCGATGTGGAGGAATTTTTCGACGCCTTACTTTAGTTATACTTAGTTAGTTCTTTAAGTTTTAGTGTTTTATGTAAATAGTTAGTTGTGTTTATATATATATTGTCAAAAAATTTAGTTGTCAATGGTTCTTTGATTAAAGGTATTTGAAGATTTGAAAAAAAAAAAAAAAAATGATATTTGATACGATAACACAAGAATTGAATATAAACACCATTTAACAAAAAGAAAATAACCAAGTTAACAAAGTTTAGTGTAGGTAGTCGAGACTAGTTTTATTTGCAAAGTTATTAACTTGTTATTCATTACTTTAATGTTCACTTAAAATAAGTCAATAACATTTCTGATTTCGTATATTTATTCAAAATAAAAGATTTTATGATTTTTTGTGAAATAAGACATAAGGGCCAACACACCACATCATAAGTAACATCCCTAAAGCAACTGCTTCAGTACTCCCACTTCATCTCTCTGATCATGATACAGCACAAATGTTGAGCTTTCCTATAAAAGACAAATCAATAACTAGCTCAACATTTTCAATATATAAAAGAGATTATAGCTGGGATAATATTAGAAAGTTTAGGCAATGCTTACAAAGTCTGGCATGGTCAGAAATATACGCTGAAAATGATATTAACCAAGCATTTAATTCCTTTCATGAATTGATACGCTTGTTCTACAATCTTTGTTTCCCGAAAATAAAGGTGAAAATAAACACCGGAAATAAAAAGAAACAAAATTGGATCAGCAAACACTTAAACGAAGTTGCAAAACAAAGCGTACTCTACGTTTTAATTATTATACAAATAAAAATGCGGCTAATAAAAAAAAAAAATAACATATTCAAAGCTATTACAAAAATGTATCTTCACCTCAAAAAAGAACACAAATATCAAGTTTATAAATAATAATGAAAACAAATGCAAAGCTACGTGGAGAGTAATTAAAGATGAAATTAATAATACTAATTTCAAAGACACTATAAAGAACATCCAAATACACACACAGTAATAACAAATCCAGTAGAAATTGCATCTGCTTTCAATAACCACTACATTAATATGACACAAAATTGTACTAGTACGCAAACAAAAAATCACTCCAATGATTATTCAACAGTCAAGTCAATGTTCCGAAAACCTGTATCCGAAAACGACGTTCGAATGGAGATATTATCATTAAATAACACAAATTCTGAAGGTTATGATGAAATTAACACGGAAATTATAAAAGCATGTGCAAATGAAATAATTGTAATCTTGACATATCTAATAAACTTATCTTTCTCACTTGGCACTTTTCCCGAAGCATTGAAACTATCAATAGTAAAGGCGCTTTTTAAAAAGGGAGAAAAATCCGAGGTAAATAATTATCGCCCAATAACGTTAATACCCATTCTATCGAAGATATTTGAAAAGTGCATGTATAAAAGATTGATTGACTTTTGCAATAAATTCCATATTATTAAGAACGAACAGTACGGCTTTCAAAAACAAAAATCCACTACTTTAGCTATCTTCTCTCTTATGAATATAATTTTAACAAATATTAACAAAAACCATCTTACTACAGGGTTATTCTTTGACTTATCAAAGGCCTTTGACCTAGTGTCTCATGATTTATTATTACAGAAGTTAGAAAAAGTCGGGATTAGAGGACCTGCACTTCAATGGATAGCATCGTACCTGAACAACAGACAACAGCGGGCCATTACAAAAATAGATAAAAATAATGACATGGTACCACACTCATCCGAATATAAATGTAATAAATTTGGCGTTCCCCAAGGAAGTGTCCTGGGGCCGACCCTATTTCTACTTTATATAAATTCCATTACTGATATAACAAATCATAAATGTGTAATATTCGACGATGATATTTCTATTATTGTTACATCCGATAGAAAAAATAACACGGTCAGTGATCATGAGACAGAGATAAACAACACAATTGAAAAACTAATTAAATGGCTAAACTTAAATAACTTATCAATAAATCTAAACAAGTCCGTCTATATACAGTTTAATAAATCATATAATCCTAAATACAACATAAAACTAAAAATACCTAAAATTGAAGAAGTAACATAAACAAAATTTCGAGGCGTATTTATAGACCAAGATGTTGATTGGAAAACACATGTTGATAGTGTATCTAAAAGAATAAATAAGTTTGTATATGCCCTCAAACAGGTCAAAAACATCACTAACATCAAAACGGCAATAATATCATACCACGCATATGTCGGGTCGTTGTTACGATATGGCTTGATCATGTGGGGTAACAGCACCGATCATTACAGAGCATTCGTCGCTCAAAAAAAGTGCATTAGAGCAATTTACGGGCTCCAACCAGACGAATCATGTAGACCTGTATTCAAAAAACTTGGTTTGTTACCGCTACCGTCTCTTTATATCTATGAGATATGTATGTTTGTAAGGAAGAATCAGGATTTATTTCTTAAAGCAGATGATGTTAATGTCCGAAACCGACGAGACCCCAACAGACTCGTACTAAGCGAGATTCCAAGACTAACTAAATATAATAAAAGTTGCCTTGCAATGTGTGTACGTTTATATAATAAGTTACCAAATGATCTCAAAAATTTAAATACTAGATTATTTAAAAATAAAGTTTACGAATGGTTATGTGTTAATAGTTTCTATAGTGTTAAAGATTTCATTGACAAAAAATGTTAATGTAAGCTAATAACAGAAAAATTTGCATGCTGATTATTATATTGGCAAAACATCCTTTGTTCTAAATTGTACTATTTTACCATCTTTATATACCGTTTTTTTATGCAAATAAATATACTTATTACTTATCACACCGCCACGGTATAAAAGTCAAAAATAACTTTAATTTCGGAAGTCGGTGGCAAAAAAACGAAAATTGAAAAGCAAAGCCAGTGACTTCCGAAATTAAAGTAATTTTTCACTTTTTTTGTTTTTTTTTGGAAGTCGGTTGTTTTTTTTTTGTAAAAAGTTTTTATATTCTGTTTTTTAGTATTTTCTGTTATGGCGGCAACAGAAATACATCATCTGTGAAAACAACTGTCTAACTATCACGGTTTCTGAGATACAGCCTGGTGACAGACGGACTGACAGACAGACAGCGGAGTCTTAGTAATAGGGTCGCGTTTTACCCTTTGGATACGGAACCCTAAAAATCACTTACGTCATCGCACCGTCCTTGTTTTGTTTTTCATCACACAACGTAGCGTCGCCCGCCGCGCGCTGCTCTGGCATAGCGTTTAGGTGAGTAGGTACTTATACATTATGTTCCCTGACGGTGCCCCAACGCGCGTGATCTGATGATTCAAGACTCAATACCTAGGTACTTAATTTATTTATTTACCGGATAGACTTGATAACAAGAGATTACCGGTTTGTTATTCGCAAGATTTTCCTCATAACACACGAATAAACGCGGCTGCACCTCCAAGTTGTTGTTGCCAGTTGGTCTCTGAGCGTTGGATCAACTTGATTTATCTACGGTCCGATTTACACGTGCTCAGTGAATAGTGTCACCTAATTATTTGAATATTTAATTTCTCACAAAAATGTATTTAATTACCGTTGCAGTTGCTGTCTGCGCTGGACTTGTATATGCACGTAAGACTGCTTTTGTTTTTTATATAATTAGGTACTGGCGACTTTCCTGTGTCGCACGGTAGGTAGGTATGTACGACTTGAAATACCTACCATATTTCTTTATTATAACATTTAAACCACTTTCCTGAATAAATTCACTAAATGGTGGTGAAAACCACATCGGAATCTGTTGTAAGGCTCTACAGGAGACCGATAAATTCAATTTTTTTCCGACTTCAAAAAGGAGGAGGTTCTCAATTCATGTGTGTTTTTTTTTAATGTTTGTTACGCGATTACCCCGCCAATTAAGAATTGATTTTGATGTTTTTTTTTTTTGGTTGGTTACGGCAAAGGTACTTCAGAGGTGGTCCCATATTTAATAACTTTGCCCGCGTAGTTTTTGAGTTAACTTCAATAATACGTATTTTTCCCACTTTGTATGGACGATGTTTTAAGTTATTCTGTGACTATTATTTACATAGCAGGTAGTGGTATTCGAATTTGTGTGGGGTAAGTAGTGTAGGTACCACAACGAAAAAGTGACAAATAAAAACTTAAAAAAAACAACCGACTTCCAAAAAAAGCACAAAAAAGTGAAAAATGAATGATATATGAGTTTTTATTGTACCTAGGTAATTTATTTGGCCGCTAAACACGACATAAAATATGGTTTTTCATATTAACATTGCCGGCCGCATCGTCACTTGTTTTTTACCAGTATAGCAATTTCGATTTATCTCGAAGAAGGTTGTCAAAATAATGCTCGAATTTCCAAGCATGTTTGAGAATTTTTAAGGTTTCGTAGAAAAAATAAAAAACGGTTTTTTTATGAATTGTTCGAACGGATGTTCATACGCAGGTATATTTATAGCAATGATATTTTGAAAACACTTTCAGATGCCAGTCCTACAGCGGATGAGGGATCTGGCAGTTGTCAAGCCAAGATGACTGCGTTCCCTCTCGATCCTAGTTCTAAATGCTGTACGTCTGCAAGACAAGGTCAGTATCCAAATAAAGGAAAGAAAAGAATCGTTACGCTCATCTAATCAGATGTACATAATTAGCTCATCTAATGAAATGTACATATTATTATAATTTTGTACAATTGATTGTTATCCCAAATAAATAAATAAATAGTGACGATATTTTCGTGGACGTCTACGTCCACGTCACGGCGGCGGCGGCGGCGGTATTGTCTTGTTTGCCATAATTTCATTTGCCATAATATTGTTTTCCATAATCGTCCTCAGTCATAATATTTACTTGCCATATTATCATTTGTACTAATAACGTTTGTCATATTAACTTTATTAGTCATAACTTTTATTTCCCATAAAATTAGTTGCCATAATAACATGTGTCATAATCATTACTTGCAAGCGTTTATTGTTTTGTACAAAAAATTGGTAGGGAGTACCTACTTTTTGTATAGACCTAGCTATGTATAGATGGTTAGTCCTAAAAAATTTGCTAAAAATTAGATTTTAGTGACAGAAACGCATCGCTGTAAATCCGAATCCACGCAGTCTTATATGCCCTACCCCTAGAGTGTAATTTAAAATCGCGTAGGCGCGGAGGGGCGAGGCAGCCCGTGAGTTGAGGAGCAGGTGGTTGTAACGCTCGCCGCTGCAGCTGAGACGAAGCTGCGGTGGTGAGCGTTAAACCATCTGCGACGATAAGCTCGCGTGGGACCGCCACCGGAGCCCCACAGCGCCGGTTTTTTTGTGCCTTTTGTTCTTGCAGCCTAAACCATTTTTCTTTGAATATGTTAATAGCAAAATTATTCAGTTTAACATAACATCAAAATTATAGGCGCTTGTACTGAACTAGCATTGTTGTGCTAATATGGGCAAATTAATATTATGTCGTTTTCCAAACCATTTAGGTATGGAAAACGACATTATTGAAAATAAAAAATATAGCAAATAAATATTATGACAATTGATCGATTATGACCAATGAAATTATGGAAAATGATTTTATGTCATTTGACGATAATGGTAACTGAAGCGTTATGTATCTCTAATTAAATTATGGCTTATGAAATAATGGTATATGAAATTATGGCAAACATTAGTAAACCAGGCTGATATTTGTAAAGATAGATACATAAGTTACGTATATTTTAAGTTTTTACTGGACATTATTTTTAAACATGTGTTTGGAAGAAAATATGAGGTGTATCTTTTCATACACGAAATAGTTTAAGGGATTTGAGTATTGTATTCATCATTATGAACTTTGAAGCCTGAAATCACGAAAAAAATTGCCAATTTATTAGTCCATGCCTACACTTAAAATGTGCGCGTGGACGTGGAGGTCCACGATAATATCGTAACGTTAGAAATTATAAAATCAAACAATAGATTTCTCCGTATAAAAACCTAAACTTTTTACTTTCAGGTGCTCACGCGATCGATCAGCACCCTTGGGCAGCGCTTATAGAATACGAAGTAAAAAAAACAAAAGCTTCAAAGCTGTTGTGTGCAGGAGCTTTAATCAGCGGCAAATATGTCCTGACATCTGGCCATTGTGTCGTCGGAAAAATACTGGATATTGCCACGCCGTAAGATAAACCTTGATTTTTTTTGTGTTTCATAACAAGACGGTGGCGTTAGTTCCGATTTTGGTCACGCAAAAACACCTTGTAGCGCTATAACTAGGTACCTACGCGATGTAGCAATTTGCAGGTCAGTATGTTGTATGTTAGAATCAGTAATACAACTCCTTAAGCACATGAACTTAAGGAGTTGTATTGCTGATTCTAATGTTTATAATTCTGTAAATCTATATTGTTACGGTCGCAAAAATAATATTTAGATCAACATACAACCTGATACTGACCTGCAAATTGCAAAAACCGTAAGAAAATTTGAATTTCACGGGCCACCTTATCGCATCCACCTTAATCCAATAAGTTATTAGTATAATGCAAGAGTCACCAAATGGCAAAACGGGGTCCTGCGATCTAATTGCGTAAACGATTAAGACTAATCTGTTTCATTTTGACAGTTCAACAACATTCATTGCGTTATTTACGTTGTTGAGGAGATTTTGAGGCCACGAGCCCCCATGGTTAAATTATTAAAGTCTAACGGGTCGTTTAAAAATTAAAATATTCTCTTCTCCGCTGGCCGCGGTCGGTTTGTAGATGGGTGACCATCCTATTACATATCGAGACCTCTCCGCACCTCGGAAAGCATGTTATGTGATTGGGGGCCAACCACATAACATGCTTTCCGAGGTGCGGCTGTCATTCGTAGATTTTTAACAGTCGGGTAGTCAGAAGCTCAAAACTCTGACACCCAGTCGTATTGTATTACCCAGTAACTGGGTTGTGGAGGTCAGACAGGCATGTCATAACATAGTTGGGAAAAGGCAAGACAGATTGATTAATTGATTTTAAAATGTATTTACCAGGATTGCAGTTCGTCTCGGAGAATACGACTCGAGTCATGAAGGTAGAGATTGCGTACCAGTTGCAGGAGGTGGTGAAGACTGCAATGATGGACCCGTCAGCATCGCGATCGAGTCGACGATACCTCATCCGGAGTATGCGCCTCCTTCGAGGTCGAACGATATTGCCTTGATCAGGTTGAAGGAGGTAGCTCCGTACACAGGTTTGTAGCGAGTCAATCGTTGAATAGGGTCCCCCTTATAACGGTTCCGTAGCTAAATTACAAAAATGGAAACCTTATAATTTCTTCATATCCGTCTGTCCGTCCGTCTGGACGACGTCGCACAGCCTTACTCGAAGACTACTTATTTAATTTTATATTTTTGTATATGCATCGCTAAACTATTTTTTGTCGATGAAAAATAATTTGGGGTGGCACTTCCCTTATATGTAAACGAAAGTTGAAAAAAAAAAAAAAAACACCGCACTTGTGTGTGGGGTATTTTACTTGGATGCCTTATTTTAAAAGATTATAATGATTTTCCTACGTAAATATTATTTAAATCAGTTTTTGAGATATAGAATATTTACGGTTACTAAACTATGAAAGAGAAACTTATTTTTGCGGCCGATAAAATCAATACTATGCATGCGTAAACAAATATTCAGCCCGACTATTCCTGTCTACGGAACCCTTCACTGCTGTGGTCCGAGACGCACTTGACTGGTTTTTTACTGTACTATAATACCCTTTTGGGCTTCGCCGCATCTGGATAAAAGGTATGCGACATTGAAATCGCCCCTGTATTTGTCTGTCTGTCCATTTGTCACACGTACTTTTCGCCAAAAACGATGGGCGCAGTGCTTTATGCTTTCAATTGTCTAGACATGCTTTTTATCTGTGAGCAGAAATGACACGTAGCTAGGTAACTCCAAAACGAAATACGAAAAACCACGGCATTTGTTTATAAAAAATCCCAAGTAAAAAATCGTTAACGTTCCAGATTTTATACGTCCCATCTGCCTGCCAACCAAAAACCTGGAGAGTAATCCTCCTGACCATCCGTTGTATGCCGTTAGTTGGTTTAATTTAGAGGATATTAACAAGAAACTCAAGAAGCTTATTCAAGCGCCGTTCGTCGACCAGGAAGTAAGTAGCGACAGTCAAGATTCTCATTCCACCTTCATCGTTGGTTTTCAAACGATTCATTTTGCGCACAATGCATTCATAACCGTGCGTTTACACTGGCGAAACATTTGCGACAAAACATGTTGAAATGTTTATCATCTGACAATGTTCCATACAATTTTTGACAGGAACTAGAGATATAAACATGTTTTGTTGTAGGTAATATTTCGCCATTGCAAACGCACGGTTAGCTGAAATGTCAAATTCTATTAGCCGAATCGCTGCTCGCTTCATAAGTTCGAAAAAAGATCTCAAAAACGTACCTAAATAACACATTGAATATTGTTGAACTGTCAAAATGAAACATATTAGTCTTAATCGTTTACGAAAATGTGTTACGCAATTACATAGCAGTTTAATCTGGCCTCGTATTCTATTCAAACTCCTTACTACGATAGGCCAGCTCAAGGTCAAAGAGTTATAATAGGTAGGTATCTGACGTCTCTGACAAGTGGTCGAGTGTAGACAACCTAAAAATGTTTAGTAAAAACTCGATGCATGCTCGGTTTTTTTTTTTTTACATTGTTATTGTTTTTCTTTCATATTGGTTCAAAAATCCCTCAAACCTCCGCAGATATTTAAATCGGCAGAAATCATGGATGCGAGGAAGAATCGACTAACAAAACAAAGACAAAACTAATTTGAAACTTTATTATTTTACAGAAATGCAAAGTTATATACAGCAAACCAAGTCGCAACGCCGTGTTGGGAAAGGGTCAGCTCTGCGCGGGTGGTATAGAAGACATGGACACTTGCAAGGGCGATGGCGGTGGTCCCTTAGTGTACGAGAGCCAAGGAATATCCGAACTTACTGGCATCGTCAGCATTGGACCGAATCCATGTGGCCAAAAGGACATTCCTTCAGTTTACACCAATGTATACGAATACCTTGATTGGATTAAGACCATTATTGTTTCGTAATTTTTTTATTATTAGGTACTTACTTGCTAAACAGTTGTAAAGGACCTTTTATTGAATATTTTTTCTTCATTTCGCCTTGGTGGTGTCAACAAAAAGTTTTGATTCATGATCTAGCTCATGAATCAAAACTTTTTGTTTGGGTAGTCATCAATCAGTACACTTATGTACATCGAAATAGACAGTCAGTCAGATGATTGTAAAATTATAGGTAACTATTTAAAATTTAACCAGTCTATTTTTTTTGTGTTCATATTCATATTCTTTAATGTTATTTGCATTTCATAATCTTTAATGGTTTTAAACGTAAAGATTGATAATACATAAAGAGTTTGTAATCGACGTTTTATCTACATTGAATAAAACTGATTCTCGAGGCATAACGTTGTATTTTTTACCACGTCAAATCGGACTTTTTAGATTTTCGCGAGTTGTAAAATATATTGAAATAATTTACAAAAAATTAAATTAAAAGTTTAGAAAAACCTCTGACAAAAACAAAACATCAAATAAACGTTTTTTTTTTATCTAAGAACTCTCGATTAATTCACCTTTCAAACAAAACCAAAAAAAATAAAATCGGTTCAGCCGTTTGGCAGCTACGATGGCGTAGACAGACACACAGATACACACTTATAACACCCCTCTTTTTTCCGTCGGGAGTTAAAAACAAGATGGTGGCCTTAGTTCCTATTTTGGCCACGTGCCAAAATATACTTCAAGAAAAAAAGAAAGAAAATACATTTATTTTCACTACAAAAAACAAGGGAGAATATATGCGTCACATCCACTCAAAACGCCCCTTTCTCCGTCCACGTTTAAAAGTGAAATGTGCTAAAATAACCATCAAGAATAGGTCCCACTTAAACGCACGACATTGCTGCAGGCCAAGGCAAAACTGGCGGGACCAGCTCGCCTTCTATCGAAGGACCGGCATTATAAATTGTGTGGAAAAGGGAGAGGGAGACCTTTGCCCTGCAGCGGGGCAATACAGACTAGTTATAAATTAGAGAATTTTTATTTGTACAATATATATTACTTACTAATTCCATGAATAAAATTGTTACTTGAAAATAATTTAGTAAGTTTTTGATACAGCACTAGAAAAATTTTGCTAGCAATATAATAACAAAATGTGTAAGAGAACTTCTACTTTCGTACTTATTTTCATAGTTGGCAACACAAATATTATAATTTGACGAATCATAGCGTTCTTCTGCGAGAGCCCAAACAAACCGATTCCGACCGATGTGCTCGTCTGTCGCTTTGCCAGGTGTATGCGCGTCTTCTAATTTTGTACAATCGGATGTTTGTGTATGAAAACAAGTGAAAATACATGTTTTCTTGAATGAATGTGCGCTCAAACGGCTCGGTATTTTATAAAATCGAAGAACCAATAATATTTTATGTGCATTTATGTGATAAAACGACCTTTTCTCCCGTGTCTAAATAACGAAGAGGGCATTCATGTTTATAATAAATATTGATTTGTAACCTAACGTGTTTTCTATCGTTTTTATTGTGTCTCAAAACGTGAAGTGAGATGTAGGGAATATAATAACGTGTAAAGGATCCTTAGTATACGAAAATGCAACAGATAGTCCAAACTTACATGGACGCGATCGATGGTGTAATTTCGTGTTTGATTTGATTGTGTTTTTTTGTGTTATAAGTGTGTGTTTTTGACAATGGAGGGGACTACTGAGAAGGATTGTTCACCGTTATGGAATCTGTACCAGCAGATTGTGTCGGACATGAAGGTAGGTCAAATTGGCTGATTTTCTTTGTACACGCAAAGCTTGAACCGGTCGCGCGCCCCACATTTCGCTAGGAAGCTGTCCCGGTAATCTGTTGGTGCTGAACCAATGTTTGACGCTCCAATAAATACTGCCGATCAGTTATTCTGAGCGATTTGTTTGATATTTTTATGTGTGGGTAGTTCTTAAAAAAATAAGCTAGATTTTTACGCGCATGCTCAATAACTAATAACTAGGCGGCAGATTTAATAAATAACAGTATCAATTTAAATGTTACAATTAATTACTATCTAAAAAATCAAATCAAATCATTTATTCCTTTGCAAACACTGGTAAAGTACATAACATTAGAAATATCAATAAAATCTCATTTTGCAAAATAATGTCAAATCATTTCAAATACAATAAATAGAAAATGTCTTAACAGTACATCAAATTGATGTTGTTGGCTACAATAACAAAAATGACAATGGATAAAATGGTCAATAAAATAAAATAAAAATTCTAGTGTTGCTTCTAAAAAGGTCTCTTAGTAGAGAAGTTTCTATATGAAATTTAATAATTATTGATTTGCAAATAATCCGTTGATATGATACTGCGTTACTATCATAAAAATTAACTTTACCTACAATGCATAATTTGGTATTATATTATACCATTCAGTGAGCACTACCACTTAGTCCTGCAGCTGTATAACTGCATCAAGTTCCATTCATTATTGCACCGCTAAAGAAATAGGCACTTTAAACCTATTTATGCAGTAGTCTCTAAATGCAGGTTTCTATAACCATTATTTAAAACCATTTTTCCTTTAGGTGTGTCATCGGTATACATACATCGATAAAAATAACCAAAATATGTTAAACAGGGAGGCGTTTAAAACACCTGCATCTGTCAAGGGGAAGATTGATGATTACCCTGTCATACGATATAATTTTCATCATAAAAAACAATTTACAATGCGTATAAAAAAAAAAAATTGATGCAGGTAACTAAATCACCACCCTGTATATTTATGGTGCCCAAGATACAGGCAGTGCCTAGTTTGAGACCAAATATATCTCCATATTGTAGTAATAATGTTGAAATAAACAATTTTTACTATAGTTTACTTTTTAGTTTATTTATTTATTTATTATTTATGTACACACAGTAAAATACAAAGAGTTTATATTACTTGTACCTCTAGAAATATTTTTTGTAAATTACCAATTATTTGGGATTGCCTACTAACTTGTAATATTTGTTATGCAAGGGTGCAAAGTTGTTTTTTGGCCCGATTACTTGTATTGAAACCCTTGCTACGCTCAGGATTCTAAATTTGAACCACTCCATTTTGCAATAAAAAACATAATATGAAACCACACATTTGGGCTGCATTTAAATAGCCTCTCTTGCAATACTTATTAAAATTACATCTGACGCTCCCAGGCTGGTAAGAACCACTAATAATATTACATAACATTACACCTTGTTTTCCCAGTGGATTGGGTAGAGTACCCATAATACACCCACATTTCACCAAATATGTTTAAGTCCCATATAACAGGGGGCGAGCCTATAGCCATCAATCGAGCACAACTCCGTACTCCGGGCTGCTACTGAAAAACTCCAGATAGAAAAACCGATTAACATTTTGTTTGACCTAGGCTAATAATATTCTTGTGCTGATAAAAGATGAAGCGAGGAATTGACAATTTTTGCATGTATAGACCGTTCCTAAACTTACAGCTTAGGAAATGCCAAATCCAGCCAGGGTTGCGGGATTGTCCGAAAGGGATACCGGGACCCTGGCAACAGGCAACTGAAGGAACACGTGTGGATTTTTCGCTCCGCCCAGAGCGGGAGAAGTCATTTGATGAATTTCCACCCGCAAAAAAAAACAAAATAAGAAAATGCCAAATGTTGTATGTCTGTGAGTAGTTTTCCTAGGATGCAAGTCAAACCACAGACAAAAGCAGGCCTCTGTTTTCTTTTTAATCAAGTCCACCAAGGTCTATATTATAATAGTAAACAAATGCCAATACTAAGTCTAGAGTCAACATTTTAAATTACCATATCAAATTAACATTCATTAGTTACTCAAATAAAGCTTGTTTGAATGCATGTCAGTCATTCACAAGCTGAAGTAATAGCTAAATATAAATATTTATTTTAATCACATTGTGCTGCCTTGTACAGTCGGCGAAAAAAATATGAATTAAGTACTTGCACTAGAATTCATTTAATTGTCTACAATCTTTGTTATATAATATTATTGTATCAATATTTAGCCACAAAACATACATACATTGGGTACTTAAAAACACATTGATACAATATTATTATGGAACACAAATTGTAGACAGTCAAATGAATTCTTGCGCGTGTGTATCAGATCATATGTAAGTACTTGTTTTAGCACTTTAGACCACGCCAGCGGAGCGGCGGGCGGGCACAGCTAATAGCATAATCAGCCTATATAATGTTGCCACTGCTGGGACACACACAGGCCTCCTCTCTTTTAAAAGCCTTGTGGCCTATCCACGACGCGAACACAGTCCGGACTCACCCCTTAATTCATAAACGTTGCTTAAAGTTAAGAGATGTTTAAACGTCAAAAATTGATCGTAACTTAAAGGTACAATTCCGTAGACTGCAGGCAGCAGCAGCAGGCGATGCGTCGCCGTGACACTACTGAGGCCCTAGATAAATTGACATTCTATCAGCGATAACGATGATGGAGAAGGCAAAAATGTATAGGAATGACGTAAGCTATCGAAAAGCTTATGTCAATCCTGATGAAAGTCGTTGTCTAAATACGAAACGCTTTCTAAGCGATTGTCACTTGTCTAGGCCCTCTGGTTTTTAAATCGAATCGAATTTCTATTAAGTCGCCTGCTGCCTGCAGTCTGGGAATTGTTCCCTTAAACAGTCGCTAATTAATTATGAAATACCTACTTACTTTTAGCAACGTTTATAAATAAACCTCTTCGTTCCTACGAACTCGCGCCTACCTACATGCCAAGTTATTGGCTTTAATATCAGTCAGTTCAGGCATATTTGCGAAAGCCTTCACCATTGAAATGAATAGAACAATACGCTATGCAGAGAAAACGTCGAATACCTATCCACATGAAAGACCGAAACATACACTTTGAAGGTCTAGTCTCTGTAGTAAAAGCTAGGGAAACGCCAATAGCTTCAAATTGCCGACAAAAGTAATTCCTTGGTTAACCAACCAAATTCTCCGAAGATCGACCTGCACTGAAATCGGACGAGTCCTTCTTCAGTTTATTACCGCACTTACAGAATACAGTCCAACTGTCACATACAGTCATGATGCTTTATACAGGGGGTTTGGCAGAACGTTGAACATAAGAAAATGGATAGGTGTGGATGGAGTGGATAGGTGGGGTCATCTGCTACTTACTCAGCCCTAATTTATTTGGCCTTGGCCCCCTGGATATTTAGAAAAAAATGTTATAATGTATGCCACCATTTTCATATGTTCAACGTTCTGCCAAACACCCTGTATGTATGTCTGTTTCTGTTCTATGTTTCTATGTCGAGACTGCAAGCCCTGTCAGTTTCATACTAACGAATATGTGTTTTGCGAATTTGATCCTTATTACAACTAGAAATTGTCCAGCTGACAGGTGTCAGGAGTGCATTCTCTCGACGCCGGCCGGACAGTAACAGAGGATGATTCGAGGAGGACTGATTCGGAAAGGTGTAAGTCTGCATAAGTATGCAGGTGTAGGTGTAGGTCTGCATATGCCTCGTGATAGGTTACTTCGAACTTCTTTTACGATCTTTACGACATTTCTAAAGTACCTTTCGTCATCATAACCTTTTACGATCCCATTATTTGAGGTCTCTGGCACACGATTGACGAAAATCAGACT
Source organism: Lithophane ornitopus (assembly GCA_948473465.1). NCBI lineage: Eukaryota > Metazoa > Arthropoda > Insecta > Lepidoptera > Noctuidae > Lithophane > Lithophane ornitopus. The sequence goes on along the minus strand of OX419637.1, from coordinate 11,201,331 downwards.
GTTTCGGTCCTTGTTTTTTTTGCTGCCAACGGTTGTGGACGGTTACCTAGTAAAGGGGTTGTGGAGGTCAGATAGGCAGTCGCTCCACATAAAATACAGGTATTCAGCTGCATCTAGGAAGCCCACCCCTAAGGGAAAAGGTTTGGCTTTAAAGTTTGTGGACCTGCGGCCCAACAAGGTAGAATTCAAGTCGTCAATGTCTGGACTTTAAAAGAGACTGTGACCTCTGAGTTTGTTTCGGCCTTTCTTCTCAGAATTTTCTTCTTCTTTTCGTGTGGTTAGTGACTAACCTGAGGCCCTAGACAAAGTGACATTATAAAGCGATAACGATGACAGAAAAGGCAAAAATGTATAGGAATGACGTAAGCTATCGAAAAGCTTATGTCAATCCTGATGAAAGTCGTTGTAGAAATACGAAACGCTTTCGAAGCGATTGTCACTTGTCTAGGCCCTCTGGTGTCCAAAGTTTTAAAGCTGCCCAAGGGCCTCTGACTTGGCTTCACATGCCGTCGAGAAATATCTCTCTGGCACGATGTTTTTCTTCACCGTTTTAAAGCAAGTGATAATTATACAATACGCACATGAATTCGAAAAGTCAGAGGTGCGTGGCTTGGGTTCGAACTCGAGACTTATGACTTGGCAGTTCGACGGTCACACCACCTGGCTATTACTGCTCTCACTGGACTCAGAGTAGTTAGAAAACATGATTGACGTGTAAAAGTGTTTGAAAAAATCTACTTGCAGAAATAAAAAAAAATATCATTAGAGCAACTGCAAAACGCTTTATTCTCTGCCTATCCCTACTCCAATGGTGTGAAGATGATACTTACAAATACATACAAGGACTTTTTGCTAATCAAATGCAGTTGAATTGTGGTATGCATTTTAATCTAGGTATTAAAAGTAAACATTCTTTAAATGCTAATCATGTGTAGTAACCGTGTTCAATATAAAATCTTAGATCACGATTTTATTACATTGATGATGTTCTCTTTGTAAAGGCGGCGATACACTAACGAGGTATCCACAGCAAAAAAACTAAAAAAATGAAGAAATATTAGACTTTACAAAGTTTTCCAAAGAGTAAGATCGTCAATATTGGTTGAAATAGTTTTTGAGCAAATTATGGACACATACTTTTGACATGTAGAACAGTAGGTACGTAATGGCTTTTGCCTGCGGCTTCGCCCGTGTGAATGTCGAAAATAATCCCACGGGAATGTCGCGTAGGTTCTACCTACTGATATAAAAGGTATCCTATGTCCTTCTCCAAGGTCAAGGTCTACCCCTGTGCCAAATTTCATCGAAATATGTTCAGCCCTTTTAGCGTGAAAGCGTAACAAACAAACAAAGTCACTTTCGCAATTATGGAGTTGTGGATGAATGTCAATGGCATGCAGAGAATTCATTCCCTTTTTAACCGACTTCTTCAAAAAGGAGGAGGTTCTCAATTCGTCTGTATGTTTTTTTTTTTTTTTTTTTGGTATGTTTGTTACCTGTTTTCTCCGCCAATTATGAATCGATTTTGATGATTATTTTTTTGTATGGTAGGTCATGCTTCCGAGGTTGTCCCATAAAGTTTGCTTGCGTAGTTTTTGAGTTAGCTTCAATATTACGAATTTTTCCCACTTAGTTTATCTAGACGATGTTTTCATTTACTCCTTCACTGTTATTTACATCAGCTAGTGGTATTCGAATCTGTGTGGGGTAGGTACCACAACTAAAAAGTGAAAAATAAAAACATTTTACAAAAAAAAAAAAACTACTTCCAAAAAAAACACTCAAAACTGAAAAATAACTAATTTCGGAAGTCGGTGTCTTTGCAGTTCAATTTTCGTTTTTTGCCACCGACTTCCGAAATTAAAGTTATTTTTCAGTTTTTGAGTGTTTTTTTTTTGGAAGTCGTTTTTTTTTCTTTTATCTATTCGGAATTTATTTTTCGTTTATAAATCTTCAGTTTTACATACGAAAAATTAATAGTAATAAATAGCCAGTTTGTTTAAGCGGTGGATAAACCGAAGTTCGATCGTTCGATTTGATTCGACTCTAGCAAGTGTAGAATACCCCGAAACGAATCAATCCTTATTAAAATTCGCAAAACAAACAGAAGATGATTATTGACTGGAAATAAATATGCAGTAAATGTTGCGATGAAGTCAGACATTCCTATTTAGTCATTTGCAATAATTATATCACCGTCCAAGGTTATCGAAAGGTCAAGTTGAAATTATTGAGTGAACAACCAAACTTTTTGCTAACTTTTAAATAAATGTTGGGTAATAGATTAATTTTTAGACTATGGTAAAAATAAAATACTATAGACAAAAAATACAGAAGAGAGTAGGTAGATATATTTGAAATACAGCAATAAATATGACAGATAAAAGAAACAAAACCACCTATAGTGATGTCAACTAAATATGATGTGCCTTTTTCATTTTAGTCAATAAATCACAAAAACCAACTAAATATTTTTCAGCAAATGGTACCTACTACCTACACACTCCAAGACAAGGATCAGCCAGGCTAAAGGCAGGCAAACAGGCGCGATACCGCGGGCGCGTCAAGAGTGGTGGTGCCTGTCGCGCCCACGATATCGCGTCAGTTTGTATGTACGAACCTTAACGCGACAAAATGTTGTTGAGATGCTGTGACGACGCAATGTCTTACGTGGTAGCCCTCATGCTGACGACCAAAAACCTAGAATCGAAAATATTACTATCTTTTCTTGCACTGTAAATCCAGTCATCATAATCTGTGAGCATCTGCCTAGTCATACCAGTGCTTTATATAGAGCAGCGGTTCTCAAACTCTATTGGCCATCGAACCCTTTTGGAAATGGAAATATTTGACGGAGCCCTAAAATAATCAAAAACTGCGTTTCATGGAATTCCACTCTGATTTCACTTTTTCCCACTAGGGAAAAAGGAACTACACTAGACTCCCTCTTGAGTATTAATGTTCTGTGACTAGACTAGATTACACTAGGGGGTTGCATTATGGCGAAAATAAAAACAGTTTTAATAATAAAATACGTGTCGAATTGATAACCTCCTTTTTTAAGAAGTCGGTTATATATAGGAATTATTTGAACGAGATTAGTATGATTCTGAAGCAGCTAAAGTACCACAAAACAATGTCGTTTACAGCTGGACATATGCCATAGGCTTTTCGCGGAACCCCCACACAGGCTTTGCGGAGCCCCAGGGCTCCGCGGAGCACACTTTGAGTATGGCTGATATAGAGCGACCGCCTATCTGACCTCCACAACCCAGTTACTGGATAATAAGATTGTCAGACTTTCGGACTACCCGTAAAGACCGTCAAAGATCTACAAATGACAGCCGGTACCAACGGCTTCGGTTATTAGCTTCTATTAGCTAGTAAATCGATCTTCTAACTAATCATCGATCGTTCACCGATCGATATGTTTACGGTGATCAATATCGTCTTGTCTTTTTAACCGACTTCTTCAAAATGGAGGAGGTTCTCAATTCGTCTGTAGGTTTTTTTTTTTTTGTATGTTTGTTACTCGATTTCTCCGCCAATTATGAATCGATTTTGATGATTCTTTTTTGTATGGTAGGGAATGCTTCCGAAGTGGTCCCATATAAATTTTATTAACTTTGCTTGTGTAGTTTTCGAGTTAGCTTCAATATTACGTATTTTTCCCACTTAGTTTATCTAGACGATGTTTTCATTTAGTCCTTCACGGTTATTTACATCAGCTAGTGGTATTAGAATTTGTGTGGTTTTGGTAAAAAGTTTTTATTTTTCACTTTTTAGTTGTGGTACTTTTATTTTTCACTTTTTAGTTGTGGTACCTACCCACAACTAAAAAGTGAAAAATAAAAACTTTTTACCAAAAAAAAAAAACCGACTTCCAAAAAAAAACACTCAAAACTGAAAAATAACTTTAATTTCGGAAGTCGGTGGCAAAAAACGAAAATTGAAAAGCAAAGACACCGACTTCCGAAATTAAAGTTATTTTTCAGTTTTGAGTGTTTTTTTTTTGGAAGTCGTTTTTTTTTTGTTGTACTGATAACTCTGCTTCACACTGTAGGTACATGTTGTAATGTATTATTTTGACTAGAACGTTATTAGACCGATAAACCCAACGACATTAGGTGTTCGCGCCGGATATTAGCTTCCTCTTGAATTTTAAATACTTGTCAACTAATTAGTGTCGGCGACAAGCAGTGACTATTAAAACCGTCATAATATGAATATTAAAAATTAATACTTACGTTTCAAATTTCTTGTCATTTAAAAAAACCATGGTTCGTAAAGTAATTCCAATGCTTATTGTCCTAAGTGCGCCAGACGTACGAGCATAAATTACCTTATAGTTACGCAAAATTTAAAAGCGTTTTTCTCGTATATAAATATTTTGAGAAAATACCAATTACATAAAACTATGGTTTTGATGATATTAAAGTAGTTAATTGATTCAGGCGTGACTTTGCGGAAATCCATTATAAAATACAATAGACGTAGATATATTTAGTAACCTATTCCGCTTGACTATTCTTCAAGAGTCATAAAAAATCCTGTAAGAAATCGACACGTGTTTCACCTCTCAACGAGGCATCCTCAGGATGACGATTGACCAATCACAAACCAGAACGCGACGTGTTACCACACCGAGCGCTGGACGCAAAGTATATATTATAGATATTAAAGTATGTTTGTAATACCATAACAACTGTCAAAATTTGAGGAAGGAAGTCGCTTTTGAATCTTGCGTATGTGTAAGTAAGGTACCTACTTATACTGGTGACTTTACAGTGTACACCATGTACACTTATATCGCCTCTGGTAAAGCTTATTTTTAACCGACTTCTTCAAAAAGGAGGAGGTTCTCAATTCGTCTGTATGTTTTTTTTTTTTTTTTTTTGTTACTCGATTACTCCGCCAATTATGAATCGATTTTGATGATTCTTTTTTTGTTTGGTAGGTCATGCTTCCGAGGTGGTCCCATATAAATTTTATTAACTTTGCTTGCGTAATTTTTGAGTTGGCTTCAATACGAGTATTACGTATTTTTCCCACTTAGTTTATCTAGACGATATCCCGTTTGACTCTTTCACTGTTATTTACATAGCAGGTAGTGGTATTCGGATTTGTGTGGGGTAGGTACCACAACTAAAAAGTGAGAAATAAAAACTTTTTACAAAAAAAAAACAACCGACTTCCAAAAAAAACACTAAAAAAGTGAAAAATAAACTTTAATTTCGGAAGTCGGTGGCAAAAAACGGAAATTGAAAAGCAAAGACACCGACTTCCGAAATTAAAGTTTATTTTTCACTTTTTTAGTGTTTTTTTTTGAAGTCGGTTGTATTTTTTTGTAAAAAGTTTTATTGCTCTAATATCAATGAAACCATGGGACTTGTTCACTATTTCCCATGCAGAGTAAGCATTTAAAACGATACTAGATCATAACAAGTAACTTGAGGATGCTTACGACTTACAGCAAATTCACATGGACGAATTGTTTTTTTTTGGATCGTGATCAAATAGGTACGTCGTACGAATCTTTTATATGGTCTTTGTTGTCTATAAACTCCGATGACAGTATTCACACTCTCACGAAACGTGAGAAAAACGAATAGGAACTTCCAAACGTTCTAATCGTTTAATTAAATACGAATTAGGTAAAACAGGCATGGCTTAGGCATGTACATTTCTTGTTGGAGCGTTTACTTCTTGAAATAATCCGAAAGTTGAATGAACAGGCAGCGACATTCAGATCGTAGGTGTAAATAACATAATTTGCATTGGTAGTTATCCGGATAAGCACCTGAGAATGCACCTACGGTTACGTGGAGTAAGCAGGAATCAAGTAGGAAAGGTTTATCTGAGTAGCAGTTGTTTGCGTATTATACACTGACACTGCCGTTTGGCGTATGTACTAGACATAAACAAGGCTTCATGTGCGGTTTACCCTGGGCGTCGGGAATCCCAAGCGGATTCCCGGCCACCATAGGCGCGGGCTTGCGGACGGCTAGCAATGGGTAGCTCGCCGTCCGATAAGGACCAGGCCCGGGTCGATGGCGCGTCGTGTTCCACGCGCGCCTCAAAGAGATGTCAGCTAAATTGGTGGGGTCTGCTAGAACCGATGCCTGCCAGGGTTGCGGGAATATCCGAAAGGGATACCGGGACCTTGGCAACAGGCAACTGAAGGAACACGGTTGGGTTTTAGTCAGTAAAAGTCTGACACGCCCTTCCGCTCCGCCCAGAGCGGGAGAAGTCATTTGATGATTTCCCAACCTCAAAAAAATAAATAAAGTGGTTAGTTTGCATAAAAGGTGGCCTACTTAATGCTACAGGTTCACCGCAGCAAATGGACATAAAAAAACCAGTAGCTTCGCAAATCGGTTACCATCCTAGAGAAATAACTGAAATTATTCTTGGGCCTGTAATTACACTTTCCCCAGCAACTTTTCCAAAGCTCTACTTCTTCGAAGTTCTTCTAAAATCCTTCATAGTGGGGTTACATTCAATCAATTCAGTCTATCGCAGTCCACTGTTAGACGTAGGCCTCTCCCAGGCTGCGCCACAACACTGTCCTCCGCCTTCCGCATCCAGTCTGCCCCAGCAACTTTTTTAAGGTCTTCGGTCCATATAGCTCGGGGGTGTCCCAGACTACGCCGATACGCGGTCTCCACTCCAGAACTCGTCTGCTTCACCGGCCATCGGTCCTTTGACAAACATGGCCAGTTACATTCATTAGGTCCTAAAGAAAACATTTTAATTTTAAACCTTAAATTCAGTTCTTAGAAACGATTTTATATTTCTAGCATTCTCTAACAGGCTGTGTCCTAAAAACAAAGCCATTAGTGCTTTCCATTGTAACCAGACTGTGACTTTACGTGTATTAACGTGAGTTCTTATCTAAATTGTATTAATTTCGATCTGGTATGATAGCAAATAGACTTAGTAATTTGATAATCTCTGTAGTCGTTCTATTTTTCAATCTGATATCATTTTAGGCTTGAAATTGCTGCAATTCAATGGACCTCCTTGTGATATCTTGCAAAGAACGCATTGTCATGCAAAAATTGTGTCCTCATTGGTACACAGTTGGTTTGAACATTGGTTGGAACTTTTCTTGCGCTAAAATACGTACCTTGGGTTTCGCGGGACTTGACCGAAGACACCACAAAAGCATCATGAGGTTCATTCGATCAGATTCTGTAGGCGAATAGGTCATATCGTGAGGAAAAAAAAATCGCCAACATGGTAGAAACAGCTGCCCTGTTTTTGTCGACTATTCGGATAATTCGCGGAGGCTCTTATAATGTAGGGTGCAATAAATTGCTTTCCCGAATGTTATTCTTAAAGTACACAAGAACAGCTATATTTTACTCGTAATTGCCTTAATGAAGTATTAATCCTTAGTAAAGAAACGGCTATTGTGTTCACAGTTCGTTCGTTTCGTGAGGAACAACAATTTGGATGTAACACAGTGGTACAATATAGTTTTATTTTTATTCATTTCGCCTTAACGTTTCGCAAGATGACTCTTTAAGGAGCAGTTTGACGATTGAACGTAATTTTTACTATTTTAAAACCGGCCACTTTGGCATCAAAATATTATGAATCATCGTAAAATGTCACAAACCGACAATTCATAATATGATCTGCATGCGATTTATATTACGAAATAATTCATCTGTTTGACAGTTTTCTATGGAGATTCGTAAAATGATCCACAAATCGCTCACCTAGTAATATATTGGCACATCTACATTTTTCTCATTTTACAGAAACGAGGATTTATGGGTTTATTTAACATTTGTTTACAGATTTTATTGGTTTGGTTACTAGTATAGACGTCAATAGATATTCAGGCATGAAAATTTCAACTTCAGGTCCTCAGGATATACTTCTTAGGGATCTACGAAGTGGAAGAGTCATGCATTTGTGCCGTTGTCACTTTGAACAATTTCCAAAAATGTAATTTATGGTTGTGCCGTTTTACCACTTGTTGTGCCGTTTTACCACTTTGTAAATTACGCACTTTTGAAGACATATGCCGTATAAACTCAATTTCGCAGTTTTTGCAGATGTGCCAATATATTACTAGGTGAGCGAAATTATGAATTGCTTTTATGTCAAATTAGAGGAATTGCTAATGATAGATGGGAATACAAGTAATGAATTTGCTTTTACAGGAATTGCTAATGTGGCCGTTTTTGGCCCCCCGGTCCAAAGAGGCAGTGGTATGAACTGTTCTCTTGAAGCTTGTATTCACAAAAGACAACTTCTACAACTACTGCTAGACCAAATCTCCCAAATCTTCACAATCAGCCCATTAAACCCACCTTCAATTCGTGGGTTTCTGAGCTCGAAGCCGTCCCACACTCGCAAAAGCCTATACGTATCAGTTTAGTATTTAACTTTCTATACATTGATTGTATGAACAGCTCATAAATGGCATGTTATTCTATTTAGGGAATGCGTGGGATTTTATGTTCCAACTAAGTTTTAGAGACGTTTAATAGCAATTTGTCTAAAGAGTTTTCTACTTAATTTGCCGTAATAGTACCCGGTTTTATTAATAATGTTGTACATTTGCACGCAATCACAGTCAAATTGAATATGATGTTACAATGGAGCTTTGTTTCTGACTGACCGATCCCTTGACAATTCAAAAGTGCCTGTAATTGGTTTATTTGAAATAAATGCTTTAAGTTTGAGCTTTCTGATTTGTCTGAAAGGATCCCAAATTGTGGTCCTAAGTGTCGCTAATTTCGCACTTGTCTTGTTTGAAAATGTTGTGCGTTGAAACGAAATCTCCTTGTATCTGTGGTTCACGACGGGCTTAGATAAATGAAAACAGGTAATTTTATAATAAACTAGCTGCGCCCCGCGGTTTCACCCGCGTAAGTCTCGATCCCGTCGGGATATCGGGATAAAAAGTATCCTATGTGTTCTTAATCTCTGTCATAATCTGTAACTTAATCCAGGTTATAAACTATCTGTTTGCCAAATTTCATCCAAATCCATTCAGCCCTTTTTGCGTGATTGAGTAACAAACATCCAAACACACAAACTTTCACATTTATAATATTAGCAGGATTCATCGTCCTAGGTAAAAAAAATAGATGGACAATAAAACGTTTTTCGTTTTTATGCTACCGACTTCCGAAATTAAAGTTATTTTTCACTTTCTAGGGTATTTTTTTGGAGTCGGTTGTTTTTTTAAATAAAATAATCTTATTTTTCTCTTTTTAATTGTGGTACCTACCACTACCTGCTATGTAAATAACAGTGACAGGGACTTAAAATATTATCCATATAGGCTAAGTGGGAAACATACTTTAATAAAATTATGGGACCACCTCTAAAGCATGACCTACAAAACAAAAAAAATAATCACCAAAACCAATTCATAATTGGCGGAGTAATTGCGTAACAAACACACAAAAAAAACACTCGAATTGAGAACCTTCTCCTTTTTGAAGTGGGTTAAAAATAGGGTACTGACTTACTACTTTGTAGCTCTAGGTGGCGTCAAAATCATCCAATTTTCCTTAAACTGTTTGTAAAAAAAAACCGCTTCATTTTTACTTTTATCACTATATCAGGGCTATTGTCGTAAAAAATCGATCTATTCAACTAGCCTCATTACATTGTGATATCATCAAAACCCTCCCCTTAACAAAACTCGATGTGTGTACAAAACGTATTATTAACGGAGAAATAAATTATACATCGCACGCTCTATTTACTATAAAAACAGTTGCTTGTTAGCACGATACATTAGTTATTGGAGTCGTTTACTGTTGAAACAGGCTAATTGGGATTTGAATTTATGTTTGATAGACTTCCACTTCCTGGAGCTGTCGAAAGACCTTAATTTCAACTTGGTTTAGAGGAGACTTGACCTTTGGAACTGCTGTCTACTTTTGACGGTGTTATCTCAGTAAAGTCTAATGTAACTTCTAACTAATATTATTAGTTTGTAAGTATGGATGGATGGATGTTTGTTACTCTTTCACGCAAAAACTACTTAACGGATTTGGATGAAATTTGGCACACAGGTAGTTTATAACCTGGATTAACACATAGGATACTTTTCATCCCGATATTCCCACGGGATCGTGCCTTACGCGGGTGAAACCGCGGGGCGCAGCTAGTATAGCATATTGGAATACACAGACTAGTCTCTGCAACTCTACGTTCGAGCGCGTATATTGCGTACGCGAGGAAAATCATACCGTCGGTAGCCCCCAATCCTGAAGAAAAGCTAGCAATGCCTTGGTGTACAGTTCGATTCAAACTTAATGGCGGCTCGGAAGTTAGATACTCGCTGCGTAGTACCCCACCCCCTCACCCTCGCTGACACACGAAATTGTTAAAGCGCAGCGACTCGCTTAAGAGAAGACAGACAAATAAGAAATCCGGAGTCACACGTAATCTGTCCGATGGCCTAAAACGTGTGACTCCGGATTTTTTATTGGTCTGTCTGTGGTGTCTTTAAATATCATTTTAGTTGATTGACTTTCTTGTCGTAGTTGGGTTTTAGTTTTGATTACTTTAATGTTTTTTTATCATCTCCAAATGTATAATAACATTTTCAAACCGTACATACCTAAATCTTTCTTCGCTCAATACTGCCCCCGAGTCACCTCGACCTCTCTGAGGGCAGACCTGAAGGGCACACGATGTATTTACCCGTCCAGACATCGGTCGCTACACTCCCGTAGGAATAGTATTTAATCTTTAGATTTCATATCTATTATGTCTGAGAAATGTTTAGAGCTTATAATTATATTTGTAAACACGTTTGGGGTGCTTGCTTTTTTATTGATCTCACTTTTTAGGGTTCCGTACCCAAAGGGTAAAACGGGACCCTATTACTAAGACTCCGCTGTCCGTCCGTCTGTCTGTTAGTTAGACAGATGAAATTTTCACAGATGATGTATTTCTGTTGCTGCTATAACAATAAATACCCATCCAAAAAACGTGTTTTTGTTGTCGTTTTTATAGGTAATGGAACGGAACCCTTCGTTCGCGACTCCGACTCGCACTTGGCCGGTTTTTATCTGTTGAGCTGACGTTCCAAGAAGACACCATAAGTATTGATGATGATAGTCACCGCAAGTTAGTCACCGCAAGTTTTATGAAGTGACTAGTGTTATAAGATCTTTTTTTTTTATCTTCATCTTTTTTTTTATGGGGGTAATGTAAACAAAGGAGAATTGCTCCAATATTATAGAACATTGTGTAATCTTAGTTTAAGAAAAATTGTTTTATTTACATTCCCTTTTAGTAACAGTTTGCCACAGGAAGAAAATAACATAAGATTTGAAATAAATATGACATTACATAATTGGACATTCAATAATAATCTGTTCCATCTAGTTGATACCAACAATTATGTTGGTAATAATTTATATTTGACAAGAGATAGATATAATATTCTTATGTACTATCTTTCTAACTATTATAAAAGACAGATAGCTGTGTCGCTATCATATTTTTTTTCTATTTCAGGCAGAAACTTGGCTAAACAACTTGCTTCATTTGAGCAATGCAATGTAATTTTAAATGATTCTGCCAATAATTTGGCAACAACGAATGACATTGATTATAATTTAAATTAGAAATTAGGACAATAGAGGAAAGCTCTTGCTTAAAAATAATTTAATAGAAAAACTACCAGGTTTACCCTGCCTTATCACAACAACCCGGATTAAGCTTATACTTTACTATTTATCCTCATCAATTATGAGTTCAGGAAGGTTTTCACCTCAAAAACATTGCCTGTTAGTTACCGCGTTTTATTTAGTGATTGGCAACACCAGGTATTTACAAAAGGTTATTTGAATTGTATCATGAAAAAACATATAACAATGATCAAACTTTTCAAGAATTTGTTAAGAAATATTCTAAAACTTTTAAAAAACCCTGTTCCTCAGCAAAAGCATTTTATTTTATTTTTAATATGTATATATTAAAAATAAAATAAAATCTTCTGGGAATAAAATTAAAACAACTTGGAATATTATTAATTCTGAAACGGGAAGAACGACAGTACGGAATCGTGACTTCCATCTAAAAATTAATGATGTAGAATATTAAGGCAGATGGGGCGGTGGCAACTGAGTTTGAAAATTTCTTCACTAATATTCCAATTTTAACAACCAAAACTCTGTCATCGTCGTCCTCCACTTCTGCTTATTCAATACTAAAAGAATGTGTGAAAGAATGTGACAAACTTTTTGAATTTACAATTGCTCCTGCTAAAGAAATTATAGAATCTTTTAAAGAACTCGATGTTAAAAAAAACTGCTGACCTTTGGGGATTATCAGTACATACTATGTCTTCAATAATCATAATCATAATGTTATTTCACCCTTTTTGGCAATTGTTTTTAACTCTTGTATTGCATCTGGTGTATTTCCTGATCTGATGAAACTTAGCAAAGTGATTCCACTGTTCAAGTCTGAATTTTCGGCCTATCCCGCTATTACCTACGTAATCATTGAAAAATTAATTTTAAAACAGATGTTAAGTCATTTCAATACTATATCTATACAATATCTACCAATGTTAAAGTTAATGGAATAGAGTTGGACCCCGTTGAGTCGACAGTTTTTCTTGGAATAACTATTGACGGTAAATTACAATGGGGCCCACACATAGAAAAATTGTCAGGAAGGCTTAGTTCGGCCGCCTACGCCGTTAAAAAAATTAGACAGATAACTGACGTAGATACAGCCAGAATTGTTTATTTTAGTTATTTTCATAGTCTTCTGTCTTATGGGATTCTTCTCTGGGGAGCCTGTGCGGACATTAATGCTATCTTTGTTAAACTAGGTCTAACCTAGGTCCGAGAGATTCCCTTCGAGAAAAATTCAAAGAAATAGATATTCTGACTGTAGCCTCACAATATATATTTGAAATGTACGTACGTGTAAAATTTGTATGTACACAAAAATATATCAAATTTTAAGAAGTGTCCGATATTCATAGTTTATATACCAGAAATAAACACAATCTTGCTGTACATCGCACTCGTCTCCACAGAGTAGGCAACTCGTTCATGGGTCAATGTATACGCTTTTATAACAAACTTCCCATTGACATTCGAAACTTACCCATTAAACGATTTAAAAGCTGTATTAAAATCAAACTTTGTAGAAAAGAGTACTATAAAATTTCAGATTATTTAGAAGACAAAAAAGCATGGGATTGAGCTGCTCGCTCTGCTAAGCATTGTAAAATTTTGAATATTATGGAAAATCATCAAAGTATATCTACCAGTTTTATATACAAATTGACATTATTGAATATTCTATACAAAATGAAATGTTTACTTTGTAAAGTATTGTATTATTGTGAATGTGAGGACTATGTGAATTTTTATTTTTATATTTTTTCGTTCTCAGTTAGTTTTATCGATGGTCTGGCAATTTGAGAATTTTATGCGGTCTACCCAAATGTCCTTTCTTTGATATTGTTCGTCGAGTCGTTGAGCTCCTTAAGTTCTGAGTTGAGCTCCACTATTACTGACAAATGCTTGCTCTGACTGGACTGGTCCACTCAAATCTGTGTGGTTCTTTCCTCAAAAGACCATTTCAGACTAGAATTTACATGGTCCTCATATGGCTTGATCAAGATTATGTCTAGACTTTAAAAGTGACTGCGACCTCTGAGTTTGTTTCGGCCTTTCTTCTCAGAGTAGTCAGATAGGAAACGCCGACCTCATCTAGCTTATTTTTAATATGACGTGTAAAAGTGTTTCCAATATCCTATTTACAGAATAAACAATTTCATTTCATTTCATTTGTTAATTCTTCATGCTACCTGTCGTTTGGGTATGTATTTTAAATGAATCCTTCTATTACTTGAAAGGATTAAGCAAAGGGTTGGCTATGTTAATGCAATTCTGCGGAGAAACCGAGATGTTGATTCAAGCGGATCAAAGGACCATCTTGGCATAATACTTTCATCGCCTTTTACGACACCAACGGCTTGGCAGCGAGTACCTTACCTTACCGTATTCTTTGCTGGGAAACACACTTTAGAAATACGACATTTTTATTTACTTTAACTTTATTAAATGACTGCGCAAGCTTAAGAGGAAATAGGGTCAGTCCCCTCCCCATACAAACGCTCTCGACTGTTTTCTCTCTGGTTTATGATTATGACCATAGAGCAATGATTTTATACAGTAAAATAAATATCAAATAGTTGGATGCCCCTGTTTACCGTTTTGATGATATATTATCTGTAGAAGCACTAGAACCCTCGGAAAATGCTCAAAAGTGCCTGTTTAGACCGCTGTCATCAGAGGCCTATTGTATAAATTTGACAACTATTCATGGAAAAAGGAAAACATAGGGGCACAGTAAATGTCCTTTTTATTCAATTTATAAAATATCTTTCATATTTTTTCCAATATTGGAGGAGGAAATAGACGAGAGCCGAACCTCGTATTATGACTTTTTGTATGGAGAAAAGACCGTCCCTATTTCCTCTTAATAAATGACCGCGCGGACGAGGTGAAGAGTTTGCTCGTATAGTTTAAGCGTTAGCGGAAATACCGGGTGCAGGACGCGCCGTCCTAATAATATACTACGGAAATATCAGTCGTTTGTCGTGCATAGTTTATTATAATACACGGTTCAACACATGATGCATACACGAGTGATTGGATAGCTGAAGCTTTTATTAATGATTCTTTATAAATGCCACGAACGACGGATATTTGGCAGGTAAAGTGGGTGATAGACGTGCGTACTTAAAGTACGCGGTCTTTAAGTTCGCGACCTTACTCGGCTCGCCGTCGGTGACACACGTGAAGCTTGCTCAAAATTTCATTGTCAAATTGACTCGCGGCTTTCGGCGATGACAGACGGGCGAGTAAGCTCGCCAAGCCATATGTACGCGTACTTCCTCGCACGTCTATCACCCCTTTAAGACAGTGTTTGGTTTCAGCAAGAAAGAGCTTGATGTTACTAATACAAGATTTTTCCTAATTGCCTTGAGTCATACGATGAAATCGATGCGTCTGAATTATTTTCTTAGGCCGTATACAGAAAGAAAGCTGGTAGCCGGCGCCGATCTACCAGCGCTTATCGGCGCTGGTCCATTCTGGTAACAGTTACATAAAGCAAGCGGTTAGGTTAGTTAGTTAAATGGCTGGCGGCGCCAGCGTTGACGTTGACGCCAGCGTTGACGGCGCCAACGTTGTGTCGCAGGTTGTCGGAACTTGTCGGCGACGTTCGGCGCTTATCGGCGCTTGTTTATATAAATGCCTGCGCCGGTTACCTGCGTGGACCGGTTCCTATAAGCGCTGGTAGGCTACCAGCTTTCTTTCTGTATACGGCTTTAGTTAGTTCCGTCAAGCAGATGTTTTATGGTTCGCTCCGTTCCCCCCCATGCCCATACGGCACATGCTCTTCAATCTAATGAAGATACTTATAATTACTTTATATCTTTTGCACCACGCTTGGCTTGCCACATGTAACTGGTTGCAAAACTCACGTAATTCAGTTAATTGGTTCACTAAACGAGTTTTATGCATCCGCTTTTTGCCATAAGTAACCAGTTCTAATCGCGAATTTTACGTCAATTTCGAAGATACAGTGTCGAAGGCTATTTGGACTAAAACTTTTTGCTATAATTAATTTACGTTGCTTCTATTAGCCGTTTTTCGGTCGACGAACCTTGCTGTGCAGTTATTACCGTTTTTATGAGGATTTTATGTCCAGAAGTATAATTTAGTCTAGATTTTAAATTAGCTGATTGTTTTTTGTTTTTGTTGGCTTCTGGTCTAATGGTTCGCGTTCCGTGTTTGGTTACACTTATACCAGATTATTGATTATTTAAGGGGGATGCGCTAAGAAAGCACGCAAAATTCTTTTCGTACGTTTTTTGCAATTTGCAGGTCAGTATCAGCTTGTATGTTGATCTAAATATTATTTGCGGCCGTAAAAAATATGGATTTATAGAATTATCTATATAGATATTATTCCTTAAGTTCATGTAAGTGCATTTAATGAAAATTTCATGAAATAGTCATTCAATGCACTTACATGAACTTAAGGAATTGTATTGCAGATTCTAATGACTATAATTCTGTAAATCCATATTTGTTACGGCCGCAAATAATATTTAGATCAACATACAACCTGATACTGACCTGCAAATTGCAAAAAACGTAAGATAATTTGAATTTCGCGGGCTACCTTAGCGCATCCACCTTAAAGATGGTTAGGATGGAATTGTTTCCGAATCTGTACCTACTGATGTTTATAGTTTTGTAAATTTACGTCTCTTCGTGTTAGCTGGCTGTAGTCTAGCATGAAATCCTGTTCACACTAAGGTCTCACCTACCATGGGCATGCATTATGTTCGACATAGTTTTAGGTTGTGCACTACTTAATATTTGTTAAAGAAAACTTTCTTTTGAAGAAAGTTAACGAACCAAGTTTTTTTAGATCAGTTTAATTAATTAAACTTCTTCCATTCCTTCCTGGTTTTGTCACTATTTCTGGTTGTAACGGGCTTTAAAACACAACTCAGAATATTGTAATCTTATATATTTCAGAGTTGTACTCCGCCTACATTTCATAAATATGCACGTTTGACAATTATGTCGACGCCCCCGCTCAAGAAACATGGTAAACGTTCCTAAATCTTTGAATATTATGTCATAGATGTTTCGAAATCATTTAATAAGGATAGAAAAGCACGCCGGCTAGATAAACTTTGTTTTCATAGCTAAGCTTCCGCCCGCGGCTTTGCCCGCGTGGTATGTCGATAAAAAGTAGCCTATGTCCTTCCTCGGGATGCTATCAATCTCCTTGCCAAATTTTATCAAAATCCGTTCAGTGGTTTAGGCGTGAAAAGGTAACATACAGACAGACAGACATACGGAGTTACTTTCGAATTTATAGTATTAGTGGATTTTTAGACCGGATCGTATTAAGAATGAAAGTTATCAGGAATATCAAAACGAAAGAAAAAGAGCATTCCACTCCAGAACTAAACAATAACCAATGCTATTAATTAAGTAACTTCTCTTTGTCTCGATGCCTGTCTCTTAGTCCATAGACTTTATAAACGCACAATAGCTCTCCTAACTACCACGCCAGACAATATCTAACAAGCTTATATTCCAAACTGCATGTTCACTACAACTTAGGAACCCAATTACACCATTTCAAACTAGGCAGATGCTCAATCGTTCACTGCGTACATTGTGCTAAGACGTAAAGCTTCAGCCAGAGTGAACATGCCTAGGACGGCAGCGGGCGCGACTAGCGCCCCGAAATCTCAATCAATCCTGATTACATTTTTGACATCTAGAATTGATATTTTGATTCATTTGCGAGTTTGCCAGCGTTTTATATTTGAGAAGACAGACCACAGATTAAAGATTACCCTCTGTTTGCAAATTACGGTTTTAGTGTGTCAGTAACCTTCTGTTCACTTTGACATTTTGACTGTGGTATAGTCGAGTTGATGGATCGATCAAAAGATTGGGATCGCAGACATTAATCATTTCAGGAGACGGATCTGATGATATATCTACATTATCTACCCAAATGTCCCTTCTTTGGTATTGTTCATCGAGTAGTTGAGCTTCTTAAGTTCTCAGTTGAGCTACACGATTTTCGACAAATGTGTGCACTGACTGGACAGGTCCTCTCAAGTGGCGCGTTCCGAGGGCCATGAAAACACATGACCTCGGACTTGTGCAAGGCCACCTCGAGTCCCAATTGCCGGATTCTCTCGACGATTGTCGCAACCCCGCGTGTCGCGAGTTCGGCCGCCGCCTGGTGCGACCTCCCACCACCTGGTGAGACACCCTAGGCGTCGGGAATCCCAGGTGGATTCCCGGCCACACTAGGTGCGGGCTTGCGGATGGCGAGCAATGAGTAGCTCGCCCTCCGATAAGGACCAGGCCCGGCTCGATGACGCGTCGTGTTCCACGCGCGCCTCAAAGAGATGTCAGCACACCTGACGGGGTCCGTTAGGACCGATGCCAGGGTTGCGGAATAGTCCGAAAAGGATACCAGGACCCTGGCAACAGGCAACTGAAGGAACACGGGTGGGTTTTAGTCAGTAAAAGTCTGACACGCCCTTCCGCTCCGCCCAGAGCGGGAGAAGTCATTTGATGATTTCCCACACACAAAAAAAAAAGGTCTTCTCAAGTCTGTGTGGTTCTTTCCTCAAAAGACCATCTCAGATACTAATCTGCATGGTCCTGATATAACTTGACCAAGATTATGTCTGGACTTTAAAAGAAACTGTGACCACTGAGTTTGTTCCGGTGTTTTTTCGCAGAATCGTCGGTTATGAAACACTTACCTCATTTAATTTTAAAATACAGTTTATATTTAACGAGTAAAAGTGTTTTTTTAAACTTATTTATAGAAATAAATCATTTATGTTGCAAACAAAGGTTTTAAACAGACGCTCCCGCCATAGCAACCGCGCAAGTCTGTTACTCTGTGCAAGCATTAAGTCGGCAACCTATTTCCATTGTCTGCTGCAACTGCAACGTCCTAGTTCGAGACCGGTGCATGTAGGCTTCGGAACAGGTTACCTACGTCTTTGTAAGCTTGAACTTATTATGCACATTGACTGTAGGCTTTGATCTGTACGGTTATGTGTTTGGACCTGTGGTATTAGCTTTGAACCCAAGAAACGAAACTAAATTTGGTTCAGTGGTTGTGTAGGAAAATGTCAAAGTCATCATTGTAGCTGTGTGAAAAAGGGGTGGCGCTATACGTCCCGTATAGCTCCATCTCTTATAAAATTATGGAATAGTGATGATCATCCTATGAGCCCTCTGTTTTTTTTTTAAATTAGTTAGGTCCCGGCCAGATTGTTATTTGAAAATCTGTCTTTAAAATACACATGGATTTGCCATGTGTGTTTCTGTTGTGCCTGTGCTCAGCATCAGTAGATGCTATTGCTAAGAATATAACACACTTACTGCATTGTTCTTATAGCCTTCCTTTGAGAAAGACTTTGCAAAGTCCAAAACTACCCCTTCAACCTAGTCCAAAGTTACTATCGTACGATCCTGAACCTGATAATAAACATTTTTTTTTTGAGCGGCACGGTGTGTCAGACTTTTACTGACTAAAACCCACCCGTGTTCCTTCAGTTGCCTGTTGTCAAGGGTCCCCGTATCCTTTTTGCACTTTCCCTCAACCCCTGGCAGGATAAAACACACCTTGACCGAGAGTCGTTTCAGTTAGAGTCACTCACTACCATTGTCTGTCACGATGTCTCGTTTCACAAATCGGTGCTATTCGACTCTAAGACAGGTTGTCTTTATGTGTATGAACTTATTCAGCTGGCTGACCTCTTCAACGTAAGTACCGAGATAAGTCTGATAGTGTGGTCTGATTTCTAAGCGGATCTGTGTTATTGAGTTTTTCTCTCCTGTTGTATTTATTCTTCGCAGGCTGAGTGCACTTGGCTTAAAAGGTTTGGTTGTGAGGTTGTAGCATTATATCATTCTCATGAATCAAAATATATGTTTAGAAATTATTTTTTGGTAACTGAAAGAATCTGAGGCCCTAGACAAAGTGACATTCTATCAGCGATAACGATGATGGAAAAGGCAAAAATGTATAGGACTGACATAAGCTATCGAAAAGCTTATGTCAATCCTGTTGAAAGTATACTCGTGACCAGTCTAAGAAGTCCGTTTTGAAGTTTGGTTCTCGTACTTGTAATAAAACGTTATGCCTTGAGAATCAGTTGTAAGCAATGTAGATAAGTTGTCGATTACAAACTCTTTAAGTATGTTTAATCGATATGTCTCGAGAATCAGTATATAAGAAACCAATTTTATTTTTCATCGCTACACAAAGGATTTTTGTAGCTGTCAAAACGGACTTCTTAGATTGTAGCGAGTTTAGTTGTAGAAATACGAAACGCTTTCGTAGCGATTGCCACTTGTCTAGGCCCTCAGGAGACAACGTAATTATATTAGAATGCAACACTACAACTCTGAACCAACGCAATGAAGCAAAAACCAAAACGAGGACGGCCCGAAAACCCATTGAATTTAAATAATATATTCGTTCAGAAAGTGTAACAGAGGTCCGTTGCCATGATCGTCTATTGAATATACTAATAGCGCAAGGGTGTAAAGCAGGGGTGTGTATTGATTTTTCCAATGCAAGGTTAGGGTTACATTTGCACTTTCGGTTTCGTTGGCCGAGTCTTTCGATTTTTATGTAGTAGTTTAATCAGAGATAGTACGGAAAAATATAGTTAGACAGAACTCTTGAGATTGAATGTAAAAGAGATGTGTGGAAGAAAAAGACGAACAAATAAATTGGCACAAGGAAAATGATTTTTGTTGACCATTTATATATGAGCTTGTCATAAGTAGTATGCTGACAAGTCGTCATCATTATTAACAGCTTTGTTCCACCCACTGCTGAGAATAGGCTTCCTTCAACGACAAGTATAGTGTAAGAATTAAAACTAAATATTCTGTTTGTCACCGTTTTTATTATTTCTGAAGTAAAATGGGTGTTATGCTGCAATGGAAATTAATTAGATACACTTTATTTGAGCTTTAGAGCACTAGGAATGTCCAGAAATCCGTACTCTGAGTTTAAGATTTCTTGAAGATTGGTTTTAGAACCAAATATTGTAACTGATTTTGAATAGTTTCATACAGTCAGTATGAGTAAACTTTTAGCTCAGTTATGCAGTTTATTTACCTGTGCTAGGAAAGTGATCCATTAAGTACTAAATTTGATCCCCAGTTATTACTTTAGCATCAGTTTTTGTCAGCGTCGATTGTGCCAATCTTCACATTGCTCAATTTGGCGTACGAATAAATCAAAATTCGCAGAACATTTAACAATATACCATTACGGTACTCAACCGAATTCTTTGTAATTGATTAAATGTCACGAAATTGATTCAGTTACGTGACTATTATCGTTTTGATTGTCGATTTTGTATTGAAAGTTTCCGAGTAGTTAAATATTATATCGATATTTTTGGCGAATTGGCATAATGAATGCGAGTTACAGAAATGTTTAAAGGAATTGGATATTTAGTTGTACCATTTACATCTTGGTTCCTGTAATTCCAGGCACATTTTCTACTGTTGGCAAACAATTAAATGGTATTTACTAATAGCCGTGTTTAATTAAAATTAAATTGGTCCTTCATCAGAAAGACCAGAGGACCAATGAAACATTTGATCTCCGCGTTCGCATTGCATACAAACTTACACAATTTTTTTGCAAGAACAGTTTTTCCCCCACGAACATTTTTTTCTAATCATCTTATGCTATTGAATGCGTAACATTGAGCTCAGAAAGCGTGAAGGTTTGGATTAATTTTAATTAAATTATAATGTGTAGTGAATAAAGTGATGCAAGAATGCAATATATTATCCTAGAAATAGATACGGAAGTATTGCTATCGGGCCTATTAATAATGGCTTAACTAATGGAAGTTGAGAACGTACTGATTCTGGTACTGTAGTACAAATGAAGCGTCGCTACGCAGGGCTTTTCTCACAATGATCATGGACTGGACTCCAGCTTGTACGGGTTGTGTCTGTAAATGCATGTACTAGCCCTAGGTAACAGAAGTAATCCTAGTTAGGTGAATCGTTTAAACAAATATAAGTACATAGCTACATAGTATCTATTTTTTCTTTTTTTGTGTGTGGGAAATTATCAAATAACTTCTCCCAGAGAGGCGCACGTGAAACACTACGCGCCGTCGACCCGGGTCTATTCCTTATAGGACGGTGAGCTACCCATTGCTCACCGTCCGCGCCTGCGGTGGCCGGGAATCGGCCTGGGATTCTCGACGCCCAGGGCGTCTCCCGCAGCGACTAGGGGCGTGAGGGCGCGAAATTTGCGACTCCCTCACGCGTTCCACCTCCTCCTTCGCAAGCATTACTGCTTCGCAGAAGGAGGTGACGGTTTCCCATGCCCTCTCGCTCCGTATCATGGCCTGGATCAGGGCCTGACGCGAGAGATCACCGCCGACGATCGCCTCCACGAGGAAACGGCGGTGCTCTGCCCAAGCCGGGCAGACCTCCACCGTATGCTTCACAGCTTAGTATCCAGTGCTGCTATTCATGCAAAACGAAGAAGTACGAAGAGCGAGAGAACTGTATTTCTAGATCCTCGTTTTCCTAAAACACGATTACTTCGGCTACCGGCTGTCTTTAACTAAAAGGAGAGGACAACCATACTATTCAGGTAGGTATATTTAGGTAAACAGAGTTAAGTGCAGTTTGGATTGCTCTGTAATAAATATTTATTTTGTTCTTTACCAGTCAAGGTCAAGAGGTCATGGTCGAAAAATTACGTATGTTGTAGACTCGGCAGAAAAAGGAAAACTGTTCAAAGCAAATACGCCGCTTTAAATTGATTATTAAAATTAATTACGCCGTTTTAACACAGTTATGAAAGCTTTTAGGAGCGGAAAACGCATGTTTTTTTAGAACTCTCTCTTCATGTTAATGTTGATTTATTCGGTCCAGTAGATATGGCGCTGAAGTTTAGTTTTCTCACTTTGTTTAGATTTTAACCTCAATGCCAAAAGAAAAGTTTAGAAACTTTGTCTATCTATGTTCTCGTAACTCCTAAATGGATGGACCGATTTTAATACGTTTTTTTTGTCTAGATGACTAGGCTGCTTGAATTACCTCGCGTGTCTAACGGTCGTAAGCACGACCGCTGAACGAGGTTCCTGGGTTCAATTCGCAGGTCGGGTCGTTTGTTATTGTATATGACAATGTGAGACAAATTACCAGAACAATCTAGGATAAGTTCATAAAAAAATTCTCAAACAAAGTCTTGCGCACAGTCCCCTGTGCATTATTACACGGTAACGTGTTATTACCGTAACCACGTACAATCTACGTGACCCGACTGATAACGGACAATCCCGTCTTGTTTCGTCGTCGGTGTATTTTAAATCGGGTACTTCTGAGCGTCTATTAGTTAGTTTTACGGCTAGTGTTTTTGTTATCTTAATAGTGTTATTGGCTGTAGTTTTTTTGAGGCGGTGAAGATGTTGTAGTGTGAGATAAGATGACAGGAAATTACAAAAAAAAAACATTCGGGGCTGTCTTTGGGGACTGCCGATAGAAGTGAAAACTAAGTAATATTCGTTAATTTCTTCAAGCGTGACGATGACGCGAGTTCCATGATTTTTGTTCATCCAAAAAGTGCTCAACGCGCCTAAAGAAGTTTTCACTTAACATTCATTCACTTCTTCAAGCGTGACGATGACGCGAGTTCCATGATTTTTGTTCACCCAAATAATAATCATTCACTTCTTCAAGCGTGACGATGACGCGAGTTCCATGATTTTTGTTCACCCAAAATGTGCTCAACGCGCCTAAAGAAGTTTTCACTTAAAAATACAGATGAATTGAGAACCTCCTCCTTTTTGAAGTCGGTTAAAAATGGTCCTTAGGGACTAGATTTAATTACTGAAAAAGAACTGGTCTTTAAGCACTTTAAAGTATTTACTTGCCTCTCTTTAGGCCAACATTAAATTGAACTACGTGTTTGAAGAGATACAATAACGATTCAGCTGAAACTTAATTCAATTACCTGAATACAAACACACAGTTCCAAATACTACGACAACTAAGTTTCTGTTTTATTAATATCTATTTGAAGGTAGGTTAGGTATACCGTAACAACACTGCTATCTAATTTTCAATCAATCAAACAATCAATCAATCAATCTTTATTCGTGAACACAGGTCTTACAATAAAGGTCTTATGTATACAAAACATTTTAGTCGAGTTCTATGTCCTACCAATGAAATTGGTGTACAAATTTATTAGTTTTTTTAGTAGGTAGTAAGTCTGAATCTATACAATACATAGTATTTTATCTAATACATTAAAGCTGACATGTACGCATTGTACGGGAATCCCATACAATGCGAGATCAGCATAAACTGGAAATGCATATAAATGCTTGATGTGTAGCCGTGTGTATCTACTTTTAATCGATTGCTTTCCATGTAGCCTGTCACAGCGGATGAATGCGGTCATCCGCGGACGAACCAATTTCCTTAGAATTGTTTTTTTTTTGCGTTTTGGTTTATCTTCTATTATTTTTAGTCCACTGACTGTCATGATTCAAATATTTCAAATACCAATGTCCTAGTTAGAAACATTGAATTTGGTACGAAATGTTTCTGCACATGGAATGTTTCGATGTCATAACAAAACATGTCGAAAAGACATAAGGATTTGCGTAAAACGGGGAAGAACGGCGAAAACATGGCTTATGCTATGAAATGAGTTAAAAATGCCGATAATAAACTGCTCATATACCCGTGGTAGACATATTGTAACTTCTATAAAAATTATTTCTCATCTACATGCTGATTTCTACATCGCAACTCCCGAATCCTAGCTCTTAAAACAATTTAAATGGAGATTTCGCAATCTCTGTAGCTAATTTTATACTCTTTAGTGTTAGAAAGTGTTCAAGTAAGTTGCAAAGAAAGTGCCATTATATTTACGCAGCATGACTTTAAGATAATGGCGTCATAATAATATCATTGTGTTAAGATAAGATTATAATGGGGAGGTTGTTTGAGAAACGATTCAGGAGAATGGAGGACTGTCTCGATGAGGATCCTATGAAGATATTCTGTTATAGGAGTATTAAAGGGTTACTCTGGATCATTTTTGTTGAACAGTTTAGGCATATAATTATGTAAAATATAAAAAGTTTTTACAAAAAAAAAACGACTGTCTTCCAAAAAAAAACACAAAAAATTTGAAAAATAACTTTAATTTCGCATGTCGGTGGCTTTCCTTTTCAAGTTTCGTTTTTTGCCACCGACTCCCAAAGTTATTTTTCACGTTTTTAGTGCTTTTTTTTAAAGTCGCTTATTTTTTATGGTTAAAAGTTTTTATTTTTCTATTTTTAGTTGTGTTAGCGGAGTCACAGTGGAAAAAATACGTAATATTGAAGCCAACTCAAAAACTACACAAGCAAAGTTAATAAAAGTTATATGGGACTACCTCGGGAGTATACCCTTTGGAACTAAAATATATTTTTTTAAATCGGTTCACAATTGGCGAGAATATCGAAGAACATACACAAAACCTCCTCCTTTTTGGAAGTCTGTTAAAAACCATTTTTTTTGCTGGTTATACAAGCCTAGACAAGTGACAATCGCTTCGAAAGCGTTTCGTATTTCTTCAACAAGATTGACATAAGCTTTTAGATAGCTTATGTCAGTCCTATAAATTTTTGCTTCTTCCATCATCGTTATCGCTGATAGAATGTCACTTTGTTAGAGCCTCTGTCCTTCTCCAGGTCAAAGTCTACGCATGTGCCAAGTTTTATCCAAATCCGTTCAGTCGGTTTAGCGTGAAAGCGTAACAAACAAACTCACTTTCGCATTTATAATATTAGTTAGGATGTGAAAGTGAGTATCCCGATATTCCCACGGGATCGAGACTTATGCGCGCAGTTAGTGCTGTATAAGAACAAGGATGGTCTTCGGTCAGGGTGAGTCAAAGATGGACTGGGATCTGTTGCGAAATAGTCAGGTAAAACCACAGCAAATTGTAATTTCTTACCAAAAATAGTATTGCAGGTATTGCTAGTGTGGCGGCATCTTCATCGCCACATGCGAACTACGCATCAAAGACCTGACGTCACATAAATCCTGCATCGCGCAATTAGAGTTTACCGCGCGATGGACATATATACGAGAATCCAACATCAATCGTTGGACAGTTGCCCGCCAGACACAACACCCGTCTGGTCGGAGGATCCTCCCTTTTCCATGGTGGATGAGTGAACTTTACACCCTGTTCCTCATACCCCTAAACTAGTATAGCAGACAAAATAGTGAGAGCAAACGGTAATATGGAAAAAGGAATTAAGCAATAAAGTTATAACTAAATTCCCTCTCTGCGAATTATAACATTACTATGTAAAATTTTACCACCGTAAAGAGCATAATCAGTCAATTACGAATTTGCAATGCTTTTATGATTGGATACGATTAAGCAATGTTGGTTTTGATTTCGATCACGTGAACGGAACGAAAAATTGCAATTTTATTACTGACGGACGTACATTTGTAGGTCGGTGAAGACATTTAAATATCAATTACGGTAATCATTCGAAGACCTTAACACTTGAATACGATCCATTTGATGTTTCCCTTTCAACGGTGAAGGAAAACATGGTGAGGATACAAGCATGTCCTAGAATCGAGAAGATAACATGGGTCATCCACCAACCTGCACTGAGCCCAAGTGGTGGATTAACTATTCACGTATACTTATACCCCATTTGAAATAAGATTAGACATTAAAACAAACCCCTTTACAGTCCGTTCAACCGATTTTGACTTCTATACCGTAGGCATAAGGATTACATTAAAAGCAAAAAATGTTACACAATACCAACTATCTACTGCGGCTGCCATTTGTCATGCCACCAACGCAATAGAATTCAAAATCGGTTGAACGAAATGTAAAAAAGGCTTTATTTTTTATCTATACGTCTAATCTTATTTCAAAAGGAGTATAGGTAATCCACCACTCGGGTTCACTTCCTCTCACTTAAAGGAGGCATGTGTCCCAGCAGTGGGCACGTTACCTTGAGGCTCATTCTGCTTTGATATTTATCTTCCGTCTTATGTACTCGATGGAACATCCGAAGATTTGTACCAGTTATTCAGACGTGGCACCCGTGGTCCTGGCGCTAGGATCGTGGTCAAAATGTTCTCTAAAATGTTGCCCTATGTGCCATAAAATAAAATAACACTGATGGTTTTGATGTTGGTTCGACCTTTTTGTTTGAAGTATGTGTACTCCTTTGAGGACAGTCCTTACAATTTGTCCATTATTGTTTAGGTACTACAAAGCGTTGCTAATGAAGGAAGGACCAATAAGTTATTCCTAGAATGAAAACAGAATTATATGGGCGAAGTTGCTATCCTATGTGTATTAAAATTTATAATAAGATTCCTAACCAAATTAAAGAACTTTCAATGGTCCGCTTCAGAAGGGCTTTGCGAAGCTGGTTAATTGAGAATACCTTCTACAATATAAAAGAATTCCTTCAATTTAAATAATCTGTGTACCAAAAATGTGCATGTCATTATGTTATGATTAAATATGTTAAGCTACTAACCTACCATTGTAAGATCTTTGTAACCATATTTATCTGCAAACAAATCTTTTGACTTTGAAAAAAACGACTCGAAAATACCCTTTTCATTTTAACATCTCAACTACAAAGCCAATACTTCAATTTAAAGAATGATTCATTCAAACGAGCCTTGAATTTGATTTATTCAAAACGTTGACGAAAGCTAGGATTGACGTCCAAAATGGAATTTGATGAGTTTGTCAGTCACTTTAGATTAATGGTTCTGGGCCCTTTTCGGGCCAATGATAATTGGACTCTAATTTAATTTAATGTTTTGAGAATTGAGACAAAATGTAGGTACAGATCACGGAGATCCTAATTAGGAAACTTGGAAATTAAATTAAAGTTGTATCTGATTCAGAAGATATTGAAATGATCATATCTTTAAATGTCTTTGTGATTTTACTAGCGTATATAAGTAGGTACAAAAGAGGTCCTCCCTTTGATATTAACTTAGTAAAAAATTTTCAGTGTTATATTATTGGTCCTTCAGGTACCATTTTTTTTTTAAGAACGGCACCTTTTGTTCTCTTAAATGCTTTTATGCAAATAAATGAGTCTTTTTTGAACAATTTATTTAGCTCAGTATTTATTTACGCTTCTGTTACTACGCAAGGCAATTTGAGAATAATCCTAAAATTGTGTTCATTGCCGAGCAAACAGTTCTTTTAACAAGAAATCGTCACAGCAATTGACGATTTCTTGTACTGTAGAATTTCGTTCAACTCGATATCCAATATAAATCAATTACCTTTGTAGTTTGATGCAATAGTCTAATTGTGTCTAGATTGGCTAGAATTCGTGCTAGTATTTTGTACGAAGATTTGGCGGTTTTTGTGATCGTGTCAAATCAATTCTTGTTCACTTACTTAAGTTTATTCTATTGGTTTGTTTCTTATGCTGTCTTTCTTTTTGATTCCAGGTACGTACTGAAAGCTACTGTGAAACAATACATCTGTTACGAGGCCCTAGACAAAGTGACATTCTGTCAGCGATAACGATGATGGAAAAGGCAAAAATGTATAGAACTGACATAAGCTATCGAAAAGCTTATGTCAATTCTGTTGAAAGTCTTTGTAGAAATACGAAACGCTTTCGAAGTGATTGTCACTTGTCCAGGCCTTAAGGTTTGGAGGATCGGTAGAAATGTGTCCTGTTCTGAACGTCTGATATTGGACACTGGGGGATAGCATGGTTTATTTTCGTGAATGACTCCGAGATTCTACTAAATGTAATGAATGGTGTTTCTATGGTGTCCAGTTTGTCAGAAATACACCTACATATACTCTCAACTTTGTAATTGCACTATTAGAAAATCGTTACAAGCATAAAATGTGACAGCTCAACTTTTATAACAAGATATCGTGCTCGTAACTACACGACTTGTGCCTGACACTTCGACAACTATGCACTTTTGCTAATCTTCCAATCCTATTACTGTCCACTCAAGGGGTGTTTACACACGATAGTTACTTTTGCTAGTGCAAAAACTGAAGAACAAGTTTCTTAAATAATGATGTAGGGGGAAAGTTAATCCAAGCGGCTCAGCTTACTGTCACAAGATTTGCTGTAAAGAGAAATGGTTAATTAGCGGCTTTTGGAAAAAGATTAGTGTAGCCAAAGTGACGTTATTAGGTTCATCATTAGTCTGGATATTTTTTCTACACCTACATCGTACCAACCTTTAGAACTTTTATAAGTCTTTGGAGAAATAGGGTCATTTCACGTATCAAAGGACCATCATGATCTGCCAAGCCTTTTCCCAACTATGTTGGGGTCGGCTTCCAGTCTAACCGAATGCAGCTGAATACCAGTATTTTACATGGAGCGACTGCCTATCTGACCACAACCCACCCAAACTGATGGATCGACCCGTGCAGCTGTTATTACTTAGCCACGGCCAAAAAAGAATTTGATTTAACTTCTTTCGAAACTAACTTCTTGTAAATGTTAAATGATGATCAATTTACCATTAAGATATCGATCGACTCAGTGTAAGAATGCTCGACCGTTCCTATACTCCATTTGAAATAAGATTAGACATTCAAACAAACCTTTATACAGTTCGTTCAACCGATTTTGACTTCTCTCTATTAAATAAACTTTTATTGGTAACCAACTAACCATTGTAGGTTTTTGGAAGATTTATTAATGCTCGGTTCTTATAAATAAACGAATCGTTTTACTTACCAATGGTAGCATTTTTTATTGCCAAACTGGGCATATAAATAGATTCGTAACCTGTGATAGCTACTTCCATATGGGAGGGTATACTTTGCAAAGCTATGAGGTCTTTGCGTGATTATTGGTTAAGATGCAAGAGTCTAAATTTTAACCAATTACGGTCCGTAAATTATAGGAATCGGCCATTAGTGATTCTGTCACCAAAGAAATACAGACTCTTTTATACTTTTGTCTCATAAATGAAGGTCACCTAAAATAAACAAACACGGTAGTCTTAACTCACTTTTAATATGTTTATTGTTCAGAAGCACCTCCGTGGGATGTCGACCACACCGTTACCGTACACAATGGTGTATAGTTATTTGTAGTTCCGCGGTATACGGTGTTAAGAGGAAATAGGGTCGGTCTTTTTTCCGTACAAAAAGTCATAATTCGAGGTTCGGCTCTCGTCTATTTCCTCCTCCAATATTGGACCAATTTGAAAGATATTTAATAAATTGAATAAGAAGGATATTAACGTTTGTTTTTCTTTTTTCGTTAATAGTTGTCAAATTTGTACAATAGGACTTTGATGACAGCGGTCTAAACAGGTAATTTTGAGCATTTTCTGGGGGTTCTAGTGCTTCTACAGATAATGTATCATCAAAGGAGCATAGAACTAGTTGATATTTATTTTTTCTGTAAAAAATCTTTGCTCTAAGGTCATAAACCAGAGAGAAAACAGGCGAGAGCGTTTGTATGGGGAGGGGACCGACCCTATTTCCTCTTAAGGTCAGGTCCGGGTGATAGTGAAGATGTAATTAAAAGGAAATGAGGTTGGGTTATGAATGGGTAAGTCTATTGATTTGTGGGGATGTCGCTGAGGTTTTACTGCTAGTGCGCTATACACAAATGAATTGTGGTCCTAGTGTACGAATGATTCGTCTCAGTGTGGTGCTAATGAGCAGGGACATTCTCAAGCTGTATTTATTGCCACACAATATTTAGTACCGGATCTGGATAATGTAGGTAGGATACATGGCAGAATTCATGATTATTATCATTATTAATTACTACATCTCTGGTGTCTCTCTGATTACTGGAGGTTGGCTATCAATTCCAATTAATTGGGAACTGTCTGCGGTGATTCCCTAGTGAGTTGGGGTGGCCCTGCGTTATGATCCAGTGAGTCAGAAGTGGTACAGCGCCGGGTTGTGGCGGACTGCTGGCGTGGGCCAGGAGAGGGGTGAAGGACTCTGCTTGTCGATCGGCCGAAAGTGCAGTGTGTGTGACCAGGAATGCGCGTTCGCTGTGTGCTAGTGGTCAGGATACCAGTTGAAACCGTGGGTGCTAGCTGGCTGTGTGACTCGCCTCACGAAAGCTAACCATTATTATTTCCCTTTTACAAATAACAAATGTTGTTATATAAACATTTCTATCAAAATCAACAAGTATACAAAGACCACAGATAGGATCGCCCGTACGTAGTGGTGCCGTTATGTCTCGTAGCGGTAATTAGCTACGCTTGTGTGACGATGCGCGCGCACATGCACTTGACATTTATGTATTAGGTGTTTATAAATAGCATGGGACATGATAAATGCGATTATGAAGTTATGAGTACTTATAACAGAGGACTAGTATATGGAAGATGTTGATCTAATTTTGATATTTTTGAAGGGAAAATATGATGTTGGTCGTGGTAGTAAAACATATGTATTTATATAATTATTATAATCAGAAATCTTTAATTATCTCAACATCATGTTACAGGCATTGGTTAATAAAATGCACAATCTTACACAAATTATAATGATTACAATTATCAGTACAACTCTCTAAGTTCAAATTACCCTTCTTCAATCGGTCCCTCATTACTGAGGATCGTAGTCACTGGACCCCGTTAAACGGACAATCTGCCTCCATCGACTCCGGTCCAAAGTTGCCATCACCACCTGCTGAAATTTGATTGAGGACGTAGCTTCTTTTACTTGGTCGGACCATCGTGTTGGCGACCGGTCTCGTGCTCTCTATAAAATCTTTTTACAAAAAAAATAAACCGACTTCAAAAAAAACACTCAAAACTGAAAAATAACTTTAATTTCGGAAGTCGGTGTCTTTGCTTTTCAATTTTCGTTTTTGCCACCGACTTATTAGTTATTTTTCAGTTTTGAGTGTTTTTTTTGGACGTCGGTTTTTTTTTTTTGTAAAAAGTTTTTATTTTTTACTTTTTAGTTGTGGTGCCTACCCAACACAAATTCGAATACCAGTAGCTGATGTAAATAACAGTGTAAAAAATACGTAATATTGAAGCTAACTCAAAATCTACGCAAGCAAAATTAATAAAAATTAACATACAAACGAATTGAGAACCTCCTCCTTATTGAAGAAGTTGGTTAAAAAATAAATTACCATCGTAAATTACCCTATTGAATGACTTGAAGCACTTAAGTATAACCTATATTTAAACTATGGACATTCATTAATCGTTTCCAGGATGTCCTTGCTTATTTTTGGAGATGTTCCCAGCGCATGGATCGTTTCAGATCTTTTCGAAATGTTTAGTGAATATTTCCGTGTTACTTATTCGAAGAGTTGAAAGATCTGTGTTAGGACTTTGTCCTTCCGGTCTTAAGATTTTTATGGAGATTAAGATAAAGTGACAATTCTCTGTGCATAGACATAACATAAACATATGTGATATATATTCTTTGGATTATAAAGCATTACTAAATCTTGCTTGTCTATGCACCGTGTTACCGTAAAATTATTATTCAATTATAAAAAAAATTGCATTACATAATTAACGAATAATAATAATAGTTACGCCGCACGTAAAAACCTTAACGCTACGCGGCACAGCAGATTTAATTATTAATTAATGTTAATTAAAATTGAATCTTTCCGAGCTCACAGTCCCTGAACGGATGGAATTTAAAATTGTTATTGCGTTATGAATTTAACATGTAAAACATTTTCAATATTGAATTTTCAGACAGCCATGCTGAGTTTGTTGCGCCTCTTTTTCTTCCCAGCTAAAGCACTAGGAAGTGGTGAAGGGTGGGCGTTTTTGCGGGACTGTCTTATGTAATTTTGACGTTCGAAAAGTGCTGATTCTCAGCTTAGTTTGAATAAATGACTTTTGATTTATTTTGAAACACAATACTTCGCCATTCGATATTATCATCATTTCAGCAGAAACATGCCATCCCCCAATGATTGCCTCATCAATTGGTCCTGCGCTCCCTGCATTCAGTAGATTCTGCATCAGGTCGCCGCCGCCGGTGCACCTCACGGAGGGCTTACCTATAATCAGGATAGTGTCTTTGAGTCATGAAAAAAGGTGCAAAATATGTTTTCTTTCTCATATTATCTTACTTATGTTATTGTTTTGCATATACTGTTATGGAAGATCTTGGTACTCACGCCGCAGGGAATCCTAGTGTGAGGACCAGTGTAATACTTACTTAATGTATATTGTGCAGTTTTTGATAACATAAAGCGTAACAAAAAAGTCGGGAAATCAGACTAATATGTTCTATTTCCTCGCAATTTCCGGGTTGGTGTCCAAAATCAGTATTTTTGTGCCTTTACTCAGTCAGTAATCATGTAGCTCAACTCAGAACTTAAGCTTAACGACTCGACGAACAATACAAAAAAAAAGGATATTTTGGTAGGCTGCATACAGTAAGTAATCTCGCGAAGCCTTTGGGATTTGTCGCCTCTTTTTGGCAAGTTGTTAAATCCAAGGAAATAAATCTGGGTGACACAAGATGCAATCTGAAAAGTAGCTTCTCCCTGACAGACAACTATTGAAGCAAGATCTCGCGAGCTCGGTTCCAAAACAATCTTGTTTGAACGTTTTGTTTACCAATGGTAGCATTTTTTATTGCCAAGCTGGGCATATAAATAGATTCGTAAGCTTATTTTACCTGTAATAGCATGCAATGCAAAGTCTTTGCTTCATTATTGGTAAAGATGCAAGAGTCTTAATTTTAACCAACAACGCTCCGTAAGTTATAGGAATCGGCCATATGTGGACCATATCGAATTTTCCATCCGTCATAGGACTTTGTTGTCTTAACGGTAATCCGCTTCAAACACGACCAATACTTAACACAATGTATGGATTCTTCATAATTCGACAAACATTGTAACAATACTTAAGATAGACCTTGTAAATCCATTATTATAGACTGCCTTCAAGATTATGGTTATTGGGTATCCACTTAGCATTGAACAAGCATTGAAAGGCTTTTGTTTACAATATCGGTACTTAGTTTAAATCATTTCAGACGATGTTTGTATTGATTGAATAGTCTGTTATTTTTACTGGTGTTTGGTTCTGAGTTTAAAAATAATTTTGAATCGCCCTAATAAACTCGATGGTTGGATATTGTTTTTGTTATAGACACGTTTTTAGGGTTCCGTAACCAAATGTCGTGAATTTCGTCATGTCCGACTGTCTGTCTATCCGTCTGTCTGTCCGTCCGTCCGTCCGTCCGTCCGGAAGTCAAACAACCATTTTATTCATAGACTATTGACACTATATTGATGAAAATTGGAAAGAATGTGTATTCTGTGCAAAGCTAAACAAAGGTGTAGGAAATAATACATGAAATGGGGATGTAAAAAAAAACAATGCACATAAGAGTGTGAATTGGCTCCCATAGTAATTAAAAAGATGATGATATAACAACTTTGTTTTTCATAGTTTTTTCAAGAAATATTTTATAATACAAACTTATTTTGCGGTCGTGAAATCAATACTCCACGTGCTTGCGTAAATATTCATCCTAACTACCCTTCACTACGCGTGGTCTGACACGCACTTAGCCGGTTTTTGTCTAAATCTATGAACGTTTTGCCCTAAAAATTGCAATGTCATAAAATACGATGATTATCTGATCAATTTATGAGCACAGAATACAAACGCATACCTAGTTATCAATCTGATCTCCGCAAAACCATCTTAGAAGAATATTACCCTCATATTACGTCTCCCTTTTACGACTTGGCGGGAAGTGATAACCGTACCGCGTAGACTAGAAATATTATGATTATAATCATAAAATATTTATGAAAGACAGTCTCATAGTTTTATGTTGACGTGCAGTTTACTTTACGATATCAATCTCGATTGAGCTCGTTTAAGTCTAGTTGGCAAGAATTATACGATAAAAACGTTAGGCAAACAGTTTCCAGGTAATGCTCGGCTTGAGGATTACAATGGTTAGACCTGGATCAGAATGTTGGGCCACAAAAGGGATGAATGAAAGGCAATTGCATGCAGCTGAGATGAGAATGCTAAGAGGAATGTGTGGTGTGGAGTGGATAGAATGAGAAATGAGTACATAAGAGGAAGTCTGAAAGTGGCACCGGTGGCTGAAAATTTGCGCGGAAATCGGTTGTCATGGTATAGGCACGTGATGCGAAGGAATGAGGAAAATGTCGTGAGGAATGTTTTGGGTATGAATGTCGATGGCTATAAGAGTAGGGGAAGACCAAAGAAACGATGGATGGACTGTGTGAAAGATGATATGGCTAGAAAGGGGGTGACTACCGAGATGACGATTAATAGAGAAGTATGGAAGAAAGGGACATTTTGCGCCGACCACAAATAAATTGGGATAAGGGGGCTTAAAACAGTCACTTTGGTAGAATCATAATAGGAAAATATGAATCATCGTAAAATGTCACAAACTTACAATTCAGAATATGATCTGTGTGCGATTCATATTACGAAATAATTCATCTGTTTGACAGTTTTCTATGGAGATTCGTAAAGTGGTCCACATAGTATGAATTGCTTTTGTGTCAAATTAGAGGAATTGCTAATGACAGCTGAAAATTCAGGAAATGAAATGATTTTAGAGGAAGTGGTAATGTGGCCGTTTTAGGCCCCAAGGGCAGGAGAATGATGCTCGGTTTGAGGATTTGTTGAATTTGTGTTAATCATGACTCGTGGTGCCTGCTTGTGAAGAAAGGACGCTGTTTTCTTCTTCTGTCGTAAAATTCAGTCGATCTTTTTATGACACAGTCCATAAACTGCCCAGTCCTGTGCCATCTCTCTGATGAGTATCAACGTTAACAGTCCTCACCTCTCTTTATGACACAAATTCTTTCTATTCTGCTGACCTCATGTTAAAAGTAAAAATGACGAAAGTTTTAGCCACAAGCCCATTGATGGTATCATGACCACTACACACTTCTTGCTTACTTACTTTCTTTTACCAAAATTGACACATGTCACGTGTGTGGCCATCGATATTCGGGTTACCATCACCCTATAAAGGTGTTACTGCCAACATGCCAACAAAATTGGCATACCCATAAAACAGCACCCAATCAAACGAAGTCCGTTTTACAATGTTTCTAACCTACTTTGTATGTTATTCGCGAAACCGTAACCGATCGTGCCAACCAGCACTTTGCTTGGTTTAATTTTGTATCTAAAACATTGTTGACTCATTGCTTGATTTTGTGGGTTAAGGAGAATGATGTGTATGCGAAATTGTTGTTAACTTCTGAGAACTTGTTTACAAAGTAAAATAAAATTGACGCATTTGTCCTCTCCATTTAAATCGAACTTTGTCGTTTCGTGATCGTAAGGATCGTGTGGTCCCAGCAAGAAGTATTCTTCTCGCCAACAAAAGTCAAGTGTTGGACAATAGTCCAACCTTCTTCGTCTTTTGTTAATAACAGGTGAATTGGCATCAGCATCCTTTATCACCCTATAATCCGTAGTCCAGTCATGCTTAGTGGTTATGGCAAGGTTTCCTTTTAAATACCTACCGGATTACCGAGGCTAATTGTCAAGCGAATGTGTGATCGGTACATTTACACAACTGTCCAAGTGAATGACGATGAATAAATTCGTTTGTAAGAATGTTTCGTTTCATAAAAAAGCGAGCCGTACTCCAACAAGATTGAGTAAACCTGCACTTCTTTTGAAGTCCACAAAAATACTCCTGACGTCCAATACTAACCGTATTTGTAGTATAAATTGGACATCAACAAGAATGTAGGTGTGTCCGTCTGAGCCAATACTGATCCTTCGAATTGCGCCAACATAGTTGCGATATTTAAATCCCTAGACACCTTACGTAGACACGTCGTCGTCTCGTTCTCTAACTAGACTAACTGGTTTAACCAGTCTGTGATATTCATTCACCGTAATCATTGAGATGTTAACTGTATCTAAGTATGTTGGTTTTGTAATAAGACATTTAGCGCCATGTCGCTTTTAGTGTAAATGGTGACAGTATATCATCGAGTAAGAGTAGGGGAAGACCAAAGAAACGATGGATGGACTGTGTGAAAGATGATATGGCTAGAAAGGGGGTGACTACTGAGATGACGGCTAATAGAGAAGTATGGAAGAAAGGGACATGTTGCGCTGACCACAGATAAATTGGGATAATGGCAGGAGAATGATGGTGACAGTATATCATCTAGTTTTAGTAAGGTTCTAATTGTCAGTTCAGAAAAGCAATGGATGACTTCATTGGTGTTGTGATTCTTTTCTTAGAATTCTTCTTTATTCTTTTTCAGAATTGTTTCGGCTATGGGGTTATCAAAATATTTAATTTAATAAAAGAACCTTAACCTGGGGTAAGAATCTTCCTCAGAAATCACTAAGAAATTATTTAGATTAAACATGTCTTGAAGAAGCTGAGGACCAATTTTTCAGTCTCCTTTTGGGAATAAAACCAGTTAAGTATTATTTTTACTGGAAAATGAGGTCCGACTGCATAAATTTAATGTCAAAACGCTATAAGATTAAAATTTAGTATCTTGCAAATTCCAATACATGTACTACCGCAGAATGAGGTGAAACTCTGCATTATTAATTAGTGCGCGCTCACATTTTATAACTTAATTAATTAATATTACCACTATTTCCATCGAGTGGGTGAGGATGTAACGTAACTGTATTATGAACGGGGAACGGACATAAAACGGTATCAGTAAAGTATAAAACTCTCCGTTTTTCATGTAAATAATTATTTGAAAAAGTCTTTGGGATTAGTATTATCTCAATTCGTCATCATACTCATTTTTATTAGCCCAATAGTGCTTTGACTTAGTTTTTCCATCGCAATCCACAAAATTCACGAAATTGTCCTTGCGAATCCCAGGTAGCTTTATCTGATCGACTGCAACAAGCCAAATATGATTTTGTTGGTATGATTTGGTTGGTTGATATGGATTCGTTGCTTCTACTTAAAGCATCTCCATCTTTCATCCATCTTTAAAATTTTGTTTATCAGGTTTATTATTCACCCAAAAACAATGAACGAATTAAAACAAATTATTTAAAAATTACCCTCCTAGCTTTTATTTGATACCAATATTGCTAATTTTTTTTTTAAACCTTCCCCTCTTTTTTTGTATTTGCAGATGAAATATATAAAAAAAATTACCTATGTCACTCCTACAATTAAGACGAACTTAACGACACCTCATATGTTAAAATCCATCAAGCCGTTTAGGCTATAGAGCGTGCCAAAGAAATAGATATACATACATACTCTCAAAAAACATTACCCTCCTTCTGGGGCAGTCGGGTAATAAAGTTTAGTTACAAACCAGTTTTGTTTCATCAATGCGGAACAAGCCCTACAGACGACTCGGCCTTAACAACTGACCTACAATCAGGGATTATTAAATCAGTACCTACAGTTGACGAATTAACAGCTTAATCTAATTTGGGGACGTGTTTCAACAACAGTGCAGTTAAGCAGGTCAGTATATCGACGGCAATTATGAACTGGGGCTTTCTGAAGACAAACATTCAGTTGATCAAAGATTTATTGCTCATTAGCATTAGGTTAGTCCGTGGTTAGAAGTTTATTTTTGTTGGTTATTTATTTGTTTTAAGCAATGATTTTGTTGATATAATGAAGTGATTGTATATGCACACATTGTTTTTTTTTTGTACCAACTTTTTTATTCTCAATTCTTTTGCATATCAACCAGAAATGTTAATTGTGAACGCATACAAGATTTATTTCTGAAAAACTGTTCGTGTCGATTTATGTAAATACGCCTGTAAGGCAAGCTTCATTCCCTTGCAAAACTGATGGTAATATTATGTAAGTCCCATATTATGTAGATCTTGGAATAATATTTAAAGCAGAACATTGTTATTCTAAAGAGGATGCATTCGTCGTCAGTGTTGACGAAGAATTTAATATAGTCTTGTGATCGTGGCAAGCGTGTAACGCTAACCTAGTTCCCTTAGCTCTTTTTACTACTTCCGCAGCATATAAGTAATTCATATCCCGTTTTTCTCAGTTTGTGATGAAGAAAGATCTCCCTCGTATAATCTCTTATTCCCGTTGCACAACCTTAACAGTTCGATTCAAATCGCTTTAGCTTAAAATTCACTATTTAGTGATTGTTCTTAAACTTCAGTATTGTGACCTCTGTTTAAACAATGTCACAACCGACATTGTACTCGTATTGAATGTTTCTGAAGTTAAAAAAAGTCTTTGTAATTTTATAGCGTTCATTTTAATCGAAATTGAAGCTGTTAAGCTTCTCTGGGCTAGCAACATTGGCATTACCTCGTTAATAAGATTACTGCTTACCAGCTCTCGTGTCGACGCGTTCTATTCTTGCGGGATTAACGAGAATTGCTAATGGTATTCCCTTTCGACCTAATTACAATATCGCCGAGAATCGAGATTATTATAGCGGCTCCGATAAGACGGTCTTCTTCGGACTGCAATTTATTTGATCATGTCGCCTAATTACATGTGCAACACCAGATGCATCACAAGTGCGTAGTCCATCCTAGAAACGAAATATCTCATGTGCCTACAGCCCTGTACCCATATCCAACTGGAACACGGGAACGCTGCTTAGTGCCAAAAATTGGTAAGATGGTAGTACTTTCCGGACTTCTTTTTGTTTCGCACAGCTATGCGACTACTAATATGTGTTTGTCGTAGGATATTAGAAACGTTATCGTGTTCCGCGATCCGGTTCAATAACGGCCCGGGTCGGCGCCCTGCATGTCGGTCGAGCAGCGAGGGATGGGGGCGACTACAGCTGATTGGGGGACAGAGGGGACAGGAAACGTTCAGCTTAAGGGCGTAATGTGTAACTTTTTGGCAATGTGTGAACCACACACTGGTTTTGTGGTGAAAAAAATAATGTGGATGGTGCAAAAATTCATAATAATCAATAATCTTTAGGCTTATAATAAAGTTTACGACGCAGAATGTCAAAAATTTGTCATTTTCTTTTATAAGCGATGTAAAATACACGGATTTAAACAAAATAACTTGAAATAGGCCTGAATTGAAAATCGAACATGCAAAGACAAAAGACGGATGCCATCATTTTACTATTTGGTTAAATATCCATGCAAATCCATCGTCTAGACAAGTTTAATAACATTTTAAATTGCTACCTGATGATATCCATTAAGCAAATCCAATCCTTTTTTCGACGAAATGAAATGCGAGGAGCTGGCACACGCGTACATATTTTGTTTTAAACCTTTCAG
Organism: Lithophane ornitopus; assembly: GCA_948473465.1. Lineage (NCBI taxonomy): Eukaryota > Metazoa > Arthropoda > Insecta > Lepidoptera > Noctuidae > Lithophane > Lithophane ornitopus. Next base: position 11,161,465 of record OX419637.1, on the reverse strand, counting down.
AATGTAAAAATATATGACGGAGGCATGAACTTAAAGTAGGTCAGTCCACATCCCTTTCGGAAGTCGACCACCTGACAATACGCCTCACTCTCGGCTAATTGTTTCTTTAAAAGCTGTTCATGCGTGTAGGTAAGTATTGACGTTCAGTCGCATTTGGTTAAACGGGATCACGAGTTTGGCGACCCAAACTTGGGTTAGGGTTTTGATTCGTATTAAAGTAATGTTCCATGAGTTTGGAGACCTGAAATCAAAGGATACCAAGACTACAAATTGAACAAAACGAGTAGATAGGAATTGAATGGTTAATAGCAATTGAAAATTATTATTATTATGATTATACGTAATTTTATATTGGTTTAGATGGTGCTGCATCTGGTTTCAAGTTTACGACCACAACATTCTCAAGATTAAGCTAAGAAGATAATTTAAACGTCATTATCGTAGCGTTTTTGCGGCCTGTTGCCCCGTTCCGGCCCGCAAGAAACTAACGGATTGTGCGCTCATTAGCAAATGCAAAACATGCTTCTTTATCGATGATGTGACTAGTTTCTAGTTCAAAGTAAATATTTCGTTGTGTCTTTGTCTTGGTGAATGTCTACTTTGATGCTTTTACTTACGTTGACTTTGGTGCTTTTAAAATCAGAGCTCTGAGTTGAGCTCCTCGGTTACTGACAAATGCTTGCACTGACTGGACAGGTCCACTCAAATCTGTGTGGTTCTTTCCTCAAAAGACCATTTCAGACTCTAATCTACATGGTCCCCATATGGCCTGACCAAGATTATGTCTGGACTTTAAAAGAGACTGTGACCTCTGAGTTTGTTTCGGCCTTTCTTCTCAGAGTAGTCAGAAACGCCGACCTCATCTAGCTTATTTTTAATATTTTTTAATATGACGTGTAAAAGTGATTCCAATATCCTATTTACAGAATAAACAATTTCATTTCATTTCAGCTGCATTAATCTTTAGCATTTGCGGAGTTACTGCCTACTAAATCAGTTGTGTGTCTTTTAGTGACTGACTATAAATGGTCTACTTCCTTTTCTTCAATTAAAAATTTCTTTGAACGATAGTGATTTAAAATTAGTGTACGGTATATTTCTAGAATGTTTGTAGGTCAAAATATCTTAGCGTTAATAGCTTCATAACTGGGTGCATGTTTGTCATTGGGTGGCGTTCGCAGCGAGCTCGGAATTGCTTTATTATTGCATTAGTTGCGCCGGGAGATGGTTTCGTGTCACCACGCTTTGGGACGTGGCTTAAAATAATTTAGCTCCTGTATTAATATATTTTCACTTCCGTTTTGCTAAAGGAGGAAGCAAGAACTACATTTATTTCTGATTGACTAATCAAGTTTGTAAATTCAACTGGTCGAATTTTCTAAAATTGTAAGTAATATCTTGGGAAAGCTGTGATACATAAATGCACTGCTGCGTACGCGTCTGATTCTTACTCTGTCAAAACTTATTTTTTTGTTAAAATAAACGGTTGCGCTAAGTTATTTTTTTTGTATATATGTACCTATGTATGTATTTAGTAATTTAATTTAGTACCTAGTGTAAATAGTTGTATTATAATATCAATTACCAGTTTAAGGTCCATTTGATTATGTCTTCATTTAGAGTTTCGTAACTTCAGTATCTTTCAATTTATCATTACGTCCATTCGTGCCATAACTCACATCTGAAATGATTGGACTGTAGTAAAGCTATCTCTGTAACAATAATAACTGCTACATTCTTCTTACATTCGCCAATTTAACTAATTCAAACGCTAGTATTGAAGGAAACAGTTTCCTCCTCGCTTCCGTAGGTGGAGACGCCCTACCCTGTCATCAGTTAGTCGGTAAATGGGTTGCGGTGGCATGTTGCTAACCGTTTAGAGTTCGCAACTGTTTTGTTGCAGTTTCCTTAAGTTATCCGCACCTAGATAGATTACTTTTAACTTCAGTCTAGTGGAAAGAAAGAAGGGTGCCTTTTATCCTGCAGTGGAATACTAAAGGCTAATAATTTTGTATCTAACTTCTGCAGCACTTGAATGCAGCAAGAAGTCAATTCAGAATTCCAGTGACAGTTTATTAAGAAGATCCATTAGACGTTTTTGCACTTGGGACTCAAACTCATCAACGTTCAAAATCAAACATTGTTTTGTTAACTAAATTCGTTATTATTAGCGTATTTTTACTACATTACTCAGAAACCAAACAGCTGGATCACTATCTGTCTTATACACTAAATCTTTTAATCCACCATCAGCATTTTGAGCTTGAAAATACAAATACATTTGATACCTTTCCCACATAGCCGACCAATCTCTCTCACACACACGTATGTATACTTTCCACCACATAATTATCTACGCATAAATAAATCTACCACTCGAAAAAACACAGACTATTCCGTTCAAAACAGTCTTACTATTTCTGGAGAGCATCCAACGTTTGTAAACATTAAAACTTCCGGTGTTTCCATAAATTGTATGAATTATTATAAGAGTATGGCGTCTGGTCAGTGTTTCTTCTTACTGTAAGACTGGGTTAGACTTGGTTATAATATTTGTATTGTTGCCATGGTTACCAGGGAGAGAAAGTATGGAGTGTGTCGGTTACTTTTCAGCTGAAAATAGTATCTTTTGCGTTTTGTGTCGTAAGAAGCGATTAGGGGATTAAGAATATCACGTGTACTTTAGCGTAGCAATGATTACATCATACTGCGGAAACCAGGGCTTTCAGGGGCTTCACTGTAGTTTCGTAGTTACTACATATGAAACGCGTTTGCTAAATTATGTATTAATAAACAGCTGTTATTGAGTTCCCTTTTCAGTATTAATTAATATGTAGGTAATGAGAATTTAAGCGAATTTGCTTTTTGATTGTAACGTTTCGGTTTAATTCTCGTTACTAGTTATATATCATCCATGTAACGCGATAGTTTAATCAGTTAGTGCCTACATACATTCCATTTTGAACGTTGATTAAATGTTCATCGATGCCTTGTAAAATAAAGTAATTTTAAATATGTAGAAATAAAAAATCTGCTCCTCTTTCGGAGCCATGTTGAGTTTCATTTATTCATACAGACCCAAGAATCCAATAAAAGATGCGCATTGACATTCCACGGCTGTGACCACTTTCAATAATGGGAAACCCGAAAACAGTGGCGGAACTGGGGAAAAGGTACAGAGTGATGAATAAAAAGTCAGGAAAGTGCTGTAATTTTTGGGCATCCCTTCAAGTTTCATCAAAATCTATGCCATTATACTTACCTGTCTATATCTTCCTGTAGCTACTCATTCTCTCAACGTCGAAGGTACCTTTAATATCGCCTTAATTAATTACACCTAAATTGCCACTTTGTTCCATACCACTTTGTGAATGAGTAATTCTAAGTAATTAAGTCAAGTCATTTTAGCAAAAATATCGTTTATCGTGAAGGGAGGAACTGAAAGGTCGAGATTGATTCGGAAGGAAATAAAATTATGATCTATTAGCTATACGATGATGATGTATTAATTTGACTGTCTGCTGAGACTGATCCCAGGAAAGGGCTATTGAGATTTCCATAAGAAAGTTCTCAGTAGAAACCTTAGGGGCTTAAGTCTATTTAGTTTTGGACAGATTTTGTATGGTATATCTGTCAAAAACTCACAATGGAGAGACCATTGCAACGTTTGTAAATTAGTAGACTTGGTCCCCTCGTCTGGGCCATTTTGCCATGGCAACAGGCTCGCCCACTAAATGAGACTTAAGTATATGACATCGTGAAATGTGGGTTCACTGTAGGTACACTTTATAACTCTGAGGAGTAATGGTGTACTTACGTAATGATAATAATGTTGAATTGTAGATGATGTGTTAATTTTCACCATTTTGTACTAGCAGAGTAAAATGATAAAATTTTAGCTATTTGCAAACTTTGTCCCGATATTTAAATTCTTGTCGTAAGTAGATGGTGACTGAGCTATTTCCTGAATAAAGGCTCGTACAAAAAGACGCGATATCGCAGCGGTACCTTTGTCGACAAAGGTACCGCTGCCAGTCGCGCCCGCGATATCGCGTCTGTTTGCAAGAGCTTTAACGTCGTCACGCGACGTAACTTCGGGTAACACTGCCATTGAAAGTTACTCGTGCATAGCTGCAATATTGTTGATGATGTCAATGTTCGTAACTGAGGATTATTGACTTCCTTTTGGGTAACCACCATTTTGTTTACCAAGCTTTGTGAACTTCCTAAGTATAATCGCGATTCTTTTAAGTAAACCTTTATAAACACTGTTGCTCATATCGTAAACGAACTGCAAATGCCCGAAAATTTTGAATATTTCCGCTCCCATAAATTGTAAAACACTACAGCTGAGTTAAAATCGCTTTAAATACGGTTTTACAACACGAAACTAAACAGGTGTCTAGAAAACAAATCGTAGCTAAAATATTTTCCCTTCTTATATTTTCCTCACGATTTTTATCGTCTCAACGTGAAATATGATGTGTCTTTGTAGATTTTTATGAGCTTTCTTTGTTTGCCGGTCGCGGCGTCCACGGAAAATAACACGATTCTATACACTTCTCACGCTTGTGATGAGTCTAAAGGGTAAACACGACACGAGATTTATTGTACCTACTAAGCTTAAAATGATCATCTTCCGACCATGACTTTCTGTCATAGATTTCCTCAAGAAAAGATTCTGGTTCTCTTGAATATATATCCTGTGATCTTACCAGTCTTACTGGTTAATATTTCGCATTATAGATTGTGGTCCCCATTCTAGACTTAGCATATAATAATAATATGGTGTAATTTACAAAGATCGCTTAGTATATATTTTTTATATATTCTAACGTTATTATTTTTGTTTCAGGTAAAGCATATCCTAGTTCGGCTTCATCTTTCTAAAATTTGTAAGTGGTTCTTGTTCTGATGAAGGGGTTTCGATATCGGGGTTCCGTTCTTCAAGGATGCAAATTTAACTAATGTTGTTCGGGTCCCTTTACTACGGGCTACGTTATGATTTTTTTTTAACTTAAAACTGACCTATCGTTTTTATCGTTCACGGATTTCGTCGAAATTATCGATCAAAATTCCCCCAACTTCTATTGTTATTCAAGCAAAACAATTAAAGTGAGATTACATCAATCCATCTATCTCGTCGCGTGCAAGCTCAGTTAAATCAATGTCTATGACAGTTTCCCACGCATCTCCTGTTCTCTAATCACACTAAATTGTTCTGTTACGTCGTCTGTGTGAATCTCCGGTCACTGGTCATGAATGCACGTTTTAGAAATTGTCTCTTTTACTTGCGATAGCAAAACACATAATATTATTAATAATGATGCATAATTTGCTATAAGTTGGCGCACCTTAGCTTCTATGCTTATGGTCGCGGATAGATATAAATTGTTTGACCCAGAAGCTATAAGTTGTCTAGCTGTATTGATAAACCCAAAGAAATAGCACTTTGGAAGCCACGAGCTAGAGTCAACCATGACAAAATAGTTATTCATTCAAAAAAATAACATTCCAGGTTTGTGGGAAGCATTCTACGCGCTTGGCATTCTAGAATGTCCAACGTAGTAGTAACCAAATCATTCGGTCCCGAGAATGTCAGAGCGTCCATTTTACGGAGCCTTTAACCTAATATTAGTTGTACAGACAAGCACACGCCTGTGATAACATTCTGACTTTGACAGCGCCTTTACATCATAGCAGTAGGAACGATTTTCGTAGTTGCTACTGACGTGTCTACTGTACCACTGCGAAACTGTTGCACAGAAATTCGAAAGCTGCTCCTGACTTTGATCTCTATGCAACCCAGCTTTGTACTCTGCTAGATGGGATCCAGCTATATACTCTATAAGTCTACAAGATAGATGCAAGTAACTCACTAGACTGGCAGGCGTCCATACCCGGCATAATCTCCTTTGTAATCCTACAGTAAAGCTTCGTTACTAAAGCCGTGTTACATAAAATGAAAATGTACTAGATTAACTGTTGTAGTCTCGCTAGCTCGTTTTTAATTTTGTTTTTCCAACTAAAGCTGTTATTTAATCAGTACATTTCCGTCCACTTCTGCATTACTCATTTTTTAAGTTACATTTATTTAACTTGGTTCAGTTTGTTCTCTATCTTTTTCATAATTATATCCTTTTCTAATTAATCGATTGCACTGTGAGGTTTTCGATTATGGCCCTCTTCTCTTATACTTAAACAATAATCTATTAAATAATTTCTTGTGATAAAAACAATATCCACATTTTTATCAGCATTTAAAAACGACGGATGTCATGGCACATCTTAGCACGCTCTTTAATTAAAGTACTCTATTTCAATTAACTTACAGTTCATAGAACATTAATTAACGCTAGAAACCCAATGTTTGTTTTTCCAATGTTTATTAATGTTCTATGAACTGTCCTCAATTTCCTCGCTGTTATAACTTCCGTGGTTTTATGTCCATATATCGTTCCATTTCCAGAAGATATTAAATAAATTTGTACATTATGACGGGACTACGTATTCTGTTCGTTATTGCCAATGGCGAGATTATTGAATTGTCATTAATTTTTTTGCCTGTATATGGAATGCTGAATACCTTATACACTGTTTGAAAAAAACTGACCGTCTATTATCCTGTGGTCATACAGAAACTAAAGACACGTAGTTGGAACACTATTTTTCATTAACTAAATATTTCTTCATGAAATCTTCTTCACCATATGATTTGTCACAGTCCATTCACGATCTGTGTCCTAAATGTCAACTTCGTTCATCGAATTTATCGACAAATCTGAACGACCAACTCGTGCCGCCATGATCCGTGTGATTACGTACTTCAAACATATTCTCATGTACGTCAACACTCGATCGTGCATACGGACCCAAATGATGCAAATGATGCCGCCTCGAAATTTACAATTCCACGCAACAGTTAGCCTTAAACCGCAGGATATAAGGCTTAAATTCCCATAAGGATATCACGAAAAGACACTTGGGATGTGAATCCACTTTCCTTGATTGGTAATTCGATCAGCGAGTAGGGAAAGTGCAGGATATGATGGCGATGAACCTCATGTCTTGGACGACGGCGTCAAGGGGACATTTTGAGGGTGACGTATAGGGGCTGCCGATATTCAAATGTGGTTGGATTCAATTTGCAGAACTAATAGGGCGCTCTAGCTAATAATAAATTTGTCTTTTTATAAGATGGGATTTTCTATTTCCATGCTGTATTTTTATAGGGTTACAAATTGTATGCGGTGTTTATTCAAAGTGTGATCAATGCAGTTGAAATAAATGTAAATAACTTCTGAAAGGAAGCGAAAAACCCGTTATATGATTCCACAATTTCCCGATTCATTCATTCATTAGCTGATTCAGAATGATGTAGAATTTTAAATCAACTCTGGCTTTGACCTAAATAATAAACCGTTATGAAAATCCACATGTATATCAAATATCAGCACTCCAAAACTAGTCACATATTTATCATCAGCTAGATCAATAACGTTTGATATACTTTCTCGGTCTACAATTCGCGAATTCTCGTTCCAAATGCGTTGGTAAGGAAGTCGCGGCGGTAACAATAGAAGGAGTCAATTGAACCTCGTCTGGCCGCAAACCGCGAGACCGATACTAACGGGTTTGTGATATTTGATAGCTTGGATTTAGCTTGAAGATATTGTGACTACGAGGTATTTCTTTGGTGACCAAGACTGTCAATCCGGTCAGTTGTCACTCTGGTTGAGACAAATCAAAATATATCATTCAACAATCTAGCATTACAAGATGAATCTATCAAAGACGAGCGTATCAATATATAATTAAAAAAACTGGCGTCAATCGTATGATGTCTGAGACCGATTGATGCGAAACTGTGAAACAAAGTGACCGATTGATGCGAAACTGTTTTTGTTGCCTACCCTTGTTTTCTTTCTGTCAGAATAGGATACTCAATATCTTTATTGCTTTAGCATGTGTGTGTGATGTGTGTGTGTGTGTGTGTGTGTGATGTGTGTGTGTGTGATGTGTGTGTGTGTGATGTGTGTGTGTGTGTGTGTGTATGTATGTGTGTGTGTGATTCTTGGTAGTTGTGAATGAACGCTTGATCACTTTGACATTTCCCAAGCACTTTCCACTTCCAGGCTAGTCCAAAGGTGGCCTAGTATTTTACACGGAACATGCTATCTGACCTTCACAAACCGACTAGTGCAAGCAATAATGTACCACAGTAATTCAAATAAATTTCAAAACCAACATAGACTCAAGGCTTTTCAGCACGATGTATTTCCAGTCGTAGTTCGTTTAATATATTTTTATGGGTCATTCTCATGCAAAGATATTGCAACTGTACTGAAATTACCTCGAAAGCGGCAACCATTTTACTTGCCGTTTTAGAATTCATAGTCACTTCGAGAATTTTCCATGTTCTCTTTAAAAGAAAAATATAAACTGCATCTGTTAGGGCGAGATCGGCTTGATTGATTAATGGGCCAATCTAAAAGTTAGCATCGTTCTTGCTGAAGGCCTTGAAACTTGAACGGTCCATTAAGACGATCAAAAATTGCCAGAAGCCATTTTAGTAATAGGGTTTTGGTTATATTTGGTTTTTTTACATTTACATTTTTTTTTACATTGTAAAACGCAACTGCATGATGCATTTTTTTGTAGGAAGTATTTTGGGCCCATTCTTTACTATTCTTTACTATACCTTATTATACGCTGGTATTTCTTTCGATTGCGTAAATATAATATGAATCATAATTGTTTACTTGTTTCAGGTTTTGTCTCTACATCTTCAATTTAACTTAGCATTAAGTCCGCCTTGTCTGTACCATATAGCCGATATGCCCCAGTAAAATCCTACATTAAAAACGATTCACGTTTTATCCGAACAAAATTGCAGCTTTGTGTTTCAATACAAATAGCAGTATTAAATGGAAGAGTTTCTATTCTTTTGTGTCCTTTCGCTTTTCTATTGTCTTTGCTGGCATTAGCATGCCGCTCTTGTCGCTGGCCATATTATCCAACTCTCCATGCGTATATTATGTGTAATCAAAATTATACTAGATGAGAATTCTTTGTGTCTATGGTTATTTTATTTGTCCGTTTTTATGTTTTGAAATTGCTTTTTGTATTGTATCTTATAACTATTATGTACTATCCCTACTGTACTATTTATGAGAATCAAAACTATAGAAACAAGGTATAGAACGTGGTTGGTTTAGGTAGATAGTAACAAATTATTAATCAATGAAGCTACTGAAGCAAGTTTTAATTTCTCTTAGATATTATAAATTTTTTTTTTCTTTTCGTTTTTAAAACCAACTTTAAGGTCTCTCGCGTCGTCCTACAAGTGATCGATGTTGATTAGATATGTAAGCTCACCAAAAGGAAGCCCTTATACAATTTATCAATTGCTCCCAAAATAACGTTTAGTCTGAAATCAATCAGGCTCAGTGAAGGCAATCTCATTCAATTGGAGCTCGCAACAAATAAGCCTGTAATTTTTCGTAGAAGATCTCCTTTTAATGGGCTCTTAGTAAAGGTAGAATTAAGAATTAAATTCTAAAATATGGGAATTTTTCCATTGATATCTGAAAAGGACAATATTTATGCTTTTGTAATCGTAGAAGTCGAAAGGCCTTTGAATCATGATTCTGTGTAAAAAGAGAAACCGGTCTTAATTAAACATAAGTTAAGATTTACTATCAAAGTTGCCCCGTATAATGAGTTAAATGTAATGTTAAGAGAAGATGGCATAGATGAATTAGATAAGGATTTTTTTCGTAGAGAAAATGTTCGCTGCTTCTTTAATAACTTTATTATAATGGCTTATGTTATTATGACTCGGCTTATGACCAAACAGGTTAGATCTTTAATTAAAATAATCATAAAAAAATCACAGTAAGAAAAGATGCGACGTACTGTGTGAAAGATGACATGGTTAGAAAGACGGTGACAACTGAGATGACGACTAATAGGGAATTATGGAAGAAAAAAACTTGCGCTGACCCCAAACATATTGGTATATGGGCAAGATAATGATTTAAAAGCCAAAGTAAACCAAAAATAGAAAATCTATAAAAACACAAGCTCTGCTATAGCGTAGTAAAATTTGGATTCGTAAACGAAGAAAACGGTCCCGCTATCTAAACAAAACATCACATGCTTCCTTCAGATCCAAACGGTGCGATTGAAGGAAAACATTTATTTTGTAAGGTTTATGTAGGTCGGGTTACGAGGAGGAATCTTGATGAAAACAATACTATTGTTTATTTGTTTACTCATTGGTATAAAATCGATACCGCTTTACGGAACTTTCCTGTAGGGTTTCCAATCTCATAATGAAAATTAACCCGTTTTGTATCATTATTGCTTGTAAATGATGAGTAAATTACAGTAGTCTCGTATTTACTGCCACAATTCAGTTTTTCTTTCTTTCTAACTTTATTTTGATTTGTATTATGTCATCTGCCTCATCTGCCTATCCTTTTCCCAATTATGTTGGGGTCGGCTTCCAGTCTAACCGGATGCAGCTGAATACCAGTATTTAACATGGAGCGACTGCCTATCTGACCTCCACAACCCAATAACTGGGTAATACGATACCCTTTGGTAAGACTGGTTGTCAGACTTTCGGGCTTTGACGACCCGTAACGACTGTCCAAGATCCACAAATGTCAGCCGGGACCAATGGCTTAACGTGCTTTCCGAGGCACGGAGGAGTCTCGGTATGTAAAGATGGTCACCCATCCACGGACCAACCCCGGCAAGCGTAGCTTAACCTGATGGGTCGACCCGTACGACTGTTATTACGTAGCCACGAGCTCCTCCTAATTTGATTTGATTTGTATTATGTAATTTGCTTTATTGTCGACGACCTGTGTTCCATCTTGTTCATTTGAGTCACTCCCAGTAGTCCCAGAGCCAATTGTTGTGCTATTTCTAGGGAATCCGGAATAAAGTGGTTGATACCATTGCTATTTAGATAAATTGTAGCTGCAATTGTCCTCTTAAAATTGCGATCAAAACAAAGTAATACATTTTACCCAGAAACCGTTTGAAGGGTTATCCGAAAATATTCGCGATATCTCAAGTGTTTTCGGGTAGGTACGTTAAACTTTAAACTCGATATTTTTGGAGCAACGAACTCATTATATCGTTTGTATGACGATTATAAGCATTGTTTGCTTTTTTCTGAATTTTGTGGGAAGATGGTTTTTGAATTATTTTAATATAAAGCGTTTATGAGGTTTTTCATAGAGAGATTTTGTCGCTGTGAGTACCCACTTATTAACTACTGTTAAATTCATAACTACATAAGTGATGACAGATTGTGAGATGATGATGATGAGATTAATAAGTCTTTAGGGGTATGAGGAACAGGGTGTAAAGTTCACTCATCCACCATAGAAAAGGGAGGATCCTCCAACCAGACGGGTGTTGTGTCTGGCGGGCAACTGCCCAACGATTGATGTTGGGTTCTCGTATATATGTCCACTGCACGGTAAACTTTAATTGCGCAATGCAGGATTTATGTGACGTCTGTCTGACGTCAGGTCTTTGATGCGTAGTTCGCATGTGGCGATGTAGATACCGCCACAAGTCAGTCAAATTATGCATTAATTGTATGTGATTTAACGAATAAACGATTAATTAAAAACTATTCTATCTTAATTACAAACACATAACATAACGCTAAACCTAGAATCGTCCATACATGCTGACATATTTAGTCAAACCTGTAGAAGTTTCGTTCTGCTGAGAATATTGTTGATATTTTATTTCCCATTTTGTTATTTATATTAACATACTTTTCAATTTCAATTTTTATTAGCATGCGAAGAAAAGCAGCTGCCGGAATTAAATCAAAACGACTTACAGGAAATTACGGAAACCCACAGTTTTATATCCCATAAAATATTCCACCAAAGGTTCGGACGAAACTGCCATAATTCTCTGTCACCATAAACTTCCATAAGTCCGCGTCCATTTACCTATCGAGCGACAATTTAAAACAGATCACGATCCACGGTGTTTCTGGAATAGAAATTGCGTGGTATTGCTCGTAAATCGTCGGCAATGTAAAGCATTCGATGTCTATGCCACAAAATAAAAAGGTATAGAAGGCAGGCTCCATACGAGTTAAAACAGGCGCATGAACACTAAGACCGTTCGTCCACCACACCGTGAACTGGTCGTCAATGAGAACTAGGTGACGGCGCCGAAGTAGCGATACCTATATTTAAGCACATGTAAAATGGTACATAAATATTTTTTTTCTTGTTGTAATTTTATTATGTTAGATTATAAGATGAACAATAAGTCCTCTCTACCTATACTTATTTTGCTGTGCCCGACAGGGTCCACGATTGTTCATACGCAAATGTTTACCACCTAAGCAAATACATTGTGGAATGCAATAAAGAATTGAAATTGAAATATTTATTATGACCGCATGTCCACCGCACGCCACAGGACGTCACGTTCTTCGGTTCGAAAGATCTCATTTTTCGTCGACGTCCCGTTGACGGTGCCGATGCCGGTGGACAAAAGACGATAGATGCGTACGTACGGCGATCTCGGTCAAATGCCATTCATGAGTACGCTTGCACTCGCTATACGTGAAGCGCGTCTGTGTGCGTGCATTTTCGCTCATTGTATAGAGTCAACCTTCTGCCCTATCTATTTTGTGTCAATGCATCATTCTCTTGTCGATTGCTTACGTGACTTTCGGTTCCATTGTTGTATTGGATCACGAATGCTGGGGAAAGTCTGTCTCGGGACATGCCTTGGATGTGTTTGAGATATTGGGCGGTTTTATCAGTGTGACGCGGATTAGGGATTGATTTCGAGATTGATGACAATTGATCATCTAGTAAGGAAACAAGGATTTGCTGGTTTTACGGTGGACAAGATGTATGTCATACGGCTCCAGCGAATCGGTGTCAGACAGCATCTGTTTGGCATTATTGCTGAAATGAACCTATTTGGTGCGGTCACACTAAATCCATTTTTTTTTCTAACGGTACTGTGCCAAATAACCCTTTTTTTGTCATTCTTTCTTCGGACCACAAATGCTTTTGGGGCCTTGTCGAATCAAATCCTTACTAATATTATAAATGCGAAAGTAACTATCTGTCTGTCGCGCTTTCACGCCAAAACTACTGAACCGATTTAAATTAAATTTGGTACACAGATAGTCTAGAGCCTGAGAAAGGACATAGGCTACTTTTTATCGACATACCACGCGGGCGGAAGCTAGTACTTATTTTGGTTCATAAAATTCTACGCTAAACCCAACAGCCAACTTCCTCTTGAATTTAAACTGACACCAACATAAAGATGTCTTTGCGTCTTATCTAATTGGAACCCGAAACCGCCGAACTTTGACTACCTCCTAGGAGTATCCCTGTAGTAATAAAATTCGGAGACTCAAATTACAGAAGTTTTCCCTTTGAGGAGCGCAGGCGAAGCATGCTCAAAGCAGTAATAATATACAGATGAGTAACAATGTAACTTTATTACATTATTCAGTTATACGTGACCTTTTACCTGGCACGTTGAAATTAGACGTGGCTTCAGTGGTGCCAATGCACCTGATGTTGTTGCACCATTATTTTTATTTTTTGGTGGGAAATCTTCAAATGACTTCTCCCGCTCTGGGCGGAGCGGAAGGGCCTGTCAGACTCTTACTGACTAAAACCCACCCGTGTTTCTTTAGTTGCCTGTTGTCAGGGTCCCGGTATCCCTTTCGGATTTCAGCAATTCCATCCTAACGATCTTTAAATCATCAAATAATCTGGTATAAGTGTAACCAAATACGGAACGCGAACCATGTTGTTGCACCCTGGTAAAACGAAAATCTCTTTTCTTTTATAAAAGCGAAGTAGGAGCGAGTTCTTTATTTTTAACTTCGAGATAATCAATTAAGTCTGTTTAAAAAACTGCAACCCTTCTATGCTGTAATAGAAGACATATATGAATACAGAACACAATGATTTGGATTAAATTTGGCACAAGGGTAAACCTTGATCTGGAAAAGGACATAGGCTACTTTTCAAACTGGATCGCAGATGAAGTCGTGTGCCAAATTTAATCCAAATCATTGTGTTCTGTAATAATAATCCTTCTACGAAGGTAACTGCTAATGGAACTCAGAAGCGTTTCTCATTGTAGATTCTAGTAAAGCTTTCATAGCATACTATGGAAACTACTAGAAGACCGATTCCAATTTCTATTTGGATTTTGCTACCGATGTCTTTTTTATCTATTGGAACTCGATATTTTTCTATTTTTCCTCTATCAGAACATGTTGCTCGGGTCTCGATTTTTTGCTGAAAATATGAGAGGTTTCTGTTTCACGGAACTTTTTTGGGATGTTTTTTGTTTCGTTTTGGCTGTGCCTCTATGGCAAGGTAGCTTGTTAGTTTTGATCAGTGAATCGTTAGGCTGAAGCCTGAAGGACAATATCATGTTAGGGTTTTGTGTGTATGTTAATTTCTGTTTCCATGTTTATGTGGATGCCTCCTTAGTGAAAATTCACAACATAGATTTTTTTACCCAGATAGGAAATTGAGTTGGAGTTCACAACAAAATTACGTCACATATTTTTTAATAATATGTATTTATTGTAAGTTAAATGTATATCTGGAAACCAAGGGGTCTGTAGTCTAACCAAGGGGTATCGTATTCCCCAGTTACTGGGTTGTGGAGGTCAGATAGGCAGTCGTTCTATGTAAAATACTTTTCCCAACATAGTTGGGAAAAGGCTAGGCAGAATGATTGATTGAAATGTATATCTGGAAAATAAACCTTCATTTAAATTGTTGATTGTTTAATCACCAAATAAATTGGGATAAGGGCAAGAATATTGATGGCTTGTTTAATTAATAATCACACTACCCTGATCTCCCCTAGATTTGTTAGGATCCACGTCAGATGCAAATATAATTAAATTTTACATAGAGTTCTCTCGCAACTCTTGCAACTAACGGACCATTTATCCTAAGTTTTATGAACCGGCAGCGCTATTTTTCTTCCATTCCACTGCACGTCTTCAATCTTCATTTCACATCCAATATTTATACAGCCCAATATAGCATAGCATTCGGAGGTCATGCTATAGCCCGTAATTGCCCTTCCTCAGTTGAACCACTTAATTCCAGTTATAGATCATCTTGACACACATACACATAGGCTGGTAACTCTAGTGGTAGGTCAAGCATATGATCTTGTTGTACGCGATCTTAATGGTTCTGCTAATTAGGAGTATGTTTGATTCAAAAAAGTTCGATAGTTTGTTTACCGTCTGACAATTATAGCGATTGATTAATTTCAATATTTTGCGCAGAAAGTTGCTATCTGCATTGCTATTCTGTAACCATCTCACCGTGAATACTTAGGTGAAGTGAGCGTGGAGTGAGCTGTCAATGTCATCGATATCTACTGATGCTAAGGCGGTGACAGTTCACTTTAAGCTCACTTTACCTAAGTTTTCACGGTCAGTTTTTTAAAGAGTAGTACAACTGATCATTTTATTTGAAGTGATTAAGGAATCAAAATCTGTTCCAATTAAAAAAAAAGCACTGCTTAAATTGTAAGTTTTACCAACTGTTTTGTGTTTTTTTAAACAATTTTAGTGTTATCTATCACCAGACGAAACCGGGTTTGTATATTTTTTCTCATACAAGTGAATCATTGTATTGTTTTGAGTGAAATAAAGTTTCACTAACCGTTTATTTAGACAGCTGATTGGGATATCAAATCATGCTTTCAATCATTTAACAGCTGTCTATAACTCTATAGAGTGACATAATCTACTGTAGCTCAGAACTCTTTTTTTTTTGCTATGTTGTCAACTTAGAATTTAGTCAGGCAAGAATGAATTTCATCACCATGACAATTGATTAGGTATGAATGACGTTTAAAATATCATTGATTCATGAATGAATACACCCACCTCATCGCGGTTTTATCTGTACAACAGGAAATGTCATGACAGGATGATCTGAATCATATTTTTTATAAATAATATAAATAAATATAAGTATTTTACTGGCGATAAAAACCTGGGACCACCCATCAATTCCCGTCGATGTCGATGGAAAAACCTCTTACATAATAGGTATAGTAATAATTATGATGATAAGAGAATAGGTAGCAGAATCCAACTGTATTCAAGTAAGTACGCTACGCGAATCCAATTCGAGTAGCGGAACATGACGCGAGTCAGTACAATTGTACTACTGCGGTTTCGCTACTATGGTTTCGCGGTGGAGGTGTGTTACCGGCGTGAATATGTCAATTATTATGGGATTAGGAAGAGAGAGCTCCATTCGGGGGTGCATGCGAATGTACGGGTGTATCTCCTGGGTCCCCAACGCATGGTGGTAGTAGGAACCGTGAGGTTTTAGTTGGTAGGAGTCCGGCATGACTCTACGATCTCCCTAGAAGGAGGGCAGGGAGGGGAGAGGATATCCTCATAGCAAAAAATAACAGGGTAAGATTAAGCGAGTGTCTCTGGACCCACAAGTGGTTTATAAAGCGAGTTAAAGGCAACTACACATTATGTGAAGAGTCTTCTATCTGCCAAGACGGGTTATAAGGCTTATATTCCCATAATTATTCATTATTAAGCCTAGTACGGGATGTCTACAGGCTAGCATTAATGGCCATAACGGTATTGTTTTTATCTGGTCAGCAGGAAGTCGACGAAACGATCTCATAACTGTCGATAGAGATGTAGGATGCTGCGTCTTGACGGAAGCGCGTGTACACGAAGCAAAAACTATCGCCGTGTCGACGACCTGCTAGTGATGAGGTGCTGTCGATGTTTTGAAAGAGAGGAAGAAAAGATTTTATTTTAGGAATATAAATAAAACAAAAGAAACAATAATCCTGTACGAGACCATAACCTCCTTACTAATAAATGTTGCATGTCTGTATAGTTTTTGTCTTCTTCTTTCGAAAGTCAAATTACTAACTATTGAAAGAGAGAAATCGCTGTGTAAGTATTCACCTGATGTAATACGTTTATTAGTTTGGCTATTCATTCAGCAAAGTGCTGCGTTGTTTAAAAACATTTGTTGTGACTGTTTTCTGATAGCATAATACCTACCTTATGAAATAATTCATCGACATGGGGTCATCTGAAGTTAGTAATGGGATCACAAATTGAAGAGTTTTTGAAGTCTCGAAGGTGGTCGATAATCGATTAACTATAACCTTTCAAAACTTATAGTATAAATAATTCATAGTTCGTTCATGGACTTAACTCATTTATTATTTAGTAGTGGTAAAGCTGCTTGGGAAAAGGGTATTTCTAGCCAAGTATAAGGCTTTATTTGCCGCTAAGGGGCTATGGGTAAATTTTATTTAAGCGCACAAATGTGAGTACACTGTTTTCTACCAGTCAACCTTTAGGCGATGCAGAGATAATCAATGGTAGGTGCAATAACGAAAAATTGTAGGCGAAGGACACATTTCAATTTTGTCTCAAAGGTTAGCAATGCAACTAAAAACCCATTGATTTTGCAGTTTTCATCAGATGCGATTGCAAAAGCGAATAGGTCTAGTTTGTAAGTAATTATTTATAACATTTCATTATTTTTAATTATTTTGTACCGCTATCGTAGCGTAGCATCACTATTGTGGTCGGTGCGTGACAGAGTGCATCACGAGCTAAACCACAATACAAGATGGGACAGAAAGGCAACTTTTAGCAGTAATGGACAATAAGCTTCTATAAAATAATACGCCTGTAAACTTATTAATGTTCTCTTAACCACTACTGAGCAATCCAAAGGGAATATCGCCTAAATTATCATGCATGACAAAGATATCCGATGACCCCTTTCTTACTTGTGATTATTTACGGTGTTCATTAAGTGTATTTGTTTTGGGAAAGCCACAGCAAAACGGCAGAAACGCTGTTACAGCCAACTTCTGCCTTTGGTCCAGCGCCCTTGCTGACCGGTTAATAATTTGAGGTATTCCACCTTTAGCACTGACTTCAACGCCACTTCTCCGAACAGCACTTCAGCACTTCCACTAATAGCACTGAAACAAAATTGTTTTATTTAATTGCCTTTCCTAAGGCATAACCTATTCTTATAATTCGTGCCGATACTTGAGTCAAAGATGGAGGAGCTCGTGGCTATGTAATAACAGCCGCACGGGTCGATCCATCAGGTTAAGCTACGCTTACCGGGGTTGGTCCGTGGATGGGTGACCATCTTTACATATCGAGACTCCTCCGTGCCTCGGAAAGCATGTGAAGCCGTTGGTCCCGGCTGCCATTTGTGGATCTTTGACGGGTCGTCAGAAGCCCGAAAGTCTGACAACCAGTCTTACCAAGGGGTATGGGTATAACCCAGTCACTGGGTTGTGGAGGTCAGATAGGCAGTCGCTTCATGTAAAATACTGATATCTAGCTGCATCCGGTTAGACTGGAAGCCGACCCTAATATAGTTGGGAAAAGGCTAGGTAGATTGACTTGAGACAAAGATGCCAAAATGGACCTTCTGTGTTTCTCTATTCCATGTTATCGACTCACCGGACTGTGTCTAGCCTGCTTGCTCCTGCAATGTTTATGTTGCTTAATTGATGATTTAACACGGATTCATCGCTTCTGAAATAATCTGGGAGTAAAAAAAGAATGTAGATCACCTTCTTATACACGCAGCTAAATTACATGGCCTAGTAATCTGTCATTCTTTGAGTGATTTGTTCATAATTTGTTGTTAATGATTCTGCACTAATTGGTGCAGTTATTCTGCAATTTAGACGACTATGATACTATGATGATATTTCTTCTATCGTATCGATGTCATGTATTAAATTATCAGCCTATACGCACAGTCATTTTATCAACGTTTACCAGGGCATCATGTGGAACTAGTAAGGCTATTGTAAATTCACACAATATGGAATGTTTGAATCGGTATCATTTGGTCATGAGTATGGAACTCGTAGTCATAACATAACAAACACACCAGTCACCGCTAAGTTTTCTCATAATTATGTAGATTTTTTTTCTGACCGGTGTAAGTTGATAACATTTAGTTTGCGTCCTCACTTTCAGCATTGTGCTCTTGTGTTAGTACAGTCACGTAACTTGGCAAGAATCGTAGATGCGCAAAATTCGTTTTCGCTTGATTTTCATAATATACATGCTCAACAATAAATTATGGCAATAACCATAGAATAATGACATGCAATAAAAGTGAAAAAAAATTTGTTGCACTAAGTGTACATGCGCTAACATAGTCCCAATATTCCAAAACCTTGCCAAGTTACGTGCCGGCAACTATACGATTTATTAAATGAAAAAAAATGTTTTGCAAGAGGAATTCAGCAATATTACTAGCAGAATTGACAGCCCAGGGTTCGTCAGGCGTTGCGGGAATGTCCGAAAGGGATACCGGGACCTTGGCAACAGGCAACTGAAGGAACACGGGTGCGTTTTAGTCAGTAAAAGTCTGATACGCCCTTCCGCTCCGTCCAGAGCGGGAGAAGTTATTTGATGATTTCCCACCCTCAAAAAAAGTAAGGTTTTTCAGTCGGTATGTATTTTTGTCACTACTAGATGCTGTATCAATTCATCCCACATCCCATGATACTTTTAAGTTGAACCGATGCTTGTACCTGCTCACGCGAAACTTCCTAATTTACCAAAAATCCAGTCACGGCCATTTGCTCTCATCATTTCCTATACCCTACCATTTCACAATATGACTGTGCAGTAGGAGTGTCCCCTTGCATGGTCCTGACGTAGGGTGACACAATAGCATGGATGTATGAGAGAGAGTGCGCTTTGTGTTCGAGCATTGGCCTGTGGATGCTTTTGTTTCCGAAAATATATATCGAGAGATTTTTTTTTTCAACTTTTTGATTGCAATGGTAATGTACGTTGGCGTAACATTCGATTCTAGTGCGTTCTTATGTCTTCTACTACTAGAAGACCTATAGGCAAGTTCATGTCAGGTGCAAAGTATATGGTAAGTAGATGTTACATTCAAGGGGTCCATTGAATGTAACATCTACTTACCACATAAGTGCAATAAAATATTTGATTTCGAAATACTTAAATTAATCTCTCTCTCTTCCTAGCTATATATCCCACATGGTGCTGGAGTCAGCCTTCCCGGTCTTTCTCTTCCACTTCGCTTTATTCTCGATATCGTCTTCGGAGACCTGACACTCTTTCATGTCCTTTAGCACTACAGCCTTCCATCTTGTTTTGGGTTTGCCTCTGGGTCTTGGACTGGGAATGGAAAGTTGTAGTGCCAAGTTCCCTACGTATTCTGGCGGCCTCCTTTTCACGTGACCATACCAATACTTATATTAACAATAATTATATTATAAATTCTAAGAGCTATTGTAATTTAGCTTTCCAGCCATCAGAGAGATCGTTTTACGGGCTGTTTTGGGCACGCTAGTGCAATCAGCAACGTGCACCGAACGAACATTTAAAGTTCGTTTTTAAACCCGTAGACTAATTTGACAGGTGCAAATGTCAAACTCCAAATTGAAAAAACAAACTACAATCATTTGAAATGTCAAATTAGTCTACGAGATTAAAAACCGAACTAGATATCTCCATTTGAAGTGACGTCTCAATATCCTATATCCACAATAAAGCCCATTTAGTACCCCATCAGATCAACACATTAGTTCACTACAGAAGCTCTGTGTTCTAATGAATTATGTCATTCATGAGAGCTCGTAGATAAGCGTTCATTAATGGGCGGTTCAATTTAGGTTAATAACACCCAGCGTTTAAGGTCAGGTCTGAATTGATTCGGGGGCTAAACTTGTTAGTGATGGGCTGTCATATATTAAATGGGTTTTGAGAAGTTTATTATTGTTCTTTTGGTAACCGAATGCAGGATCAGACTATAAAATATGAGAAGACGATCGAAGCTTCGAGTTAGAAAGTAGCACTCATAGCGTACTAGTAGCGCTTATTGATTCGTGGGTTTAACTGTTATGGTAAGTGGGATCACAGGGTTTTTATTAAGGAGAGATCAGATTACATTCAACGCTATGTAATCAGCTCAGTCTTTTACTCGACAGCTTTACCAAAATGAAAGTAGAACGTGATGGAAGATTGCATTTTACCAATTCGATTGTAGGCGGGATTAGACCATAAACCTAAGAAGAAGATAACTGTTCCAATTCAGGCCAGAAACCCCAGCAAATTTTGGTGAAGATTGACTGGTGCGATGCTAAAATACTATTTATAAAAGAAATGTCGGAGCTCGTGGCTAAGTAATACTAAAACTTTTTAAAATCTTTTAATGAAAATAACGTTTGTTTTTGTTGATACTCGGTCATTTATTTTTATATCTAAGTCAACTTTTTATGAGCACTACTAAATATAGGGCACTCCACAAAATCAAGTAGCCTTTTTAAGGTATATTAGATGCCTATGACCAGGATCGTCATCATTATCGCTAACGCCACTGCTGTACATGATAAGATTTCTAGTAGCAATTTATTTAAAATCACTTTTCCTGGTAATGTTCGCAGTAATAGTTTATCCCACCAAAAACATTTTCATGTAAAATGTTGCTAAGACGAGACCAAGGTTATCAGATCTCATGTAGAGCCAAGCTTCTAACTTTAACCTTAGTCAAAATATGTGACTTGGCCGTTTCGCTCCCGTCACAGGGCGTGAGGTGAAAGTTTTTGTTCACTGTTCATTTCTTTCCTGTTATACAATAGTTAATTAATCATTCATTTAGTTAATTATTTCTCATGTAGGCGATCGGATCGGCAGAAAGATGCACCATAGTATCACTTTCAACATCTTCACATAACTACTATTTATTTATTTATTATAAGGTAGCTTCACAGCTGACAGTAAGTACAACATTATTATTAATCTGAACATTACGCCAATTACGAAGTACACAGGAAAATATGAATACAGAGAGTGACATGTTCTTAATATTAATGTGTGCGTGTGTGTATCTGTGCGGTGTAGGTGCTGTACATGTGTGCGATGTGTGTATGTTTATGTACATGGCTAAACTGGCACTACTGAGCTAAGTGAGTATTAATTTCATAGAATCATATGGTCCAATAATACAATTCTAATAATCACCACACTAAAGGAACATCAACCCACTTATTACGAAACATAGGCACGTGCTCTTCCAAGCCATTACGACCGACGCCGATACAATAGTAACAACTTGAAACGATCTTGGCAAAGTGTCAAATGTAAGTGTCGAGTGTACTATTGTAGAACATGTAACTTGTCGATGGCAGACTTTGGCTCCGTTTGTGTGAACTGTGAAGCTCTTACATATTCGAAATAAAAATGTGCCTGAGGATAACAGACTAAACTCGGTGTGGGACATTTATTGGTGACGGGTCGTATCCGGTGTGAAAAATATGCGTTTAATATGGTTAGCAAGTGCATTTTATATTTATCAGATAGTTTAAAAAAAAAACCATTGGGTACTTGAAGGAATTAAGAGTATATTTATTATAGTGCTCTCGAGAATTTGTGGAAAACACGTTTTGTAAGGTCTCGCCCCAACTGAGACATATCATAGTGTTATCTTAAAAATCTATAGAAATCCAAATGTTTCTTCAGGGATTACAGGCGTGATGTTTTTGTGTTATCCTGTGGACCAAAACCGAACTTGATGAATAGTTCAGACTTAGGAGAACCGATCATATAGCGCCCCAGTATTGCATACGATGAATGGACATCTATACCTTTATAAATATAGGCATAAACTTGGCAAAGTGACAAATATGTCAAGAGTACGCTTCGTAGTACTATACAGACCACGAAGAAACCACAAATATACTGAAATGAGTATAAAAAGAACACGTACAGTGTATAAACAGCCTAATACCGACTTGACGTTTTAAGTCTTAAGATTGGGTATACGGCTTTACCAAAGAAAATACAGGCTAACGTACCGATGAAAAGAAACCTTTTCAAGGATTAGTACAAAGTTACAAAAACTCTAAATACCTTCCAATATTCTGACGGTGAATGAATAGGTTTGCTTCACAGCTTTACAGCTGAGACCCAATTCGACCTCGAAAAGCAACAGCGATGTTCCAATTTAAACTTAGTGCTTGTACTATAACAGGGACTTAGAAACTAGAACAAGGCTAACTATACATATAATAGAACTAGCCTCAGTAGCTTTTAGTTTTAGTTAAAACACACTGCAGCTACGGTTTGGTATCGGGGCTATTCAGAAATCTGTATCGGATTTTAGATGCAAGGAGGTTCTAGCAGTATTGAACATGGTATACAAATCAAAGCTTTTGTTTTAATCTTCGATCGTCTTCCTGGAGACAAGATTCTATCATCAATGGCGTTGTTCGGTGATGAACTTAGGTTTACTACAGAAATTTTAGAACTTGAAATCGATCCCTCTGTTCCAAAAATCTATCACCAGCTACTTTTTCTACTTCTCTTGCGGTACAACTGAAAACAATAACATTATTCCTAGAAATATGGATGTCAAACAAATGTAAGTGACGTGTGTTGAATAATAAATGTCACCCGTCTGTGCTTGTACCGCGGTAACCCTTTGTGTGCCCATCTGATGGTGTTACGCCAAATTGGGATGTAAATGTTGTTAAAAAAAACAAGGCTCCTTTGTTTTGCTGCTCGACTTCCAAATTATGTTTCGTTGGTATGTAATTTCATCATAAACATTTTGGTTTAGTCCTTTTCTGGGCTTCCGTATTACGCTTTGTGACACTGTTATATCATCGTCTACTAATGAAACCGCAAAGCTTCTTGATATTCTCACTACTGTCCACATATTTTTTGCTGCATTATTCTCAGTATCTGGTTTTTCATACAAACGTCGTTGTAGTCTGTTCCGTTTTAAGCCTTGCATTTTGCAGTGTCAATAACTAACACCCGCCAGTGTCTGTCCATTCAAAGTCTATTCAAGCTCAATTTGGGTGCAGACTATTAGTTCCTTCATCTCATATCGTTTGTTGCAAAAGCCGCAAAATTGAAACGTGGACACGTTCCGGCTAGGTTTGAGGCTTACCTTGTCGCATCGGCTAATAGAGATAGCAGGTAAATGACCAGGTATTACTTTCATACTGGCAGTATTGGATGACACCCCTGTTTGTTTATGATTGCCTGGTTTAGATGCAGCTCGATATTCTGGATTATTTTCATGATAGGAGGGTGATTTTAAAATTACTTTGACAATTTCGTCGTCAAGTTTGCAATTTAATTAGATAACACTGCAATCCCCAACATCTTAATGGCCGAAAGTTATATCTGCCATTTTAGTCATAACTTCAGGTAAATGACTTGTCACCGAGACTCACGATTCACATCACAAGCCGCAATTTGCGCAAATTCTTAACCTTATGCCACCTAACATTTAACTTCTATAAATTCTGAATCTAATCGCTCCGTCCTCTTTGGAGCTCAATAAACTAGCTTCAAGTACAGCTTGTAGTTCCACGTTCAGGTCTGCAGACATTCTACCTTCCCTCATATGGGATAACCGCGTGTGACCCAATGTATTTAATTGCTAGTCCACATTCGGTAGCCATATTTGGAATCCTACAGTTGTCTTGTAACGGAATTGCAAGTCCCTTATCTGTTGGTTTATTTTTTTGTGTTTCAATCTTGTTTGGTTCTGTTGGAGGATCGCGGGGATATTAAATTGTTGGAATATTGTTCTTGGTAATAGTGGTGTTTTTTTGTTTGTCGTGAGAACAATAAGTGTTGTGCTTTAGCAGCGTTTCATCCCCCTTTGTGGTACTATGTTATATTTTATTTCGGTAGAAAATCTAGTTTTTCTGTCTTTTAGACCCGTGCTAATTTTATTCCTCTTTATAAAGAGGACAGTGTTTTATTGCTTCAGGATGGTGTAGTTCTAACTTAGGGCTCCCACACAAAACTGCGCATTCGCATCGCATTGCAAAAATCTGCGATTTGTGTGACCGCCCAATCACATCGAACTTACAATTTTACGATTAAATTATGGCCAGCCAAATCTTGCCGAGTTTACAAGGTATTAATTGTGTGGCTGTAACGCCTGTAACTAAATGTAAATATTTTGCTTGTGAAAACTATTACGTGATCAAAAACAGATTTATAACGTCGATGGTACCATCTGGTCTCGGTACTAAGATTTATGGCAGACATAGTAGCGCAAGTATTGGGTAGACTAACGAGTGGCCACACTTTATGGCCAATAGAATTCGCATAAATTATTATCGGATGTACTAAATATTCGTTGGCATTTATCGGATATATATTTGTTTGCTGTATCAATAAGGGCTTTGCACGCGAGGATGTAATTAAATGTTTTCTTTATTGGTTTGTTTTCATCGTTGTGTTTTGTGTTCCTTGCTGGAAATTCTAAAGTGGAATACGTATTTTGCATGCACAAATATTGGAAGACAAACTGTTGCAACGCTTTAGAGAAATTCTGTAACATGCAAAACTGAATACCTAATTATTGGAAAACCCATTTGTTGGAACTGTGAAAGTGAAACACGTAATGTGTGCATTCCTGTGACCAATGTTAATTTTGTCTGTTATGCTGCAACAAATAAATATTCGTCATTCAATCTTTGGCATGTCAAGTGGGGTTGGCTTACGTATACTCGTATTATATCTGTCGTGCTTGCTAAAAATAGATCTCGTCTGGAAGTTATCGTACAGTAAAGTGTCTTTGGATAAACTCTTATCATTGTTGTTTGTGATTTTATTAATATTCCAAATTCTCGTCCCATCTGGCATTGAATTTAATCTGGTTCATATGTCAGTAATTCATTAATTCCATTCACAATCTTTTCCACTAAGTTTTCCTCATTCACGGCTACCGCAATAAACCCTTTTATATATCGGTCACTAAAATTTACAATCCGACTGTGACGTAATACAAATAACGGTAGTACGCGGTCGAACAGACACTTTGGCGCCGCCGAGACTGGCATAGCGGTGCTGTGACCCTTTTGCAAGTGCGCCCAAGTTACAGAAGGCAGCGGGATCTAAAATGCCCATATGTTTGGGAAATTGGGAGATGCTACTGGAATTTATGGTTTGTCCTGTGATCATCAAATGATTTCATCAATTATCTATTTTGCTATTGCACTATTTCTCTATGTAATCGTATCACATGATTTAGGTTTAGCTTTGTAGTTTCTAGTCCTGCTTTTGAAGGTGAACTTACTTAGCTCACTTTGTTCTAACAGAACAAAGTGAGCTAAGTAAGTTCACACAGTTCTTAGGTTATGTCGACTATACGAATATATCTAGTAAATGTTGTTGTTTTCTTTTTGTCTTGTTCGTTCTCCCTTAAAAGGGTGGGCGAATTTACACGATGCTTTCAAATGTGAATCATAGCTAAGCTTTCGATTCGTACCATTTTTACTTATCAATGTGTCTATTTAGTGCTCATACATTCGTGTATTTTAGCATAAGTGCATTTCACAAATACACGGTTGTGCGTTGTCGACGGCTGCAGTTGCCTCTGCAGTTGACGCGTGCCGTTTGTTTGTTTGAGCATTAACTGCCACGCTCTATAGCACTTTGTTAAATGAGTGTAGGCTCTCCTCCATCTTTCATTAAACATTTACACTATCGCTGTCTACTTATCACTTCGCCCACAACGACAGATATAATTGTACACAATTTGACGTTCACGACCATCACTTATTTTATTTTAATGCTTCCCGCATGTACGGAGACCGCTACTTAATGCAGATTAGTTTATAATTGTGTGGTTTGCTTATCTTATGGATATTAACTGTCACGCTTTTAAATCCTTGCTAAACTTTAGACCTACTTCTGTGGCCAAACATATCACACATATCGAAACTTGGAATAAATTACATTGGGAATCCAGAATATTCTCACCATTTGTTTATACCTCTTGAATTTGGAATAATCGTATGCTACACTCTTGGTTTTATTGATGACGGCACGGAACCATTTGAATATGTGTGAATCTACCGTTCATACAGTTTATTGTTTTAGTTTCTCATTTGAATTCGCACTATCCAAAACTATAATGTAGGTAATTATCCATGTTTTCAATCTCAAATAATACAATTGCATACCAATATTTCGGAACCTTTGAATGTTGTCGATATCAGCTTTGTCGACTAGTTTCGATACCGTGTTAGTTCGCATTGTTTCTCCTGTAACAATAGTAAGTTATCGGAATAACTGGACCTGTTGAGTAGTAAGCTTTGCGGCTTATAATCACAAAGTGCATAAATCAGCAGAAGAACCATGGTCACAAAACTTTAGATTCAGTGTACTGAAAATCTTGCTGTTTTTTTCATTTGGTCATGTTTTACTTTTGTCGCATCCTGGCGAATTTAACTTTGAACTGATTAAACCCTTCAAACCAAACATTCTGTGTTTGTTCTACTGGGTATCTTAAGTAAAATGGAAACCATGCACCTAACTTCTGACGTTTCATAAGTGCTCATGTAGGATTATGTGAAATAAAATATATCAAATTTGAATGAACTTAAAACTGGCTGCTATAATGATTTCCATACCTCAGCTAATAATTTGCTACCACGTTGCTAGTATGTCGTCTATGATAAACAAATTGACCTGATTCCCTTCCTCTTTATAGCTTGTGTGGGAATTTAACACTCTCGCTACTTTGTTATCTTTTTATTAACAGATGAGCATAAAATTAATGTGTGTTTTCCGTTTTTGTTTCAGGTAAATTGTGATAAAAAGGTGATATTGTTGTCTCCTTTATAGCTATTATGGTTTCTCGGCGCTTCGGTAAGTTTTGCTTGTGTATCCGGAGCTGGTTAAAAAGTTTTAATTAACGCTTTATAATGGGATACCTATATTAGAGCCTTGAAAACTGAGAACATAAATACTGTTTTTAAATTCTGGAGTTTTACAATGTTTCAGTATTGATTTACATGAATATTCCAAAAAGGAATATAAGATCTGTTTCATGAATGAACAAACGATTGGCATGAAGTATAATAAGACTTCCAAATTCAAATTGATCATCTGAATAAAGAATTAAGTGATTCGATTGTGGGGTGTTCTTCAGGGCAGCGTAATTGGCCCTACATTAAGTGTAACTTTCGATATTACTACTATTTATTATTGACGAAACGTCTCCATGACGTGAGAATAGTGCTGTGACCTAATAAACGAAATTGATTTCGACACAGGATGTCAAAGTGATCCGTGTCATAACTACAAACACGAAACACCGCGCGTGTCTGCCTAACGCAATAAGTTATTATTTATTTAAAATCGTTCCCTTCCCCTTTTCGTGTACAAACATCGTTCGTCCTTACAAGAAATGCGGAGGAACTGTCAGTCAGTACCATGACCACATGTATTATGAATATAATTACACAACGCTTCCCAGCTGGTTTCCCTTGAATATATCAATTTCATCATACAGGATGATGCGTTTGCTAGTGCTAATGGAAGTTTCACTAAGGGCGTTAACACACAGAGGTTGTGCTCTTTGTTGATTGAATTAGGTCTCCTTAGCAGTAGGTATTGGTAACTGAAAATCTCCAATTCGTGACCGGATCAACTTTGTTATATTTATTAATTATCCTGCATGGTGAATACACTAACACTGTCATCCGGATCGGTGTAATGCTTGGCAGATGGGATGGGGCACAACTTTTCGTATACATATTCAGTACTCATTTGCAGATGCCTTGATATGCATAGCATAATCAGCCTATAACGTTCCCACTGCTGGAACATAGGCCTCCGCTCTGAGAGAGGGAGAGCCTTGTATAATACATCTAGCACTGTCATTCATATTACAGCTACTTCTAAGAAATAGACAGTCTAACTCATATTGTGTAGGTATGTGGTTTTCTAGGTTTTTTTTTTGTCTAAATCTGAACTATGTAGATGTTGTGACTTGTGAGATACAATACTTATGTACTTGTTACTATACATTTCTGCTCACGTGAACACGAGAACAGCAATGAAAACCCATACACTAAAATTTGCATGTACTTACGCGGGCGGTTATTACGACATTTCGGGAAACAATGACATGGTCTCATTAGTAACCAGGAACCTTGTCTTATACAATACTAATTACTGAAATGTCAGTAGTGTGGCAAAGTACTTACGGCTACTGTGTGCAAAGGCAATCGTATGTCCGTTCCGTTTCGTTACGCCGGACTGGCTTGCCGAAATATTACGAAATGTATACGCCAGTGTAAGGGATTTTTG
Organism: Lithophane ornitopus; assembly: GCA_948473465.1. Lineage (NCBI taxonomy): Eukaryota > Metazoa > Arthropoda > Insecta > Lepidoptera > Noctuidae > Lithophane > Lithophane ornitopus. The sequence goes on along the minus strand of OX419637.1, from coordinate 11,132,253 downwards.
TTGTACTGTGTGTGAGTTGGTACCTTTATAGCAGAAATGTGATTGGGAAAACTGCCTGTGTTCGAAGACAATATAGTGTCCCAAGTAATAAACAAATTGCAAAGACTTGGTTTGATGTAGAGAGCAGAGGCTGTTTGTTCTAGCCAGTGATCTTCACATAATTTCTTTTCTTCATAGGGTTTTTAATTTATATTTTATAAGTAGGTTTTATAATTAATAATATGTGAACTTTGACTATCTCATTCGTATGCGTAAGTTTACTAACAAGCTTTGCCTCGAACGCCTGCATGTTACTTTACCGGAATGAAAAATAAATATTTTAACAAGCTTCCAAGCTACCTAGCTGCTTTTGATGCATTTTACCAACCATTCCCTGAATTCTATCAAATGTTCGACATTTGTGTGGATTCTCTATTGCGTTTTCAATGACGAACTACGCCTTACCTATTCGCATTCACAATTGTAGGCTTTCTAAGGCCAGAATTCTCCAAATTGAAACATAAAGCGCAAATACCTGGAATTCCCTTTGAACTATCGAAAGGACTTCGGTACTCACTACAATTTTCGATCCTGTTATTATTATTCTTGGAACGGAACCTTGTAAAATACCCATATTTCCGTTACTTTATGAAAGGGTCGACCCTAACATTGACAGTAAAGGTAATGTTACCTGAACATTTCTTATCATTACGAAAATGTGAAAAATATTACAGCGTTGGTATTAATTTGAAATAGTACATACAAGGTTACACTGTGAGACTCTTGAAAAAGATAAAGGTAATAATTATAGGGAGGAAATTAAAGTATTAGGGGTTGTGGAGCTGCCCAGAGCGGGAGAAGTTACTTGATAATTTACAATCCAAAAAAAAAAAAGGTGTTGTGGAGTAGGAGCCTGAATTTTTGAAAGTATCAGGTTCAGGTAATGAAGAACTGGCTGAAAAAAGAAAATAAGAAAGAAACACTTTGTTCTATCGAAGACCGTGTAACACCCACAAAACATTCCAACTTTATACTCTAAACATCAAAGAGTAAGGAAACAGTGAGATGTAGACAATAAACTTGACAGATGTTTGATGTGCAAATAATTGAGCATAACAGTGCCATCTGTCACACCCGACAGTTATATGTGTACGAGCGAAACACCGCAATTTTGACTCAATTACTTCGTTTATGCGAAGAGGACACGTTCGGAGCAATCTTGGTGGATTCTGTTAAGACGACAGTTGTTGGTTAAGAGGATTGTCAAAACGATAAAGACTAGGTTATAATAATAATGAATGATGATGTTAAAAAGGGACTGAATACTGGGATGACAGCTGATAAAGAAGTCTGGAAAAACATGACTTGCTGCGCCGCTCCTAATAAAATGGGATGTCGGCAGAAGGATTATGAATAGATGGGTAAACGTACGTTATTAATTGGCTGAAGGTACGCTTATGGGCGTTTATTTTCCCTCAAAGTGTAAAATGTGTAACTGACAATAAAGAAGTAATATCGGAGAATGTATGTCCTCTGCCAAGAAAATTGTTCTACATCTAGTTCTTTATCATATTTTGGTCCTCTATGAAGAATATTGGCAATCCCCCTCTATACTATACTTTTTCCTTCATAGAAAAGATCTTAGGCAAGTATCACGTTGCCAAGTTGATCTGTATATCCACTTATTTAACGTATTTGCCTTGGTAGTTATATATTTTCAATCAATTGACGGCTTTGTAATAAGTAATACTTCCAATATTTCCAAGACTTTGTTCATTCCTCATAGAAGCGTGATCACATTAGCCACATACCTATACCTAAACCTACTCTTCAAAAGCGACTATTACACCTAGCTCGTGACTGTACCACTTGTGTCAACACCACTACGCGTTCCGAATAAAGTAAATATTTGCTTGATTGTAAACGAGCTCGATTGTACCTAGGTCGACTTTCAGTTTAGTTAACGTCATGAGTTTTAAAAGAATTGATTTCATAGTTTACTTTGCGATATACCACTACCACTGCATCTTCTGTATTTTAAGTGTAACAAACACATGGTATTCAAATCTTTGTTGCTATGAAGTTTTCAAACTCATGCTTAAAAATGTGGTATCTTAGCATTCTCCCTATAACCACCTTTTCTAAAATGCCTGGGTCAGCATCCATTTTAAAGACATGTAGGTGAATGATCGCTCTCAACCCTCCAAGCTTCAGCTTCTTAACCAAACGTGACATTTGCAGATGTATGCAATGATCTTTTAATTGATTTATTATACGCAGTAATACCCTCCATTCTACTGTTAAATTATTAACGGCAACTGAAAAAGGAGAGGGTACTTTCCTAGCTATAGAGTACACAACTTTTTCAACGACCCTCGTTATCTTGACACATTGGAAGGTTTAAGTTCCTATCTTCGATCGATACTTCTAAGTATTAAGTATTCATAACCATACCTGCCAGTTCTCGCCTTAGGATAAAACAAAGTTTTTTCTTATCCCACAAGAAAATTATAGCAACTTCTAGCCCGAGTACGTCTGCGAAGCCTTCAATTTTGTAGACATTTCTTTGAACATCTGTATCAATAATTATTTCTGTGATGTTCACAACTTTGTTTTTGAAGGTGGGTTTGTTTTTGAGTGTATGGGAGTTTTAGGTCTTTATAGGCTACGATACGATTGATATTTAATTGAATAGTGGTATTTATTGACATGTTCTCTCCATCCATTTAAAAATTAAAATGAATGTATTTCATCAGTCCCACCAAATAAAACTTAACACTAAACTCAAAAAAAAAAAAGATATATCGCATTGCTTTAACAGCAAAATGATCTCTCAATTTTGTAAAAGTACAAAATGTTAATTAGTTTGTTAGTGTGAACTGTCAAACAAATTCTGTCTGACACATTTATTACCGACGGAGTTTTCGCAAACAAACATTAATTTAATTTTCTAATTAGTGTCAAGGTTTGAGTTCTATTTCAGTTTTTTGTTTAGAAATATAAAGCAATCTAAATAAATTCGGCCCAGGAAGAGATGGCGAGACGATCTAGACGCGTACCGCAAGGATTGGATCGAGATGGCCCTGAAAAAGGATGTTTGGAAAGATTTGGGGGAGGCCTTTGCTCAGCAGTGGGACAATTTAGGCTAACATAAAAAAAAAAAAAAAAATCGGGAGCTGCTTGTCTTTTCTCGTAATTAGTCTATCTAAATTCTATATCGGTTCTTGTTGTTCTTAGCAGTCAATAATAAATAAGTATACACTAATACTTTCAATTTTAGCCCTATTAACGACTAAGTTAGCTCTTCTTGTTTCTCCCAACATCGTATCGCAGTCGTGTCGTCTTTATCTAAATAATAGTTTACCAGTACAAAGTTACCCGTCGCATGCCATTGCATATTCATACATTCTGTTCACTTTGTTATACGAGTTTTTGGGCCTTTTGTGTTGAAACAATGCTAAGGGCCATTGTACAAGCATCTTGAACTTTTTTGAGAATGTCATTGGAATTTCTAAAAAATATACTAAAAGATGTTACCTTTGTGACCCCATACGACTTTGTATGTAAGAATTTTATACAGGAGCTCTAAGACAATCAAGATTTTACTCAAATAAGGTTTTACTTGATATCGATATTCTAAATCAGTGGGGATTTGAATTTGCCCGGCAAATGCCTGTAAGCTCCTTTCACGTCACGAGCTGAATCGGACTAACTAAAGAGTTACGTTTGAGTTGACCGGCTTTCCTGAGCCGATGATTCTATAAAGCCTCGATTTGAATAGGCGTTTGATCTCTATCTTACCTGATTCTAAGCTGGCCAGGTTATAGTGAAGCTTGGGTTTTCTAAGAAAGTGATACTATCATACATATAGTGGTCCCAAAGTAACTACTGTCATGAAAATGAAGGTGGATATTTAACTCTACGTATGAAAGGCTGTCATTTCGGTAGACGCTATAATGATGCAACTAGCTTCATCTTTCTTACTGAACGACTCCTTTGACAATTCAAAAGTGTAAATGGTTTAATTAAAATAAATGCTTTGAATTTGAGCTTGATGGCACGTTCTACTATAGCAATAGGTGTAGAGCTGGCATATAAAGTACCGCAGCATTAGTGTCACTTTAAGACCCCATGTTCTGCGCTAGTTTAAAGATGATTGCTCCTAAGTAGTACCAGCTAGGCCCTTGACTTACGAGTGTTGTAATGAACAGTTTCCTTTTGTTGGTCTCACGGTACGTGATGATAGCTGACACCCTCTGTTCTTTTATTGCGAGATTCATTATAGGAGTATATAGGACATGGTATTCTACTATGAAGTCGCTTGGTAACAGCAATAATGTTATCCACTGCACCTAAATCGTTAAAAAGAAAGACTAAAGAACATCTCAGTGTGATATACTAAGATGTGATTGATGTCTATGATGAGCATTTTATCAGTGTTTATTTTGCAATAAAGTGATTTTGCACGATATGATTCAAACCTTAGAAGTTTTAGCGTTCAAGACTTGAGAATTGCACATGAGAAAGTTTAAAACGTAAGTAATATATAATTCGGAAATTTTCCAAAGGCACTCGTAATGACACTATTATAGCTGTAGTAATATACTATGACCGTATATTATAAATCTCTTAATGACGTCTTAATTCAAACTACTCTTTGTTCTAAGTACAAACGGACCAATGAATATCGCCATGATGACCGTATCCAATCGGGTATGCCGTATGCTAGGATTGTATAATGTAGTCCTGTCTTTTGTCCAAGGTGGTCTGAATATTCTGTCACACAAAATAGGTATATGTTGTAAAAGACCTATTAGATCACTGCATTTTTTAACCTCCGACGGAAAAAGAGGGGTGTTATAAGTTTAACGTGTGTATCTGTGTGTCTGTCTGCGCCATCGTAGCTGCCAAACAGCTGAACCGATTATGATTTTTTTGGTTTTGTTTGAAAGGTGACTTGATCGAGAGTGTTCTTAGCTATAAAAAAAAATCGTTTATTAGATGCTTTGTTTTTGTCGGGGGTTTTTTAAATTTTTAATTTAACTTGTTAGGCCTCATGTTATAAAAGCTAAACCAACGTCACGCCCTAAGCAGCATTATTTATAGCCCTCTAATTACGGTGACGGTGAAATACAGGTAATACAGGTTCATCATTTTGGAGAACAAAAATCAATCCAGATACTTAACCAATTAAAAAACCTTCAAGGTTCAACTGAAGGCCATAGAGACACCGTATTGTCAGTTGAATAAGCTCGTTATATTTAATGGTCCAAAGATTTTATTATTTCCTAGCAAAGATATTATTAGTACAGCGCTCTGTTGTATCAATATCAAAGGTTCTTGAGTTACGGTTTGACCTACAAACAATAAAGACAAAGAGGGCAAGCGAAACATTAAAAGTTGTTATTTGATATTTTGCTTTCTTTTAGTTTTGCTTCGCTCGCTAAGAATTAGATGGCCTAACTTTTCCTATCTATACATTTATATCTCACAGACTATGTGATGTTTAGGCAACTAAGAGATAACCAGGTTGATAAGTAGCTACATTTATTTTCATATAGAGATTGAAGTCTTCTGCAATAAGAGATTACAAAGTCTTAGTTTACTAAAACTCGTGTCTGAAACATGTGTTATAGAAACCACAATCTTAACATAATAGTGATCATCAAAATCAAAAAGTGATAATCGTACAAACTGCAGCATTAAATAAAGCTTGCCTTGGCAACAGTCCAGATTACCGAAGAATCGTCCCATAGGATCCAAGCCTATAAAACACAGACATATTCCTGAATCCACTTACCATATGTTTAACTCAAACAATCTCCAAAGTCGGTTTTGCTCCAGAAATGGAAATTTTGAGTATTCAGTCCGTACTTTGAGGGAACTTAATACAATCGGGCCCAAAGGACTAGGACCCGTTTTAAAGTCAGTACGATTTGAGATCGTATCGATAGTCGCTTTGTGGGTGAAACCTTACGGTTTTTGGATTTCAAGAAATGAGATAAGGTTACAAGGCTAAGACTAGAAAGGTCAGGGAATAAAGACAATTCGGTCAGAATAAATAGAAAGGTAATTCCAAACACCGATATTTGTTATTGAATGAAGCTCAATATGATTGATAGAATTCGTGATAAATAAACAGAAATAAATGGAATTTTGCTGTGGCATATGAAGCACACCCCAATTCCCGAAGTAAAAATTTCCGTGGATAAAAATATACATCTATTGCTATAGTCAGTACGAAGCTATCTTACTAAGAAAATAAGGGCTTCAATCAAAATTTGAACGTGAAGGACACTAAGAAGACTTTTCAAGAAGACAAAAATAACATTAACAGTATTTGATGTTTCTGCTAAATAATTTGTGAATTTCGCGAATAAAATTGCTGCTAGAGTTGTTAAGAAAACTCTTCACGCCCGAGGTCTAAACTACTAACGGAGTAAGCCTTTCGACATGCAAATACTCGAAGTTTATCGGATAGTTTCCTCCGCTTTGTACAACTTGGGCAGCAGAATAAACAGCTGATGTGCGACGTAAAAAAACTCACTTTCTTAATTACGAAACTTTCTAAATTTAACGCTGTAACCGTCTCCAGTTTTTTCTGGCTTTCGGCCAAAACTATCCAACACAAGGTCCCTTATAGGAAGAATGAATTTGGACACTTGACCTCATTGATGATCGACGTTGGGTGATTTTGATGTGGCTTCTTGTGTGTTCTTGGTTTCTCCTTTGTGTTTGTTTTTGATACGGGCTGTTTGCTGTCATCTTTAATAATAGGTAGATAATTAGATTAAGCATTTTTTTTGCCTCGGATACATGTTGCAATAATGTGTTGAGTGCTTCCATTTCCTGTCTATTTGCGTTATCTTTAAAGTAATTTTTGATATTCTTATTAATGAAAACTTCTGTTGAATAAAATATGCCCTTCTGGTACGTTCTTACTAAGAACGACTTGAGCCTCATCTGAGTATATCATGGATAAGTAAAACACCAGTCACATGTATTTATTTTGATCATAACGTGTAGTATATTTAAAAAATCTGTTATGGCCATTCGTTTTGGCAATCTAATCGGAGGTCAACGGATTGTATTGAACTTTTACGAGCTGATATCATTCCTCCTTGAAAGATCTGCACGCCTATATATTTTAAGGTAACGAACATACAACGTTATTAATTTACTGTCTAACCCAGACTCTCGCTCAAGCTCCAGTGTCACAATAGATATGTCAAGTAACCACGATCAATGGAACAAGTCTCGTCTCTTTCAAGGTCAATTCAGATGTGAATGAAAGTGGGTCAGATCGTTACAACTTGTTTCATAACTTTGATACGGCTAATGATCATTTTGTTTGGGTGTTAAGCTTGTGTAGGTGCAAGCATGTGGACATTGCTTCTATAGGTATAATAATACTCAATACATTATGCTGTATAAGTGGCGCTACGGCGTAAAATTCGAGTAAAATGTCGTCATTATTGCCTTTGCTGTTATGGCTTATTAGTTTAAACCCATTCATTGCATGGGTGTGAGTTTCAGATCACCATAATAACTTTAGTAGTCTGTTGTTGTCTTAATTAAACATTTAAAAGCGCATGTTCTGTTACGGAAGTTGGAGATGCATTTGCCCTTAAAGAAAATGAAATCTTTTTCAAGTCTTATAAATCGTTCCTAGCAGTGAATTTGTATTCACCTCCTAAGATCGTCATTTACATAATTGACGTTTAACATGAAAACAAAAATCCAATTCAACCTGTTTCCCGATTCCTTTATTTCCTCTGATGTTTATCTGTATATTTTTATCCATTATTCAAGACCTTCAATACACGTCCGCACAATACCATTCAATTTCAATGTTAAAGCCTTTGAACAGTCTGCCGGAGAAATATTTAACGTTTGTTCAGCGATTTCTTAATAAGGGACTATCGTCCGATCTGTGAGGTAGTACGGCCCGAATTTCACAATGGACGACCTACGCCCCTTCTTGTAGGACGTTCTGGGGTGTACAATGTCGACGATATCGATATTTTCCGTTTGGATTGAGTTTGATTTGATATATTTGATTTCCATAGAAGTTTTTGAAAAATGATAATTTATAAGTTTAACTAAATACTGCTAGTCTTGTTTGGAACAAATCGAACTAACAATGAATTATAAACTATAGTAAAAGAATACTGGAGACATATCTAACAAATCCGAGCGAGAGAAAAAGAAAGTAACTCCTAGTTGGAACAGTTCATCGTATACCCCATTTATATGACCAACGATAACTGGCTTCAAAACCCACTGCGAAACCATTTATCTCAATAATAAGAAAATCCCGCATTCTACACACGAAATACGTGTCAAGATATCAGAATGTCGAATTATTGTATCGATATTCTAGTCACGTTCGCATCACTACGTCTACCTACGATACATTCACTCTGGTAATAAGACAAACAATATTGAACTTTAACTGGATAATAATAAAGATTGCTTTTATATAAAGTGATAGACATTATTCTGTCAATCGATTTTGAACCCTAACTTTACTACAAGAACGATGATTTGTGTTCAATGTAACGATCGGATATTGGCTTACATCGCCCACTAATAAGATTTCGATTCGGACCACGTGGAAAGTCTTATGTGCAATAATAGACTTTTAATTAGTTTTGAAAGTGAAAAACGGGCTAATACTTGGAAAACATCATTAGAGATTTTAATACATTTTAAGTAGTGAAACAATAGGTAATTGGTTTTCGTGGATGTTCTTTATTCATTGATGAGAATGTTCATAATTGACTAGACAAGCTTCAGGGATTTTATCAGATAGAAGTGAAGTTTATATATCAACGATATGATCCAAAATTGGCTGACCGTCTGTTAGTTTAACTTCCATCAGGGAATATCATTAATTTCATATTAATAGCAAAAATGAAAATATAGTAGTATAAAATAGGTCACTTGAAACGAACCTCAGCTATTTCATAGCCCCATTCACGTCGACAACGACACATTTGCTTGAAGAAGTGTAATTTTCAGATCTTCATGTATATCGCAAACAATAGACATCCATTTTTCTCTGTCATTGTCACTCCTTTGTTGTTGCAGAGTCATTAATCTATTCTTGTATGTTTCATGTTTGTGCTTCTCGTTTTATTGTCAGTTCCCCTTATGAACGACATATTCTAGAGAAGACAATTTTATTAGGTTGAATTTAGTGATCCTTCACTTGTGTAAGATTCTTTCAGAGCTTACAACCAATTTGTCATGGATACAAATACAATGATAGGATCAAAAGAAAGTTACATTATCATTTAGCTTAGCCTTTTCCTAACATAGTTGGAGTCGGCTTTTAGTCTAACCAGATGCAGCTGAATACCAGTAAGTTACATGGAGCGCCTGTCTTTCTGACATTATCATTAGGAATATTCGTAATAACTCTAGCAAGAGATTAAACTTTCAGCTCTATCATGCATTACTGTAAAAATAATGAATTAATGTTCATATTTTCCATTGAGAGGAACAGAGCAGTACACATTAATTTTAACCCTATCAAATAAATACACGTGTCTAGCCTTACAAAAATATAAGCTCAGCAAAAACAAAAACCAATAGACCGTACTTTTTGTTTTCCGTTAATTAAACTGTCAGTAGCAAAAAATCTCGTGTTTGTATTTTGGCAAAACCTTTTTCATTTTTCACTTTGTAACACCGACCATGCTTTTCAGCTGAATGCGTCGAATTCCAGTCTTTTAGAGTAATTACGTTTTAATTTCACTTCCATCAGTCCTTTGTGCCACATTTTAAGTATAAAACGGCTCCAGTTTAAAGCCTATTCATTAATTTAGGTCTTCCTTTTAAGACCCTTTAAATATTACAAACGATATAGGTCAAACTCGACCTGGCGATAGTAGGGTTGACAAATAGCTCGAATGATACAGACATAACTATTCTTAGCGGCGACTAGAGTGAGCATAACTGTACGGTTTCAGTCTAAAAATAACTCAAACCCTCATGTCTAGGGTGCTGTAATACCCAATTAAGAAGTTAAGTCCTGTGAATGCTTATTTGTCCATCTGGTTATGACAACTTCTACTGTACTGAATGTTATTGTAATGTCGCTTTGAAGTTAGGTTTGGGTATCGTTGTTATTATTTGGAATTACTTTACAAAACACTAGAGAGCTTTTATGTGCCTCAATATAACAATTTTACCGACCTTCTTGTCCTTGGCGCAAATAAACGTATTTACTTGATTTTTTACCTCGTTTCAGTTTAAAATTCCAGGTGCTCCAGAGCCGTATATTCCATCTAGTAACCCTATTCTATCCGTGTTTTTGTTTTTAATTGCCACGAGTGGGTTGCGTCTACGTTGAGAGGCTCTCGGTATGAAATGAGAGCGGTTGGGGATTAAAACGTAACGCCCTTAACGTGAAGCCATCGTCAGCAGAAAATGTTACAGTGATGTGTGAATATTGTATGCTAAGGGTTTTTTTGAGATGTGTCGAAGTGTTTAGGGTTTGCTGGGTTTCAAGTTTTATGTATTTAACCAAAGCTTATTAGCATTTTTAAACGTATGCGGCTGGCTGGGTAATTTTTAAAGCTTTGCTTACGTTTATAGTGAAGACCACCTGGAAAGTATTCTCCAACTATTAAATTATGTAGGTTAATTGGTGGAGGTGTTTAGTTTCTTGCTAGCTATGTTTTATAGTTGTGTAGTTTTGAAATCCGATTACTGAATCATAAAACAGAACATCACGCCTTGCTTCCTCGAAGGGTTGGGCAGAGGTGTACCTATAGTACACCCACACTGAATCGTTTCGACGAAATAGACTACTAGAGTACGTATGGTAGATTTTAATACCTTTGAACTAGATTAATTTAATAACGTTTCTACAATAGCCATCAAAATATTTTCAAAAGAAACAAGAAAAACAGTACCGAGTAAAATGAATGAAAATATTCATCATTTCCTGCTTAAACGCATTTAAGGCTTTTTAGTGCACCCTTCGCGTCTTCTTCTAAATCGAGTTATGTCTCAATATTATCTCTGAGCTCATTTTGTGACGCTATCCTTACATTTTTTATGCATTTTAATCTATTATTAGCTTCTTCATCTTTGTTTAATTGATTATTTAGAGAGTTATCTTTTGTTTTTACTTTAGTCAGTTTAAGCGTTTGTTATGATTTGAGTGAACTTTTGGTATTGACAAATTGTTCTATACAATTTTGTCTTGAAACTAGACAGGTTATTGAATTTAGCTTTGATTTGATTTGGTTTTCATTCTTTGGTAAATCTTCTTTATCTTTCGCGGCATCATAAACAAGTTTTCCTTCATTAACCGTATGCAGTAAAGTATTTAGTATTCGCAATACGTTTTCCATATTTCCTCACTTTACACCCATAATTCTATTTCAGTGGCTCCCCTATTACTAAATCTAATATTGTCTTACTTTCCATTTCCTAGCAATTTGCTCTGTTTGTTTCTGACTTCTTTCAGGATATTTTGTTTGTTTCATTGTTTAGTTTGTTTTGTTTTTGAGTTTACATTGATCAGTATTGTTTATTTCATCTCTTCTAGCTATTGTCAGTTAATTGTGTCACTATCTACTATCTTGTCTTCGTTAGTAAACTCTAGGACAATGTCATTGTTTTCAAAATAACCTGGGACCGTCTACATAAGCTTGCTATCTCAAATTATATCAACATAACGTACATTTAATCGTGTTTTAATTTACGTTTCTTTCTGTTGAGTATTTTCTTCCCTAGTTTTGCTACATCAATAGGACATTTTCCATTATTTACATACCATGACAGTTTGATGTGTAATTGTTGAAAGAATAACTGTAAGAGAACTATTATACCCACTCAATACTGCATGTGTGCAGTTTCACCTACTTTCATTATAAGCACAGCTATGCAATTGGCACAGTTTCACCTCTTATCTTGTAGACGCAAGTGATGGAACACTGTTTTGTCCTATTTTACTGTATATCAGATTATCTTGAGATTAAATCTTTGCTTCAACTTAACAAATTAGTAGTTTATCTACATTCGTTTTGAAACCGATGGTTTTGAGAACTTTTTATATTAGATTTTATTCCTTTTCTGATCTCTAGATTTCTAAGATAAGTAAGACGAGTAAAAAGGTTATATTTCCCAGTGCAAAGCATAATAGCATATTTAGCAGCACATTCATTAGAGTACTGAATACAGCAAAAGTAAGCTTATTAAAATTTAAAAAGTTTTCGGTCCTAATCTCGTAATTTACTTTGAAATTAAAACTCCATAGTCAAAGAGACTTCTTTCACACGCATTCCAATACAGTATGAAAATAAAATAAAAACTTCTTATCTATGTGTTGATATTTCCTTCCTGTTCCCTTAATTTTGTGTATATTTTAAGAAACTTTGAGGCGTCCCTATGATCGGTGTCTGAACTAATTATGTTCTTAAAATAGGCATGGGAATAATCTGTTTTTTGTTGAAAAAAAATTTCTTTTAAGTTCATTTAAAAGTGTTGCTTACGAAACGATAGTTGGATGTTGGGTGGAAATACTTTGAACGTTTTAAGTACTTACTTAGTGTTTTAAGTTGTACCTACTTTTTGTAACATACCTTGTAGTCGAGGTTTATCTGTAGACTAACTTTGTATGTTTTTGGGATACTGGATTTTCAATCTGGATTTGATTAAGATGTTGAGTTTGTTATATGGTGAAATTGAATCCAGTCTACAATAGAAAAACCTCGCAAAATCTCCTCAAACCCGAATAATTCATTTTTCATCACATATTGTAGTGCTTCCCGCCGACCCTTAATATCATGTCCTCTGCAATTACGTCCTACATAATACGTAATTTATATGTGCCCCAAAAACCGCCCTATCCTGACCAATTATATGGATACCGCTGCACCCAAATCAGATATGAATTAACTGCACATAGTCACGCTTGTGTCGATGTCCTGTTTGTGTCATAGTACAATTTTAGTTGATAAAAGTTCAGGACGGCTTCCCTTTAAACTTTCACGACTAGTAGAAACCAAGCACGGGCATGCCACTCAGTGATGAGATGATGTAAGGTACCGAGAGAACTTAGTAAGACGTACCCAGTCAACAGATGGTTTGATGATGTAGGATCAGCTGCAGAAAAGACAACCCGGAGACCGCCTCCCACTTTTGTCAACACTTTCTGATCTTTACTACAGGCTGATGATGATAATGATGAGTATGTATGCGAATAATGCAAAGTGCAGACACTGCAGTGCCATGTAGAGTAAATATGTATATGTATGTAGAGTATATATGTATGTCACTGCAGTGCCATGTAGAGTATATGAGTATGTATGTATATTGTAACGCGATTGTAGGAAGTCTCTGTTGAAGACCTGTCACATTAGTAGAGAACTCTGGAAGTTCTGAGCAGCAATCGCACCGCTTTCAGTGATCCCTCGCTCATACGATCGACATGACTATCACGTTGGTTCCAACTCGCTTTCTATATAGCGTTACTTTACAAGTCATGTCTATTAGGGGAGTAAAATTTGTTCCCGTCTTTCCTTTAATTGGTAGGGGAGCTAATTTCGTATTTGGACATGTATGTTGTGGTATTGAAATGAAATATGTGGTGTAACCTGTCGGTTTTGTTTATACATGACAGGTGGGCTCATGTGGTACCCAAATTAGATGTATTTATTGTTAAAAGGGCTGTGCTATGTATTGAGCTTTCAGTGTGTTTTTTGCAACACAAGCTTCGTATGCGGAAACGTTATTTCTTCAGTACAACTCTTTCTTTAGAAGAAATTTTATGTAACAGTTTGATTTAGGAATTGACGTCATTGAAATTCGTGCAATGTATTTGGATGCAATGTATTGAAGCTTCCTATGGGCCCGTATCATTTTAAAATTGATTGATTTAGAAACATTACTTCTTTATCAGCCTCCAGCTTATTTAAAATCTCATCTCCCTATCTATTCTTACACTTACCATGTGCTATATAGTTCAACAAACTCTGTCGGTTCAATTGTACGTGTGTTTTAAAGTAAACAGTCGCACGCGCACCTAATCTTATATCGTTCTGTCAGCGTAATACGTTTTTATAACGTGTCTGTTTAGTTTTACATGGTTAACTAGGGCTGGCAGCTAGATGGCTATTATTGTGGTTTTGTTCAGCAAAGTTTGGGGCACGTGATGGGGTAAGGGTGTCTACTGATGTTTTGCTTCCCGAATGTGGCGTCAAAATGAATGAGGTGAATCTTAGTATTGAACGAGATATCAATAATGATTGGTGGGAAGGTAATCATCGCGATCATAAGGCCTTAGAGTAACCATAAGTCATTCATTAGACTTACGGTTATTCTAAGGCGTTATTACTTAGAAAATATGTTTGGAAAAGCGTAATCGGAGAGAGCTTATCGCCATTTATTAGAAACTGAACAATTTTACCAGGATATAATACAATCAAAGTGTTTAAGCTTCCAACATTAAGTTTGTCGTACCTATCCGATCCACTGAAATGTGAACCCTACTGACCTAATCACCATATTAGTAAAGTCTGTGTTATCACTCAAGAATAGAAATGTCTCAAGCACAAAGAAGAAGCTCCTGTCAAGGAAGATGATGATAGTGATATGCTTAACATTCCAAATACACATAATGCAACTTTGGAAAATCTGTGAAACAAAGACAAAGTCTATGTTAAAAATACTGAAAGAAACTTATACAAAACTGAGTTGATAAGAGTCGTGATCCTGAAAACAATTCATAATCACAAACCGTATAATGACAATCAAAGATGTAGATGAAGTAGAATCCTCAAATAGAGGCGTTCATTGACCTTGGTCAAGTTATAAATCAACACACCTTCAAAAATGGCAGTTGAATACCCAAAATAAATTCACTAGGGTTTTGTATGGGTGTAGTATGCTTAGATGATCTCATCCAATGTTTAATGGGCGTTCAAATGTGCCCACTATATAAGACATTTGCGAAATGTATCTAATCGTCACGCCTCTAGTTCTTGAGCAGTTTAGGAACAAGATTTTAGGCATAACTGGTGAACTGCCAGGGTTGCGGAATAGGCCGAAAGGGATACCGGGACCCTGGCAACAGGCAACTGAAGGAACACGGGTGGGTTTTAGTCAGTAAGAGTCTGACACGCCCTTCCGCTCCGCCCAGAGCGGGAGAAGTAATATGATGATTTCACATACAAAAAAAAAAAAAGTCATAACTGGTGAAATGTGAATGTGTACTATAGGTACACATCTGCCTTACCCTTCGGGGAAAGACAGGCGTTATGTTATGTAAAATTTTGGGCCTTTTGTAGGCAAATGAGATGGCCAGATCACCTCGTTTTGTCGGTTCCAAGTCATGTATCGGGATTCTGTTCTTCTTTCTAGCAATATTCGGGATCCTCGTTCTGGACTCTCTAGGCTCGTTTAGCTTTCTACATCAACGTAGTCAACGTTCTCATGGTTCCAAGTTTCTGAACTGATATGGAGAACGAGCCAAAAAATCAAATTGTATTTGTTTTATTCCAACGGTTATCTGCCCACTACACAGTTAGAGGCAGTATTTAACTTTAGCTAATAGTTATTTAGTAGTTCAATTACCCACGAACCTTCCTAACACTAACCTCAAATATACCAGCCCATTAGACAGTTACAATAACGTTAACGTTAACATCTTGTGCATACACCTCGCCTACTGTTTACAGAACAGCGGTTACACAATTTTACGTTTGCAGACTTTCAAGTTTACGTTACTACCAAACAGTTTATATATCCGCGGTTCTTTTATCGTTCAAATGGTTTTATTTCGGTTTATTTAGATTGTATGAAATTATGACTGGGTCATATTTGCGGCTTTAATGTGAATTTGAGCTGCGGTTGCGGAATATGTAAACTTTGGTTTATTTTAAGAGTAGGAGCAGCTTTCTCTTTTAGGCTGTTATAAACAAACTGCTACTATAGTATAGTATAGTATAGATCGTGTGTTGATACAATTATTATTCACTGACAGCCTCTGTTTGGCAGTAGTGGACACGATCCCGACTTAGGATTTGTAAGTCGTGGGTTCAAACTTCAGGCATGCATTTAACTTTTTGCAATTTATTTTTACTGACGGATCGACTCCTACAACTTTTTGACCAACTGACCGACTCTTTGAAAATTCAAAAGTGCCTGTAAATGGTTTCATTGAAATAAATGCTTTGAGTTGTGAGTTTTTAAGCCCCCGGCTCTTAAAGCGGCAAAGGGTTATCATCAAAATCGTGAGGAAACCGGTATGTTCTAGAACTAAAAACTCTAAAACAAGCGACGTCAACCAACTAGCATTGGATACGTGTGGTAGATTACGGCCCAATTCCTCGAACAGACAAAAGGCATGAATCCTAGCAACAATTTCCTTGACTTTTTCCCCAACTATTTTGGTTTCGGCTTCCAGTCTAACCGGGGGCAGCTGAATACCAGTATTTTACATGGAGTGACTGCCTATCTGATCCACAACCCAGTAACTGGGTAATACGATACCCCTTGGTAAGACTGGTTGTCAGACTTTCGGGCTACTGTCAAGGATCCACAAATGACAGCCGGGACCAACGGCATAACGTGCTTTCCGAGGCACGGAGGACTCTCGGTATGTAAAGATGGTCACCCATCCACGGACCAACCCCGGCAAGCGTAGCTTAACCTGATGGATCGACCCGTGCGGCTGTTATTACTTAGCCACGAGCTCCTAGCAATGGGAACATTATAAATGTTGATAATAAAACTATTGTTTACCGTCAAGTGGTCTAAGTTAAAGCGTGCAGATTTTATCAATATTTCCTCAAAACTCCTTGCATTCTCATTTGATATTTTATGGAACCAGATCAAGCTGATACCCAGTTCAATATAGGTCACCACCTGTTCTTCCGTGTGTGCCGTAAGCTGCAATAAACAAGAGATAATATCTTAACGGCAGACGGCAGTATAATGTTATATTGCACCATTAATACAGGCAGTCGACTGTGGTGTTTATGGTGGTATCATTCTCTACGATACTACTATATTATAGCTATACACATGTACGAAAGATATGGAGCAGGTCTGGTTAAATGAATGCAATCCATTGTTGACTTGTATGAAGCTAAATACTAACAAAATTGTAGCAATGATACATTTAGAGTAGAGGCAATACCTACAGTAGATACTTATAAGCATAATCAGCCCATAATGTTCCCACTACTGGAACACAGGCCTACTCTCTGTCCAGGGTTGCGGAAAAGTCCGAAAGGGATACCGGGACCTTACCGGGTTTTAGTCAGTAAAAGTCTGACACGCCCTTCCGCTCCGCCCAGAGCGGGAGAAGTCATTTGATGATTTCCCAACCTCAAAAAAAAGGCCTCTCTGAGAGGGAGAGGGGTCGTAATCCACCACGCTGGCCTAGTGCGAGTTTTTACCAGAAACTTGGTCTTATCTAACTCCATCAGCACAAGAAACAAGCTAGACAAAGTTCATTTGTAATGATTTTAGTCTCTTTATCTTTTTACTGATGAAATTACTGGCACTGGTGACGGAAAACGGTGTTCTACAGACAGTACTTTGGAACGGTCTTCTACAGACTGTACTTTGGAGAGTATGCGCAAGAGCTCCATGAGCTTATCCCGACATCTTCTTTCTATCATCGGACTACAAGACGCACTACAGGATATGATCCACATTTGGTAGAAATTTCTACTATCAGGACCAAGCGCTTTGAGAATTATTTTATAAAGTTGTGGAATTCACTGCTAGCGTCTGTATTTCTGGGCACTTACAACCTTAACGCCTTTAACGCTGGAGCGAATCGGCACCTTATAGGTTTGCTCGCTCCATCGTCAACCACATCTTGACAAAGCTATCTAGATTTAGGCCAAGAGCAGACCTATATCTCATTAAAAAAAAAACACTTGCCATCAGATGAGCCATCGTTAACCTCGGGCGACAAACTCCAAGATAAAAATAAGGAAATCGCTAGCACAAGTTCAGCATCAAAATGACCTCTAAATCTTTCTCCATTCGCGAAAAGCTTTGCCCTCACATCAAGGCCTTGTTAAGGAGGTCCGTTTGAGCCAACGCTACCTACGTTGATTTCCCTAACAAGGTACGGTCGGGTCGTTGACTTTTATAGCATCACTTACACGGTACGGTGGCGATGCGATGCGCGATTTTCATAGCAACTAGGTCACGCATATGGTGAGGTAAACAAATCATCGTTATTGTCATGTTGCTTTGTATTGTTGATATGCAGTTTCACTTTAATGTGGTACTATTTCATTGTTTGGTTCTTCATTTTTCGTATTTCCATAGATTTGTGACTAGGTTTGTGATGAAACTTATCAAGAATCATTTTTAAAAAGGTACTTTCTCGTTCTGCGCGTTATGCTTCTTCACAGTTTTCCTGCCAACTTTACATCCTGAATTATCATTGCACTGTCTACTGGTGGTCTCGGCGTTACATAATTTCATCAGCTGAGTCTATAATATAGAAAACTTACTATACTACGACGTGTGTATAATAGTTACAAATGAAGGTTTATTCCTGTCCTACATAAAAAGTCCAGAAACCTTCATAGTACGAAAGTGACATCGCATCTCGTGCCGCTGTCGTATCGCAAAGAGTAATGACTGTTGCGTGTCACCCAGATATTATAACGGCTGAATGAGTTTTAGCTCCCAATTGTGACCCGAGGTTCTCGAAAACGGGAAACACAAGGGATGATCCCACCCTTTTAGATCTCCTTCTTTGTCCTTGACAACTACTTTATGTGACACCAACATTTGTACTTTAGTAGCAAACGTTGGACTAGAAAGTAGAACGTTGTAAATGTTTGATGTGAGATCGTGTCGTCCTCGTCTCGAAAGGTATTGTTTGTGTTGCAATTTAGACATTATGGAAACTTATGTTTGATATCTTTTTAGTCTGTGTTGTGGAGGTTTAAACAATGATGCAAAAAGATGCTGTTGATGTCAATGCTTAGTAATCAAATTGGCGATCCCACAGCAATCAATCTGCCTAGCCTTTTCCCAACTATCTTGGGGTCGGCTTCCAGTCTAACCGGATGCAGCGGAGTACCAGTATTTTACATGAAGCGACTGCCTATCCTCCACAACCCAGTAACTGGGTAATACGATAGCCCTTGATAAGACTGGTTGTCAGACTTTCGGGCTTCTGACGACCCGTAACGATCTGTCCTGACAATTGACGATCTGATCTGATCGGATCGCCAATTGACCTGTCAATTGGCGATCCCATAGCACGGTGTCATTAATACACGGATACATTATGACTTTATCGATATTTTTTATGTTGTTACACAGTTTATGCACACTGCACAGTTCATTTAATGAAACGAAGTTGGCAAAATAATATTATTATTTAGTTGCACCGCAAAATGAACTTTCTTGTCACCACGTGTCGTCACCGTATCGCACGTTATAAACCTGGTAGCATGTGACACAGACATTATACGCTTCAAGTACTAGCGGACAGTCCGGGCCGAGACGAGTGGGTTACGGGATATTGAAGGGTACGAACACACCCTCGCTTTGAGAGGGTTAATTGTTTGGATTAAAAATATAATTTTGTTCCGCGGTTTTTGTCAGTTGCCCCTTTGGGAGTATTTCTGTGTTGAGGGCTTGTTTTAAGTAATGTATGACGACGACGACGCGTGTGGCGGCGTGTTAATGACGTACTTTGGTCCTACGGTACGGTATCACTAGTTTGGTAGCAACGGTTGGGTCTAATCAATTCAATTCCACACATCCGTGCTACTTTTTAACCGACTTCTTCATAAAGGAGGAGGTTCTCAATTCGTCTGTATTTTAATTTTTTCGTCTTTTTGTTACGCCATTGCTCCGCCAATTATGAATCGATTTTGATGATTCTTTTTTTTTTTGGTAGGTCATGCTTCCAAGGTGGTCCCATATTAATTTTATTAACTTTGCTTGCGCAGTTTTTGAGTTAGCTTCAATATTACATCTTTTTTCCCAAGTTTGTCTATGTAGACGATATATTATTTGACTCCCGTCACTGTTATTTACATAGCAGGTACTGGTATTCGAATTTGTGTGGGGTAGGTACCAAAACTAAAAAGTGAAAAATACAAGTTTGTCCAAAATGCATTCCAACCTCTTGTATCCTGTATACCCTAACCATCTTCTCATCGGTTCATCTAGTTGAATGGGTCCTACGCTGCGTTAGGCAATTGAGAATTTACCAGTTGCATATAAACTTCTTTCTCAAGGTATGGTACATTTCGCAAAAAAATAAAATTAAAAATCCGGAGTCACACGTAATCTGTTCGATTTATGCCCTAACACGTGTGACTCCAGATTTCTAATTTGTCTGTCTGTGGTGTCTTGTTTATACCTTTTTAGTCGTACTTGGGTTTTAGTTTTTATTACTTTTTTTTTTTTTAATTCTCTTGGGGTTATAATATATATATTTTTCAAAGGTGCTCATTAAACCCTTTCATTTGATACCTAACATGGTTAGCAATTAAACAATTTTTTTTAAGTTTCTGTTTGTTTCGCCTCTAGAGGGCGCCATTTTTAATTTAATGTGACGTCACATAACTTATAACCAGGAACAGATGAACATACATACATACATACATACATACCGGTCAAAATCATAACCCACCTTTTTTCTTCGCCGTAGTCGGGTAAAAAGGTTGATGACCGCTGCTACAAGCAAGCCTTTTCTAGAAGTCCCTATACACAGTTGCGTTCAACCTTATTACACATGCTTCGAATGATTAATCAATCGTGAACCCTCATGGTTGATCGGGACACGCTTAATTATGTCAGAAATCCTAAATCAACATCGATTAGGGATCAAACAAACATTATAAACAACTTTATGGGCGATTTGGAGGCTATTATCGGTAAAGTGGAATGAGTATTGGAGATTTACCATATCGGACACAATATTGAAATTGAAATATATTTTGCTGGCTGGATGGGTTCACTAGAGATGGATAGTAACAGGTTAAACACGATATCTGTTATCACTGTTACTGTGACAAAGAAATAACAGATCCAAATATCTGTTATTAAATCACAGCCTGTTATTTTTGTATGGACGATAAATACGTATTTAAATATCAATCGAATATCTACTTTATTTCTTTTGGTTTAAAGTCGAAAATCGTATCTATCTTTTATTAAATAACAGCCTGTTATTTTTGTACGGATGATAAATACTTATTTAAATCTCAATTGAATATCTTCTTTATTTCTTTTCGTTAGAAGTCGACAATCGTATCCGAAGTTTTAACAGTAACTGCCGCGGTAACAGTCTTGAAGATCTGTTCTGATCTTGAAGATATTTTAAGTAATAGATATTTTTTATCGTTAGGAACAATTGCTATCTGCAAATTTTTAATATCTGTGATTTCTATCTGTGACGAAAAATACGCCTCACTCCTACTGCTCACTGCTCATGATTTATTTACTTGAAAGTGACCTTCTTCTTCGTCGTTCCCTCAATGCTGAGGATCGCGACCACATATGACGCGTCTCCAAGCTATGCGGTCATCTGCAGTGTGGATCGCTTGGTAGATGCTGCCTCCACCAACCCTCTTGCTCGCGTCTGACCACCTTGCCGGTGCTCTGCCTTGAGCGCGTTTTCCTTCCACCCGGCTTCTGAATGTGACCTAGAACTTGCGTATTCTGGCTTTTTAGTCGATGTCAGTTAAAGCTTTGTATCAGTATGAAACTGATTTACATCCGTCACCTCACACTTCAGGTCCAGTTGAAAACTAGTGTCAGGCACTAGACTGGTTTGCGGAAAAGTCCGAAAGGGATACCGGAACCCTTCGCAACAGGTAACTGAAGTGAGTTTTAGTCAGTAAAAGTCTGACACGACCTCCCGCTCCGCCCAAAGCGGGAGAAGTCATTTGATGATTTCCCACTTTAAAAAAAAAGGCACTAGTTTGGTATTTTTGCTAAACTGGGCCTTTTTGGCGCAGCCGTGAGGCATACTTTCGTACTAATTTCTTACTGCTGTATATTATATTGTGTGCCTTTTAGTCTGCGCTAAGTAAATTAATTATTCTTTCTTTCTTATTTCTTTATTTCTTCTTTGTCTACCTGCAATAAAAAGGCTGGGGTAGTGCGAGATATGTTCTAGATACTTTTCGGCACATCATACGAATATTTATTTGAGAATTTTTGTCTTATATTGGGGTCAGTTTTTTATCTAACCAACTGATCCGTTCTTTACACAAAGCGACTGCCGGCTTTCCGTTGTCGATACCCTCCTTAAACCGGGGTTATGGTCAAAAGATAACAAAAAACAAACTGATGATTTTACATACAGCCTTGTTGATATTTCTCACGAGTTGTTGAGCGAATGACATATGTCATGCTCGATGTCAAGCTATCAGCTTTACAAGTGTCTGTTGGTTTGTCCAGCAGGTGTGTGAAAGAGACATGTAGAGAGCAATATGTCAATGATTCAAGTGCAACTTACGAGAAGCCTGCAAATGTACCTGATGGTATTCTGTAAAAGGTCGCTTCGAATTAGTTTCAATTGAAAACTGAATGAAAAACATTTTGCGCCGAAGAGACTTGTGTAGGAAGGTAAGTGGAAGAAATAAAGATTGCTTTAAATGGGTTAGGCTTTTGTAATGGTATGGATTCTTCAATATAACAATTCATGAATGTTTCTTGAAATAAAATGATTATTATTTTTTCATTCATGAATTCAACAAGAATGATGTAACCATTTTTTTTATTCAAAAGAGTGTCCGTGGAGTTTCTTGCCCGTTCTTCTCCATAGGTACCTACTACGCTTTTGAATGGACAACTAGCTTCATATTTCTGACTGACCGACTCCTTGACAATTCAAAAGTGCCTGTAAATGGTTTAATTGAAATAAATGCTTTGAGTTTGAGTTTGAGTTTGAATGATTTAAATGGCTCTCTCAAAGTTTGGGGGACTAAAACATAAGAAAGCTTATTGCTAGCCATGTTCAGAAACTATGGTGATGGATTCCATCTGGATAAAGTCCTAACAGCGACTGAATTTTCAGAATAGATACAATAGCTACATACTTTCAAAGATTACTCTCAAACTTCACATAGTAGGTACAAGAAAATGTACTCTCATCCAATTTGATCATTGATTTCGCATTGTATGTTCTAACTTTCGACAGACTTTTATTTATAAAGGTCATTGTATCCGATTCATTACTTAAAAATTAAATTACGCATTAACAAGAAAAATCACATGCCAAAATTATATGACTGCACAGCATTTTTTTTTATGAATTCGTAATGGAGCATACACACCGACACGGTACGGTAGGTTAACAATTACCCGTTCGTTTGCCACCGGTTAAAGGCAAAATAAACAGTTCTGTAAGCTTATTTATGGTTCCGTGATACCGTATGTGAACCGTAACTGTATTTAAACTGAAAATGTTTCAGTGGATTGTCGATTTTGAATAATGTGGTATCGTTTCTCATATCTGTCGAAAATGCATGCTGATGTAGGTAGTTACAGTTATATTAATAGATAAAATAAAGGTGAGGTAGTATTATTTATTATTTAACACCATATCTGAAATTATTACAAGAAAGAAAAGAACAATTTATTTTAAACTAGCTTCCGCCCGCGGCTTTGCCCGCTTGGTAAGTCCATAAAATGTAGCCTATGTCCTTTCCCGGGATGCCATCTGTCTCCTTACCAAATTTTATCGAAATCCGACAGACAGACAGACAGAGTTACTTTCGAATTTATAATATTGGTATGGATACACATTTATATGTTTTAAATATTCTTTGGATGCTGCACAGAATGGCAGTCCTCTATTTGCCTGCGAAAACCGCAAAAATGATACAGAATTAAACCTAGTATAGAACTGTTATGTAGCTACATCCTATAGCAGTATAGACCATGACCACGGCACAAGACTTTTAGTCGAACAAAAGGCTTACAGACACAATTCGGCAGCGGCATAGCACCGACAAATCATCGGATTTGTCGATGACATACATCGACAAATCCGCTGGCGAATTGTGACCGGCGACGACAAAGACCGACGGCTTTGCCGCTCGTGCCTGTGTGGATTTTGAATAATGTGGGGTTGTTTATCATTTGTTGAAATATATGCTGCTCTGGGTAGTTAGTTACAAGCATTAAAACAGACAATTAATAACGTGGTATTATTATAAAAAACTATTTCCGAAAAAAAAAAATATAAGAGTCTCCCAAAAAAAAAACACACAAAATAAGAGAATAATAACTTTTTTGATTCATAATTAGCGGAGTAATCGCGTAATTGAAACAAAAAAAAACACATACAGACGAATTGAGAACCTCCTCCTTTTTGAAGAATTCGGTTAAAAATTATCACCACTTTCGAAACTGTTCAGGGAAAGACAGAAACAATCAATGTAGGTAAGGATTTCAAAGACATGTTTTTCTTGTAAAATATTATTATGATACTCCTCGAACTTGGTACCGTATTTTCCTACCGTAAATCTTTTATTACGTCCTGAAACAATATAGACCAAAGCACAGGCAGTTTAGTAGGACAAAAAGACTTACAGGTGCAATCCGCCAGCTGCTTAAGAGCGACAAATCAGATGGCTTTGCCGTCGCCGGTTCGTGCCGGCGCTATCTTCAATATACAAGCTCCATTACATTAAAAATATATAAAGGTTAACAAATAAATTGAATTCGTATAAAAAGTTGTAACGAAATTCGTTCTTAGAAACAGTAATCCAATCACCGTTACCAAGTGAATTGTTTTATTATATTTGGCTTGTTAAGCTTAGGTTACATGATTTTTTGGTCTTCGATTTTGTAGTTTTATTTTGGGGTTTGTTGCTAAGGACCGCATATGACATTGTAGTTGTCGTACTAAAGATCATGTCTACGAGACTGATGTTTTTGTCTTCATGGCAAATCCTTTAAAATGTCATTTTTATAGTTTACGTCAAATTCACATTTCAGTCCTAATTGGACTGAAATGTGAATTTGACGTAAACTATTCTAGTTTTTCATCTGTAAAAATACATGTGGTTCTCATACTATGTTGTTTGTGAAAAAAACTTTTCGACTTATGTTTCGCATTTCCTTAAATAAATCTGCATGTCTTCTTCATAAACAAAAACATGTTTAGCTATTGTATCTTTACCTTCTAGTATTTCCAGCTTCTAGATTTACAACGATACAACCAGTCTGACCTAGTTAAGCCACATCTTTTAGATTATTTGAACTTTAATCGTATTAATTAACTTACTTAAACAGTTTTTAATTCATTGTTAAAGCCATTTTACGAACGAATATTGTGTTGTAGAGTAAATTAAATTAAAACTATGAATGGTAAGTACATTGTGAGTTTCATTCAATTTCGCTCTTCCTATAATCACTACCTCCTTTTTAACCGACTTCTTCAAAAAGGAGGAGGTTCTCAATTCGTCTGTAGTTTTTTTTTGTTGTTTGTTACTCGATTTCTCCGACAATTATGAATCGATTTTTATTATTCTTTTTTTGTTTGGTAGGTCATGCTTCAGAGGTGGTCCCATATAAATTTTATTAACTTTGCTTGCGTAGTTTTTGAGTTAGCTTCAATATTACGTATTTTTTCCCACTTAGTGTAGATGATATATTGATTGACTCCGTCACTGTTATTTACATAGCAGGTAGTGGTATTCGATTTGTGTGGGGTAGGTACCACAACTAAAAAGTGAAAAATGAAAACTTTTTACAAAAAAAACAACCGACTTCCAAAAAAAACACAAGACATAATTTCGGAAGTCGGTGTCTTAAATTTTCAATTTTCGTTTTTAGCCACCGAATTCCGAAATTATATATATTTCGGATATTATATATATTTATATATATTTATCCCTCCAACTGTCAAGTTACTGAATATGATTAAAAGTCCAAGCATAGAATAATTTTCTAACATATTTTCCGTCCAGCATGTAGATGTTCTTCTATAAGTATGATATCACTAGATTGTTTTTCACGGTTACCGCTAGTAAAGACAAATGCAAAACAGAAAAGTTTGAAAACGTGGGCGGTTGTTATTAGGTTCTGTTTCAGCCCACGCTTCTTCTATTTATAACTTAGGCAAAAATATTATTAAGTTGGTTGCAGATTATAATCATCAAAACAATTTGAGCAAGAAGTTTTAAGTCTATTTATTCAACACTACTTCGCAAGGTTGTTCCGACTTGAGTTACGACGAGATTTCTTTAATAGATGTAAGGTATTTACCCTAAAAAATAGTGGTGAAATCCCTAAAAATCGCATAAAATACTTTGCAGATTTTAGAAGAACAACACGGTTACACAGACGGACATAAAAAGCGACATTAATTTTTATTATGTATAGATATTGACTTTAATTTCCTAAATTACGCTGATAAAAAAAAATGTTTTTCGAATTACGGCTCAGCTACATTTGGTAGCAGATTTCATTCAGGACTATATTCCGTTACCTACAATATTTTTTGGCCAATTTTTTTCCCCTAATTTTTGCTTCTAATTAAACTCTGCAAAACTCACTAGTAGAAAGTAAGGACAGCAAGTTATTGACCAAGTAAGAAGATAATATGTAGATCAGTAGAAATAAGGAGGAAAAGCAAATTGCTCGAATATTATTATTGAAGAGATATTATTATTGTAGTGTAGCCTAAGCCTAGCTTTTCTTAATAGTCTTATTTAAGTCATTAAAATTCATGACTTCATTTATAACTATTGACGATGACCGAATTGTTTCCACATCCTTAGTTAAGATATATATGCGAATCTGACAGTTTTTATTTCGCAAACAATATGATTAGCCCAATGAATACTTCAGTGGAGACGTCATCTACGATTTTGGTTATTGAAATCAATAAAATGCTCATTATTTAATTTGTAGTTCGGTTCATGGGCGCTGTTAAAAGTGATTTGGCATTCCTAGACGATTGGTGTGAATGGAACATTACTTCTAATAATAAGGGCGTTAAAGTCAAGGCATACGTTAGAGAAAACCTTGGGCTGATTTGACTTTTGATTTGGAATTGCTTCTAAATTGACACTATTTTAAAAGGGCACATTCAGACTTCCATACTATCTAGAATATTTGGCTGATATTGGCTTTTTTTTTTTGAGGAGCTCTTGTCTTAGTTATACCAGCCGCACGGGTCGATCCATCATGATAAGTTACGCTTGCCGGGGTTGGTCCGTGGATGGGTGACCATCTTTACCCACCGAGACTGTTCCGTGCCTGGGAAAGCACGTTAAGCCGTTGGCCCTGGCTGTCATTCGTGGATCTTTGACAGTCGTTACGGGCCGTCAGAAGCCCGAAAGTCTGACAACCAGTCTTACCAAGGGGTATTCAGTTGCATCCGGTTAGACTGGAAGCCGACACCAACATAGTTGGGAGAAAGTCTAGGCAGATTGATTGATTGGGTATTTTTTTGTAATTGGTCTTTTTATCCGCACTACGTTACGTCAGGAAGATAACTACCAACCACTTGATAGGACTACAAACAAAAACATAATAAAGGATCGAAATGAAAGAGACAACAATAGAACGATCGGATTACCTATCAAACTAATGACTGCCAAATTGTAACACCTTAGACCCAAATTAGAGATAATGACAACGAACTGGCTACGCTAGCAAATGAATGGCATCTTAAGTGACCTCTAACCACTGTCTGGCGCAGTTATTATGGCAATCTCTCAAATTATTGTCTTTGGTTAGAGAATTTTGTCTAACAATGCGACTCTTCGACTTGATTTGAATGTAACACTGATTAGGCTGTTTGTTTTGTATTACTGGTGTTCGTTTTCAGAAGTTCAATAGTGAAATGAGTGGCTATGAATGGATTGTGTGAAAGATGATATGGTTAGAAAGGGAGTGACTTCAGAGGTGATGGCTGATATATGTATATATAGTCCTCTAGACCGTATTTCGGCCACGGCGGCCAATCACAACGGAGATTACCCTTCGGCGCGGGAGATATTATAGTGCATAAGTGTGAGCGCAGACACAGGTTCACTTTCTCTCTCTTCCCTCATTCTCATAGTCCAATAGGATGCCAATCCGACACGACCGGAGAGAGATCAGGCGCAGGACCAACGGTTTAACGTGCTTTCCGAGGCACGGGGTATCACACCGCCAACTTCCAAACTCCGGGTTGTTACTTAGTAATTCTTAATGGAAAAACCCAATAACACTTTGCCTGACCCGGGAATCTTACCCAAGACCCCACGCTCAGCAGTCGCACTTGCGACCAGGAGACCAACGGGACAGTTAACGGGGCCGGGATATATCATATGCTGGAAGCAGAAGGCCTGCTACACCGACCACAATTAAATTGGGATAAGGGCAGGAGGGATGATACAGTGATATGTATTATGTTTATGTTATGGTCTATATCTGACTGAAAATGATTATGTCCATTCAATACCGTTACCATTCAGTAAATATCGTATTCACTACCGTTTAAGTTACCAGTTGGAACAATTTCTTTTGCTAAGCAACATTGCTTAGTGTCTGTTCCGTGAATTCCACTTTCCTTGATTATGCTTTGTCCAACAGCTGGTTAAGGCTATGTTCGTTGTCCTTTAACTTTTATACTAGTTCTTCCATTTCTTTCGTCTGATTGTATAGAGAAGTCTTGGCCTCTATTTCAACATTCTTTCAGCTGGTGTAAGGATACTTAATGTCTCTTGAGTATGATATTGTGTTTCCAATACCGCGCCGGATATGAAGTATTATCTTTAAAAGTAACGTTAAAAGCAAGTAAACGAGTCTATCCTTCATGTGTACAGCCGAACAATTACCATCTATCCGTTCACCTGTACTGACAAATTGCTCCCGTCCGTCCATTCAACGAACACCTTGAGAATTATTTGGTTATGTGTAAGGCAATTTGAATTTTAAAATCTAAGTAACGTGGTTGAAAGTAAAGTTGCGTGTGAGTTGTGACGGATTTGGGAAGGCGGAATATGTGTTTAGGTATATGAACTTTGGAACACAGGTGATAAGGTCGATAGTTAAATGAAGGGTTTGGAGGATGTTATGTAAGGTTTTGGGGATGTCAAAACTATGTTTTACGGTTATTCTTACTACTTAGTACCTAAATAGTACAAGATTCAGCCTTGTGTCCACTTTAACATTGAAATCAAGAAGCTTTACCATCAGTTTATGATCATCCTAATGGTTACAATTTCCTGTTGGTTGGGGCCTCATGCTGAGCAATCCTCTAAATGCCAACTATTGCAAACAGCCTGCCAGCATCACTTCCAATGCTTAAAGTTAAATGATTAAAGTCGGCTTAACCTCAGATGTTTCGACAATTAAGCTTGTCTCAATGATAATGAATTGTACATGGTATATGTTCAATTCATAATAATTACTAACAGATAATTTAACGATACTTCTCACACCACAAAACAATCTACATTCAGCATCGCAATACTGTGATTGATTGCTCTCACATTATCGCCAGGCAAATGTATTTGATTTCACAAGCTGATTGATAAATTACGCAAAATGGAAGCATCAATCAGAATTTATTCTCATCCTCAATAGTTTCAGTAGCTCTCCGCTTCGATACGATTCGGGTATTATAAGCTTTCGATATTGGAGATATTTTATTGCGATTGTGAATGCTTTTGGTAGTCATATAATTAATGCTGCCGTGTAATTTAAGTGCATGACTGCCGTGTAATTTAAGTGCAAATTCGTTGATGACTTCGTCATTCATGTTTGATTGCATCCTTATAATTATTGAGTTCATCATTTTATCAAGTGCAGACAATTACAGAACCGCCAGAATAGAAGAGGCCTAGAATATTGATCTGCAAGTTTACCTATTTGGGTTGAAAAGATAGAATATATTTATAATATTTTGACGTTAATTTCCTATAACAGTGTTATTATTGTTTGTCATTTTACCTATACTCATGTATTTCTTTGTCTCTACCAACAGAACAGCGCGCCAATGTGGGAGGAGTTTATATCAAAGGCGACGAAACTCCATTCAGCATTGAAGTAAGTAATAACACAGATTACCTAATAGTTTCTCAGTACACTCACAGTAAAAACGCCTCCACGAGTGTCGATACTCAAGTAACTAAGTCCGGTGCAGTTTCGGCAATAGACTATCATTCTCGCTAACAACCTCTACGAATGGAACGATTCTATTATCAAAATAACTGACCAATAAAATAAATTATAAGAGTGTAGAGTACATAAGAAGTCTACAAGATTTGAGAACTGGATTTGGAGTACATGAGAAGTAAGAAATTTGGAGTACATGAGAAGTCTACAAGAGATGGAAAGATTGATGAAGATGTGAAAAGGAGAGTGAATGCGAGAAATAAAGCAATCGCCACAAATATATTTGCAAGACAAAAACTTGGACTCATTTTTTCAATAACAGCTTTTACTGCTATTTTTGTAACCCTGGTATTAGAAAAGCCCCATATTTCTGCATTTATAAATGCCACTAAAAACAAATGCCTTGATCCACGACCTGCAGATTGCATTCCATCAAAAATAGCCAGGATTCCATTTCTCCCAAACTGTAAATAAATGATCTTTTGCATTCAAAATTATTGACTCTTATTCAAATGCATAAGTATCATATAAGGTATGACAAGTTAACCTTCATATACGATGCATCGTAACTCGACTACAGTCATCCATTTAATGACAATTGAGTGGCCGTTGACTCGCAAATTGACAATGATATGGCTACATGTGATCTGATAATAAAAGGTTATTGTTATGTGTCTTGTGTTGTAAATATTTCATTCGTGGAGGTCAGGGCTGCAGTTAAGAATGTTAGATCAATTTGAGATGGGATTGATGGAGACGCATTTTATGTTGTGTCTGCTGAAAAGTTTCCTGTTGATGATGTACGGATTATGGCTCGAATGGTTCTTAGAACCCTTGCTGTTTGGTGTTGTGAGAGGTGACTTAGGGATAAATAGTATGTGAATGTGCCGTAGCCTTCAACTATTTTTCCAAAATATGCTTACTTAGCCCAACTATGGTCATTACGTTCAATATTTATATATTGGCGTCAAATTTACTAGTTTTCAGGTCATCATCAGTCTATATTCTACATTACAACGCTATATTTACCTAATATTCTGCCTATTTCAAGTACATTTTCTACTGATATTAGGTTCGCAATTTACCAACAAAATGTACTTAAGTCAATACTAACGATCTAACAGCAGGTTCTACCACTGGCACATTTCCTTCCTCAAAATCTAGTACAACTACAACAAAGACATCAATCAAATACGTTTTCTCATTTGGCAGGTCAGCCTTGGTAGCGATTGCCGCCTTCCTGGATGCCTTCCAGAAGATCGCAGACGCAGCCACTAACGCTAGGGGTAAGTGAACTCGTAGTTTTTATTTCTTTCTTCTTTATTTTATAAACTGGAAGAAATATTACGTGAGCATTTGGTTGTAATGTTTTTGACGTGGTGGAATCGCTTTGTGTTCTAGGGTGGTGTTGTAGGTACGTGAGTAATATTATCAATCAGTTCATTAATAGCTATTGAAGAATGAGAGCTGCTAGCTGCTGAATGATGATTTGGCACTCGTCAGTGGCGACATCTATTATTTGGTCTTGATAACTGTTAACTGTAATATTTACGGCCTCGATGAACATAATAAAACAACATAATATTGTGAAAAATCTTCACAATTATTAATTTTCAAAATAATCTCAATAGTCGATGTTTTGACTTACGAACTATTCAGATCTGAACCAGCTCAGCAGCCTTGAGATCTTTACATCACTTGTGTTGTAATACAAAGCAGGAAAGAGGTTGATAGTTAATTAATTAATTAAACATTGATTTGAACCTAAATCTGGCATAAAACATGGTCACGCTATAAGATACCGATATTCAACAAGTCATTCAAGTGTTACCAAAAAATTCAAAATACGACGTATAAAATTAATACAATGTCCGTTCAAGTATCGTTATAATAAAATAACTATCAACCGTAAATCCGAACGCGTTCAGCAACAAGCATATAACAGCTATGGCTTAAAATATTGAAGGTTTCAATAAATGTCACCAACATTAAATCTATGTTAATCTTAATTTTACTGTTGACATGAAGTTAATTTAGACTGTGACTACTGAAAAATTGAGCAAAACATGTTTATAACTATTATGCAAGGTATATATTTAATGGGTGAAATACTCATGAAATTGAACAACTTTTTAGAAAGGACAGTTATAATATTGTTAGTCGATAGATGAAATTGAGTAATGGACAAGACAAGTCTTTTTAAAACGATATTCACAAACATTGATAGTGACCTAATTCAGACAGATATTCACTTATTACTAAGTATTATGTTTAAAGATCCTATGGGCTAAACTTTTATTTTCAATCAATCGTAAAGTTAAAGGTCTTAAATGAGCAGTTAGCAGATGTGTACCTAAAGAAATCAAATCAGATCACTCAACGTCGAATTTAAAACAATTTAAGGAACAATGGTGTTCTTAATCCAGTCAAGATATTCGTATACTTTGCTGTAGACTCCAGGAACGCCTTCCATTCCACAAGGGACTGGTCCAAAACTGACGATGCCGATGACTTCATACGTTCTTCCGTCTTCGTACATGAGAGGACCACCAGAGTCACCTTTGCATGAATCCTTGCCTGTGATACCACCGGCGCACATCTGAGCTTTCCAAAGTGGGACACTGCGGCCAGGGAAACTGTAGACTGGTTGGCATTTCTGTGGGAAGGAGTAGGGTATTAAGAATGATTAGTACTACAAAATCATGGATATGTGGCTACGCATCAACTGCATCGTCACACAATTAATAATGGTAATTTATGAAAGGTTTTTAAGAAAAGTTCGAGAGCAGTGGTGGCTCAGTGGTAACGGCCACGACTTACGAGTTGTAGGTCGTAGGTTCGAACCCTGACAGGTGCTTTACTTTGTGTAAATTATTTCATCGCCACTGCTCTCAAAAAAGGTGAAGAATAACATCGTGAGGAAACCGGCATATCCTAGAACCAAAAAATTCGAAGACATGACATGTGACATCTACCAACCCGCACTGGGCCCGCGTGATAGATTACGGCCCACTCCCTCTCACAGAGAGGAGGCCTGTGTCCCAGAAGTGGGAACATTATAGGCTGATTATGCTTATGCTATGAAGTGTTTTGTTTATGTTTTGCGAAAATTATATCTTTTCCTATGACCCATACTTCATGGTGCAAAAAATAGATAAACTTTCAATACCTATAGATTGATTCGACAGAGTAAGCCCCGCTTAGGAATACCTCGCCGTACCTTGACTTCTGGTTTGAATTCTGTCAGTAACATTGCAGATCACCACATTGTCTGAATACGGAGGGGGTACGTACAGCAATTTCGTCTGATAGAGATGAATGAGAGAAAAAGACGTGCTGCGACGACCACTCATAAATTGGGATAAGAGCAGGAGGATGACTATGATGATGACTTCGTGCCTCCTTATTGGCTTTCGGATAACTTACTTCGGCAGTGACGAATGGTAGCTCCACATGCAGTTTCACTTCGCTGTAAGATTTCCTATCGCTCACAGCGCCCCAACCGGCTGCGTACAGAGAGAAGTTGGTTGGGATGTTCGACGGCTCAGTCAGGTCTTTAGCGGGCAAGCAGATAGGACGAATGAAGTCTGAAAAAAAAAAATCAGTTAGTCTTCATGTTTGTGAGAAACAATTTTATGGTCTACGTACAAGAAGTGTAAGACTGGAACCGCTTGGTAAATTCTATTGACAATACTGTCCTTACAAGCTAAAAAATATGTTGTCGTCTTAATTTAAAGTTGGCAGAATCATGTTTTCTTTGCCCAGATAACATTATATGGCAAAGTTTGTATTGATTGCAAGATGCCCCGAAGGAGATTCGAAATCTGGTTAAAAAGATGGGTTCATATATATAGGTTTATTCTCGTTGTTCTACAACACTTCGTTTCTAGCCTGGATTAAAAAATCTGTTTCAACTAACCTGTAAACGGAGCTGTATCCTTTAATCTCAATAACGCAATGTCGTTCCTCTTCAAGGCACTGACAGGATTGTACTGCGGATGGGGAATGACCTTCTCAATAAGGATCCTAGTGACTCCTTCAGTGCAGTCCTCGCCGCCTGCTTCGACAGGTGCACAGTCTGGGCCTTCGTGAGAAATGTTGTATTCTCCTAGACGTACTCTCTTACTGGAAAAATCATGGTCATGTCAAGGTCACGAAATAGTTCTCTAATCTCAGTCGTTATTTGTTAATGTTTTAGCAAATAGTCTATTATAATCGCTTTGTAGCTCATACTGAACACATAGTTTCCGAAAAGAACTATTGTCGGTTCCAAAATACAAATGGAGTGCATTAATTTGATTATTTCGCTATTTTAAACTTATTGACAATTGAGGTTATTTTTTTTTTAAATACATTTTGTGGATGCTTTTTCAATTACAATGGTGGTGAGATATATAGTTGAAACCCAATTCCCGTAATTCCCTTTAGTGAGTGATTACGTAAGATTTTAACCTGAACAGGGTTCGTTTACACATTCATTAGATAGTTTTGGAATACACCATACACCGTTTTTATTCGATTTTGGGTTGTATTTTGGAATTTTGACATATTCATTTATGTACTTATTTAAGTTCTTTGGAAGACTTATAGCTAAACAAAACATAATAAAAATTGGTAATGTAACTGTCAGCCAATTCCAAACCTAGCCTTGGCAATTTGTTCATGAAATAAAATAGTGTAAAACTCACGGTGTGCCGATAGTAAGCACTTGTCCAGCTACACAATGGCCTGCAGTCAGAACGTATTTCCCACTGATCAGAACACCTCCACAAAGCAGCTTCGTGACGCCGGCTTGTACGTACTCTATCATCACCAGCCATGGGTACTGGTCTACTGTAGTCGCGTTACCGCCTGAAAAATTCAAGTAAAACCTTTTAGCAAGGAGCAATGAATTTGCCTAGCCTTTTCCCAACTATGTTGGGGTCGGCTTCCAGTCTAACCGGATGCAGAGCAGCTGCTTTTACCAAGGAGCAGCAGTTTATATTGAAGAAACGCATTTTTTCAGGATCAACGACAAGCTTTTTCAGTTTTGCCTTGGTATTGAGTATCAACAACTTTAGCTTTGTGGAAAGAAGACAAATATTAAAAAGACGCAACTGGTGTTACCCCCTTTCACAGAGAGGAGGCCTGTGTCCCAGCAGTGGAAAAATTATAGGCTGATTATGATGATGATAAAAAGTGTTAATGCTTGGAAAATCCCTCTTTGAATTTCTATTATCAACACAAGTCTCTTGAGAATGGCTCTTTATTTGTGACGAATTACAGTTTTTAACCCTTTCCCAGCCATATATACGGTGGTTGTTTAACTTAACTATGTATTATCACTGGGTTGAACAGTTCATGTCACCATTACTCCCTGTAGTTTCGCCATATCAAACTGTCGTTTGCTTTTCGCCGTTAGTGGATCCCCGCAACTGTCACCAGGTCATCGGTCTACCTTGTGGAAGGCCTTTTATCGCTGCGCCTTCAGAGAATAGGTTGAAATGAATAAATACTGACCCACTATCTTGTTTCCGACTCTGCTGTCAACACCACAGCATTCCGTGCGAGGATCAGGCGGGTAAGCATTCATTTGAGCATCACAGTTTCCTGATGGAACTACCATGGTCTGGTGGTTGCGATCTGGAGGTGGACCGCAGCAAACGCTGTACTGTTCCGTTCCCTCGCATCTGGAAATGACAATTTGATTTTGTTACGTTCTAGCTTTTGGTGGCAAATCCTTGAAGCCTAAGTCTGACACGCCCTCCCGCTCCGCACAGAGCGGGAGGGCGAAAAAAATAGCATACACCTTAGCTGAATATTAGATTAGAGCCTTTACACTTTGAACCCTACCATAGTTGTAGATTACTCTTCTAAACCATTTAATTACGTAATGAATAATTTATGGTACTTCATACAAAGTCTTACAACACAAGCAATTATGAACGATTTTCCTCAATTGTCTCAACTCGTAAACAGGTTACTGAGGATATTATATAATACGTTAGTCGTTCATAGATTTATATATTTATTATTTACTCATAAAAAACTTGTCTAGTTGAAAATAGTAGATCTTATCCTAGAGCGTTTTACGCGTAAAATGACGCAAGTGATTCCAAACAAGTTAGACTAACCATATTATTTAAGTGGTCGACGCTCTAGGCTATAATACCTACGTAGGGGAAGACCAATGAAACGATAGATGTATTGCGCGAAATATGATATGGCTAGACGGAGAATACTTATACTCCATTTGAAATAAGATTAGACGTATAGATAAGCCTTTTTTACATTCCGTTCAACTGATTTTGAATTCTATTGCGTTGGTGGCATGACAAATGGCAGCCGCAGTAGATAGTTGGTATTGAGTAACTTTTTTTGCTTTTAATGCTATCCTTATGCCTACGGTATAGAAGTCAAAATCGGTTGTACGGACTGTAAAAGGGTTTGTTTTAATGTCTAATCTTATTTCACATGGGGTATAGTTGACGACTAATATAAATGTATGGACGAAAAGACATGCTCCGCCGAAATGTAAATTGGGATAAGAGCAGAAGGATAGCTGGTAGATGTTTGATCTTGATACTTGTACAACACGTATTGCTTAATAAATAAAAAAGTGACTTCTAGATTTGATATCCTATCTTCATATTTTCGTCTAACCAAACTAACAGCTGTTAATACATTCACAGACATCTTCGAAATTGACTTAATTATTGAAGATATCAAAAGTCTTTGACATTCCTACGCTGATCCAAGAAGTTTCTAAATTGTTGTTGCAATGATTCTTTGTGACTATGCAGCTATTAACTGTGATTACGTCATTAAGATCTAGTACGAAGAATTCCCCTTCTATGTGATGATGATAATCTTGATAGTACATTACCTTAAACTGATGTCAACGAGTTTTTATTCTACCAAAATAATTCTACCAGAATAAAAACTCGTTGTGGCAAAATGATTCATACCATAAGATACTATTGTTTTATGTCAATTATTTATTTGTAACAGTTGATATTACTTCAAATAAACTTGCTAATATATACATATTGAGTAGCAAGAAACCTTCTTTCACCTGAATAGAACTTGACACTCAATTAGATCTTAATTCTTTTTTCGGCGAAGCAGACGTTCCTGTACTGCCTTTGTACCGAACTTGACCCCCTTTTCGGATTTATGTTTTTTGATGGTTTATTTATGTTGTGATTGCCGCGTTGGTCTACTGTCGCAAGCGATACTGCTGAACATGAGGTCCTGGTTTCGATTCCCAGGTCAGCAGTGTTATTGGGTTTTTACTTCGGGAATTTCTTAGTAGCAGCCCGGAGTCTGATTTTATGCCCGGTTTATGGCAATAGAGAGAGACATTTGGTGTACCTACCATAGGTCTGTACACTTATGCCCACCCTTTAGGAGAGGAAATGCGTGATATATGATGTGTTTTTTTCTTGTCAGTTTATTAATTTTTGGGTAAAAAAACTTTTTACAAAAAAAAACCGACTTCCAAAAAAACACTCAAAACTGAAAAATAACTTCATTTTCGGAATTCGGTGTCTTTGCTTTTGAATTTTCGTTTTTTGCCACCGACTTTGATTGTTTTTATTGGAAGTCTGTTATTTTTCACTTTTTAGTTGTGGTACCTACCCCACACAAATTCGAATACCACTAGCTGATGTAAATAGCAGTGAAGGAGTAAATGAAAACATCGTCTAGATAAACTAAGTGGGAAAAATACGTAATATTGAAGCTAACTCTAAAACTACGCAAGCAAAGTTAATAAATTATATGGGACCACCTCGGAAGCATGACCTACCATACAAAAAAAGAATCATCGAAATCGATTCATAATTGGCGGAGAAATCGGGTAGCAAAAATACAAAAAAAAAAAACAAAAAAACGAATTTAGAACCTCCTCCTTTTTGAAGAAGTCGGTTAAAAAATATTCAACGTTTTTATGATGTACTCACTTGGACTTCTGCACATATGCGATGTTCTCACTAGGCACAGGTGGTTTGAGCATGTTCGCGAGATGCGAACAAGAGTACAAACTGATGCATTGTCCAACCTTCCCTTCAGGAGTGTAGCAGTTCCCTTGTGGTTCCTGTTTGGGACAGCACACCTGGAAGAAAAAAGATTGTTACAATTATATTTTTTTATTTTTTTAGGCTGATATTGATAAACATTACATGCTTTGGCTTAGATAATTATGTTCCCGTCTTCATGTTGCATTTTTAGTTTGACAGTTGTGCGACAGAGAGAGGTATAATGGCTAGCCAAAGTACGTGCTAAGAAACGTTTATCAATCTCGGTCTCAGTTTAGTTTCCTTCAAATAGAGCATGGTTTTATAGTACCGCTGCGGCATTTGTTTTTTTTTTTTAAATATCGTAGCGTCATGCTGAAACAGGAGTCTTTCTGGCCTCGCACAGGTCTTCTTTTTTCTCTTTTTTGTTTTCACTATTTTGTTAGTTTTAAAGTTCGTTTTTTATTATTGTTTTCATGATTTTGTTAGTTCCTAACCTAACCTAACCTTTATTCTTTTTTATTGTTGTATTTCCTGTCCGTGTCCCAAGTAAAATATGTTTCTTTCTCTCTTGAGATTGACTTGATAATTGTTGTAATTTGCTACAAAACCCTTCAGATGGTCATATATATGATAATATAGCAGAACCTTGCCCCAATATTGACGGAAAACAAACAAATCTCAACTAAAACGTATATAAAAAGCGCTCGAAAGCTTCTCAAAGTGATTTTTATTTGAGGAAATCTCTGAATTGGAAATCAAAGAGGGTAGTATAAGAAGTGTAATCGATGATGCTCGATTCATTCAGCCTTACTCTCTTGAGACGGCGTTTTGTAGACAGCCAGTAAGTTGATTGGTCCTTCTTACAGGATAATATCGTTGATATTAATGTTGAAAGTAAGTAGGTTATGGTTTTAAATACCGTTAACAATTAAATTTATTATCGACTAGCTGCGCCCCGCGGTTTCACCCGCGTTAGTCTCGATCCCGTGGGAATATCGGGATAAAAAGTATCCTATGTGTTAATCCAGGTTATAAACTATCTGTTTGCCAAATTTCACCCAAATCCATTCAGTAGTTTTTACGTGAAAGAGTAACACAAACAAACATCCATCCATCCATACTTACAAACTTTCGCGTTTATAATATTAGTTAGAAGTTAAGTTTTAGGTGCACTGCTGCAGCATCAGTTTCAACAAAATTAAGATCTTTATAATGACATTAGAGCAGTACCTATCTCTATGGCCCTTTTAACGTTAGGCAAAGAGAATATGGGTAATGTCTATCTATGATAGTGAATAACAAATTCATCAAATAGAGAAGTGTAACCTTTTTTCCTTACTATAGAAAACATATTATGGACAATATCTTTATGCCTATTGTTCTTCATCCCGAAGATACTCACAGTGTCGTCATGATGAGTAACTTATTTATAACTGTTTATGACGTCCATTTCTTAGTTTTCCTACATAAATCACAGTCTTGCGGTTTAGAGATAGGTTTCCTGTATTTTTCCTACAATTTTCCTTTTTATTACTGAAATAACTATCGAATCGGTAAAATTCCAATTGGTTCGGTTGAAAGTGACTAAAGTATCGCTCGAGATAACGCATGTAAATTCAATTGCAATGCATATTTATATGAATTCTTCTTTATAAGAAAAAGGGAGTACCTAAACTATAGATACTGTTTTGGGCCTCGATCTACCACCAACCATGTACAACAGGCTACACGTCAATGGTAATAATTTGAACTGGCGTAGTACCGAATTTCTATAGAATAAGAGACAAGCTTATTGACTTTTGGTATCAGTGGCAGGCGTGTGGCTTACCGTACTTAGGAAGTTCAGAAACGACAAAACTGACAAATTTTTTATCAATGAAAATTTATAATACGCATCTATTGTTAAAAAAGTTAGTCATGATGCAGATACTTACAGCTGGTGAAGTCCCCATGTACCCACATTGCGACTTCTTCAGCAGATCGATGTCCTGGTTCGTACGATCCTTCTTATTCAGCAGATTTAGCAGCACTTGACAGTTGAAGACTGATACGCACTCGCCACTGCCACCGCTAGGAGTTGTGCACGGATTTTCTGTAATCAATGAGAAAATTAATCATTATAGGATGGAAAAATCTTTTCAGTTTACGTGATCAAAGGTGGGCCCAATATTTGCCATGGTGAAATTAAGGCGCTTTTGAAGAGTCTAATAGCAAATTCAAATGATTGTGACCCAGAGAATTTGTTTACGGATACGAACAGGGATTGACCCTGAAAACGAGACTCGAATACTGCGTCAACGAAGCAAAAATCTATATAATTAGGTATATGCAACGCTAGCGCAGCATCTACGTGACAACCACGACAGATGCAAAGGCACCTTTATAAAAACATTGATTATAGAATTGACAAAATAGTAAAGTCACACAATTCTCCAAAGAGCTTCATAAAGGTCAAGCATTTGTTAGCTTTTTTGTATCATTATAAGATACAGGTATTCTGCATAATTATAAAAACAACAACGTTAACATAGAAAACGACAGTTGAAGTTTGTTCATTATGCGGAAAGTTTTCAATATTTATAGAAATTAATTAAGTGTTGAAGCTTAAAGATGAACATCAGATTCTGACGTCATGTCTTTAATTAAGTGCTATGCTGGTTGTAGTAGACGTCTCTAGGCCAACTCTCGAATGTAATTCGTCGACAAAGTTCGTACGTTTATTTACATATACAAATTCGTAGAACAAGCGATTTAAAAAAAAGTAAATGCCAGTAGTTCTTTTTTCGGATTTCCCTATTTGCCATATTGTGTAGTCATATTTCCACCAACTAAACAAGATTTAATAAATGCTGTGTGCGACAGAGTTTATCGAGTCGCAAACGCCGTAGTGTCCCATAGTGTATTGGCCTTCGATGGTTCGTTCTGTACCCTACAACCAGCTTAACGTAAAGCAGACTTTTAAGAATTAGATCAAATTAAAATCATATTAAAATTGTTCGGAGAATAATAACTCACCCGTTCTATGTTTCCCAGTTTCTGTCAATACATAAGTTTGCTTACCATAAAGTTGATATTTATCAGAGTTACAAATGATCAAGAATTGTGGATTTGCTTATTTTATCGCAGTAATGTCTGAGGCAGCAGAGCAGGCCAAGAGACCTGAATTTGTTTTATAACTGGTAGATAATTTTATTTAACATACAAGTAAGGTATACACAGTTATAGATAAGTGTCATATAAGTTTGAGTACCTTTGTACTCGACATTTTTAAATCGTATCTGTTTGTAGGTACATACCTACATAAATAATAATATAAAATAAAAAGATGTTTCATTTTCGAAATCTGGTAGTTAGTGCAAATCAGGATTCTGTAAAACAGGCTCTGATTGAAACACTTTGGAATAGGAAGAGTCCAAATAGCTTACCAACGGGTCCTTTAATTTCTGGCGATTCTAGAGTTCGTAAAGTAATAGCAGATAAAGAATCATAAGTATCATAAGTAATGGCAAAATGAGAGTAAGTACATTGAACGATGTGAGTAAAATTAGACAAAGAATAATAACTAGTACTGATTAAATTGAATAATAGTTAATAAATAGCATACCGGTAATAGTACCGGTCAGTGTTCGGCGATTCTAAAGATCGTAGAGTATCATTACTGTTAATGACCAGAAGAGACTTGATTTTAATGATTTTATGATGATAAATGGTATTTATTTATGTAAATTCGTCAATTTTTTTTTTTTTTAATTTTTTTAAACTAGATGCGTTCGGCTTTTCCTAACTGACTACTCTGAGAAAAAAGACCGAAACAAGCTCAGAGGCTCTTTAAAATAGAATTACACTTCGGTACAGAAAAATTCAATAAGACTAATTCAATTGACAGCTTACCAGGACTAGCTTCTATGTCTGGTGATTCTAAAGTGCGTATGGTATCATTAATATTAACGGCCGGAGATGAGTAGATCGATGCAAATAACAATTAGACAAAAAATAAGCTACTGTACTGATAAATTAAAAACATTAGTTCAATTGACAGCTTAGCAGTACTAGCTTCAGGGTACGGTGTTTCTAAAGTGCATATAGTATATATTAATATTAATGACGAGAGTAGAGTAGATTGATGCAAATAACAATTGGACAAAAAAATAAGCTACTGTACTGATAAATTCAAAAACATTAGTTCAATGGACAGCTTACCAGTACTAGCTTCAGTGTACGGTGTTTCTAAAGTGCGTATAGTATAAATTAATATTAATGACGAGAGTAGATTAGATTGATGCAAATAACAATTAGACAACAAAATAAGTTAATGTTTGGATGAATTCAAAAACATTAGTTCAATTGACAGCTTACCAGTATTAGCTTCAGTGTACGGTGTTTCTAAAGTGCGTATAGTATAAATTAATATTAATGACGAGAGTAGATTAGATTGATGCAAATAACAATTAGACAACAAAATAAGTTAATGTTTGGATGAATTCAAAAACATTAGTTCAATTGACAGCTTACCAGTATTAGCTTCAGTGTACGGTGTTTCTTAAGTGCGTATAGTATAAATTAATATTAATGATGACAGTAGAGTAGATTGATGCAAATACCAATTAGACAAAAAACAAAAAATAAGCTACTGTACTGATACATTCAAAAACATTACATAGTTAAATTGACAGCTTACCAGTACTAGCTCCAGTGTACGGTGTTTCTAAAGTGCATATAGTATAAATTAATATTAATGACGAGAGTAGATTGATGCAAATAACAATTAGACAAAAAAATAAGCTAATGTACTGATAAATTAAAAAACATTATTTCAATTGACAGCTTACCAGTATTAGCTTCAGTGTACGGTGTTTCTAAAGTGTGTATAGTATAAATTAATATTAATGAAGAGAGTAGAGTAGATTGATGCAAATAAGAATGAAGCTACTATACTGA
This sequence comes from Lithophane ornitopus, assembly GCA_948473465.1. Classification (NCBI taxonomy): domain Eukaryota; kingdom Metazoa; phylum Arthropoda; class Insecta; order Lepidoptera; family Noctuidae; genus Lithophane; species Lithophane ornitopus. The sequence continues at coordinate 11,089,249 of OX419637.1, read as the reverse complement.
TAAATTCAATATAATTAACAGCTTACCACGAATTAATTCATTGGACGGTTCTAAAGTGTTCATAAGTAGTTTCATTAATATTTATGGGGACAGGAGAGTAGATTAATACCAATACAAATTAGAATAAAAATGTAGCTACGATACTGATACAACACATGTACATTTTAACGGCTTTTTATAAAACAAGCGAAAACAGGCGCACGTACAGATAGACCATATTAACAACGATATCAAACGAATACTAGTCGCGAGCACTCTTGAACTCGCTGTACATAGTCCAGTCGCGCGTCGTATGGAGCCGAACTTCTGCACCTATCAATTTTGTGCCAATAAATTTAATAATACTAGAACCTAATTAATGGCTTACCAGTACTAGCTTCAGTTTCTGGTTCTGATTCTAAAGTTTGTTTAATATAATTAATGGAAATAGCGAGATGTCATGTTCAGAAGTGGACAGCGATAGGCTGAGTTGATTGATATAGATAGAAAAGTAGCTAATGAAGCTATCGTACTGAAAGGTGCAATAGAACAAATTAATAGCTTACCAGTATTTTCAGCCTCGTTTTCTATCGATACAAAAGCTTTCCATCAATGTGTATATTTTTCAATATAAAATCATATAAGTATCTTTCCAGTAAGAGATATTAACAAACTGATTTTTGTATATTTTTATAAAATAACATACATAAAGCTTGAGTATCTCTGAGATAAATCTCCTGGTTTTTAAGCTGTATCGCTTTTTAGTGATTAGGTCATTTATTGTTCTATAGTGAAATAACGATGGTACTGATAAATCTTAGAACTCTAGTTTAAATAACTTACCGGCAATCTCATCATCAGTCTCATGTTCTGCCAAATTAAAATAATATGAATTATCCATTGAGGATCTTGTCATAATTGTACTGCATCTTTATTTGGGGAGTTTTCGGTCCTGTGCATCTTTTTCTACCACATACGTGTATTAGAAACGGGTTTTGTCGACGGAAGAATAGTCAAAATTACAGTTTCAATTGTAATATATATTCTACACAATCCATCCTTTCTTTGTTGCCTCTTTTCTTATAACCATCCATATTCATACTAAGCATATCCATATTCATATATATTTATATTCATATTATAAATTCGAAAGTAACTCTGTCTGTCTGTATGTTACCTTTTCACGCCTAAACCACTGAACGGATTTCGATAAAATTTGGCAAAGAGATAGATGGCATCCCGGGGAAGGACATAGGCTACTTTTTATCGACATACCACGCGGGCGAAGCCGCGGGTGGAAGCTAGTACTAAATATATGCTTTTGTCACATGATCATCATTTCTTCGAAGCACTAGAGACATAACGTCACGCGTGTTTCCCTGAAAGGTTGGACATTTATGCCATGCAATTCGCCTGTTATGTTTAAGTCCCATCGTATTGTTTTTAAATGATGTATTTTAATCATTAATGCACTCACCCCTAGCTTCGAGTTCTGGTTCCGTTTGTGTTGGACTCACTTTCTCTGTTGATATATTATTATTGCTAAATCATAATATCCATATACCATAAAAATACATATAACAAATGCTATAGTTATTCTATCTGTTCATTGGTATCACGGCCAACGCAACATGCTGAACCGATTTGGTAAAAAATCTATCAAATAAATGATGGGTTTTCCTAACAGTATTTTTTTTATTTATGTACATTCTTATTGCTAAACTTTCATGATATCGTTTAATATTAAACCATGTTTTCCTTATAAAAATCGTGTAATATGAGGTATATTGCATAACGTCTGTCATCCAAAGACAAAATTCAAAAGCATTTATGGAGATTCGCGTTATGACTCAACCACGAACCATCGACTATGGGAGGATGGATCCCATGACCGTCAAAGTCAAGAAAATCTGCCGATTACAAAAGTCACTCGTGCATTCGTTCGTAAGTGTCCGAAAAGACACTGGAATTCTTAATCAATGCTAAAGGAGCAGGGATTTTCATAAATTAAGTTGTGGTTCAAATACTGTCACTGTTTGGAACAGCACTATTGCAGTTCCATAAAATAATTCAATAATGTTATATTAAATATAAAAAACTCACTCTCAGGTCGATGTGTACTAAATGTATGATGTGTTGTTGTAGAAAACGTCGTAAAAGAAGTCGGCCTTAATGTTTTCTGAGTTTGCACTGTCAAAAGAATTGATATAATTACACTAGGTTCTAATCTTAGTTATCGGGAGAGGCTTTGTGACCTGTGAGCCACGCCCACCCCCCCGGTTTCTTAAAGACTAATTAAGCCTGTTGTGATTGATTCACATCCATTAATGATATCAGCAAATGGGATTTTGATATATAAACTTTTAATTTTAATAAAGCCCATAATTTATAATCAAACGTATAAACTTACTGCCTGGTGTTGGCCTATTAATTTTTACTTTTTTTGCTGTCAATAGAAAACTCAATCAGAATCATTTGGTAAGTTCTTTAGGAAATTTTGAAGAAAACAAACAGAATTTTTACTTAATACAATTTGTATTTCGATTTGAAAATAACTTACTTGTAAATCCATGCACATTAGGGTATCCTGTTAAAATAATAATACAGAAATTAAAATTGTGATGCATCTATTAAAATGTACGCTCAAAACATTGATCTTATATTATTTCTATAACATTCGGTTTCATATTTACCGGTAGTTCTTTTTTTATTTCGCCTCTTACCACCGTTTTTTACTCTTTTTTTTACGTTTCCACGGACTGCTTTAGCGCGATTAATAATGTCTGCAACATAATACTTGCCATCAATGAATCCAAGCCAATATTTATTAAAAACTTACCATTTGGTGGACCGAACATATTAGCATGAGGAAGTAAGTCTCCTGCCAAAAGAAAAAAAATAATCTTTACTCTAAGAGTCGAATACGTAAAACTTAGTACATAGTAAAAGATAAATTCTCATATTTTTCCAAATAAATAAAAAACATAAAGTTAAATAATGAACAACGACTTACCCAAACCAAACGACATAGGCCGATTTGCTGTTAAAACAAATTCAGATAATATTAGCAAAAATTGATCAACTGGTATAAAAGAATTAATTAATGAAGAATCATAACCCAAGTTTGATTGAAGTGTAGACTTTTTCGAAGGTAAAATTCTGGCAGCCGACAGGAATAGAGCTTACAAGAATAAAAATCGAAACACGATAGTCTTGAAAATCTTTTCCAGTGGATTTTGTATACTCTGAAGAGTCTAAGACTTCCTTCAAATGGAAAATAATTGAAAGCATCACACGTTCATCACAAGTTCACTGATGAATTTGCAAAGATTCTAAAGAACTTTTTTTGGAGAAAGAAGTATAGAATTTTCCAAAAAAATGTGAATCTTGGCATAATGCTGCTAAAAAGGAGACACCTGGGAAAGAAAAGAATTGTAAAAGTTTTGAAAATATCTCATGAAATGAATATAACTAACAACTCACCCATGGGCTTAATGATAACAATTTGTGGCCAATATTTAAAAGTTTTATCTGTCAAAGAAAACATTGCAATATTAGCTCTTTGTAATCTACCTAGTCTGTTTTACTATAACGAAGGGTATTGGAGTAGAAATGATTAATAAAGACATTACTAATGATTTCCTAGCTATCTCTGGCTTTAGAAAGTTAAACTTCATCATTATCATATTGAATTATGTGAGATGTATACATAATCCTCGTTCGATAATGTTGATGTACTATTAGAGATAATTTCGGATTTACTAATGGACACTCGCTCACCTTCAACGATCACTTCATCTTGTGCGGGTGTTGATGTTTCTGCCAAAAATATGACCATATAAATAGACGGTAAAAGTAAATGTTTCAATAATATTTATTTCACTGTAAATTAGAAAACATAAATAGCTACGATACGAGCAGGTATAACAAGATAATATATTTTGTTTGCAATTTGTATTGTCCCAAATCTGGTTAAAAGCCGCACCTATATTCTTTCATAATTTGAAAATAATTATCTTATACTGATGTATTGATATTATACTTCCGCCTTGTTATCCTTGTAGATTTTTAAATAACCACGCTACATATTTATGCACCTCGTTTTTGCGTTATGAACCTTGCCCCTCCGCAAATATAGCCCTCCCGTTTCCTCCTATGGTTATATGGTTACTCATATGGTCCTCAACGACTGTCTTTGCTATTGTAAGAGTCTTCGAATCAAGCTTTTCAACATCGATAAACTTAGACATTGCCTACTGGGCGAGGAACATTCTGCAGGTATTTTTCTTTAAAAAGCTTATTTAGTTGTGCGTGTCTTACCAGTTATATCACCCAGAGTATCTTTCCCTGACAAATTAATTACAACAATATAAAATCTTTCTTTTTTAATATGAATTAAATACACTTTGTCAACTAAGAAAATAAGATCTTACCATAAATGTTTAAATAATGCTCGACTTTTTGGTCTGCCAAAAGAAAATATCTCAACAATGAAAAGTAGGGCAATGAATTAAATTCAAATCAATTGGATAGACTGTTGGTTCTAAAAATTCTGTTCATCAAGGAAGCTGGTTATTTTTAAAGGGGAGCTTACCCAATTCATGGTCTGTAAAAAAAAAAAAAACATTCCTTCGTATACACGGTATATCAATGAAGCAACTGAGAGCAATTCATCTGAAAGAGTAACAGCAAGCAGAAACAAAATAAAATTGAACTTACCTTCGCTTGTTTTTTCACCTGTGCTATTTTCGTCTGACAATTAAAATAATTTTGTCTCAATAATCAAGTAAGAATATATCCAAAAAAGGAAACATAGAATTTATTATGTTACTAAATAAATAAGTAAGTAATAAATAAGTAGAAAATTACCATCAATTGTATTTTGATCTGAAAAAATATTCTCACCGGATTGATAAAATCTCAGTATATAATCAAATCTATGCATTCAAACAATACAAAGTTATAGCGATGAAAAACACCATGAAAGCTCGCTCCATACTTCAAACAAAATTGATTCAAAATTATCCCCGTTGAAAACAGGCAAGTATATAAATATATACCACCAACAAGTAATCCCTTACCGTCAGTCCAGGATTCAGTTGAAGGAGTTTGTTCTGGCAGAGGAAAAACTTATTTAAACCTCATACAAAAACATTACGGAAACTAATTCCTGGTCACAGGTATTCAGCTAACCAATTTTTATTGAATCATGCCCGGAATAGTGTCGAGAGCTAGGTCAAAACTTTCTGTGCATTGAAATACTATTATTTCTTAACTCACCCTCACTCTCAAGAATCCTCAGACTATTATAGAAATGGTAATCTGCCAAAAGAAAATGCACCTTAGTCACACATGACAATGTTTTGAAATCAGTTGTTGAAATTGTTTGCCCCCATAACAACAGCAGAAATATGGAATTGATGGACGAAAAACCAGTTGACGATTTTTATTTTGAAGGACCGACGTTATCAAACTGGCCATTTCCAGTATAAGCTGACCTGTCTTTATGCAAAAAGTCTATACTAGGTAAATAGGTTAGGTTGTGAGTGTAGCTTGATATAAATCATCGTGCGAATAAAGATATGGAAGTTCAATAAAATTATGCATTTCTTCCTGCAATCTTTGAACCGTCTGTAACCTCAGCAGATATAAAAGTCTTCAATGTTTAGCCTTGACTTATTTTTTTACGACTGTTGTTGTTTTGCCTTGCGTCTTGTTATCTCGTCAGTTCGTGAAGAGTAAACGAAGGAATGGGATCGGCACGGGTCGAGTCGTGACTTGCAAATGTATGTTTGTATTGCTGATTATCATTTTTCTCATTTGGTCGCAGGATAAAATTTTGATCGATGATTTTCTGTTGTCTGTACAGCTTGTTGTAAAACTTGAACTGTTTTGTTATACTGGCTTTGAGTTTTTTGATTATAGTAAAAAATATATAAGAACACCGCAGCGCAGTTTATAGACCAGTCATAATCGAGTTAGCCGTTCAATGATCATTTTAATACATATGTGCCTATTTTATCTTTAGCATCATCTAATTTGATTTCAATACCTACTCCGTCTTCATGTAGTAAAGAAGACCTTAGTAACAGTTTCTTAAGTATGAATACCACTCTAATTTCATTTAGAATGAGTCACATTTCTAAGAGGAGAGGTTATTGAATTGTAAAAATCATCCATTTAAATTTCCTCGAACGTAATGTTTTATGACTGTGGTCTTTTGACTAGTTCTAATTGTCTGAGAAATTGAGGTCTTTGGGTCCTTTTTGGAGTTTTTTGTTTCTTTGCGTGATGTATATTTTTCAAGCTTGTCTATGTTATTGAGTTTTGTTTCTTCTTTTCTATGCGCTTGTATCGCACATTTCATAGATATTGACTTTAGTTCTTTTACAATCTGTCCAGCTCTGGATTATTTGACTACTACTAAGTACTAAGTTCTATCTTACACTATTTTCTTAGAACAAACATTGTATATAGCTGTTTTAACTTCATTAATAACTAGTACATACAATAGATCTTATCGAGATTTCATTAGCCTTTGAAATTAACTTTCCAATTATATACAATCTTCAAAGTTAAATGACTAAATCATTAGTTAAATGTGGAAATGCCATATTTTTACTCATATTTTCGTTATTACTGATGGCGACGTTTGCATTTGACCTATTCGCCTCAAAATGGCAACGAGTTTTGGACAATGATGTTAGGTAAAGTCATCTTGTAGCGTGTTTTTTAAGATCCGGTTGAGCGACCAGTTTTGAAATGAGATTTTGGATTATACAGTTTTAGGAAAACATCATTTTGTGGCATGTGTTGCTTTGAAGACGTTATGTTATATTAAATGCACAATGGTGGCACCCATGACTTAATGCCATAAAGCATTGTTTGAAATTCCAATACTAAAGGTAGGAACGAAATAAAATCTTCGTCAATTATGTTTCCGTCGTTTGATTGTAGTTCTATAGCTTCATTTCAAATTCCAGTACTGACATCAAGAAAATTTTATAAAAATACTTGAAAAATCGTATTGTTCGTTGCTATTTCCAGCTCTGTTTTATTTTCTACATCTCAGCGGTGTATCCATTAGCGCATCTTATTTATCCATGTGTATCACACTATCTTCTAGTAAATAAGTATAACTGTCTATGTGTAGCCTGCTACTTATAACGGGTTGAGACGAGTTGCAAATGGTCCTGTTTTAAAGGGTAACAGGTTCTTTATATCGCTTGACGACCTCTTGCCATTTATTCGAAGTATTCATTTTATGCTCTAAGCGAGAAACAATAAAAATTGCACGCAGAAATCAATTTTTGCTCGTAGCGGTTTAAGATTTCGCATGGTTTAATAAGAACCTATGTAAGTAGTAACTAATGGTACTTTGTACGGACCGCGTTCGAATCTTAGTAGCTACTGAAAATAAGTAGCTTTTGTAACTGTATTTTGATCGTACGTATAATTTTCAAAAGGCATGGTTGTGGGCCAAGACAGAAATGCTATATTGCCGTTTTGTCAGTGTACATACGACGACATATCTTCCTTTACATTTCTAGTATAAGCTAACCTCTCTTAGGGCCGATTCAACCAAACCCAGATAACTTCTATTCGGGGAATAAAATTGACGTCTGACAGTTTTTGTATAGAAAATTTGTCAAAAATTTTATATTTACTCGCTGGATTAGACTTATACTAGGGATAAAAGTTTGGTCGAATTCGCCCTTAGACGCGTAGTGGCGTAGTGTGGGACGTCCCCCCAGCTGGCGGACTGACGACCTCAAAAAGGTGGCTGAGGTAGATTGGATGCGGAAGGCGGAGGACAGGGTATTGTGGCTCAACCTGGGAGAGACCTATGTCCAGCAGTGGACTGCTATAGGAGTTGATTGACCCTCTCATTGTACAGAAACTATAATGCTAATGAAGCTGGTTTTAACATTTTACACAACTTCATTATTGAGTTTAAGCTGTATTAGAAATTATAAATATATACCAATATGCAATACGCGTAAACAGGTTTTGCCAAAAACTATTTGAATATAATACGAACGTGTTTATCACCCAAGCTAGCGACAAATTGATTATTATGTTTGATACGCAAATTAAATTCCTTACCTACATTAAACAATGCTCAAACTTCGATATACATATTTTAATAATGTCACACTGTTATTAGTACATGCATAGATTCGTATCATAATCGTGCGTAAAATTACATTTTAATAATGTTGTTAGGACCGGTCCTCGATTAGTTAGTATCAAAGTCATATACCTAAACTTTTTATATAAGTGGCTTCTGCTTATATTGTTGTTTTTATTTAAAATACGTTTTGTTATTGGAGTATTCGTGACATCATCTCAAATATCTAGATTTGGAATTTCATACAATATATCTCTCGTTTATGAAACAATTACTGTAGGATCCTCTAATGTATGTCGTAACAAAAAAGAACAAAATACTGTGCTATTAAACATACTATCATAAATCCAGACGGTAACTGCATAGTTTAAAGACCCTTGCGAATTAGAATGACGTAAATCAAACTTATCAACTGAACCTAGGGTACTAACAAGCATCTTTTGCCGATAGGACAGCATGTTCTATAAATAATAACAAAGATGCTGCTTTTAATTCTCTTATTATAGCAAATATTATTATATCAGGTTTTTCCTACATTAACTTCACCTTAACCTTGTTTAGCTTTCAGGATTTTCATTGCTATTTGTGAAAACCCTAGCATGCTAAATTATCTTTATCTTTATGAGTTGCGTCCATCTCTAGCTTGTCATTAAAGTTAGCTGGATAAACGTGCATTTCTATTGTAGAGTCCAGCAGTTTATTTAAAGATTTCAAGATTATTTTCTTTTATAGGGTCATTAGGCTGAAGAGATCCTTAGATTATGCGGTCATTGAGGTTAACGTTTGACATCAAATCTTGCTGGATCTAGGAAACCTTATTAGTGCGTCATTAGATTTGTCATAAAACGATGACAAGGTTGTTAGTTACATTGACCCATAAGAACTTTTGTTTACCAGCACAGTTGTTAGGTGACTTGAATGTCACACCGCAAATCCTAAACGGTTCTAATTTTATGGTTTTCTATTTTTGTTTACCTTAATCATTCTAACCTTTTCACAAATATATTGGGGATTGCTTTTAGCTTTATCAACGTTCTTACAAAAGCTTGTTGCCATTTCTTCTAGCACTAGAAAGCGATTGAGGGTAACTTTTATCCTTAGCTGCCCCGTTGGTCGCAAGTGTGACTGCTGAGCGTGGGGTCCTGTTTTCGATTCCCAGATCGGGCAAAGTGTTATTGTGTATTTTCATTAGGAATTTCTTAGTAACAGTCCGGAGTTTGGAAGTTGGCGGTGTCCTGCGCCTGATATCTCCCCGTTCGTGTTAGATAGCCGTTCCATCGGACTATGTGAGTGAGGAAAGAGATAGTGTACCTGTGTTTGCGCACACACTTGTGCACTATAATATCTTCCGCGCCGAAAGCTAGTCTCCGATGATATTGGCCGCCATAGCCGAAATACGATGTGGAGAACTATATATATGCTTCTTATTTTCTTCTATGCGTGTGCGTGTCAATGTCAAACTTAACTGTGTCAACCTCTGGGTTGAACGCTAACGTTAACGTTACTGATAATGCTATATTCACCGTTAACTCAGAAGTTAACGGTGAATATACCATTATCAGTAACGTTCTTATAACATGTGTTGCTTTAAGTTGTATGTCTGTCAAAATCTGCAAAGAATGACGCATCTCCGTCAAGAAGGATTTCCTCTTGGGTTATTATCGTATGTTCACTCATCGTCAAAAGACCTTCACCGGGTAGTAACCGCTTAAAGGTAAACAAGCTGTAGATGTTTATTTGCGACAATAATATGCATTCGTTTGACTGGTTTATTATAGTTTTTGATCACATATTTATGGTCATTATTACCTGTTTTAATTAAGGTGTTCGGTCACTTATATTCGTCGATTTATACAATGTTGATTTCATTTTTGTATTGATACGTTTGGTAATAAATAGATAGCTTCATTTGTCGCTAAGAATAAACACATTTTTGGGTTTTGGAATTGTACGTTTTTGAAAACTTCTTTAATTTTATCTCATTTTTTTTTTCTTATGATTGGTTCGGTATGATTTTATTACCTACTATTAAAAAACCAAAACAATTTTAAAGAATTTTATTGCAGTTTTACGGCTCAGTGATTTCGATAGGTTGTCGGAAAAACGACACTAAAGGCTGTCAAATGTCAATACTTTTAATTACTTTGTAGTATGGAATTTCCAAATCACCTATCCAATTCCGTCGCGTCTGGTTTTCGAGAGGACGACAACGTTGTATATTTTATGGAAAGAGAATATTTTTTATTAGGCACCTTAATCCACTAACATTTTGGGATCTAAACTAATTTAACTAAGTTAGATATACGTACTATAATTATTTATTTATATATTTATATATTCTTTATTGTACACCACAAAAATATATAACAAAAAACAATAACAAACACTACAAAATATACAATGGGCGGCCTTATCGCTATCCGCGATCTCTTCCAGGCAACCTTGGAATGGACAGTGATTTGCCTAGACATAAAATTATCACACTGAGCCTTCTATAACACTTCGTTCAGAAATCTGGGGCTCAGTCTCAATCGTCAAAATGTTCTAATTTACCTACAACACAAGTATTTTACATTAATTGTCGCTGAGGTGGGAATTCAATTGGAAGGTTTTTTAGCTTACGAGAATAGGCTTTCTGAAGCCATATGTCGATTTCGGCACCATAAATTCGACGATCACTCATATCGTGAAAGGTAAACCAGTCAGCAAGGCGAACTGCCCAGGATACACCAGGCGTCCTTACTTAATTGTTCAGAGATGGAGATTCTTTTAATGTTATGCACATCAATCTTAAGCAAAAAACTGTAAATATAAAATTAGTACATGAAATAACCGTTTATTTGCCTCGTGTTTCGGTCATGTTCAATCAAAGAGTAAATGATGTAGAAATGTTCAATAAAATGGATTTCCTTAATGTTGTGTTATTGATTACTCGACATGCTGGCTGCTGCTGGGTTTTCACTTTTATGAAGTTTATTTTTTGTTGGCTGATTATTATTATTTAAATTTAAAGGAGCCTGGGGTCCCGGACTTTTAGAAGGCGTCCTCGTATGCCTCTCAAGCCGGTCGGCAGTCGGGCCGAAGCCAACTCGCAGAGGCCCCGTTAGAAGCTTTGAATGATATGATAATTTGGTGAAGGCTTTGGATGATGATAATGACTTCACGTATAAAGGTTCTTTAACTTAAAGGTCTACAAAGAAAAAATAGCTGAGCCATTCCGACTTAGTAGCATATTAAGTTTTTATAAAAGTTGATGAATTAAATGCATGTAATAAATTGAAAATCATTATTATTGTTTTCAAACGCTTTGCCATAGAAATGTACTCTTTGATAAATGTATCATCAATATTCAAGTAGGTATGGGTAATTAAGTCGATGATAACAATTATCTTCATCTACCTACCTATTTATTAATTGTAAGTATTCTATTTAATTAACGTATAAAGACATATTCAATTAATTCATTATGATGGTGATTATTCATGAATTGAACTATTCATTATGACACCAACCTGTTAGAATACAATAGAATTTAATCACAGCAAGGTAAAAATGCACATTTATAACTATTAAACTTACCAATCTTTAAAAAAAAAAATGTCATATCGAAGACACTTATTAAAACTTAAAACCTGTATTTATTTTAAAAAATCGCAAGAATTGTGTTCGCGTACGGAATTTTAAGTCGTATTTACATAATAACGATTTTATCACAATTTTCCTTAAAGAATAACGTGTGTGTAGAAGTCGAAACTTTTAATAACATAAAAACAACAACTTACGTCCATTAACGAAGCAGGCGCACGCGGCGAATACAGCAAAAAATATTAAATTCATTATTAATTTAAATTGAGAATATCACAGCATTATACACAAGCACTTTTAACCCGTCTGTGCCGGTCCGTGGTCAGCCGAACTGTGAGCGGACAAACCAATGCCCAATATGTTTTACCGACTGACAATGTCGCACGGTCATCGAGGGACAATAATCCTCCAAGCGATTCTTACCTCTATTCCTTTGTTGGAACATTTGCTAATTGCATATGCCAGCTTAGTAATGATGATGAACTTGTGAGTAGAACTGGTATAGCTGTGATTTCATACAGATTCTTGGAATGTCCAATTCCTATGTCAGTGTTCGTTTACGGTCTAGTGGCTTTATTATATGGACCGTTTTCGTTTAATGTAACTATACCCCATTTGAAATAAGATTAGACATTAAAACAAACCCTTTTACAGTCCGTTCAACCGATTTTGACTTCTTTACCGTAGGCATAAGCATAGCATTAAAAGCAAAAAAAGTTACACAATACCAACTATCTACTGCGGCTGCCATTTGTCATGCCACCAACGCAATAGAATTCAAAATCGGTTGAATGGAATGTAAAAAACGCTTATCTATACGTCTAATCTTATTTCAAATGGATTATAGGTACTTACAAGTAATTTCTTGGGTGCGTATATTAGCAGTGATCTTTTTTTTTTCTTTTTTTTTGTCATACTTGTTCACCTTTTTAGTACAGGTCTATTTTGACTGATTCCTGCGAGCATTGCCACCTCGCATTTCATGGTAGTCAGCAACCGACTTTATTTGCACGACATAGGTTATATTAGGCAAAGAAAGACTCTTTTCAACCAGGAATTGAACCCGATAATTTATGCAAAAACAAGACTCTTATTGTACTAAAAGATATAATTAGAATAAAGATCAAATACTGCAAAGAAACATCATGTATTAATTTTCAATTTACAGAAACCGAAATATTGCAAAAACTGTCATTTTCAAACGCTTAATACTAATCTGTAAATTATACCAATGTACTAATCAAAGATTATCGATCGTTAACACAGCTTGACCCATGCCCCTACAATCTCAACAGCAAAGCAATCGTGTAATTATGTCCAGATAATTAGACATATTGTTTTAAAATGCGAAATAACTTCATGTAATTAAATGAGGTGTAGTTCTATGTGTAAAGTTAAATGTGTAGCTTGATGTGTAGCCGTGTGTATCATGACATAATATTGTTGATGAAGCAATGAACTAAACAACCCGGTACCATCATCGGATATCGGGCTGTATATCAACATATATGTTTCTTTTAAAGAGTTCTTTGAATGTTTATGTGAAATAAGCTTTTCTCCCAGCGCTTTATCTACTTAGGCTTTATCTTTATAGCAAGAAAATAAAAAGGATAGAAGAAACCTGCGTGCAATTTCAGGGGTAGCCGTAGTCCCTCTTTTCGTAACGTTCAGCTTAACTTATTAATCATCATTAATAATGAGTTTTTGCATATTTTCCTTAATGTCATATTAATCTTTATATATAAAGAGAAAATTACTAACAATTACTATTTAATTTATGGCTATTAATTACATTTTCCTTTTAGGCTGATTCATCAGCTATACCTATATTATTCTTGATTATTCCTTATTGTTGTGAACTTTTATGGCTATGACTTGTTAAGGCTGTATTGTTAGTTGATTCAATAAAAAAAGAAGTTTTTCCATTTTTGTGACTCATTCCTTTCGATCGTTCAGCTGAAGATTTATCTCTAGCTTGCTCTTTGTAAAGTGGTATAATGTGACTATAAGGAAATACTAAAAGAAACCTTGGCTGGGCGACCAAAATCGCACTTAATAATGCGACACGCTCAATTTTATTCTTGCTTTCTACAGCTGTTCAGATTTTAAACCAATGACTAACGATGAAGGAAAACCTGACAACGACGCTGAAATCCAAAAAATCGGGTGATCAATAATCGTTCTTGAGGTGTATGAAAAGAGAGACTTTCGCCTTGCAGCGACACTTAAAATCAAAGGAAAACATAATCAGCCTATAAAGTCGTCACTGATGGGATCCAGACCTCCGACCTCTCTTTCCTTCAGACCTCTCTTTGAGAGGGAGTGGGCCGTAATCCACCGCGCGGGCCCAGAGCGGGTCGGCGGATGTCACGATATATTTTGAATTTTTGGTTCTAGGACATGCAGGTTTCCTCACGATGTTTTCCTTCACCGTTTTGTTGTTAAGTCAATCAAGGTCAAATCAAGCATGGGAAACAGCTTTGTGTGCCACAAATTACGGTAAAAAGTTTGAGTAGGTTCGATTGGTAGCGGATCATTGTGTGCCGGGATTACTACACTATCGTCACTCATAATATCTCTAAATGCACCTTCATTATTTCTTGTAGTTATTAATGAAAAACTACATGATATTTGTACTAACAGTATAACACAATGTAACTGTGAATAATTCAATTTTCTGAACCAATGAAACTGTTGTGTTGTCGCCGATATACTGACAACTTCAGTAATTTGGCAATTGGACACGTGTTTAACTACACTTATTTTAGGTTTACTGATTAAAGGGTTACGGGTTTATGTTCGATCGTGGCATCTATTTGTCATCGTAATTCCCTGGCCCTTATCCTAATTCACCCGACTGTGCGACAGCAAAGACAGGATTATAATTTTCATGCGTATCTGAGTGATGATCTATGTATCTTCTTTGTCGGTGCACTCATGACAGAGCGGTCGTGGTCATCAAGTTGCTGTGAGATTTGGGACAGCCGTGATTTGCCGGAAGATACGACGCCATCCTTCTCTGTCGGCTGTTAATTGTGTGCATTCGTGTAATGGGCCGCCCACTGCGGATTTAATCTGGTCGGTCCATAGCATGGGCGACCTGCCGCGTGCTCTTGTTCCTTTGACCTTCGATCTATGTATAGTAAAATCTTTATTTTTCTCTCTTCACAAAGGTTCACATAATAATAGATATCGAGGCAAGAAAAATAATAGCGTTTTGACAAAAACGCATAAAATATGATCCTTTGTGAGAGACTGGCATCCATACTAGGATACCCTGTGTGACGGATCACCAGTCTGACATCCTGGATTTTTAATTATTATATATAGTTACACTTCAAATTATCGCCTTGTGGAAATTGATTCATGGAGTTTCTATTGAATTTGCTGGTACGGCGAGACTATCGCCGCGATTTTCTCGCCCGTGGAGATGGCGCCGTCTATGCTGTCTTTTTACCCGACAGTTGCATAGGCAAAATAGTTTGATAAGTACTTTGTAACTGCGATACCGTACCAAAATATAAATAAATAGTTAGATTTTACACACACACACATTCGTTAGGGTCAGTTTACACCGAGACGCAAAGCGACGCGCACTTTTTTATGATCCGATACAATATCGAGTTTATTTACTACACAATAAGGAATACGCGCTGCGCACCAACAAGCATCTCAGCGTACTTTGACACGTGTCAACCCTCGCACTGAAATTATACCTTTACGTGAAGAAAATAAGTTCGATACTTGTTAAAAAGTACGTGCAGTGTCGCGTTGGTTCACGTCGCGGTCTGAGCTGACCCTAAGAAGCTGGCAGTAAGTATCATCACAACGGTAATCTTTTCCCATTGTTGGTCTTATTTTTTTTTGTAGGATATTCGTATATTTCTTTGATCTAATATTTGTACATTATATATTTAGGTACCTATAAAATTATATTTATATTTTTAATAGGTAAGTATATGTGTACCTATATCCTAATACTTCAATAAATACTGATTCCACAAGTTTCGATATTGCACCTACCACTGTTTGTCTCTGCATGGCCCAATGATTGACTGGCGGAAAATCCTTATGGCATTTAGTCCGCCTATGTACATATTTTGTGTGCTTAAAGTACTTATTGAATAAATAAATAAATTATGTTCTCGTAAAGTGAAACAGAGTTGAGGAAAATAACAATTAATAGTAGAAAATACTTACATCACCATCATCATATTGTTGTGAAATATAATTGCATTAGGTTAAGTATGACAAATAGGTAGATAATAAATTACTGAAGTATGAATCATTTTAAAAACTTTATTTTATAAAGATTTTATGGCGAGTGATGATGAATGTCTTATTTTTTTTGTCTTAGTTAAACTAAACGCCTAACCTTTAGTTTACTCAATACTCAATATCTTTATTGCTTTACCATAATGTGTACTTAGGTGGTAACTATATATTTAGATCATTATGGACCCTGTAGGGCACAGCAAAAGGGTAGGAGAGAGGAATCCTGTTTAAGGAGATCATGCAAGTTTTAACTTACATTTATTCAAAGTCTGGAGATCGCAAATAGGATCTATCATTTCGTTTATCTATTGTTTATGTATTGTTTTATCTGTAAAAGTGTACTTAAATATTTTAGATTATTTCGATATGTATGTACATATCTATTATAATTCTGTTTATTAATTTATATAAATTGTTTATCTTAGAATAATTATTATTGCTATATTGTTTAATTTATTATAATTGCTAATTTATTTAATTATTATATTTGTTATATATTTATATATTAAAAAAATCCGTATCATTAATATATAATTATTATTATTTTTTCATATTTTGTGTATCATTTAAATATTCATCTAAGGAGTAATAGCATTTGTTTATCAGTAATTTTTTTAAGTTTATTAATAAATATATTCAACTTTTCTTTTACAAGTAGATCTTGGCCGAGTCATTGGCTGTTTAATTTGGATCAAGGCTACACATAGGGTCCTATACTTACCAAGAGTGCAGTGGTGGAGAACTCTTTTGTTATGGCAATATTAGACTGTTCAACCAAATTGATTGAAACGCACTTTTGAAACGTCACGACATAATACCTACCTTATTATGTCAAGATTCAAGATAATTAATTGTTTTGTTCCAAATGCACTGTAAAAACAATACTTCTATAATGGTGATAGGAAAAATGTGACTTTTATAGTATTTTGCTTATTATTCGAGCGTGAGGAAACCGGCATGTCCTAAAACCAAAAATTCGAAGACATGTGACAATCGCCTGTTGTAATTGGTACACTAGTCTATAAGTATTGGATCTATCTCATATATTTGTATCGGTGTATTCAATTGTTGGTGAGCCAAATAAAAAAATAAAAAATCGTCAATGTGCGGGTACAACCCCTCACTGGGCCCGCGTGGTAGATTACAGCCCACTCCCTCTCGAAGAGAGGAGGCCTGTGTCCCAGCAGTGGGAATATTGTTGTTCGGGCTAGGAATCTGTTCTCCTAGCTTTACAAAAATAATACGCAATAACAATAGCATTTTGATATTTTAATAAAAGCGTTGATGCGTACCTAACTCCATTTAATATTAATATTTATGTGCCAAAAAACCCGTTTAAGGAAAAACGAGAAAATTTATGTATCAAAACATGCAACTTTTAATCAGACAACAACACATTTTTTTTTTTTTTTTACTTTTTGTTGTTAAAAATATTTGCAACAAAACTGGTTTCAAAAATATTAGGTATAAACTAGTTTTTTGGTGTTTGATTTACAATCTCACATATGTTTTGGTAAACAGTTTGAGTGTGGTTGTGGATGGATGTGGAAGAGTATTCGAAGACCGAAGAAATTATTAATGATAATTATTGTGAACACATGAGGCATCTTGACCATTTTGGCGGTATTCGGTTTTGGCCAAAACGAAGATTGTCGAAATAGGTTACATTAATAAATAATAAGAAGGGGAAGGCGAAAGGGATACCGGGACCTTTGGCAACAGGCAACGGGTGGGTTTTAGTCAGTAACAGTCTGACCCGCCCTCTCGCTCCGCCCAGAGCGGGAGAAGACATTTGATGATTTCACAATCTAAAAAAAAAAAAGAGGAACTGCTATAGATACACCTCTGCTTAACCCTTCGGGGAATGGGGAACGGGAAACAGGCGTGAAGTTATGTGTTATGGTATCCTCAATAGTTACCTAACTTTTCCTTATTTACAGGTGCTACGAAGGAGATCGGCACGGCACTGACGCGCGTCTGCCTACGTCACAGAGCTATCGAGACCAGGATGAAGACGTTCATAAGGTGAGCGTTCATACAAGTTATGACGTCATTTCACTTAGGATATTCTTCCTCTTGATTTTAATCTCATAAGTAATACCTAGGTACCTACGTCAATCAATCTGCCTAGCCTTTTCCCAACTATGTTGGGGTTAGCTTTCAGTGTAACCGAATGCAGCTGAATACCAGTATTTTACATGGAGCGACTGCCTATCTGACCTCCACAACCCAGTTACTACTGGGTAAAACGATACTCCTTGGTAAGACTGATTGTCAGACTTTTGGGCTTCTGACTACACGACTGACAAAGATCTGTGCTGTGTGAATGCTTTCGAAGGCGCGGAGGGGTCACGGTATGTTCTAATATATTATGTACTAATATATGTTCACCCATTCACGAACCGACCGCGGCAAGCGTAAAAACATTCGATCGACCCATGCGGCTGTTATTATTTAACCACGATCCCCTACCGTACCCTATGTCACAAAAGCGTATACAATTCGGATGTGCCCATGCGTCACAAAATTTACCCTAGTTTCGGGCTTCTTCGCAGTCAGGTAAAGAATGAAAAATGATATTTTAGTTAGCGTGACGTCTTGAAGTTCATAATAAAATAATTAGCGGTGTACTAATTGCGGTTGTTTTTCTAGAAAAATATTTTCCCGTGTCACCATTTTCA
Source organism: Lithophane ornitopus (assembly GCA_948473465.1). Lineage (NCBI taxonomy): Eukaryota > Metazoa > Arthropoda > Insecta > Lepidoptera > Noctuidae > Lithophane > Lithophane ornitopus. The sequence continues at coordinate 11,070,598 of OX419637.1, read as the reverse complement.
TAAAAAAGTTACGTTCTAAGAAGGACTTGCAACTTTAGTACATTGTTACCTTTATACACACGGTTTCTGAATTGAGAAATTGAAGTTGAGAAGTTTTCAAACGCTACTTTAGCAATACTTAACAATTATAATGATTTGAAACATCAGTATACCTTGCTCTAGGAATTTCATTTCACGGAAATGAGACAATTTCGTGAAAATAAATGACATATTATGTCCATCAAATATACTTTCGAGACTATATTGCTTCAAAAATTTATTATTTTAAGTAATTTAGTATTTTTTATCACATTTGTACTTTGTTTAATACATACCTAAAACAGCGCTGCAATTTGCAAAAAAACATAAGAAATTTTATTTTTTCGGGATTCATTGAATGAATTTCATTTCATTTCATTTCGAATCACATAATAGGTTGCTAAAGTAAGTACCTAGGGTTTGACAAGTTCTAATTTCAAATTCACAATTCAGAAACCGTGTGTAGATATGTTGTACAGTCATAAGTACTAGTAATAAATCTTAGATTTACATAATGTTCCTACGCATTGACGCGGCACACTAACTACGTCTGTACAACGGTATGTTGTGGTGTGAACTTAATAAAATTACTTTAATGACGTTGATGTTGATTTTTCTTAACTGAACCGCAGACAGGCGCGACGCGACGCGACGACGGTGCAACGCGATATTATAAATTGTTTTATTAGTCGCGTCGCGCCCGTATGTGGATGGATTGATTCTATACGCGGCTCAACAATATTTCTGTACTTACTTACTTTAAAAAAAAACGAAAGAATTACTTTTATAGAGAAAAAAATAAACGCTTCTTTTAAAACCGGTACCTATTGCAACCAACACTTACCTACATGTTTTACCGGTTCAATATTTTCCTGTACCTACTAAATACCACTTTATTATCAACACAAAGGAATCAGTTTTTCTTTAATAGGTATCGATTAGATGCTATTTACGCGTTATCTCATGTCTTTTTTAGGGTTCCGTAGTCAACAAGGAACCCTTATAGAATTGAGTAAATAAGTACTGGCCTCATTGATCGCAAGCGTTCCTGGTGAGCACGGAGTCGTGGGTTCGATTCCCAGGTCACGCCTGGTTAGGTAATAGGTAATATGGGCTGATATCCGCAACTCCACAACAAAGCGCGTATTTTGCGTACAGGCCTGAGCCCCTAGACAAAGTGACATTCTATCAGCGATAACGATGATGGAAAAGGCAAAAATGTATAGGACTGACATAAGCTATCGAATAGCTTATGTCAATCCTGTTGAAAGTCGTTGTAGAAATACGAAACGCTTTCGAAGCGATTGTCACTTGTCTAGGCCTATTGGGATTTTCCATGAAGATTTTCTCAGTACCAGCCCCGAGTCTGGATTCGTGTCCGGTTGATGGCAATAGGCTCGCTCTCTCTTATATGGGACTTAAACATAACTGGCGAAATGTGTATGTACCTACAGACATCTTTAGTTATGTTATTTTGTTTTGAGTATTGCTAGCTTTACTAGATTCAAACTCAGCGGATTCCTTCAGCAGGCTGCCCTTATCCCTATTTACTTCAGGGTCGGCGCAGCATGTTTTAAAGTTCTTCCATAAATCTATAACAGCCAACACTCAGTAGTCACAGCCTTTCAAGCCATATCATCTTTCATGGATCTTTTTTATTTTATTAATGACTAGCTTATGCCCGGGCTTCGCCCTCGTGGATATCGGTTATTATATACTAAAACCTTCCTCGAGAACCACTCTATCCATTGGTGAAAACAGCATGAAACGCAGCAACGGTGCAGTAGTTTTGAGTTTATCGCGAACAGACAGACAGACGCGGCGGAGGACTTTGTTTTATAATATGTAGTGATATTGTCACTTGTCAAACTGGTATTTCTGAGGTCGTTAAATAATGTACTTAACGAATTATGCAGAATTACTCGTTTTTCTCACACAAAGCACCAAGATTCGACTTGAACTGAAAAAAAAAATAAACTTTGTTTTTTCCTGTCCAGATGCGAACATTGATATTTTCTGCCTGCCATACGGGTTTCCCTCACATATGTACCTATATTGTTTGATTGCACTTTAACGTTGTCCTCCTGGATATATTATTATAATTGGTTTTCAGAGCTGCAGTAGCTTTATGAAGGTTTTCCTATGTTTATTAATAGCAGATGCTGTTACAGGAAACTGCACGGAGTATGTACACCTCTCATATCTGTTAAACTTGAACCCTTATTAAATATTCTATTATTAAAATAGTCTTATTTAATAACGTAGAGAGAGGGATGCCAATTTAGAGGATTGATTTTCTAGTTGTTAAAATACCTTCAATAAATGACTCATCTAAAGGTGTTTCCAAACATAAAGCGGCAATCATGCGCAGCTGCCGCGCGCGGCCTGCCGCGCTGTGTTTGGACGACTGCCGCGCGGCGAATGCTTTTGTCTACCTGTTGCGCACAAGAGCGCGGCAGAAATGTGTCCTGCAAACGCGGCGCGTGAACAGCTGCCGCGCTCTTGCCGCCAAATGTTTGGAAACACCTTAAGACTATCACTTTCCAAATAAGTCGCAGTTTGCATATTCCCTAGACCGTGACCCCGTATTATACCGGGATAACTTATGAAACATTTCAAAATGAGCTCTCCCCTTGTGAAATCTTTCATAAGTTGTACCATATACAGGAACCTACATAGCCTCGCAACTAAAAAGTCTTTTTATTTAATCAACATGTAATCCTTAACTAATATTATAAATGCGAAATTGGGTTTGTTTGTTTCGCTTTCGCTAAAACGGCTGAATGGATTTGGATGGAATTTGGAACATGTGTAGACTATGACCTGGGTTAGGACATAGGATACTTCTATCCCGATATTCTTACTGGATCGAGACTTCTGCGGGTGAACCCGCGGGGCGCAGCTAAGCTGAGCAAATAAATAACCCAGAAGAGAGAACAAAGGCTAACTTTTACCATTTAACATTTAACATTCACCCAACATGTTTCAATTTATCTAAATAAACTACTAACTGTGTTCAGCAATAAAGTATTGGATATCTTCTTTCCAGCGCCCTAATGGACACGCTAATAACACCACTATCAGAACGAGCAGACGAATGGCGCCGCGGCGCCTGCTCAACGGGCGCTCTAAGCCGTGAGCATGCTAGAGAATGTAAGCGTGCTCGTGCAGAACTCAGGCGTCGTGTCACTGAAGCGCAGAGGCACGCGAGGAAGGCAAGGAGAGCCCCGCCTGATGCTAAGCGTCGCGCTGACGTGTGCATGCAGGTGAGGGAACAGTAGCATATTATCAAGTAGGAAAGGTTCAGAAAGTCAAATAATTTATTTCAAATAGGCACATAACTATAGGGCACTTTTGAACGTCAAAAAAACAAAGAAATAGAACTGATTCTAGTTGCCCCTTCCAAAAGGTAGTTTTCGTATAGAGAAGAATGGGCAAGAAACTCCACCGTTACTCTTTAAAAATGTTTTACAATATTTTGTATACATCAATTACATTATTATATGTGAAGACGATGCACCTAGAATAAAATTATTGTACCTACCACAATAGGTAAAAATAATTAAAAATGGAGCAATGACAAACAAATTAATGTGTGTGATAGATACATGGTGCTCACATATTTACAAACATTGTAAAACTAAACGATATCACAATATATCAGTATCAACTAACCCGCTGACTCTGGGTCCGCTTGGTGCATTACGGCCCACTCCTTCTCACAGAGAGAAGGCCTGTGTCCCTGTACTGGGAACATTTTACGCTGACAATGAAGGTTCAGAAGTAGGTACGTAAAGGCATAAGAAACTCGCACGATTTTAAGCGGTGCGTCAAATTTTTTTTTTCTTCAAATAGAAACATTCCGCGAGCATGCTCGAGAATGCAAGCGTGCGTGAGAACTCAAATTCAACTTGAAGCAGAGTATCTGTTGCCAAGTGAATAGCAGTCTTTATCAACTCAACTCAACGTATTTATTTCAATTAAACCATTTACAGGCACTTTTGAATTGTCAAGGAATCGGTCAGTCAGAAATATGAAGCTAGTTGCCTATTCCAAAGCGTAGTAGGTACCTATGGAGAAGAACAGGCATGAAACACCACGGACACTCTTTTAAATAAATAAAAAATTGGTTACATCATTCATGTTGAAATTATACATGTGAGAACAATGTAGAAAGCACGTTAAAAGCGCCCGTATTAAAAAGATATAAAACACAAAAAAAACAAACATTAAAATAAGCCTTGGCAGCCAAGAGATGACCAGTCCCAACTGACGACGCCCGTTCACGAACATGACGCATGGATCAGCACCATTCAGCTCAACCATTTTGAAGGGAAATGATCCAATAAATGATCCAACATTTATGTAAACACATTCTATTCAGATTATAACCTTAAATTCCAGGATATACAGGAACGCAAGCAGCAGTTGGAAGACATGGAGGAGAAGGCGGTGAAGGCCGCGCTTATCGAGGAACGAAGCCGCTTCTGTCACTTCGTGTCGTTGCTGAACCCCGTAGTGGTGAGTACAGTCGAGGAATGAAAACGGTGTGCACCTAAACCCTCTCGGCCATGAGCGACACGTGTATTGCGACAGCGATTGCAGAGAAACCAAATGAAAGAAGTTGAACACCACCGTGAACCCCACCCCGCACAGTCGATGACACTCATTCTTTTTCCATCTACGTACAGTCAAACACAGAGTTAGGTTAGGTAAGGTCACAATATTCATTTTCATTGTGTGCATAACAATTTTAGATACGCATAGAAGTGCGACGACAAAAACTTCCAGCACAAAAAAAAACATTGTTTAATACCTGCTAGTTAGCTGCCTGTTTATTTGTCTCTTTGTTCGAATGTACCTACTGCTAACATTATGAATGGAAATAACATGTGCCCACAATGCGGTTTAAAAATTATGTTTCTAGAAATTGATTAAACTTCTTGTTCTCCTTTTTCTGGGATGGGTGTTCGAAACAAACCCTTCATCGTTTTTCCGTGAACCCACGTATGGGGTGAAGGTGGTACATTTCTTTACTGACATTAAAATATGTACCGATGTTTTCAGGAATCGGAAGTGGCAATGCTAGCGGAGGTTGGTCACCTACAGGAAGGTACCGAACAGCTCATCAGACATACAGCCGAACCTAGGACATTACCCGCTGCCAGTTTACAGGTAATTAATAAATTTTATTTGATTATTACACGACTGCCCAAAAAGGAGTGTAATGTTTTCAGGGTTCATGTATGTATGTCAAAAAGTAAATAAAAAACAAGTTGATAAAATTGTGATTGCAGTCGGGGGACCTTTTAGATTAAAAAGTGTTCCACAGAATGGTTCCCCGACTGCAATGACAATTTTATGAACTTGTTTTTTACTTTTTAGTTCGATTTTCAGCAGGGCAGTCGTGTTACTTAAATTTTTTTTTTTTTTTTTGGAGTCTAGTGATTTCTATTCGATGATCGCTGACAATCGATTAACCTCCGCTTAAAGTCCGTTTAATTGATCTATTACCATGTCAAGGGTTTATTGTTGTTATTTCTGCTAAAATTTGATTTAACAGCATTCAAAAACCGGAGGTAGAGTCACATTGCTTGGGAGTTTGTTGCGCCACTACTTTCCAATATTAGAAAACGTGGAGAAGTGTGCGTTTTGGCGCCAAATTACGATTATCAGCTGGTTTTAGTTGAGGATGTTCTTTAGTTCAAAAACAAAAAGCTAATCTAAGACCTTACATTTCTAGGTGATATGCGACATAAAGTCGTGCTACTCCGGCTGGGCAGAGAGCGGGTCCGCGCCGCACTCTCCGTCAGCGTCCTCTCGCCTCGGGAGCCGCAAGTCCTCGCTCACGTCCATATCCTCGCTGAACTCGCAGTGCTCCGACCAGCAGCATGGTAAGAATGACATTCATCGTCTGCGTAGCCTTTTCCCAACTATGTGGGGTCGGGGCCGACCCCATATAGTTGCCGGATGCAGGTGAATACCAGTTCAGAGTTGCGGGAAAGTCCGAAAGGGATACCGGGACCTTGGCAACAGGCAACTGAAGGAACATGGGTGGGTTTTAGTTAGTAAAAGTCTGACACGCCCTTCCGCTCCGCCCAGAGCGGGCGAAGTCATATGATGATCCTCAAAAAAAAAAAAAAAAGGTGAATACCAGTATTTTATATAGAGCAACTGCCTATCTGACCTCCCTCAACCCCTTGGTAAGACTGGATGTCACCTGTACTGTATAGTACGAATAGGCTTGAAGACACAACACGCACTTGCAGTTTCTAGACTGAACTGTCAACTGAACTAACTGACTGAAGTGTCATAGTGATATTGAAAGTCATTGAGTGACGTGTGGTGATAAGTGATTATACTTATTTGAATAATATGTTCTGTGACCGTCCGTATGCGACAATTTTAAATACTACATTTACATAAACTTACAAACTGGCGGCTTTTCCCCTTGAAGTCAGCCTAATACCAGTTTCTTCATAGGTACACTTTGTATTAAGTACTAGCTGCTGCCTGCGGTTTCCCTCGAGAGTACCTTAATTCTAATTCTAAAAATAAAAGTAGCCGGAGATACTCCTTATAACATCATCTATCTGCCAGTGAAAGTCCCGTCAAAATCGGTCCAGCCGTTTCGGAGATTAGCCGGAACAAAAAGACAGACAAAAATTTAATAAAAAAATTATATAAGTACCGTATAAATACTTTCCTAAGTATTTCATAAAAAGCTGTTATTTTGACATAACAAACAGAAACTTCAATTTTATTTATTTGTGTTGTATTATCTGTACCCTCCAGGTGTATCGGGCTCCACAGTGAGTTGCTCCACTCCGATATCGAACGCGTCATCCTCTGGCACCATTCCTGCCCCCAACAGCGACTCACAACACTGTCTGTCACAGGTATGTGTAGCGTAATGTAGTGTGGAGTGACAGCTTTGTAGAAGTAACTTAGACGTTTTATAGATTGTAGACAGTAATAAAAAGAGGAACATTGATTAAACGCGCTCCACGAGTGGCACGTCAATGCGTTTATTAGGCTCGAGCAGACTGGATGCGTATACGTGCACGTACCACTGAGTTGTAATGTATGGAACTGTATGAGACAGGACACACTGCTTGCGTAACGTACGCAATACGCATACGCATCCGGTGTGCCCAAGCCTTTGTCCCATGACGCGATTGACTGCACTGAATTTTGCAGTCATGTAATTGGTAGTACTTTACTTTATGAGGTACAGGGTGTAAAGGTCACTTATCCTCTATAGAAAAGGGAGGCTCCTCCGACCAGACGAGTGTCGTGTCTGGCGGGCAACTGCCCAACGATTGATGTCGGGGTCTAGTATGTACGTCGATCGCGCGGTAAATTCTAACTGCGCGATGCAGGATTTTTGTCAGGTCTTTGATGCGTAGGTCGCATGTGGCGATGTAGATGCCGCCACAGTACTGGTTTGTCAGTCGCCATTTTGAACTCTATTAGTATTGAAACTAAGACTGCAAAATTCAGTGCTACCAATCGCGTCGCGGGACAAGTAGTTTATGAAACGCGTGATGTATGATATTGTGCCATTTTTGTAGATCGAATGTTGGTTTGATAATAACCTCTTTTTTTACATTTATAATATCATTGATGATGATAATAAATTAGTTGTTTGAAATAAGTATTTTTTAAAGGACAAAATTCAGCGTCCATACATTTGTCCTTTGCATTGCTTTGTCGTCAATTGGAAAATGTTTATAACTAGCCGACCCGACGTTAAGTAAGTTACATTTGTTCTCAAAAGTCCTGATTTCAGGAAAAAAATCTAACTTAGAGAGATGTATAATTAGATTATTTAAATTAGAGAGATGTATTAATGATTCTAATTCTATAAATACATATTTGTTATGGTCGCGTATCATATTTTGATCTAGATACAACCTGACACTGACCTGCAAATTGCAAATTGCAAAAATAAATAAAAAAAACGTAAGAAAATTCGAATTTGTGGACTACCTTTGCGAATCCACTTTAAAGCAATTTAAAGAGACATGTACTGAGACCAAGTATTGAGGACAACTTAGCTCCTACTTAGAAAGCATGATAGTATAAATTAATGTATACTCCATTTGAAATAAGATTAGAAATTTAAATAAGCCTTTTTTACAATCCGTTCTGATTTTGACTTCTATTGCGTTGGTGGCACGACAAATGTGCAGTAGACGGTATTGTGTAACTTTTTTTGCTTTGCTTACTCAAGGATGCATATCCGGTAGGCTCGCAAATCCCCCCTATCCCGACGGGCACAGTCTTCCCTACCATTACTCGCGCCCTCCGGTCTACTTCTTGATATGCAATGGCCTCTGAAACCACATGAACCATGAGGCTCCAGGGGCTAGTGCAAATCCTGGGGTTCATTCGATTTATCGAGTCTGGTTAAGCCACGCTGGAGTCGGTGCATTTCATTCATTCATTCATTCATTAATGCCATCCTTATGCCTACGGTATAGAAGTCAAAATCGGTTGAACGGACTGTAAAAAGGTTTGTTTAAATTTCTAATCTTATTTCAAATGGAGTATAGTAATTTTGCAACTGTCAACTTAGTAGGTACTTAGACATTTTTTGTTAGATTATTTTTATTTTTTGTCAGTTTTGCTTATTCCACATTTTATTTTTTGCTTGTACACAATATTATGTTGCTATTATTTCCTCTTAGCCCCCGTTCCGGCTGTCAAGTGTGTGCAGCGCAGACTCCGGCTTCCGATCGCAGGACGCGCTCCTGCGACGCTCGCTCTACGTTGACAATGTAAATAACGTAGGGATACTATTTGCTCAGTGTGTTTTAGCAGGAGGTGCAAATAGAATGAACAAAATAATCATATTTTTACCCGACTACGGCGAAGACAAAAGGAGGGTTATGATTTTGACCGGTATGTATGTATGTATGTTCATCTGTTCCCTCCTATCTTCTAAACCACTCATCACAATTTGACAAATAAGGTATCGTTGGAAGCGTTTTGATCGTCCGCTGGTTATAGGCTATATGACGTCACATTAAATTAAAAATGGCGCCCTCTAGAGTATAAAGCGTAAAGGTGTAAGCTCGCCATAAAGTAAGGAACTATAAAAAAAAATTGTTTATTCGTACCATGTTGGGTATCAAATGAAAGGCCTTAATGAGCACATTTCAAAAAAAAATATATTATAACGCCAAAAGAATAAAAAAAAAGGGGGTTTTAGTTTTTATTACTTAATTTTTTATTCTAGTTTTTCGGGACATACATTGATTATTAGTGTATTTTGATTACTTGACTCCTTTCAAGTTCCAAACTAGTCGAGGATATAATATACCTGAAATAATCACAAGAACTGAAACGGTAAAACATACATAATAATTAAGAGAGTTGACTCCTCTTGAATACAAACTACCATTTGCCCATAATGGTACCTACCAATTTCATGTTCTATGCGACATGTATCTAAGTATTCGTCATTTTTATATTAAAGTAATAAAAACTAAAACTAAGACAAATTAAAAATCCGGAGTCACACGTAATCTGTTCGATTTATGCCCTAACACGTGTGACTCCGGATTTTTAATTTGTCTGTCTGTGGTCTCTTGTTTATACCTTTTTAGTCGTAGTTGGGTTTTAGTTTTTATTACTTTAATTTTATTTTTAATTCTTTTGGGGTTATAATATATATATTTTTGAAATGTGCTCATTAAGCCCTTTCATTTGATACCCAACATGGTACGATAAAATAATTTTTTTTTGTTCCTCATTTTATGTCCTCTAGAGGGCGCAATTTTTAATTTAATGTGACGTCACGTAGCCTATAACCAGCGGACGATCAAGACGCTTCCAACGATACCTCATTTTTCAAATTGTGATGAGTCGTTTACAAGATATGAGGGAACAGATGAACATACAAACATACATACATACCGGTAAAAATCATAACCCTTCTTTTTTCTTCGCCGTAGTCGGGTAAAAATGGTAGTCAACAGTAAAGCATTACTTGAGCTAGTGACGCTGAAGGCAGGTATGGATTTAAGTGTCTGCGTAGCTTTATTATGTTGTGTTGTAGACTGATTGATTAGGTAAATGATTGGCTGATTGGAATCGATTTATAATTATTAATTCATCATGGTTTGATAAATTTTAATTGACTTTATTGGAGCAAGAGAGCGTGTTAATTCCCCACGGCATTTTTTTTTTCTGCACTTCCCGTTGAGTGATCATTATTTAGACGCTTTAATTGATAACATTCCAGGGTTCCGACAATCAGAGCGTTAGCAGCGAATGTATAACTCAGGCGAAGAGTCATATCGAAGACGACCAGTCCGACGACGTGCATGACGTCATCAGCAATGCAGGTGAGCACCATATAGACATTTAGGGGTATGAGGAACAGGGTGTAAAGTTCACTCATCCACCATAGAAAAGGGAGGATCCTCCAACCAGACGGGTGTTGTGTCTGGCGGGCAACTGCCCAACGATTGATGTTGGGTTCTTGTATACATGTCCATTGCACGGTAAACTTTAATTGCGCGATGCAGGATTTATGTGACGTCAGGATTTATGTGTGACGTCAGGTTTTTGAGCCGTAGTTCGCATGTGGCTATGTAGATACCGCCCCAGACACACCTCGTAAAGGTTATTATGGCAGATCACGTTTCTACAAGTAACCTATTTACTCTACAGTGCGTTCATTCTGACTTGACCCGTGACGCGATTGGTAGCACTCTGAATTTTGCATTGAGTTTGACTCCTCCAGAATATAAAGGGCTGCGGGAAAGTCCGAAAGGGATACCGGGGCCCTTGGCAACAGGCAACTGAAGGAACACGGGTGGGTTTTAGTCAGTAAAAGTCTGACACGCCCTTCCGCTCCGCCCAGAGCGGGAGAAGTCATTTGATGATTTCCCACCCTCAAAAAAAAACAAAAGCCATAGAATACAGACCAAAACAGTTTTTTTTAAACTTAATTATTAATTCAGTGACAAAACAAAATATGAACAGAAACATCACAACAACCTCAATAGGTTTTTCCGGTTGTTGGGTTAAAGTTCACTCATTCTCCATGGAAAAGGGAGAATCCTCCGACCTCACGGGCGTTCTGTGTGGTGGGCTACTAACCCACGATTGATGTCGGTACGTTGTGTATATGCTAGTCGCGCGGTAAATTCTGCTTGCGCGATGCAGGATTTTGCGTGACGTCAGTGTGATGCGTAGTAATCAACCACAGACATATGCATACTTCATTTGTTTGAGACCGCCGTACGTGCTCGTCTATGAGTGCGTGTGCTCTCAGCTGTACGCACAATGAACGTGCTGCCAAAATATTTTGTGCGATTGGTTATTGTTGTTTAACATTTACTTTGTAATTTCTCAGCATCGGCAACTTGGCCAGATCTAAAGGACACAGCACAATTCGAGAGGGCAGCTTCTGCCATCATGGGTGGCAGACCTCACACTATTTCTGCAGGTATGACTTTTAACTAATCAGACAGCTGTGCTGCTGGGGAGTTTGTTGCGCCACTTCTTCTTCCCAGCTAAAGCACGAGGAAGTGGTGAAGGGTGGGCGTTTTGGGGGACTGTCTTATGTAATTTTGACGTTCCAACAGTGCTGATTCTCAGCCTAGTTTGAATAAATGACTTTTGATTTTTGATTTTGATCAACACGGAAATATGACATGAACTTTGAGTACATGAACTTTAAGGAAGTAACGATAGACCACACTTGTCTTAACAATAAGTAGAATTTTTATTTTTGATTATTTGTGCCCACGACTCTCCGCGTGGATGTTGAAAAACAATAGTTGATAAGAAACTACAAGAAAGATAATACGTTTTTGCGGTATACATGACACAAAGAACACAAAAACGAAAAAAATAGAGAGCCCCAGCGTTGATTTTCAGCGCCAGCCGGCGTTGACGTGGTGACGTTAACAAGTGTAGCATATAATGAGATCAAAATAAAATAAATGCAATGCTCACAACCAGTTGCAGAAACGAACTTTTAAAGGGAGGACGCTTTTTAAAGAGAGGATTATCCGACCAGACGGGTGTTGTGTCTGGTGCTACTGCCCGACGATTGTCGATGTCGGAGCGTTGTAAATATCCTAGTCGCGTGGAAAACTATGCTTGCGCGATGCAGGATTTTGCGTAACTACGTCAGTGTGATGCATCGCATGTGGCGATGTAGATGCCATAGGTTTTCTGGGTAATTCGTGTCAAGAGGGTAGAGTGTGCTAAAACGATAAGCATGACCGGGTGTCCTAATTGAAAGTAATAGTAATATTTCATATTATAACACATAACATTAGGCCTGTAATCAGGGGAGGCCAAGAAGGGTTAGGGAGAGGTTTATATTAGTACACAGTATGTATGGCTCAGAGGTAGCCAGTTGAGTTGTTGGATGTGAGTTGACGAAAACCACAGACTTCACGATAATTAAGTTTATTGTTAAGGTTACAGGTAATTTTGGTTGGATGCTAATCCGCGGTTATAGCGCTACGGCAGCTATTGGTCAACTAAATAATATAAATGTAAAAGTAAATAAAGTAAGTAGCAAAAAGTAGGTCGCGGCGTTAGCATTTTGCCTGTACGTGAACCGTACATGCTCCCGAGGGAAAAGTGGGATGAGCATCCATTACAAAGCAAGTAATACAAGTATAAGAAAAGTGTAAAGTAAATAATTAAAGTTAAATAGTTAAACAATAGTACATGTGTAAAAGTATAAAAGTAAAAGTATATCTATATAACTCAATTTAATTAATCAAAGTTAAATGCTTTCTTCTGCTGTCTTACTTCGCTGTAAACGGGCTCCGCTGCTGTAGATTGTATTTCTTGTAGCTCGATGTCCCCTCCAAAGTTATCCCTTCGTCTAGGTGTCACTCCTGTTTTGTCAGCGAGTGTTTTGCACCATCGTTTAATGATGATATAGAGGGCAAGCACAGCGATTCCTCCCAACAACAAAGAAGTAACCGAGTAGAGATAGATGTCGTGACTTGACAAGTCAGACGCCTTCGGTAATATTTCTCTGTTTTTCTGGAATTCCAACTGCTGGTCTATTTTTCTTGCTTCTACTGCAGTTGGCGTTTCTTGTTCTGTTATAGTCAATTTTGCATTTTTCCAGCCGAGATCGAAGATGTTGTTAATTGTTGAATTTATGGTTGGTATTTCGATCTCTGGTTCCATGTTTAAACTGCTTCCCAGCTGATTGTGTGTAAATATTGTGGCGTCCTTTTTCTGCAGTAAGCACTTTGATTTCAAGGAAATCACTCCAGTCCCGTCAATGACCGCTGGCGTAACTTGATCGTTACATATGACGCGCATCAGCTGTTTTCCGCACAATGTAAATAGCCACATGTTCGATTTGTGAAGCTTTATCCAGGTTTCTTTGCATGTTACGTCATTGAGGACGCATGATAAAGACTCTTGTTGGTTGAAGACTTGGGCTTCACATGGGGCGTCTTTATCGTGCATGTTGTAGACAGGATTACGTGAGATACAAATGAATTCGTCTTCTCCGTATGAAGTACATTGGCGCATGTCTTGGTCTTCCATTGTTATGTAAGAGTTTTTTACAAAGTTGATTGCGATGAAGTTTGAACTTGGTTGAACGAGTTTTAAATGTCGTTGTCTAAGGAACGGTATTGGTATGACTCGATATATTTTGTAGTCTTCATCGCTCAGCAGCGGGATGTGTATTTCAAATAGCATATAGTTGTTTGTAATTCGAGCCTTCACATGGATAAGGTCGTATATATTTTTCAAATCCCTTTGAATGTCCTTTACAGGTAACGTCAATCCCTGTGGCAACCTTCCGGATATTATGTTTAGCTGTTCGATCAGTTGGTTAGCCGGAAATAGATGGGTATCTAAATGTCCTCTGTAAATGTTGGCGATAGCATTTATCAGCATTTCCAATATTCTATTTAAATCATTTAAAATCAGAGTTGATGTCACGGCAGCGGAATTTATGTCATTCATCGTGAATAGCATTTGCGCCTTGTTCACTATTTTTGTGATTTTGCTGCAAGTTTGGTTCATGTAGACGCGCAATGTTTTGAATTGTTCATCCATAAAGGCAGTGTTTCTTTTTATAATGTTGTTTTCAGCCTCTACGATTAATGTTTGGTTTTTCATAAGTTGAAGTAGGTAGTCATCATTTGATTGTAGATTCTGTATGTCTCTTTCGTACTTTTCAGCAAAGTCTGCGTCGAGCACTCCGAATAGAGTTCTTGTCAATTTTCCAACTCCATCAAAGTAACCTCGTTTTGGTCTTGAGTGCTGAGTGAGCAGCATGGAGTTGTAGTCGGCTAGGTGACTCAGTTCATGACGTAGGTGGGCGACAATTGTTTCGCAAGGCGTGTATTCATGTGATATTCTTTTGCATAGTTTATCTATTTGGTTTACATAATCATTGATCCGATCAGTTGCTTGCCAGTATGACGTTAAGTTGTAGTAAACCAATAGAGTCCATTCGTCGTGTATAAGTTGTATTTTCCCAGCTTCATCGAAGTAAATCGGATGATTACTCGGTATAGGTGTAACCTTCAAGTTATTCGTCGTCGGTGCTGATTGTGCAAATCCCGTCATTGCTAGTATGGTTAGGCGAACAAGTGACATCCCATTGTTCTTGTTTTTTGTTGTGCCTCCCCGTTTTTTAGTTTCCGGAGTAGATGTCCTTTTCTCTTCCTCTTCGTTTACTCTTTGTTCTTTGACTTTCAGCGGTAATGGTGAAAGCTTCGTTATTGGTCGTTTAAGTGATCCTTTCCTAGTTTTCAAGGTAACAACCCGTACTCGACCATCGGCACCTGGATGTAGTTCCTGAACTCTTCCTATTGCCCAGCGGCCAGGTGGTAAGTGTTCATCTTTTACTAATACTAGGCTTCCTTGTTTCAGGTTTTCTTTTGGGTGCTGCCATTTGCTTCGGATTTGCAGTTGATGTAGATATTCGTTTGACCAGCGCTTCCAGATGTGTACGTTCATTTGTTCAACAAGCCTCCATCTGTTTCTTGGATCGTGCTCTGCAAATTCTTGCTCCTCTTGTGGAAGTGACAGTAGGGGGCCGCCAATGAGGAAGTGACCGGGAGTTAGATATTCTAGGTCTTCGACATCTTCTGTTAATGGGCACAGCGGACGAGAGTTAAGACAAGCTTCAATTTGATTTAGTAAAGTAGTGAATTGTTCGAAAGTAAGCTTATGTTCCCCCAGTACTCGATGTAAGTGATATTTCATAGCTTTGACGGCAGCCTCCCACAGGCCTCCAGCTGTCGGCCAAAGTGGTGCATTGAAATGCCACTCAATTTGTAAGTGGGTCATTTCATCGAGGAATTCTGAATTCTTGAACGTATTGTGTTGTTCAAATTCCTGTTGAAGTAGTTTTGCTGCGCCCACAAAATTCGTTCCGTTGTCGGAGAATACGTGTCGAGGTGTACCCCTGCGGGCACACATCCTTTTGAATGCGGCGAGGAACGTTTGCGTAGTCAGGTCCGACACCAATTCCAAATGCACAGCCTTGGTCACCATGCATATGAAAATTGCTATGTAAGCCTTGCAAGTTTTCACTCCTCTTCCTTTGTTGATTTTCACATCAACATGTCCAGTATAGTCCACGCCCGTGTTTGTGAACGGTCTTGATGGAGTTACACGCTCCTTTGGCAAGTCTGCCATCAGTTGGCCGTTTCGGTTTGGTTTGAAACGATGACAGCGGACGCATTGTCGAAGTTCCTTCTTGACTGTTCTGCTACCTCCTATGACCCAAAATTTTTGACGTATATGGGCCAGAGTGAGCCGGGCGCCTCCGTGGAGAGTGTCGCGATGAGCCTCTTGAATAATAAGCTCCGTTAATCTTCCTGTAGCCGGAAGAATAATAGGATGTTTAGCTTCGGGAGATAAAGTTGAGTACTCTAGTCGCCCCTTCACGCGCAGTATTCCACTGTCGTCGAGAAATGGGGTTAACTTCAGCAAGTTGCTTTTTGTTGATATGGGTCTTTTTTTCTTTAAACATTCAATTTCGTCGCCATAGTTTTCATTTTGAACGTTCTTGATGACCAATTCTGTTGCTCCCATAATGTCTTGTGGTGACAAACACATACCCATCTTTTTGTTACCGCAGTCGGCTAATTTATTGGTTGAGTTAAATGTGCGTTTTTGCTTACGAATTTTGCTCAGTCGTAAAATCCATCCAAGCACTCGTATTACGCGTTTATAATTACTGTTTTTATTCAGTAATGTATCAATTACTTCACAATTCTTGTTTGTGACTGCGCAGCAGTTTATTCCTTGCAACTCAGTGTTTGTTTTGTAGGTCAGGCGATTTTCTTGATGGATTATTGGCATGTTTGTTTTTAACCAATCTGGTCCATTCCACCAAAGTTTAAAATCTAGGAGTTGAACAGGTGTGAGCCCTCGAGTTGCACAGTCAGCTGGATTTTCTTCTGACTTCACATAGTTCCAGCAGTTTGGCGAGATAATGTCGTTTATTTGTTTCACTCTGTTAGCTACATATTTCTCCCATCGGTTTATATCGCCCTGCAACCAGGCCAAAACGACTTTGGAGTCGCTCCAGCACCTTAAATGCAGGTTCTTATTGCAGAGAGTGTTCTGAGCCTTTTCTAGCAGTTTAGCTAGTAAAACGGCCCCGCAAAGTTCCATTCTAGGTACAGTTATTCTATTGCTGATTGGTGCAACCTTTGTTTTTGCCGTAATTAGTGTAGTCTTGTAATCGCCGGCTTGATTTTTCACTCGGCTATAAATGACGCACGCGTAAGCTTTTTCGCTTGCGTCGCAAAACCCGTGTATCTCTAGGTTGCTATCTTGACATTGTAACCATCGTGGTATGGAAAGTTTGTTTAGCAACGGGATATCTTTTCTTATAGTTTCCCATTCCGTAGTGAGATCATCGGGTAAGCGTTCATCCCAGTTGATTTTGCTTAGCCAGATTTTTTGGAACAGAAGTTTGGTTTTTATTGTAAGTGGCGATAGTAATCCAAGTGGGTCGTATATTTTGCTTATTTCGCTCAGAAGTACGCGTTTTGTTAATGTTTTCTTGATTGGTAGATCCCATTGGTATGTGAAGCTATCGTTGTCTTGATTCCACCTCATGCCCAACATTTTTGAGTTTGTTGTTTGTTCTGGACTAAAGTCGATGTTTGAATTGCGGCTCTTTTGATCATCTCGCAATTCTTCCAAGATACTCGGTTCGTTAGTTTTCCATTTTCTCAAATTGAATCCTCCTTTTTTCAGCAATTCAATTAGCTGTGTGACCAGTGTTTTCGATGCGTCGATAGTATCCTGCCCGTAAACCAAATCATCCATGTAGAAGTAGTTTTTCAAGACGTTTCCAGCTTCCGGATAAGTATCCGTTTTATGTATGGCTCAGAGGTAGCCAGTTGAGTTGTTGGATGTGAGTTGACGAAAACCACAGACTTCACGATAATTAAGTTTATTGTTAAGGTTACAGGTAATTTTGGTTGGATGCTAATCCGCGGTTATAGCGCTACGGCAGCTATTGGTCAACTAAATAATATAAATGTAAAAGTAAATAAAGTAAGTAGCAAAAAGTAGGTCGCGGCGTTAGCATTTTGCCTGTACGTGAACCGTACACAGTAGGAGTAGTGTTTTTGTTTCGTGTTTTTTTATTATTTATATTTCACATTTTTGTATTCGTCCGCAGCGTACGAGCGCGGCCACCCGCGGCCGGCCCTCAGCGTGCACACGTTCACGCACTCGGAGCACGACGTGCAGCGCGACGCGCAGATATACGCGCGCCCGCCGCTACCCACTGTGAGTCATACTGTCGTACTGTCAGCACTACGTGCGGGCGCATACTGTCGTACTGTCAACACTACGTGCGAGCGCATACTGTCGTACTGTCAGCACTACGTGCGGGCGCATACTGTCGTACTGTCAGCACTACGTGCGAGCGCATACTGTCGTACTGTCAGCACTACGTGCGGGCGCATACTGTCGTACTGTCAGCACTACGTGCGAGCGCATACTGTCGTACTGTCAGCACTACGTGCGGGCGCATACTGTCGTACTGTCAGCACTACGTGCGAGCGCATACTGTCGTACTGTCAGCACTACGTGCGAGCGCATACTGTCGTACTGTCAACACTACGTGCGAGCGCATACTGTCGTACTGTCAGCACTACGTGCGGGCACGAGGGGCTGAGCAGGACAGCTGCCCGCAGTGCTGGACTTCCTGCCTCCCATGCATTTAACTAGAAATTCTCGTACTTATGCTTAGCTAGACAATATATGTATTCATTAGTCATCGTTGAAAATTCTTGATTTGAATGTAACTAAATTGAATCCTTATACTTGTTAATACAGAGATGTTCATCCCTCGAGCGTCCGGCAGTGCCGAACAAGTCGGGCAACGCAAACACTTGCCAGCAGGAGTTCAAGCCGAGCAAACCTTCGTCTTTGCCGCCGCATCTTACTAAAGGTGACTATAATTGTGTGGCTATACCGGCGAGGCTGCGGCGGCGCTCGGGGCGCGGGGAGCACGTGCTGGCGCTGCGAGGGCTGGCGCGGCGGGCAGGGCGATACGAGCCGATGAATAGACGCCAGTGTACATGTACGGATATTCGGGCTGTACATCAGCATAATTATGTACCTACGTATCTTTTGAAATAAACACTGGGCAGCTCGAGTATGTGTGTGTGCGTACGTCTGTGTGAGCAAACGGCGCACTACAATACAGGCGATGTGCCTACCTTTTATAATAATGTTAAGTGTTAAGTAGGTAAGCTAAGAGCTGTATCCACGAGAACACTGCCGATAAACTGTCCTGCAGTTTGGTAGAAGATTTGTGAAATAACTTGTGTATCATTTTTTAAATAAATAAAAAAATAAAAAAAAAATATACCTCGAAGAAAAGCCCTAAAACAAATTTAGAGACCCTTATCCTCGTTATTGCTGAACCACCCTTATGGACGAATATCACTCGCGTCATAAAACATCAGACTTATTTTGCTTAAAAACCAATGTTACAGAAAGATAGCGCTTAACCTTATTGGGAGTTCAAATTATTTTTGTCAAAAGTGGTAAACAATTTAAGAGGTCTACTATACAGTCGTGGGTTTAATGACCTGCCGTATTTATGGACTCAAAAACTGCTTCACAGCTCTTATTATCCATACACATCTGCAAACTGACTCGAAACTCAAACTTATCACATTGACACGAAGCAAGCACCACCAGCAGGGCACATTGCTCGCTGAACAGATGGCCGGTGGGGCCGACAGGTTGTGGAGGGGCCACCGCGGACACGTAGCGATGGGAGGGCCCCACGAGGTGGACCGATGACCTGGTGAAGGCGGGATGCGCTGGATGCGAGAAGCACAGAACCGGTGCTTGGGAGAGGCCTATGTCCAGCAGTGGACGTCTTTCGGCTGAAATAATGATGATTTCAAGTCAAGTCAGATTTGAAGTCAAGTCTGTACTACGTACATTATTGTCATGATAGTTTGTAAAAAATTGTGAGAAAAGTGTTTGTATTTTTTCTTTTTTCTGGTTGGCACAACGTCGAGCAAAAATTTTATAAAAATCTGAATAATTTTGATTTGATTGTGAAAGTTTTCTTTGTCATTTATATTAGTATGTCAGATTTATGTAACGATTGGCTGTATTTGTATACCATTAGATTGGTATATAAATGCAGGTAATGGACACAGAAACGGATAGGTAATGCAGCGCAAAGCGGTTTTTACTTATTAAGATAGATCTGAATAGGTAAAATCTGTTTTGTAACTGAATTTTCTTTCAGCAATGTTTAATGCATGCCGTGGCAGCCTTTAATTAAGGCTTTAACATGAGTTCTTATACATGTATTTTTGGTGTATGCTTTGTTGGTTGCCCTCAAATAAATAAATAAATGATGATGATGAAGCACCACCAAACCTTCAAGCACGACCCTTGCCTAGGAAACCTGCTTGATGCTTCCCATCGCGAGTATTATTATTGGGGCCAACATTTATTTGCGAAATCATAAAAGAATACAAATATTAGGTATCTATCAGTATTATTTCCATATAACGTTTTAAATCACTCATGCCTATTTATCTCTTCTCAGAAATGCCACAAGCCCTGTACGTGAACATGTCGGAGCTCGCAACATTGGCGGCGTCGCGCGCGCAACAGCAACAACAACAGCAACATAACGCCGAACATCCACAACAGGAGAAGGTTAGTCTTTAACATTATTGTTATCATTGTTACCGAAAAAAGGTCCAATCAAGAAGACAGAAGTCGGAAGAGCTCGTGGCTAAGTTATAACAGCCGCACGGGTCGATCCATCAGGTTAAGCTTCGCTTGCCGGGGTTGGTCTGTGGACGGGTGACCATCTTTACATACCGAGACTCCTCCGTGCCTCGGAAAACACGTTTAGCAGGTCCCGCTGTCATTCGTGGCATCTTTGACAGTCGTTACGGGTCGTCAGAAGCCCGAAAGTCTGACAACCAGTCTTACCAAGGGGTATCGTATTTCCCAGTTACTGGGCTGTAGAGGTCAGATAGGCAGTCGCTCCATGTAAAATACTGGTATTCAGTTGCATCCGGTTGGACTGGAAGCCGACTCCAACATAGTTGGGAAAAGGCTAGGCAGATTGATTGAAGAAGACATAAAATAAGGCAACTGTCGTCGAAGATTGACCTCACGATGAAAGCGAGTTTCTAAGTACCGAAGACATTTAAATAAAAGCCGCACCTTGTTTTTATTCCACTTTATTTATTATGTAAAAAAAATATACTTCAGTCAAAAAATAAAAATAAATATACCGATTTGCACCAATCTAGAACTATTTTATAGGTATTTGGTCGTATAACCGCCATTTTACATACACAATAAAGAAATTCATTTTACATACACAATAAATAAATTCATTTTACATACACAATAAAAGTCAATAATTCTTTAGTGACATTTTAACGACTTACATTTTAAGCATCTATTGGCATCTATTGTTCAATCAGAAGACCAAAGCAGTCTGCCTTTTTTCGGCGGCCTTTTTCGAATCTCTGCCTAACCCTTTACGGAAAACAGGCTTGATGCTATGTTTTATGAATCTTCATAAATTAAGTAGAAAATAGCATAACAAACGATTTCATTATCGCCGTAAGTAGAATGGCGACGCCATGCCACCAAATCATCCCAATAAATAATAATAAAATATGGTTTGTTACCTCGAGCTGAGACTTCAATGTTATACCGTCATCCGACTCCTCTTCGCTTAAGTAATACTGTTTAAAACGCAGTCTGAGCTGATTTATATCATTTTATACAGGCTGATTTTTGAGATTGGACTTCAGGGTCAATTCCGAAATTACAAACAGTGGAGCATAAATAATGGCAGAAGAAAACTTTAACTGTAGTTTTATTGTTCTCAGAAAAAGGTAATGCATTTTGCTCTACTACTTAAAGTTTCTTAATTTAACCCACATTGCCTCACAATAAAACAACCTGTATTTAAACTGATATAACTCATTTCGTACTGATTAAAAGGTATTTATGTTATTAAGTTATTTAAGTTTTATTATAAAGGTATTTAAGTTTTTTTTTTAACAATTTACGTTAGTAGATAACATTACCAAGAAACGCGGAAGCAGGTCTGACAAAAAAAAAGACGTTTATATATATAATTAATGCAAATAAGTGCCTGATCCCCCGGACGAGGCTAGTCTCAAATAGGAAAATACTGCACTGGTATTTGAGCAACGGTGTAAAGTTTAACCACACACATAGTTTAAAATTTTCCTTTACGCTTTCCATGTCAGTATTTCTGGGTTTTAAATACAAAGCGCTGGTTTTTTATAAATAAATAATGTGGTAACAAAAAATGGCGATCTTAAAATGTGTAAAAAAATAATGTGAAATAAAATGTTGATTTAAATATTAAAAATAAAAATAACTAAACTAAACAATTACAAACTGCCAACCAAGATGGCGTCTCAGCCGACTTTCGGACGACCGAGATATATCGTAATAGCCGCCTTTACACGACACGTGCTTTCACGCGTGAAAGGCCTTTCACGCAGGAAAGAACGCGCGTGTAAAGATAGAAAACGAGAACGCCGCCCGCTCGCGCTTTCATGCGTTCAAGTCTGTGCGCTTCGAACATAATTCAAGGCACATAAAAATGGATAAAAACAATCACACACGATTGCGCGTGCAAGCTTTCCCGCGTTCAATCGTACACACTCCAATCGCGAGTGAAAGCGCGTGTCGTATAAAGGCGGCTAATGTCTGGCACTACTGCTACAAGGATGTTTTGGCGCTCGAATGACGTTGACAGGGCGGCGCTGTTGGTAAACATTTGTGAAATTGTTTTGTGAAATGTGTTGAAAACACAAGATGGCGACGTTAGTTCCGATTTTTGCCGCGCGCCAAAAGAACTTTGTAGCGTTATAGCTTAAGTCCTACCTATACATATTGAAATATTAGTTCAAATTAAAATGTCTCATGTTGGAAGTTTTGTCCAATGTGAATAGTGGTTGATCCCGCCGTTGTCGTTTTGATCTGGGAACAAATTTGTCAGCATTTATTTATTTATTTATCCATTTTGAAACTCATATAGCTTATGAATTAAGTTACATGAATTAAGAATACCCACCCCACTATCAGTGAACAGCCAATGCAGTTGCCTCAAAGTCACTAGCAAGTGACGAAAAACATGTTAACACGTTATAACTAAAATGACTTTTATTAAACGCTGCACGGTTTCACCATTTTTTTTTTCTTAGACTATTGTGTGTCCCACTGCTTGGCAAAGGCCTCCCCTTCTTCCTTCCAAATCTCATGTTACGGTTGGAATTTACGGTTTCACCATAATTTAGGGAATTTATTCTGTATACGAATAAATATGTCAATTTTTCCATATAAAAGCTGTCAAACCGTACTATATTTATTCCTCAGATAAGAGTTACCTGATTATTGAAAATCAGACCTTAGTACATCGATGCGCACCAATCACACAATGAGATCAATGAAGCCGGTAAAATTACCGCTAAATTACTATCATATTTTAGATAACACCATAAAATCAGTGGAAGACTACAGTTTATAAGAATTCCTTCAATTTAAATAATCTGTGTACCAAAAATTTGCATGTCATTATGTTACTAAGCTACTAATCTACCATTGTAAGAACTTTGTAACCATAATCTGCAAATAAATCTTTGAAGAACTCACAATTTATCCCAGTTGAACTTGCCAGCAAGCACCTCAGATATCTGTCCCTCCTTCAGCTGTTTCTTAACCGCTCTCTCGACCAGACGCAAATTTGAGAACATGTTCTGAA
Source organism: Lithophane ornitopus (assembly GCA_948473465.1). Taxonomy (NCBI): domain Eukaryota; kingdom Metazoa; phylum Arthropoda; class Insecta; order Lepidoptera; family Noctuidae; genus Lithophane; species Lithophane ornitopus. The sequence continues at coordinate 11,047,287 of OX419637.1, read as the reverse complement.
CCGAAGACGGCTGGCGGCTGCGGGAACTTACCTGTAATGTTTACATTATACGATTAATTTTATTATATCTATTATCAATGGTTTATATCATGTTGTTACGTATCATAAGATTACACAACGCTTGTGACAAAACTTTATTATTATCTAAGACTCTGAATTGAAGGTTTAGTAGGTTTTATTTATTTTATTTTGGTTTACTGTTTTACCGTCTCATAACGAAACGAGTTATAATTTTTGTTCAAGCCCAAAATTTCGAAAAAAAAACTAGTTATTGTATTTTGAACTTAATTCTGACAAACGTAAAGTTCTAAATGCAAAAATTCACTTTTGAACAGAGTCTAAGGGTCAGTTCACACCGAGACGCGAAGCGACGCGCACTTTTTTTATGATCCGATACAATAATCCGAATTTAATTACTACACAATAAGGACGTAGTAATTAAATTCGGATTATTGTATTGTAAGGACACGCGCTGCGCAGCACCGCGCATCTCAGCGTACTTTGACACGTGTCAACTATGGCACTGAAATCATACCTTTTAGTGAAGAAAATAAGTTCGATAATTGTTAAATAGTGCGTGCAGCGTCGCGTCGTTCTTGACATCACGCTTGTATTCCCCGAAGGATTGGGCAGAAGTGTACCTTTAGTACACCCACATTTCGCCAGTTATGTTTAAGTCCCATGTAATAGAGAGCGAGCCTATTGCCATCTACCGGGCAAAAATCCAGACTCAGGGCTGCTACTGAGAAAATCCTGATAGAAAAACCCAATTAAATTTTGCCCGACCTTTTTTTTTTTGAGTGTTGGAAATCATCAAATGACTTCTCCCGCTCTGGGTGGAGCGGAAGGGCATGTCAGACTTTTACTGACTAAAATCTACCCGTGTTCCTTCAGTTGCCTGTTGCCAAGGTCCCGGTATCCCTTTCGGACATTCGCGCAACCCTGGCAGGTCCTTTATTTGCCTGAGCCTTAAGGCCGTAGGTACCCTACCTCAGATTTTATCTAGCGCGATAATACTCGCGACCTGAGTGAGAGCGAGACGGAGTTTAGCCCGACCTGGGAATCGAATCTAGCACCTCATGCTTAGCAGTAGCGCTTGCGACCGCTGGACCAACCAAGCAGTCTTTATTAGGCATCATAATAACTTTTTTATAGGTAACAAATATAATATTTACCTAAACATTCGAGTAACGTTCGGTTAACTTCGTTAGATTTTGGTTAGCGTTAAGTTATTTCGCATCGATAAGAAATGTAACATTGTAATTACCGTGTAGTTCCCGCTAAATATATCGATCTATCAAAGGCGTATAAGGCCGTGTTTCATTAAATATTAGTTGTTCGTCAACTCAGGCTATCGCAGTCCACTGCGGGACATAGGCCTCTCCCGAATATGGCCACAATATACACAGAGCTTTTAAGGTTAAAGCTACGGTTGCCGCGATTAGTTCGTGGATGGGTGACCATCCTAAGTAATATTATAAATGTGAAAGTGAGTTTTTTTATTTGTTTGTTACGCTTTCACGCTAAAACGGCTGAACGGATTTGGATGAAATTTGGCACAGGGGTAGACCATGACCTGGAATAGGACATAGGATACTTTTTATCCCGATATTCCCACGGGAAAGAGACTAACGCGGGTGAACTCACGGGGCGCAGCTATTTCATTATAATCGAGACCTCTCCGTGCCTCGGAAATCACGTTATAAGCCGTTGGTCCTGATTATCATTCGTAGATCATTGATGGTCGTTACGGGTAGTCATAAACCTAAAAGTCTGAAACCCAGTCTTACCAAGGGGTAACTTGTTAACCAGTAAATGGGTTATGGAGGTCAGATAGGCTGTCGCTCTATGTAAAATACATATTCAGCTGCATCCGGTTAGACTGGAGCCGGCCCCAACATAGTTGCGAAAAGACTTTAAGGTCGCCGCTCCATACGCTATACAGGTTGTAAGGGTAAACACCGTTGTCACTCAAACCATGGGTAGTTGACTTAAATATAAAAATAAATAACCGAGTAACAACAAAAAAAAACGTTATTTTCATTAAAAGATTTTTAAAAGTTTCTATCCAACACCGCTGCCTGCGCGACCCCTGTCGCGCTCGCGGCCAGTCAAGTCACGTCCTGCGCCACCCACCCGTGTTGAGACGTTGCCCTAGAGCCCTACGATGAAAGGGTGAAATAGGTTCTCTTTGGTAAAATGTAGATTTTCATTTTTTTTTTAAGTTGTAATTTTTCATTGATTTTACGTTCTATAAATGTAAACAAACCACTTGTTTCAAGAATAACAGTGTTTACCCTAACGAAACCATTTTTTTTTTTTTGTTTTTTGGGTGGGAAATCATCAAATGACTGCTCCCGCTCTGGGCGGAGCGGAAGGGCGTGTCAGACTTTTACTGACTAAAACCCACCCGTGTTCCTTCAGTTGCCTGTTGCCAGGGTCCCGGTATCCCTTTCGGACTATTCCGCAACCCTGGCAGGGCCCTAACGAACCCTGTATATGATTGCCGATTCACTTGAGTTATACAACCTCTTACCATAATCTCAACAGCATCAAACAGCTTGCTCAGCTCTTTCTTCTCCCTGTCACTGAGAGTGGGGTCCTCCCAGTTGAAGATCTCACTCTCTCTCAACTTGGTCTTTATTTTCTCCAACGTTATCGGTGGTTCCTGGCCATCGGAGATCTCACCGGATTTGTAGGCAGCTTTCAATTCTGTTTGGATTAGGTCTTCTAGGGGACTGGAATTAGAGAATGAAGAATATGAATGAATATTAGTTTAGTTGCCCAAAGGAGCTCGTGGCTAAGTAATAACCGCCGCACGGGTCGATCCATTCACAGCTTCGCTTGCTAGGGTTGGTCCGTGGATGGGTGACCATCTTTACATACGTTAAGCAGTTGGTGTCGGCTATCATTCGTGGATCTTTGACAGTCGTTACGGGTTGTCAGAAGCCCAAAAGTGTGAGAACCAGTCTTACCAAGGGGTATCATATTACCCTGGGGGTGGAGTTTTCATAGCCATGCTCCACAAATATCAAAATCAATATCAAATAGGAAAAGGCTAGGCAAATTGATTGATTAGTTTTCTGTCTACACTAATATTATAACGATTACCGAAGGTTGATGACAAGCAAAAAAAAAAACATCTTCAAATGAATTTCTTTTTGTTTTATCGTTTCGATATCGATACCCATCACGTCTGCGGAGTTTCGCTAGCAAAGGACCATGCAAATGATCGTCCCCACCCATCAACAGAAATCAAACATATTTATGTTAACACAGCTTGCCAGCCTGATGATTTTTTACTATGACAATACTTGCGCCACACACGGGGTTCTTATGCAAAAACAGTATGATTTAAAAAAAAATATGTTTATGAGTGTTTTTTTTTATTCTTACTGTTCTTTGTATTAAATATATACAGAGACACTATCTAACTAGAACACGGCTATTATATCAGAGCAATCGTTGGGACGCACAAAAAACCGGTCAAAGCGTCCGCGCCGCGCCCCTCCCCCCCCCCTCCCCCCCGAGTACCACCGGGCCTTTTGTTACCCTTGCAACGCGCGTTCCCGCATCGCACGTCAGATATTAGCGTTGAAAATGTACCTCATGAGTGTGTAAAATTGTGATACCTACTCGTAAGTAACAGATGTTCTGTTTACTTTTGTTTTAGTAAGTTATTATTAAGGTTATGTTTATAAAAAATATACGTGGATGATTAAATATAATGACTAAATTTTTTTTTTTTTTTACCCAATAGTTTTTCAGATTAAACACTACTTTTAATCCTATTTTGGTAGGTCACAATCATATTGAAACTAATACGAAGTTTGTTGATGGGTGGGGACGGGGCCCATACAATAATTTGCATGGTCCTTTATGTTGACCCTGTATAGTCTATACATATTATTAATTTAAGTCGCTTTTCGTGTTAGTCTGTATGTCCGCATTGTTCTTCTAAACCACGCAACAGATTTTAATGAGGTTTTCACCATCGTTTAGAGAATTTATTCCGGAAGGTTTATGTATATGATACGTTAGTATTAAAGTTAATTAAAACTAAGAAATCTCGGAGTTTTGTCAAGTCGTTAAAACCGTGCGAAGCAGGAGCGAGTCGCTTGTATAGACAAATGCGATATTTACATACTTTGGGTTTTTCCAACATACGCCTTACGTAAATATCCGCAACTTGGGAATTTCCACACTGAAAACTCAATGTTTTGAGTACCTAATAAAAATCGATAAAGTCGTGATTTCTAAGAAAGAAACGCTTCATAAACTAAGATTGATTGTCTGATTAAATTAAACTGGGGTTTTTGTTTATGAAAGTTAAAGCAAATTGATTATTTCAGTAATAAAAAAAGGTGAATCGATTTCAACAGATGTTTTTAATCCGGTTTAAAGATAGTTTATTGATTCAGGCGTGACTTTGCGGAAATCCATTATAAAATACAATAGACGTAGATATATTTAGTAACCTATTCCGCTTAACTATTCTTCAAGAGGCATAAAAAACGACGCGCTAGCGAGTCCAGCGCTCGGTGTGTTAACACGTCGCGTTCTAGCTTGCAATTGGTCAATCGTCATCCTGAGGATGCCTCGTTGAGAGGTGAAACACGTGTCGATTTCTTACAGGGTTTTTTATGACTCTTGAAGAATATTCAAGCGGGATAGGTTACTAAATATATCTACGTCTATTGTATTTTTCCGGTTTAAAGATTGCTCACCCTTGACAACCTTCCTCCGCTGATGAGGCCGCGACTGGCTATCAACCCTCGAGAAACGCACGCAATATTATAGGTCCCGTGTAAGTAAAGATACATAAAGGTACTAATATTTGATCGCTACCTGTTCACACCGCCGGCGAGTACTCGTTTGTAGCAGCGACAAGAGCTATGAAAGCGAGTTCTCGCCCAGCAAGACCTAAAACTCGTTAATCGGGACCGAAACTCAAACTCGAAGCATTTATTTCAATTAAACCATTTACAGGCACTTTTGAATTGTCAAAGAGTCGGTCAGTTAGTCAGAGAGTTGAAGCTAGTTGCCTTTTCCAAAACGTAGATCTCTATGGAGAAGAACGGGCAAGAAACTCCAAGGACACTCTTTTAAAAATGGATATAGATATTACAAAATCCTGGGTACATATATTCATGTTGCTTCTATATGTGAGAACAATGTAAAATAAAAAAGAATCAAAAGCAATTATATACCACTGGACGATCACTGTTCTTATTTAATTTACCAGACATTCAAATTAGGAAGTGCCTCCGCTGCCGGCGCCGGTTGCTGAATTGGCTGCCGGCGCTGACTTTAATTGTCAGTTTGGCATATGGAGTAGGCAGGGTAGGCATAATTAAAAAAAAATGTATAGAGCATTTTTTTTTTTCCACATTCCAGTAATAAAGTACTACCCGAAACCGAACTAGTAAAATTAGGTTTAATAATTTTAATCGCAAAAAAGGTTAGGTTAGGTTAGAACTGTGACTCCCCTACGCGCCAAAAACGACTAGAATATGCAGAAAAACATATTTTAGTTACGGTAAGTTAGTTAGGTTTCTGAAAACTGGAAGGGTTTCTATAAACGCCGCGCCGCCGGTGTCCATAATGGGAGCCGGCGGTGACATTACTACCGGCAGCCGAGATTAATAACATCGGCTGCCGGCAGTAATGTTACTGCCGGTTCTCAATGGCGTTATTTTTGGGAGCCGGCGCCGGCAGCGTAGGTACTCCCTAAAAATTATTAACTTAAAACTGATCTAAACGCCTGAGACATAAAGAACTTTATGAATCATAGTAGTGCTTATATTGTCCTCATATTGCAGGATCGTTTAAATTCCGATTAAACACGTATTCCGGCCGTGTCAATCGATTCACTATAAAAATAATTTGTTTGACTCACCATGATCCGATTTTTTGTATGTTTACTGCTATTCTGAGAAAAGAATGGAGAAAAAACTTGGTTAAAGTAGTAGTAAATAATAATTGGGTGTACACCTCTGCCCAACCATACGGGGAAACGAGGAGTGCACATATCTTAAATATTCTTGATGGGTAGTTAACATAAAGTTTCCCAAAAATGGGGTTGCTGTTATCGCTAAATATTTAGGTTAGATAGGCAGTCGCTTCATGTAAAGTACTGGGATTCAGCTGCATCCGGTTAAATTGGAAGCTGACCCCAACATAGTTGGGAAAAGATAGAAGATAGTTGGGTTGTAGATTTTATTGTTATCGCTAATGTAGTATGTACCCCATTTCCAATAGTTTTCTGATCCATTTGTCAGAATTTACATGCTAATTAAATGAACATTTAAAAAAATCCCCGACAAAAACAAAGCATCTAATAAACGTTTTTTTTATAGCTAAGAACACTCTCGATCAAGGCACCTTTCAAACAAAACCAAAAAAGTCAATATTGGTTCAGCCGTTTGGCAGCTACGATGGCGCAGACAGACACACAGATACACACGTTAAACTTATAACACCCCCCCCCCCCCTTTTTTTCTGTCAGGGGTTAAAAAGATACTTTCATGACACTTTGTCAAGTAAAAGTGTTACATTATGTAGCAAACTAATGGAATAATATTTAATAAACTGAATCTTTATAGTTCAAGTATTAAAAAAGAAAAGCAAGTATTTCACCCATATTGAATGAATGAAATAATTAACGACACGCACAAATTGAAACGTGAATCAAATTGCTTATCGCACACGCTACTTGTAGAAAACTATTTAAATTGTGTTTTGTTAATACAAGAATTATGTTTATTTTATTTTATTTTACTAGATATCTGCACACCAGTTTAGGTAGGATATGGTTTAAAGAACTTTCATTGTATGTTCCTATCACCTGATGTACCCATATTCTGGTAAATAAATGATTTGATTTGATTTGATTTGATTTGTTCCAATTAATGAAATATTGTTCAAGACGTCATAAACATAACATAACATCGCGCCGTAATTCACGAAAGGTAAGGCTGAGATGTAGGTACCTAGAGTACACCCACATTTCGCCAGTTACGTTTAAGTCCCATGTAATAGGGGGCGAACCTATGCCATCATCATAATCTGCCTAGCCTTTCCCCTACTATCTTGGGGTCGGCTTCCAGTCTAACCGGATGCAGCTGAATACCAGTATTTTACATGGAGCGATTGCTTATCTGACCTTCACAACCCAGTACTGGGTAATACGATACCCCCGATGACCTTGGCAAGACTGGTTGACAGACTTTCGGGCTTCTGACAACCTATTGCCATCGACTGGGCACAAATCCAGAATCCGGGCTGCTACTGAGAAGTTCCTGAAGGAAAAACCCAATAACATTTTGCGCGAATCGAGCCCAGGACCTCATGCTCAGCAGTAGCGCTTGCGACCACTAGACCATCGAGGCAGTTTGCTGCTACTTGAAGTCAGGGAAAATGATTTATATCGTAGCATATTATTGCTCTGTTATGAATTAGCCAGTTTTAAAGTTATGTTCGCCAATAAGCAACAAGATTTTGTTATTGAATTTCTTCAATTTAGCGGAAAGATAAGAAAGTAGTTCCGCCACAATTATTTATGTTGTTAGCAAACAAAATTGAAATTATATCCCATGCCATATTATGTTGACATTTCCCGCTAAAAACAAGTTACGTGTCCTCTTGATAAAGCTTCAAGGATTTCTTGTGTCGTATGCGATACAAAAATCCTTTGCAGCTTTACATCCCCTGCAATACCTACTTAACAAAAAATGTATGTGAGAGAACATCAATGATTATTCAACAATGATGATTTGTCGAATCACATCCTCAAGACAAGTCTGTATTCCCATGATTCTTTCTCGTCTTCTCACTGTAGTTAAACAGGAACAACTCCTCAAATATCTTATGCCCAAGAACTTACTTTACTTACTTATTTTACTTTGGAAGTATGGAATAAATCATTTGTGTCAACGGCTGATATGAAATAAAATAATAAACCATTTATTGCAGGCGACACAGGCCCATAGAAAAATACCTTAAGGAAGATATTTTTCGGTGGATATTTTTGAAGGTGGCCCGCGAAATTCATTGAACACACACAAACATGGATTTACAGAATTAAAATATTTAGAATCAGCAATACAACTCCTTAAGTTCATGTAAGTGCATTGAATGACTATTTCATGAATTCGTCGACGAATTCATGAAATAGTAAATCCATGTTTGTTACGGTCGCAAATAATAGTTAGATCAACATACAACCTCATACTGACCTGGAAATTGCAAAAAAACGTAAGAAAATTTGAATTTCGCGGGCTACCTTAGTGCATCCACCTTAACCTAAACATACATATACAATGTGGAGACGACAATACAACAATAAATGAAATACTGGCAATACTAATGCATAAGAGTATTTTGGAACTATCAAATAAATCCTAACATGGAAATAAAAAAAGTAATTTTTTCAAATAAACTAAATAGTAGTGATGGGCCGACTATGGGGTTTTCCAATCTTTGACTAGCTATCGTAACTAAACTATTGGATATATTTGATAAATTTTTTGTATGTAGACCGAGAACGTCATTAGATATACGGAGTTTCATATATCATACATATTCTATAAACAAAACTGGTGTTAATAAATAAGGCTTAGACTATGACTTATGACTAATGGGCTCGTGTCTAAGTAAAGCGGACATTATGGGTCAATTAAGCATGCTTCGGTCGGTTCGTGGATATGGGTAACTATTCATCACATGCCGAGACCTCTCCTTGGCTTGGAAAGAACGTCACGCGATTGTCCCTCTCTCTCATTCGTAGATCTTTGACAGACGCAGACTTTACGAGCAGTCAAAAGTCCAATTATCTGACAGTGTTACCAAGGGGTACCCGTCATCTTACCCAGTAATTACGTTGTGAAGGTCAGATAGGTAGTCGCTCCATGTTGAATACTGGAAGCTGTTATGCGGGTCATAGACGTTCAAGTAATTTTATCAAACAGGTTAATTCAAATAGAAATACGACAATTCATATTTCTTCATGACATTTGACAACTCGTTTTAAATATGATAAAACTGTTTGAACCAGCCTGTTTGATCAAATGACTTGAACGTCTATTAGCCCGCGCAACAAAGTTGCGAAAAGGTTAGACTGATGATGAGCCTATCAACGGCTAAACCAACGAGGCAGTCTTGCAATGTTACCAGACTTCTTCCTTCGTCTAATATAGATAAAAATAGTGTTAATGTGTTTTTCTGTTAGGAAATTGTCTGTAGTAACTCGGAGTCTAGTTTTGTCTATAGTTAATGAAAATAAACTCGCCAGCGGACTGAACAACATAACTGGTGAAACGTGAGTGTGCTGTATGAGCTAACGATAACTATCAATTGTTTTGATACCAAGTTCCGAGATCAAGTTTGCTTCCTATTAGTGGTTTGTGAACTGACACGATGTCAGGAAATAAAAGTAACGATGTGCCAATTGTCGTAACGGCCAATGGCCTGATGATCGAAAGCCTCGACCAACATCTCTCGAGGCTCTCGTTAGGCGGTTGGATCAAGGGCCTCCTCGATACGGCTCGCATTGTGAGGAGGTTCCTGTCTCTGCAGCCCTAACCACCGGTAGCTTGGACCCTGCTCCCGACACCGGCGGACCTCTGTTTATTATTGATATTTAATTTTAATGAATATTTATAAATGTAATCAGATAAGATATAAGATGAATAAACGAAATAATAATCACGAATCCATACCGAGTATTTAACTCTATGTTTGAGAAACGTTGGCCCGTTGGCCCTATAAAAAGAAACCAGGACCAAAGAACCAAAAAGTTTAGGGCTTATTCAGTTGACTTTGTTCAGAAAGTTTGTAGGATAATTCGTTTGTTTATTAATGGGGATAAATATCTAAGGGATGATTAGTTCTAAATAAAAAATCTTCAGTTAAAATTTCTCATAATTTTCATTTGAGTTTTAATTTCTTATGTGATATTAATTGGGTATATGCGCACTATTTTCCGGAAATTAAGACCTCATTTTAAAACTTAATTAGTTAAGAAACAAAAAGTTCCTATACAGCACCTCAAAGAAATAAATAAAAAACACTCACAACAAATTAACCAAGACTTTGAACGCCGTAGTCATCATTGGTAACTTGACTTAACGCGTTACGTTCCACTGCACGATAGCACTCGACTGACCAGCGATTTGTTACGTGATGTTAAATGCGCAACACTGAGTTATATTGCTTGGCCCTCAATGAAATCGGGCGTGTGGTAGGATTGAGGTGTCTTGATCATATCAGCGTCAGGTATATTTGCCTGACACATGCTGAGTTGGACTCCCATTTGGTGCAACGTTGAGACGCACACCGCGCTTTGTATATTTCGTTATTTTTTAAAGTATGTCATAGACAATATTGTCTCGCTGTGTCTAGTTTCTTTTATTGAAAATATAGCAGTTCATTACTAAGGTTTTAATTATCAGGTTTCTGTTGTTTGTCAATTTTATTGTGCTAATCCACCAGTTTGCTTGTTTGCATAAATCTGAACCCAGAACGCAAAGACAGTAAAAAGTTCTCCTAACAGGCTTTTACTGTATAAAAAGTCTTTTTCCAACTATGTTGGGGTTGGCTTCCAGTCTAACCGGATGCAGCTGAATACCAGTATTTACATGTAGCGCCTACCTATCTGGCCTCCATGTTTTTACATGGGTTGACAGGGGAGAATTAAAGAAGAAAACGTGTAAAAGTAACATAAGACAAGAGGAAGCAGGAAGATGATGATGGTGATGTGTTTTGACATGAAAATCTCAAAAGCCCGGAATTAAGCGTTTATACAGTAAAACTAGCTGCGCCCCGCGGTTTCACCCGCATAAGTCTCGATCCCGTGGGAATAACGGGATAAAAAGTATCCTATGTCCTAATCCAGGTCACGGTCTACCCATGTGCCAAATTTCTTCTAAATCTGTTCAGCCTTTTCACCGTGAAAGCATAACAAACAAACAAACTCACTTTCGCATATATAATATTATTATTTATTATTAATAATAAGTAACAATAATATAATTAGTTAGGATATCAATTTCTTTTTTGCTTTGAAGTAGATTCTTCAAAGTATCAAAACCGGTACATCCAACTATTTACTACACGTTACTGTACATATCATTGTTCCGGGCGTGGAAACTTTGATTAAATACCACCGTATACAACGCAGAGTGTGTGGCGCACAAAACATAGGTTTTGTTTGTATAACTTTGTCACAATGACAATTGTATACTAATATGCCTTTTGATTTTCGGCTTGGGAACATATGCAAACATACACAACACTTGGGAATCAAATTATTTTGCCTTATACTTATAACAGATTTACTAGCTGGTCAAAGATGATTTGTTCATTATACTTAGTTCATTTCATGCACCATATTCCGTAGGGTAAGTCCATAGTTCCCAAAATATGTCTGACAAACTCCTACTACTAGTTCAGCTGACCAATCTATACAAATTAATTTTATTTTTTGTCGAATACTATACTCCATTTGAAATAAGATTAGACATTCAAACAAACCTGTATACAGCCCGTTCAACCGATTTTGACTTCTAAACCGTGGACATAATCAATCAATCAATCAATCAATCAATCAATCAATCATTTATTCATAAGTTCACATATAAATTACATAAAAGTTACATCATAACAAAGTTACATTTAATAGTAGAAATATAGAAAAAATTAAACTATGCCTAAAATAAATCTAGTGTATAACTTATATAATATTGATTAAAGGCCCAATGAATACAATACATAAGGATGGTATTAAAAGCAAAAAAGGTTACACATTACCTGTCTACTGCAGCTGCCATTTGTCATGCCACCAACGCAATAGAAGTCAAAATCGATTGAACGGACTGTAAAAAAGGTTTATATAAATGTCTAATCTTATTTCAAATGGGGTATAGATTAGACTTTTGGCTACTTTGTATTAGTGTTTATTTTATATTGTGCGTCGTTTGTGTAGAATAAATATTTTTTCTTTCTTTCTTTATTGACTTTTCACTCATTCATTTCAGCCGAATGACGTCCACTACTGACATAGGCCTCCCCCTAGCACCGCCATTTCGATCGGTTCTGTACATCTTATTGACTTTTATTTCTCTTTGACACAGGTCTGCTCAGAAAGCAGTGCCAGCGAATCGTCTCTAGAATCCTCAAGTGGCTACGGAAGTCAAGGTGCCTTTGCAGCAGAAGACCATGCTCTGCAGCATCAGGTCCAACACGCGGATGGTGAGCGAAAGTCAATCTTATGTGTGTAGCGTAGGACTGTGTTTAGAGGAGTAATGTGTTGTGTTACTTGTGTGGTAATGGACTGCATTATGGCGACATAAAACACGAGCGAAATTAAGATAAAGTAATATCCCATGATGTGAAAATGGGAGCCCAAGTTCAATATTAAGAATAATCGTGGTTGTCGACTTGGCCGACAAAAGAATTGAGATCTAAATGGGTGGCAAGTTCTGTAGATAATCCTGAAATTTATTTATAGGACATACAACATTCTAAAATATAAAAACTTTTTACAAAAAAAAAAACAACCGACTTCCAAAAAAAATACTAAAAAAGTGAAAAATTGTGGTACCTACCCCGAATACCACTACCTGCTATGTAAATAACAGTGAAGGAGTCAAACAGGATATCGTCTAGATAAACTAAGTGGGAAAAATACGTAATATTGAAGCTAACTCAAAAATTACGCAAGCAAAGTTAATAAAATTTATATGGGACCACCTCGGTAGCATGACCTACCAAACAAAAAAAGAATCATCAAAATCGATTCATAATTGGCGGAGTAATCGCGTAACAAACATACAAAAAAAAAAGAACCTCCTCCTTTTTGAAGAAGGCGGTTAAAAAGTAAAACACAATTTGATTTGAAGATTTGACTTGGCTAGTTTTTACCAGCAAACCAAATATTTAGAAGAGTAAGATATGTTGACCTTACAACATATTAAAAACAGACTTGCGTTTAACATAAAGAAGATAAGGTGATTAGCCAAATATAACATAACTTGTATTTAACTAAAACTTGTACAATCATCATAACACGTTACTACACAGTAACGTGTTTAATAATAGTCTTGTACAAGTTGCTCAAAATTCTGTTATGGAACTTAAAATGAAAAGAAAAAATATCGTTTCTTAAAATGGATTTGGAGTAAGCTCTAAAACTGTAAGTATAAATAGATGTACAAAATATTTTTTTTTGTTACAACGTGTTTAAGTTTTGTTGTTCCTGAATCCATACAATTTTTAATTAACTTCGTATTAAAAAATCGGTTTAAAAAGTCTCAAATATGATTTTAACCCTTGACATCTGTCATCATAGTGCAGTCTAACTTTCGACGTTTTTATGGTTTTATCAATTTTGATACTTGTAAATCTTATAATTTAGCAGTGTGCTGTGTGAAATTTGTCTATGCCTTGAGTAGATTATTGTCTTTGCCTTAATTACAGTTTTTATTTTATTTTGTTAAATTCCCCAAACACCTATTTTGTTTTGACATTAGCATTCACCACACTTTTTTTTTGTCATTATTTCTGTATCACTTTTTATGTTGTAATACCGCTTCGCATGCTACTAGTCGAATCCGAGATCGTAACTCTTCGGCGTGACAGCGAAGCTTCGGTCGCGGCCGCTCGGGAGAGCTTCTCCATATCTCTCGGGTCGCTGGAGGAGGCAGTGAGGTCGTTGGACGAGGCAAGCGAGACGCCGGCGTTCGCGACCATCGGGAAGAAACCTGCCGTGCCAAAACGTAGACCTGTGTCTATGACTGGTAAGGACATGAGCAGCAAATAGGTGGTGGTTGAACAATAGGGACAGGGATTTTCAAAACATCATTCCAGGAAAGCCAGTCCCAATCGAACCAGACGCCCTAGACAAAGTGACATTCATATCATATCATTTATGTGAATATCAAAGTGATATTCACATAAAGTGCGATAACGATGAGGCAAAAATGAAAAGGCAAAAATGTATCGGACTGACATAAGCTATCGAAAAGCTTATGTCAATCCTGTTGAAAGTCTTTGTAGAAATACGTGTCCGAAGCGTTTGTCACTTGTCTAGGCCCGCAGTCTAGAAGGTGTTGTAAACCTTCTAGAATATACAAAGAAAACCTTCTGAGGTAAGAAAACAAATGTTGCGCAGCAATGTTGCTGCAACATGTTACGGTGCTCTTACACGAGCCACTGAATTGCGCAATTATTTGCAATTCCAAGGAAATATAAATGCAGTATGTTGTATAAGAATTACCAATAATTGCGCAATTTAGTGTCTAGTGTAACAATGTTGCTGCAACATGTTAAGGTGCTCTTACACGAGGCGCTAAATTGCGCAATTCTTGGAAATTTCTATAAATAGTTATTTGTTATGCAAGGCTGCAAAATTGTTTTTTCGCGCGAGTACCTGTATTGAAACCTGAGCGTTGCGTAGGTTTCAAAGGTACGAGACCCAGAAAAACTTTGCTGCCGAGCGAAACACACAACTTTTCACCTCACGACAGCGAGGAAAATGCTGGGTGTCTCCATGCATTGAACAAAAATATTGTACCTAAGCTTTTATGTACTTTTCGCGCAATTTTTCCGGAAGAAAGCTCAATTCGGCATTATGTACCGCTTGCACTAACTCTGCACTGCTAAACAAACCCAAATGGTGGAAAGTGAATTGAATATACAGAAGAAAATTATATAACGTTTTTTAATGTGAAAACTTCTTTAGGCGCGTTGAGCGATTTTTTTTCGTGCTGGCCAGTGTGATTATTCTAAAAATGAGGTTGGCGCTCTGACATAAAATAAGTATTGATGCATTATCAGTCGACCCGGCGGTATAGAAAATTGTTGAATAGAAAGGTTCGAATTTTAAAAACTCTTTCCACGCTAGCGGGGAAAATGCTCTTTTCCACGCAGATTTCGAATGACAAACAGAATCTTTCCGAGCTTGTGAGGTGAAAAAAATATTTTATAGACGATTAACTTCTATAAAATAAATTTTATAAAAATTGCAAAGTGAAAGTGTAAGAGCACCGTTGGAACAATGTTTTAGTAACATCTCAAGACCTGTGTCTATGACTGGTGAGGATAAAATTAGAGTTATAGGTTGTAGGTATTCAAGTTTGGCAACGGCCTTATCAATATAATGACAAGTACGGTTTGGTGTACTTGTGGCTCCAGAACCAGGGGTAAGAATCGAAATGATATGGAGAAAACTATCGGAATATAACGTAAGTATGATAACTTTAACTTGTTGTAAGAAAACTTGTGCTTATCGCATCATCGTCAGCCAGTTCGAGTAAGTTTCGGAATGTAAAGGTATATTGTGATAATTATTTGGTTACCACCATTCTATATGTTTTTAAATTATGAGAATGTCCGGCAACAATAACAAGGAAGTAAGTTTTGTATTTATCTGAAGTTTAATGTGCATGAGTTATATTATTTATTATTGTTTGGTTAAGCTTGATTTTAACATGATTTTAAAGATTTCTTTTAAATACGATTTATCATATCAATTAAACAGAAGAATTATTTGATCCGGAAATGAAAGTCTTTTTCCTATAAATTAAAAATAACACAGGCATGTACTTTAAAGAGTTAACGGAACAATTTACCTACATCTTGTGTAACACACCATCAATCATAGTGAGAATCATTTTGAAGGATATTGCTAATCCATTGCTTCATATGAAAAATCTGTCTCAACAACGTATATAACGCAATGAATGTTGTTGAACTGTCAAAATATTACAGACTTTGGTTGATCGTGGGTTACGTTATTAGGGTGCTGGTACCTCAGACCAAATAAAAAAACAATACAGAGCGCTGCGAACAATACAGTGAAGCATGACAAAACTACACCTCCGCTCTGTGCATACACGCTCAAACGCACACATTTACAATCAAACTACACCAAAATATGTGCACACATGTTTACGAAACCGGCCTCACGTCACTGTTGACAGTGCTCTGTCTTGGTTTCTATTTGGTCTGAGGCTGGTACTTGTCAAACTCTTGCTATAAAATACGAATACCCATCAAGCCAAAAGCCAAACGGTATTATTTTCCATTCAAACCTGTTCTATTGCATCGAAAAAATAGTGAGACGAGTTTGAAAATTTTCTTTCGCTAACCCCAGCTTAATCTCATTCCTGTTCCTTCAGCGACCGTGTGGTCCCGTCGCGGCTCGTCCAGCTCGCTGGGCAAGCCGCCGCCGCCCGTGCGACGCTCTTCTTCCATATCGAGGCCGCAGCGACCGCCTTATGTGCAAGTAAGTTACCATTTTTACCCGACTACGGCGAAGAAAAAAGGAGGGTTATTATTTTGACTATGTATGTATGTAAATATGTATGGATGTTCATCTGTTCCCTCATATCTTTTAAACGACTCATCACAATTTGACTGTTAAGTCTGTCTGTATGTTACCTTTTTACGCCTAAACCACTGAACAGATTTTGATAAAATTTGGCAAGAAGATAGATGGCATCCCAGGGAAAGACATAGGCTACTTTTTATCGACATACCACGCGGGCGAAGCCACGGGGGGAAGCTAGTTATCTATAAAAAGGGCAAAAAAATCACGTTTCTTGATTGTTTTGCTCTTAAATAGGTATTTATTTTATTCTGTTTTTTAGTATTTGCTGTTATAGCGGCGACAGAAATTCATCATCTGTGAAAATTTCAACTGTCTATATATAACGGTTCATGAGATACAGTCTGGTGACAGACGGACAGACAGCGGAGCCTTAGTAATAGGGTCCCGTTTTACACTTTTTGTACGGAACCCTAAGTACCGACTTTAGTTAGTACCCTTGTGTAACAAACTAACTGAGACTATTTCTTCCATAGAACCCACAAAACCCTCAGATGTGTTCAACAGACGCGGACAACTTGCCGCCCCCGCCTGCCTTCCTGCTGCAGCCCGACGGCGACGCAGCCGGTGATTATGACTGTATTGAACTTTATGCACTATTATTATTATTTAGTTATTATTAGTTAGTAGAAAACATCGTGAGGAAACCGTGAGGATGCCTGAGAGATACAACGGCATGTGAAGCCAGGTTAGAGGCCTATGGGCGGGTATAAAACTCTGACACCAGGTTAGTCCCTAACCACTCGAAAAGAAGAAGCTTTTGTAGCTGAATTAAAACGGTTCAGGGGTTTATGAAGCATATTGAATTATCCTAACTTATCCATACTGATATTATAAATTCGAAAGTAACTCTGTCTGTCTGTATGTTACCTTTTCACTCCTAAACCACTGAACGGATTTCGATAAAATTTGGCAAGGAGATAGATGGCATCCCGGGGAAGGACATGGGCTACTTTTTATCGACATACCACGCGGGCGAAGCCGCGGGCGGAAGCTAGTATAAAATATTATAAATGCGAAAGTGAGTTTGTTTGTTTGTTACGTTTTCACGCTAAAACGGCTGAACGGATTTTTATGAAATTTGGCACATGGGTAGACCTTGACTTGGAGAAGGACATAGGCTACTTTTCATCTTGGATCGCAGGCCAAGTCGCTGGCAACAGCTAGTTGAACTAGAGTACTTTTGCTATTTTACTGCAACAAATACATGAAATACATAATTACACCGACACATAAGGAGATTTTTATTGCGTGCACTGCGTAAAAGCTTAAACACACCAATGCGACACACGCTGGCTTAACGCACTTCAATTTAGATATCATTAAAATAAGCAATTTGACAAGAAATATTGAGAAAAGAGATTTCGAAAATGTGGGTAGTTTTATCATGTTTTTTGATTTAGCTATTGATTTCTGTTCTATATAAGATTGGTGCGATCCCTCTGTATTTTTAAATAGCGTTGATGTATCCTATCATGTGAGTTTAGTAAATGGAATCTTGAAACAGGAGAAACTCCAGGGCGATGGATGGATGGGGACTCAGGGGGATGTTTATTAACTTAGTTTTATTATTTTAAAAGATAATTGTAATACTATATCTCGTTGGTAATAAAAAGAAAAAAACTCTTTGAACTGAGTTTAGAAAAAAACTTTCCACCAGATTACCTTCCGATATTAACTAACCAACTCCTCCTTCCAGCTCATATCAACGTAGCCGAAACAGTAAAACAGCTGACGGAACTAAAACACATGCCCGCATCGCCCGGAATCGTACGCCGCAGTCTCCAACAGTTGACCACAACCAACAACTCCAACAACGCGAATCCACAACAGCAACAACAACAATCTCCAACAACACCATCTCTTAGCACGTTTCAACAAGCGAAAAGTAACTTCTCTTCGTCAACTAGTTTGAATAGTACGGGGAATTTGAACCCGATATATGGGCAAACTGGGCATAGGATAATGGCCTATGTGGAGAATTCTATGTATGTGAGGAAGAACAGCTTGAATAGCTCCAATTCGGATTTGATTAATGCTGGTGGGTTGTTTTTTTAGATTATTTTTGATATTATAGGCATAACATAAATATTTTTTCCCAGCTAACCCGACAGACTGTTTTCCTGGCCAAATTTCAATATTTAATTAAAAAATCCCATAGAAAAAAGGTCTATTAGTTTTTCCGACAAAAAAACCTTGAAATATTTCCTTTTTTTCTTTCCATAAAAACCTTGTTTGGATTATTACGAATATTAAAAAAAAACCTATAACCGCAAAGAGAAAAACAAGCATTGAACTTTGTTTTTTGTAAGGTATTGCAGGCGGGGACAAACCAATAACCTGTTATTGGTTTGGTTTGTCTTTTTGATATAGATTTTTGCAGACGGGTTTTTTGTTTTTTAAATAATTTGTTTTATTATATAGGTTGTATCATTGCAGGTATATACGCCGAAGGTCGCGGCTCGCCACACGGGTCGTCTCCCTCCACACCGATCTACGGAGAAAACAACTCATTCTCTAGTTTCGGACCGAGAATGTCTAACGAGTCACATTACGGACAGACTGGTAAGATTAATCTATAGTTAAAAAAACTCCATTCATAAATCAAATGGAGCATTAATCCTAACTAACATTATAAATGCGAAAGTGAGATTATTTGCTTGTTTGATACGCTTTCCCGCAAAAATTACTCTGTGTTCAGAAGATTTCAACTTTATATCTTAACACTTTTTCCAACAATTACCTTAATACGACAAAACCGTGTTTATCAGTTGTTTAACTTAAACACCGTTTAAACACGACATTTATGTTTGGAGTTTGACATAAAACTGATACAAGACACGCGTTTAACAAGACGTGTCAAAGTTTTTTGTGGTAAGACCATTATTGTATGAATAAATTTTTTAAATTTTTATTCAAACTTCATCGACGAAAAAGGTTGAGGTTATAAAACTAACCTTAATTATCGAACGAAAAACATATTTAAGTTGATTAAAAATAAGAATTTCGGGTGTAAGTATTCAATTAATCAAGTACTGCTTATAGCAGTATTATTTTAATCTTACTTCATGGGGTAAGAGATGGAGCTATACGTCCTGTAGCGCTTCATCTCTTTCCAACACTGAAGTAATATTAAAATAATACTGCTGTAAGCGGTGGTGGTAGGCCGTCAGAGCACTCAATTGGTAAGTCCACAGGTACGTTCTCTGATCCATCTGTTTACATTTTTATCACATATTAGGTCCCCACCTATGAAATCGGTGTTTTGTATGGGGAATTTTAAAGAACTTGCATTTTTCATACTAACAGTTTCTTAATGTATATAACAACCATGAACACTAATGTTTTAAAACTTTTATGGACTAATGTTTTAAAACTAAGATAACGTATGCCACTTAGATTAAGCGACAAAAACAAGTTATGGCTAAGTTAAAAAAAAAAAATGTGGTAATTTCTGCTAACAAAATGAGGAGTTATTTTTTAAGGTATTTTTATGTTTAGAAAACTATAAGTAATAAGGTTTGTTTACTATTGGTAGTTGTCTATGATGGTCATTATTCGATATAATACCAAAGAATTGGTGAATATTTTAAATCATAGAAGTGACGAGGTTCTCTATGTGTGAGAAAAAAACGCCAATTTCATAGGTGGGGACCTAATATTTTATGAACAAACCATAGGTATAACTCATGAATATCTTACAGGCTTCAAAATGCAGCAAGACAAGAAATACGGCCAGAACACGATCTACGCACAGCCATCGGAAATAATAGCTGGCTTCAACAACATGTCGCGACACGACACACTCAGCCCTCTAGCGATGAGGAAGAACATCGCAGCCAGGTCGCACAGCGCTGACAGACATCATCTCGAACGTGAGCTCCTTTTTATTTACCATCCATAAAGCTTCACCTTTTCCCAGGAGGCTTGTGTCTAATTGAGGGGTGCTACAATCAATGTTCGGGTCGTCACATTCGATACGGCAGTATTTTTCTACACACACGGCTTTCATCGTCGGTCGGCTTTGTTGTTCAAAAATACTGCCGAATCAAATGACCCGAACATCTTTAACATCCCCTAAGGCCTGCGCAGACGGCGGACTTTTCTCCGCTGCTTTTTTCTCGAGCGCACAACACGGACTAAAGTCCGCCATGTTTGCGTTGCTCGATACAGTTGTAAGCGATCTATTTTTAGCGGGTAAAAAGTCCGCGGACAAAAATCCCTCATCTGCGCAGGCCTTTCCTATCTCGACTGGTTGAAAGTATTACACTGAAGCAGTATAGCGTAAGAAAAACGCTCACGCAGGATGGATAAGACGGGTTTTGTAAGATGTTGAAGAGTTTAGATATCGATATTCATCACGTCTGTGAAGTTTTGCTAACCTGTTTCCGACGAACACACGCCTTCACTGTTGTGTCGCGTCCCCCAGAAGGCGGGCTCATCGCGCAGCTGAGCGCCAAGCTGGCGCCGCAGCTGTCGCCGCGCGCGCCGCGCCGCGCCGTCTCCAGCATCGCGCCGGCCGAGCCGCCTGCCAAGGGGAAAGGTTACCTCTATTTTATATACACAGTTCCAAATGTCCGATTGCTTATTAAAACTTCTTTATTCGAAAAATTATATGACTCACACATGACTAGTTTTTTTTTCTATTTAAGTATTTGAAATGTTTCAAACACGTCATATTAAGATGTCAAAACGACCAGCAAAGCGTGCCACAATACAGTGTGTTCATTATAACTCTTGTCCCGTGACGCGGTTGGTAGCTCGTGTTCTGTTATTCGCCATTTTGAACTCTATTAGTATTGAAACTAAGCATGACAATCAGTGGTGCCAACATATCGACAGGTGACAAGTTATAGTGAACGGTCTGTAGTAGTAATAGGGATGTTGACTGGGTAAAAAATCCAATATTTTTTAATTATATATCAGACGAACAAAAAATTTTTTTTGTTAACTTCATTATTGAAATCAGTGTTCGTGCTTACCTTTAAAACTATAAGTTTAAGAATAAAATAAATGTAATATAATTATTGTGATCACATTCACATATAATTAAACCTAGAGAAAAATATTGAAAATCATTTTAAGAGTAACGGTGGAGTTTCTTGCCTATTCTTCTCCATACGAAAACTAAATGCCTTTTGGAAGGGGCAACTAAAATCAATTCAATTTTTTTTTTAATATACGTTCAACAGTGCCTTTTATGTGCCTAATTGAAATAAATGATTTGACTTAGACTTTGACAAAAAAAAAAAAAAAAACATTTTTTAAGAGAAGTGTCCTCCTCTCTTATTTATTTTTATTTTGTACTCAGGAACGATCCCAGTGCAGCCCGCGTTCCTAGACAAGCTATCGGCGACGATACAACAGCAGCGTCGCCAGCTCGAGACCACGCGCGCCAAGAGTGTGCGGGACATGATCAACCAACATGCGCAGGTAATGTTACAGTCCTGCCAGGGTTGCGGGAAAGGCCGAAAGGGATACCGGGACCTTGGCAATAGGCAACTGAAGGAACACGGTTGGGTTTTAGTCAGTAAAAGTCTGAAACGCCCTCCCGCTGCGCCCAGAGCGGGAGAAGTCATTTGATGAATTACCACCCTCAAAAACAAAAAAAAGGTAATCTTACAATATTGTTGGTATCGCTAGTACTAGGACAAACTATACAGGGTGTAAGGGACAGCCCTACGTAACAACATTAACAGGGGGAATTCCCCTGTTAATTTACGTAGGGCTGTCCCTTATTTAGCTCTATATTCCACCGGAAATTGTTTCAGGTTTTTTTATTTTATTTTAAATCGTTTTTTCAATTACTATTCCTTTATTGCAATGTAAAATTACATTCTCTGTACGCAGCACTCCATTTATGTAAATAAAACAGCTAAAGTAAAAAAATCAGCAATGGATGTTGAAATACTATAGCGAACGACGCGTGAATCTCAGAATTTACATTGATAAATCACATGACGCGAGCGCGCGCCCCCAGCCTACGTGGGTTATGATACCCCTTGGTAAGACTGGTTGTCAGACTTTCGGGCTTCTGACGACCCGTAACGACTGTCAAAGATCTACAAATGACAGTCGGGACCAACGGCTTAACGTGCTTTCCGAGGCACGGAGGAGTCTCGTTATGTAAAGGTGGTCCCATCCACGGACCAACCCCGGCAAGCGTAGCTTAACCTGATGGATCGACCCGTGCGATTGTTATTACTTAGCCACGAGCTCCTCTCGCGGGGGCGGATCGCTAGTATGAAATAAAATACTAATAAAATGATAGTGTCTATGTACCTTCTGAATGCGGTCACCTATGAGGTTTACCTACTACATACACCTTTGACACACCGACTGACAATTACTTGACTCATAAAAATATTGAGCAACGCCGCGTGTCTACGTCACATCGGTTTTACCCACAGAACATGAGCCGTAGTGATTAGACTGATGACTAGTAATAAAAAAATGTACAGTTAACATGACAAACATGACATGTCATGTATTTGTAAGTAGGTTAAGGAAGTATACGATGTTAACCTATAGGTTTTTCTGTATCGTTTCTTTTTTGTAAGCCTGTCGGGGTCTTGTGCTCCATATTTACCAGGGACTAGTTACGTTATGAAATAACCTTAAAATACCGCTATGTATAGTTCCACTAACGATTATTCCTACCGTTCCACCCGGATAGTAACTAAATTAATAGTTGAAGATTTCGTTCCTATGGATTTTCGTTATATTGCCAAGAAATTAGTTCATAAATAGTTACTGGAACTACATAACGCTATTACGTAACGTTATTGTATCTCTATTTTGGGAAACGTTTCAAGTCCCTGCAAAATACAGGGTGTAAAAGGACCCATAGCCGTCAACTACGCATTCTGTACATCAAATTAAGTACCTAACATTGAAAAAAAATAATTAGTGGGAAAATGACTTTTATTTTTGGGGTGTTTTTTTTTTTTTTTACGGTAGTGCGCAACGTAACGCACGCAAAACATTGTGTTTATGGTTTATGGGTGCATGCAACGAACGGTTCAAGGTTTGTATTTAAAATTAAGTTATAACATTTAAAACTTGCTTTTTTTTTTTAAACGTCTGTAAAAATTGGAACTTTGACCTTCAATATCTCCGTAACCAGAAGGTTTCCAGGTATGGTCCAGAACAAAACAATTTTAGGTACAATAATAAAGGAATAACAAGTGACTTTCGGCTTCGTTAAGCGTCTTTTTACGGCCGTTTTTAAGGTTGTTTTTTTTTTAAATGTATGTCGTTTTTGCTCTGTCAGTCCTTGGCGGAAAAGTTATGATGCCATCCGGCCTATATATATCGATACTAGCTTTTGCCCGTATCTTAGCCCAAATGTATTTCGGAAATTAAGTATTCGAAGTTTCTAACACAGGTCAAGTAAAAAATAGTAAGATTTTAAGTGTCTACTCCCTCTTTCCAGCCCGACCCTCGAATCTGCCACACATCGCTGATGGAACAAATCAAACGCGGCGCAACGTTACGCCGCAACAAGCATTGCAACGATAGATCTGCGCCTAAAATACGTTAGGTGAATATACTTTAATTATTTTTAGCTATTAGTAATGATATAACGTTACATGTAGCGCTACATAAAACGTTACGTTATATTTACCTGATTAGATTTACTTTTTAAGGAACACAACATGCAACGCAACGTGCAAAGTAGCAACATTTCGTAGGTTTTCATGTGAATTTTAATGTTAATTAATATGTAATGTGAATGTTTGCTCTGGATTTGTGTTGCCCATAATATTACAAGGTTTTATTTAACTTGCCTTGTTAGTTCGTTAGGGTGCATTTCACCAAATAACCGAAACGCGATCAGCACAAAAACTACGTTTAAGGGCTTTCAGTGTCATTAGTTTCTGTTTATTTTTTTACACTGATAGCTCTTTTAAACCGGTTCAGATGTGCTGATCGCGTTCAGTTACATTGGTGAAATTCGCTTTTAGTATGTATGAGTCATTATGCTTTATATTTTAGTTAGTAGACACTTGGTAGAATCTTGGACACTGGTTAAACCATAGACATACAGAATTGATTGAGCTTTAGCCTCACAAAAGTGATCAACCGCTAGAAAGAGACAAAGCCACTATGTGGCCAATATCTGTCTCTTTTCTGCAAGCTACAGGCAAGGCGTAGAAAGAGACAAGGAGACAACTACTGACCGCACTTTCGCTTTGTCTCTTTCGTACTTTTGAGTTTGTATTCACTGCACAACTGTTTTCAGTTCGGAACGCTCATTCCATTTTCTATGGATACATTCATACTTAGTAAAATATATAATCCAGACTAATTGAACGTATCAAACCCTAAAAATACGTTTAAAATTACACAATAAAGGCTTCGACCGTTCAGAGGGCCTAGACAAGTGACAATCGCTTCGAAAGCGTTTCGTATTTCTACAACGACGGAATGACATAAGCTATTCGATAGCTTATGTCAGTCCTATACATTTTTACCTTTTCCATCATCGTTATCGCTGATAGAATGTCACTTTGTCTAGGGCCTCAGATACGCCAAGTTTTACTTCTTTTCGAAGTATTTTTAACTAGCTATTGTAAAACCATTCGTTATGCAAATAGGAACCGAATAAACCCTCGTCCCTGTCAACAATACTAAACAAACATAAACTTCCCTTTTTCCTCATTACTATTTTAGTACGGACCGGTATTCCCACATTAAAACTGTACCGAAGATTTTCTATGTTTAATTATTATGACGTAAGATCATCAGGAGTCATCCATTCTTATCATTTGGGATGTACGATTGACCAGCTTAATGGGCGTCCCCATAGTACGGATTTAAAACATAGTCATCAGAATTAAGATAGCCTCAATGTGTAGCGACAGTTTACCGTCAAGAAATGTCAAAGTCAAAGTCAAATAATTTATTTCAAATAGGCACTTTTGAAAAAAGAAACAAAGAAATAGAACTGATTCTAGTTGCCCCTTCCAAAAGGTAGTTTTCGTATAGAGAAGAATGGGCAAGAAACTCCACCGTTACTCTTTTAAAAATGAATGGTTATGCACCTTTAGGTCAGTTTTTACCCTGCCAAGGTTACGGGAAAGTCCGAAAGGGATACCGGGACCTTGGCAACAGGCAACTGAAGGAACACGGGTGGGTTTTAGTCAGTAAAAGTCTGACACGGAGCGGGATTAGTCATTTGATGATTTTCCACAGTTTTTACGGTTCGAAAGGGTGGTATGTACTCGGTATGTTGGCAATGAATGTATGTAGCATAATCCTACTAATATTATAAATGTGAAAGTTTGTGTGTTTGGATGTTTGTTACTCAATCACGCAAAAACGGCTGAATGGATTTGGATGAAATTTGGCAAACAGATAGCTTATTACCTGGATTAACACATAGGACACTTTTTTTCTTTTTATCCCGATATTCCCACGGGATCGAGACTTACGCGGGTGAAACCGCGGGGCGCAGCTAGTCAGAATATATAATGTTCCCACAGTTGGAACACGGACTCTTTTCTATGAGAGGGAGTGGGCTGTAATCTACCACGTGGGCCCAGTGCGGGTTGGTAGATGTCACAGTGTCTTCAAATTTGATTCTAGGATATGCCGGTTTCCTCACGATGTTTTCCTTCACCATTTTGAGAGTAGTAGTTATTATTTAAATTACACAAATTAAAGTGCCTGTCTGGGTTAGAACTTATGACCTACAAATCGTAAGTCGAGGCCGTAACCACTGGGCCATCACTGCTCCAATGAATGAATTTATGTGAAATTGCTATCTTCTTGTTCCGCGGGGGTACGCCCGGCGCACTTAGTTATCACCTTGCTGAGTGGCTATTATTTCTAACACAGAATGAGCGATACTCATAATTGTACATACCAAGAAAACGGAGAATAATACTAATTTATTTGGTTATGATGGGATCTTGCTTCATGCTACATGACATCATGTAGCAAGACACAAGGACAAGAAGTTGACTCTTCTAATAAGTAAATGGACAGGTCCGCTAGGCAAAAGGAGCGTGGGTAGACAAAGGAAAAGATGGGCCGACGATATCATAGAGATTGCAGGGAAGAATTGGATAAATATTGGCACAGACAAACGCAAATGGAAACAGATGGAGGAGGCTTTTACCCCCAAGGGATCTCACATAATAAATTAAAACTTAAACTACAAATATCGATTTATATGTAATTGTGTGAGAAATATACCTGTAATAATAATAATAATGATGGGAACAGCTTAAACTCTAAGGGCGAATTTCACCTCTTTCGCGTTAAGCGCTGTCAGTGTCAATATTCTAAAACAACGATGACACTGACAGCTTTTAAACGCCATTTAGTTAGCACATCTAAGGGTCAGCTGATCAGCTCAGACCGCGACGTGACGCTGCACGCAGTTTTTAACAATTATCGAACTTATTTTGTTCACGAAAAGGTATAATTTCAGTTCGAGTGTACGCATGTCAAAGTACGCTGAGATGCGCGGGGCTGCGCAGCGCGTGTACCTTATTGTTAAGTAAATAAATTCGATATTGTATCGGATCATAAAAAAGTGCGCGTCGCGTCGCGTCTGAGTGTGAACTAATCCTAAACCTCACAGATCACATTAGTTTAATTGTTGAAATTCATCCTTAATGCTTTCGATTCAGAAATTTTGAATTACAAAGCGAATTGATAACGTTATGTTGTCATGTGGTGTTGATATATACTTATGAGTATTTTTATATACGGAACCCATTGTCAATGTTTTGTAATGACGCGCGGAATGACGTCCATTTAGAATGAAGTTAAATAAAATTAGGAAAGGTTGACGGCAAAATGCGTGGTACCTACTGGGAATTTAAATTAACTGAAATATGTGGGGTATTAACTCTTCGGAAAACAAATCGACCGGTTTATTAGGCTCCGTTCACACGGCGCCGCGCCGTGCTGTAACATATTTTACGGTTAAAAAAGTTGGAATACACACTGCCATGTGATCCCAAAAGTATACGGTAAAATATCAAATCAAATGTCGTTTCATTCAAATTAGGCTGAGAATCATTACTTTTTGACGTCAACATCACATAAGACAGATGTGTGTATTTTCTCATATTATTTCTTTCACTTTATTATATATATGTGATTTGTTTTGATTTTATGTATTTTACTTTCTCTCCACTCTTATACACGGTGTCTACATCTATTATAACTACTTTCCTATCGCAGATAAGCTGGAAGAGATCTAGGGGAGACTGAGGACACTTGATCCCCCCTTTTGTTTTTTGGCCCTAAAGTTTGAAGTTAAAGCAAATTTTAGGATGTGTTTTGACCAAAAGTTTCGAAATTTATCTAGTTTTATGTTATACGAAACAAATAAAGATTGACTAGTATTTGTAATAAAAAATCAACCAAAAGCGTAAGCTTAGATTGGTATCTAGTGTCCCCTATATGTGGAAGACTTGGTCCCCACCCTTAGGTAGACATGATCCACGGATCAAGTGTCCCACACGTAGACATGATCCACCCGGATCAAGTCTCCCATGCGTTGGGGACACTTGTTCCACTAAATGTAACCATGTGTACCACATGCTCGGGAGACTTGATCTATTGAGGAGGGGCAAGTGTCCCAAACGTGACCGACAGAAGATACACTTCATACATTCATTAATTTATATCTCTTGGGCGTGAAGTATAAGTAAAAGACAAAATAGAACTTACATCTATGTATTTAGAAACATTATCATTATATCTTTACTAAGCTTCAAAAACAACTCAAATTCGAAACATTCTTGTTTTAAAATTCTTATTCACTATTCAATAATTACGAATATCAGTAGTAAAATGTATTAACAATAAACTTTAGTATTAACATCAGTCAGTTTGTACTTTTCACTTTTTACTTATTTAGTAATCAGACTAGGATGCAGTCAAAACTTAATTAACCGACAGTCGGTTTGTATTATAAACTATAAAAGTAACACTTCCAAACATTCGAATACTATATAAAAGTATAATCTCGCATTATTAGACTATTTTACTAAGTAAACGTCTCAAAAATAAAGAAATTTTCAAAATAATATCTTTAAAAAAAAAGTTTTTTTTCTTGTTATTAGAATGTTCTTAAAATTAATCATCACAAAAGTAAAGCATCTTATAATTTGTAGGCGGGATTTACTTATCTATTTTGAATTGCCTAAGGGACTTGGGAAATTCAAATGTACCAACTCGTTTCGAAGTAGACTTAAAAATAGGTGGAGGGAGCTTCTTCACCACTTGGTACTTGCCAATAATACTATTGTCGGGTTTTTCCGGCCATTTAAATCTTTTGTCATCTATTTTTTTTGCAAATTTGATGTCTAGGCTAGCTAACGACTCATTTACAATTTGACCCACATACCGGTGTGGTATACTTCTTTGTGAAACAAAATTCACCACTACCCAATTTCCTTCGTGGATATCATCTTCATCGAGGTCTTTTCCGTCGTCTTCTTCCTCTTCACTATTTTCTTCCAATTCATCTTCTATAACATAATCGGATTCTGGCGATGGTGGTAAGATTCCTTCCTCTTCAGAACTTGCACTATTCTTAGAATTTCGTCTTTGTCGCTTCGCTTTTGTTGTTCTTTTAGCCCTTTGCTGTTTTGTTGTTGTGTCTTTAAAGTTCCTTTTGACTACTTTAGCTAATTTATTTCTTTTCTTTTCTTCTCTTCTACGAGCTTCTTCTTCTATTTCACTCTTTTCAGGTGTATCAGTAATAATTCTGGTAGAACCTTTTTTTTTGCCCCTGCTGTTACTTTTTCTTGGTCCTGCTTTAGGATGTGGTCTAATAACATCGGGGCTTACGTATTTCGAGGTCGACGGTGCTTCTAAATCAGTAAGAGTTTTAGCCACCATAGGCTTATTGCCGTGGCAAAGAGCAGAGTTCACATTTGAAAACGTTTGCTGCACTGTCACATCGGAAGGGGATTGTTGCGTAGTGGGTGTATAACAAGCCTTTGTTCCACTTATAAACGTCGTCGGTGTAATGTTTGTACAGTTTAAGGAAGCATCTGTGGGTGATTTTTGGCAAAGGGATGACTCCTTTGCTTGTATTGCATGTAGAGAAGAGTCATCAGAACACAGACCAGAGGTAAACGTGTCATTCACCACTGCAAGAGACTGCTGAGATAGAGTTAAACTGGCAGGAGGCAGTACGCTTTCATCTGGATACGTACGGTCAAAAGGTTGATATGATTCCAGTATTAGGGGAGATGACAATCTCTCGGTAAAAATATTATCCTGTAAATAATCTTCGGCGTCAGTAAGATCATCATCTGGCACGTCAATAGCTTCATTTGCGATATTGTTTTCCTGAGCAATTGTTTGTTCACCTTCTGGACCAGCAACACAATCTTCCGGACGATCAGTTACGTATGAAGAAAGAAATTCGTCATCGGTAAAAATATCACTGTTAAAGGGATAAATTCCAGTTATTTCGAAACTTTTTATAATGTTTCGAGGAGTCATTGCTGTGGGGTATGCCTTGCCTAAACAGCCAGAGATGTCATATATTGTCAATGGACGACCAGGGTGAGCTAGCATCCAATCATCACACGCCGAATTATAATACGACTTAAGGGTTCCGAAAAGTATTCTATCCAGAGGCTGCAACTTTTGTGAAGTATGAGGTGGAATGGTTAATAAATGGATACCATTTTCCCGAGCGTAATTGACTGAATCAATGCTTATGTGGCTTTCGTGGTTATCCATGATGATTAAACACGGATTATCTTTGGAGCATCTCACGTGTTTTTTAAAGTGTTTCAAAAACAACACAAAATTAGTTGCAGTCATCCAACCACTTGGGTAGGGGGCTCCGGCAGTACCGGGAGGGCTATTGTCTATCATACGATTTTGCCAGTTTTTTCGTGGGAAAATTAAAAACGGTGGTGTGCATACGCCTGCAGCATTTATTGCACAGCAAAGTGTAACTAATTCTCCGCGTTCAGCTGACGTTACCTTGGAAACTTGCTTCAAACCTTTACATGCAATTATTTTTTTTGGTTTATGCACGGTTGTTATGCCCGTTTCATCTAAATTCCATACATCTTGGGCCTCAAAATTGTATCGAGCATACAGGCTTTGCAAATTTTGAAAAAACATACTAACATTATGTTTGTTAAAACTTGTAGCCCGCGAAAGGCTTGTAGCTTCGGGAACTCTGAGAGACAAATTAGTATGACGACGCATGAAACCATGGAGCCAATCATAGGATGCAATTTCATCTTTTTGCCATTTTTCTGTTATTTTTTTATTGTTTTCTACTGCAAACTGGAAAGCTAACTGTCTTGCGGATTTAGGTGTAAGTCCATGGTACAATTTGCTGGCGGTTTCCAAATACTTGGATAAATCTGATTCTTCGTTTGCAGTAAAAACTTGCGCCTGTTTATAATTCGGTTCATATTTGGGAGAAGAACTTCCTGCAGCAATTGCATCTCTTTTTTTTTTCACATACCGCTTTAGGGTCATTACGGACATATTGTATGATTTTGCAACACCTCGAAGTGATTTTTCACAGTATATAACATCATAAACAGCCGATTTAAGTTTGTCTTTATTAATGTGCTCTCGCTTTTTACTTCCCTGTTTTGTCTTATACACGCGTGGCATTTTAAATCTGAAAATAATAACTAATGAAAACCTTAAATATTTATTTAGATATCGACAAGGTAACTATAATAAATCTTCATATGGGAGATTTGATCCGGGGATCAAGTCTACCTCAACCGGGTGTACCATGTCTCCCTAATGACATTTCATTAAAAACTGTATCACTCTAGTTAAACCACTAGCGATTTGCCATTTACGACTCGATTATTAGGAAAGCACATAAAATACACAATATCTTTTCCATCTGAACAACTCGTACAATAAAATTTACACAAATAAAAGCGTAATTTAAAACTCACCAATTTTAGTTCCACGTGCTCGTAAACAACACACCGACGCCATTTGCAAATGTGACAGATTTTTGACATGAGAGTTTTTTCTTTATAAGTTGGCTCTATTGTAGGTTTAGTGTTGCTACTTTAAATTAATCTAATACGTTTAGTAGTTTCAAAATGTTGGTGTACCTTATCTCCCACAGGGATCAAGTGTCCTCAGTCTCCCTATAGAAATAAGCATCACCATTGTACTTATTTTTCCGTTTTTTTCTTCTTGTCTGTTTATAAATTATAGGTATATGTTCATACTAGCAGCGTCCCGCGGTTTCACCCGCATAAGTCTCGATCCCGTGGGAATATCGGGATATAAAGTATCCTATGTGTTAATCCAGGTTATAAACTACCTGTGTGCCAAATTTTATCCAAATTCGTTCAGTAGTTTTTGCGTGAAAGAGTAACAAACATCCATCCATACTGTAAGTATGGATGGATGGAACTTTCGCGTTTATAATATTAAAGTTAGATAAATGGTTAAATAATAATAATAAAATATATTTTACTAAACATCGCCGTGTGAAAGAGCCTACTGTGTCGTGTAGTATCGTGTTACGGAATGCACCAATAAAAAGAATCGGTTCTGAAGTTCGTCACATCACAACGAGTTTTCATTGGCTAACACTACGTCGGAAGGCATTACGACATAACACTACTATGTCAATAGGTTTCAAACTGCTATTCTTTTGAACTGAAAAAATATTCTTTAAAGTAGGTACTATCAATAAATGCAACATTTATTTGTAACTTCAAATTACGTTTTATCCCAGAAAAGAAGAATGGGCGGGTTCGTCCCAAGTGTTGTAACACTTTTCTACCTATATCATACAAGCTGCGCCCCGCGGTTTCACCCGCGTAAGTCTCGATCCCGTGGGAATATCGAGATAAAAAGTATCCTATGTGTTAATCCAGGTTATGAACTATCTGTTTGCCAAATTTCATCTAAATCCATTCAGTAGTTTTTACGTGAAAGAGTAACAAACATCCATCCATCCATCCATACTTACAAACTTTCGCGTTTATAATATTAGTTAGATGAAAGATCTCAATGAATTTTATTTTGTTTTGTCCGGGCATAACTCTGTATCTCGTGCAGGGAAAGTGTCATAGTGGTTTCATTTATTGAATACAACTTAATTAATAAAACCTTGACTGACTCGTTGGCCTAGTGGTCGCAAGCGATACCTACTGCTGAGCATGAGGTCCTGGGTTCGATTCTCGGGTGGTGCAGTGAATTATTAATCACAGAAAAGCCTAAATGAACATGTTTATACTAATCGCAACTTGTTACAAGGGTTGGGACGCAACTCATATACTACCGCCCATTGTTCTTTGGTTTGTACTTTAATTTAGGTAATTGGTGTAATCTATTTTATCACCACTTGCCTCAAAACGGTGAAGGAAAATAAAACATTCCTGAGAAAACAAAAAATTCGTAGAAATCTGACATCATCAACTGGGCCCGCGAGGTGGATAACGGCCCTCTCCCTCCCACCGTGAGGAGTTCTGTGTCCCAGCAGTGGGAACGTTATAGGCTGATTATGCTTAAATAACTTGGGAAAAAAAAGTAGCCATTACTAAGAATTGCAGTATTGGTAAGATTGCAGTAAACAACAATTTAAACGAAACGACGCAAAAAGAAATCTGCTGTTCCATACATTTTGTCGATTTAAGTGAACACAAATGTATGGAACAGCTGATTTTTTTTTCGCGATTTCAAGTTTGGTCCCATAGTAAAAGTATATTATAGATGACACCAAACTACTTGTGTCAAGGATAACGGTGTCTACCCTAACACCCAGTATACCTCTCATGTTTAGGTACAAACAATTAGGCCTCGTGACGTCACATCTTCCCAAATATACACGGCCGGCATCAATGTGTGACGTTTATTTATAAGAAAAACTTGTGATTTGTGAAGCCCTATATGTTCTGGATGGAGGCTTTACTAATTTGTTTTTATGTGCGTTGAGTTGACTTGTCACAATTCCTTTGATGTTTGGTGTGACGCCTTAAATGACCACGTTTGATATAAAACATATCGAAATGTGTGGTAATAATGATATTAGCTGGCGACCAAGCTGGTAGTAAGATGCCCGTTAGCACTAAAATCAGCTAAGTCAGGGCTTACCTAAGAAACGGAGTTTCTTGCCCATTCTTCTCCATTCGAAACTAAGGTTTTGGGCACCTAGAATCAATTCAATTTTCTTGTAAAATTAGACGTTCAAAAGTGCCTTTTAATGGCCTACTTGAAATAAATTATTTGACTTTGAAACTGTTCTGCCCTTGTTAACTAACACTAGGTGACACCTAAATTAATCCCAGAATAAAAGCTCGCTGGGTTATCCACAGCATAGATTATTAATATAAGTCAATCCAAAGTTTCAAACACATCTGACATGGTATGGAATCCGACTGGTAGTTCTAGAGATTAGCGCGTTAAGACAAATAAATAAATAAATGTTTTATTCACAAAAACACACATTTTATTATTATTTATTTATTTATTTATGAATAGGTTAGCCTACGATTGTTTACACATTTCATTTATTTTAAAAGTATACGATATATATTTATAAGTGAAACAATCATTTACAGACTAACACCACATGCACTATATAGTTAGATTTTACATTTTTATTACTGTAATGAATTGAGACTTATGGCTGATTAAAAATAATGTAAATACAAAGCTTAACTCTAGCAATATAACACACAAATCAAGAATCAATTAAATTAATTAAAATATACACTTTGACAATAAGTAGGTAAGTACATATAATGGTCAGCAAACTCAAATAGAAATTATAATTATTACAAAAGGTAGGTAGTGAAGTCAAAAGTCCAATAAGAATAGGTGCCTGCCCTTCAAATTAGAAACATCCTGTATCTTGGGCGGCAGCAACAAACAAACAAACAACCAAGAAAAAAAATAAAACTCTTCAGTGTAAATAGATGGGTCACTTACCACTCACCTATGCATCATCTGTTTTGCTATGTTGTATCATTCGGTGACCCTTGTTTTGATCTTGTTTACCCAATAATACAAAAACAATTATGTGACCGACTTGACTATGCAAGTCATTTCAGTCATCATTCATGTACCTAGCTGACAGTTTTGAGTCACTTGTCTTAGTGTTTTGACCTCCAGTCGTGTCTACAATGATTCATTTCTGTAGTCACTATGTTATCTTAAGGCGAAAGCGTCAGGGTAGCTCGCAAAATTATTTTTTTCTTAAGTTTTTTGCAATTTTCAGGTATCAGAGGCCCTAGACATAGTGACATTCTATCAGCGATAACGATGATGGAAAGGGCAAAAATGTATACGACTGACATAAGCTATCGAAAAGCTTATGTCAATCCTGTTGAAAGTCGTTGTAGAATACTTAGTTAGTCGTTGAAGTATACGAAACGCTTTCGAAGCGATTGTCACTTGTCTAGGCCCTCAGGTTGTATCATCTGCCTAGCCTTTTCCCAACTATATTGGGGTCGGCTTCCAGTCTAACCGGATTCAGCTGAATACCAGTATTTTACATGGACTGCCTATCTGACCTCCACAACCCAGTAACTGGGTAATACGATACCCCTTAGTAAGACTGGTTGTCAGAGGCTTCTGACGACCCGTAACGACTGTCCAAGATCCAAAAATGACAGCCGGTACCAACGGCTTAACATGCTTTCCGAAGCACGGAGGAGTGTCGGTATGTAAAAGATGGTCACCCATCCACGGGCCAACCCCGGCAAGCGTAGTTTAACCTGATGGATCGACCCGTGCGGCTGTTATTACTTGTCCACGAGCTCCCTAGGCCCCCTAGGCCCTCAGGTTGTATGTTGATCTAAATATGATTCGCGGCAGCATCAAATATATAATAATAAAATTCTCCTCCGAAACGGCTTGATCGATTTTTTTTTAATTTTATATGTATATTCGGTAGGTCTGAGAATCGATCGTAATCTATTTTTCATACCCCTACGCGGGTGAAACTGCGGGCAGCAGCTAGTTTATTTATAGAATTATAATCATAAAAATAATCAACACAACTCTCTAAGTTCATATTACCCATTTTAAAATACAATAGACGTAGATATATTTAGTAACCTATTCCGCTTGACTATTCTTCAAGAGTCCTAAAAAACCAGAACGCGACGTGTTACCACACCGAACGCTGGACGCAATGTGTGGTAACACGTCGCGTTCTGGTTTGCAATTGGTCAATCGTCATCCTGAGGATGCCTCGTTGAGAGGTGAAACACGTGTCGATTTCTTACAGGGTTTTTTAGGACTCTTGAAGAATAGTCAAGCGGAATAGGTTACTAAATATATCTAAGTCCATTGTATTTTATAATGGATTTCCGCAAAGTTACGCCTGAATCAATTAACTATACTACCCATTGAATGACTATTTCATGAAATCATAACATTTGAGGCCAATTGTAATATATGGAGTTGTATTGCTGCATAATCAGCCTATAATGTTCCCACTGCTGCAAAGTTCTGAGGTCTGTGTGGGACACAGACCTCCTCTCTGTGAGAGGGAGCGGGCCGTAATCCACCACGCGGGCCCAGTGCGTGTTGGTAGATGTCACATGTCTTCGAATTTTTGGTTCTAGGACAAGCCGGTTTCCTCACGATGTTTTCCTTCACCGGTTTGAGAGCAATTTTGTATTGCTGATTCTAAATGTATATCATAGCCACAATGATTTAAATTACAAGACTGGTTTTTACTTGAAAGCATTATTACTAGTCAGTTGGTACAAGTTCGATTCAAAATATTAATGGCGGCTCGGCACATGAGGCGATTCGATGCGCAGTCACAATTTCATATGTCAGCGGGGGTGAGGGGTGGGGTACTGCGCAGCGAGTAGCTAACTTCCGAGCCGCCATTAAGTTTGAATCGAACTGTATCAAGGTCAAGATCTGACAACTCAAATTCTCCGAAAAAAACTATATAAAACATTGTAGTTACTCTTTTATTGCTTAAAGTCAAAAACAAAAATGCTGGGTTTTCCAAAGTTTATTTTAGTATTAAAATTACAATAAATAATAGGAAAGTTATTAATAAACTATGTAACCTTACGTCAATACTTTTATTTTTATTTTCTCCGTGCGTCCGCAACCCAAAGGCCTCGTTTACTGAAATGCGGGGCGTTGGGCGGCGCGTGCAGCGTGGCGTTTCGCGGCGCGTCGGACGTTTTTTCTGTTTACGGAGAGGCGGCGCGTGAAGCACTTACCATCGCACGCGTAAACCCAAACATATGGAAATATACGATGTTGTTCATATAGATGCGTGGCGGGTAGAGTGGCGGTGCCCGCCGCTGCGCCCGCCGCGAAACGTCAAGCGTGTAGCGAAGCAAGCGGCGGGCACCGCTGCGTGCGCCGCCGCGTAAAACGCCCTATTTCAAGCAAACGTGTGAATAAACGCTTCTCCGTAAACGCACTCATACAAAGCCATATGTTTGAATTCAGTGCGGGCCGCGCCGCGCAACGCCACGCTCGACGCCCCGCGTCTCCGTAAACGAGGCCTAAACGACACTCAAATGAATGCCTAAATAAAACCGCGTTGTTGGATTTTCAACGCTTAGCTCAGGTGCGAAAGTTGAAAATCCAATAACTGTCGGTATACAAAAAAAGTACGCAACTAGCGGATAACTGGATTAGGTGGAAATTATCTAGATGGTACCTATTTCAGGAATTTTAACAGGATATAAATATATTTAAAATTCCATCATGGTTGCCATGTATGTTAACATGTTAAATCAAGTTTAAATAAAATTATAACGTACTAGAGGCGCCCCGCGGTTTCACCAGCTTAAGTCTCGATCCCGTGGGAATATCGGGATAAAAAGTATCCTATGTCCTAACCCAGGTCATAGTCATGCCAGGTCATGGCCATGTGCCCCAAATCGTTCAGCCGTTTTAGCGTGAAAGCGTTACAAACGAAAATACAAAAAATCTATTCTTTTCTCTTTATTATAATACCAGCTGCGCCCCGCGGTTTCACCCGCGTAAGTTTCGATCCCGTGGGAATATCGGGATAAAAAGTATCCTATGTCCTATTCCAGGTCAACGTCTACCCCTGTGCCAATTTCAGCCAAATCCGTTCAGCCGTTTTAGCGTGAAAGCGTAACAAACGAACATACAAAAAATCTAGTATTTTCTCTTTATTATAATATTAGTTGAGAAAAGTAACAAAAAAATTACTGCAGTAACCAATATTTAAAAAATTGATACATTTCCTAGTTAGATTTGCATTAATTTACAATGTATTTTTGGAATAACAAATTCCAAGAATTTTAGTTATGTAAGAGAATAAAATTCGGTCCTACCAGTCTTTATTGAAATGTTTGCGACCACAACATCAAACATTCCAATAACATTAGTCATATGATAACATTTCTGCCTAAATTACCTACAAACAATGTATTGTTCTCAGCAAAATCCCAACATTATTTTAACCTGAAATACATTTAAGTAAACATTCTTCTGAAATTGATTATTATATTATTATTCCATAGAAACAACGTTAATTACAAAATACACACATGTTACCTACGAATTACAATAAAGAACCTTATTATATTGACACATAGGTCAATTTTGATTGAAACAGAATGATGACATTCCCTAAAGATAAATCCATTGCAACATACTCTTAATTCTCGGGATGTTTAAGTTGACATTCGCATAACAAAGTATAATACATTTATTGTGTACTACTGTATACAATAATAGGTACTAATGCATACAATAATATACTTAGATATCATGCCTTTAGGGTCGACATTTGCCTAGCTACGGTATATTAGTCTACATGCTATGAGAACACAATAAGGTTTCATCACGTTAATCAAAGCTATACGTAACAGAGACGTAACACTACCTTTTTTTTCCTGTTTTTAAGTAGAATTGTCTCAAAACAATCGTCTCCAGAGTTTCTAATAATAAGCAAGATACTGTTATTTGGTGACGGAAAATGCATGTCCTAGAACCAATAATTCGAAGACATATGTCACATCCACTAACCGGCACTGGGCCAGCTTGGCCCACTTAGGGCCAGTGTACACCTGGCGAAGCGCAGCGCAGCGCATTCTTCACTTCCTTGCAGCGGTTGAAATAAGGTTGAAAATAAATAAACTTCCATTATCTGGAGAGCGCGTCAAAGCGGAAAGAGGTGCGTGTCTCCGGTTATTTATTCTAAACTTTATTTTTGGACACGTAAAGTTGATATTTGTTTAACAGTGACGAATGCGCTGCGCTGCGCCTCGCCAGGTGTGCGCCAGCCCCTACTCGTCTTACGTTTCCATCGCGTTTATTTCTAAATCGACTGTTGGCACTGGTATGGTAGCTTGTATGAAAGACATTAGAAACTTCAAATCCAACATCATTTCAAACATGATCCGGAAAATGAAAAAATAATTACTTTGGGACAGCATTCATTTAGAAGACCTTAAACATTCGCTGAACAAGCTGTGACGGTATCTACATCGCCACATGCGAACTACGCATCAAAGACTTGACGTCACATAAATCCTGCATCGCGCTATTAAAGTTTACCGTGCGATGGACACAAGAATCCAATCAAATCGTTGGGCAGTTGCCCGCCAGACATAACACCCGTCTGGTCGGAGGATCCTCCCTTTTCTGTGGAGTATGAGTGAACTTTACAACCTGTTCCTCATGCCCCTAAATTGGTGATCCCGAATATGAACGTCAAGGTGGTCATCACCCTCAGCCTCATCACCCCGACCCACTGGGGAATGACCGCAATCACCTCATCACACCGACCCACTGGGGAATGACCGCAATCACTTCATCACCCCGACCCACTGGGGAATGACCGCAATCACCTCATCACCCCGACCCACTGGGGAATGACCGCAATCACCTCATCACCCTGACCCACTCACCTCATCACCCCGACCCACTGGGGAATGACCGCAATCACCTCATCACCCCGACCCACTGGGGAATGACCGCAATCACCTCATCACCCCGACCCATTGGGTAATGACCGCAATCCCCTCATCACCCCGACCCACTGGGGAATGACCGCAATCACCTCATCACCCCGACCCACTGGGGAATGACCGCAATCACCTTATCACCCCGACCCACTGGGGAATGACCGCAATCACCTCATCACCCCGACCCACTGGGGAATGACCGTGACTGCAATCACCCCGACCCGCTTTGTCCTAAAAAGCTTATGAAATAATTTTGTATGCTCATGAAAATAGGAAATTAACAGCAGCTATCCTTTCTACAATAGCATATATTCATTATTCCTAGTGTATGTTGGCGTTTTCATTAGCCGTCCCCCGACGCGACGACGCTTGGATCAAAATATTACCTACAACTTTTATATTAAACTTAAAGGGCCAATACATATTATTTGTTTACTTTTTAAATGCTTTGTTTTTGTCGGGGGTTTTTTAAATTTTAAATTTAACTTTTATTTCCAGCTTTTTAAATTTCATATTATATTACTAGTAGAAACCCTATGATCAACCCGCGGCTCGCCGATATCTGCGTAGCTGTACGTACTTTTGCCACAGTAAAGCTAGTTTCTAATTTAGTCTCATTTCTCTTTCCTACTCCATCATCAGACCCTGATCACCATCCATCTGTAACCTATTTTTTGAGACCTTTCCAATGAGCCCAAACACGATACCTCTGCTGTAAGTTGGTGAGGGAGTTGGGTATCCTGCATCCAGGTGATGCTGCAGCATCAGTTCAAGGTTACTATATTCTTCTAATATCATTGAAGTAACAGAATTCTAAATTTCCAATCGATTAGACCTGTGAAAGATGCTCACATCCATTCATCAACTAGAAAAGAGCTGATAATCTTCAAATGGCTGAACCGATTTTCTTGAATAATAGCTAAGAACACTCTCGATCAAGTCACCTTTCAAACAAAACAAAAAAAAACAAAATCGGTTCAGCAGTTTGGCAGCTACGATGGAACAGACAGACACACAGATACACACGTTAAACTTATAACACCCCTCTTTTTCAGTCGGGGGTTAAAAAAACAAATCCCACTGGTTGTGTATTCCAGAGATTAGCGCGTTAAAATAAACAAACTTTACTTTAAAGTTATATTATTATAGATTCTGAAAACCTTTCACAAATGGTAGTAACCCACTGATTTAACATTCCTTAGAATATTGGATAAACGTTTGTTCACTTAGTTGTTAAATACCCAATATTCTCAATATTCCTAGTAATTCAAAGAGTTTTCCCGATATTTCCTCGAACAGCACAATACTGCACGTATGCATATCACTACGTATTAATGATGTCAGCATGTCCATGAAAAATGTTACAAAGTCATATAATGACAATAAATTTTTATTTTTTTTCGGTTTGAATTCATTTATTTCAAAAGATTACAAATTACTTGTACAGAAATAAATACTAAAATATTACAAAATGTATACATTTTTGTTGTCCAGGAGTAACAAGAGCATAGTGTTAACACTACGAACAATTGACAAAAAAACTTTATACAAAAAAAAAACAACCGACTTCCAAAAAAAAGTGAAAAATAACTTTAATTTCGGAAGTCGGTGTCTTTGCTTTTCAATTTCCGTTTTTTGCCACCGACTTCCACTAACTATTAACAAATTACCTTCTATTTTTAACCGACTTCTTCAAAAAGGAGGAGGTTCTCAATTCGTCTGTATGTTTTTTTTTTTTTTTATATTTTTGTTACGCGATTGCTCCGCCAATTATGAATCGATTTTGATGATTATTTTTTTGTTTGGTAGGTCATGCTTCCGAGATGGTCCGATATAAATTTAAAAATTTATTAACTTTGCTTGCGTAATTTTTGAGTTAGCTTCAATATTACGTATTTTTTCCACTTAGTCTATGTAGACGAAATTTTATTTAACTCCGTCACTGTTATTTAGATAGCAGGTGGGGTAGGTGTAGGTACCACAACTAAGAAGTGAAAAATAACTTTAATTTCGGAAGTCTGTGACAAAAAACGAAAATTGAAAAGCAAAGACCCCGACTTCCGAAATTAAAGTCATTTATCACTTTCTTAGTTGTTTTTATGGAAGTAGGTTGTTTTTTTTTGTTAACCAATGGGCCATCACGAGTTCACGACCCTTAGCATTTGCCAATTTGTATTATTTTCTGTGTTTTAAAGAAATGTTACGTTGGATAGTTTCCTAGTATAAAATATTGATTTCATAATACCTACACTGTCTTACTTTATTGCGCAATCTTTTGTTATAGACATTATAGTATCAATGTGGTTTATATCGACAGTCATTAATTGAGTACATTGAATAATTGCGGCGCACTTTTCTTTATAGGTACCTACCAAGGTAGTTCGGTCATTGTACCGACGGATTACAACATTATTTCTTCCGTGGAAATAATAACGTAATCTAGAACTTATTAGTAAAGCCAGTACATAGTCTTGAGCAATGTTTCTTGTATAACTAATTTGGTTATTAACTTCAGGCATTTATTCGCAGGGTTTAGGCAGAGGTGAATTAACTCCCACATTTCGCACCTTATATTTGAGTCCCATGTAATGGGGGGCGAGCCTATTGCCATCAATATTATTCATCATTATACGTATTACCCAGTTACTGGGTTGTGGAGGTCAGATAGGCAGTCGCTCCATGTAAAATACTGGTATTCAGCTGCATCCGGTTAGACCCCTTACATAGTTGGGAAGAGGCTAGACCGATTGATTATACAGGGGAATTGAAAAAGAAAAATGAAAAAAAAAGTGTTGATTGTTTTTCTGGGTGAATGATTCCCATCACTTCTGCGAAGTTTCGCTAGCTAATTTATTATGATTATCTCCTTTATTTCATAAAGACACTTATAAATTACATTTTTAAATATTATAATTATAATAACATTTAAGTAGGTAAAAATATAAAAAATATGATAATAAATGATCTTTATTTCATTTTCATTACATATAAATTATATTTTAAAATATTAGAATAAAAAAATATACAGCGTGCCGCTTTAATGGTGACATTAATTTAACACACGTATACGATTTCGCGTATTCATTTAATGAAAATATTTTAATTTCATGAAACGTTATTATTTACTGATTTATTTACAATTTTCTAAATTACCATCTTGGAGCAACCTGTATTAAAGAACTGTAGCGAAGAGGTCATTTGCCGGGGTCACCGATCATATGTAGGCAAATAGGAAAGCCGCGCAATTTCTTAGAAATTATTCTGTCGACAAAGAATCGGCCGACAGAACGTAAGTCAGCTGGTAGGGTGGTAGGTAGCTTCATGAATGAATCTTTTACACAGAGTGACCTCAATTTTGGTTATGTTTTTATTGTTTAGTTTGTTTGAAAATTAAAATTTTTCAATTGACTAATTATTTTATTTTATAATAATTTTTATGATTACTGGCCACTAGCCCTACCCGTGTGTTAAATTAATGTCGCCATTGTAGCGGCACGTTGTATAAAAATATAAAAAATAGTAGCCCACCGGTATCGGGAATAGGGTCCAGGCTACCGGCGCACAGTATTATTTTTGCCTCGAAAAACGGACATTCCCTTTTTATTAACTCAACCGATAGAATAGGTTATTTTAAAAGTAAGAGTAAAATACCGATGTGCCAATTTTATACCAAACACGAGTAAAAAATTATTTTATAATTTTTTGAACTTTTCTAAATTAATTAATTACAAACAAAATAAGCATTATTTTACTCTTCTTTATTATTTGTAATAAAACCATATTAAATGTATTGGAAAAAAAAAAACAAAAGAGTACTAACTAGTACAGATGTAAAGAAATATGCTTTTTTTGTGTTTTGAGATTTCGATTTTTCATGGTTGTATCTTTGCTTAGTTGGATTCTATATTACTACTATATATATACTATACTAGAAAAAAAAACAAATCCAAATCTCGCGGTATCTAGGAGTTATTCACTTCTAAAGTTTTTTCAGATAATTTTGATTTTAGGGTCATCACTTCATAAAAAATAATATTTTTTGTTAATTTGTAGGTTTAATCCTAACGAGGGCGGACCCCTTCCCCGTACCACAAATTGCCTTTCTAAAATTCGTTTATTGTACGTCATCGTATTTAACGTCGTATG
Source organism: Lithophane ornitopus (assembly GCA_948473465.1). NCBI lineage: Eukaryota > Metazoa > Arthropoda > Insecta > Lepidoptera > Noctuidae > Lithophane > Lithophane ornitopus. Next base: position 11,003,835 of record OX419637.1, on the reverse strand, counting down.
ATATTAGTAAACTTACAAATATCCAAACAAATATCTAAACTGCTCAAAATTATACATTTAAAAAACTAGTAGGATTACTAGCATTATAATTCCGTATTCATTTGAATTTAATTTACTTTTTAACTATTTATAAAATAATATGAAAATAGTTGGATTTATCATTAACAATGTGAAAATCAATGAAATTGTAACTTCGATCAGATAACCATGTTATTATGTCCTTTATTTATTTTTACACATATTATTTTACATTTTAAAATATTTCTTAAAAATAAATAATATGCTAAACATTTAAAAATAAAAAAAGAGTAGCCCACCGGTAACGGGAATTAACATTTTCACTAAAAAACAATAAAAAAAAAAAAACCCTAGCGCCTAAATTTCAGAATCCTGTAAATTCTAGATAACATAAGATTTGGATTTATGATATTTTAAATCGGTACTTCTTAGTGCAAAAGCAACAGCTTGTATCGATATTGAATACAAATGCCATGAAATAAGCCCATAAAAAAATAAAATCTAAAATATGTAAAATTCTTTGTAACTCATACACGTTTAACGATAAAAATTTAGCGTTTGCTTGATAATTTACTTAATATAAAGCATCAAGTAATTCCAATCAAAGATATAACAAAAACGGATTGGATCTGAAGCTATTGCGATTTCTATGGTTTATGGAAACCATAGAAAAAATATTGACAAATTCATATATCCCGATTGGGACAAAATTGTCAAACGGGTATTTTACTCTTACTTTTAGAGTAACCTGTTCTATCGGATAAGTTAATAAAAGGGGTATGTCCGTTTTTCGAGGCAAAAATAATACTGTGCGGCGGTCAGGGCACCAGGGAGAGGAACCTCCTAAGAATGCGGGCCGTGTCCAGGAGTACCGCTTTCTGAATCAAGACCTTAATCCAGCTGCCCAACGAAAGCCTCCATAGGTGCTGGTCGAGGCTCTTGGCAATTAAGCCATTGGCTGATGCGTTTATTATTAATTTAATTAATAAAAATAAATGTTGTTAACAGGATGATGAGACATTCAAGAATGCTGAAACATTCTACGGGAGATAATTTTCACCGGACATCGCAAGTAAGTATACCGAGTTTTCGAAATATAATCGAAACAAATGTATACAAAATAGGACATGAAGATTTACTATGAAAAATAGGATGCGAATTTTTGGAAAAGTAGGGTATAAAATGTTGCTTAGTAAATGATATGAAATTATGAATAAAGCGTTTTAATTTTTGCTAAATAATGATGATAGTTTTATGCAACTTATTATGATTCTTGCACTTTTCAATAAGTGAATGACTAAGAATGTCTGAGTATTTTTGTTATTGTTTCTAAGATTCTCTTAGACGGTAAAATATATTATACATAGGAACATAGCGATGGTGTCGCTACATAAAGCATCATATTATACCACCAAAATGTTGGTATACACGTAGTGATGGTTTCAAAGTTGCTTAAATTGCGCTGAGAAATATTTCTTCAAAACCACTGTCCATAATTTACGAATAACTCCGAAAATTCGTATTCATTGTTTTCATAGTAAAAAATATCCCTAAAAACGAAAGGGTTCTGGACAATAGTGTATAAGATTTTCAAAATATAAATTATTAGATTATAAGGAAAATAATATCAATTGTTAACATTATATTGAAATGATTCTTTTTTTGCTATTAAAATATTTTTTTAATAAATAATAATAATCTACCGATTTGATAGACTTTACTGTTGTCCGTAAAATGTATTGGAATGGAAACGTCAATTGTAATTGAAAGAAGAATTCACTGAAAATATTGTTTCAATTGTAATTAATCAAATTGTCAATCGTAATTGATCGTTTCCAAATCTGTCAATGTTCGTGTTTTCTAACATTTTGTAGTATACTATTATCTAATGTGAGAATTCATTGAGAAATATACACTAACAACATATCTTTGACTTGAAAATATCTCTTCATAGTGAGGGGTTTCACTAATGCGATTGTGCGACTAAAAACTGCAACATTTATGTGTTTTTGAATAATTTACAAAAGATTTTGATACAATTGTGTTGAGCACAATTTTATTTACTATTTACCTATCATAATTATTCTGTTATATTTTATAAAGTTTAATCATAGTTTAAAGCTTAGTATTTTAAGATAAAAACAGAACTCTCATACACATATCCTTGACAACTCACTTGACTGACAAGCGAGCTCAAGTCCACATAATCGCATCAATGAAACCAACCTTTAAAATTGAGTGTCTGTGAAATAAATGTCTTTGCATACATTAATATACATATATGTCACAATGTTTATAATATATTATACATATATATTTAAATATAGCGTTTTATAGATCAATATTGTAGTTTTTTAGGTAGACAATGTTTTCACGCTGCATGTAAAGGTAAAAATGGCTTATAGACATGTAAGTTTCAGCGAGAAATGTGGTTTGCTTATGTGCTACCTATTTGCAGTAAATGCGACTTTAAGGTATACATTACAGTTAGCCCTTAAAGTCGACACAGGTCCGACTTTAAGGCCTAAATAGACCTTAAAATCGGATTTCAAGAGCGTGAATGTATAACGGAAGGAGGCTAATATTTCATTAAAAAAAAAAAAACATAGTTTTATATATATCTTAGAAACTATTCGCTCGTTTGATTTATATCTCTTTTCTATACTTTGCAACGAGCAGTACTGAATGCTAGTTTATATGTAATATAATGTAAGCGTGTTTATAGCTGTGTAGGGTAGATGTTCACATATCTGAGTTGAATTGTATGAACGTCCATTTTAATGTCACCGAATTAACTTCCTCTTGTATGTTATTTTTGTTTTAGTGGAAATTACATCGAATTAAAAGAATTACTGTTTAATTCACAATACGAATGATCCCGGGAGTCTCGTAATAATAGATAATTATTTGTCGACACTTTGGTTAACACTCGAATATTGAATGCCCGTTCAATTTGGTATTTTCTATTCTATTCTATTTTTTATTATGGCAAGCAAAACCGATGTCGACCATTCTGCCAATGTCTAAAGTGAATTGGAAAAGCGAATGTGTAATTTGGTCTTTTATGATTGGTTAATGTCAATTTGAGCCAACCAATGACAGCAGCTAAGATTTGACAGCTAGTTTATATTAGTAAACAGACAGATAGTTATTTGATAAGGATTCCAATATACGGGGCCCAATTTAGCCTATCTGATGATTAAGAATGTAAAATATTATGTAGGTACCTTACCTATACTTCATAAAATATAGCTTGATCTCTGCGACAGCTGACAGTAAAATGAAACAAAGACTCAAATGAATCCAATGAATTCAAATTGAATCCAATGAATTCAAATTGAATCAAATGAATTCAAATTGAATCCAATGAATTCAAATTGAATCAAATCAATTTCCCATTTGAATGATTGCGAGCATCATGATTTGGATTGATTTTGAATTCATTTGAATTCAATTGAATTGGACTTTAATGAATTCTAGGAATGTCAGTTTGACATAATTATGTCGCAAAGATCAAGCTGTCTTTTATGAAGTATAATAATAGTTTTACTTTTGTTGTGAACGTTTTTTGGCAGCAATTTTTTTTTCTTTAATATCGTAGTTTAATTCCTACTTGTTACACAAGACTTTAACTGCTTTTGAATTTTAATGAGTATTCCATGGATTTCTAACGAAATTGTCACCAAAGCAGGCTGAGTAACCCATGGGAACTAAACCCGCCATCTTGGATTTCATAGCCTGTAAAATAAAACTATGACAGTTGCAACAGTTGCACATAATATGAACCGCATTTCGCAATAATTTGTAATTATTATCTACTCATTATTTTTGATGATTAAGAAGGATGAGCCATGTAGGTCGTCGTTCTATTTGCAAGAGTATTCGTTACTGATTCAATGCTTCTAAATTATTTAAAATTGTTGTACACAATGGTTTCATTTATTTTATAGTATTTAATTACTTTCCTGTTAAGAAATTAAAAAGTTAATTACTTATACCTACTCGAATATATAGTTTCAAGGAAATAGTTTCAGTTGTGGTTCGTCATGTACACTTATGATTTGTCCTTTTATGGTAAAGGGAAAAGGAAGAAATTACCTATTGGTATGTTTTGATATTCCCTACGCATAATTTTGCTAGACAGGAAAATGTTCTCACGTAAATCAGGCGTGTTACACATTTGTTCGGGTCGGCACATTCGATTCGGCAGTATTTCTTGAACAACAAAGACCGAAGCGATTACTACTTCCATGTACTTGGCACAAACTACTGCCTAAATCTCTAGAAATTAGAGTTTAGATTACAGAAATTTCCATGGCTCTATTACTCTATTATAGACATACTCTGAATAATCGTGTAAATCCAATACACTGTAACTCGAGTTACAGTGTTTTGCCTTAATAGCGCTCATTTGATTATTTTGAGGCAGTTACATATCCCGATTTTTTTAATTCAAATTTTATAGTATGTAGAAGGAGATATGAGCAATACTAAACACTGGTACTAAAACATACTAAAAACCAAAAGAAGTTACAAAAGCCCTTTTCTCGAAATAGGTATTTCTGAGATACAGTTTTTTGGATTCATACCTCAGAATATGACCGTCATCTTGTCCGCCGCTTTGTAAACATAGTATTTCCATTGAATCTTACAATTGTCATCATAAAGTTACCTAAGTTTTATAATATCAGCCACCTACCAAAATTGAAGTAAAACTAGAGTATAAGCTCGTAAAAAAAAGGTCTTGGGAACACATTTATCCGACGTATTACGCTGTTTAATTAAAACACCTCGACTGCCTCGATCATCTAGTGGTCGCAAGCGCTACTGCTGAGCATGAGGTCCTGGTTTCGATTCCCAGGTCGCACAAAATGTTATTAGGTTTTCCTATAAGGAATTTCTCAGTAGCAGCCTGGAGTCTGGCTTTGTACCCGGTTGATGGCAATAGGCTCGCCCCCTATTACATGGGGCTTAAACATAACTGGCGAAATGTGGGTGTACTATAGGTACACCTCTGCCCTACCCTTCGGGGAAACAACTAATACGTTTAGAAGAATAACGCGGTTACACAGACAGACGAAAAGCGACTTTAATTTATAATATGTACCTATAGATGAGGTCATTCTACCCGTCATACTGATATAACTTTCCCTATGAAATTCTTATAATCGATATCAAATGCGTGAAAAAAACCCTTTAACATTGCAGGTAACTAAATCAAAAGTCTGACTCAATCAAGTTAATTGAAATATAAGCTTTATATATTGCTTCTCCTTGCACATATTTCCATGTATTATAAATGCCTACATATAAATATCAGTGGTCTTCTTAGAACTTATCAACCAATCAGAGCCAAGAAGATTGAAGCCAATCACAGTAAAGAGAATTGCAGAATTGCCCAATTAAAACAAAGTTCACTGGTATTTTGTGTCGATTTAAAGGTAATTTCCACTAAAACAGATTCTCTAGAGACTTCCGACTTACTAAACTATTAGTTAAGAGAATACGTATGTAATTGATTATAAAATGGTGAAAATTATAACAATTTTATGTCCCCCAAATGTCTGTTTTATTCAAGTACCCATCCTAAGTATAAAATTAAACATTTTTAACGAAAACAAGTTATCATATGTTCAAGTAAAAAATTGGTTCAATAAATCAACATCAAATAATTGTATTTTTTTTGTCATATATTTTTGGTGTTTTTGGCCAAATATTGACCAGTATATACCTAGTTTCCAATTAATTATGAATATTTAATACATTCCTAAAAAAAATCTGCCTTGCCTTTTCCCAACTATATGATATGAAAAGTCCCTCTCTGATTCATTTAGTTAATTAGTAAAATATTCATTATTTAATCATGTATTTTCTGTCAGTCAAAACTTCTATATGACGAATACTCCCACGTTTATGAGTACAGCTGTTATTTACATAAATACATGCGATTGAATTTGAAACCTTAATACCACACAGCACAGTTCACTTTCAATAAAATTGCAATTAAAATGGTATCATCAGGTAGTATTGTTATTCTAAAATGTACCTAGTGCTCCTGTTCTTACTGTTCATATTTGCGTAAAAACTCGTGCCTATGAGACTTTCAATCATATTTTCTGTGGGTGATTTCTGAGTTAATTATTTTTACCTACATTACTGACTTGAAGTTGAAATGAAAGAAATTATATAACATTATTTTTCTTTATGCTAAACCCGAAAAGGGGTCATAGTACTCATCATTTTGAACAACTTTTTCTATGTAAAAAAAATCAGCTGTCCCCTACATTTGTGTTCACTTAAATCGACAAAATGTATGGACCAGCTGATTTTTTTTTCGCGATTTCAATGTTGGTCCCATAGAAAAAGTTGTTCAAAATGATGAATACTATGAAAGAAAAAATAATGTTGTAGAAAGAAGGGCCCTTTGTTCTACCAAACGGGGAAAATACGTCCTGATGTTTCTTTCATTTATCTAAAATCATTTAGATTGTTATATTTTTGCTAGAAAAACAATAACTTATGTATAAATTACATCACTAAATATCCCAGTGGGATAAATTATATAATTTAAATTATTGTTTTCCTCTCAATAGATTGATTACATCAAAATATTTGTTTCTAGGTAACGAAACTAAGGAAACAATTCCTACTTATTATACAATTATTTGTTTAGTTACTAAGCTGATGTGGGAAGTCCATTTTATTATCAACCGTGTAATTTCCATAACACCCTAAGGCTTGGTTTATGCGATGGGAGTGGTTGGACCCAGCGACTCGGAATTTCGGACCCAGTCAATGGATTCATGTAGACGAGGTCGGCAGTAGGTAAGTCAGGGGAAGCTACTGGGATGGAGTACGTTCGTCGACTGGACTGACTTGAGGCCGCAAAGTCAGCACAGGATTGGACTGAAACTAGTGTCTACACGGTCCCAGTTGCAAGTCAGCACTGGACTGACTTACTGTAAGTACTGTCATACTACTTGTCTCGTATAAACCTACCAAGGCACCTGTCCCGCCGCCGACGAGGAAGCGACTAGCTTTCAATGATTATCTCGCTCAAGAAACCAACTAAGGATTGTAAGGCCCGTGTAATAAAGCAATAAGATTAGAAATTTAAATAAGCCCTTTTTACAGTCCGTTCAACCGATTTTGACTTCAATTGCGTTGGTGGTACGACAAATAGCAGCTGCAGTAGACAGTGCCACTTTTAATGCCATCCTTATACCTCCGGTATAGAAGTCAAAATCGGTCGAACGGAATGTAAACAGGTTTGTTTAAATTTCTAATCTTATTTCAAATGGAGTATTGCTATCAGCGATTATCTCACTCAAGACAGACAATACAGGCACCGCCGGCGAGTAGGTACTTCTTTTACAAAAAATTACGACCCTGGGTTGTCTAGAATCTTGTGAATGAATGAATGAATGAATGTTGAATGATTGTTATTTATTTCTCAGTATATGGTACATTGAGATCTTACATTAAACACTGTTTCACACATACTACCATTGCTGGTGTAGAAATATTAAATAATAAGTTAATAATTATTAAGTAGGTAAATGCAAATCAGAACTAGGTACATTATAAGAATATTATATAACATTATGAAATCCTGTATTAAGTTTATGAATTTCATCAAAAATGCATTGTGCTGTCCTGACCATGGAAACTCCTCATAGTTTTAAGAGATTCTTAAGAGGAAATAGGGTCGGTCTTTTCTCCATACAAAATCAATCTGCCTAGCCTTTTCCCTATTATATTGGCGGGTCGGCTTCCAGTCTAACCGGATGCAGGTGCATACCAGTATTTTACATGGAGTGACTGCCTATCTGACCTCCACAACCCAGTAATTGGGTAATACGATACCCCTTTGGTAAGACTGGTTGTCAGACTTTCGGGCTTCTGACGCCCCGTTACGACTGTCAAAGATCACCGAATGACAGCCGGGACCAACGGTTTAACGTGCTCTCCGAGGCACGAAGGAGTCTCGATATGTAAAGATGATCACCCATCCACGGACCAACCCCGGTAAGCGTAGCTTAACCTGACGGAACGACCCATGCGGCTGTTATTACTTAGCCACGAGTTCTCTTTTCTCCATATAAAAAGTCATGATTCGAGGTTCGGCTCTCGTCGATTTCCTCCTCCAATATTGGACCAATTTGAAAGATCCTACTATCCTACTTAATTATAAATGTGAAAGTTTGTGTGTTAGTTGCTTAATCACGCAAAAACGGCTGAATGGATTTGGATGAAATTTGGCAAACAGATAGTTTATAACCTGGATTAACACATAGGACTTTTTATCCCGATATTCCCACGGAATCGAGACTTACGCGGATGAAACAGCGGGGCGCAGCTAGTATTTTATAAATTAAATAAGAAGGATATTTACTGCGCCCCTATGTTTTTCTTTTTTCATGAATAGTTGTCAAATTTGTACAATAGGCCTCTGATGACAGCGGTCTACACTGGCAATTTTGAGCATTTTCTGAGGGTTCTAGTGCTTCTACAGATAATGTATCATCAAAACAGAAAACATAGGGGCATAGAATCAGTTGATATTTATTTTACTGTAAAAATCCATTGCTCTAAGGGGAGAATCTAAAAAAAAAACCTGTTTTCTCTCTGGTTAGTGAGAAAACGAGAGCGTTTGTATGCAGAGGGGACCGACCCTATTTTCTCTTAAATTGATTGTGAACAGTGGATTTGTACCCGATTCATGGCGATACTCACGGCAATAGTCTCGCCTCCTCCTCCAAAGTACGTACTAAGTATACCTGCCTAGGTACACCTCTCTCTGCGTACCTCTACGGGGAAAACAGGCTTCAATAAATGCACCCAGGTAAACAGATAATAATACCTATGAATATAATAACTTTACGCCATCCATTAAGTAGAATTTGTATGACTAAACAACCATGATACTTTTTAATACCATTGCACAACATGAAATTAATGCTACGTTGCACGTTTACTAAAACCGCATTTTCCTACATCTACGGACCTAAATGTACGTCATAGCTCTTATTGATGACTAATAAGATCCGAATCAAGATGAAAATAACTTGGTAGTAGAACTTGTTTTGTACTTTATCCTGTTAATCGTATGCCAATACGTCTACGCTCTTAGCGTAAGATTCAGCTTACCTACTACGAGCAGTGACAAAGGTCGATTAACAGTACCGTACCTATTATATTTATATACGAGAAAACTAGGTACCTTACCTGTAGGTACCTACCACGAAGTGTGTAGGTTTATCGTAGATTCAGTTCGCGTTCATGATTGAAGTTTCGATAACCCATATTTACAGCCACAATATACTGGTAGTAACACTACCCTTATAGCGTAAATCTCCAAGATTATTGGGCACCAGAAGTGAGGACTTATTTGAGGACGATTGGTTTTTCCCACCGAGTGCAAGTAGGTAGAGTATGTTGGGTTAAGTACCCCAACGAGTTCCCGAGCGATTCGTAAATCAAAATATGCGCCATTTTATTTTCATATCATTATGTTGTCAGCATTATAAAATATTGCCAAATTGGCCGGGAATTTGATTCGTACGATATTATCCTAGAGCCGAACTTATCCCAACATTACCTAATATACAATAGTTAGGTAGGGTACCTAACTCCACACTTTGAGTACAATAAGTAGGTATTTGGTGCTCTGTAACAAGGTACCAACCTGAATAAAACGCAAAACACTGATTTGTTTGTCATCCATTTCTAATTAAAATTTAAGTAGGTACGGAAAATCCAAGATATGTTGTAATAAATCTAAGACCTCCTAATTACAAAGAACTTCACAACAATCAAACGCCGTCGAAGGAATATTTAATCAGACACAAATGATTCACTAAACTATTTCCTCACTTGGATTAAACTGGTTTAAGTCAAGCAAGTTGCACCGCAAGTGGTACATAATTCATACTAATTTAATTATTGTTTAGGTACCTACTTGGAATTTTCCTTTAAGCTTCGACTTATAGTCGTTGAGCTCCGTAGCTCTGAGTTGAGCTCCTCGGTTACTGACAAATGCTTGCACTGACTGGACAGGTCCACTCAAATCTGTGTGGCTCTTTCCTCATAATTATGGCCTGACCAAGATTATGTCTGGACCTTAAAAAAGACTGTGACCTCTGAGTTTGTTTCGGCCTTTCTTCTCAGAGTAGTCAGATAGGAAACGCCGACCTCATCTAGCTTATTTTTTTTTTAAATATTACTTGTAATAGTGATTCCGATATCCTAAGTATTTACAGAATATCTAAACAATTTCATTTCATTTCACCTGACGTTTTTGCTGGGCTCGCCACCTCTTAATGAGTCTTGTGAGTATGCTCAAATACCTGCAAGCGCATGCCGGCAAACACATTTACCCTATGTGTTTACAGGTATTTGAGCTATCCTATCCTATATCCCCCATAGATATTAGACATGCGTATGATGGCGCGCTTCTCTCAGTCTACTCCGACTTTCGGTATCTTGGTTCACTCGTGCAAAGCGATGGCGACGTAGATCGGACAAATTAACATTGGATCGGATCAAAAGGCGGCAGGTCACGGGAACAATGTCAGTATTTTTAAATAGAACGACCTCCACAACCCAATTTTACTAGGCCATGAATGTCATAATGGGGCTAACTCGAGTAAACTGAACCAAACAAACAAAAAACCAGAACTTGACTTTGATGGTTAAGGATTGTCTCTTGGTCGTGTCGTGAGTGTCGTGACGCTATAGCTGATAAAGTGACATTCTATCAGCAATCCTATCGATGATGGAAAAGGCAAAAATGTATAGAACTGACATAAGCTATCGAAAAGCTTAAATGTCAAATCTGTTGAAAGTCGTTGTAGAAAAACGAAACGTTTTCGAAGCGATTGTCACTTGTCTAGGCCCTCAGTTGCAAACTAAATGTTATGTAATTAACCGACTTCTTCAAAAAGGAGGAGGTTCTCAATTCGTCTGTTTTTTTTTTTTTTTTGTATGTTTGTTATGCAATTACTCCGCCAATTATGAATCGATTTTGATGATTCTTTTTTTGTTTGGTAGGTCATGCTTCCGAGGTGGTCCCATATAAATTTTATTAACTTTGCTTGCGTAATTTTTGAGTTAGCTTCAATATTACGTATTTTTCCCACTTAGTTTATCTAGACGATATCCTGTTTGACTCCTTCACTGTTATTTACATAGCAGGTAATGGTATTCAGATTTGTGTGGGGTAGATACAACTAAAAAGTGAAAAATAACTTTAATTTCGGAAGTCGGTGGCAATTTTTTTTTTTGTAAAAAGTTTTATTTTCTAAATCTAAAAGTGGTGATGCCCACTAATTTGAAAAAAAAAAATCTTTTGAGTAAAGTTGAGTAGGCCTTTGGTGTGGGATGCAACCTATGTCGACACCCTCGCGTTATCCCAACTTCCTAGCACGACGGGCTGGGGCGGCTGCTACAGGTGGATAAAACCTCAAACGGCGCAAATATAACAAGGTACCTATCTAAATGTTTGAGCCATTTGGGGTTGAAACACTAAGGCCCTGGGCCGCTGGGGTCCGAGTGCTCATCGAGTATTTCTGGACATCGTCAAACGGTTGGTGGATTCTTCACGTGACCAGAGGGCTGGCCAATTTTGGGCATAACAGGTTAAGTTTGAGTAGCATCGTGTACGATGGGCCAAATTGGCCCAGTGACAAACACAGTTTAACGTACCTACCAATCGACAGATTCACGCGACCACATTTCAAGATAAGTACAAGAATTGGTCGAAGGTATAAGAAATACCGATATCACATCACTTTATTACCTCCAATCCTCTTTAACAATGACAATTAGAAAGTGATTATTCTGAATCAGCACGAGTAGGTACCTACTACCTACACGCGCGCCGTCATCTGTTCGTCACATGACTTGTCGTCAAACGTGTTAAAGTACCTACCTACGAATAAATAGGTATTACCGATGACCTGTGGGCCTAAAGCGGTCACATTAGCAATTCCTCTAAAAGCATTTCATTTCCTGAATTTCCAGCTGTCATTAGCATTTCCTCTAATTTGACACAAAAGCAATTCATATTATGTGGACCATTTTACGAATCTCCATAGAAAACTGTCAAACAGATGATTTATTTCGTAATATGAATCGCGCGCAGATCATAATATGAATAGTACGTTTGTGACATTTTACGATGATTCATAATATTTTCCTATTATGATTCTGCCAAAGTGACTGTTTTAAGCCCCCTGATTTCAAGTAAAAGGCAAGTGGAATCGAAAATAATGTCGTGACATAACATTTTAATTTTTATCAAAGAGTAAAAGCCTGAATATTGCAAACTTGTCTAAAGTCACGTACTCCCAGAGGCCCGAACTAGATGCATCACACTTTGTCGTCATTTTACGTCACCCGTTTCGTCACGATTCTGTTAACATTTTATCCGTGAGTTGACCCTCATTGTGACGTGGTGTGCGGTCATAGTTATCGAAAGGAAATAAATGAATAAATATTTAAAGTTTAATAATATTAAACATGTAGTAGGACTAAATCAATCTGCCGAGCCTTTTCCCAACTATGTTGGGGTCGGCTTCCAGTCTAACCAGATGCAGCTGAATACCAGTATTTTACGTGGAGCGACTGCCTATCTGACCTCCACAACCCAATACCTGGGTAATACGATACCGTTTGGTTAGACTGGTTGTCAGACTTTCGGGCATCTGACGACTCGTAACGACTGTCAAAGATCCACAAATGACAGCCGGGACCAACGGCTTAACGTGTTTTCCGAGGCACGGAGGAGTCTCGATATATGAAAATGGTCATCACCGATCCACTGATCAACCCCAGCAAGCGTAGCTTAACGAGCTCCTCTTGCAAAACATGTAGTAGGACTATTGTTGCCAATAAGCCTGACTTAGTGGTGATAGATCGATTAGAGCGTCGAACAAAGATTGTTGATACGTCGCGCGTGACGAGAACCTCGTGAAAGCTGAGAAAGTTATGCAGATTAAGAACCTTGACCTGACCCAAGGATCCTTGAGGAAGGAGGAGGATTGACCTGAGGATCAAGGGCTTGATTCAGAAAGCGGTACTTCTGGACACGACGTATATATGAGGTTCCACTCTCATAAACCCAGACCACCGATGTGTAGCTTGGTGGGCCAGAATTTTTTCTATTTTCATATGTTCTTTGTTTATGGGATTTTTCAAAAGACATTTTAAAATGTTACTAAGTGCATATAGTTATGTAATCAATAAATTAATAGCTTATAATATAATAAAGGAAACATGTATTATATCACGTAGGTTTGGTACATAAGGTAATAAATTAATTAATTTATTAGTTAAAAGGATTCCAGGAATTGATAACAAAGCATTAATTATAATTACTACTAAGAACTCAGTACCTACTGCTGCTATTACAGAAGGCTTCAGGATTGAGCAACATAGAACAAAACCGTTTTAATGATTTTGTACAAAAAAGGGAAAGGCAAAAGGGTTCCGTACCGTATTAAGATCAAGCAAAAAACGCCGATAAAAAAACGTTTCTTAAATTATTAACTTTATTTATTACTAGCTGATGCCCACGGCTTGACCCCCGTGGATGCCGGTTATTATATACTAAAACCTTCCTCGAGAAGTCTATCCATTGGTGAAAACAGCATGAAAATCGGTGCAGTAGTTTTTGAGTTTATCTCGAAAAGACAGACAGACGCGGCGGAGGACTTTGTTTTATAATATGTATTGATTGTTATAGCGGCAATACAAATCTGTGAAACTTTCAACTGTGTACTTAATGCGGGTTCATAAGATACAGCCCGATGACATACAGACGGACGGATGAACAGCGGAGGCTTAGTAATAGGGATCCGTTTGGGCATCCTTCGGGTACGGAAAAAACCTAATATTCATTATCATATTTTTTTCATAATTCACCCTTATTTTTTCACGTTTCATTATCAAACAAAATTCAACCCTGTTTGCACTTTGTCTTACTCAACTGAGACTGTACATAATGTTCAATTAAAACGAACGCTCGACTAATTCGCACTAAAACTCAACTTTCACTTAGGTATGTTAAAACCTCTTGAACAAAGATGGTTTAAATTGTGGTTGGAAACTTGGAATTTTCTACGTAAGTGAATTTCTGAATAACAGCTTCCAAGTTTCAGAATAACAGTATGTACCTACCTAGGTTAATTTAGCCAATAACCATGCGTAAAATACGTCAACAATGGTGGTACCTATAAGGAAATGTTTAATTTCTACATAATAGGTTACCTACATTATATTTACCAATATTAGAACTACGTAATACCTTTGTTAGGTTATGGAGTCAAATGTTCCTGAAATTACAGAATTCTTAGCAAATATAACCTATTACATTATCATTTCGTCAGAGGAGCTCGTGGCTAAGTAATAGCAGCAGCTCGGGTCGATCCATCAGGTTAAGCTACGCTTGCCGGGTCTGGTCCGTGGATGGGTGACCATTTTCACATATCGAGACTCCTCCGTGCCTCGGAAAGCACGTTAAGCCGTTGGTCCCGGCTGTCATTTGTGGATCTTTGACAGTCGTTACGAATCGTCAAAGCCCGAAAGTCTGACAACCAGTCTAACCAAGGGGTATCGTATTACCCAGTTACTGGGTTGTGGAGGTCAGATAGGCAGTCGCTTCATGTAAAATACTGGTATTCAGCTGCATCCGGTTAGACTGGACGCCGACCACAACATTATTGGGAAAAGGTTCGGCAGATTGATTGAGATTACATACATTATCATCTGCCTAGCCTTATTCCCAATTATTTATGTAATGTAGGGATTCGCTTTCAGTCTAACAGAACAAAAGACCAGTATTTCAATGAGAGCGAACCCCACAACGAACCCAGAATACCCTTTGGTGACCCTGGTTGTCAGACTCGGGCTCCTGAATACCGTAACGAGTGTCAAGGATTTATGATTAAAACACAGGAGTTTCATTGCCTAAAACTCCAAACAAATCCAGACTATTGACTGAGAATTTACTGATGGAATCTAATCCAGGACCTGCTGCCACTCGGCCAATACAAAGAAACAGAATCTACATTGAGTAAAAGCCAGCTCCATAATGAAAGGTACTTTCCCTCCAAGTGGCACTGGGTTTCCCATTCTTTGAAATATTATGTCATCGTCGTACGAGCTACTTTACATCTCTATATATATTCTGTCTATGTTCTATATTTATGTCATCTAAATTATATTCAAATTATTTCGTAAAGGATGAACGATAAAACAAGTCTTTTGAAGCTACGGCACAGAAAACTATATAACTATAGGTAATCACATTATAACAATGATCAAAATAGCATACACCATTGACCAATGTCGAGTTGACATCAACCTTTTGTCCGGCCATTTTATTAAACTTGATATTTTTTAAAGTTTTTAATTGTCTTTCTGTCAGTGTTACATTTTAATTTGGTCTGACATGTAAAGAAGATGGCTGTCATGTCATTCTGCGGTATTGACGTTACGACACAATACTCCAGTGCACAGAGTACCTACATTATGTTAGATCACTCTAGTGGGTCGCCTAGAATCATGTAGGTTCTAAATTCATGCAAGGTAACATTATGTACGTTGACGTCCCTTACATGCAGAATATTTTTAAATTCCGAGTCGGTAAATCAGATTCTATTGAGGAATGAACAGACAAAAATAAGGCGACGAACACACTTTGGCTACTACAAGCTATACATACATACATACATTTTGTTACTCTATTTAATGAAACCAATAATTATTCTCCGTTCACACTCTTATTAATGGAATAATGTTTGATGCTCCTAGCATAACACATTATTAATATTTTATTAATAACCTTCTATTCAAGGTATTAATTCCAAGTTACCTAGTTGCAGGTCCTTTGGGAAAACCTACGATTATGTTTAGGTATAGAATGACAGTAACGTCCTATGTGTCAATATTCATACTAACCAGATAGCATTCTCATTACTAAGCATGGTTATTATTTGAAATTACCTATGTAGCACATTGGATAATATAATAAAATAAACCTGAGAACTCTAGCTAGACAAAGTGACATTCTATCAGCGATAACGATGATGGAAAAGGCAAAAAATGTTTAGGACTGACATAAGCTATTGAAAAGCTTATGTCAATCCTGTTGAAAGTCGTTGTAGAAATACGAAACGATTTCGAAGCGATTGTCACTTGTCTAAGGACTCATAATTAACTAGCTTTTGCTCGCGAGTTCACCCGCGTTGATGTCAGAATATATACCACGGGAGAAATAAATACCGTGCATTGTTTTCCTACATCTAATTCTGTTGGTTTACGCGACACACGCCACACAGCTCCCAGTCGACATGATTTTTGACTTCAACAATCATCGTCATATTTCGGCCAATTTACACAAAACCTTATTGAATTATACACTCAAACCTTCCTCATGAATCACTCCGTCTATTGGTGAAAACCGTATGAAAATCCGTTCGGGAGTTTTTGAGTTCATCGCGTTTAGACAGACGCGGCGGGAGGAAAGTCCTCCCGCCGCGTCTGTCTCTCTGTTTTATAATTTGTAGTAATTTAATTCTGAAATCGCTACACCTTGAGCAAGCGTGTTCTTCTTTGTCGCATCCATGATTCCATTGATATGTTTTAAAAAAAGCTGCCACCAGAATTCGGCAACTTCGACAGCGTTAACTTGGCCTCACAACGGTCTTCCATGGTGTAGATGCGCAGAGAGCATGACATGAGGTGATCGAGACAGGGGTTTGCGATGTGGCTCCACAGTCGCACTGTGGCTCGTAGGAGTGCCGCCACCTGACTGAGTTGTACTAGCAAGCGTGGTGATTAATTCAAATTCAAACTCAAACTCAAAGCATTTATTTCAATTAAACCATTTACAGGCACTTTTGAATTGTCAAGGAGTCAGTCAGTCAGAAATATGAAGCTAGTTGCCCATTCCAAAGCGTAGTAGGTACCTATGGAGAAGAACGGGCACGAAACTCCATGGACACTCTTTTAAATCAAAATATTGTTACAATATATTGGTTACATCATTCATGTTGAAATTATACAGGTGAGAACAATGTAGAAAGCATGCAATGCCAGGGCTTTCTCTGTATATCAAGAGACTTTTGCCTTGCCGCGAGTCAGTTTCAGGTTGGTATTATCTCCGAAAGGGATACCGGGACCTTTGCAACAGGCAACTGAAGGAACACGGGTGGGTTTTAGTCAGTAAAAGTCTGACACGCCCTTCTGCTCCGCCCAGAGCGGGAGAAGTCATTTGATGACATACCAGCCTCAAAAAAAACAAATCTATTTTTAACCGCATTCAAAAAGAAAGGTTTAAGAGGAGGTTCTCAATTCGACTTTATGTGTTTGTTACGCGATTATTCCGCCAATTATGAATTGAATTTTATGATAATTTTTTGTTTGGTAGGTCATGCGTTAAAGGTGTTCCCAATTTTTTTTTATTCACTTTGCCACTTTGCCTCTAGGGATGATGATTTGAGAACTCCTGTCACTGTTATTTACTTAGTTTTTTTTAAACTATATGGTTTTTATTGATTTACGTCGATGAAATACACTGTAGGTATACATTGCCTACATAACAACTAATGATACTAATAACAAATAAAGGGGAGGGGCTCATTGGGCATCAAAGAATTCGTCCGCATCGCTGTCAATGGGAAAAGTGCCCAAAAGGCTGGCAGCATTGCCACGTTGAATGGCAATGCTGATTCTTTGGGCTAAAAATAGGCCAGCCTTCTGGTCACGTGAAGAGTCGACCAATCGCTTAGCGATGTCCCGAAATACTCGATGAGCACTCGGACCCCACGGCCCTAGAGTTTCAACCCCAAACGGCTCAAACATATAGCTCCCAATAAGGTTGTTATATTTGCGCCGTTTGAGGTTTTCTGCTCCTGCAGCAGCTGCCCCAGCACAGCACGCCGTGCTAGGAAGATGGGATGGCGCGAGGGTGTCGACACAGCTTGCGTCCCACACCAAAGGTCTACCCAACTTCCAAGGCATTATGGTCATTCCGTCTGGCCTCTTCCCATCGTCGCGTGCCAAGCCGTTGGGTACTAAAACAGCTGGCACCCCGGCGGTGACAAGAGCCCGACGGATAATGTCGTTAATGCTGGCGTGGCGTGCCATCCTACCAGCGCTCTTGCTGCAGGATAGGCCGTGGTGTCCGAGGCAGTCGACTCCTTCACCGCATTGACAACGATGTGGAGCACCGCAAGGAGCGCCCAGACGCAAACATGTAGCGAGCCGGAATGTGGTGTCACCCAGCATAGTGCCTACGTTGGGTGACGGTTTACTTAGTAGGGTATTCGAATTTGTATGGCGTAGGTACCACAACTAAATAGTGAAAAGTTTTTTCCTCATACGACTTTCTACAGACGAAGAGTTTGTTTTTACTTATTTCTTTTCTGTAGCATTGCACACGATCCACACACAATAATATAACACCCAGACTCCTCACTGATCTTACTTGCACTAACTCATACTTAGAAAAACGTTATTATTACCCGCATTTACACCAAGGAAAAAACATGTATTTTTACCCGACTACGGCGAAGAAAAAAGGAGGGTTATAATTTTGACCGGTATGTATGTATGTCTGAATGTATGTATGTTCCCTCCTATTTTCTAAACCATTCATCACAATTTGACAAATGAGGTATCGTTGGAAACGTCTTGATTGTCCCCTGGTTATAGGCTATGTGACGTCACATTAAATAAAAATGGCGACCTCTAGAGGATTATAAAGTCAGGAACAAAAAAAAAAAAAAAATTACCATGTTGGGTATCAAATGAGGCTTAATGAGCACATTTCAAAAATATATATATTATAAGACCAATACTCAATACTCAATACTTTATTGCATTCCACATGTAAGTATTAGGTGGTAAACTTATAATTAGATCATATGGACCCTGTCGGGCACAGCAAAATAAGTGAGTTAGGAGAGAGGAAGCATTTGTTAATTATTTAACATTACTTATCAAACTACTAATTATAATAATAAAGATGTAGGCGTTTTCTGAGATAAGACTAATCGCTTTAATGCAAAATATAAATAGGTGAGATGATCATTTAGTGATGTAATAATAATAGGCATAAGTAATAAGTCTAATAAAATTTTAAGTTTTAAGTCTCGAGCGCTTAAGTTATGATTTAAAAAAATTAAATAAAAAAAGAATTAAAAAAAAAATTGTATAGAAACTAGTAGACACTACGTGTATAAAAATTAAAGTAATAAAAACTAAAACCCAACTACAACTAAAAAGGTATAAACAAGACCCCACAGACAGACAAATTAAAAATCCGGAGTCACACGTAATCTGTTAGATTTATGCCCTAACACGTGTGACTCCGGATTTTTTATTTGTCTGGGTTACTTTAATTTTTATACACGTTGTGTCTACTAGTTTCTATACAAAACTTGTCAAAAAGGTTAACAATATAATTAAGAAAACATGTCTGGAACAACATCAATACATGTATGATACATGTTTAACATGTTTTATACACGACATCACATCTTGTATTACACATCTAAGGATCTCCGCACACTGGCCACCGGCCACAACCACAAAACGCCGCCACCGGAATATTTCCTGTAGTAAACGCCGCGGCGCCGGCGCGGCTGTCACGTGTGGCCCGTGTGCGGCGAGTCCATATAAAATGTATGAAAACTACAGGATATATGCCAGTGGCGGCGTTTGCGGCGTGTGGCCCGTGTGCGGAGACCCTAAGGGTATAAACAAGTACAACAGGTTATGTAGGTACCTAGGTCATTACAAATGTTATGTTTCATACGATCGCTTTGAAATCCCGCCACGGGCCACTTCCTCAATATGAACGTCACCACCATAAAGCTAATAAAAATTAAACAATTGACAGGCCGGTACTTAAATTAGTCATTTAGGTTAATTCCCGTCTATAACAGTCTTATTGAACTTATTTATTCAATCATAAATAAGGAAATTATAGAAATTGTGGCAATTATTATTCGCTTTAGTAGGGGGAATCACCTACCAGTAAAGAAAATGGAAATTTCTTTTGATAGAGCCTGTTGACAGACAGTTAGACAGGACATTCTCGGTTTTGAAATAAGTCCCGCAGTGCCAGCTGATTATAAAAATGTGGCCAAATTGTTCTTGTTTTAATTATGAAAAGGTAAGTGCATATTATTATGATTGCACCGTTAATTCCTAGGTTCGGTTCCCGGGTCGGGCAGTGTTATAAGGTTTTCCATCAGGATGTTGCCCGACCTACGAGTAGGTCGTAAGTTCGAACCCATGCAGACAGGCATGACAGACATTTTACTGCCTAGCCATTTCCTAACTAAGTTGGGGTCCATTTGGGGTCGGCTTCCAATCTAACCGGATGCAGCTGAATATCAATATTTTACATGGAGCGACTGCCTATCTGACCTCCACAACTCCTTTACTGGGCAACACTGGAAAATGATGGTGTTTTATTTAAAAAAAAACAATCACTTACGTACGTTACTGATATAGAAATACTATTCGACTAGCTTCCGTCAGCGGCTCTCGCCCGCGTTATATCTTATAGCCTATGTTACTCAGTGATAATATATCATTCTACTGGTGAAACAATTTATAAAATTGTTCAATTAGTTTTTGAATGTATTCATTAACATAAATGCAAATATTTTCTCTTTAAAAGAGTGTGTGTAGATTTAACTACACATCAAAAGCCTACGATATTCTCAGGAGGACAAAGCCCAGTTTAATACTTTATTAGTTTTACTTTACAACGTACGTCATTTGTTTTTCTCGCACGTGCGACTAAAGAATCCTTGACGTTATTAGTTTACACAAAAGTCGATGGGAAATTGGTCCTTACTCTTTCAGAGTGGAACAAGAGCGCCTGCACTGAAAATACACGTGCATTTTAAGAGCAAAGGGCATTGCAGTGCGTATTGTTTGTGTACAACAAAATGTTGAGGATGACATTCCATGTGTGTGACGTGGTTTCTCGATTAAATCAAAATAAGTGTCGACGGTCACACGTCGTGTGCTTTGGACCCAGTGCCCTGTTTATCAAAACTTACAAGACTTGTATTACCAAATGTCATTATTTAGTTCACAAGTACTTATATTTTGAGACTTTTATTCGTGATTTTGTTTATCAAAAAATTCTTTGTAAGTTACAACTTGTAGAAAATCATAACAAATCCTGAGAGTGTCCGGCGGCTCTCTATTCCGTCTTACAAGTTTACAAGTGTCGTGCTTAGTACCGCAATAAATGTTTAAATTCGATTTTCTTTTTTTAAATGTAGTCAAAAGAGAGAGATGACCTGATGCCCGTGTCCCAGCAGTGGGAACATTAAGGCTGATTATGAATATAGAGACGAGCTATGAATTTAACGAAAATTAACATTCTATACCCCATTTGAAATAAGATTAGACATTAAAACAAACCCTTTTACAGTCCGTTCAACCGATTTTGACTTCTATACCGTAGGCATAAGGATAGCATTAAAAGCAAAAAAAGTTACACAATACCAACTATCTACTGCGGCTGCCATTTGTCAAGCCACCAACGCAATAGAATTCAAAATCGGTTGAACGAAATGTAATAAAGGCTTATCTATACGTCTAATCTTATTTCAAATGGAGTATAGGTAACTTGTGAACGTGTAGACTTGTAACTTTTGATAAACACGGCCCTGTTCTTATTAATGCCATGTTAAAAAATTGGTAAAATTGTTTATTTTGTAGTAGCCCGAAGCCTGGGTTTGTTCAGGGTTTGATAGGAATGGGTTCACTCCTTATAAAACGGGGCTTAAACATATCTGGCGTAAGTGGGTGCACTATAGGTACTCCCCTGCCTAACCATTAGGGAATTACAGGCGTGATGTGATGTTATGTGTTTAAATGATGAAATGCCGCTTCTTCGATCTCATTTTAAATAAAAATTATATTTACTAAAGTTAAATATATTTTTCTCCCTTGTTGACTGTACTATATAGGTAGATACTATACTGGGTGTTAGAGTAGACACCGTTATCCTTGAAACTAGTGGTTTGGTGTCATCTATAATATACTTTTTTGAAAATCGCAAAAAATGAATCAGCTGTTCCATACATTTGTGTTCACAAAAATCCACAAAATGTATGGAAAAGCTATTTTTTTTTTTTTGCGATTTCAAAGTTGGTCTCATAGAAAAAGTATATTACAGATGACACCAAACCACTAGTTTCAAGGATAACGGTGTCTACCCTAACACCCTGTATAATTATTATACAACTAACTATTATTTATCTAATTAAATCCTAAATAAAATTAACTATACAATCACATTATGTAAAAAAAGTTAAAAAAAAAAAATGGTAGTTACTTCATTTAGCCATCAGTAGGATCTAACCGCCTAGGTTGCGTCGAAGGTAGGTAACAAGAAGTTCGAGCGATTAAAATAGGTAAACTTATCAAGGTAACCTGAACCACAATTGCGTATCAAACTCTCTATTACAGTGTATTTCAACGAGTGGGTCTTGACCCCCCGGGGGGTCGCGAAGCTTCTATAGGTGAGTTGCAATAAGTTGGGAAAGCTACTGTAGTAAAAAAAACAATAAAGTTTAAAAAGATTTAATAAGAAAATTGTTAACTAAAGGACATAATCATTTGTATCAAATAAACAAAAATAAATCACAAAATAAAATACATGAAAAAAAACAACGGGTGGGGGTCGCGAAATATTTCTTCATACTAAAGGGGCCGTGTCATGAAAAAGGTTGAAAAACACTGCTTTATTACAATCCGAAAGATTTTTAAGGTTTCTAATACATTGCTTGTCCAAATGTTATTCTTTCTCTCTCTGTGTTACGTGATGCCATATTATAATTACCTATGGTAACTGTGTAAAATACTGGTATTCAGCTGCATCCGGTTAGACTGGAAGCCGACCTCCACATACTTGAGAAAAGGCTAGGCAGATTGATTATCCCGCTTACGGTACTTGCCTGTATGTTTACTTTACCTTTATGCTAGCTTTAAAATAAAGTTTTTAAATTCGATAGTGTTTAATTTGTTCCTTTTTTGTCGTTTTACCTTGTGTAAATTGTATTGTATTATCACTTGTATTTTTGTATAAATTTATTGTATTGTATTTTGAACTCGTATTATTCAGCTGCATCCGGATAGACTGGAAGCCGACCATAGTTGGGAAAAGGCTAGGCAGTTTTTTCTGTATTTTGAGCTGTTGTCCACAACTCCAAACTTCTACCGCCGAACGCTAAATACGCGCTTGGACGAAGCGCGTATTTAGCGTTCGGCGGTAGTAAGGAAAATTCATTACTTCAGTATATTATTATTTAAATGGCTAATTAACAACATATTAACAATAGGTATCTTTTATCCGCCACAATTACGACTGTTACTATTCAGTCTTAACAAATGCAATAACAAGGTTAAATAATTAAATCAGTGTTAAATTCGCATTCCTATACCTTCGACATTATTTTAATGAGGAAAATATTACTAGATTGCTTTTTGCTTTGATCTAATACCTATTGCCATAACCCTATGGCGTTACCTAATTCTCTGTAACAATACCGCATAAAATTTTCCATATGTATGTACCTGGAATTACCCTAGAATCAGTAATTAATTCAACAGCCTTCTAAGAAAAAAATACCAGTTTTAGTGCCTTTATTAATTCCAGTGAATACCTATTTAATGTGGTATGGTGTGTGACCACACTTTTAACCGTTAACCCTAGTGGTTACCAGGGTTAACAATAGCAGTTTCCAAGTTAACCTAGTAATTTCCAAGTTAACACACACACATTATACTCGCGACAATCTAAGAAGTCCGTTTTGACGTTTCGTTGTCGTACTTGTAATAAAACGTTATGCCTTGAGAATCAGTTTCAAGCAATGTAGATAAGTCGTCGATTACAAACTCTCTAAGTATGTTTAATCGATTTGTCTCGAGAATCAGTATATAAGAAACCATTTTTTTTTTCTTCTCTACACAAAAGTATTTTTATAGCTGTCAAAACGGACTTCTAAGATTGTTGCGAGTCTAGGATGGAAACTTCTGTTTACATTATGATTTAACCTGATTAAAAGCAAAACGTTATTCTTAAAACTACGCTATACTTGGCTAAGTTGCACTTTTTGTTTTGTTATCATTAAGCCACCAAAACACGATAAAAAAAAAATTACCTGATGCTGCAGCTAATGTCACAAGATAATTCTTTAGCAGATTTTGATTCAATCTGCCTAGCCTTTTCCCACGTTGTGGTCGGCTTCCGGTCTAACCGGATGCAGCTGAGTACCAGTATTTTACATGGAGCGACTGCCTTTTTGACCTCCACAACCCAGTGACTGGGTAATACGATACCCCTTTGTAAGATTCTGAAGACCCGTAACGATTGTCAAAGATCCACGAATGACAGCCGGCACCAATGTGCTTAACATGCTTTCCGAGGCATTTTGATTATGTTCTTGAAATTAAGTAAAAATTTTTTTAAGCTTATCTACTGTTACTGTTACTGTTAGCCTCTATTATCCCACTGCTGGGCAAAGGTGTCTCCCCAGTTCTTGCTATGCAGGGCTAATGTGGACCACTGGTAAAGCAAAAAACAAAACCGAAGCCTACCTACACTCGAAAATGGTCGATGAATCGCAAATGGTTCGACTCCTGCCTAAATATGTTGTTTACAACAAAGTCTATATAAATTGACCTCCTAATGACTAACCCACCACACAAGCCCACAACTGAATGTCCCTACCAATTAAGAGGCACGAGCCGCGACTCGCGCGGGCGCAACCCACTGACTCTATACGCCATTATGAACGATGGATAAACCCGACCCGGCGTGACGTAGTAAGCACCTAAAGTCTAGCAGGCCTGCACGTGGCTCGTAGGTACTTGCCTCGTATAAATAAATGGCCTTTTATTTATTTAACTTACTTTAAAAAAAATGTATAGGCATGTATTCGATTATATTTAGTTAAAGCTCCGTTCGGGTCCTCTCCTTAGCTTTCTTAGTCCAGTCTTTTCAGACAATTTGTTTAATTTTCGCTCGGCTAGTAGGTATCAAAGTATTGAAGCATATCAAATCACCAAAACTTTGCTTGACCAATCGATCAATTGCAAAGTACCCGCGGCTCATGCTCGTCTAGTACTTATTATTAAAACATATCAAATTAATCCTGTATTTTTCCGTAGGGGCGACAGTCAACAGGGAAAATTTGGGACACCTCTACGAAAAATTTTCCAAGTGGAAAAACAACAACACTTTACACGGTCTTTTTACTAAATGTATATGAAAGTTTGTTACAGCTAATCTCCGAAACGGCTGGACCGATTTTGACGGAATTTTCAATGGCAGATAGCTGATGTCATGAGGAGTAACTTTTATTTGAGTAATTAGGGACCCCGCGGGCGACGCCTCAGGCAGCAGTTAGTAAATACAATAATCATTTTGTTACCTTGTACACTAGGACCGTGGGGTCCGAGTGCTCATCGAGTATTTCAGGACAACGCTAAGCGATTGGTCGACTCCTCACGTGGCCTATTTTAATCCCAAAGAATCAGCATTGCCATTCAAAGTGGCAATGCTGCCAGCCTTGGGCACTTTTCCTAATGACAGCG
Source organism: Lithophane ornitopus (assembly GCA_948473465.1). Taxonomy (NCBI): domain Eukaryota; kingdom Metazoa; phylum Arthropoda; class Insecta; order Lepidoptera; family Noctuidae; genus Lithophane; species Lithophane ornitopus. Next base: position 10,978,179 of record OX419637.1, on the reverse strand, counting down.
ATGCAGACGAATTTTTTCGTGCGCAATGAGCTCTCCCCGTTCTTTTTACTTTTAATTAATTTTATATAACTGTAAATACTCTACATATTTCTTTTTAAGTCTGTTACAGTAAATATTATAATTAAGTAAATACTATGATTAAAATAAGCAGTAATTAGTACTCTGATAATTGTACCTACTCTCTTTCTCTATTTGTAACTTATGTATGAGAAGAGGCATTTGCCCAACATTGGTTCAATGTCCAAGTGTGGCCGGACAAGGACATCTGCACCTAATAATTTAATGTTTACTCCAAATTCCTTAAACAACTGACTGCACAACCATTGGTTTTCCCCGTTCCGCGTCGCGTCGTTGCAGTTCACGACAGATCGCCATTCATTACATTTTAAACCTTAAAATAACCACATAAAAGTCAATTAACGATGTCTCCTGAAATACCTAATTGAGCATAAGCTAAGCCGATGATACACCCGCGAATAACTTGGGAAACACATGCTAGGTATTTCACACCCACTGACGTCACGACGAAGAGAAAAAGTGCAAATATACATGTCATGCGGTCAAATAGATAGATCTTTCAGTCATATTGATAGATTGTGCGGTCATATTGATAGATTGTGCGGTCATATTGATAGATTCTGCGGTCATATTGATAGATCTTGCGGTCAAATTGATAGATCGTGCGGTCAAATTGATAGATTATGAGGTCATATTGATAGATCGTGCGGTCAAATTGATAGCTCCAGTAGTTCAATTGAAAGTTCGAGTTGGCAAACTTAAAGCTCTCGTGACCAGATTGATTGTCTGAGTGGTCAATTATAATAAGCATGTAAGCATGTGTACATAACGTGTTATAACATTGATCACGAAATAATAATGTACCTACCTACTTTTCTTATGTAGGCTTCAAATCCCTACAGAAATCCCATATTATGATTTAATAATGATTTAATAATTATGATTTAATAACATCTCTGTATTTCCTTAACATTAGATAATATCAAATCAAATAAACAAACAGTTTGCATGTTTGTCCTCATTCCTCAAAAGAGGAAAATATTACCTTTTATATAACATAAAAATCTATGCATTATGGGGTATATTTATAAACGTTGCTTAAATAATGATTAGCGACTGTTTAACCATATATTTTTGACGTTTGAACGTCACTTAACTTTAAGCAACGTTTATAAATAAAACCCTTTATAGGCAAAAATACCTAGCTTACACTAGACGATGTGACTTGAAAATATCTACAAATTGATGTTGCCAGGGCAGGCTAAATTAGTCTAAACAATTTATTTATTTTAAGATTTGGAACTCATTTTCTCCCGAACTTTCATCGTCATATTACAAAACAAGATCTAAGATCTTATGACTTGGGTAAAATTTTATAATAAAAAAACAACTCAACTATGTTGGGGTCGGCTTCCAGTCTAACCGGATGCAGCTGAATACCCACAACCCAGTAACTGGGTAATACGATACCTCTTGGTTAGACTGGTTGTCAGACTTTCGGGCTTCTGACGACTCGTAACGACTGTCAAAGATCCACAAATGACGGCCGGGACCAACGGCTTAACGTGCTTTCTGAGGCACGAAGGAGTCTCGATATGTGAAAATGGTCACCCATCTACGGACCAACCCCGGCAAGCGTAGCTTAACCTGATGGATCGACCCGAGCGGCTGTTAGGTATTACTTAGGCACAAGCTCTCTCCCGTAATATACTACTATGGAAGTCTTTTGGCGCTCGAATGACGATGACAAACTGGCGCTGTTGGTACACATTTGTTTTGCAAAATGTGTTGAAAAAACAAGATGTACAGTCACGGACTTTAATTGATAAGCCATCTTCAAAATTTTCAATTTTACAGTTTCATACATTCACGAGATTACACGATTAAACACGAACTCAAACCGCACGCTCGTATAATGATAATGAATAGCCTTTATTAACAATCTTACAATTCATTTACATATTTATATTATTTAACTAATAAAAATAAAAAAGTTAATTCTTCAGACATCGGTTTCATCAGAAGATTGTTTTGCTTTAGCATAGGCCGTATACAATATGACAAATAAATTACTTATAATCGGAAATAGTCTTATACATAGAGGTTGACTAATAAGTACTCAATGATAAAAATTAATAAAATGTTGCATTAAGGTTATCCAATCCATTTGATACTGACCTCCTTTGAATCAGAGCTCATTAACTCGGTTATTCTGAAAACATAACTGTAGACAGTGACAGTTGAAATGTCGATGTCAGGGACGTTAATTTCGAAGTTGCCGAAATGACTAATAATATTACTCAGTACGCTAACGTTACTATCGCTACGCTTAAACAATCGTTGCTAGGTTACTGTTGCTAGACCTGCAATTGGTTGACTTTGGGTAGTCACTCTGCTGTCAAGTTTGTAGTTCTGGCTCTCAGGTTAGCCAACCGGTAAAGTTATTAAATATCATTATCTTCTACTAATACGAAGATATTATGGGTTTCCGTGTCAGGAACCGAATAAACCCGATTTGCATTACACGGCTAAAATACGAACAGTGCCAGGTGGCTGATCAATTAAAGTCCGTGACTGTACAGGCGACCTTTGGGCTACGCGGGTAAAAAGCCAGATCAAAGGCGCTAATTGAGTTTTCCTTATGAAGAGTAAGCGCATATGGACAATGCCCATTGTCTAATTAATACTGACCACATCAATTAATTGTGAAGGAAATTAGAAATTATTTAATGAAACAATCTCAATCTCCATACAAGGGCACAAGGAGCGTCAGGTTATAGGTGCGTATGAGTAACTGTTTTGTCGACTCTAATGATTTTTATTTGGGAAAGCCCGTTTTATTTACTTGTTTATATTATAGTTTATGTACAGACATACATACCATATCCGTCATCCGTATCTATCAAACTAAGCAAATAGCACAAATGTAATTCCTGAAAAACAACTTTTATTTTTTTACCGACTTCTTCAAAAAGGTTCTACAAAAAATAAAAAACACGGACGAATTGAGAACAGGAGGTTCTCAATTCGTCTCGTTTGTGTGTTACTCGATTACACCGCAAATTATGAATCGATTTTGATGATTCTTTTTTTGTTTGGTAGGTCATGCTTCCGAGGTGGTCCCATATAAATTTTATTAAGTTTTTGAGTTAGCTTCAATATTACGTATTTTTCCCACTTAGTTTATCTAGACGATTTCCTTATTTACTCCTTCACTGTTATTTACATAGCAGGTGGTGGTATTCGGATTTGTGTGGGGTAGGTACCACAACTAAAAAGTGAAAAATAAAAACTTTTTACAAAAAAAAAAACAACCGACTTCCAAAAAAAACACTAAAAAAGTGAAAAATAACTTTAATTTCGGAAGTCGGTGGCATAAAACGAAAATTGAAAAGCAAAGACACCTACTTCCGAAATTAAAGTTATTTTTCACTTTTTTAGTGTTTTTTTTGGAAGTCGGTTGTTTTTTTTGTAAAAAGTTTTGGTGTGTAAAATGGCTGTTTACGGTAGCGCTCAATGTAACGCACGCAAAAAATTGTGCATACAATGTTCCAGGGGTCGTGGGGTATTTAAAGTTAAATTGAACATTGAAAACTTGGTAGTGGAACCTTCGATATCTCCGTACCCAGAACGATCCCAGGTGTTGGTGATGGTCCAGTACAAATAAAATTATCACAATTACGGGAAGAACTCGTCACTCTCGGCTTCATTAAGCGTATTTTTACACCCCACTATACGTACCTACTTTGTAAAGGCTCCCCAAACTGGCTCGATATCGCGACGCTTGTCGCAAAAGTTTTCCCGAGGCTTAAAGATGTACGCCAGGGCCAGGGTTAATGGTTTTCATGCCATTATACGGAAACGGTGCGCTTCTATTCTCGGTAGAATACGTGCCAGCTCCCACAGCATCCTGCCAGGGTTGCGGGAATGTCCGAAAGGGATACCGGGACCTTGGCAACAGGCAACTGAAGGAACTCGGGTGGGTTTTAGTCAGTAAAAGTCTGACATGCCCTTCCGCTCCACCCAGAGCGAGAGAAGTCATTTGATGATTTCCCACCCTCCTGGATACGGCTGCACACGTAGGTGTCAGTCGTTACAATTTTGTATATAGCGTGGTTTTTACTAACATTAGGTTAATACCTTTACTAACAATTTATGGATCATGATCTGAAATAAATCCTTACTAATATTATTAACGCGAAAGTTTGTAAGTATGGATGGATGGATGTTTGTTAATCTTTCACGGCTGAATGGATTTGGATCAAATTTAGCAAACAGATAGTTTAACACATAGAATACTTTTTATCCAGATATTCCCACGGGATCGAGACTTACGCGGGTGAAACCGCGGGGTGCAGCTAGTAAATAAATAAATTAAAGAAATATTTTCGATCATACCTGCGATAGGAGAATATATCTTTTCAATTAAAGGCCCATGCAGATTGGCGCGACTTGTCACGCGACGCGACACCGAGATCTCTTTTATTTTTCTCAAAGGAATTACAAGGAAGTTAAATAGCGTGAACCAAAAAGCCGGACATGGCCGAACAGACGCATTGTAACCCTACTTGGGGTGCAACCCTATGAAATGATTTCAATAGAGATGATGACGAGGATATGAACTACCTACGATAACAAAACTACCTAACTACCTACTTTTAATTACGTGATTGTTACGATGTTACACATAATATGGGAAATTAAATGTTATTCAATAATGACGTATGGTAGTAAACACGAGTCGAACCATGATGGGATTCCCGAGATATTTGCATGGCGTTTTACCTTTACTCGTTTGTTTAAGTCTTGCTTCTTTTCGTGTGGTTAGCGACTAACCTGCTAAGGGCGGATTCGACCAAACTTGGATAAGTCTTATCCTGGAAATAAAATCACTAATTACTCTAGAGTTAGACAACTTTTCATTTGACCAAATCTTAATCTCGGATTATCTGTCTATCTGAGAGTAAATCGTTATACCGCCGAAATGTATCGAGTAAACAAGTTATCCGAGAATAATATAATGGCGGCCGCTTCAATATCAGCTAACAATCACGACAAGCAAACAATAAATTGTACATTGACAGCTACCTACTTTCCCAAGCTATATAATAAAGAAAATGAGAGTTGAGATGAGTTATGCTTCTGCACCGTCCCGTTTGGAGACCAACGTTTTTTTGCCGGGTATTACATTCGGTCACATTCACTCCGCTATAGCTAATCAAAGTATAGTTATACGTTAGATTGCATGGAAAAACGACTGTTGATTTTACTCGAGAATAAAATCGTGGAATAGATTATTCCCCGTATCTTCAGTTACTCGTGTATAAATTCGAGTTTGGTCGAATCCGACGTTGCAATGGCTCGCTATTGTGAGGTTTTTGACAGATTTTGTATGGAAAATCTGTCAAAAACTTACAATAGACTTGGCCCGCAGGTGGACTGTTTAAGTAAAGGCAGGTAAATTAAGTGTGTCAAATAAACTAACATGAAGTTAAACCGACTTCATATAAACGAATGTTTAATGTAAACTAGCAGATGAAATACGTAGGTAATACAGGCGGACGAAGCGTGTAAGACAACAACAGGTTGTTTTTGTTTTGATTGTCATTGTTTTCACAAAAGGATTGTCTGACTTAGCAGTCTTGACTCAGGTCTGCACAACTGCACAAGGCTTTACAAAAACAATTGGATATTAAGAAAGTGTTTACAAACATCTTGTTTTGACGAGAGGGGATAACCCTGTTAGTCTTTAGAAACTTTAAACCAAATTACTCGTCATGAGGCGGTTAAAATTCTAGTGGCTGGTTTGTCATCATAGAAGTAAATATTTACTTGCAAGTCACTACGTCATTATTTTAACTTGTAAACATTACACTTCTAAAATTAAACTTTTCATGAATCATTTTTTCTCGAACCCGCAGTTCACTATATTCTCACTAAGCCTCTTCTCATAACGAGAAGAAAAGTACATTGTTCGCTGTGTATTGATGCTTTCAGACAAAACCATATAGTAAAATAGTCTCCGTTGCAACCAGGGCAGTCATTCCCGCTACTCTCTTACGGCATAAACAGCCTATGATGGTCCCACTGCTGGGACAGAGGCCCCCTCTTTTCGAGAGGGAGTGGGCTGTAATCTACCACGCGGGCCCAGTGCGGGTTTGTAAATGTCACATGTCTTCGAAGTTTTGGTTCTAGGACATGCCGGTTTCCTCACGATGTTTTCCTTAATCGATTTGAGAGTAGGGGTGATGAAAATATTTACACAAAGTAAAGCGCCCGGTTTTAACTCACGACTTCTACAATTCGTATGAGTCGGGGTAGTTACCACTGGGCCACCACTGCTTTCTGGGCCACATTCGTACTGACGGGCTATTATTTACACAGCAACTAATATTTTATACTGTTTACGTAATTTTGCTCCGTACATTCCATTTTTCACATAACCAATTATTCACATTATCTTATATATCTGCTCGACGTCCCTATGACATAGGGATCCAGCAGATGCGGGAAAGTCCAAAAGGGATACCGGGACCTTGGCAACAGGCAACTGAAGGACAACGGGTGGGTTTTAGTCAGTAAAAGTCTGACACAACCTTCCGCTCCGTCTAGAGCGGGAGGAGTCATTTGATTGAATTGAAAAAAAGGGATCCAGCAGAATATCAGCATCAGGTACCAACCTATATTTGCCTGACACATCCTGAGTTGGACTCGATTTGGTGCAACGTTGAGACGCACAGCGCACTTTGTACAATATTGTCATCACAGCTTGTCTTGTTTTTTTTATTGTATAATGGCACCTTGTAACTATTTATTAATGTAATTAGTTGTTATTTAACCGCTTTTTGTACGTTGTGCTATGTCTTTTGTGTGCATCAAATAAACGTTTTATCCATCTATCTATTTTAATATGAGTATAGCTTGTACCGTACTCATGTACGTACTTAGTTTACTCAGATAGAGAAGATGAAGAAACAAATAGAACCCAGCTCAGTATTGCATTGGTGTGCCTGTAAGCGGGTGTTCTGCCTTCCCTTCCGCTACATTTTTCTTGCCAATGACGGCGCTTATTTTAAGCCACGTAATAAGAGCGAGATAGCTAGATAAAATAGACATATCATCTCATGTAGTAAAACTAGTTCTCTGACGTTGGCATCAAGAATATTGCAGTCAAGAATTTAAGAGATCGTATTGTGTGACGTAGGAGAATGACCTAGTCCGGTTTTTCCAAGTTATTGGCATCTCAATGCATGTATCATGACCAAAGTTGTCGACATAGCTCACAGAATAAGCAAGCTGAAGTGTCAAATGGGCCGGCCATATTAGCCGTAGAACTGATGACTGTTGGGGTAGACGTGTTCTTCTACGTGTAGGACGCTCTCAGGCTAAGTGGAACGACGATCTTCGCAGGGTTGCAACTGGATGAGAGGTGCCGAGAATCGAGCTGAATGGCGTGCAATTGGAGGGGCCTATGTAAAGCAGTGGACTGCTATAGGCTGATGATGATGAATGCATGTATCATTGAGTTTAGAATAAGGTCTAAGTAGTCGAGTAAGGGAGTGACCACACTTATTGACGCGGAATCATCAATTAATCTGCCTAGCCTTTTCCCAACTATGTTAGGGTCGGCTTTCAGTCTAACCGGATGCAGCTGAATACCAGTATTTTACATGGAGCGATCGACGCGGAATCATATGGACATAAAACTCTTTCCGACCGGCTCGCGGCTCAAGATGATTTAGCGTCGATAAGTGTATTTTACATACAGTTTACATCCTGATTTCTCCTTATAAAGCGGTAGAAATTTTCATGCTGACGTCACTGTTAGTCAGAGAGAGCTTTTCCTGCTGCTAGATTAAATACATCTCTAATAAATCTTCCGAAGTTTGTATGTTCATACGATCTTAAGTGGTGGATCTTAGGAGCTAAGTGATAACAGCCGCACGGGTCGATCCATCAGGTAAAGCTACGCTTGACGGGGTTGGTCCGTGAATGGGTAACCATCTTTACATACAGAGACTCCTCCATGCCTCGGAAAGCACGATATGCCGTTTGTCCCGGCTGTCATTTGTAGATCTTTGACAGTTGTTACGGGTCGTCGGAAGTCCGAAAGTCTGACACCACAACCCCTGGCAGGTCTACATCGAGTACCGGCGCGGTGATACTGACACTGAAATCAGATACGCCGGTACTCTGAATGACAGCAAGCATATCATCACCGCTGCCCATTGCGTGAGGACTCTGAAGTTCAGTCGGTAAGCATCATTTGGATTTCGTACTTATTTTGATGTTCCCGAAAGTTCAGTAACCAGTCTTACCAAGGAGTATCGTTTTACCCAGTTACTGGGTTGTGGAGGTCAGATAGGCAGTCGCTCCATGTAAAATACTGGTATGCAGCTGCATCCGATTAGACTGGAAGCCGACCCTTACATTGTTGGGAAAAGGCTAGGCAGATGATAACGATCTTAAGTGGTCAGACGGGGGGCAGGCTGTGCAGAGTCGGTCAGTCAGAGCGTCAAAGGTCAGTTATGTATACCTAGAGTTCAGTCATCCCTATCATAGTTATCTATACTCCATTTGAAATAAGATTAGACGTATAGATAAGCCTTTTTTACATTCCGTTCAACCGATTTTGAATTCTATTGCGTTGGTGGCATGACAAATGGCAGCCGCAGTAGATAGTTGGTATTGTGTAACTTTTTTTGCTTTTAATGCTATCCTTATGCCTACGGTATAGAAGTCAAAATCGGTTGAACGGACTGTAAAAGGGTTTGTTTTAATGTCTAATCTTATTTCAAATGGGGTATAGGTACTGTTACAATGAACGCTCTGTGTCATTCATCCTAGTCATAGAGGTATGCTTAAGCCTCCATAAACGACACCATCTTAATAAGGTTTGTAAATTAGAATAAGGTTTATAATACTTTATCAGTACTACCAGGCGCCATACCGTCTCAGAGCGTGCTAAGTGGAAAAAAACACCTGATTCATTCATTTATACATGTTTCTTATCATACGTCTGACGCAAGTTATCTAAGCATATTGCAAAAACTAGTAGGTATTAATGAAAACTGTAGTAAACAAATGTGATGAATCGTTAAAGCAACCGGTTATTTATTTGATCTGCGAGGGCTTGGCACGGTTTTATTGTAGCTTTTTTCTCATCGAGAACTCTCTGATGAGATCGTTTTGTTTTCGTTACCTAATCAAAAACAAGTGACAATCGCCTCGAAAGCGTTTCGTATTTCTACAACGACTTTCAACAGGATTGACGTAAGGTTTTCGATAGCTTATGTCAGTCCTACTCATTTTTGCCATTTCTATCATCGTTATCGCCGATAGAATGACACTTTGTCTAGGGCCTCAGAACTTATCAATGTATTTAAATACTACAGATATACCTACTAGTCGGGAAAGCAAACTGACTGTCCGGGCATATTTGCATCAGCGGCGGCGACTAGTCGGCAACTTATAGCAACTAATTGGCAAAAAGCGCCGACTAGTCGGCTGTTAACTTTTTCATTTAAATATAGGGTGATTGAAACAAAATCTAACATAACGTGTGTTAAAACTCCGATTTTTAGGAGAAAAAATAATAATTAATTATTGTATATTTTAAGAGAAACGAGCAATCGATATCGATATTATTCCTATCAAAGCAATTTAATATTAAAACCCGAGTGAAAGCAAAATATTACATCACTTTTTAGTCATTGTGCGAGTTTATCATGAAAATGTAATACCAACCTAGTTATTGTTGTTATTGTCGTACCTTCCATTGCTAGCCAATGTCTGAATCGCATTGTATCTAGTTATATATACCTATATATGGCAAGTTGTTTGTCCGATGTTTTATATACTACAGTTAAGGTCTTCTATCCGTTAGTATTTATTTGGACGTTCTGACAGTATTTTGTGAGTGTATCTTGAAAATAAGTGCTTGCAAAGAGACTTTTTAAATTTGTGTATAATATAATTAATAAAAAATAATATTACTTTAATTTCAAAATTAAGTACCTACGTTTTTCTTAAATTTCAACGAAGTGAATTTGTTATTGATAAAATAATTCGTAAGGATAAATCACACACGCACTCTTCACGTATGTGTTGAGTTAAGGAAAAAACAATCCATAAGCGCGGGCGCTATTTAAAACTTGAATGAAATATTGAACATCGCTCATTCGCTCGTCGCACCTCGGATTGTGCGGTCAACTATACAAGGCTTCGGTACCTTGCAGTTGAACCGGCAATCTTATCCTTTAGACTTTTTAAGGTCCAGGATAAAAGTTCCTACATTTTTAATGAATAAATCTTTAAGATTTAAAAAAAATGGCGTCTCTTGTGCTGTGTTTGGTATTATGTGTTCTGATTTCTGGAGTGAGGAGTGTCAATTTCAAATCATGGTGGAATAAAGGTATATTATCGATGTAATTTATTATTTGTTTAGAAGTTAAAATATTCGAGTTAAAAATTGTAGACTCGCGACAATCTAAGAAGTCCGTTTTGACAGCTATCAAAACGCTTTGTGTAGCGATGAAAAAAAAAATTGGTTTCTTATAAACTTATTCTCAAGACATATCGATTGAACATACTTAGAGAGTTTGTAATCGACGACTTATCTATATCGATAAAAACTGATTCTCAAGGCTTAACGTTTTATTACATGTACGAGAACGAAACGTCAAAACGGACTTCTTAGATTGTCGTGAGTGTAGTAAATAATTTAATTTTAAATGATATCTGTGAAAGTAAATTTACTTTAAATTATGATTATGACTACAGGTTACAGTCAATAACTTATTGTTTATTCATTTGATCGTAACTATTACGTATGTAAAAACTATCTTAGTAAAGAAATAAGACTTAGTTATTACAATTCAATCACACAAAAAATAGGTAGTAAAGTAATTACAGTTAAGTCAATTTATTATTTTCATGTGAGTTTAAGGATTTATAATATGAAAAACAATGACTTAAAAAAAAATATCTTTATTGTTTTCGTCAACCTAAAAACTGTCAATGCGGCTAAAGATGAATCAACAAAGATGCAATAATGTTGAAATAATTGAAGGGAGATCTTACCTGATAAATTGTAATATAACTATAGATATGATACTTTGAAAAGAGACAAGAATACATATTATTTAATTAAAATATTACGATAAGAAACTTGTATCCAAAGCCCTATAAAACTTTTCGTTCCATTATCAAAGTTTTTCAGTAAACAACCAATGAATCTTCCAGCTGTCATTACAATTAGTCGCAAACGCCTATTGGACTGACGGCAGCCAATCGCGTCGTGTTTTCATTTATCGCGTCTGTAAACATTTCTGTGAAACCACACCCTAGAGAATGAGAAACAATAGAATTCTTTTGTAATTTGTGATAAAAAATTCATAACATAAAATCAACAATTGTTTAAATTTTAGTTTTTAGTCTTACTGACTTTTGACTATAGATCGATATTATAGCATTATAGATTGATCGATGTTCATATATATTTTGTATAGCCAAGAGTCGCTTGCGCACAAAACAAATCAAAATATAGCTAAATGTCATATATTGTAAAATCCCACATCGACTTTTCTCAATATTTCCTGCTATAGTGACGTAGATCTGTTAATTAATATATATATGGCACGCGTTTTCCTGTATTTGGTCCGATCCATTACAATTTATTGGTTCTGGGAAAAGAAAAACCATTGACTAAGAAAAATTAAGTACGTTTTTGAAGAGGGTTCTTAAATCTTTGTCAAAAGTAATCAATTGATTATGGAATACGGTATGCGTAGGGTTAAATAAGCAATAGCATGTTAATAAGGTATTTAACTATGTAATACACGTTAAATAAAAACGGGAAGGAAAAATATATAAATAAATCAATTAAATAATTAATAACTAGGTATAAGCTGTAAATTTGTTCTAGTTCATTTGAAAATAAATGGATTTATTTACTCCAATATTGACCCTCATTCATTCATGAAATCACGTTAAGTATGTATCTAACTGAACTGAAAACAAACTCATTCATTTAGTGAAGCCCATACAAATTCAAACCAGTGTGATTGTAATTATTATTTATTTAATTATTGTCACTCCATCTTCCACTTGCTAATAACAGAAGGAGCTGATAATTAAATTTTGGAAGTTAAAATTGTATTTATTATGTTTTGGCAAATTATGCCATTATTATAGTTGACCAATTTAGGCTGTGGTTTAAAATTATGTAAATAATATTTTAATTCAATATTCTCAGAAAATAATGATGTTGATTTATTTAATTTAGGTAAACAATTCAATATGACGTCTATATGTAATATTATGACACATAAAACTACTGTTACATTTTCTATCCTATCCCTAGCGACTTATTTATAAATGAGGAAAATAGTCATTGTGAAGATTGAAAACACTTTTCTTAAACAATGTCTTGGTATTAAAAACAAAATCCTTAGCCTGTGTATGTATCCTGTACTTCTGAACTATTTGATAGATTCTAATCCGTTATCACTATCTTTTAGGGAATATATTGTAAATATTTAAACAGAATAATGCATGTTTCACACCTGCAAAGCAGGGCTGAGTAACTGGTTTATAATTTAAAATTTTCTCTCAGATGAAGATTATGTTTTCTCCCAGATTTGTCATATTTCTTGATTTGACATATTTCTTGATTTGTCATATTTCTTGATTTGTTATATTTCTTGATTTGTCATATTTCTTGATTTGTTATATTTCTTGATTTGTCATATTTCTTGATTGGTCATATTTCGTGATTTTCCGTTTTTCTTATGATTTTTTACTTTGTTACAGCCGAAGCCAAATGCGGTGTTGAAGCCAGCACTAGCCTGGTCCACCACAACCCCTGGCTGGTCTACATCGAGTACTGGCGCGGTGATACTGACACTGAAATCAGATGCGCCGGTACTCTGATTGACAGCAAGCATATCATCACCGCTGCCCATTGCGTGAGGACTCTGAAGTTCAGTCGGTAAGCATCATTTGGAATTCGTACTTATTTTTATGTTCTCGAAAGTTCAGTAACCAGTCTTACCAAGGAGTATCGTTTTACCCAGTAACGAGGTTGTGGAGCTCAGACAGGCAGTCGCTCCATGTTCTGTTGCATCCGGTTAGACTAAAAGCTGACTCCAAAATAGTTGGGAAAAGGCTAGCCATATGAACTGCGCAAAACGCGTGCATATGAAATGTATTAGTAACGCGCGACCATGCGTTCGAAAAACGTGTTGCAAAATATCTTAGGTCTTAGGCCAAATATTGCCACCCAAATCGTCGTTTAAAAAATGCTAATGAACTTTTCTCTCTTCTTCCAGTTTAGTCGCCCGTTTAGGCGAATACGACTTATATTCTAAGGAGGACTGCGTACGGGGTGTGTGTGCTGATCCAGTCGTCAGGATTAAAATTGCGGACATCATCGTCCACCCTGGTTACGGTGACAAGACTCACGATATCGCTATCCTCACATTGGAAGAAGATGCTCCTTATACCGGTATGTATTTGAATTTTTGAAATACTTCATTTGTTTCATTTTATCCTCAAACAAATTTTGTTACAAAAAAAAATTGATATAATGATAGTGACAGTTTTAAAGTTAAATCTCTTGTGAGTATCCAAATACGCACAAGAGATTTAACTTTAAAACTGTCTGGGTTGGCATACCAATATTCTAGTTCCATTAATAACATTATAATCTACTGACCTCAAAAACGGTGAAGGAAAACATCGTGAGGAAACCGGCATGTCCTAGAACCAAATATTCGAAGACATGTGACATCTACCAACCCGCACTGGGCCCGCGTGGTAGATTACGGCCCGCTCCCTCTCGCAGAGAGGAGGCCTGTGTCCCAGCAGTGGGAACATTATAGGCTGATTATGCTTATGCTTATGCTACTGACCTAGCTCTAGTAGTATAAGCAGTATTTTGAAAAGACCCAAGTAAAACTGGGGGCCTAAACTGGCCACATAAGCAATTCCTCTAAAAGCAGTTCATTTTCTGAATCCCAGCTGTCATTAACAATTCCCCTAATTAGACTTAAAAGCAATTCATAATTTGTGGACCATTTTACGAATCTCCATAGAAAACTGTCAAACAGATGAATTAATTCGTAATATGAATTACACGCAGATCTTATTATGAATTGTCAGTTTGTGACATTTTACGATGATTCATAATATTGTCATATTATAATTCTGCTAAAGTGACCGTTTTAAGCCTCCTGATCGTTTAGAATGGTCACTTACGATTAGATTGACATCATCAGCCTATGTTTCAAGTATATCAGTACTAATAAACCAATCATTATTATTTACAGATTTCATCCGCCCGATCTGCTTACCAACTGGCGACCTCAAGAAAGATACCGAGTTCTACGCAGCTGGTTGGGGTGAGATTCCCAAGAAAGGATACTACGCCCACGTGAAGAAAATGATCCGTCTCCCCTACTGGTCCAGGGAAGAGTGCCAGGCCGCTTATAAATACAACGTCATCCCGGAACACGTCATCTGTGCCGGTGGCGAAGATGGCATTGATACATGTAGGGGCGATTCTGGTGGCCCTCTGACCCTTGTAAAGGATACCATCGAATTGTGGGGTGTGACCAGCCACGGTAATGTTAACTGTGGTACTAAAGACTCCCCCGGCATCTACACTAACGTAGCTGATCACATGGATTGGATTCAGACTGTTCTCGATTCTGAAGTGGATAATTAATTGACAAAGGCTCTGTTGAAATGGTTCGTTGTGTAAATGTAAATAATACTTCTTTGACAGCAATGTGATAAAATGTAAAAAAAAAATAAGTTAAAGTTTAATATTTAAAAACTGACCAATGATCTCTTTAATTTTAAAAAGTAAATATTTTTTATTTAAATTATATTTTAAATATTACATTTAAATGTAGATTAATTTTAATTTAAATGAAGTATTTGCATTTATGTTTTATGAAATGACATTCCATGCCAAAAATAATTTATTTTTTAAGTGGCACATTTTGTTTTACAAAAAATCATTTATGAAATGAATACTTCAAACGTTGTTTTGGTTTTCTTTTATTAGAAAAGTAAATAATGATTCACTTTGGTTTCACATAATAAGTAGGTTATAATGAAGCACTTTTAATAAAGACTATACGCAACAACAACAAAAAAATTGGGTTTTTCCGCTGATCAGAAAGTCTGACATTTAATATTGCTAAGGTGAAAAGCCTATAAATGTTGTCTCACAAATAGCTTTAGTACATAAACATTGTAAAATAACGATATTTTATTTATTAAGGTTTTTCAACCTAGTCCTATTACAAAGGACATAAATGTCTAAATGTGGGTGTAGTATTCCTTCGCCGTCAAAGCTAGACAGCTAGTGGTTTTATTGCAAAAATTTGTGTACTAATAAAATATGTACCATAAAATAATCATTACAATAATTGTAAAATACTTTTTAATTGTTTGGTGTATCGAGTACAGTTAAAAAAAGAAATAAATATGCAGACAGATTTGGTGCTACAATTATTTTTAATTCTTTCTATTTTGTATCGCTAACTTTAATTTTAAAGTGAATTGTTTATTTTAAGTCTAAATGCATACCAAACTCTTTTAGTAACTGTACTTACAATTTCCATGTTTTGTAATTGACCGTGTTGTAAATAACTATTCATTATTTTTCTTTTGCAAAGTCGAGATGTCATTTTAATTAGTTATGGGTTTTGTAAAATATTTTCATATTTTTTTCTAAATCCTGTTCCATCTTGCCATCTAGGCAATCTGTTCCAATTATTTTTATAATATTTAAGAAGTACGGCGTAGAAAAAAGATTCCTATCCACTAGATTTAGATTACCTTTAATAAATTATTTATTAATAATTGTATATTGGAAATTTAAAATATTTCTGGTCAGATAGGAATTAAAACAATAAAAAAAGTGTTTTTATAAAAGTGACTTACTACGTTATGTAAATTATCATCTTGCCTTTGCAGACATTTTGTCAATCTGTCACAATTATTTTTATAATATTTAAGAAGTACAATAGAGAAAAAATATTCTTATCCACTAGATTTAGATTACCTTTAATCAATTATATATTAATAATTGTATATTGGAAATTTAAAATATTCTTGTCAGATGGGAATTTAAATAATAAAAAAAAAGTATTTTTATAAAAAAGTGCCTTACTGCATTATGTAAATTAGTGAAAGTTTAAATAGAAAATCATTTAAAAAACTCCGACCACAGACAATAAATTGAGAGTATAACAAAAAACTATCTTTTATTTCTAATTAATTTTACTTTCAGCAATAAAGCCGGGATTAATAATAGGAGAACTTTGCGATTGGCTGCGTTAATGACTATACACACTGGCCTCACCTTGCAAACGATACAATCTTTTTACCATGACATAAGTAATTTACAGTCCCTAAGTATTACCCGCGGTTGCGACAGGCCACGTAGGAGATAGCAGGACGAACTGGATGGGTACCGTCCCAAGGGCAATAGCGCACTAGCGGCCAGACCGCAGCGGCCAGGTCGCAGCGGCCAGCGAGATAGATTCATTAGTATGAAATCGCGATGGAACACGCGTACCTGGCCGAACGTACACCGACTATATCGTTGGCCGCTGCGATGTGGCCGCTGCGGCCTGGCCGCTAATGCACTCTATGCTTAACTGAAAGGAGGAAGCGCGGGCTAGCGAAAGTATGAAGCAGTTTGCCCAGGCCTTTGCCCAGGAGTGGGACAGCGAAGCCTAGATATTTTTTTAAATTAGTAATCAAGTCGATACATATATAGTATTTATTGAGTTTCAACTAGTGCCGTTGCTATTCAAAGCTTTTACGCCAATGCTGTCTTCTGCTGGGGCCACACCAACGGGAAACGCCGTTGATTATCGCGATGATGGACGTTAACCGTAGGTGTAGCCACAACTTATCGCGAGAATTTGACAACGGCATTCACATTGGTGTTCGACGTTAGGCGATAACTAGGATGGCGGCAAATGAGCATTGACGGTGACCGTTCAAGTGTGGCTACTCCATTTATCGGCATAATTACCGCGTTACTTATGGCAATGATGGGCGTTGACGTTGGCCGTTAGTATGGCCCCAGCATTAATGAGAAGAGCTATTCGGCTATATACAGGGTAGGTACCTAAACATGGAGGTATACTGGGTGTTAGGGTAGACACCGTTATCCTTGAAACTAGTGGTTTGGTTTTATCTATAACATACTGTTTCTATGGGACCTACCTTGAAATCGCGAAAAAGAAATCAGCTCTTCCATACATTTGTGTTCACTAAAATCGACAAAATGTATGGAACAGCTGATTTTTTTTTGCGAAGTGATGGTCATACACACGAGGGGCGCGCGTTGACGCACCCCTCGTGTGTATGACCATTTAATTTTCAATCAAAGATTTATTGACTACCTGCTTTGCCTGGGCCTGGGATCGATCCCTGTGTTGAGCAAAGTGTAATTAGGTTATTCCACCAGAAAATTGACAGTAGTAATTGAGCCCTGTCAGTAAATGTAGGTATTGACTTCACCTTTGCCTAACCGTTTTAGGTACTTATGTATACTGACAGCATGACGTTATGTAGATAAAATATATTATGTCAACAAAATCATAATTTTATAAAGGGGTACCTTACATTAACATTCTTTTAGTGGGCAAGGCGAATGAAATTGGGACATTTTATTTCACCATACATTGATGCAAAGATGATGATACAGATACATAACAAACTAAATGCGCCATAACGATTACAATTTGGCGCCAGGCGATGCGCCTGCGACACCGCGTCGCCTCTATTCCCTGGAATGTCTGTCCCTGGATGATGCAACTACTGTCGCGTACTGCGCAAAATTGATGCAATAATAATATCGAACATCATTATCTGACTAGCCTTTTCCAAACTATGTTGGGGTCGGCTTTCTGTCTAACCGGACGCAGCTGAATACTAATATTTTACAAGGAGCGACTGCTTATCTGACCTCCATAACCCAGTAACTGGGTAATACGATACCCCTTGCTTAGTCTGGTTGTCAGACTTTCGGGCTTCTGACGACTCGTAACGACTGTCAAAGATCCACAAATGACAGCCGGGACCAACGGCTTAACGTGCTTTCCGAGGCACGGAGGAGAATCGATATGTGAAAATGGTCACCCATCCACGGATCAACCCCGGCAAGCGTAGCTTAACCTGATGGATCGACCCGAGCGGCTATTATTACTTAGCCATGAGCTCCTTCGCGAGGCCCACGAGGGCCGCAGCGCACTGTACTTCAAAATAACCATCGGCCCACCGATCTTCTAGGAAACCGTAGGTTAAGCCTAAAATCTAATGGTGGTGATCTTTAAAAGTAGGTACGTGGGGCGTACCCTAGACAGTCAGTCTAGTTACCACCTTGCTGACAGGCTAATAGTTACCATCAGAGGCTCTAGACAAAGTGCGATCACGATGATGGAAAAGGCAAAAATGTATAGGACTGACATAAGCTATCGAAAAGCTTATGTCAATCCTGTTGAAAGTCGTTGTAGAAATACAAAACGCTTACGAAGCGATTGTCACTTGTCTGGGCTCTCAGGACAAAGTTCTGAAGAGCATAGAGAGATAGATAGAGCAAGAGCTTAGATATTATTCTACCATACAGAACAAATTGTTGACCGTTTTATTTGGTTCACTACTCACTAGTGCAAAACCAAAACTGTTGTATAAAACTGTTGTGAGTACCTCACTAGCTAACTACCTATCTAATTCATTAAGACTGTACCCCCTGTGACTGTGACTGTGACCCCGTATTCAGAGAAAGCTGGCGTGATGTTGTGTTCAAAAGTAGCTTCAAAGCGCGTCCAACTTATCTGTACAGGCGGCAAAAAACAAAACTAAAACTTAATGTAACGAATTTGTCCTCCTGTTGCGTTTTTCCTTGACAAGCAGCGCCACCATGAACTGCACATTTAAAATGCTGTACGTCACTACTTGTTATTTGTAGGTACCTAGGTAAGTAGGTACTTGATACCGTAGTAGCAGATGACGTAATAAATTTGGCACAAACAGACATTGACGCAATTTTAATTAGGTACGTTTTCTAATCCACTCTTACGCATGATCTAATGAAACTCTTGTTTTAACTGGAGTTATATGTAAATGTGTGTAAATCGCGAAAAAAAAATGTTCGCATACCTCGTCAAAATGTAGGAACGGCAGATTTTTTTTTGGGATTTCAGTGTTATAATGAAAGTTGTTCATAATGATGAGGAAGATTGAAACGACCAAAATTTAACCCTGTATAGAACGAAATAAAAATTTTGTTTACGATCATAGAGTATTCAAATGTTGGCTAGTATTAAAAAGTAACATACGATGGGCCCACAATTTGGACCATAAAAAAAAAATGGTTGTTAATTAGGCTAGTACCGCAATAAACTGTTATAGAAACAGTTCTATGAACAGAAGTGGCTCAGTGGTGACCGCGTCATAGCCAGGGGTTCGAATCCAGGCAAACACATTAATTAGTGTAATTTATTTCATCAATCACCACTGCTCTCAAATCAAATCGTTTATTGCAATCCATAATGTACAAAATATAGGTGGTAAATAAATAAAAAAATAGAAACAATTATGGACCCTGTCGGGCACAGCAAATTTTTAAATAGGTAGAGAGAGGAGCTCTTTACAATTTTTTCTTGATTATAAGTTAAGAATTATTTATATCCTATTACCTATGTATTTATATTTCCATTCATTCACTTATTCTATTAATATTTTATATACAAGTCTATCCATTTATTTATTTATTTAATTAGGTATATTTAATATTGCTTACTTCTTTACATGCTTAAAAATTGTTTATTATTATTAATGTAGTATAATTTTAAGTATTATGGTATAGTTTATTTTTATTATTTTACTCATTAAAATATATCAGGGAGTCATGATTATGCGTAATTATTATTGAATTGAATTTATCCGTTTTACTCTCAAAACGGTGAAGGAAAACATAGTGAGAAAACTGGCATGTCCTAGGACAGAAAAATCAAAAACATGTGACATAAAATACAATTGACGTAGATATATTTAGTAACCTATTCCGCTTGACTATTCTTCAAGAGTCCTAAAAAACCCTGTAAGAAATCGACACGTGTTTCACCTCTCAACGAGGCATCCTCAGGATGACGATTGACCAATTGCAAACCAGAACGCGACGTGTTACCACACCGAGCGCTGGACGCAAAGTACTACTTACTTTGCGTACCAATTACAAACCAGAACGCGACGTGTTACCACACCGAGCGCTGGACGCAAAGTACTACTTACTTTGCGTTTACTTTGCGTCCAGCGCTCGGTGTGGTAACACGTCGCGTTACGACGCGACACGTGTCGATTTCTTACAGGGTTTTTTAGGACTCTTGAAGAATAGTCAAGCGGAATAGGTTACTAAATATATCTACGTCTATTGTATTTTATAATGGATTTCCGCAAAGTCACGCCTGAATCAATTAACTGACACGTGACATCTACCAACCCGCACTGGGCCCGCGTGTTGGTTTATGGTCCAGTCCCTCTCATAGAGAGAAGGGCTGTGTCCCAGCAGTGGGAACGTTATAGGCTGATTATGCTATTGCTGTTAAGAGTTTCAGCCAGTGACACAATAACCCTGTGCGTATACTCCATTTGAAATAAGATTAGAAATTTAAATAAGCCTTTTTTACAGTCCGTTCAACCGATTTTGACTTCTATTGCGTTAGTAGCATGACAAATGGCAGCTGCAGTAGACAGTTGGTATTGTGTATTTTTTTTTGCTTTTAATGCCATCCTTATGCCTATGATATAGAAGTCAAAATCGGACTCTAATCTTATTTCAAATGTATAATTGAAAAGTACCTACTCTGCCACGACGACTTTAAAAGGTAAACAAATGCTTGCATGATGTATGTAACTATACATAATACCTATGTTACCCGTGTAAAAATTATGTGGGCAAGCAAAAAATAGCAACACTTTCTCCTTATAAAACAGGAAACGTCCATATTAGGTCTTATGATGAAAAGGAAAAAGTGGTTGACCGCAACAGAACACGAAAATAATATGTTGTTCCGGTGAGATCAACGTCACTACTTGTTATTCTCATGATAACAGAAGCCGTGCATAAGCCTATCACATCTTTTATATAGATTATTTTCTATATTGTGAATGTGAAAACGTTGTAGGCTTATTGGACTGTAGATTTATTGTACCTACATCTTCTATTTTGTTAAGTACCTGGTACTTGTTGAAAGGCCTACATTGTCCTCCCATGCCTACTAACTGTATTTTGAAAATATTGTAAAAGCCAATTATTTTTAAAAGAGTAATCGTGGAGTTTCTTCCTGGCTCTTCTCGATACGAAACGACCAATTGGAACCGTGCACCTAGCTTCTGACGTTTCATAAGTGCCCATGTAGGTTTATGTGAAATAAAATATTTTGCCACCAACCCGCACAGGGCCCGCGTGGTGGATTACGGCCCACTCCCTCTCACAGCGAGGAGGTCTCTGTCCCAGCAGTGGGAACATTATAGGCTGATTATGCGTATTCTAGTTTTCGTTCGAAGCCCCGAAGTCGCCAGGATACTGGTTTTGTTTTAAATCTACAACGTGGTAGCTCTTGGCCTGCATTTCACCTGATGGTAAGTGATAATCAGGCCGAAGGTGGAAGCGAGTACCCGAAATCCTCAACCACAGAGGAACTGGCTATCTTATCTTTCTGCCGAAACACAACAATTCATGTTTCTGTTTTGTGTTAAATATAGTCTATTAGCAATTTTTCTGTTTCATAATGATTTATAATACTACTAGTGGCAACTTGTAATTGGCCATATTATGTTGTAAGACGGTGGTAGCTAGCCAGGCGGACTTAGGACAAGCCCTATCACCAACCAAACTGAGCCGAAAATAAAATATTTGTAACCATAGGCTCGCCAACTTAGGGACTTTTTTTTTGACGGTGTAATATCATCAAATGACTTCTCCCGCTCTGGGAGGAGCGGAAGGGCGTGTCAGACTTTTACTGACTAAAACCCACCCGTGTTCCTTCAGTTGCCTGTTGCCAGGGTCCCGGTATCCCTTTCGGACTATCCCACAACCCTGGCAGGACCTTAGGGACTTAACTGGCGAACGGGTGTAGGTACTATAGGTACACCTCTGCCTAACTCAAACTCAAAGAATTTATTTCAATTAAACCATTTACAGGCACTTTTGAATTGTCAAGGAGTCGGTCAGTCAGAAATATGAAGCTAGTTGCCTATTCCAAAGCGTAGTAGGTACCTATGTACATAGAAGAACGGGCAAGAAACTCCACGGACACTCTTCGGGGATTACAGGCGTGATGTTATGTAATTTCCATTCTCCTGAAATGTTGTACCAAAGAGGTGTACGTCACACAGGTAGAAAACACTCATTCCAAGCGATTCACGAACTTTATTAGCCATCAAATATTATTCACCTTTGATCAGTGATGACCAGTCCAATACGTACATTGTGGAATGTCCCTTCTCTACATTGAATGACGTTGTTTATGGATTGTCCCTAGACGACCTAATTTTATAGATGACTCAAATAGCTAGACCGTCTCGTCTAGTGGACGGTCTAGTAGTTGCGGGAAGGTGTTATAGGGTTTTTATCATAGTTATTTATACTGCGAAAAACCCGGCATGTCCTAGAAACAAAATTTCGATGACCATAAGTTCGAGTCATCTACTAACGCGCACTGGGCCCACGGGGTTGACCAGAGAGAGGAGGCCAGTGTCCCAGCATTACGGACATTTAGGCTGATTATGCTTATGTAGGTATATTTTCAGTAGCAGCGCGTAATTTGAATTTTTGTGTATATATATTTGGGCTATCGTCGCTGCATTATGCCTGCGTGGGAGCGTGGGGTCCTGAGTTCAAAGTTTTATTGGGTTTTTCCATTAGGATTTCTCAGTAACGGCCCGAAGTTTGCGGTGTAATACCCCCGTGGCTTGAAAAGCAAGTTAAGCAGTCTTCCGTGGTGTCGGATTGCCGTCCCATCGGACTATGAGAGTGAGGAAAGAGTTGAAACTTTGACCTTAAATATCTCCGTAACCAGAATGTTTCCAGGTATGGTCCAGTACAAAAAAAAAATCACAATGACGGTGAGAACAAATAAATTCCAAGATAATGACACGGGTTTATTTAAGCACTGTCAAATTGTACAGGTCTTTGACAAGGTACGTTTACGGGTTATAAGTGAGAATTACCATATCATAAGTAATATTCGTAAATTGAACTCTGCGATGAATTAAAAAAATAATAAAAGAATCCTATGTATATTACATTATAATTTAGTAATTAATATGTAGTGGCACCGGTTTGCCGTGTCTGGCCATACCGCTGTTAAACCCGCGATGGTTTGTGTGGTATGTTTAAATTATAAACAAATGTATGTAAACTTTTTTTACGAATAATAAAAAAAAAAAAAAAAAAAAAATAATAATAATAAAATTAAAATAAACTACGGTCTCTCAGTTTCGTTATAAAAAGCGTCTTTTTGCACCCGTTATTTCGTACGGCCGATAATCGTATTCGAAGTGGTACTATTGACGTACGGTTGGCCGTAGGTATACCTATACTACCTATGATTCAAACGTCACCCGGAAATTAACGTAAATTATTGTAATGGCAGTATATAAGACTACCATAAATTCATTTTACGATGTTAGGTACCTACCTAAATTATAAGAGGTGTAAGTCTTTCTATGGCGGAGGAGCTCGTGGCTACGTAATAACAGCCGCACGGGTCAATCCATCAGGTTAAGGTACGCTTGCCGGGGTTGGTCCGTGGATGGGTGACCATCGTTACATACCGAGACTCCTCCGTGCCTCGGAAAGCACGTTAAGCCGTTGGTCCCGGCTGTCATTTGTGGATCTTTGACAGTCGTTACGGGTCATCAGCAGCCCTAAAGTCTGACAACCAGTCTAACCAAGGGCGATCGTAGTACCCAGTTAGTCAGTAGTTGTGGAGGTCAGATAGGCAGTCGCTCCATGTAAAATACTGGTATTCAGCTGCATCAGGTTAGACTGGAATACCAATATAGTTGGGAAAAGGCTAGGCAGATGATGAAGTCTTTCTCTGGTGGACGGACTGCACATATCCGAGCCAAATTCAACCTTATTTTGCGTGAATCACAAATTAAGCCTGAAATTAGTAATAATTTTATAGTATTTTATTTTGTCTATGGACATAGGTGAATTTCAGCGGGGTCAAAATCAATCAATCTGCCTAGCCTTTTCCCAACTATTTTGGGGTCGGCTTCCAGCCTTACCGGATGACCCCAACATAGTGGCTTAGCAGAATGAGAATACATCGGTAAATTTCATTGCGTCAGGTGAGCTTATCTTACCTAATCTACGTATGACACACGGACAATATCCCATGGAATTAATCATTTTGTAAGTTTTAAAGGAAAAGTTTGGTAAAGAACTAACAAAACATATTATTTAATAATATATTATATTACGTATGGTAGGTATATTTCATAATAATTATATGAACAGTGAAGCCTCGTGCAAACTGGCGCGATATCACGGGCGCGACAGGCAACGCAACCCTTGTCGCGCCCGCGATATCGCGCCTGTTTGAAGTAGACTTAAATCATTTAATCTCACAAATTTTTGAATTGATAGTTTTATTTTTGATAGCGCGATTCTTTTCAATTTACTCAATTCCAACCTTCGGACCCAGGGGTAAGTAATAATTGGTGGCTAATTAATAACAGCCGCACGGGTCGATCAGGTTAAGCTACGCTTGCCGGGGTGGGTCCGTGGATGGGTGACCAACTTAACATACCAAGACTGCTCCGTGTCTCGGACAGCACGTTATGCCGTTGGTCCCGGCTGTCATTCGAGGATCTTTGACAGTCGTTACGGGTCGTTAGAAGCCCGAAATTCTGACAACCAGTCTTACCAAGGGGTGTCGTATTACTCAGTTTCTGGGTTGTGGAGGTCAGATAGGCAGTCGCTCCATGCAAAATACTGGCATTCAGCTGCATCCGGTTAGACTGGAAGCCGGCCCCAACAATGTTGGGAAAAGGCTAGGCAGATTGATTGGACCCAAGTGCGGCAGGAATCCGCTGGATGTGGGAAGTACAGAACCAATCGAAGCAGCGGTGCCTACGGAGGCCTATGTCCAGCAGTGGACGTTTTTCGAAAACGCTATGCCAAACAATATTATGCCTTAAAATGTTATGCCAAGAAAGGGATTCCCCTCTGTTTCTCCCTGGGTCTCTACCCAGGGAGAAACAGAGGGGAATCCCGAGGGGAGTGCCTCTGCACTAGAGCCAATATATTTTACGATTTAATCTATTACACTAACATGTTGTTTTTTTTTTCATAAATTAATTTAAAAATAAAAATAAGTCATCCTTTTACTAGTGATGTGGTGCAAAACATTTATTTTTTTGCTTTATTTTTTTCCAGATTAGGGGTTGGTTCCAAGGGTGCATGGCCCTTATATCGCATCATGCTTCATCGGCATGATAGTGACTTCCAATGTCGTCAACACTCTCAAACGTATGAGTGTGGTTGGCGCGATGGATTGCCGGCATTTTCCCTATAAATACCACAGGAATATAAAGGCGCACAGCGATCAATGCAAACCATTATTCGAGGTAAAATTGACTGAAACTAACGTTATGAGCAATTTCATTTATTAATTTTTTTAATAAATTCTGTGGAGATTTTAAACTCATCTATGATTCGTTTATTATTGCTGTTATCATGTGCTGTAGCCGTTTCGGCTTTTAAACTGACGAACGGTAAGTTTTTTTTAAATTAAAACTTTTTTTTACTACTAGCTTCGATTGATGCAAAATTTTAAATTAATTATATCTTCTGATATTTTTCCTAAAATTAATAATAGTTTTTTTAACAGTGTTTTTTTTTTTTCTTTCCCAACCTTATTTAGCCCAATC
The DNA here is from genome assembly GCA_948473465.1 of Lithophane ornitopus. Taxonomy (NCBI): domain Eukaryota; kingdom Metazoa; phylum Arthropoda; class Insecta; order Lepidoptera; family Noctuidae; genus Lithophane; species Lithophane ornitopus. Next base: position 10,952,184 of record OX419637.1, on the reverse strand, counting down.
ACAAATAGGATTACCCATTATGAAGTGCATCTTTTACACAATTTTGTGCTTAATTTTCGTATGATTTATTGATATTCTATTATTAATTCCCAGGTCCTATTTGTGGCGTAGAAGCAAGTTCCAACCTCATCCATCACAACCCTTGGCTGGTGTACATAGAATATTGGCGCGGAAACCACAGGACCGACATCAGGTGTGCTGCTACCCTCGTAGACAACAGGCATCTCATCACGGCTGCCCATTGCATCAGGACACCTAAGTTTACCAGGTAATTATTTACGTCTCATTTCTCATTAGTTGCTAAGTTCCGAATTTGAAAGAGAAATTGGAATTTCTTATTGTTTTTGGTTAGTCGAGTCGATCTCTTCTATCTATGAGGGGCAATCCCCGTAATTTTTAAGAACGTTCTAATTCTAACCTCATTCGCAATCTGTCAAAAATACAATAAATTTTTGACAAGATTGACAGATTGCGAGTTGAATTCGATCGTTTTGTATGTACGAGAATTGCCCCCTAGGGAAAAAGTGAAGATTATGAAAGCTGAAAAAATAATTACCTAATTGTGCGATAAATTGATATCAAGCGGTACATTGGCGACACTTTGCACAATAGTTTTCGATTAGTACAGTGGAAGTTATTTTAGTTAATCTGGTAATAATGTACTAAAAATATAAACGTTGGATTACTTAAGTTCATTCTCTTTAAAATGGATAAATAATGGAGGAAGTTCAACTGATAAAAAAATCGAAACTGAAATTAATTCTTTATTCAGATTTCATTATTTTGAATGTGCTTTCATTAAATTTCATCATGTGTTCTTAGTGCGGACAGTTCTTTAACCTAATGTTAATAAACCTATAATTCTTTGAATCGTCTTCAGAGCCAACGTCATCAATGTAACTGTATTATTAAAGTTACATCACTAGGAATTCCCTCATTATAAATATAACATCATTATTGAATCATGTAGTCAACTCTTATTCAATACCTTTTTATTTAATTTATTTATAAGCCATCATGCAAATTTGTCCGGAAACATCAAGAGTTTTATTCAAAGCGTGAAGACATCCAAGCACGCTACCTACTCAGACACAGATCTAGGCTAAACATACCAAGTTCTCGGTTAAAAATGCACTCTACAAGTCCTTATGTAATGTCCATTAAAGTATATAATAAACTACCTGCACTAATAAAAAAAGAAGAGAAAATTAACATATTTTTAAAAAAACTTAGACAATTTTTGCTAAATAAAACCTACTACTCAGTAAGCGAATATCTAAATGATAGACTTATAAAATCATAACTTAAGCGCTCGAGACTTAAAACTTAAAATTTTACTAGACTTATTACTTATACCTATTATTATTACAACACTAAATGACCCCACCTCACCTCATCTCACCTATTTATATTTTGCAAGCGATTAGTCTTATCTCAGAAAACACCTACATCTTTATTATTATAATTAGTAGTTTGATAAGTAATGTTAAATAATTAGCAAATGCTTCCTCTCTCCTAACTCACTTATTTTGCTGTGCCCGACAGGGTCCATATGATCTAATTATAAGTTTACCACCTAATACTTACATGTGGAATGCAATAAAGTATTGAGTATTGAGTATTGAGTATCTATGTTTTGGGAATTCCGTGTTACCATAGCATTGTTTTATTTACCTACCTAGTGATAAACATTTTACCGTTTTTTTTTTTTAAAGTTGTTTTCGTTATTTGTTGCTTTTTTAACTACTCATTTTCGGAATAATTTGAAGTAGGTATGAATGACTTTGATAACCATTAACATCGACAAAAAAAAAAAGATTTGGCGTGTCACTCCAACTCTTCTTTCCTTCTCGATCATCTCATTCTTTTGTTTCTTTTGTAGCTTATAAATCTTTTCTTTTTCTTTAAAATCTTCTTAACATTACTTTTCTTTTTTACAGATTAGTAGTACGTCTCGGAGAATACGACTTGGCCAGCAGAGAAGATTGCATCAGTGGTGTATGCGCTGATCCAATCGTCAGGTTAGAGGTTGAAGAGATCATCGTTCACCCTGACTATGATGGAAAGAGTCAAGATATTGCTGTTTTGAGGCTGGAGAAGGATGCTCCTTATACTGGTAAGATTTTTTTTCAACACCACTCTGTACGTCTGACGACGTCCGCTAGGGCCGATGCCTGCCGGGGGAAAGTCTCTGGCAACTGAAGGACCACGGGTGGGTTTTAGTCAGTAAGAGTCTGACACGCCCTCCCGCTCCGCCCAGAGTGGGAGAAGTTATTTGACAATTTCCCACCAAAAAAAAAAAAATAGTTTGCTAAAGACCATCTTTTAGATGAAACTGGTCCTTTGATCCTAAAAAAGCAATTTATTTTACTTCTGATTTAAAAAAAACAGATTGTTTTTATGTCTTTTTTTTCCACAGATTTCATCCGTCCAATTTGCCTGCCATTTGGGGAACTACAACGCGACACCGTTTTCGCGGCTACGGGTTGGGGTGAAATTCCCTTGAAAGGGTACTACAGCAGTACTAAGAAAATCATCCCTCTTCCGTTGTGGGGAAAAGCTGAGTGCGAGGCGGCGTACAAAAACTTCAAAGTTCCCGATAATGCAATCTGTGCTGGGGGTGAAGAGGGCATTGATACCTGTAGGGGTGATTCCGGAGGTCCTTTAGTGTGGGTCAAAAGCAGGGCCGAGTTGTGGGGGGTTACTAGTGCGGGGAACAGCCGCTGTGGGAGCAAGAACTCCCCCGGACTTTATACCAATGTTGCTGATCATCTGCCATGGGTTGAAGATGTTCTTTCCGGGAACTATGAGAAGCCTGAGTACGATGAGTTTGATGAAATTTAAACTAGGTTTTTCCGACGGCTTCATCCGCGTGGCTGTCGGAAAATATCCCACAAGAACGGTACTACTAAACTATCTGTGTGTCAAATTTCATCCAAATCCGTTCAGCCATTTTTGTGCCAGTCATACATCCAGACAAACAGACAAACGTACAAAAATTCAAAAAACTAGGTATATTTTCGGCATCAGACTCGTTCCCACACCTCGTAGCAAAAAAAATTAATGCACAGTTCTGACTTCGTTACTTTTTTATTATATGTATATATATATGTGATTATTTTTTATGTAAGTATTAAAAATATACAAAGTTTGAAAAAAAAAACATACATTTATGAGAGTTAAAAAAAAACCTTAAGAAAACAAAAAGTGATAAAACCAAAAAGACGTATGTAAATATTATAAAAAAAACGATAAAGTTATAAAAAAAACGATTTAAATACCTAGATGTAAGGAGGAAAACTCAGATAATTATTCTTGTCAGTTTGGGGTAAAATTCCTTAAAATCATGTATACAAATTTTTACCTTATACCTCGAATGTGTCAATATAATATGTGTGATTTATAATTATGTAAGTGTAGCTTGAAAATGTTCCTATTTTTAGCTCACTGTGTGAGCTTTGTAAATGTGCCAAAACAAAAGAAAAAATATGTTCCTATAGTTATAATATATCCTTCTTACTGTTATAACAATAATAAGTTATATAGTGAAAAGAAAAGGATAAATAAATAAAAAATGTGTTTTTAATACATTTTTTTATCGTAATTTCTGTTTTTCTTTTCTTCATTGACCTGTAGTAGATAACCCGTTTCGAGAAAATCATTCACTCCCTTCTCTTTCACATCATTCCTCACAATCCATCCATCTTTTCTGTATAATAAGCTGAACAAAACCTTGAACCTAAATCACGACCCGTGAGACAAAAAAAAAACAACCGACTTCCAAAAAAACACTAAAAACGTGAAAAATAACTTTAATTTCGGAAGCCGGTGTCTTTGCTTTTCAATTTTCGTTTTTTGCCACCGACTTCAGAAATTAAAGTAATTTTTCACGTTTTTAGTGTTTTTTTGGAAGTCGGTTGGTTTTTTTTTTTTGTAAAAAGTTTTTATTTTTCACTTTTTAGTTGTGGTACCTACCCTACACAAATTCGAATACACTACCTGCTATGTAAATAACAGTGACGGATTCAAACAATATATCGTCTACATACATAGTAGTGGGAAAAATACGTAATTATTGAAGCTAACTCAAAAAGTACGCAAGCAAAATTATTCAAATGTATGTGGGACCACCTCTGAAGCATGACCTACCAAACAAAAAAAGAATCATCAAAATCGATTCATAATTGGCGGAGTAATCGCGTAAAATACACACAAAAAAAAAACATACAGACGAATTGAGAACCTCCTCCTTTTTGAAGAAGTCGGTTAAAAAAGAAGGTAAAGATCTGGCTACTGACACGGGACTACAACGCAACGGAAAACTTACTGCTATCAACCTAAATATACAAGAACACAAATCGTTGGTATTAACGCACACATATACACACGCACACATACACACATACACACACTCACTCGCATACCTGTACTATTTTATTTAATTTTGTTTTAGTGTAATTTGTTCTAATTTTATTTTATTTCAATGATAATATTATTATTTGTTCTAAATTTTTAACCTATTTTTTAAAAACCATATTTATAATAATCTGTTTTTAGTATTTCATTTTATTTAACTCCAATAACATTTTTTCGTATTCTATTTTAAATCTTAATTTTAAGTAACATCATTTATTTAATAGCTAATTGTAACCTGAATGGAAGAAGTCACTGGCTCCTGAAATACAGGTACTCTAACCTAGCTCTGGAGCCAGGGTCTCAAATTTTTGTAACCTGTGTTCATGGCAATAAAAATTATTATTATTATCTTTTTTTTGGCGTACCTCTCCATCCATCAACATTTATGTAGGTAGGTACATCACTCTTTTACTCACATTTCGTTTCCTCTTCACATGAATTCCTTTCAACTTTTTCTTTCTTCAACTTTCATCTTTCAACTTTCATCAAACGATTTCCTTTCAACTTTTCAATCACTGGCGCGTACTTCAAAACTTAACTTTATAGGTACTAGGTAGGTACTCATTTCTTACTTTATCCATTTTCATTGAGAACATTAAAAAATGATCATTAACTAAATCGAATCCAAAAATGGGCTATTATGCTGCAAACTGAAAACGTTCAAAGAAAAATATAACTTGCATTTGATCTGTTGATACTTAAGTACCCTTAAATTAATTGATAACACTGATATTAGACCCGCTTGCACCACTAATCACTAAAAGTACGTTTAGTGCTAAACGAATTTAAAACATCGTTCTGTTTCTGTCAAACGTTTGTAGACGAAAGAGACAGAACGATTTTTCAAATATTTTTTGGCGCTAAACGCATTTCGTGGTTTGTGGTGTAAACTGCCGATGTATTCAGTAAAGAAATCACCTTTAAAACTTGAAAATTACAATGTGAAGTGCCCTTGAAGTAAGCTGTCATTCCACCTAATGCTAGGGATTTACACTATTGACAGCTCACTTCACTTAAGTTTTCACGGTGAGATTTTTACAAAATAGACCGGCAGGCCTTAGGCTCAAGTTTCTCGGACGAAAATTATCGCAAAATTAATGTGACAAATTGTTTAGCGCCCGTAAACTGCTACGATCGGTTAAATGATTTATCAACAGCCATGTACAAACTGGCTATTAATGACATTCAGTCAGTCAATTTAGTTGAAGCATTTTGTGTTTTTGGGGCTTGGCAAATTGATTGAGTGAAGTCAATTTTTTTCAGGAAAATTCTCCGATTATGAGTGGAAGACATATTTTTCGGAATCCCGGAGGATTAATAGAGGTTGTTTAAAAATACAATCAATAAAGGATAATAATAAAATACAACACTATTTATCTAACATTTATTCGTTAGTTAAAAACATTTTGTTTAAGATGAATATTATAATCAGTCTTTTTGTAGATATATTTTTTAGCAGTCATCGCTACAATTTTATGTTATTCGACTTAAAATAGAGGCGGTTCGCTTAAAAAGTGACTAACAATGCGACCAGGCAAGATTTGCGAGCCTGCAATCCGTAGGACCATTTTTTTTTTTTTTTTTTTTCACGTCATTGTTGCTTTTTGAGTCTCGAAAGTGATGAGGAGAGAAATGAGGGCAGTGGTGGCCCAGTGGTAACAGCCGCGACTTACGAGTTATAGGTCGTGGGTTCAAACCCTGTCAGGCGCTTTACTTTTTTTAAATAATTTCATCGCCACTGCTCTCGAAACGGTGAAGGAAAACATCGTGAGGAAACCGGCATGTCGTAGAACCAAAAATTCGATGACATGTGACATCTACCAACCCGCACTGGGCCCGCGTGGTGGATTACGGCCCACTCCCTCTCAGAGAGGAGTCCTGTGTCACAGCAATGGGAACAGTATAGGCTGATTATGAGTCTCGAAAACGTGACCGAAATAAATTGATAAAATCATTACATAACAGACTAGAAAATATTCGATTTTAATAATAATAAAAAAAACTCTGTAATGGCCGATTTAAGTGATTTTTTTTTGCCATTGAGTAATGCCTGATGGAAAATCCCAATAAACCTTTGCTACCTACCCTAATTCTAAAGGCTGTGGTCTACCAAACAAATATATTCCAACCAGCTGTTGCCCGCGACCTAGTCTGCGATCCAGAAAAAGTAGCCTATGTCCTTATACAGGTCTTGGTCTACCCATGTGGCAAATTTCATCCAAATCCGTTCAGCCGTTTTTGCGTGAAAGCGTAACAAACAAGCAAAGTCACTTTCGCATTTATAATATTAGTTAGGATAGTACGTGCATGTGAGAACGAAATGTCATTAATGACGGTCGTTTTCCATTTTATCAAAAGTAGGAATCGTAGACATTTACCGGTTAATGTACGTCATTGGCCGCGGTCGGGTGCAGTCACTTCTTAGGCGAACTCATAAATAGTAAAGTACATCACTAGATACGGCGTTAATATGACTATATTGACAATTATTTACAATGTTTTTTAGCTTGGGTTTTATTAAAGATGAGTGAAACGCGATTGTTTGTAAAATGGCTAGAGGTTATCGATATATGTATCAAGATAACATCATCATCGTCATCGGTCATAAATAGCTTATACCCAACAATGGAACATTATTTTAAATGGAGCGCAATTACCTATACTCCATTTGAAATAAGATTGGACATTTAAATATACTTTTTTTTAGAGTCCGTTCAACCGATTTTGACTTCTATTGCGTTGGTAACATGATTAATGGCAGCTGCAGTAGTAGACAGTTGGTATTGTGTAACCTTTTTGCCTGAAGTCAATATCGGTTGAACCGGCTGTAAAAAGGTTTGTTTAATGTCTAATCTTATTTCAAATGGAGTATAAGTAAGTAGGTACCAGATAAATAAAATAATAAGGTCAATGGGGGGTAATTAAGGAGTTTGTCATTTTTCTCCTGAGCTTAATTCGGGTATGCTCGATTATTTGCGAATTCCTCAAGAACTCTTATTTATAATGTTGTCATAATGCGATGTCTCAGACAGGTGGGCAGTCAATTTACTTCATGTCTTTGGCAGAATAGTCGACATTGGCTTTGATTGCGATTACAAAAAAAATAGAATAAAATACTTTATGTCTTTGAGACTTATGTTTACTTCACTTTTAAAAAAACCCAATCTTTATAAGCACAGCACCGCTTACCGCTTCAAAGCGCGTTATTTTTTCAAATATTTTCGTTTTGAAGCGATAAAAGGCTTTACAGACAAAATCCACCAGACATTGAACTATACAAAACAGTTTTAATATTATGTACATTACCCAAAGTTATACGTTAAGCAAAGTGGCTCGTTGTAAATACTAAGTATTCGTTTCAATATCAATTTAGCTTATTATTGATATTAGCTGGCAAATGGGGATAACAAATTAATCTAGTGAATTTTGTGTAAAAAAATTTTTTTTATATTCCAAGGCTCTATTTTTAACAATACAAAAATTATCTTATACAATATTTTTGTCTTACTTAGTTTCGATTTTGACATATTTAGGTATTATCTATTTCTTGGCTAGATTTAATTCCAAGAACCATATCGGAATACTTATAATAGTATTTTAACAAATAAATAATAATACCTTTTAAATATATAAAGGGATACAACAAATTCATAACAATCTACATTATATAAAATAAATAGTTGAGAATATAACAAAATACAACAGGGATTAAATTTAATTATAATTTTATAAATACCTACTTTTAAGACGCTTTTTGGTATTTTCCAAGTGATTGAACTCCGCTTTGCGGACGTTCTTGAACTCTGACCAAGACGCGAATCCCGCGTGCTATTAAGGGTGAAAGTTTGTGTCAACTAACGGGTCTTAAAGTCGGCGCGATTAATCGCATGACTTCAGTCATTAAAACAATTGACGCGCGCAGTCGCGTTTTTTCGCACATTTTTGGCTGGGTCAACTGGACCCCGCTTGGAGTAAGTTCTCTTTATTTTGACTGGGTTACTGGGTTCCATTTAGTGGAACTCCATAATTTTACTGGGGTGACTAAGTCTCGTTCAGTAAAACTCTTTATTTGAACTTAAACGTAGACTGAACTCCGCTTGGCGGCACTTCTTATTTTACTGGCCTTTTTGACAAGATTTTAAGCTTCAACACATTAAAGAGTTTCGTTAGTTTTAATCCTAAAACTACCAAAATTAAAATATCGTATCTAAACAACGCATTGGAAAATACTTACATAGGTATGTAATATTTTTGGCACATCCTATTATTTATCCTGTTTTGTAAATGACTTATGACGTAAAATGATGAAAGTATGACGTAGTAAACGTCTTTTCCCGTACCTAATGGCACTTCTGTAAACACAATATGAATTTTTGATGAAAGGGATGACTCGGTATTTAGTCATCGGGTAATAAATAGAACATTTTTTTTAGTAAAAGTTTTTTTTAAATTAAGTAATAAAAACTAAAACTCAACTACGACTAAAAAGGTATAAACAAGACACCACCGACAGACAAATTAAAAATCCGGAGTCACACGTGTTACCATAAATCGAACAGATTACGTGTGACTCCGGATTTTTAATTTGTCTATCTGTGGTGTCTTGTTTATACCTTTTTAGTCGTAGTTGGGTTTTAGTTTTTATTACTTAATTAAAAAAAAAAATGCGCGGTTATAATATATATATTTTTGAAATGTGCTCATTAAACCCTTTCATTTGATACCTAACATGGTACGATTAAACAATATTTTTTTTCAAATTCCTGACTTTATGTCCTCTAGAGGGCGCCATTTTTAATTTAATGTGACTTCACATGGCCTATAACCAGCGGACGATCAATAGGCTTCCAACGATACCTCACTTGTCAAATTGTGATGAGTGGTTTAGAAGATATGAGGGAACAGATGAACATACATACATACATATATACATACATACATACATACCGGTCAAACGCATAACCCGCCTTTTTGCTTCGCCGTAGTCGGGTAATAAAAACATTTCAACATCAACCAACTACAGGCTTAATAGATGTAATTTAATAGGAAGAAATTGACGAAAATAACATGACTGTTATTTTTTTTGGAAAACGACTGTTGATTTAGTAGTAATTACCCGACTACGGCGAAGAAAAAAGGAGGGTTATGATTTTGACCAGTATGTATGTATGTATGTTCATCTGTTCCCTCATATCTTCAAAACAACTCATCACAATTTGACAAATGAGGTATCGTTGGAAGCGTCTTGATCGTCCGCTGCTTATAGGCTATGTGACGTCACAAATAAAAAAAATGGCGCCCTCTAGAGGACATAAAGTCAGGAACTAAAAAAAAATATTGTTTAATCGTACCATGTTGGGTATAAATGAAAGGGCTTAATGAGCACATTTCAAAAATATATATACAACGTTAGTTTTTCTTTATGCTAAACCCGAAAAGGGGTCATTGTACTCATAATTTTGAACAACTTTTACTATGGAACCAACATTGAAATCGCGAAAATAAAATCAGCTATTCCATACATTTTGTCGATTTAAGTGAACACAAATGTAGGGAACAGCAGATTTTTTTTTACTAAACTAACGTTGTATAATAAAATATCCGGAGTCACACGTAATCTGTTCCATTTATGCCGTAACACGTGTAACTCCGGATTTTTAATTTGTCTGTCTGCGGTGTCTCGTTTATACCTTTTTAGTCGCAGTTGGGTTTTAGTTTTTATTACTTTTGATCGGGATTTACTGCGTTTTTTTTTTACCTTTTTTGACCATATCGTCTGTTTCATGTAAAGGTACGATCAGCGACAAAAGTTGATAAACATTGCTTTAACACAAATAATCTAAAATTCTAAATTGACACAAAATTATTTGATACGTTGTATTTCCGAATTTCATATATTAGCGAAGAGGTAATATTCTTTAAAAACTTTTGTTCCGATTTCAAATAAATATTAAACTACATACTTAAGATTTGAAGAAAAGATTAAAGTGTTCATCGACTTTTGTCACTGACAATAGGTACTTACAGATCCCTAAAATTTTATTGGAGGAAATCGTGAATCGTCATTGTTACAGACTTCCCTACGAAATGCTTGTTATTTCTAATGTATCTGTCTGATGAGTGATTCATTGAAAAATATGTTTCACAGTAGGGTTTACAATACGAAACAGTGTCGTGAAACAGTAGCTTGACTGTTCTGTTTCGGGGTAACTAACACTCGAATAACGGAAAAAATCGTTTAACACGCTGTCATATCTTATGTTAACTGCTCAGATTAGTTGGCTAAAATAATTGTTATTTTTTAACATTTTAAATGTATGTTTTTTTTTATTAAAAAAAGAAATGAAAAATACAGACTTAAACGCTGAATAGATTTGGTTTTTCTTTGGCAAAAAAGGAGTTTTTTTTTTTCAATTCTGTTTTGGCAGTGAGCGTCACGTTTGTTTACTTTCAAGTTGAGATATTTGACTATAGCATGCTTAAATGTTTTTTTGTCACTTATCCTTCAAGACGAATAAGTTTTAAAACGAAAGTTTTTCCTTGTCTGGCTATCTATGGTGTGGAGTTCTGCAGACTTCTGAAAAACAAAAACATTGATTAATGCTTTGGAATTTGAATAAAGAAAATACAATTTTTACTAAATAATACCTAACCTAACAAAATGAGTTGTTGATACATACTCAGCCTATAACGTTCCCACTGCTGGGACACAGGCCTCCTCTTTGTGAGAGGGAGTGGGCCGTAATCCACCACGCGGGCCCAGTGCGGGTTGGTAGATGTCACATGTGGTTTTAGGACATGCCGGTTTCCTCACGATGTTTTCCTTCACCGTTTTGAGAGCAGTGGTGATGAAATAATTTACACAAAGTAAAGCGCCTGTCTGGGTTCGAACCTACGACCTACAACTCGTAAGTAGCGGCCGTTACCACTGGGCCACCTCTGCTCTGAGTTGTTGATGAATTTTGTTAATTTTCAAAAGCTAGAAATATGTTTATATGGTCTAATTTAACATCATCATATCATATCGATATTGAAATTTTGTCTCTGCATTACCCTAAGATTGACTGGTAGAAAATTCTTCAGGCATTAAGTCCGACTTGTCTTTTTTTTTTTTTGCATAAATTTTAATTAATAAAATGACAGGTAGGTACTTACTTCTTGGAACACTTTTTAGCGTAGATTTTGATATGCTGTCACTATCTTCAGACTCTGAACACACTTGGAAACTTGTTTCTGGAAGAAGAAAATAGAATTTAGTCCGTCTTTCCTTCTTCTTTATCTCTGCTAGAATTGGTCATTAGACAGTATTTGTCTAATCTGTTTAAGTCTTCTGTTAGTAAGAATTTTCCTGCCCCGTTGGTCTCGTGGTCGCAAGCGCGACTGCTGAGTGTGGGGTCTTGGGTTCGATTACCGGGTCGGGCAGTGTTATTGGGTTTTTCAATTTGGAAATTCGTAGTAACAGCCCGGAGTTTGGAAGTTGGCGGTGTGATACCCCCGTGACTCGGTGCGCACGTTAAGCCGTTGGTCCTGCGCCTGATCTCTCTCCGGTCATGTCGGATTGCCGTCCCATCGGACTATGAGTGTGAGGGAAGAGAGAGTGCACCTGTGTCTGCGAACACAATTGTGCACTATAATATCTCCCGCGCCGAAGGCTAGTCTCCGTTGAGATTGGCCGCCGTGGACGAAAATACGGTCAGGAGGACTATTAGTAAGAATTTCATACCATGCTACCATGCTAATATTTAAGAACGTTGTGTATGCTATATAAATAAATTTTTGAAAAAGTATAAATTTTGGGACCGAAGACCAATTCTCGTACATACTTAAAAAACGTGTACATTTATCTTAAATCATGATCTGTCAAACTTGTCAAAAATGTTGGTAAAAGTGATTGTATTTTTGACAGATAGCGAATGAGATGCGAATGTTCTTAATGATTAGGTACGGGAATTGCCCCTGAGATCTACATTAAATAAAAAAGTTTCCTTATGCAGATGATTATTTTAAAAAACAGAAAATGGCGACAATAATAGTCACCCATTTTGTAACACTTTGATACTTTTGTAACACATTTCTTTATACTGTAATTAAGTCTTCCTAATGCGTTCTTTTTTTTTTTTAGGGCGGCAAATCTTCAAATGACTTCTCCCGCTCTGGGCGGAGCGGGAGGACGTGTCAGATTTTTACTGACTTAAACCCACCCGTGTTCCTTCAGTTGCCTGTTGCCAAGTCCGGGTATCGCTTTCGGACTTTCCCGCAACCCTGGCAGTCCTACTGCGTCCTGATGTTCGAATGTAATTTCTAATAAATTATTTGCTGACGTCATGACGCAGTGTCAGAAGTTAGAATTGTCACGACAAAATGGGGAATAGTATCTACTTAATGACACATAGTTGTAATATAACGGGTTGAAAAAGACACTTAACAAAGCTAAAAGTCACTTGTTATTCCCGTCATTATGATCATTTTTTTTTGTACTGGACCATACCTGGGAACCTTCTGGTTACGGAGATATTGAAGGTCAAAGTTCCAACTTTTTCAGACTTTTTTTAAAGAAAGCTAGTTTATAATATTATAACTTAATTTTAAATAACTCCACAAACCCTGAACCGTTGCATGCACCCATAAATAATATGTTTTGCGTGAGTTGCGTTGCGCACTACTGTAAGCAGCGGTTTTTCCCAGCAATTATTTTTGTGCAATGTTACTTAATTTGATGTACAGAATGAGTACTTGACGGCTATCTGATGGGTCTGTTTACAACCTGTATATTACCTGTGTCGTATCTATGTGATGGGTCTTTTTACACCCTGTATATTACCTGTGTCATATCTATGTAATGGGTTTTTTTACAACCTGTATATTACCTGTGTCGTATCTATGTGATGGGTCTTTTTACACCCTGTATACTACCTGTGTCGTATCTATCTGATGGGTCTGTTTACAACCTGTATATTACCTGTGTCGTATCTATGTGATGGGTCTTTTTACACCCTGTATATTACCTGTGTCATATCTATGTAATGGGTTTTTTTACAACCTGTATATTACCTGTGTCGTATCTATGTGATGGGTCTTTTTACACCCTGTATACTACCTGTGTCGTATCTATCTGATGGGTCTGTTTACAACCTGTATATTACCTGTGTCGTATCTATGTGATGGGTTTTTTTACATCCTGTATACTACCTGTGTCATATCTATGTGATGGATCTTTTTACACCCTGTATATTACCTGTATCGTATCTATGTAATGGGTCTTTTTACACCCTGTATATTACCTGGGTCGTATCTATGTGATTGGTCTTTTTACACCCTGTATGTTACCTGTGTCGTATCTATGTGATGGGTCTTTTTAAACCCTGTAATTACCTGTGTCGTATCTATGTTTCGCGTGTCGACTAGGCATGTCCTGGTTCTCCACATGGCCGAAAGTTCTGAACCCCACTGCGAACTGTGCGTAGGGACTTATCTCGTACAGCTCTGAAAGTTAATAATAAATTCAAACTCAAACTCAAAGTATTTATTTCAATTAAACCATTTACAGGCACTTTTGAATTGTCAAAGAGTCGGTCAGTTAGTCAGAGAGTTGAAGCTAGTTGCCCATTCCAAAACGTAGATCTCTATGGAGAAGAACGGGCAAGAAACTCCAAGGACACTCTTTTAAAAATGGATATAGATATTACAAAATTATAAATATTAAAACTGTATTGTTAGATAATGTAACTAAAACATTCTCATGGTATAGAATACTTATAATTTTCGGGTTCCGAATAGGCAGGCCGGAATGATGTTACCCCACATATTTTGCCCGATATGTATTTTGTCAGTCATGTTATAGGGTACTTTATACTTTACCTTACCGAGATAAGAGTTACCCTGCAATTATTTATTAATGTTTTTACGTGATTCAAAGATCGATGGGTCAGATTTTTGATGGATTCCGTTGTAAGTTTATTTATATTTATTTATCTTTACAGATCTTAGCTTAATTACATAGTGTGGCTATCATCTATCCTAACTTATATTAAAAATGCGAAACTGAGCTTGTTGTTCGTTTGTTACGCTTTAACGCTAAAACGGCTGAACGGATTTGAATGAAATTTGGCACAGGGGTAGAACATGACCTGAAATAGGACATAGGATACTTTTCATCCCGATATTCCCTTGGGATCGAGACTTACGCGGGTGATACCGCGGGGCGTAGCTAGTTATTAATAAATGTATGTATATCAAATATACACATGCTATTACATGGGACTTAAGGTGAAATGGTTCCAAAGCAGATGTTTTGACGCTATTCGACTTCACGCAAAATCAATGTTTCTCTCAAAAGAACAACGTATTTGCGTATTTTTTTTAATGATTACGAAAATTGAAGAGTGTCTTTAGTGAAGTATGAGCGCCAAAACACGATTGACAAAACTTTCCTCGATACAAAAAACCGTAAAGTTTCCTTAAATCTGCTTTTTTAAAGAGAAAAACCTATTCCATTCGATTGTTATCAAAGCAATTGTTATAAAATGTTGTCTACGTGTTCACTATTAAATACTTTAAAGGATTATGGACTTATCTTTCTATATAAACACACATATTTTTTTTAAATTAAATATTTGTAAACATAGTGCGCGAATTGCACGCGAGCGGGGTCATACCGCCCTCCCCTCGGCTCCCGTCTGTCCCACTTCTCCTTAAAAAATATAACTGGCGACATGTGGGTGTACTCAAGGTACACCTCTGCCCAACCCTTCGGGAAACTTAGGCGTGATATTGTGTATGTATGTATTACATCTAAGAGTAGAAATGTGTGCCTCACCTTACGGCTGGCCCAAAAAGGTCTAGAGGCCCTAGACAAAGTGACATACTATCAGCGATAACGATGATGGAAAAGGCAAAAATGCATAGGACTGACATAAGCTATCGAAAAGCTTATGTCAATCCTGTTGAAAGTCGCTGTAGAAATACGAAACGCTTTCGAAGCGATAGTCACTTGTCTATTCAGTAAAAATGCCAGAAAACTAGTGCCTGACGCTGGTTTCCAACTACAAACGAATTTTTAATCTTTGCCATAGAAATAATGGCTGCAGATTTATCTTCTTACATTCTAATTCCATTTTAATGACGTATGAAGTTATACGTACTCGCTATCAATGCAACTTAAATAGCTGGTTTAAAATTTATTTCTGGAACATAACTTGGTAATTAATTCGTAAATACGTCACATAATTGTTAATTAATTGTTGCTTCATGTTTTCCTTATTAAGAGCGATTTAAGGTTTATGTAAAGTATCCTGTAATAAAGGGGTGATAGACGTAAAGAGTAAGTACGCGTACTTATGGCTCGGCGAGCTTACTCGCCCGTCTGTCATCGCCGTGTGCCGCGAGCCAATTAGACAATGAAATTTTGAGCAAGCTTCACGTGTCACCGACGGCGAGCCGAGTAAGGTCGCGAATTTAAAGACAGCATACTTTAAGTACCTACGCACGTCTATCACCCACTTTACAGTACAGCATTCGACCCAATGCTTCATTCAGGTCCTAAAAAGGTGAAGGAAAATATTGTGAGGAAACTGACATGTAGATGCAACAACCGAAAATTCGAAGACATTTGACCCAAACTGTGTCCGCGTGGTGGATTATGGCCCACTCCCCCCCTTAAGGCCGTACCCTACCTCAGATTTTATACTACTGTATGGCGCGAGCGAGATAACGCGATCTGAGTGAGAGCGAGACGGAGTGGGGTGCTAGCGGCTCTCAAGCCTCTAAGAGTGTAGGTAATTGCTTTTTACGGTAAAAATAATGGTAATTAAACAAAAAAAAAAACATAAGACCTGCTTTATAGTTAGTTCCGTTAGTATGCAAACCATGATCTAATTTGAAGTATTTTTTGAATACGGTTTATAGTTCGGTTTAGAGGAACTTTGGATTTTTTTTCTATAGAGAAAATTTTGTGTAATCGTGTTTTCGCCACGCATAGGACCTACCACTCACTTTGCGTCCAGCGCTCGGTGTGGTAACACGTCGCGTTCTGGTTTGCAATTGGTCAATCGTCATCCTGAGGATGCCTCGTTGAGAGGTGAAACACGTGTCGATTTCTTACAGGGTTTTTTATGACTCTTGAAGAATAGTCAAGCGGAATAGGTTACTAAATATATCTACGTCTATTGTATTTTATAGGACCTACCATCAACGTTAACATATATTTATTTCAAAATTAATGCTGCAGTATTTTCAGCAAAACGGAGGATCATGCTAAGCAATTTGAGGTAGGGTGCGCCCTTAAAGAGTGGAGGCCTGTGTCCCAGCAGTGAACTGCGATAAGCTGAGTTGATTGAGACATACATTCTTCGAGTATATATTTTGGTATAACTATACTCCGCGTTTAATAATAAGAAGGCTTTACCCTAATCTAAACGAAACTTTACCCTAATCTAATTCTCCAAATATGCAACGAAGGAATGGTAAGTACAATTAGGGGAATTAATTGTTAGGCAAATTGGCACCCTACGTCTATTTACTGAGTTATAGCCATTTCATTTATCTGTCAAAGAATGACAGTTGTGTTTAAAATATACATTAAGTACCTCTTTACTAATAAACGTTGTATAGCGTCTGTATAGTTACACAATGCTTTGTCTTCTTCTTTCGAAAGTCAAATCACTAACGACTGAAAGAGAGAAATCGGTGTGTAACTATTCATCTGATATAATACGTATATTAGTAAGGAAGTTACCATTTAAGTTGGCAATCAATTTGCTTATCCATTCGTTTGCCTGATTTTGCACTTAGTAACAAAGTGATATAGCTTTACATGCAGTTTGTCACGTATTTTTTACGTAATAATTTATCAATAGAAATTAATTGGAATATTTAATCATTTTCCTTCAAGCAGTGACGTTCAATGTGGTTAGAACTGGACCAAAATTATAATCAATGAACGATTTGCACTAAACTAATTAAGAGCGATTTGTATGTGAAAACTAGCTGCTGCCCGCGGCTTCACCCGCGTAGGGGTATGAAAAATAGATTACGACCGAATACTTTTTAACCGACTTCAAAAAAAGGAGGTTCTCAATTCGACTTTATGTTTTTTTTTGTTTGTTTGCCACACGATTACTCCGCCAATTATGAATTGGTTTTGACGTTTCTTTTTTGTTTAATAGGCTTCAGAGGTGGTTCCATATAAATTTTTGTGGAGTTAGCTTCAATAATACATATTTTCCCCACTTAGCCTATATGGATGATGTTTTAAGTTCCTGTCACTGTTATTGATATTACAGGTAGTGGTATTCGAATGTGTTTGGGGTAGGTAGGTACCACAACTAAAAAGTTAAAAATAAAATCTTTTTACAAAACCAACGACACCGACGTCCGAAATTAAAGATATGTATGTATATGTGTATCTATTTTAGTATATTGTAGACTTATTATTTGCACCTACGACCGCCCCATTTTATGTCCAGGCAAATCACTGTCCATTCCAAGGTTGCCTGGAAGAGATCGCGGATAGCGATAAGGCCGCCCATTGTATATTTTGTTATTGTTTTTTTGTTATATATTTTTGTGGTGTACAATAAAGAATATATAAATAAATAAATAAAGTCACTTTTAGTATTATTTTTGGAAGTCAGTTGTTTTTTTTTTTTTTTGTAAAACGATCTTATATCTCGTTGGTACCTACGTTCCCGTGGGATGTTCAAGTAGGACGTTCTGCTAATAGGACCATTTGGTCATAGGACGATTTGCGAATAGGTCATTTTGCTAAAGTGTCGTTTTGCTAATAGGTAATTTTGCTAAAGTGTCGTTTTGATTATGGGTCGTTTTGCTAATAGGACCATTTGCTTTTAGGACGATTTGATACGGAGGATAATTTCCGGCCTCCAAACGGGCGAGGCCGCGGGCAAAAGCTAGTATAGAATACGGATAAAGGAGTATGAGCATACCGGCTAAATAAGTATCTTACCATGTTTACTGTTATTCCTCACATGTATAGGAGCGCTGTATATCCTGTTCTGCGCGTTCATGGCGTTATCTTTAACGTTAGCTAAGTTGGTGTGCGAGGTGTTTGCCGTCAGGTTGCCGCTCTCCGATTTGTTGTCCACCGTTATTGAGTCGCGGTATTCTGTTAGGTTGCCGGTCCTGGAAACATGGAAAATGACTTGGAGTGAAAAAATAACATGCGGGGCAGTTTTTGGGGACTACCGATAGAAGTGAAAACTAAGTAACATTCATTCACTTCTTCAAGTGTGACGATGACGCGAGTTCCATGATTTTTGTTCACCCAAAAAGTGCTCAATGCGCCTAAAGAAGTTTTCACTTAACATTCAGTCACTTCTTCAAGTGTGACGATGACGCGAGTTCCATGATTTTTGTTCACCCAAAAAGTACTCAACGCGCCTAAAGAAGTTTTCACTTAATATTCATTCATTTCTTCAAGCGTGACGATGACGCCAGTTCCATGATTTTTGTTCACCCAAAAACATTAATTCATTTCTGCAAGCGTAACGATGACGCGAGTTCCATGATTTTTGTTCACCCAAAAAGTGCTCAACGCTCCTAAAGAAGTTTTCACTTCAAAAATACAAGGTATGGAAAGGGATTTATCGTTTTTGATGTTGCTCATTACAGGTAAAGATGGCTAATGCCTGCTGTTGGATTTTCAGCATTCGGCGCTACGCTGAAAGTTGAAAATCCAACAGTACGTTTTTCTTTAAGCATCATTTAGGAATCGCCAAATGTTAGTAAAAATTGGCATGAGAGAAAAACTGGTCCTCTGATACGCTTTACTTTTCGCCTCAAAAACAAAAATATATTTTACTTTACCTCTGTCTCTTCACAAGTATGTAGATACAGCTGAGCAAGCAAATCGTTAGCAGTATTGAACTGCAGATTATCACCATCATGTTCAAGTCGAAGAGCTCGGATGGAGGTCCCACTTCACCTGGAGGAAGTAGATAAGCATGATAATAAGCAATGATAGCCTAGTGGTGTATCAGACTGCCATGTCATAGGTATTGACTTCGAACCCAAGCCACGCACCTCTGATTTTTCAGATTCAAGTGCGTATTGTCTAATTATCACTTGCTTAAAAAACGGTAAAGGAAGACAACTTGAGGAAATCGGCATGCCTGAGAGATATTTCTCGACGGCATGTGAAGCCAAGTCAGAGGCCCATGGGCGACATAAAAAACTCTGACACCAGGTTAGTCATTAACCTGGGCGAAAGAGATAGAAGTACTGTAGAGCTTCTTATAGACTTTTTTGTTGGGAGGAACTAACTTTACCTACTTTTCATCGGCAAAGATCGACACTTTTTAAACTTCATCTCTAACATACAATACGTATTCTAATCCCATCTGGCTTTTATTAGTATAGCCCGTAGCTCGGAGACTGGGCCTCCGACTTGGCTTCACATGCCGTCGAGAAATATATCTCAGGCGGTTTCCTCACGATGTTTGCCTTCACCATGTTTGAAGAAAATCATTATACAATACGCATATGAATTCGAAAAGTCAGAGGTGCCTGGCTTAGGTTCGAACTCGAGACCTTTGATTTGGCAGTCCGACGGACACACTAAAGGCTTTCACTGCTGCCAAACTGTCTACTGGTAAGCGCTAACATAAATGTGTTTAATTCACCTTCCCATTGGTCTCAAAAGGTAGAAAAACCGGTCAAGTGTGAGTCGGACTCGCGCACGAAGGGTTCCCTACCGTTATCTATAAAAACGGTAAAAAATCATGTCTTTTGTATGGGAGCCCCCCTAAAATATTTGTTTTATTTTAATTTAATTATTAATTTTTAAAGTGAATATAATTATAACTGAATATTCTGTGAATATTTCAAGCGTCTACCTGTTGCCGTTATCAATATCGAGCAAAAACGAGCAAAAAAATCACGTTTGTTGTATGGGAGCCCCCTTAAATATTTATTTTATTCTATGGTTTTGTATTTTTTGTTATAGCGGCAAAAGAAATACATCATCTGTGAAAATTTCAACTGTCTTACTATCACGGTTCATGAGATACAGCCTTGTGATAGACAGACGGACGGAAAGTGGAGTCTTAGTAATAGGCTCCCGCTCCCCTTTACCCTTTGGGCCCTAAAAAAGAAGCAAGTAAATCTATGAACTTACTGCCATCTTCATTCTTAGTAGCATAGCTGTAGGTGGTGGTGACACTGCCAGCCTCATTGGCAGCTGTCACTCGCAGCTGGTACCACGTGCCGGGGGAGAGCTCGGAGATTGCGTACGTCGGGATCTTGGTCTGGTAGAGGGATGGAAGGCTCCAGGACGGGAGCTCTGAGTATGGCTGTGAGAGACGAAGGGCCAAAAGTTATTTGAAGTTATGATATGTGGGGAGAATGGTCAGGTAGTATATTCCTTGCTTTATCATTCTCTGCACATCTTGTCGCAGTCACCAGCTTTTGTGTACTACTAACACTAGTGATAAGGTATATTTACTAACAAATTGGACCATATTTCTGCCCAAACTTTTAATCCTACTAATATTATAAATGTGAAAGTTTGTGTGTTTGGATGTTTGTTACTCAATCACGCAAAAACGGCTGAATGGATTTGGATGAAATTTGGCAAACAGATAGTTTATAACCTGGATTAACACATAGGATACTTTTTATCCCGATATTCCCACGGGATCGAGACCTACGCGGGTGAAATCGCGGGGCGCAGCTAGTAAATAAATAAAAAATGATACTTGCTCTTACTGCTGAGCTTGTCCCGGTTTTGATTCCCAGGTCGGGCAAAGAGGTATTGGGTTTTCCATGTGGAATTTCTCAGAGCAACCCGGAGTCTGGATTCGTGCCCGGTTGAAGGCAATAGGCTCGCCCTCTATTACATGGGACTTAAACAAAACTGGCAAAATGTGAATGTACTAAAAGGTACATCTCTGCCTAACCCTTCGAGGAATACAGGCGTGATGTTATGTTATGTAAAATAAATATAACACAACTTTGAAAAATGAATTCGTTCATAAAATGTACATCATCCAAATCAATCAATCTGCCTAGCCTTTTCCCAACAATGTTGGGGTCGACTTCCAGGCGAACCGGATGCAGCTGAATACCAGTACTTTACATGGAGCGACTGCTTATCTGACCTCCACAACCCAGTAACTGGGTAATACGATACCCCTTGGTTAGACTGGTTGTCAGATTTTCGGGCTTCTGACGACCCGTAAAGACTGTCAAAGATCCATAAATGACAGCCGGGACCAACGGCTTAACGTGCTTCCCGAGGACGGAGGAGTCTCGATATGTGAAAATGGTCACCCATTCACGGACCAACCCCGGCAAGCGTAGTTTAACCTGATAGATTTACCCGAGCGGCTGTTATAACTTAGCCACGAGCTCCTCAAAATGTACATCATCTAACGGCTCTTACTAAACCAGCCATACAGTCTTACCATATTATTATGAGCTCTGATCCACGCCCGGGCCCCAAGCTGCTTGTAGTCCACGTCCAGCACTGTGAGCGCACACCCGCCGTGGTCCCAGCCGGCCAGTTGTACGTACATGTGGGACGCGTTGCTCCACAGCCACTCATTTGTGCTCGGTGGTATTGGTACTGAAAAGATTTATAAAATAAAAACAAGATATGGTTGACGTGAGAGCAAAAAAACACTATTAGGGCCACAGGCGGCACGCCACGGCAAGGGATTTTAATGCGACTTAGGGCTGATTTCATCAAAGTCAGATATCTTTTATCCGTGGAATAAAATTGTCGTCTGACAGTTTTCGTATGGAAAACTGTCAAAAATTCAGAATATATTCGCAGGATAAGACTTATAGGAATATAACTTAATTGTTTGACAATAAAATTAAAATTTCGCCCCAGCAACAATGATTGCAAAGAAAATAGTGGGCATAAAAAAGCATTATCACGTTTACCGCTAAACGTATTTAGAGGCTGTGAGGATGACGCAGACAGAACGATGTGTTAACTATGTTTAGCGCTAAACGCATTTAGTGAGCCTAAATGTTGTTTAAGGTTGATGCGCTAGGGTGGCCCGCGAAATTCAATTTTTTTTACGTTTTTTGCAATTTGCAAGTCAGTATCAGGTTGTATGTTGATCTAAATATTATTAGCGGCCGTAACAAATATGGATTTACAGAATTATAAACATTAGAATCAGCAATACAACTCTCTAAGTTCATGTAAGTGTATTGACTGACGATTTCATGAAATTTTCATTCAATACACTTACATGAACTTCGCGGGCTACCCTAGCGCATCCACCTTAAATGGAACATACATGGGTCATGCCAAAAGAAGTTAGATATTCTTTACTCATTTGTTTGACACTGGCAAGTTATTCACTATCTTACAGGCTGGTTATTTATTGACATATTTGAAACAGTTTGTCCTCGAACAGTAATCTTAGCTTGGTGTGACAAGCGACCGCAGTCAGGAATCTGGCACCTTCTCGGGCACCACGAAAATGGGGTGCCCCACACGTCACTTGAATTTTTTTACTAAAAAAACGTGTCTATCCTTCCTCACCCACCATATTACTCTGACCTAGTGCCTTATGATTTTTATCTGTTTCCAAGAAACAAAGAAAAATTAAAGGGGAAAAGGTTTGGAAGCTAAGAATGCACCGACTGCCTATAATTTCGAGATTGCTAAGGTATCTACAGAAGAGTGGTCAGAGGTATTTTCCAATTGGTTCAGATGTATGGAAAAGTGTATACGTGCTCAGAGTGAATCCTTCGAAAATTTTGATACATGTAATAAAGAAAAAAAAAAAATGTGTATCTAATTTCTATTGGCATGACCCTCGTACCTACGTATTAAAATGTTCATAAGAAAATACTTTGTCAACAATTTTAATACTTTGCTAGCAGGTGTTGCCACTTTAGTGATTTTGTCACTAGATTTAGTGAATTTTAGGAGTTAGACAGTGATAATCTGAAAAAAAAAAAACACTAAAAAATTATTTGATGACTTTTAGTGATATTTATCGAATGTTGTATTTTGGATGCAGGGTACACTTTGCCAAATAAAAATTACCTGTTTCGGAACTTTAGACGTCTTTGTTTGGTTATGCTTGTGGATTCCCTAACTAATAAATCAAACCTAACACGTATGTAAAGTTTGTATGTGTGAGTGCTGCATACTAGTAGTAGCTAGTATTTAGTTAGTTGCTAGTACTTGCCAATTTTCGTTCGCGAAAGTAGGAGATATACTTATCGAAATCATTCAAGTCAATATCTAAAGTTTTTGTGTGGGTTTTTGTGTAGTATTTATTTCGCATTACGGCTGATGTAATTACTGCAATTGGAAGCTATTCTTAATACTCATTTAAATTAAAAAAAATCTGACAAAACTGGTGATCCATCTCAGCCGTCTACATCTCGATCATAATCGATCAAGAATAAGAAGAATTACCAACAGAAGTATTTGAAGTTGATTTTTAGTTTTGTCATGTTTATTTTAATTCATTGTATTCACAATTAATATTATTTTTGACTTACCTTGTGATTTAATTTTAAATTATTTAGTGAATTCTGGGGATTTTTTTAGTTAAAAAATTCGCTAATTCTGGTGAAATTTCAGACCAAAACTAGTGAAAAAGTTTTCTGCAAGGTGGCAACACTATGCTAGCTATAACAGTACAGACGGCGACGTGAAGCGACACGACGTGACGCTGCGCACACTTTTTAACAATTATCGAACGTATTGTTTTCACGAAAAGTTATAATTTCAGTGCGAGGGTTGACACATGTCTCGGTGTGAACTGACCCTTAAAGTAAAAAAAAATAGAGGAGAGAAATTGGTATCTTACCTCCACCCAAAGTACTGACATCCAAGTAAGCAGGCTGTGAGGTCCCAACTTTGTTAGTGGCAGTGATCCTCAGAGAGTACTTAGTGCCACACTTCAGACCGGTCAAGGCATGTTTCTGGACGCCCGATAAGTTGGGCAACTTGTTGGTTGGCCATGCTTCTCTCCAGGGACTGTTGGCTTCTTTCCAGGTTAGGCTGTAACCTGTATACAAGCTTGATTAAAGCTCCATTTACATGATGCAAGTTTCTTGCTTCGACTTATGGTATGACACTGGCAATTAAATCACACCATGTAAATCGGGCTTTATAAAAAATAGTAATGTAGATATTGAAGTCTTATTTTTACGTCCTTCGACATAAATACGGTACAGTATAAAACTAATCAGAATATTTTTTTACGAACTCGGAGTTTACTCTTTAGGGGTATGAGGAATAGGGTGTAAGGTTCAGTCATCGTCCTTAGAAAAGGGAGGATTCTCCGACCAGATGGGTGTTGTGTCTGGCGGGCAACTGCCCAACGATGTTGGATTCTTGTATATCGGGTGTAAGGGACAGCCCTCCGTAAATTAACAGGGGGCGTTCAGCTCTTTATTTTGAATGCTATTCCACAAAGAAATCTCTCCTTTTTTATTTTTTATTTAAATGTAAAATTACATTCTCTGTAGGTAGCAGTTCATTTATGTAAATAAATCAGCTAAAATTAAAAAAAACAGCAATGGATGTTGAAAACTATAGCGGACGACGCGTGAAATTTTTTTGTTGTCATGATTGAACATTGATAAATAACGCGGCGCAAGCGCACCCCCCCCCCCGCCACGGGGAGTACGGCTATGTGAGTTGTGCCACGGTAACGATACATTGCGTGTGAGGTAATAAAACAAATCAGGTTTATTGGATTCCTATAACGTTCCTGAAATAATTTCATGTACCGGCCGTCTTAGTATGATTATACTGAATTCATCCCATCAGTTATACTATACGTCCATCGCGCGGTAAACTCTAATTGCGCGATGCAGGATTTAAGTGATGTAAGGATTTTTGTGTGACGTCAGGTCTTTGATGCGTAGTTCGCATGTGGCGATGTAGATACCGCCACAGTCCAGGCCAAAGAAGCACTACTTCAAACATAATAGTAATATTGACTAGACTGTATTCTTCTGCAGGTTGGTTCCAGGCTCTTATTCATAAACAAAATTAACTTACTAATCTTCTGAGTAGCACTTCTGTTGCTGACAGAGTAATAAGGCTGCTCCCACTCCACCAGTATCGAGTCTTTGTATGGCGTCGCTCGAAGTATCGGCGCTTCAGGCAGCGGTAGGACGACGACTGTGTAGTCGACCTGGTCCGACCCGTACAGGTTCTTGGCTAAGCAGGTGTAGTTGCCGCTTAGGGATTGGTCTATATCTGGAAATGGGAGAAGTTTTGAAATTAGAGGCTGAAAAGTCAATAGGCATTGGCTTAAAGGATTGTGAGTGATTTTTTATTGTATTTTTTTTTGTTGCAAAATTTGTATCCCTACGAGGTTTTATGTAAACTTAATGTGTCTATCATTGAAGACAAGTTGTGATTATTTGCATCGTTCATCTTATCGCATAATCATACTGTGATCCTTTCTGGCACACAATGCGAAGATGGAATTGTAGCAACAGGATAACACAGTACGTAAATTCAAACAACAACTCTCATCTCATATCGCTATTCACTCTCACTTCGAATTTTGAATCGGGTTCGAGTGCGAAGTGAGCGTCGAAGTGACGGGGGAATTACCTTACTGCATCATACTTTATCTGTCAAAATCTCACGGTCAATTTAGTTCAACTCGCTGACACGCTCGCAAGGGTAGCGCTAGTGATCAACCTAGTTTTTAGAATGCCAATCAAGAAACTCACAGCGGATTCAGATTCGAAGTTTAGAATGAGGTCTTACAGAATCACACCCCTGATCAGAAGAAGAATTTGAAACACATTATTTTTACGAGAAGTCCTCGGAATCTTATTCATTAGCTCATAAAGTCTGACCGCAGAGCAAAGGCCTTCTAAGCATATTTTTGCTTATCTTCTTGTACTGGAGCTCAGTTCACCCGTCCATCCCTCTCTTGACCAATCAAGATTTTGTTTAAACTTTTTAAATTTCAAAACAACTGTAGGTACTTACTGTTAATCAGCAAACTGTCATCATGGTTCCTCGTGAACCGTGGATGGTGAGTGATGATGTTATGTTTGTGATACCACACGGTGCGAGGTGGCGGCACTCCTACACACTGACACACGAGCAGGAGGGAACTGCCCACTCCTACTGATACTGTGCCTCCTAGAGATGCTACGCCGGCCACGACTGGAGGAAAAAAGGTTATGATAAGTGACATAGCATTGAAAAGACTTACTTACTAAGAATTAATGAACATAATTATACAGATACACCATCAATGAGAAGTCTGGCAACCAGTCTTACCAAGGGGAATCGTATTACCCAGTTACTGGGTTGTGAAGGTCATATAGGCATTCGCTCCATGTAAAATACTGGTATTCAGCTGCAACCGATTAGACTGGAAGCCGACCTCAACATAGTCCGGAAAACGCTTTGCCGATTGACTGATTGATACACCATCAATGACCCTGTTTTACTGTTAGTCTGTTCAATTTAATTAGCCACTCTATTCTGAAAAATTCTCAACCAACTTTAGATGAAGTAAGCTGTAATATTGCAAATTCGTTTCTCCACCTTATGCTTTTAAAGACCACTATCGCTTTTACTTAGGCACGCTCTTCCAAATACATTGTGGCGGTAACTACATCGCCACATGCAAACTACGCATCAAAGACCTGACGTCACACAAAATCCTGACGTCACATAAAATCCTGCATCGCGCAATTAGAGTTTACCGCGCGATGAACATGTATTTTATACAAGATTCCAACATTAATCGTTGGGCAGTTGCCCGTTAGACACAAATCGGAGGATCCTCCATTTTCTATAGAGGATGAATGAACTCTACACCCTGTTCCTCATACCCCAAAAAATATTTATAACTAAAGAGAAAACAAACTAAGATTGTAGTTACCTCGATGTGTCGGCGTATGCGACACTCTCCTAGTAGCAGTCCCCTCTCCCGCCGGCGTGCTGGCAGTGAGCCACGCCTCGTACGTGCGGCCGGAGACCAGCTCCTTGACCTCAGCCGCGGAGCGACCGAGCGAGTCTATGCGCAACGTCTGCGGCGGGGCGTTGCTGCGGTAAACGTGAAGAAGAAGCTGAAGATATTGAACTCAAACTCAAAGCATTTATTTCAATTAAACCATTTACAGGCACTTTTGAATTGTCATTGAACTAACTGTTTAGCAAAGATTCTGTGTAAGATAGAAGACTTCTTCAAAAAGGAGGTGGTTCTCAATTCACCTGTATGTTTTTTATTACGCGATTACTCATCCAATTATGCATTGATTTTGATGATTCTTTTTTTGTTTGGTAGATCATGCTTCAAAGGTAATCTTATATAAATTTTATCAACTTTGCTTGCGTAGTTTTTGAGTTATTTACTCCGTCACTGTTATTTTTATAGCAGGTAGTGGTATTCAAATTTATGAGGGGAGGTATCACAACTAAAAAGTGAAAAAAAAAACTTTTTACAAAAAAAAAAATAACACAAAAAAGGTGAAAAATAACTTTAATTTCGAAAGTCGGTGGCAAAAAACGAAAATTGAAAACAAAAGACACCGACTTCCGAAATTAGTTAATTAAAGTTATTTTTCACTTTTTTTGAGTTTTTTTTGGAAGTCAGTTGTTTTTTTTAGAGCCAAGTTTGTTGTGCGTTTAACGGGAGTTGCTACAATCAATATTACTTTAGACTATACTCTAAAGGTTTAGGTAGTTAAAAACAACTGAAGGAGCAGGTATTACGTTTACTCGGTTAATCAGACGCCTTTGTTGACAGCGTTAAAAGAAGAAAGAAAATGTTTAAATTAGACTAAATACTTGATGATACCACTGAACGCTTTATTATTAATGTTTTTAGCCTATTAATATGTGACTCTATATAATATGATTTTAACATTTGAAATAAAAGGTTTAGCATCTATGAGTTACGTGTTTTTTTTGTTTACCCTTTTTTAACTACCTAAACCTATGGAGTATAGGTTGGGCATTCCTTGTGATTTTGCGTAGGGGAAGTACGTCCAAAATGACATATATGGACAAAATGACACACCGGGCTTTTTTCGAAATTGGTGGGCTACAATGGTGCAGTTTACATACTATCATGTAACGTCGGCCATGTTGGTATACCTGTCAAGTTATTAGCACCATTGGCTGAATCATGCCGGTGTAACTGGTATGAACGTGTTTTGTGCGCGTAAAAGTTTTTTGTTTTGATGGATTTCGTCCTGGTTTTCGTGACTTTTACGTGGTTTTTATTACATATTTTAATGTAAATTGAAGAAGTGTAGCATAATACTGCATTATTTATAATTATTAAAATATATAACTCGTGTTTATATAAATGATCACTTATTTATTGTTTTGGTAACCTGTGGGGCAAAATGACATACTCACATACTGATGGCTCAGACTACGATAATGATCCCAAAAAGCAGACAGTAAAATGAAGAAGCCAGGTACAGAAGACTCATTACGATGAGGACTCAGATTTAAAAGATTTTCCAGATGCATTTCACGATGTCGGCGATGACTGCACATGCATTTACTGTAACGACCCTTTTATCTCGTTCCAACCTGGCCACGGTGCAACAATTGTTCACTTTGGACTCATAAATCATGTGCTGATGTTCCCAAGAAGACCAAAACTTCGTCTTTGATATATGTACTTCACAATTTTCATGTTTGTTATGTATGCCATTTTGTCCGTACTATATGGACAAAATGAATTTCCTTAGAGGTTGTGATTAATTGCAATTATATTTTTTTATGGTTCCTATTCAATTACAAGTTTACGTAGGTTACAAGTAATGAACCAAAGATGATTATTCAAACTAAACACTGATTGTAACAATGTTAAATAAAAATATATGATCAAAAAACAACACAGTATGTCATTTTGGATGTACTTCTCCTATTATTAATTTTTTTCAAGATTTTTGTTTCTGAAAACCGTGGGTGAGTCAGAAAACTGACTGTTATAAGTACGTAATTTTAGATAAAAATACAGAAAAATGATTATTATAATTCAGAAAGCAATGCAAACTGACCTGGACGTAGGTTTCACATAGACAGTGTAGTGCAGCAGTTCTCCGTTAGGATGGAGAGGTTTCTTCCAGCTGACGAGGAGTGATGATGATGATAATACCAGGACTTTGATGTCTGCTGGTGGACCAGGCACTGAGGAAGAAAATAAGTAATAGAAAGCCTCTGCCATGCTTTTGGAAAATGGTTCTGTCAAAAAAACATGCGGGGCAGTCTTTGGGGACTGTCGATAGAAGTGAAAACTAAGGAACATTCATTAATTTCTTCAAGCGTTCGGTGACGATGACGCGAGTTCCATGATTTTTGTTCCCCCAAAAGGTGCTCAACGCGCAAGTTTTCACTTCATAAATCGTTAAAATCATTCTTACCTATGGCAAAAAAATCTAAGTACCAAAGTAATTTTCGCGCGTGCCAGTTATAAGGTTCTACCATCATCAATTTTCTATTAAACGACTTTGAACTCTACTTATTCTATGTAAAGTCCTTTTCAACGTTAAGCAGTTGGAATACAGGCTTTTCTTTCTTTAAACACGACAAGATAAAAATATCTTAAGAAAATGGATTTACTGAGTATTAGTATGTTGTCCGCGATTATGGTACACAAACGTAAAAAAGGCTGTGATTAGAAATAAATGCTAATACGTACTAATTTTGCCGTTTTGACGTGACCTTAAGTTTTTCACTGCATTCAAGGACCCCTATTGGAACATTACCTTCTCTCATTTACAACAGTTTATCAAATAAGCAATTTCCACCATAATATTCTATTTTGTGGACCTTTTATCATTCATCTATTTTGAATTTATCATGTCTGCCTAGAATTTGTGAATTGTTATCTTCATCAAAGTAAACTTAAAAACATGCTTCAATGACACCCTGTTAGTTACTAGTTATTTAATCCTAACTAACATTATAAATGCGAAAATGACTTTGTTTGTATGTTACACTTTCACGCTAAAAAGGCTGAACGGATTTAGATGAAATTTGCCACATGGGTAGACGATGACCTGGAATAGGACATAGGATGCATTTTATACCGCAATTCCCACGGGATCGAGACCGCGGGGCGAAGCCGGTTTGTTTTATTTTTAAATATACTTGCTTACTCACCATCTTGCAACGTAGAACACACAATCGGGTAGGAATAAGGTCCAGCTCCAAAATTGGAGAATCCAGCGACCTTCACTGTGTAGTTGGTGTACTTCAGAAGACCTTGCAAGTAAAGCTCCGAGTGTAACGAGGTCTGGTTCTGCCAGGCCGCTTCTGGAAGATAGAATAGCTGGTCAAAATTAAAAAAATGTCTCTGTAACATACTACACCATGTACAGAAAATAAATTAATTTAACAATAACAAAGTAAAGTTAGTACTTTACTTTGTTATTGTTAATTTATTTCTATTGTTATTCATAGTACAAAGAAAGAAAAAAAATAAAGAAAAAATTACGTAAGCAGTAAAGTAAGTAGTTAGAAAGTACTGAAAGTACTTTGTTTTTTTTATTGATAAATTAATTGAAATTAATTTACAAAGTAAAGTTACTACTTTACTTTGTTATTGTTATTGGTAAATTAATTTATTTTCTGTCTCCCTCGTTAGGTACTCCTAACCAGTAAGTGATAACTCACAGTGCTAGGCTAGGATGAATGCACCTGATCAAAATGATAGGTACCCAAATAGTTTTTCTTATTGTTAAGAAATAAGTTCCTTTTCTTGCAACGAATGTCGAAACAAATAAACATTTCGATTGACATCATCATCGTTGAGTTTTCAATTAAAAAAAATGCACTGTATTGATTTGATCGACCGCAAAAAAGCCTTTGTATTTCATAATATTTCTCGATAAAACTATGAAAAACAAAGTTATTTCTGCGGTTGTAACCGAAAATATCCCATAACTCTAAAAACTATCTAAGAAACATTATATTTTTTTAAGTACGGGATCTATCGATACCCCCCATATTTATGTATACAGAATTTTTGTTTTTTCATCCCTCGGGTATTTCACATTTCCTTATGAAAAAACCAAATAACACTTTGTGCTCGACCAAATAGCGCTTACGGCCACTAATGAGGCGATTATTAACCCCCAACGGAAAAAGAGGGGTGTTATAAGTTTAACGTGTGTATTTGTGTGTCTGTCTGCGCCATCGTAGCTGCCAAACGACTGAATCGTTTTTGATTTTGTTTGAAAGGTGAATTGATCGAGAGTGTTCTTAGCTATAAAAAAATCGTTTATTAGATGCTTTGTATTTGTCGGGGGTTTTTTAAATTTTAAATTTAATATAACTTGTTTTAATTAAATGATAAAATACCACTTACCATCAGTAGCAAAAAGCACAGTGTATCCTACAAGCGAGCTGCCCTGTCCCGGTAGAGCGATGGGCTGCCAGCCGATACGAAGAGATGTAGAGGACACTGCTGTGCATTCTACTGATGATGGGGCATGCTCTGGAGCTGGAGACAGAAATGGTTTGATTAGATATAAAGTTATGGAGAATATAAAGTTTGACGCTAGTGGTGTTAGCAAAAATAATGCTACCGAATAAAGAATAGAAAAACGGCGAATTACGTGTCGAAACACGCACATATATCATGATTTTTTTTAACACTTTTTCAGCGTGTTTTATATGTATATTCATACCAAATTACAGCTTTCTAGTACCAACAGTCTCTGAGCTAAGCCGCGGACAGACGGACATGGCGAAACTATAAGGGTTCCTCGTTGACTACGGAATCCTAAAAATGAAGATTTTCTTTTTAACGAGTGTCCAGTTTAATTACTAAGGATTTATTGGTCGATAACGAGAGGCGAGGAGAAGCGAAGTACTAAAACAGCCAGTGTGAATTTATGGGAAATTTGATTTTAGAAAAATGCTTACCTCCTTCTCTTGTATCTTGGAACACTGGCAGTGAGAATGGACCCGCACCCGCATTAGTGAAGGCTGATATCGATACTGCATACCTAGAAATATTAGCTCAAGTAAGATACAAATAGAACTTCACAATATATAGCCAGGCTAAATGAAGATTATACTCTTTAGCATACCTTGTGTTCTTCATCAAGCCACTCAGCAAAGTTTCTTGCTTGCCCGACAGTTGCGACACTTTGACCGTTCGCGTGTCGGTTTCATCTGAAACTGAATGGCAAGCAAATAAGCTTCAATGAATCTGAACAGTAAGTTTCAAGTCAAGGAGTACAGTAAAATCTATTGATATGACCTTTATTAACAAACGCTTGAGTTATGCAACATTTTCAATTGATATCAATGTTTGAGGCTTCACTACGCGTAAAAAAGTCTTATAGGTATGTTATCCGATTATATGAATCAAAAATACATCAGAAATAGGATAATTTTGGACTTTTCCATTTGGTGATTTGTAGATATACATCTGCCTAGCCTTTTCCCAACTATGCTGGGGTAGGCTTCCAGTCTAACCGGGTGCATTTCAATACCAGTATTTTACATGGAGCGACAGCCTATCTGATCTCCACAACCCATTATCTGGGTAATACACTATTCGCTGACTTTTATTTGTTTCGGATTTTTCTTACCTTTGAGATTACTGCTTATGTAAATTCAGATTAGATACTTATTAATTTACCGCATTCATCTTACATAATCGAATGGCTGGTCCATAAATTTAAGGTCGCTCAGCGAGCTATGGAACGAGCTTTGCTTGGAGTATCTCTGAGAGATAAAATCCGGAATGAGGTAATCCGGCAGAGAACCAAAGTTGTTGACATAGCTCAAAGAATAAGCAAGCTGAAGTGGCAATGGGCCGGCCATATTAGCCGTAGAACCGTAGACCGTTGGGTAGACGTGTTCTTGAGTGGAGACCGCGAATCGGCAAACGTAAGGTAGGACGCCCTCAGACTAGGTGGAACGACGATCTTCGTAGGGTGGCTGGTAGCAACTGGATAAGAGTTAGCCGAGAATCGAGCTGAATGGCGTGCAATGAGGCCTATGTCCAGCAGTGGACTGCTATAGGCTGATGATGATGATGATCTTACATTATCTAGAATGCAATTGGACATACACTGTCAAAAACTAACACAATGATCTTGTTCATCCATCTTTAAATTCTTTCAATGTACCCACCAGTCCCCACACTCTGTGCCACAGCCCTCACTCGGTACCCCACGATGAGTCCGTTGTGCGTCTCCTGCAGCGGCGCCGACCACGACACGTGAAGCTCGCCGGGACTGTCTGTCTGGTCCACTTGCACGTTCACTGGAGCTGATGATGGCGCTGGAATGATAACAAAAAACGTGTAGTAATAGTAAACGTGTTGAAAGGTCCTGCAGGTTTTGATTGCTATTGGAGGGTAATGGGATCGTAAACCAAGAAAGTATAAATGTTTATTTTTATGGTAACCTTGGGTTGCTGACTTAGGTTGTTTGTGCATTAGAATGGAGAAGATCGGGATAGAATGGACATGCGCAGGCAGTCTTAAAGTCTGAAATCACGAACACGTAGTAAGTAAACACTTTAGAGGAGGAGTTGTAAACAAAATTGAAAATCGATACTGGAATTAACCAAAAAGACATGGTCGGGTAGAAATACCCAAGGAGGCTTAAATTAAAGAAGCAAATTGGATCCAAACAATGTTCGATCTTTTGTCGGCTCGGCCAAGTCCAAAATTTATTCTGGTTGTTACTGTAAAGCCCATATTTACCTTCTTCATTTGTAGTAAAATGTACAGGCGCTGTGTACATGGAGACACCGACTTGGTTGCCCGTAGCGACGCGCACAGCATACGTTGTGGCCGGTCTGAGCTTCTGTAGCTCTAGTGACTGACGGAGCTCCTGCTCTTTTCTAAAATTAGAGAAATTAAATTGAACGAGGGAATATAAACATTCAATTCAATAGTGCAATAGGCACGTCCAAAATAAGAACGAGGGTGAAAATAGAAATAGTGAAGGAAGAAAAGTGAAGATGTTCAGTATTCACGTGGATTGAGGAATAAAGAAGATCACATACTGGTACTGGTTCTTTAAGCAAAGAACAAAATAATAATTATGAAGCTGGTGAAAGGAAGTTCAATAAACCAAAGTTGGTGAAGGGAATCGAAACATAATTGTTGCAAAAATAATAACTAAAGTTATGAGACACGAATATGGAAGCAAATTATAATAGAGAAAGATGTTTTTGGGTAATTATAATAGAAATAATATAATTATTAAGCTGGTGAAAGGAAGTTCAATAAAGTTGGTGAAGGAAATTGACACACAATTGTTGCAAAAATAATAATGAAAATTATGAGACAGGAATATGGAAGCAAATTATAAGAAAGTAAATGTTTTTGGGTACTTATTATTAATAGAGCTGATAATCCAAATAATTCCTTGAAAATAATCTAAACCTTTGGATGAATTGAAGTTCTAGATACCTTGGCTTCGGTTCTTCAAAACTACTATGGTTCATAGTAGTTTCGACGAACCTAAACTAAGGAACCCATCATGTGGATATCCGGGCGCACCAGAGAATACAACAGGCTGAAATGTAGTAGAAATGACACCGCCTATTTTATAAATTCCGTACCTGGTTACATTAATGGTAGTAGCATGTTCCCACACAGCATCACTGTAGTGCATAGTACTATACTGTAGCGTGTAGTATCGCGCGTGTGCTCTGAGAGTGTCGCGCCACGATACCGTGGAGGTGCGGGAGCGGACTGACGAGATGCGCACGTCTGAGGGCGGGGTGGGGGGCTCTGGGAGACAGTAAAAGACATTGTAAAAAACAAGAATCTTTAAATGGTCAAGTCAGTGAGTTCTCAATAAGGCTATCAACATAGCCTTATTGGAAAGTTCATCATGATGATCTTGCCTTCTATTTGTTGAAAAGGTAATGATATTTTGGGAGTCACAACCAAAACAATAGAATGCTCACCTAGTATAGTAAGATGCACACTAAAGCTAGCAGTTCCGTATGGGTTGGTGGCTCTGCACTGATACAGTCCCGCGTCACCTGTCTCTGAGTACTGCAGGCTGATGGCGCTCACCACGCCGAGGGCTGTCTTCGATTCTGATATCTTGGCTCTGGAATCAGAAATAGCAATTGAAATAGCAAATGAAACCAAACCACTGGTTTCAAGGATAGCGGTGTTTACCCTAACACCCTATATAACGTAAAATCAGTGGAAAATGACAACTTTTTTTTTTGAAAGGAAATCTTGCTACTAGAGTATTTCACCCTAGGGTGAAAGAAAATCTACATTTTACCACAAGAATATTTCACCCTAGGGCACTAGGGCAACGAACTTGCGTCTCAACACGGGTGGGTGGCGTGGGACGTGAACTGACCTGCCGCGAGTGCGACCCCTCCCTCTGTCAGTCAGCTGTTTCGCTAGCGAGCACGGTGTTGGATAGAAACTTTTTAAAATCTTGTAATTAAAATAATGTTTTTTTTTTTATTGTTACTCGGTGATTTATTTTTATATTTAAGTCAACTACCCATGGTTTGAGCGACACCGGTGTTTACCCTTACACCCTGTATAGGCAGTTCCATCCAAGATTAATGTGAAGCTAAAGACTAAGAAAGTATTTGATCATTGCCATTATGGTCAACCAATACAAAAGCTTATGAGGCTTTAAAAAATTATGTACTATACGGGTGTCATAATTTCTTAATAAATTGGAACAATTTTCCCTGGAGGAGATTGTGTACTACCGCCTACATAACATAGGTATATTTTTTTAAAGCCTCTTCAGCTTTTGGATTCGTTGACCAAATGGCAATGATAAATCATACAAAAATAATAAGGGAAAGGGAAGAGGGGGAACAGGGAAAGGGAAGGGAACAGGGAAAATTGATCCAATTTATTAAGAAATTATGACACCCGTATGGTACATAATTTTTTAAAGCCTCATAAGCTTTTAGATTGGTTGACCAAAATGGCAATGATCAAATACAAAAATAATATGTTTGTTACCAGATTTAAGTCAGTCTTTAGCTTCACATTAATCTTGTATGGAACTGCCAATACAGGGTGTAAGGGTAAACACCGGTGCCGCTCAAACCATGGGTAGAACCTGGAACTTTCATCTATAAAAAAATAAACAAACCTTTGGCTGATAAAATCCAACGCATTTCCATCATGTGTCCAAGTGACTCTGATAGGTTCATCGCCTAGTGGTCGACACTCTAGCGTGACTGGATGACCGAGTCTCGACGTGACGTTAGTTGAAGAGGCTTCGAAGTGGACAGGCTCTGAAATGAAAAGAAAATGATAAAAGAGCTGCAGTACATTATAGTTTATTAGTTTTCACAAAACTAGATGCAGCTGAATGCCAGTATTTTACATGCAGCGACTGCCTATCTGACCTCCACAACCCAGTAATTGGGTAATACGATAACCCTTGGCAAGACTGATTGTCAGACTTTCGGGCTGCTGACAACCTGTAACGACTGTCAGAGATCCAAGAATGACAGCCGAGACCAACGGCTTAACGTGCTTTTCAAAGCACGGAGGAGCCTTGGTGTGTAAAGATGGTCACCCATCCACGGATCAACCCTGGTAAGCGTAGCTTAACCTGATGGATAAACCCGTGCGGCTGTTATTAATTAGCCACGAGCTCCTCTTCAGCCTAAATCGATTATGTGTGCCTAATAGATTCGAGGAAAAGTCAATAATGTTAGTTCTTCGGTATGATTGCCCAGGTAACTCAGGCAGTGAGATGTTACTATCTACATCTAGGTTTTTCAAAGCAACACATTTTGATTTTTTAACTCACTATTAACACTCATCCACACAGTCTTGCTCAGCGGTTGTCCCACTCCATTTTCTACATTGCAGGAGTACAACCCCTCATCTGTGAGCGACACTTCTTCGATGATGAGGGTGCCGTTTGGGAGGCTCAGGATCCCACCACCGGCCAGTTCTAGGACTGGTTGCCATGTGCCGAGGAGTGCTGGAACAGATTTAGGAAACTTATATCATGTAGGTAATAGCCGCTTCTGATCATAATTATTTTTATTTTAACACTAAGATTTGACTACAAACGAAAAACAAACAAATTGCTTATTGTAAGAGCTCTGCTTCATTAGTGCGTTGCGTTGCGTTGCGTTGTCGCAGAATCAACGCTGCGTCGTTTGCCATATATTTTAAATGACATGCCACATTAAAGCGTTGCGTCGCGTCGTCGCACACGACGTTCCAACGGATCGGCGGACGAGAGACGAAGCGGGGGGAGGGGGATGCGCTGCGCTGTCGGAGCTCCGGTGCGACGACGGACAGTGATCCACTGCTAGAGGAGGAAGCTAGACGAGAAGCTAGACTGAGACGCCGCTGCGACGGCGTGCATACTCTCTGGCGTTGCGTTGGCGCAGCGTCAACGCAACACAGGTGTGGCATACAATCAATCAACTTTATTTATACTCTCATAAAGTTGATGTTTGCTTAAGTGATAATAACATGAATTGGAAACAAGGATTTAATTAGATATACTTTTAACAATATCAGACAAAATAACATACGACCACATTGTGTTACGTCATACCATCTTTCTTCATCCAGTGCACTTGCGGCTGCGGGTAGCCGCTTGCACTGCACGACACTGTACCTCTTCTGCCGAGGAGAAGCGAGGAGTTGTTTGGTTCCTCCAGCCATTTTGGTGCGACTGCAATGAAATAAGACATCATGCTAAGAATTTTAATAATATCTGTAACTGTTTTCGAAGCCCTTAGTTAAAGACGAGACAAGCTTTGAAAGATAGTACAATATCAACATGTTAGAAGGTGGATAAACATATCATAGTACTACGACTTAGGGTAGCCCGCGAAATTCAATTTTTCTTACGATTTTTGCAATTTGCAGGTCAGGTTGTATGTTGATTAAAATATGATTCGCGACCGTAACAAATACGGCTTTACAGAATTATAATCATTAATAGTTATTTATGCAACTGTTCTGTAATAAGGGGTATTAAAACACATTTTATTTGTTTATTATTAAAAATATTTAAAAAAAAACTGCTGTTCCATACATTTTGTCGATTTAAGTGAACACAAACGGAGCGAACATCTGATTTTTTTTTCGCGATTTCAATGTTGGTCCCATTGAAAAAGTTGTTCAAAATGATGAGTACAATGACCCCTTTTCGGGTTTAGTATAAAGAACAAATAATGTTGTATAGGTAGATTTATTAAAAAATATTGAACACATATTTTTTCTTTTATTACTTAATCAAAAAATTACGGAAGTACATTGAGTTAAAATGTGGCTTATCGTCACTAGTCGGTAGATTTTATACTGACTTGTGACGTAGCGAGCTCCCGTTCCCCAACTTTAATGCGTTATATTAATATCTAAATCATTTTTTATTTATGACAAAGACAAAGCAAAAAATACGGATCTAATATTTTTTATTATTTCCGACGGCCTAAATAGTTTTTTTTTTTCAACATCCCTATTCTTTAACCGACTTCTTCATAAAGGAGGAGGTTCTCAATATATTCGTTGGTATGTTTATTTTTGGTTTTTTTATTACACGATTACTCCGCCAATTATTAATAGATTTTGATGATTATTCTTTTGTTTGGTAGGGCATGCTTCCCAGGTGGTCCCATATACATTTTATTAACTTTACTTGTGGAGTTTTTGAGTTAGCTTCAATATTACGTATTTTTTCCCACTTAGTCTATGAAGACAATAATTTTACTCCGTCACTGTTATTTACATAGCAGGTACTGGTATTCGAATTTGTACTACCCCACGGTATAGGCACCAAAAATAAAAAGTGAAAAACAAAATATTTTTACAAAAAAAGAAATCGACTTGTAAAAAGTTTTTTTGTCTTTAACTAATGTTCGCAATTAAATCGCAACTTATCAACAATTACTTTATTCCGTCAAGTAGTTCGTCGATCTTTTCACTGACAAATCGCATTCTTTGTACTTTCAACTTTGTTTCCAGGTTTATAGAATTAAATATTAGTTGAAAATATTGGTAGTTACCTTTTATATACAGCTCAGTAGATCTGTTGACTTTCGCCACGTGGTTGGAAGCGACGCATGTGTAAGTACCACAATGTTCTAGCGACACTTTCTTTATAACAAGGGCACTGAACAGCTCCGAGTTTCTTTCAACCATCTGTAATATAATAATCTAAGTAAATAAATGGTTTAATTTTAGACATTTTGGTGTTCATTTTTTTGATTCCATCTTAGTTATTTGAGGACTTAAGTAATACAACAGAGCACATAAAGGCCGATAGCATAAAATGAATCAGAACCAGCGCTGTACACTTGTATTTTAGGACCTGAGAAAAACCTCCACAACCACAGCCGCGGTTCAGCTCATTTTCTAGTCTAAAGGCTCCCACAAACGGTGTGATATGGCGAGCCCGAAGGGTAGCGCTGCCTGTCGCGCCCGCAATATCGCGTCAGTATATACGAGCCTGGTTCACAGTCACAGGTAATCAACTAAATTAAAAAAACATCTCACCTTCAAACCACTAGGAATTCTCTTCCCATCTTTCAACCACTCAAAATGAATCGGCAGATCCCCAGTCCTTAGATTACAATAAATATTCACAATCTGTCCTTCCTGAAGATTCGTCCCCAACAACAGATCATCTAATACTGGAGCTTCTATGACCTGAATCTCGAAGGCTCTTCTAGCCATTTCTCCTGAAGGACTGGATACTATGCATGTGTATACTGCACCATTGGATTCTTTAGATATTTCAGGTATGGAAAGGATTCCATTCATGTTAATACTTGGTGCGTTTCGTCTTGTTTTACGTTTCTGGTGCGACTTCTTGTAGCGGGATTGGAAGATCGCGTTCGATGTTAGTAACTTGCCTTTGAATTCCCAGTCGATTTTGCTGAAATGTGAAGAGATTTTTTTAAGGATAGATGAATTCGACTCACGACGATTAACAAGATAGTTTATGAAAAAAAAAACTTAAAAAAAAAAAACAACCGCCTTCCATAAAAGAAACCCAAAAATCATTTTAATTTCGGAATTCGGTGTCTATGCTTTCAATTTTCGTTTTTTGCCACCGACTACCAATTTTTTATTTTTTTTATTTTTCACTTTTTGTTTGTGGTACCTACCCCACACAAATTCGAAGAAACAAACCTGCTATGAAAATAACAGTGACGCTGGGAAAAAATACGTAATATTGAAGCTAACTCATAAACTACGCAAGCAAAGTTAATAAAAATTATATGGAAGAATGACCTACCAAACAAAAAAAAATCATCAAAATCACAAAAAAAAAAAAACATTCAGACGAATTGAGAACCTCCGCCTTTTTTAATAAGTCGGTTAAAAATGATCTGAAGAAATAAATGTTTGTGGTCCCTGAAAATTATCACGACAATTTTAACAGTTAAAATTATAAGAATATTTTATGCTTAGCTTTGAAGACTTCGCTTCAATACTGGCAAAATACTGAAGTGTAATCAACAAACTTTAAAATCCTGGAATAGTTTTCAATTAAGTTTTATGACGTTGCGAAGAGTATTATTTTGTAGGCACTTCACTACTTCTATGCATAAATACAAAGTTACCTTATCGGATATCCATAAAACGGACACCTCAAGTTAACTGACTCCCCACTTTGCACTTTCACTGGTGGGAGAGACCTGATGTATGGCGGTCCTGAAAATAGAAATAAGACATATATTTATCACAGAAATAAAGTAACTTCGTATGACGTCAAGTTCGCTTGTCAATTTTAACGCAACCAATAATTATTCGCAATCTTTTGGCCAATAGAATTTACTATTAACTGAGTCCGTTTTTGATCTCGATCTCATCCCACTTGCTTGAATGATGGGAAGCGGTGGATAAGATCATGCGAGTTGATGCGAGCGCACCCAAAACTTGCCTATTTACTCATATGGTGACACACGCGGGTAAAAAATAATAATAGACGTAGATATATTTAGTAACCTATTCCGCTTAGCTATTCTTCAAGAGTCACAAAAAACCCTGTAATAAATCACGTGTTTCGCCTCTCAACGAGGCATCCTCAGGATGACGATTGACCAATTGCAAACCAGAACAAGACGTGTTGCCACACCGAGCGCTGGACGCAGAGTGAATCAAATCGTTTTTTTTTTTTGGAGTTTCTTCTCTTAGGTTACTGAACTGTGAATCAATATTTTTTTTTTTTTTGACTAGTTGATTTCTGAAATCGTAACTATTTAACCGGACTTTCCTGTGACTGCCTTAAGCTACTACACTCAGGGCCTCCAGCCAGGGGCATAAAACTAATCTAAATTAAAACTAAGTGAACGCTCGCTAAGGGCACCCCCTGTGGGGTACGAACCTCGGCTTAGGGCGTCACTGACGGGAGGGCAGCAAGTGAATCAAATCGCCCGTCTCCCACTTATATAGGAGTGCTGCTCGGTGCAACTCGGCTGAAACACGTGTCGATTTCTTACAGGGTTTTTTATGACTCTTGAAGAATAGCTAAGCGGAATAGGTTACTAAATATATCTACGTCAATTGTATTTTATAATGGATTTCCGCAAAGTCACGCCTGAATAAATTAACTATCTTAAACAGGCGGGGAAGTAAAGTTGTGCAATTCCCAGCAATTCCTAAACTATCTTGGTGTTACAGTAAATTGATAGGTCCCGCCGAGACGTCATAGTTAACCAAAAGCCAAATAGGTATTGCGCAATTTCGTTGCCTATGTCACCTATGTGAGCGTATCTTATTATTAATGGCGCTGGCTGGGAGGCTGTTCAAATAGTAGAGGTTTCAAAGAGGCACTGTGTTCCACATATCAGGGGGCCTAATCCAGCTACATTAGCAATTCCTCTAAAAGCAGTTCATTTCCTGAATCCCAGCTGTCATTTGCAATTCCTCTAATTTGACATAAAAGCAATTCATAATTTGTGGACCATTTTACGAATCTCCATAGAAAACTGTCAAACAGATGAATTATTTCGTAATATGAATTACACACAGATCAGAATCAGAATCAGAATCAGAAAATTATTTGCTATGAATGTAGGTACAGGTATAAGATGTACATAAATAAATGTGATCGGCTACAGTCTACCTTACGGCGTGCAAATTATTAAGTACAAAAATTAAAATATTAATACAAACAAAATAATGTCATCAAAACAGAAATTAAAGTGAAGTCAATAACAGTATTATAGTCAGGTACATAGAGTCTTACATGGTCAAATTTGGAATTAAAATCAATCATAATCTGGATAAATTAGTATCATTTAGAAAGTCCTTCAATGAGTCCTAGTGCAGTGACCTTTGTTTTTAGAATGTTTAAAGAATAATCCTTTAAACCATGAGGTATTTTATTATAAATGACAGGCCCCATTGTCATAATACTTTTCTTTAACAGTGTTTTGTAATTACCCGAATGTAGTAAGTTCTTATATTATGAACTGTCAGTTTGTGACATTTTAGGATGATTCTTATTATTTTCATATTAAGATTCTGCTAACGTGATCGTTTTAAGCACACAGGAGGCTAATTCTCGCGTTTACACTCGTAGATGTCTTTTTTCGACATTACCGTGACTCGTCTCTCTATGTCGCTTATAAAAAGGTGACATTATCCTACAAGTCTAATAATGTTGGATTCACTGTTACATTAAAAAAAAAAACAGACTTATTAGGTAGCACCGTAGCGGCCGTAGCGTATTCGTATTGGTCTTACAACAGTGAAGCCAACATTACGGCATAGGTGGATGGATATCTACTAAGTTACGTTATAATAGGTACACTTACCATAAACATCCAGCCTGTTCTCATGTGAGGCCACATGCTCACCTTCCCTGGCTGTGCAGGAGTACAGGCCTCCATCTTCGACCCTCACTCGAGTGATGTTCAGCTGTGAGGCCACTGAGTTGTCTGATGTCATCAGCTGGCCTAGGGCGTATCTGAAAGTCAATATGAATAAGTTGGTGACATTAAAAAAAAAAAAGTGCGCGTCGGACTCGCGCACGGTTCCGTACCATTATCTATAAAAACGGTAAAAAAAATCATGTCTGTTGTATGGGAGCCCCCTTTAATATTGGTTTTTATTTTAATTTAATTATATAGTTATAAAATATTTGTTTTAAATTATAATAACTAAATATTCTGTGAATATTTCAAGTGTCTACCTGTTGCCGTTATCAATATCGAGCAAAAACGAGCAAAAGAATCACGTTTATTGTATGGGAGCCCCCTTAAATTTTTAATTTAATTCTGTTTTTTAGTATTTGTTGTTATACCGGCAACAGAAATACATCATCTGTGAAAATTTCAACTGTCTAACTATCACGGTTTATGAGATACAGCCTGGTGACAGACGGACAGACAGACAAACAGACAGACAGCGGAGCCTAATAATAGGGTACCGTTTTACCCTTTGGGTACGGACCCCAAAAAAAAAAAACATACAGACAAATTGAGAACCTCTTCCTTTTTGAAGAAGTTGGTTAATAATAAGATCATCTTCAGCATAATATAGCTGTCGCATGCTGGACACAGACCTCTCGCAACTTACGCTACTGACATCGATTCTCGAAGGAAAATTTGTGCCATAGTTTAAGCAAACACCAATACGTCATTACGCTGATAGCCTTCCTTCCATACGACGTCAGTATTTTGCATCCAGTTTAAGATCTGATGATATTTGATATTCCGAATTTTAGATTT
Organism: Lithophane ornitopus; assembly: GCA_948473465.1. Taxonomy (NCBI): domain Eukaryota; kingdom Metazoa; phylum Arthropoda; class Insecta; order Lepidoptera; family Noctuidae; genus Lithophane; species Lithophane ornitopus. The sequence goes on along the minus strand of OX419637.1, from coordinate 10,908,140 downwards.
TCTGTATCAACAATTTCTGATGTTTCCTGACATGACATGACCAAGTTTCTATTTATTCATCTAAGGATCAGTAAAGACCACGACGTGAAGCGACGCGACGCGGCGCGCAATTTTTAACAATTATCGAACTTAGTTTCTTCACGAAAGGGTATAATTTCAGTGCGAGTGTTGACACGTGTCAAAGTACGCTGAGATGCGCGGTGCTGCGCAGCGCGTGTACCTTATTGTGTGGTAAATACGTTCGATATTGCATCGGATCATAAAAAAGTGCGCGCGTCTCCTTGTGAACTGACTCTAAGTGAAGGATTGACAATAAAGGCGCAGCTCTACAGCAGCCCGCGGCTAAGCCTACGCACGTGTACATCAGCCGCCTTTACACGACACGCGCTTTCAAGCGTGAAAGGTCTTTCACGCAGGAAAGAACGCACATGTAAAAATAAAAAACGAGAACGAGAAAGCACGTGCGCACCGCCCGCTCGCGCTTTCATGCGTTCCAGTCAGTGCGCTTCGAACATAATTCAAGGCACATATAAATGGATAAAAACAATCACACACGATTGCGCGTGCAAGCTTTCCCGCGTTCAATCGTATACACTCCGATCGCGAGTGAAAGCGCGTGTCGTGTAAAGGCGGCTATTGGGACCCACGGCTACGCTACAGAGGAAAGCGTGGCTTGTAAACAAATGAACCGCGCAGCTATAGTAGAAAACCTCTCCGTGCACATCCTACGTAGCAGTGGACGTCAGATAGTGGCTTCATAGATTAATATCACGTCACGTCTTATGATCCAAATTACCTTTTTTTTTGAGGGTGTGAAGTCATCAAATGACTTCTTCCGCTCTGGGCGGAGCGGAAAGGCGTGTCAGACTTTTACTGACTAAAAAATCCACCTGTGTTCCTTCAGTTGCCTGTTGCCAAGGGTCGCCCCCTTTCGGACTTTCCCGCAACCCCTGGCAGATGATTCAAATTACCTTGGATCAGTATTACTCGAGATAATAATGCCGTCTCTCTCCCACACGAACTGTGGAGGTCGGTCACCGGTCGCTGAACATTGCATGCTGATCTGAAAAGGATAAAAATTCAAATTAACGATCTTTAGTTTTGAATAAACGCAAACATGAACCGAAATAGACTAAAATAAAATATAATTTAAAAATGGATTTTTGCAAACTAAAGGTCCCTTGGACAAATATTTAATAAAAATAAAAGTTATAAAACTAAAACTCAACTACGACAAAAAAGTCAAGTAAAAAGGTATAAACAAGACAGACAGACAAATTAAAAATTCGAAGTCACACGTGAAGTTAGAAGTAGTTATAAATCAAACAGATACGTGTGACTCCGGATTTTTTATTTGTCACATATCCTATAACCAGCGGACGATCAAGACGATACCTCATTTGTCCAATTGTGACGAGTAGTTTAGAAGATATATGAGGGAACACATGAACATACATACATACCAGTCAAAATCATAACCCTCCATTTTGCTTCGCCGTAGTCGCGTTAAAAAGACAATTTCTAATGTTTATGAATACTCACATCGCCCCCCGGTGTCACTGTTCGTTCTGTGAAGTGTTGAGTGATAACTACCCGCATATCTGCGAGCCTTTTACTTCTGTCAAGACCTGAAAGAGAGAGAAAATGTTATGAGAGTTACATCATCAAATCTCTATGTTTATTAGATTCTTTCTTTGTACAGTCGAAGTCGTAATAGCTTTATCAATTTTGACAACAATCCTTACTAATCCTTAATCCTAACTAATATTATAAAGGCGAAAGTGAGTTTGTTTGTTTGTTACGCTTTCACGCTAAAACGGCTGAACGGATTTGGGTGAATTTTTTTTTTATCCCGATATTCCCACGGGATCGAGACGAGTAAAACCGCGGGGCGCAGCTAGTAACTTTGTCTGTCTGTCTGTCGCGCTTTCACTCCAAAACTACTAAACCGATTTAAATGAAATTTGGTACACAGATAGTCTAGAGCCTGAGAAAGGACATAGGCTAGCTTAGGAAGCTAGTACCTTCTAAATGTTAATTACACTAATAGTCACATATACCAATATACCTCGTCGATTTATGACGTACAAGTGACACTGAACCTCAGGGTGATAAATCAAAAACGAGGTTGACTATACCTATAAAACAGATTTTGGTTTAATGTAAGAAAGCCAAGCAGCTAATATTCTATTTCCGATTTTAAACAAATATTTCTCCAAAATTCCCAAAAAAAAACAATCTGCCTAGCCTTTTCCCAACTATGTCGGGAAACAGTTACAGTTCCATGTTCCAGTCTAACCGGATGCAGCTGAATACCAATATTTTACATGGAGCGACTGCCTATCTGACCTCCACAACCCAGCAACTGGGTAATACGATACCCCTTGGTTAGACTGGTTGTCAGACTTTCGGGCTTCTGACGACTCGTAAAGACTGTCAAAGATCCACGAATGAAAGCCGGGACCAACGGCTTAACGTGCTTTCCGAGGCACGGAGGAGTCTCGATATGTGAAAATGGTCACCCATCCACGGCAAGCGTAGCTTAACCCGATGGATCGACCCGAGCGGCTGTTATTACTTAGCCACGAGCTCCTCCAAAATTCCCATAAGGGTGAAAACGACAATTATATTCCCACTAAATTGGAAACCCCAAAGGGTAGGGGTGTTAATAGCCATTTAGTGACGTCACGAACTACCTAATTTACATAAATTGGTTCCTAGTTTAGGCGTTGCTAAGCAACGGTTACGTCATCAATATATATGGCAGTAATATACAGGATGCTGTACAACGTTGATTAGAAGCTCTTGCTCTAGTAAGTGGGCTGTACACTGTAGTACAGGAAAATTGGTGCAGATTTTTAGGAGATACTTTTTTTAAATTTGAATTTTTAATAGTTTGACATTTTTATGTTTTTAAATTTAATTTTAATTTATTTAGGTATAACTTTGACATTATTATTGACATCATTACTAATTATTACCAAAAGTTTCCAAATACTTACTAACACTAGTATTTTAGTTTTGTGGATTAAAAAAAAAAGTAGTAAAGTGGATTTTATTACCTGATAAATAAATGATTTGATTTTTTTTTTTATAATTATGAAAATATTTTTCTGACTTATAGATAAAAATAATTTGTATTATGTTAAACCAAAGATTTTAGATCAGAATTTTAGTTCAATTGCTACTAAAAGGTATAAAAAGGTGCTCCTTTACCGGTAGAATTCGCCTGTAATTAAACGTTACAGAGTCAAGCATTACATCAGTGAACAATCATTATTGGATTTCATAAAAATTTTTTTTTGGTTATAATTAAAATTCCATAAGTTGCCTAGATTTCAAGAAAATCCTCTGTGACGGATGCACAAAAAAGATTTTCTAGGTATCGTGTTTTCTTTTAATCGGAACCTTGAACTAACCGAAACTCATTTTACCCTCACTAATAAATACGCCATCCAACCGACTCGATCCTAAACTGTACCTAAATATAGTTCCCTGAACATTAATTGGCATCAAATGTGTCTTCGACTAATCAAAAGCGGATACGAACGTTGCCGACAGCGTCAGGCAAGTATCAAATCAGTTTGGTGTACCCTACCCGTATAGAAACATGGATGGAATTTCAAAATGGTATTTCTGATGAGATTTAGAAGGGAACGGTTCGTTTTTAGAGGCAAGAAAGAGTGATTGGGCAATATTACAAGCATGTTTATGGCATTAGCGACGAAATTAATCAGCTAACACTGAGGAATACAGGGTGTAACAAGACCCATCACGAATAACTTTGTGCAATAACCCCCCGCCGATAAGTAATCTTAAATGTCTTGGCACTTTCAGAATTCGACTGCGGCAGTTTCTTATCAACTCGCAGAAAAAACTGGTTGTGACTGTTTCGAACACGTCCATAATATGTATAACTGGCTGTCGTGTTCTTACCGTGACATTATCTTTTTTAGTGCAACTCGTGGTCACAAACCTGTGAACAAAGGGAATATTAATGTTGCAATAATTTGTGGATCTATTATTGGCTAACAGTTATAATACATATCCTTATTTACCTTTATATATTTATAGAAACCACTTTTTAATCCAGTGAAATCCATTATTTTATTTTATTTACTCCTACGCCACTATAATATTATTAATTTATACGCTATACATTTATCTATCTAAATAATCAAGATTATAAATACACATTCATCATCGAACAACAACGTTTCCTAATGCAAAACTTTACTGTAGAATAGATTATTTAGATTGCGGGTACTTACGTAATTTTAGTCCGTACATTCCATGCTTCACATAACCAAATATTCACATTTTTATGTTCGTTATTAATCTCATGTATTATCTGCTCGACGTCCGAATGTCACTGCAGGGATCCAGCAGAATATCAGCGTCAGGTATATTTGCCTGACACACGCTGAGTTGGACTCCCATTTGGTGCAACGTTGAGACGCACACCGCGCTTTGTATATTTCGTTATTTTTTAAAGTATGTCATAGACAATATTGTCTCGCTGTGTCTAGTTTTCTTTTATTGTTTTTTTTTTTTTTTTTGTATTTTGTCACTTTGTAGCTATTATTATTTAACCGTGCTTTTGTATGTTGTGTTGTCTTTTGTATGCACCAAATAAACGTTTTATCTATCTATCTATCAAAAAAAATTGCCGGGAAACAACTTTTACTTTTGGTGTGAAAATTTGCGGTTACTGCGCAATATAACGCACACAAAATACTGTGCTAAGGCCTAGCGCACACTGCGGTGCGGGGATTTGCGGTGCGTTATTTTCCCTTCAAATAATAAAATAGTCTGCTTTGTTTTCGTATGCGTTTTTTATTCCCACAGTGCGCGCTCTCCTACTGTGTTTCATACTTCACAGATTTTGCGGCAGCAAAACGCACAGCAGCGCGAGCTAAGCCTAATGCGTGCATGCAACGGAGTATTAAAAGTTTAGTTATAACATTTCGCCGACCGTGGTGACTATATTAATCACTTTGAATTGTTGATTATAATACCCAAGTTATTAATTCTTTACATATAAATTATATGTTTAAATAATCGAATATAAAAACATTTAAAAATATAAAAAATAGTCGTCCACCGGTATCGGGAAGAGGGTCCAAGCTACCGGTGGTCAGGGCTCCAGGGAGAGGAACCTCCTAACAATGCGGGCCGTGTCCAGGAGTACCGCTTTCTGAATTAGGTCCTTAACCCAGCTGCCCAACGAGAGCCTCCAAAAGTGTTGGTCGAGGCTCTTGCCAATTAAGCCATTGGCTGATACGACAATGATCGCAGAGTCCACGAAGAAGAATAAAACTGTATCTTTATAATAGTTACATAATAATAATTATGCCGAGGAAATGGTTAAAACAAAGACGTCCAGAGGGCCTAGACAAGTGACAATCGCTTCGAAAGCGTTTCGTATTTCTACAACGACTTTCAACAGGATTGACATAAGCGTATCGATAGCTTATGTCAGTCCTATACATGTTTGTCTTTTCCATCATCGATATCGCTGATAGAATATCACTTTGTCTAGGACCTCTGGTTTATGCAGTACCATGTCTCCACATTTTGACAATGAAGACAAGACAATAACCTTTAATAGTCCAATTAATTAGCACACACATACTTGCCTCACTGTACAATTCTCAAGCAATCTATCCGAGTATTGGAGATTGGAGTGCATATCACAAAACAGATAGGTGCAAAAGTTTGGCTACATGCAACGAGCGAGAACAGGTGCACGCATACATTGTATAGATGAGATAGTTAATAATTGATTCAGGCGTGAATTTGCGGAAATCCATTATTTTAAATACAATTGAGGAGCGGGCCGTAATCCACCACGTGGGCCCAGTGCGGGTTGGTAGATGTCACGTGTCTTCGAATTTTTGGTTCTAGGACATACTGGTTTCTTCACGATGTTTTCCTTCACCGTTTTGAGAGCAGTGGCGATTAAATAATTTATCCAAAGTAAAGCGCCTGTCAGGGTTCGAACCTACGATCTACAAGTCGTAAGTCGTGGCCGTTACCACTGGGCCACCACTGATCTCGAAAATAAATACAATTGACGTAGATATATTTAGTACACTATTCCGCTTAGCTATTCTTCAAGAGTCATAAAAAGCCCTGTAAGAACCATGTGGCAACACGTCGTGTTCTGGTTTGCAATTGGTCAATCGTTATCCTGAGGATGCCTCGTTGAGAGGTGAAACACGTGTCGATTTCTTACAGGGTTTTTTATGACTCTTGAAGAATAGCTAAGTGGAATAGGTTACTAAATATATCTACGTCTAAAATTATGTATAGATGGCATTCGTTTGAGATAAATAAAATCGATTTTTATTTTAATAATCTACCACAACCGTAGGCAAGTTTTATTTGCAAAAGATATAATCAAATCAAAATTTTGGCCCATCTTGAAAATTGGTTGAGCAGCCTTGGTATAATACACTTTCATATCTCGGGGCAATTCCCGTAATTATTAAGAACCCATTCTCATCTTATTCGCAATCTGTCTAAAATACAATCAATCATTTTTGACAAATTTGACAGATTGCGAATTGAATGTGAACCTTTTATAAGTACAAGAATTCGCCTTTAGATAATTTTGGAACAGACATTGGATAATGCTCAAAACACACGCAAAGCGGGTGCGGGGCGGGAGCGGGTCGGGTCGTTTTCATCGCATGAGCCGCGCTGTTCACCGTGTTCAGACAGAGCCCGGGCGCGGGGCGGCTGCGGGTCGGTCGCAGCACGGCAGCGAGTCGGGCGCGGGTCGGCAGCTTCATAATACAGAGATCCATCGCCAAACAGAACATTTTTTTGTAAGTGTTCACAAAACAAATACTATATAATATAGTTCAAATTATCTTATAATCCCACTAATATTATAAATGTGAAAGTTTGTGTGTTTGGATGTTTGTTACTCAATCACGCAAAAACGGCTGAATGGATTTAGATGAAATTTGGCAAACAGATAGTTTATAACCTGGATTAACACATAGGATACTTTTTATCCCGATATTCCCACGGGATCGAGACTTACGCGGGTGAAACCGTGGGGCGCAGCTAGTATTAAAATAATTCCTTGAATTGCAATTTATTATGCCGCCGACCCGCTGCCGTCCCGCGCCCGACACGCTCCCGACACGCACCCGCCTTGTCTGTGTTTTGAGCTTTAGTTCGCGTGCATTTTCACTCGTTGTATAGATCGGACCTTCTGTATCTTTTTATTCTGTGCCTTTAGTATGCTTATTGCAATTTCGAACGCCTGGAGCATTTGATGTGGGCACTCGGAATGGAAACTGATGGGCTTTTAATTGGTTAAGATAAAATTATGGTGAGTAGAGTAGAAGCTGTTTTTGACGTGAAATGCGTACTGGTGGTAAGTTTAATATTTCTGACTGAGAAAATACTGTAAGATTTTAATCAGTAATATACTTTACTAATAGTTTAATGTGTTGGGTATGCAAATTATGCGGGAAAGTCCGAAAGGGATACCGGGGCCCTTGGCAACAGACAACTGAAGGAACACGGGTGGGTTTTAGTCAGTTAAAGTCTTACACGCCCTGCTGCTCCGCCCAGAGCGGGAGAAGTCTATTGTTTTTTTTTAATAAAACAAAATAATAAAATAATAAAACAAAAAAATAAATAAAAATAAAACAAAATAAAGGTTTTCCAAATCATAATAAAAGATAGGTCAGGTCTGTTCCAATTTCGTGATATGACGCCATCTTCTAGATTCGTATAGGCACGAACAGGAAAAAAATCTGTTCATGCTACAAGCAATATTATATTCTCCTGCGAAAACCAAAACCAGTATAAATTGGCCTCGCATTCTCATGAAGCTCCGTACTACGCTAGGCCAGGTCAAGGTACCTACAAAAGTTAAAAGTTTCGTTTTTAAAAACCGTAACAGAACCGAAGAGTTTCAGTTACGAAAATTAACATACAAGATCGGATATCAGACGTTTAAATTATACATGCGACACGCGATGATACAACCAACCTCATTTTTGCACTCCCGTATTTATGCTTTCACCCAACTACCAATCAATCTGCCTAGTCTTTTCCCAACTATAATGGGGTCAGCTTCCAGTCTAACCGGATGCAGCTGGATACCAGTATTTTACATGGAGCGACTGCCTATCTGACCTCCACAACCCAGTGACTGGGTAATACGATACCCCTTGGTAAGACTGGTTGTCAGACTTTCGGGCTTCTGACGACCCGTAACGACTGTCAAAGATCCATGAATGACAGCCGACAATCCGAGGCACGGAGGAGTCTTGATATGTAAAGGTGGTCACCCATCCACGGACCAACCCCGGCAAGCGTAGCTTAACCTGATGGATCGACTCGTGCGGCTGTTATTACTTAGCCACGAGCTCCTCTTTCACCCAACTACCGCCAAAACATTAACAGTCAAATCACTTCAAACACCCAACGTTTCGCCCAACAGTTGTCGACAGAACACGACATTTCCGACACATCTAGCCACATTTGAGTCTCCGCCCCGTCCGTTTAGCCGCTGGACCGCAAACTTCAATTATCGTAAACGATTGCCTACCTGTCCTGTCGGTACCGGTGTGACTTCGCTCTTGCTAAATGCGAACCTAATATGTCTACCGAATATGCAGGTGGAAAATAGCGTTCGTGTTGCAATGAATATAGCTTCTGTCCGTATTTTAACAATGTTGGTCGAAGTATGATTTTGAAGAATTTATTTAGTGGTTTTACAAGAATTTTAAGGCTTCAAATTTTCACACACCACACTCACATCACACATACACAAAATAACATACAAAACCTGACATCACCTATCTAGTCTCCACTCTGTAAGTCATAATAAAATGTAATCGTATTCTAGGTGCATCGTATTCACATGTAATTATAATTGATGTATACAAAATAATGTAAACCATTTTTTTTAAAGAGTAACGGTGGAGTTTCTTGTCCATTCTTCTCCATACGAAAACTACCTTTTGGAAGGGGCAACTAGAATCAGTTCTATTTCTTAGTTTTTTTGACGTTCAAAAGTGCCTTTATTTGAAATAAATGATTTGACTTTGACTTTGACTTTGACATACCCCGAGCCCGAAGATACAGAGATAGTTTGGGGCTCACTGGTAAATAATTTGTGTAACCTAGCTATAGGTAATATTATAACCTGCAAACCTGCTTAATAATGTAACCTGTATATATTACCTGGACAATAAACGATTTTATATTTTTATTTGATCAACATGTTAAGTAGTTGAAAGAGTAAATACCATATGCAAAAATTGTATACCTACTGTATGAAAATGGTTGCAAAATAATAGTCCATACTCAAACAAAATACACGTGCGACATTTTACATTCTCACACAAATACAAATCCAACAAAAAACCATACAAAAAAGAAAAAATGAAAAAACTTCTCTGAACAAACCTCGTTCTACATACAAACTATACGAGAGTTAGGCGGGCTACACACGGTCGTACTCAATTCAGACATTTGAGTCGGCTCCCGGAGATAAATAATGGCAATAAATAATCTGGTCGTGACACCGGCCGTGTGGAGTGGGCTTTACTTCGCGTCACCGATTGTGAGTGGATGCTCGTTACACGGTGGGCGAATTATTTTTGAATAAATATTCAGCATTTTTTTCTAAAAATAGGGCGTTTTTTTCCACGAAATTCGGCGAATTGAATTTTTTGTTAATGGTTAGCAAAAGCGCCAAACGATGGACTGTCCGAAAGGAAATAGTTATTGTCATTTCTCAATGGCGTTTGGACACCAGCCACACGTTTCAGGAGTTAATTTATAATGTGCTTGTAATACCGGCAAAACCTTACTTACGTTACCCCATACCTACCTAAATAAAAGCAAGAATGATATTTAAAAAACAGGCAGACCTTCGATGTAATAATTTGAGTCATACTGTGATTATCAACACATTTCGTAAGCCTTATTTTACATAGTTATGTATCATAATCAAGTGTCTTTTATCAAGGTGTCAAGAAACACTTTGGATAAAGATAAAAGATAATTTAGTTGTCAAACATGCGTTTAAAAACAAATCGAGCATGCAAGAAAATAAAAAATTTAGGTAAAAAGTCCGTTGTTTTACCTGACGAGGCCTACAATTCTTTATATAACAAACAAATAAGATTCACAAATAAACTCTGGAACCCGCACAGACCCCACGTGACTAACAGTGTGATTATTTTGGCGCGACTAGCTAAAGGTCGTCATCGTAAATCGTTGCAAAAAAGTTTGTGCCCGCGAGGTCTACTGTTCGCAGAACTACTAGTTATTAAATTGTAAGAGAATAATAATACTATAGAAATAATAATATAAAGTTCAAGCATGTTAAAAGGTATCTTTTGACACACAGAACCTGAATTATTTATTCACAACAGTCTTTTGTTTTTAGTTTAAATCTTACTTCGCTCGCTCAGTTCGGTGTAACAGAAACCCCTATTTATTGAAACGCCTTTTGTTGTTGGTCGGTAGATGGTCGTTTGTTTTGTTTTACGTATAACGGTAATGATTCATGGCGTACGCTCCGACGCCTCTGTGAGTTGTGTAATTCACTCAGTTTTGGTTGGTTAAGGGGATACCATTGTTCATCCCCTGATGTACCTTGATCCTATCGTTTTGCATTGAAAATATCACTATCGTATTCCCGTTGGAGTAGGCAGTGCTGTTAAGAACATTTCACCAGATAATTTAAGTCTTTTGTCTATTCCCATCAACCGGGTCGAGATTCGACTTTGAGCTTCTATTTAAAATTAAAAATGATTAAATGATTAAACCTAATAACTCCACCAACACTGCCTGCGACGGGCAGTGTCGAACCACCGACTACAAAACTAAATAAATAAAAAATCGCTTGATGGTAGGTATCCTTTAAGATAGTTAATTGATTCAGGCGTGACTTTGCGGAAATCCATTATAAAATACTATATACGTAGATATATCTAATAACCTATTCCGCTTAACTATTCTTCAAGACTCATAAAAATCCCTGTAATAAATCGACACGTGTTTCACCTGTCAACGAGGAATCCTCAGGATGACGATTGATCAGTGAAACACGTATTTTTCTTTTAAGATATGCATAGTAGATAATATGAGTGACAGAATTATAATGCAGGAATTTGGCCATGTGAAAAGACAGAAAAAGAAAGAAAGAAATAACAGAACAAATAAAAAGCACATTACATACAAGACTTAAGCCAAAAACCCTATATTCAACTGAAAATAAATAAGTAGGTAAAGTTTGAACGCATATTATTTGGCAAGTTGCCATGTCGTCTTCTTTTGCTTAGGTTTTAACATTATTTATTCATGTATGTTGACTTGAAGAGCATGGCAGATAAGAGTATATCATGCTCACTTAAATGTCTCGCGGATGGTGGCACGTGTGTTGGATCATTCGGTTCCCTAAAATATGGTTGAGCTGGATGGTGCTGATCTACGTGTCATGTTCGTGAACGGGCGCCGTCAGTTGAGACTGGTCATCTCTTATTTGCCAGAGCTTATTTTAAATCTTATATTTTGTTAATTTTTTGAGGACACAAGTATACTGTACACAGGATTTTGTAATATTTATATCCATATTTAAAAGAGTGTGGGTGTGAGTTGGAGTTTCTTGCCCGTTCTTCTCCATAGATATCTACGTTTTGGAATGGGCAACTAGCTTCAACTTTCTGACTAACTGACCGACTCTTTGACAATTCAAAAGTATCTGTAAATGGTTTAATTGAAATAAATGCTTTGAGTTTGAACATTTAAGCGTCTTATTATACAAGAGAAACACAACATTCAAGTAACATTTTCCACTTGAATAATTTTCCAGATCATCGTTAAATAAATAAAAAGACATTCGTGATTCCGATTGATGAATATCCAATGTTCCTTTCTTATCCATTGATTCCTTAAATCCCATCATGTAGATACAGGAATATGTCAGAAATGTAATATTAGGATCAAAACAGAACGTATTTTTCTGACAAAGGAACTGCTGGTCCACTAACGAGGTGGATGTGAAAAGGTTAGTTCTGTAAAAACGGCTTAGCATTTCAAGATCAAAATGAAAAGTCATTTATTCAAACTAGGCTGAGAATCAGCACTTTTCGAACGTCAAAATTACATAAGACAGTCCCCCAAAACGCCCACCCTTCACCACTTCCTAGTGCTGCTGGGAAGAAGAAGTGGCGCGACAAACTCCCCAGCCGGATTTTCCATTTCAAAGGATGAATACGGTGGGCTATGTTGAAATTAAAGTAAGCTTTTGTTTTTAAGGTTGTAAAACTACAAACTTTAGCGCCGAGCAGCAATCCTATATAAGTGGGGGTGACGGGCGATTTGATTCACTTTGCGTCCAGCGCTCGGTGTGGTAACACGTCGCGTTCTGGTTTGCCATTGGTCAATCGTCATCCTGAGGATGCCTCGTTGAGAGGTGAAACACGTGTCGATTTCTTACAGGGTTTTTTAGGACTCTTGAAGAATAGTCAAGCGGAATTGGTTACTAAATATATCTACGTCTATTGTATTTTATAATGGATTTCCGCAAAGTCACGCCTGAATCAATTAACTATGTTGTAAAACTAAGTTTTTGTTTTTGAGTGGCAATGTGGGTAGGTTGGTTTTGTAGTGCCTTGGCCATGCATGAGATGGTGTTAACCACTTTTGTCAGCATATTAACCGCCCGGTCCCGAACGTAATTTATAATCGTCGGGAGGAAAAACAATCGATCCCCAGCGTAAATTTAAATCGTCGGACGGTTGCCATGCAGTTACAGCTCTTTGTCGCTTGGGATACGGGCTATGATGGTCTATGGGCAGTAGAACTCTAGAGTTGGATAGACTATAAGTCAAATTAATCGACTAAAACATAAATTTAGCAAGAGGACAACACTGAAATAAAATAATAAATTGACAAGTAACAACACGTTGACAGTGACGTGTCATGGCGCGGGCGCGGTGGGCCTCTTTGCGTAATAAAATCAATATTTCGTGTTTTAGTGGCGTTATTGACTAGAAGTGTTATAAAATCTATTTATGAATAGTTATTCCGTAATTATCGATAATAATATTACCAAAATAAAACAGTTTAATGTACAAAAACCGTGTGTGAAAACATGAGCCGTGAGTGTGTGAGTGAGCTATTGAGTGAGAGTGATTATAGTGTATAGTGATAGTTATTGGGGTCTACAGCTCGGTAAGTCATGTTTAAATTATAAAAATATAGGTTTTTCATAATTTATAAGTAATTTGAAACAGTTTTACGACATAATAACAACATTTTGTTGTCAAAACACGATCCGTGAAATCAAGGTCACGATGTACTCATGTTTCGTAATATTGTGTGTTTTTTATTTCTGTTATTATCATAAACTGCTATTGTTGTAAGATTAGTTATCTATTCATAATGCTTCCTGCAAAATTTTGTTACAATCGATTCAGTAGTTTTTTGTTAGTTCGTCAAAACAAAAGAACAAAGAAATTCCCACGCACACAACGATAACATTCATTATTTGTAATTTCCATTGTATTATTCCACCTATTGTATATAGATAAGTATGTGCTCTGGTTATTCAAGAACCCAAAACACTTTACTTTATCGAGCTGCGTTCAGTATATCTCAAGTTATTGTGGATTTCTTGGTGCCTCTGATACGCGAATCGGGGCCCGGGGCGTGAAGTGGGGGCGCTCGGGCCCCACTGTGAGTTATTAGCGACGTGATCTGAACCGAGCGGTTAATCTATTTAGCCCATAATAACCCACTGCTGGGCAAAGGCCTTCCTTTCTCTATTTACGTCTGTCCTCTGCCGCTGCAGGCTTGTCCTTTCGGTGGGAGTCAAGTTCGTCCCTCTTTCATGAACCAATCAATAAACTCAGTCTCTCCCAGGCCATAGCAGGCAAAGGCCTCTCCCAGGCTGTGCCACAACACCCTGTCCTCCGCCTTCTGCATCCAGTCTGTCCCAGCCTACTTTTTAAGGTCGTCGGTCCATATAGCTGGGAGCTACACACCACTCTCCCACACTACTCTTGCCGATACGCGGTCTCCACTCTAGGACTCGTCTGCTCCACCGGCCATCGTTCCTTCCATAAACATGGCCAGTCCACTGCCACTTCTGCTTGCTTACCCTGCAGGCTATGTGGGTAACTCCGGTTCTTTTCCGGATATCTCGATTTCTGATCTTATCTTTCAAAGTCCCTCCTTCTACGCCTTGCAAATTAAAACTACATAGTTTGTGACTGTCCGACTCGATAGGGTCTTATCTCCTATCCAATTTAATAATAATTCAAAATGGCGAATGCGCGATATGTCGCTACGCGCGGCTTGTCATGGTGCATTTCATACGTTTCGATCTTATTTCTCTTTAATGTTATTTAATAAGTTCACTGGTCACTGAGAAATATCTAACAAAAATAATATTTCTGTTAGGAAATATCTAACAGAAATAATATTTCTGTCAGGAAATATCTAACAGAAATAATATTTCTGTTAGATATTTCCAATAATATTTCTGTTAGATATTTCTCAGTGGCCAGAGCCAAATGTCAAATCTCATAACTTCGCAACCGATTGCACACGCTCATACAGTTCGATGCATAAATACGAGGATATTGTGTCTGCAGGCTACACAGGATGAAATTATACTGCAATATGAAATCATATTGATATGTTGTGTGTTTAAACTCTTTGCTGGGGACTAGTACGCTAGAGAGGCGGAACAGTCTTTGAGCTGAGAGGTAGAGCAGCGCATGGTGAGGTCAGTCTATGGATTGGTTTCCAAGGTGCCGGTTGTGATCCAAATGTCATTGAGAATTGTCACTTCTGATCGAAGGTGAAGATACGAGCGCTTATATATATATATTTTTTTTTAATTATTCTGAATGCTCCGGTAAATAATGAGGTTCTATGCGTGGCTGATATTTGAAGTTTATTAATGACTTGTCATCAGCATCATTTCAATGGTATGCTAATTTGTTCAGTAACACTTTCGACTTGAACTAGGTTTTTTTTTTTCAAAAATGTTGTTTTCTTTTCATATAAGCCAATAACCAGAAAAAAACTTTTAACTTAAAAGTATAACAGTATCCCAAAGTTTATTTAATTGAAACAAACCTGTACGCCACTCAAATTATTATCCAATTCTTTCATAAGTCAATCAATCTGCCTAGCCTTTTCCCAACTATGTTGGGGTCGGCTTCCAGTCTAACCGGATGCAGCTGAATACCAGTATTTTACATGGACCGACTGCCTATCTGACCTGAAGAAGAATTGTCTTACCATGGGGTATCGCAGTTTCTATCAGGGAACTCTGTAGTCTAGTAGGTTTCAAAGCAGTTAATTTTCAAAATATTCAAAAAAGTGGATTTTGAAAGTCCAATTTATGAAGACCTCTTATAAAATTCAATCTGTGTATGTCGAGGGGTCAAAATAAGTTGGCTGGTAAAATCACAAAAGCGGATGCTATAACAGGATTGTTTTGTAAATTATATATTTTTATAAACAAAATTATTTATTTTATAGAAAAATGTTTATTTTTCTAAGCTTATTTGTTTTAAAGATATTTTTCATTTAATATTTGAGGTTTTTTTTTGTTTATTTTACGTTATCTACTTATCAGGGACATAATATTTGACACAAAACCGTGTTTATCTGTTGTTTAGCCTAAACACCTTTTAAACATGACATTTCTCTATGGAGTTTGACATTAAACACGCGTTGAACAAGTGTCTAAGTTTTTGTGATAAAGCCCTTATTATACAAGAACACTGTTTAAAAACTTTGTCCTTGTCATTTTCAAGTCAATAAAGGGAGAGGCAAGATTAAACAATCCCATAACGATAATAACACGCCTATATTTTTTAAAGGCAGCATGAAATATCCACATTTCGCCAAAGTTACAAGTCCTATGTAGGTAATAGAAAACTGAACTCCAGGCCGCTTCTGACTCCGATAAGGACCAGGCCCGGGTCGATGGCGCGTCGTGTTCCACGCGCGCCTCAAAGAGATGTCAGCACACCTGACGGGGTCCGTTAGGACCGATGCCTGCCAGGGTTGCGGAATAGTCCGAAAGGGATACCGGGACCCTGGCAATAGGCAACCGAAGGAACACGGGTGGGTTTTAGTCAGTAAGAGTCTGACACGCCCTTCCGCTCCGCCCAGAGCGGGAGAAGTCATATGATGATTTCCCACCCAAAAAAAAAAAAAAAAAAAGGCCGCTTCTGACAATTTCCCAATTCATTTTTCCATTGAAAAAACCCAATAACATTTTTCCGGGTTCGGGGATCGCATCCGTACCTACCAGGTTCAGCAGTCTCGCAAAAAAATAGCAGTAAACATCAATTTTAACCGCCTTCAAAAAAAGAGGATGTTTTTAATCAAGTATATTTGTAGATAGACTACGTTCATGAGGAAGAAGGATTGTACTCCATAAAGTATTAAAAGTCAATTCACAGTCATGCACGAACTCGGAATATAAAATCTTTGCATACATTGTATGTGAACAGCGAGCGTTCCCCGAATACTGACGAGTTTGTCCGAATCGCATTGTTAAAATATCCTATACTATATACTATACTATTAAGGGCGGATTCGTCCAAACTCGAATTTATACACGAGTAACTATCCGGGGAATAATCTATTCCACGATTTTATTCTCGAGTAAAATCAACAGTCGTTTTTCCATGCAATCTAACGTATAGCTATACTTGGATTAGAAATAGCGGAATGAATGTGAACGAATTTAATACCCGGCAAAAAAACGTTGTTCTCCAAACGGCAGGGTGCAGAAGCATAACTCATCTCAACTCTCATTTGCCGTATTATAGCTTGGGTAAGTAGGATGTCTGTACAATAAATTGTATATTGACATTGACAGCTACCTAGCTGTCAATGTCAATGTACAATTTATTGTTTCCTTGTCGTGATTGTCAGCTGGTAATGAAGCGGCCGCCATTAAATTTCTCTCGGATAACTTGTTTCTCGATGCATTTCGGCGGTATAACGATTTACTCTCAGATAGACAGATAATCCGAGATTAAGATATTTTGGTAAAACGAAAAGTTGTCTAAGTTTAGAGTAAAAAGTAATTTTATTCCCAGGATAAGACTCAGCCAAGGTTGGTCGAATCCGCCCTAAATAAATTAGCAATATTTCTATAAATATATTTGTAAACACGTTCTCGAAAACGCCTCTCGATTTCGATGAAAGGTGCATTATAGGGGTTTACGGGGAAGAAAAATTTACCTAGCTAGGTCTCATAACTGGGAAAATTCATTTTCTCTATTTTGACCGAGCAGGGCTCGGTCACCCAAAGTTTAGAACAAGATGGCTACCTTAGAATAATGAAATGGCAGTATGGAATTAGTATGTACTATACATGGAATTAGCATGAACTATCATATACTATAAAATAGACGTAGATATATTTAGTAACCTATTCCGCTTGACTCTCTTCAAGAGTCCTAAAAAACCCTGTAAGAAATCGACACGTCTTTGACAGGGTTTTTTAGGACTCTTGAAGAATAGTCAAGCGGAATAGGTTACTAAATATATCTACGTCTATTGTATTTTATAATGGATTTCCGCAAAGTCACGCCTGAATCAATTAACTATCTATTATATACTATTAAATGAGCATTCTCTATGTTCACCAAAGCATAACTCCATCGCCCAGGTACTGAATGTAATACATTTTACTTTTGTTAATTATTATTTCAATCCAATTATCTGCGAATACAGTTAATTTAATCAAATAATTAATGATAAAGCAGCACTTTTAAAATAAACAATGGCTTTCGCAAGTAAACTGTTTTAATATTCATTTTATGTGTCTCAATTTTTTTTAAATGCTTATGTGTACTGAGCAAAACGTGGGTGAATGATCAATGTTTATTTTTTCTCTTTATAAGAAGCGTTTATGCCCAAACGTCTAGTTGATAAAGTTAATATAACGGTAAACTACAAAAATATCAAATTGAATAAATACAATTCCAATATAAATTTATGTAACGTCGGACCCACAAAATAACGTCACATAATTTCGAAATAAGCACCCATTTCGTATAAGATAGACTTGAAAGGATGAAATTATGGGAGATACTACCAGCCACCGCGTGAGGGCGCCACAGAGCCGGTGGCTTGAATAATTCATAATTTTATTCAGTGCATCTTCGGCCACTCTTCGGGTTTATGCAAGCTATAAGTGCAACACAGCCTTAAGTATAGAGTAGTAAGTCGGAATATTAGTATTTTATGTTATGCAGAGGAATATTTTAAGAATGAATGTAGAATGTATATAGATATTCAGGAAAATTTATACTAGAAGCACTATAGTTACCTACTGTATTCTTTTTATGAATTTTGATAATATGACTCATGTGTCTCTGCCTTTTCCCAACTATGTTGGGGTCGGCTTCCAGTCTGACCAGATGCAGCCGAATACCAGTATTATTGATATGACTTATCTACGTATGTTTTTTTATTTTTTATTACTTGTTTTATTGATTTTGTTAGTTTTAATTTTTGTTTTTATTGTTTATTTTCCTGTGCGTGTCCCAAATAAAACATTTTTCTTTCTTTCTTCTTTTTCTTTCTTTCTGTATTATTATGTAGATGTGGAATGGCATGAATTGAAAATTGTTTGGTCGATTATTGATCCTTTTTCATAACTTCGTTTCCGATGCCACTTTAGCATATTTTTAAAGTTATTTTGTTATTAATTTTAAAATGTGATACTTTAAAAGCTATTTCAAACTCGTTGACAACAAAATTCTATACCCAACGTAAATAAAATAAAAAAAATATATCGCGTGAATTTCTGTTACAAAAAATTCGTTGCCAAATCCAATAGGTTTTTATTAAATTTTGGAATATACAGCCTTATTTTAAAATCTGATACTGTTGCTACTTCAAAATTGTTTATAATGCAACAAAAACACTTAACTAGTCTTTCTTTTTTTTTGCAAAATGCGGAATTCAATAGGCTTTTATATTAAAATAAAAAGATCCTATAGATTTTTATTAAATTTTGGGATCCTGTAGATAGAGTAACTATAGTAATAGACAAATCATTTAAATAGTAATAATAATTAGGCAAGGACACATTTACTTGTTTGAAAATGTGATTAGTATTTCAATACAGTACAACTTAAAACTCGCTAAACGAAATATAGTTACTCACCCATTCTAATCGATCTAAAGGCAAAAATATTTTCCTCTAATTTACTTTTTGCAAATAACGGAATCCAAACGGTTTTATTAAATTCTGGGTCATGCATTTCCCGGTTAGTGTTGTCGGATATGAACTGAGGGCTTCTAGATCAATGAAGCGGAAACTCCACGGCGTATCGGCCCGTTTTTTTCCATATTTATCATACTTTTTTATGTACGGGATTTTTCAACGCGACGATGCCTTTATAGGAAATAGGATAGTTATTCAAATGTTTCCGTCAGTTCGCTTTATGGTTACATACTTTTTGAAGTATGTCACTTTACGACATAGTATAAAACAGAGTCGCTTCCTGCTGTCTCTCTGTTCCTATTTTTAATAGATTCTAAATCCCAAAAATAATTGAACCATAGACAACCTCCTAGACCAACCAGTGTTGTCAGATTATCTACTGGTGGGACCACAGATAATTAGTTGGTCGCCATAAATTAATTTCCGTGAATATTAAGTTTACAATATCTGTAGAGAGAGACCCAGCTACATCTGTACTAAGCTCTGACGTCACAACTTACATACGTCATATGATCATATCGCTTCAGTGACTTGTTTCCGGAGCACGCGTTACCGCAGTTGTATTGTTCAGAAACGTGGCTCCTGCGGTTAAGATGGCGTGTGGTTTATGGAAAATGAACACCATTGGCTCTTTGTGGGGGTGTAATCCTGCATTGTTGGTAGTACTTACCTATCGTTCTTGAACGTTTGTAATTACCTAATGGCCGATACCTATTTCTGTACCGTTATTGTGTTAAAATTTAGACTGTTTTATCTTTACCAATAATGAAGTAAAGACCTCATAGCTTTGCATAGCTGACCCTCTCATATAGAAGTAGGTATCACAGGTATTAAAAATTAAAAGTAAAATTAGCTTATTAGCTTATTTATTTATTTATTTATATATTCTTTATCACAAAATTATTTTTATTTACAAAAATATATAACAAAAAAACAATAACAAACACTACAAAATATACAATGGGCGGCCTTATCGCTATCCGCGATCTCTTCCAGGCAACCTTGGAATGGACAGTGATTTGCCTGGACATAAAATGGGCCTGTCGTAGGTGCAAATAATAAGTCTACACTATACTAAAATAGATACACATATACATACATATACTAAATAATAATAGATACATACATACATACATACGAAATAAGTATATAAACAACGAAAAATTAATGATGACTATAGATAACTACACAGTAACGAAAACAAGATCACAACGACAAGTAATGTTCCTTAACGAGTCTTTTAAACACTAGTATCGACTGCGCGCGTTTTATTTCTACTGGCAATGCATTAGCTTAGCTATTTATATGCCCAGTTTGGAGATAAAAATGCTACCATTGGTAAGCAAAACGATTCGTTTTTGTTTATAGGAACCGAGCATTAGTAATCAGTTTCGATAATGTTCTACGTTCAAAATGATTAGTATAAACATTACACACTTTTTCCTATATTACACCCACATTTCGCCAGTTATGTTTAAATCTCATGTAACAGGGGGCAAGCCTACTGCCAGCAACTGGGCACAAATCCATTTAAATTAAAAATAAAGTAAGAAGTATATCAACACATATTAAACACTCATTTCAAGGGAAAAATCGCTACTAACGATTAGAATTATTCAAGATGAAGATTTTGTAAAACTGGGACACTGAACACTAAATTAAGAAAAAAAAACTTTACTCGCGATTATCTCGAATCTATACTTTGCGTAATTACCTACGGTTGACTGAGTTAGGAAAAAATACTATAATACTATTTTACAAAAAATCAAATCAAAATGATTTATTTCAATCCATTTAAAGATCATAAAATTTAAATTACAATAAATAAAAACATAAATTAATAAAAAAAAAAAAAATAAGGATATAAAATTAAAATTTGATTAAAATCATAAAATAAAATTAAAATTAAAACTTTACTAAAATCATAAAATAAAACTAAATGTGATTGTGAAAAAGATTGAAAGAAAAAAGATTTAAAAAAAAAAATCAAAGATTGTGCAATATGATTGTGAATATACTTCAGCGATTCCAAGGGATACCGTAATATGGACTGATTATAATCATCTGTCTATCCGTACTGACATTCATAAGTTGGAATAAAACGCTTTGTAAACTCAACTTAACTAAAAAAAAGTACATTATTCCACGGCTCATCATCTGCCTAGCCTTTTCCCAACCAAGTTGGGGTCGGCTTCCAGTGTAACCAGATGCAGCTGAATACCAGCATTGCTATGCTGTAACAATCTCACCGTGAAAACTAAGGTGAAGTGAGCGTGAAGTGAACTGTCACTGCCTTAGCATCAGTAGGTATCGATGACAATGACAGCTCTCTTCACGCTCACTTCACCTAAGTTTTCACGGTGAGATGGTTTGCAGAATAGCAATGCAGTATTTTATATGGAGCGACTGCCTATTCTGACCTCCACAACCCAGCAACTGGGTAATACGGTACCCCATGGCAATACTGGTTGTCAGACTTTCGGGCTTCTGACGACCCGTAACGACTGTCAAAGATCCAAAAATGACAGCCGGGACCAACAGCTTAACGTGCTATCCGAGGCATGGAGTCTCGCTATGTAAAAATGGTCACCCATCCACGGACCAACCCCGGCAAGCGTAGCTTAACCTGATGAATCGACCCGTGCGGTTATTATTACTTAGCCACGAGCTCTTGCATTATTCCGCGGCTGTTTTGTTAAAATAAATAATCTGACGTTGGTATAAAATATCTAAAAGCATGAATTAACTCAGAAGTGGACAGAGTCGAGTGCGTGCCTGCGAGCCACTGGCGCGGAATATACGACGGAAACAGATGTGAGAGGAGGATTATGCAGATTTAGAGTTAATTTGTGTTAACAAATTACGGGAAATAACCATTTAGGAACATGCAAAAATGGTGCTAAGTACTTATGTAATTTCTTTTCCTGGAACTGCAATTTTTAGGGTTCCGTATCCAAAGGGTAAAACGGGACCCTATTACCGTGCGTTTGCACTCGCGAAACATTATAACAAAACATGTTTTAAATCTCTAGCTCCTGTCAAAAATTGTATGGAACATTGACAGAAAATAGAGATTTCAACATGTTTTGTCGCGAATGTTTCGCCAGTCCAAAGGCACGGTTACTACGACTCCGCTGTCAGTCTGTCTGTGTGTCACCAGGCTGTATCTCAAGAACAGTGGTATTTAGACAGATGAAATTTTCACAGATGATGTATTTCTGTTGCCGCTATAACAACAAATACAAAAAAAACAGAATAAAATAAATATTTAAGGGGGCTCCCATACAAAAAACGTGTTTTTATAGATAATGGTACGACAACCTTCGCGCACGAGTCCCACTCGCACTTGTTGTGATTCTGGACTCTGTTTGACTGTAGGTATATTGGTTCTGGTTTCTTTCTCTCACATTGTATGAATCATTCCAATATGTGATGCTTCCTATCTCGTATCAGCAACAACTTTAAGATACTAGTTCAAAATAAGATCAGCTCGGTAGTCTGGGGCTAAAGTGCTTTACGGAAGCTGGTCAGACATATTTCAATATCGTTGGACACTTTTAACATCAAATTGCGGTAAATGCATTACATCCCATTCCAGTATTCAAGGACATTTTAATTAGCTTCGGTGTTTTTTGGCTACGCGCATGGCATCTTAGATAATGTTTTAACATTCGAATATAATTCAATTCAAAATCGGACCTAAATCCAAAAGAAACCTTCAAGCCAAAACCCTCAAAAGGTAACATTATGAAATAGTTATTACACTGTCTGTGTTATTATACTGTCCCTCCTATGTTATTTTCCACATCACCGACTCTCTATCTGCTTTGTCCGTCTGTACGCTCAACACGAACCAACAGGCTTGCAAATTGGATATCACTATCTGCCTCCGCTTCGCTCCGTAACATGAGCATCGATATATTGAAGTTGAAGTCTATTATTGTTGCAGTCAGAAAGTGGATAATAATTTAGGTATGATTTTTGAGGAGATTTGGAATGATTGAAAAGTTAAAAACTGAGAAACTAATCTCCATTTGAAATAAGATTAGACATTTAAACAAACCTTTTTACAGTCCGTTCAACCGATTTTGACTTCTATACCGTAGGCATAAAAAAAGGTTACACAATACCAACAGTATAATGCAGCTGCCATTTGTTATGCCAATATAAGTCAAAATCGGTTGAACGGACTGTATAAAAGGTTTATTTGAATGTCCAATCTTATTTCTAATGGAATATAGGTGGAATGATAAAGAGGGAAGGACTCGACGATTCAGCTATCAATATTAATCAATGATAAAGTAAACGCAATGTTGGCCCAGTGGTAATTAATGGTCCCAACTTACGAATCATTGGTCGCGTGTTCGAACCCAGCCAGGCGCTTTACTTTCTGAAAAAAAATTCATCGCCACTGCTCTGAAAACGGTGAAGGAAAACATCGTGAGGAAACCGGCATATCCTAGAACCAAAAATTTGAAGACATGTGACATCTACCAACCCGCACTGGGCCCGCGTGGTGGATTACGGCCCGCTTCCTCTCACAGAGAGGAGGCCTGTGTCCCAGCAGTAGGAACATAATAATGACAAATGTGGCTGATAATGATGAAAGTAACCGCATATTGGTACTTATGAAAATGAAATATAGAAGACTAGGTATTGCCCGCGATTTCGTCTGCAATCTAGGATGAAAAGTAGCCCATGTAGTTTTCCAGGTCAAGGTCTAACCATGTGCCAAATTTCATCCAAATCCGTTCAGCCGTTTTAGCAAAAAGCGTAACAATAAAAACTCACTTTCGCATTATTTTATAATATTAGTTAGGATTTAAAACCAAGAGGAAAGCTACGTAACCTCAAAACCTAGAAAAGCTAACTAAAAACTAGTGGACGCAATTTCAAACTCAAGCAAGCGAAATCGTGGAATGCAGATCAAAATAATTGGGAGCTCCGTATTTTCGCAACATAACAAGTTGTTCAGAGTTATGCAGCGAATCTGATGCCTCAACGGATTTAGATGCTAATTTTAAATGAAAAAGCGGGCTTCGTTTTCAAAATTATGGTTTGACCAAACATTTTCAGCTGTTGGTTGAAAGTTTGTTGATGTAGACGAGTTGACATGTATTTTCGGGTATTTTATTCAGCTTTGCCATTCAGATGGATTTTTTATAGACTCGAACCAAAGCAGCAAAAATCGATCTGCCTAGCCTTTTCCCAACTATGTTGGGGTCGGCTTCCAGTCCAACCGGATGCAGCGGAATACCAGTATTTTACATGGAGCGACTGCCTATCTGACCTCCACAACCCAGTAACTGGGTAATACGATACCCCTTGGTTAGACTGGTTGTCAGACTTTCGGGCTTCTGACGACCCGTAACGACTGTCAAAGATCCACGAATGACAGCCGAGACCAACGGCTTATAGTGCTTTCCGAGGCACAGAGGAGTCTCGGTATATGAAAATGGTCACCCATCCACGGCCCAACCCCGGCAAGCGTAGCTTAACCTGATTGATCGAACCGAGTGGCTGTTATTACTTAGCCACGAGCTTCTCCAAACCAAAGCAGCATGGTTGGCAAAAAGATTTTTATTCTTTAAGTTGGTGTAATTTTATAAAGCTCATGTTTGACCACTATCTCACCTGATGATAAGCAATAATAATGTCGACGATAGTGCAAACTTTTACTTGAAAATTTAAGTATTCACTAGAGTATCTGGATATAGTACTCAATCATCATCATAATCATTCTACAATGTTCCCACTGTGGGACACAGGCCTCCCGTCTACAAGAGGGAGTGGGCTGTTATCCACCACGCGGGCCCAGTGTGGGTTGGTAGATGTCACATAACTGCGAATGTTTTGTTCTAGGGCATGCCGGTTTCCTTCACCGTTTCGAGGGCAGTGGTGAGGTAATTATTTACACAAAGTAAAGCGCCGGTTTGGTTTCGAACCCACGACCAAACAACTCGTAAGTCGGGGCCGTTAGCACTGGGCCAACACTTCTCGGCACTCAATAGAGAAAGCCTTATGTAAACTACCCCTACACTATAAACCACACAGAAATTATGAGTTTTGAAACTACCGTCGTATTTCATAATCAACAAGCTCAGTAGACTAATTTTGCTGACCGCAGTTGTATAAAAGCATTAAACTACTGTTCATAACATCTAGCACAAATCAGTTTTTAGGTCAACTAAAAGTACAAAACTGGTTTAGTTTATTACCTAGTAGCGACTCACCCCTGTTTTGCACGGATGCAATGGCGACTTGGCAAAATATCGAGATTTCTGTGCTATAATGTAAGTTTAATGTATTACCCACAAAAACACTAAATGATGGTTTAAACCGCATCAAAATCCGTTGCGTAGTTAAGAAGATCTAAGTGGACCCACCGACAGGCACGAAACACGACTATAAAGAATGTAATAATAACTTATATTATCATCTGCCTAGCCTTTTCCCAACTATATTGGAGTTGGCTTCCAGTCAAACCTGATGTAGCTGAATACCAGTATTTTACATGGAACGACTGCCTATCTGACCTCCACCACCCAGTTAATGGATAACACGATACCCCTTGGTAAGACTGGTTGTCAGACTTTTGGGCTTCTGACGACCCGTAAAAACTGTCAAAAATCTACAAATGACAGCCGGGACCAACGGCTTAACGTGTTTTCCGAGGCATGGAAGTCTTGGTGTGTAAAGATGGTCCACGGACCAATCGCGGCAAGCGTATTTAGCTACGCTCTGTCGGAAAAAATTGGTAAAACAAATTCATGTTCATTAGGGTTCAGTACCCAAAGGGTAAAACGGGACCCTATTACTAAGACTACGCTGTCTGTCTGTCTATCCGTCTGTCAGTCTGTCTGTCTGTCTGTCCGTCTGTCACCAAGCTGTATCTCATGAACCGTGATAGTTAGACAGTTGAAATTTTCGCAGATGATGTATTTCTGTTGCCGCTATAATAACAAATACTAAAAAACAGAATGAAATAAATATTTAAAGGGGCTCCCATACAACAAACGTGATTTTTTTGCTCGTTTTTGCTCGATATTGATACCGGCAACAGGTAGACGCTTGAAATATTCACAGAATATTTAGTTATATATTCAGTTTAAAAATAAATCATTTAATTTAAATAAAACAAATATTTAAGGGGGGCTCCCATACAACAGACATGATTTTTTTGCCGTTTTTATAGGTAATACGGAACCCTTCGTGCGCGAGCCCGACTCGCACTTGGCCGGTTTTTTATTAATTTGCGTTTATTTTTTTGCTTGCATTATTTTGAATAGTATACCAGATTACATTTCTCTCATTCCACACATTCATATGTCCATTTGCTTTAAGAGCTTTGCTGCAACACATACATTATTTAAATCTACCCACATATGCGGAGATACTTTTAAAACCATCTCCATCATTGCAGCCAGGTAAAAACCAGTAGGTGTTGTTGAAAATTGCTTTCACATTATCTCTACCGTGTTTTTCCTACCAAATGCGTTAAGACACAGAATAGTACCTACAGAAGGTCGACTCAATACAACGTGTGGAAACGCACAGTGATAAGCTACACGTCCACTCGTCCAGTGAATACGCTTTCATGACTCAACTTACAAGTTACGGTCGCCTGTCGGTTCGATCTTAGCCAAGCATTTTACTTTGTGTCATTTATTTCGTCACCACTGCTCTCAATACGGGGATGGCAAACATCGTGAGGAAACCGGTCCTGGAACTAAAAATTCGAAGACGTGACATCCACCAACTGGGCCCGCGTGGTGGATTACGGCCCACTCCCTCTCATAAAAAGCAGGCCTGTGTCTCAGCAGTGGGAACATGATAGGTTGATTAGGTATGTTTAATTGACATCGCCGTACGTACGTACGTGTATGTATGTGGCGCTTGTTTTGCGCTCGTTCTATGGAGCAGACCTTCTGTACCTACTATTCTGTGGTTCAGGGTAAGACATGCGGAAGAATTCCTCCGACGTTTTTAGTCACTGAACAAAATGTTTTAACAAAAATATATCTTTAATTTTTCGTGACCTACATTTGATTTGAAATATAAATATAAAAGCATTTTGGCATGAAAATTGAAATGGAGAGAGATCGCTAAGATTTTTTTTCGTTTTGATGATAACTATGAGATTTTATCGGGACTTCAATGTTTTTTTGAAAATTATTGAGGTTTAGCACTGGTTACTATGACAACATAACATCACGCCTGTATTCCGCGAAGGGTTAGGTAGAGGTGTATCTATAGTACATCCACATGTAGTCTTCGCATTATTTATTTCCGTATTTTTCGCATTTCGTTTGGTATGATTGTAGTTAAATTTAAAATTTCTTCAACCACAAAGTAAAAGTAACTGAGAATACAGGGTGTAAGGGTAAACACCGTTGTCATGCAAACTATGGGTAGTTGACTTAAATATAAAAATAAATGACCGAACACAACAAAAAAAAAAACGTTATTTTCATTAAAATATTTTTAAAAGTTTCTATCCGACAAGGTGCTCGCTAGTGAAACAGCTGACTGAATGAGGGAGCGGTCGCGCTCGCGGCTGGTCAGGCCACGTCCCGCACCCCCCGCCCGCGTTTTGACGCGAGCCCTAGTTCATAGGGCAACGAACTTGCGTCTCTTGTGGTAAAACGTAATTATTATTTTTTCCGTTAATTTTACTTTCTATAAATGAAACCAAACCACTGGTTGCAAGGATAACGGTGTTTACCCTTACACCCTGTATAAGTAGCCATCTACGCATCGACCGAAGTTAAAGTGCAAATCTTGCACTAAAAAGTCACATCACATGTTACCAGAAGACTCAGATAAAAGCCACCTCTTTTTTTATTTGACGGTGGGAAGTCGTCAAATGACTTCTCCCGCTCTGGGCGGAGCGGGCGTGTCAGACTTTTACTGACTTAAACCCACCCGTGTCCTTCAGTAGCCTGTTGCCAAGGTCCCGGTATCCCTTTCGGACTTTCTCGCAACCCTGGCAGGGGATAAAAACCACCTTACATGGCCATCAAAAAGTCACTTGGTAGAATCATGATAAAACATTCCACCTTGTTCCTCATACTTCTAAAACACCTTCAGAAATTCATACTTTTCTGTGAGTTTTGCTTAACCATCTCATCTGCCTAGCCTTTTACCAACTATATTGGGGTCGGCTTCCAGTCTAACCGCAACCTGCAGCTGAATACCAGTATTTTACATGGAGCGACTGCCTATCTGACCACCACAACCCAGTAACTGGGTAATACGATAACCTTTGGTAAGAAGAAAGTCTGACAAACATGTCAGACTTTCGGGCTGCTGACGACCCGTAACGACTGTCAAAGATCCACAAATGACAACGGCTTAAAGTGCTTTCCGAGGCACGGAGGAGTCTCAATATGTAAAGATGGTCATGGTATGAGAAAATGGTAGCCCATCCACGGACCAACCCCGGCAACCGTAGCTTAATCTGATGGATCGACCCGTGCAGCTGTTATTACGTAGCCACGAGCTCCTCTGTGAGTTTTGCTTAACCACTTAAACAAAAATCAAATCTAGATGGAACCCTAGTGCTCACCTCAGACGAAGTTAAAAATACTTCGTCTGAGGTGAGCAGTAGGGTAGCCTGGACGGTGAGGTCAACGGCATGAGTATGTACCACGTGGCTCACATAGTATATATATACTCATGCCGTTGACCTCACCGTCCAGGTTCTCAAACTTCCACCTACACCGAACTGTTTACACAATGCAGGTATAACAAGAAAAGTTTTAATAGACATACCGTGGTCCGAGCCTCATTATATGAAACACCTATTTTGACAGCCAAGTTCGGGAACAGTACCTACTTTAGAAGTTAAAGTGTTTTTTTTATATAAAAAGTTGTTTTATTTTGCTTAGAATGGAGTTTCACTCGTGTTTTTTGGGATTACAATGTGTTTTGTGTTTTATGGAGTGTAATCGTGTTGGTAGGTTATTCTTGGTTGTAAAGGTAAATGATGGTGAAGGTAATTTTAGAATAAGTGGAGTTAAGGATTTAGAAGAGATTACTGTTACTTATTTAGTGTGTCTAAAGCCCGGTTACAAGAGCCTAGTTTTTTTAGAATCAGAACCAACTTTGTTTATTTGTAAGAATGTAGTTTTATATAGTATAGTGTTAGTATTTTAGTTAGTGCTATAAATTCTACCACAAAATATATGGTGTACAAATATTCAATTGTCATAGTTAATTGATTCAGGCGTGACCTTGCGGAAATCCATTATAAAATACAATAGACGTATATATATTTAGTAACCTATTCCTCTTAACTATTCTTCAAGAGTCCGAAAAACCCTGTAAGAAATCGACACGTGTTTCACCTCTCAACGTGTTACCACACCGAGCGCTGGACGCAAACTTTGCGTCCAGCGCTCGGTGTGGTAACACGTCGCGTTTTGGTTTGCAATTGGTCAATCGTCATCCTGAGGATGCCTCGTTGAGAGGTGAAACACGTGTCGATTTCTTACAGGGTTTTGATATATCACCGTCTATTGTATTTTTTTTTTCAATTGTCATTCTTGACTAAGTATAAGTAAATAGATTTGTGATTTACAAATATGTCCAATAAGAATTAGTAGTTATTATACATAATATGCACAGGGTTAGACCATGACCTGGAATAGGACTTAGGATACTTTTTATTCCGATATTCCCACGGGATCGAAACTTACGCGGGTGAAACCGTGGGGCGCAGCTAGTTTACGATAAATTCGGAAATGTAAACTCTCTTGTAAGTAGCCTATCGTAAATTTCTTACTTACTTTACTTACATAAATATTGAAGCAACTTACAAGTCGTCGCTCGGCATCCAATACCGCGAATATGACATTTTGACGAAAATCTGATTTTGTGTTATTTCATTCTACCCGTTCAAATACGTGTTCCTACATTTTAAAATTGACCGAAAGTTATCCAGTCATATTATTGTTATTCGAGTCATCCAAAACCGCATACTTTCCGCTACCAAATCCGCGAATATGCTTTAGTTCGTCAGTGCCACCACACGCATTGCAAGTGCAACACGCAAAGTTTTTTTTGTCTCCTGTAAAATTTGATGAACGTTGCATTCGCGGTATTGGATGCCGAGCGACGAAGTGTATTGGCGGCCTATGTTCAGAAAAAAACTGTTACATCGCACATGGTTCAAAATCGCTTGACATTGTGCATAACACTTCACTTTTTAGGGTTCCGTACCCAAAGGGTGCCACACGGAACCTTATTACTAAGTTGTTAAATATTGAACTTTAATCACATTTATAAAGTAAAATATAAATTTCATCAACACTGCTCTCAAAACGAAAACATCGTGAGGAATCCGGCATGTCCTAGAACCAAAAATTCGAAGAAATGTGCTATCTACCAACCCGCACTGGGCCCGCGTGGTGGATTACGGCCCACTCCATCTCGAAGAGAGGAGGTCTGTATAAATATGATTATGAATCCTTGGAATCATCCGAAAGGCCATAAAGCAACATCAACAGGACCGCAACTACAAGCTCAAACTTACATAATCTAAGAAGTTTTGTTAGTCAAACTTGAACTACAAGCGTGGTTTAAACGGTTAATATTGAACCGAACCATGGAAGAGAAAACACGGATATCCTGTATTTAACTTTCCTAGCAGAGTTTATCATAAACTCAAACACAAAGCGTTTATTTCAGCTCAACCATTTACGGGGCACTTTTGGATTGTCAAGGAGTCGGTCAGTCAGAAAGACGAAGCTGCCTATTGCAAAGCAAGGTTCAAAGGAGAAGAACGGGAAAGAAACTCAATGAGAACTCTTTTTAACCGACTTCTTCAAAAAGGAGTTCGATTGTTTTTGTTTTTTCGTTAAAAGTTTTTAAATCAAAATATTGGTTCCATCATTCATGTTGAAATTATAATTAGTTTCTGAAAAGGAATAGGCAACGTCATAAATAATGATTAACGCGTATTTTTAATGGAAATTAAATGGCTCAGGTGATTAATGGCTATCATTATTTCTGATGTCAGGAAGTGTTAAATGTTGTGTTAAGGGGGATAGTGCATCCCCCTTAACACAACATCTAAACACTTAGAAACATTAGAGTCGGCAAGTTTACAAGTCCTTAAGTTCATATAAGTGCCAAATGTTATGATTTCATGAAATAGTCATTTGATACACTTACATGAACTTGGAGAGTTGAGTTGCTGATTCTAATGTTTATAATTCTGTAAATCCATATTTGTTACGGCCGCAAATCATATTTAGATCAATATGCAACCTGATACTGACCTGCAAATTGCAAAAAAACGTACGAAAATTTTAATTTCGCGGGCCACCTTTGTGCATCCCCCTTAAGAATAAACAACCCAATCTCATAAATTAAAAAAACGTAATCTAAATATTTATAGCAGTTCTGTTATTTAGCCGAACAACCTAATCTAGTAATTAAGACACTAACATATTAACGTATTCCATTAAAACCTTCCTAAAACACACATTTACATTTAAAATGTTCAAATTCAAACACGTGAAACCCGGAATGGCTTTCAAATATCACTTTGTCAGTTTCATTACCTACATTTAGTATTCCGTTTGAGCAGATGGATGGACTTATAAAATATGTAGCGTACTAGCTGTTACTGTGGCTGTATTTATGTAGCTTTTGCATGTATTTACGAGTATGTATGTGGAGTTGTAAGTGATTGGCATATTTAGTATTGAGTAGTGATCATGTTTGATCGGCTTTGGTGGTTATGGCGTAATCTTCAGGGTAACCCACGAAATTCAAATTAACTTATGTTTTTTTGCAATTTACAGGTTCATGTTGAATGTTCAGGTATAGTATATATATATAGGTATAGTATATATAGGAATCAGGTTGTATGTTGAATAAAATATGATTGCTTATTCTATTGTAGTAGATTTGTTGATAATTTTCTATTTTGTTAGGTATTTACCTGGTACTTGTTGAAAGGCCTGCACTGTCCTCCCATACCTAATAACACTGTAAAACGAAAATATTGTAACAGCCAATTATAATTAAAAGAGTAACCGTGGAGTTTCTTGCCGGCTCTTCTCGATAGGAAACGACCAATTGGAACCGTGCACCTAGCTTCTGACGTTTCATAAGTGCCCATGTATGTTTATGTGAAATAAAATATTTTGATTTGATTTGATTTGAAATGTTTATAATTCTGTAAATTCATATTTTCTACGGTAGCGAATCATATTTTAACCTAGAAAAAACCTGATACTGACCTGCAAAAAGCAAAAAACGTAAGAAAATTTGAATTTCGCGGGCTACCATAGCGCTTCCCCTTTAAGCAGTTTATTGAAGCAACTGGGATCAGTTGAAAGGAAAAATTCGCTTTGTCATCATCAAGTTAAAGTTGGATGTCCTGCCATAGAAAATATAGATTTTTTGTTCATACATAGTTACAAACAAGGTAAATCGTAATTGTCTGAGGCGGCTCCGTACACCTACAATATTATTGCGCAATACCATGAAATGTGCAACGTTTCTGATCGTATGCGGTTAGTGTTGAAGTGTTGAAGATTGCGCAGTAATAAAAACAAAAGTATTAATTTTATTGCACAATATTTTCTTTGCATCGTGTAGGATTACACAATATTATGCTATACTTTACTGGACTTGTTCACGCGAAAACATTGAATTTATGCCGTTAATGTTATAGCATGACAATAAATTATCATTTGAGGGAAAGGGCTGAGTCAATCATATTCCTTTTTTTAATTTTTTTATTCATGACCATAGATACAAGTCTTTCAGTCGTATACATAGATGTTTGTAACTTAGGTGTAAAAAATAAAAATAGAATACAAAGATGCCACATGTTCACAACACATCAATATTTTGCATTATCAACTTACCCTTTCGTGATACATCTCAGCGAGTTATCGTTTAAACATACTAACTATTACAATTATTAACTAACATACATATATAATTACAAAATAAGTTAATTTTTTTCTACCGTATTACAGATATATTTATACAAGACACTAAAATATTTCTTATTTTTTAATAATTCCTGAACACTGCGGGGAACACTTTGTTGACGTTCACTAACACTTTCGATGTCATTGTCATTTATTTCATTCAATTCAGTAACTAAAATTAACCGTTGAATATTAAAACTTGAACAATTTAAGATAATATGATCTAAATCAGCATCTTCTGCTCCACAATGATGACATCTGCTATTGTTAAATATACAAATTCTATTTAGGTGAGCTGGAGTTAGGCAATGTCCCAATCTCATGCGTGTTATAGTAGTTATACATTTTCTTGTGATGTATTTGTTGAAGTCATGATACCAAGTTTTATTCTGTATTATATTTTGTATTGCAGCATACCATCTGCCTTTCGATTGTAATGTTATGTTCCAATACTCTTTCCACAACTGTATATTACGTTGTTTAAACAGGCTGTAGTAATCGGTGAAGGGCACCTTCAGCAAGTCGGATCGATCTTCATCATGAATCATATTGCACAATAATAATGTTGCAACATTTTTCCGCCAACTAGTCACTACACTCGAGGCTTAGTCTAGACACATTTAAATAAAATAGACTATAATTAAGTAGTGCTTTTCCACTTTGTCTTTAAATGGCCTGGACAAGGGTTTTTTCATGCTTAATGCTTATTAAGACATCTAGAAACGTACAAGTACCTAAACAGAAATGTTAACAGTCGAAAACATAATCAATCTATTTTACTTCATAATTATTATAAGAATGTTCAAGTTATCTTTCCAAACATAGCTAGAATCATTCAATCATTCATCTAAATCATTTATCATGCATCTGGCGCGCATATTACGACTACATAATATTATTATATGACCCTGATGCATGAATGTGGATGAAACAAGTTGAGTAGAAAGCTTGGATACTAAAATTGTTTCTAATTATCCATTTGGTAAGTAGGCGTATGCTTATGTATCTATTTATGTATCAATTTCAAATCAAAATAGTAAGGAAAACAACTAACAAATATTACCATCCATAAATTTTTCCTTCACTCAATTCGTTAATAATACTGATTGACAAGCAGCGTTAGCTAGAAACAAAGATGCCTCATAAATCATGAGGTTGTTGTTATTACTAATAGATAATGTTGAAACAAAAGGTTAACTTCGAACAATGGGATTAGAAACGAATGGATGAGTAGAAGAAAATAATATCTATGAATATGAGAGATACAAAAAGCCTGAATAGATCACTGAAGTTGATAATGAAATTAATTAGTATTCACTGTATTTATGTATCCAATCTACACTGCCCTTTGTTAGACAAAACAAGATTAATGTAGGAAAAAAGGCACAATTTCATCATCATCATTATGAATCGATTGACTTCAACTACTGGATATTAGACTCCACAGAATATAAAAACTTTGGCACCTGCTCAGAGTACTTCGTTTATCCATCGTTCCTTATTTTTCCCAAGTTTTTCAAATTCCATTGTGGAGAGTGGTGCTTTGGCACTAATCTGTGTTGTGGTTGGTATTGCTGTATCATCGATGTAAATTATCGTTTCAGCTTTCGTTGCAGCAGAATTTTGTTAAGGTTCGTTAGCAACTGAGGGTTTGGCTTCATTGTTTAACGGGCAAAGGAAAAACGTAAAGGTGGTTTTAAATGTAAGTCTTATTTATATCCGACGATTTTTACCTTGAGGTTGGTTCATAGTTATTTGGTGATAGGTGATGTTTGAATCCAAGAAAGTATAATGTACACATATAAAATACAATGTCTAAAAATCGCGCGCTTGGGATGACAAAAATAAGCCTTTTAAGCCAATAGAAAAAAAAAAAAATTGGTGTAAGAAACTTCCCATCGAAATACGTAATTAATTAGGCTTTTTATCGTAAATCAAACTTTTTTTTTTTGATGATTCTATATATATATTAATACGTATTTAGATATGTATTTTACCAAAAATGCTAGAAATATTATATGAAAAACGTATGATAGCAGGCCACAAACTTCACATGAAAACCCAAAACCCTTCTTTATCAAAACATATTCGGTTTTCTTAGATATAAACAGACATCCAACCAAATATAGGCACATATACTGTATAGCAAGTACCAGCCACCAAAAAGATTATTTTGCAAATGAAACCGCTGGGGACGTTGTATACACAGCAATTTTCGGCTCCAGTGGCCCGCGTAATGTTATTTATTTATCTACTCAAATGACAGGATTCGATATAAATAAGCAACATTATTTGTGTGTGATACCATAAAGTATGGGTTTGATAAATATTTAGACTGCGTGATGGATTTTAGATACTTAAAAAAAACGAAGGATACTTTTTATTTTGTGTGTCCTTTTAATTTGTTTTTTTTTTTGCGGACTTTAATTTGGGATTGGATTGATACGGGTTTTGGAGATTGTTTGCTGATATCGACTGCTCAGGTACCTACAGGTTTTTGATCATGTTTTTCTACAAGTAATACCTATTCCCGCTTAAAGAATTTATTGATGATATTATGACGTGGAATTTTCAATCCATAATAATATTATAAAGTCGAAAGTAACTCTGTCCGTCTGTATGTTATCTTTTCATGCCCAAACCACTGAACGGATTTGGACAAAATTAAACAAGGAGATAGATGGCATCCTGGGGAAGGACATAGGCTACTTTTTATTTCAAAAATAATCCTATAGGGGGTGATATAGGGGATGAAAGTTTGTATAAGAAACCCAGCATTTTAAAGTATCCTGTTAGTATGTGTGCGTGAGCCAAGCCGAGGGCAAAAGCTAGTATGACAAAAAAAACAGCAAGTTTATTACTGTGTTGTATGTATTTGTTTAGTTAACAAGGTTGTCGTAATGTATTCTGTGGAATACGAATAGATAAATTAGATATTGTAATGGTTTGGTGTTCACAAAAAATATATCTGGAAAGATAACAAATATTATCTATTTCTATAAAACTCTTGATATAAGCCATGCGGATTGTCTAGTTGTTCGCCAAATCCTACCAGTCGTATAGAAAATAAGAAAAATTGTATACTGTACCGTTTGTTAGGATCTAATCCTCTTTTAATTGGACACTCTTCTGTTTTCCTGTTATTTTGTCAGTGTTTAACTGTGTCTCTTTGCTGAAGCTAAAGCTATTTGGAAACTTCACTGTACTGGAATGTTTCGATTTTGGAAATGTTAAGTAGGTACGTACAGCTTGGCAAAAAAGAGTTTGGAAATAATGAGGGCATCACTATCGCATAAAGGTCACTTCAAATGGGAAAGGAGTAAAAGAATTGTAGTAAAAAAACGCTGCTTTTGCTTGTGGGTGACTCAAAACCTGCTAGCAATTGTAGTGCCAACATCATTGGTCTGTATAAATGTCACAAACAAACTTCAAAGTATGCCTTTCGGCGCTTTCTTTAGCCAAACGTATTAATTTACCGTTTCTAAATTCATTACTTAATTTTGCGAATTCAGAACTTAGGTCCTATTTCTTTTTATAGTCCGGTCTGTATAAATGTCACAAACGAACTTCAAAGTATGCCTTTCGGCGCTTTCTTTAGCCAAACGTATTAATTTACCGTTTTTAAATTCATTACTTAATTTTGCGAATTCAGAACTTAGGTCCTATTTCTTTTTATAGTCCGGTCTGTATAAATGTCACAAACTAATTTCAAAGTATGCCTTTCGACGCTTTCTTTGGCCAAACGTATTAATTTACCGTTTTTAAATTCATTACTAAATTTTGCGAATTTAGATCTTAGGTACCTATTTATTTTTATAGTCCGGTCTGTATAAATGTAACAAACAAACTTTAAAGTATGCCTTTCGACGCTTTCTTTGGCCAAACATATTAATTTACCGTTTTTAAATTCATTACTTAATTTTGCGAATTCAGAACTTAGGTACCTATTTCTTTTTATAGTCCGGTCTGTATAAATGTA
Source organism: Lithophane ornitopus (assembly GCA_948473465.1). Lineage (NCBI taxonomy): Eukaryota > Metazoa > Arthropoda > Insecta > Lepidoptera > Noctuidae > Lithophane > Lithophane ornitopus. Next base: position 10,870,945 of record OX419637.1, on the reverse strand, counting down.
ATAAACGAACTTTAAAGTATGCCTTTCGACGCTTTCTTTGGCCAAACGTATTAATTTACCGTTTTTAAATTCATTACTTAATTTTGCGAATTCAGAACATAGGTACCTATTTCTTTTTATAGTCCGGTCTGTATAAATGTCACAAACAAACTTAAAACTATGCCTTTCGACGCTTTCTTTGGCCAAACGTATTAATTTACCGTTTTTAAATTCATTAAATAATTTTGCGAATTCAGAACTTAGGTACCTATTTCTTTTTATAGTCCGGTCTGTATAAATTTCACAAACAAACTTCAAAGTATGCCTTTCAACGCTTTCTTTGGCCAAACGTATTAATTTACCGTTTTTAAATTCATTACTTAATTTTGCGAATTCAGAACTTAGGTACCTATTTCTTTTTATAGTCCGGTCTGTATAAATGTCACAAACAAACTTTAAAGTATGCCTTTCGACGCTTTCTTTAGCCAAACGTATTAATTTACCGTTTTTAAATTCATTACTTAATTTTGCGAATTCAGAACATAGGTACCTATTTCTTTTTATAGTCCGGTCTGTATAAATGTCACAAACAAACTTTAAAGTATGCCTTTCGACGCTTTCTTTAGCCAAACGTATTAATTTACCGTTTTTAAATTCATTACTTAATTTTGCGAATTCAGAACTTAGGTACCTATTTCTTTTTAGAGTCCGGTCTGTATAAATGTCACAAACAAACTTCAAAGTATGCCTTTCGACGCTTTCTTTGGCCAAACGTATTAATTTACCGTTTTTAAATTCATTACTTAATTTTGCGAATTCAGAACTTAGGTACCTATTTCTTTTTATAGTCCGGTCTGTATAAATGTCACAAACGAACTTCAAAGTATGCCTTTCGACGCTTTCTTTGGCCAAACGTATTAATTTACCGTTTTTAAATGCATTACTTAATTTTGCGAATTCAAAACTTAGGTACCTATTTCTTTTTATAGTCCGGTCTGTATAAATGTAATAAACGAACTTCAAAGTATGCCTTTCGACGCTTTCTTTGGCCAAACGTATTAATTTACCGTTTTTAAATTCATTAAATAATTTTGCGAATTCAGAACTTAGGTACCTATTTCTTTTTATAGTCCGGTCTGTATAAATGTCACAAACAAACTTCAAAGTATGCCTTTCAACGCTTTCTTTGGCGAAACGTATTAATTTACCGTTTTTAAATTCATTGCTTAATTTTGCGAATTCAGAACTTAGGTACCTATTTCTTTTTATAGTCCGGTCTGTATAAATGACCCAAACAAGCTTTAAAGTATGCCTTTCTATGCTTTCTTTGGCCAAACGTATTAATTTACCGTTTTTAAATTCATTACTTAATTTTGCGAATTCAGAACTTAGGTACCTATTTCTTTTTATAGTCCGGTCTGTATAAATGTCCCAAACAAACTTTAAAGTATGCCTTTCTATGCTTTCTTTGGCCAAACGTATTAATTTACCGTTTTTAAATTCATTACTTAATTTTGCGAATTCAGAACTTAGGTACCTATTTCTTTTTATAGTCCGGGCCACCACTGAAGGCCGGCGGAAAATTGTGGAACTACTTTTTTTAATGTAATTTGAGGCAATGAGATAGACACTAGCGCCGCGTTTATCGGAGTTGAGTGGTGGCTCGGACTCTACTTTTATTTCAGACTTTTCTTTTATAAATGTTTAGCAGATCTCAATGGAAATAAAGCAAACAGTATTAACACTGACAAATTCTAGAAAGATTTGCTATAACTTTCAAGTAGCCACTGCAATTTACCGTAAACACATGACATGCAAACCCAAAGCCACACTTAAGTCCGCTACATAAAGTCTAATTTTATTTACACTTCTTTTACTAAACAACCCCAAACAAAAATGGTCTTTATTTTATGGGGCACAAAGAGTAAATTACCGTGTAAATCACAAGAAGACGTTTCACTACATCTGACAGGGATTTTGTTTCGAGATTTCGTTTCGTACACAAAGGGTAGGAGAAATATTGCTGGCTAAATATGAGAAGACAGCTCTGTTGTTTGTTACCCAAATATACGGTAGCGTGTGCAGGGTTGGTGAACATTTTTTATTTTATTTTTGTGAGGAAAGTGGCCAGTATTTTACAACAGGGAAACGGGCAATTATGGGTGTGGAGGGCAATAACGTTCACTATTACTGACGATGCAACGTGGAATGTCAATTTTATCGTTTCAATTGTTACGAACGCATTTTTAAGGTGGCAAAATTGCGGGTGGCTTTGCCTATGGAGAGTGTTTGACGCCTCTGGGCATCTGCAACATGAAGTTTTCGACCAAATAAAAGTTAAAAAGTTTTATGTGTCTCGTATTTTTCAACTGTTATCTGATTTACAGTGGTATTTATTATAGTGGCATTTATATAAAATTCTATTACCAGGCGATGTGTGAGAAAGTCTGCTATGTAAGACATCGCTCGTGACTTCATAATTAAATTCTGTCATTCTGTCAGTTGGACAATTCCTAGTAAGAAGTAATAAGGATCAAATTCGCAAAACACATATTCGTTAGTATGAAACTGATAGTTGGCAAGAACGCTTTCTCTCGACGCCGACGGGGCGACTGTACTTTATGAGAATAGATAGAACTCATTTTCATCTCCCCCGGAGTCTTTACCTAAAGGAACCATGTGAAGTGTGCATACACTAGCATTTCCAAAGTAGGTACACGACGTAGATGTCCGGTAGTAATACCTTAAAAAAAAAAACGAATACTTAATTTTTTTGATGGGAGCCCAAAAAGAAACACCTTGACATATCCTAGAATTTAAACAAGAAAAAAAAAAGAAAAACAGACAATGTTTTGACAGCCCTACAAAGAACAACATTACCTTGAATATAAACTTTCAAATATACCATCAGGAGTGTAAGGTTGGCGTAATTCAATGAGAAATCATCCCGTTTCCTTTTGATCAGGGATCTTGACGCTGTGCTATCAAGCGAGGGAACGGGGTAGGGTTGCTGTCAATTCATATTGAAACGCCTTTTGGCACGATGGCCGCCATTTTGTAAATAATATGGCGTATAGCTCTGAACATAATTATCATGAGTGTTGAACTTCTTGTGATGTTGGCAAATATAGCATTTGTAGTAACAGGGTCTTTAGAAATATTCCATCAGTCGGGTATTATAATTTACGCTTCATTGCAGTAAGTTTCTTCACTTCTATCGGCACGAACTACCCTAAGTACCTAAGTACTAGCTCGTGCTAAGGATATCAGTACCTACCAAATAATAGTCAGGTATAAAAGGCGCTGACTGGTCTAATTGCGCTGGACGCACACGTAAGTATCGTGGGACACAGGCATCCACTCTGTGAGAGGGAGTGGGCCGTAATCCACCACGCGAGGCCAGTGCGGGTTGGTAGATGTCACATGTCTTCGAATTTTTGGTTCTAGGACATGCCGTTCACCGTTCTGAGAGCAGTGGCGAAGAAATGATTTACTCAAAGTAAAGCGCCTGTCAGGGTTCGAAACTACGACCTACAACTGGTAAATCGCAGCCATTACTACGGGGCCACCACTGCATTTTGATATAATAAACCATTCTCGTGGTATATTTACCACGAGACCATTTTGAAGTTGGAAACAAAAGAAAATCTTTAGATGTCGTTGTATAAATCCTTACATAATTATAAAAAAAAAGTCCTCCACCGCGTCTGTCTGTCATCCTGTACGCGATAAACTCAAAAACTATTGCACCGATTTTCATGCTGTTTTCGCCAATGGATAGAGTGGTTCTCGAGTAAGGTTTTAGTATATTATAACCGACATCCACGCGGGCGAAGTCGCGGGCATCAGCTAGTTTAACATAAAAATGCCAAAATAATAAATGTGGTACGCCCACATTTAGCCAGTATCTTACCTTATGGGATATTTCCAGAAAATAAGTTTAGTGACATAACTACATCTAGAAAAAAAAAAAACACAAACAGCAATTTTTCGATCATTTTATTTCTAACACAAAAACATGTATAATGATGCAGCTATTTCGAAACATTACGAGATATAATCTTAATTTCCCTGCAGACGTGTTTTCACATTTGGGTAACGTCCAATAAACGTAATTTATTGGTAAATAACAAATCTTCAGAGATAAATGATAAAGAACGGGTCTTGGAACACTTTGTTGCATAAAAAAAGAAGTCAACATAATAAGAAGTTCCGGGAAGTTTTTCCAAGAACTACCCGGTCAGAAAAACCGGCCAAGTGCGTGTCGCACCACGTAGATCAATGGGCGGTCTGTTTACAGACAACCTTTGGATGGATTAAAGCGAGAAGGAGAGATAATACTGCAGGATAACATTGTAGTTGGAAAACATGTCCTCATATACGTCACGGTAAATTCTCAAGAAGTCCCCTATAGGTTTTAATTTATTATTTGCGAGTATCAAAATACGTCGCATAAATGGCCATATTTTGTTATTGGATTAATTTTTTTAGAGCTCCTAGGGACCGTAGACATATTTGATATTAATGTCAACTTTACAACTAAACGCGTTCTTGAGAAAAAGGGTGAGGTCAGGACTGACAGAGAGACCGATAGACGGACAACGAAATGATCCTGTAAGAGTTCCATTTTTTCCTTTTGAGGTGGGTACTGAACCGTAAAATGTGTATTAGGATAGCAATTTCATCCAGTATCACAGAGTTCATCTGCCAATTAAAAAAGAGATTCTCTCTTATATCTATGGCTTTATCAATAACCACTGTTATCTAAAACATAGGTGATAATGATAATCACCATTCTTGGCAGAAAGATTGGAACCTGTGTTAGCAAACAAAAAGACACAGCTGGTTAGTCGCGATGTCAAGACCATAATGTTTATGACACATATTATTCTTGTCACAATCACTTTTTTATACTTTTTAGAAACCCACAGGTGCACATGTGGCGGCATATTCTTTTACCAAACACAAAACCATCCTTAATAATTCCATCACCATATTTCACAACCTTTTTACGGATTAACACGTCGGAATTTTTTACAAAAACGCAAGATTCTAAGCAACACCTTTTCTTCAAGTAGAAATTATGGGCTCACCTAATATTACCAAAGAAAAATTGGGGTGGCGGTTTAAAATTTCAGGGACTACTTAGCGTCTTGAATATTTCAGTGAGTACTCAGAACTGAGAAACAGCTGTCGTAAACTCGGATCTTAGACCGAGAGAGACGCGCTAGAAGCGCTGCATGATCCGCGGATTTTCTTAGCTTTTTCCTTTGGCTTTTTTGGCGGTCAAACTGAGATGAGATAGTTTTTTGCTGTTTAAAGCTGCTTCGTGTTTTTATACCCGCTTGAACTGTTGAGAGGAAACTAAATATTCGATTTTTACCTTGAAGTTATTAGGTCATGTTATTTTAGCATCATCATCTTCAGAAGCCGTTGGTCCCGGCTGTCATTTGTGGATTTTTGACAGTCGTTACGAGTCGTCAGAAGCCCGAAAGTCTGACACCCAGTCTTGCCAAAGGTATTACCCAGATAATGGGTTGTGGAGGTCAGATAGGCAGTCGCTCCATGTAAAATACTGGTATTCAGCTGCATCCGGTTAGACTGGAAGCTGACCCCAACATAGTTGGGAAAAGGTTACGCAGATGATTATGATCTTCGGAGGGCTTTGCAAATTTTACTGAACGAAAGAAATAGTGCATTACTGTCGCGGCCCGCAACATGGGCCTTGATGGACGATCGTGAAAATGATACATAACACATACGTGAGTCCATCAATGCCTGGTTGCGGCCAAAGCTTGTATAGTACTTTTCTCAAATAATGCGCGGAAATTCAAACTAAGTTAATTAATTATAAATTCCGCAATCAATGACGAACAACCATAATTTTTCACGCGCCACTATGTTCATTTGTTTCTCTATTTGCAAGCCAAGTCGTTTGAATAAAATCTTTGATAAGTTACCTCCTTGACTGCCATGTGCTGAAGTAAAAAGTCCATTTTTACCCGACTACGGCGAAGAAAAAAGGAGGGTTATGATTTTGACCGGTATGTATGTATCTATGTATGTATGTATGTTCATCTGTTCCCTCCTATCTTCTAAAGCACTCATCACAATTTGACAAATGAGGTATCGTTGGAAGCGTCTTGATTGTCCGCTGGTTATAGGATATGTGACGTCACATTAAATAAAAATGGCGACCTCAAGAGGACATAAAGTCAGGAACTTAAAAAAAAAATTTGTTTAATCGTACCATTTTGGGTATCAAATAATGAAAGGGCTTAATGAGCACATTCCAAAAATATATATATTATAACCCCAAAAGAATAAAACAAAAACAGACAGACAAATTAAAAATCCGGAGTCACACGTTTATGCCCAAACACGTGTGACTCCGTAGTTTTAATTTGTTTGTCTGTGGGGTCTTGTTTATACCTTTTTAGTCGTAGTTGGGTTTTAGTATTTATTACTTTTTTTTTATTTTTATAACACGACAGATGAGTTTTCATAGTAATTTATTTGGCCGCTAAACACGCCAGATATGGATTTTCATAGTAACATCACCGGCCGGATCGTCACTTGTTTTTGACCAGTACAGCAATTTCGATTTATCTCTAAGAAGGTTGCTAAAATAAAGCTCGAATTTCCGAGCATGTTTGAGAAAAATTGTTTTACTATCACAGAAACACGTGCATAAAGGGTATAAGTTAACTCGAATTAAAGATACGAGCATTACGAGCACAGAACAGTCGGCAGCTGCACGTCATGACTGACAAGAAGGCTTCCACTCAGCAAGATGCTAGTTGTGCTGTGCTAAGCGCTGGTTTTTAGTGGTCACCCGAAAAAACGCGCCGACGCGACGTATGGAAACCAAGTTAGTTATTTAAACAGCGTTATAAGACGTGGACTACCCATCATTATTGCTTAGTTCTTAGATAAAATCTTCTCAGTGATAAAGTATAATATAAATACGATTGAAGAGCCCATGCTTGTTCCATGAATTCAGTCAAGAAATATTATTAAAAGGTCAGTTAATATAATGATACCTTTAGTGTCGTTGGCATAAATATGGGTCGTGTAGTGACGTTACATGAGTGTTAATTAACAAGTTAGGTTCATGGGACATCAATTATAAATTGCGGTGCATGATACTACGATACTTATTTTGGTTCATCTTGATGTTAACCATATCTGCTTAATTCTCTCCATATATCTACTAGAATAGAATAGAATATCCTTAGCATAATCAGCCTATAATGTTCCCACTGGTGGGACACAAACCTCCTCTCTGTGAGAGGGAGCGGGCCGAAATCCACCACGCGGGCCCAGTGCGGGTTGGTAGATGTCACATGTCTTCGAATTTTTGGTTCTAGGGCATGCCGTTTTCGTCTCGATGTTTTCCTTCACCGTTTTGAGAGCAGTGGCGATGAAATAATTTACACAAAGTAAAGCGCCTGTCAGGGTTCAAACCTACAACCTACAACTCGTAAGTCGTGGCCGTTACCACTGGACCACCACTGCTCTTATCTGAAATATGGTACATAAAACGTCTTAAATGTACGAATTCCCACATATTTATCTTACCTACTTATTCATTTCAGCATGCAAAAATTACTTATAATAATACTTAAAAAACTATTGTTGCTATTGACATTTTAAGGTAAAAAATTAAAATCATTAAAATTACATTTTGTTTCTATTACTACACGAGGTAATGGACTTGTTGAATTTCTCAATTTCCCTAGAACGCAATACTACAAATTCAGAGCCTAGAAGGCCAGCTAAAAATAAAATTCAGCCAGTCAGAAATAATCCCAAAGGTAATAAATTGTGTATTATAAAAACTAGAACTTCCAGCTTCAATATGTAAGGTCAGAGTTACAATCAAGCAAAGTGCCCTCCCTGTGTTGTTGTAGTGTGACCATATATTAGCTGTAGACGTCTTTCGGCTGTAATGATGGTGATTATGATCTTTTGTTGCAATACCGCCATAAATCCATCTGCCTAGCCTTTTCCCAACTATGTTGGGGTCAGCTTCCAGTCTAACCGGATGCAGCTGAATACCAGTATTTTACATGGAGCGACTGCCTATCTGACCTCCACAAACCAGTACCTAACTGGGCAATACGATACCCCTTGATAAGACTGATTGTCAGACTTTCAGGCTTCTGACGACCCGTAAGGACTGTTAAAGATCCACGACTGACATCCAGAACCAAGGGCTTAACATGCTTGCCGAGGCACGGAGGAGTCGTGATATGGTAAAATGGTGACCCATCCACAGACCAACCCCGGCAAGCGTAGCTTAACCTGATGGATCGACCCATGCGGTTGTTATTACTTAGCCACGAGCTCCTCAAAACCTCCATAAATAAACAGGTAAATTACATCGTTCCTGATGATCATGGCAATTTTTTTAACATGGTCAGTTGGCACAACATTCCTTTTCAGTTCACAGTACGAATCTTCTTTCAACCCTTGAACTATTCTTCTATTTTTGTCAATAGCCCATCATCATGATTACATCATAATTTACATTCATACTTCACCGCACTGAAGCCAAAAAGCGGCAAAGTTAGCTCCAATGTAGGCCACAGCTTAAATGCTTCAAACGATTTAGGCAAATGAGATGACATTACATTTTGTAATTACCTCGGACATTATACTGAGTATATGACGTCACGCTAAATTCAATATGGCGGACGACATACGTTGGGAATGTTGTAATTTGATCGTTTCTGCTAGTAACTGTCATGTTGTATAGAATCGTTGTATAGTCTTGTTGTATAAACCTCGTAATTGTTGTATCACTCTAAGTATGAATCTCATATACCACAGTGTCTCAAGACAAATGTTTTTGATCAGTGTGTGTTACCAGTGATGACCTCTATGACATTGAAACGTGGTCACTTACAATAGGCCTCAATAGAAGGCTGAAAGTCACTCAAAGGGCAATGGAGAGGGCTATGCTCGGAGTTTCCCTGCGTGATCGAATTAGAAATGAAGAGATCCGAAGGAGAACAAAGGTAAACGACATAGCCTGAAGTATTGCCAAACTTAAGTGGCAGTGGGCAGGGCACATTGCTCGCAGAACATATAGCCGATGGGGCAGAAACGAGTGGCGACCGCGTACCGGAAGACGTAGCGTTGGAAGGCAAGACAAAGTGGACCGATGACCTGGTGAAGGCCACGGGAATCCGCTGGATGCGAGAAGAACAGATTTGGTCAAAGTAGCGGTGCTTGGGGGAAGCCTATGTCCAGCAGTGGACATATTCCGACTGAAATGATGATGATGATAAAGGTTGAATCGAATTTGCACATTGTAAAACGACAAGGTTTATTTGGCTATATCACAATATATTAATACAAATTGCAGTAGTAATAAAAACACTAGCTTGCTTGGAATGAGCGCTTTATCTATTCAGTTACTTGCTATCACATAACAGTACAACGGCAGGTGTCTGGCGGCCTTTAAAATCCGCCGTGTGCAGGATACATTGTAAACTACAGGATGCTCTCAGTGGCATATCGACGATGTCAAACTTGCAATCTGACAAAGTGCTTTTTGTGCGTCGCTGTAGAGTGCATACGTTTTCGGATAGTTTCGGTTATTTGGAACCCTTCCTTCAAAGTCTGAATCGTATACAAATTCTTCATTCAACCGTTTATCAGTATATCAATATACATTCAAAAATCTGGGTTTTGGTAAGAGAGACTCATGCTGATAGAGTTATTAGTTGGTACAAAAGATATTTTATTGAGTTCATAAATATAAGCAAGCTGGTTTGTGTGTTTCGGTCGTAAAAATTTGTAAATAACAATCAGCATTCATTTGTGCCGCCACAGTGCCATCCACGAAGACACCCACCCGACCCACTCCGCTCCGCTCCGTACAGCTTACAGTACAGTAATCGCGGAGTGGTGCACGTCTTCGTAGATGGCACTGTGGCGGTATCTACATCGCCACATACGAACTACGTATCAAAGACCTGACGTCACACAAAAATCCTGCATCGCGCAATTAAAGTTTACCGCTCGATGGAAATATAGACAAGAAAACAACATCAATCGTTGGGCAGTTGCCCGCCAGACACAACACCCCTCTGGTCGGAGGATCCTCCCTTTTCTATGGTGGATGAGTGAACTTTACACCCTGTTCCTCATACCCCTAAAGCTCTATCTGTAACTGACAACTGATTCGAATTACAAAGCCTGCAGTACTTGATCCTTTAAATCTAAATCCAACACAAATCCTAGCCACCCTACCAACATCGACGTAAGTAACAATGTATGACACACCGCGACACCGGTGAATATCGCCATATCGCCGTACACCTGTAACACTCACTAGATGGCGTTGTTACCAACCTCATACACGTGTGTTATATCGCCGGTTTGTCTCTTGTTCTCGTGCGAAATATTATACGCGACTGTTGAGTTGCAATTACTTAGCTGCTCTATTAATAATATTATCTTGTCTAGCATGGCAAGTCTCTTTTTCATATAAAACACGAGAAAGGCAAAAGTAATGATAAATGGCCTTTATTACTCTGCCACTTAGAATATATGGTGTTCGCTATGGCAATGACATTAATATATTGTTTGTTTGTTTGTTACGCTTTCACTCTAAAACGGCTGAACGGATTGGGATGAAATTGATGAATGGCACAGGGATAGACCATGATCTAGAATTACATACATAGGATAATTTTTATCCCAATATTCTCACGGGATCGAGACTTACCGCAGGGCGCAGCTAGTATATTTATAAATTTAATTTAATTAGAGCCAACAGAAAAAACTAGCACTTTTAAAGTAGGTTCCACAGTTCGGATTGTACTCAAAAGACAAGGAAGTGCTTCAAATCAAAGTTAACTGACATTTAAAATCATTCCTGATGGTCCGATTTCACAAAATAGATTAATTTAAGAAACTTTGAACCATCCTGCTAAATATAATAGGTAACCATCTCATCTTTATAATAAAAAGCCACAGTGAATCAATTTGCCAATAGGTCATGACAGAAAACAGTAATTATCCTTACCGATATCATTAAAATATGATCTCAGTAGAAATTGCTGCTATCGAGAAAATAATTGTGATTTTTTCTCTTTTTCGGGATATTCGTTATTTATACAGTTCGGCATTTTTCCGAATCGGGATACGAGATGACTGCTGGCATTTTAATTAAGTAACAATATTATTTGTATCTTGTTTCATTAATTATTTTCTTTCTGTCTTTTTTGTTTACTATTTTTTTTATAAAAGAATATTGTAACAGTAACTTTAATATTGACATTAATATTCACAAACTTTAATATTCACAAATATTTTATACGTAAACAACTAAATAATTTACTTCATATTTAATTATTTAGCTTTGTTTATGTATTGCAAACAGTCTGTTAAAATGCAAAACTTGCACTAGAGGTGCACCTGCTGGTTTTTACGACAAGCCTAATATAATTATGTCATCGACCTATCTTATCAAAGTGGTGTTCGCAGTGGATACCACCCAATAATTACTTTTTCCGAAAACATCAATCAATATTTTGATAGCGGTTAAAATCTCAGATGGGCCATCCATTACGCTTGAAAAGATTCTAAGTTTCCAATCGAACCTTTTAGCCCTTAATTTTATGACCCGCAAATGGAAAAACTTCTTCAAAATTGAAGGAAAATGTCTTAAGAAATCGGGACCAAAACTTATACAGGCCCCTTTGTAAGCCGACTACGGACGGTTTTCAACGAAAAAGATGGAAATAAATTAGAAAAATGTTTAATTCATAAAATTAATGTCACAAGGCTTTTCAGTAGAAGTCACTTTGGAAGTGCGCCATAGATTTGAAGTTACTAGAAGGGGTAAGTAAGATGTAAGAATGATCGTAAAGATTTATTAGTGCTTTTTATTGTTTCGTTTGCATTTATTGCTGAAGCTTAGTTTGAGTGTTTTTTTTGGGAATTGCTTTTATCATCCCGTTATTCAATTGTTGTAATGTTAATGAACTAATTTCTTAACGATATTTTGGTCCTCGTTATTTTTGTCATATTAGTCTTGAAAATATTTAATGCTGACAAGTTACATAAAAGAATCTTAAAATATCGGGTCCATTAGGGCCATAATGGTGGCGTTTGTGATTCATTCATATCTTTATAGCATCTACTAGTTGCTACCCGCGGCTTCAACCGCGTAGGGGTATTAAAAATAGATTACGATCGATTCTCAGACCTACCGAATATACATACAAAATATCATAAAAATCGGTTAAGCCGTTTCGGAGGAGTATGGCAACTAACACTGTGACACGAGAATACGTCAAGTTATATATTCCGTCATTACTTATTTATTTCCGTACGAAAAAACGGGTTTGTCTAGATACTGGCCATTCACATTCTATTACCAATTTTATTGCATGAAATAAAAATATAAAACAGAAAACATACTGGCAGTTCAAAACAATGTTACACGAAACGAGACGATCCTTAATTAAATTCAAAAGTATATTACCAACCTCATCCAGTGAAACTCTTGACATTGACATAACAGTGAATATTGAAATTTCCCGCCAACTTCCGCGAGTTCGCCTCGCGCTTGACGTTTGACAGTTGCGGTTCGTAATTAAAAGTGATTTTCGCCGACATTTTTGGAGTTCCGATCCAACGATATTGGCTTTTTCGGAGACACTGTCATGGCCGACTTTGTTGATGTCGTTTTAGGTTAAATTGAAGTTGGGATTTTTGTGTTATCATGGTTTTATTATAGACTTCAATCAATGGGGGTTCCAGATTAATATAGGGAGTCAAGCAAGCTGATGAACTTAATCAAGGCAGCTGGGGTAAGCTGCGTATTACTGACCACTTGAGAGATGAAGTTGAAATATCTCATGTGCGTGGAATTTTATGGGAAATCATAAACTTCAAGTGACAAATAGCCACCGCTGATGCTTGCCGGCAAACTTGTGTATCAGGTACTAGTAGTATTTCCTTTGGTTGATGTGTTCCCAATGGACAAATCATTACTCAACTCAGCTCATGAATCATCACTTTTAGGCACAAATCATTTAAACTCATCCGATTATGAGAGTGTGATCTTCATCGCCACATGTGAACTACGCATCACACCGACGCAACGTCGCGAAAAATCCTGCAGCGCGCAAGCAAACATTACCGCGCGACTAGCATGTATGCAACGTCCCGACATCAATCGTCGGGCAGTAGCCCATCTGACAGAACATCCATCTGGTTGGAAGGTCCTCTTCTATTGAGGATGAGTTAACTTTACACCCTGTTCCTTATACTTCTAATTAAGGTCTGTAATATGAATGGTTCCACATCAATGATAGTTTTGATCTACACACGGTATACGGGTGTACATCTAAAAACCGAACTTTTTCTAAAACCCGATATGCCATACTCCCAGGTTCTGTCATAGACATGAACAACTTCTTTTCCCAAATGCGCTTTTGTCCGCTCCAATGCGCTCCGTCAGGCACAAATCTTACTTTATTATATTCAATCGTTTGTAGTCATCATCTTCAAATAATAACAGCCTTACTGAGTCCCAAGTTCCAACATTTATTGTAGATAAATGTAACGCCTTCTCGCGTCGATAAAATTTAAAGACCCTTGTCACAGGCTGTGGAGAAATTTTAACAGGTTGAGATAAACAAATTGCTTCGAATTGGTCTGACTGTTACACCGTATCGTTTTAGTAAAAAATCTTTTGATTATTTAGAAGGATAGTTTCTGTTTTCAGGACCTTGCTATACTTACATCAAAGCCTTTGAGCCATGTGTGTTGCGGTATTAATATGGTTTACTGGATGCGACTCTTGTTTATGAACGTTTTATGAAATGAAAGATGTTTTAATAATTTAGGCAATTTAGTCTCGCAGTAGGTATCCTTGATTTTATTAAACTCTTTTGCTAGAGTATTTTGCAACAAGTGTGAGAGCCTCAGACCAAATACAAAACCAAGACAGAGCATGAACGTTAGGACGTAAAAATTACTTAAAACATCTTACGAAACTTCAATTGAGCCACTCTGCGTCCAGCGTTTAACGTGGCAACACGTCGTGTTCGGCGACTGGTCAATCGTCATCCTGAGGATGCCTCTTTGAGAGGTGAAACGCGTGTCGATTTATTACTACTATTGGGTTTTATGACTCTTGAGAAATAGTTTACTAAATATATCTACGTGCGTCTATTGTATTTTCGATTGAGCATAAAAGAGGTTTAAAAATAACACAAAAACGCATAACGTTACACGACGGTGTGATAGTCAGAAACTGCTTGAGGTAAAACTTAATATCGTATATTTGTAAAGGAAGGGTCGCTTCGATTGAACCAGCAGCTTTTATTGTTTTAATTATATTGTTTCAGTAATAATTAAAAGGCAACGTATGTGTGTAATGTTTTTGATTGCGCTGTAGCTAAATGAATAAACTTGCGTAGATATATTGATTTGCTGTTGTTGCCTATGCAGGCGTAGATAGATAATCCCGATTTACAATTGTATATTATTTATGAATAGGTACATGAGTTCTGATAGACAATAAGAGATGACCGAATTTTATATATTTGAACAATGATATTCATATAATATCATATTGTATTATTATTGTTTATTCATATTATATTCAAAAAAAGAACACCTTATCACCGTTTATGGAGCATCTACAACAACATGAACACTTTTATCTCTACTATATGGAGACTAACAGATAACCTTTCTTTACAAAGTGACATTTTCTTTCCCTCATTTTTGACGTCACGCCGTAGAAATCTTTCTAAAATCTGTATTTTTTTCGTTCGTATCTACGCTGGTTACGCTACGCTGTGCTACACGCGCTGGTTGTCTCAATGTGCCTTTTATTACACAATCATGACCTTTTCTTGAACCACTTTTGACACGAGCTAAACAAGAATAGCTCATGGTTAGAACCGTGTGATAAATAGTTTAGCCAGTCAGCAGGATTGGTTGTCTGGTTACTGTTCGGTGAACCAGATGTACTTCGTACCGTCACGCGTAGAGCCTCTTTTATATCAATTATTTCTTTACTTATTATTTGTCCATAAGGTTTCATTAGAAAACCAGCGTCAGACAGTATATTCTGTCTGGCATTAATGCTGAAATGAGCCTTTTTGGCGCAGCCGTGAGGCACACATTATCGTTTTAAAAAAATTATTTATTCTTTATTTTGACATTTGTGTTATGTGTTTCATGAACTGTGTCCAAATAAACTTTATTCTTTCTTTCTTTTATTATAAATTAAAATCGCCTTTTGGTCAGTGTGACTGCATTTTTCTTCTAAACCACGCATCGCATTTTGATGCAGTATTCACCATCATTTAGGGAATTAATTCCGGTAGGATTATATGTATAACACATTAAAATAAATCTTACTTATTTTAAAGAAATCTCGTTGTTTTGTCAAGTCGTAAGAACCGTGCAGAGCAGGAGGGGTGAGGAGGGGTGTGTGTGACTCTAGTTTATAATAAACTCGTCAAGTACGATCAACTTCAACTACTGAACCACTAACCTATATTTGAGTCAAGCAAAACTTTTAATAGCAAAGTTTAACATATTTGCTACATTTTAATGGTGTGGAATTGTGTGGAAAGGAATGTTTTGAAGTTGCAAAGATTTAATAGTAGTTACGGTACTAGGTTTAAACTATAGGTTTATCAGGATAAATATGTATATTTTCGCGGTTTCTTTCAACTTTGAAGACACAAATAAACAGTGTCTGAAACAATATTAATACTCAATACTCAATACTCAATTCTTTATTGCATTCCACAATGTAGGCTTAGGTGGTAAACATTTATTTGGTAGGTAACAATCGTGGACCCTGTCGGGCACAGCAAAAGATATAATAAATTAAATTAATGTGGAGAGGACTTATCATTATTACAATACAACTTATTCCAAAAATATAGACATAACATTAACATTAGAATTAAAATTGCAGAAGATTTTATTTTTCAAGTTTTAGAGATTTATCACTTAAATATTCATCGACACTATAGTAACATTTTTTTAGTAATAGCTGTTTTAATTTATTTACGAATAAAGGGAGTTTTTTTTCTTTTCTTATTGTTTCTGGTAGCACATTATATGTTTTTACTGACATAACCAGAGGACCTGTAGAATGTATTTTTAAGCGGGATGATGGTAGGTTGAGTTGTGTTTTGTGTCTGAGTGTGTATATTATCTGCAGTCGACATCATTTTTTTTTTTCAAATGTTAATTGAACCCTTTGACTAGGGTAAAAGCTAATCGATGAAGGAGACTGTGCCGATAGTATCCTGTTCATCATCTTCATCATCATCATCAGCTTACAGCAGTCCACTGCTGGACATAGGCCTCTCCAATTGCACGCCATTCATTTCGATTCTCGGCAGCTCTCATTCAGTTGCTACCAGCCACCCTGCGAAGATCGTCTACCCAGACTCCGTCCTACCTTACACTGACTGATTCGCATTCTCCACTCAAGAACACATCTCCCCTACGGTAATCGGTTCTACGGCTAATAGTGCCGTTAAACACGCGAAACTTTAATCATTTGGTAAGCAACACTTGATGATGCGGTCGATAACAAAACAATGTTTGCTAATCGGCAACCTACTTCAGCAGTGTTTAGATTCCTTTGCAAGAATACCTATAATAAAGTGCCTGGTACACAGTTGTCAACCGCGTCCCCGACAGAGACCTGGGTTGGCGACCGGCAGAGCGGTTTCAAATTTGGTAATAAACCATCATCTACGCGGTTGTAAACCACCAAGGTCACCTCTGTCGGGACGCGGTTGGCGACCGTGTAGCAGATATAAAGTAAAATAATTTTAGGTGTTAGCGATTTAGTTGCCTTTCTATTATGATTTTTGAGAGTTTGTGTATGTAACATTTTGTCTAAGTAACATTTTGTCTAAGTAACATTTTGTCTATGTAACATTTTGTCTATGTAAAATTTTATCTAAGTAACATTTTATGTAAGTAACATTTTGTCTAAGTAACATTTTGTCTAAGTAACATTTTGTCTATGTAACATTTTGTCTATGTAAAATTTTATCTATGTAACATTTTGTCTAAGTAACATTTTGTCTATATAAAATTTTATCTAAGTAACATTTTGTCTAAGTAACATTTTGTCTAAGTAACATTTTGTCTAAGTAACATTTTGTCTATGTAACATTTTGTCTATGTAACATTTTGTCTATGTCACATTTTGATAGTTTCAACCTTAGTGAAGTTTTTTCTGGAATTTGTTGTCAAAAGTGGGTAGCAATATCTACGCCGCGTATACATTTCAGTATAAATAGATTTATTAAATGACAATAAACTTTGCTTTCAAATATCATGCGACCAAATTCACTATCGAATCAAATCCATTTAACAGAAACCGCGGACCCCTAACATTATTTACATCAAAAGCAAAAATGATATTTCCATGCAAATATCTTTTATAGGAGAGAATTTAGCATTTCATTACACGGCTGTCATAGTCACATGCAGCGTTTCTCAATTTCCGCGCTATTTCCTTTTAGTTGTTCCAGTTAACGGAGGCTTATAAAGTTAGGCAAATAAGCCTTTGTTGTAATCATTGGACCCCAAAGTTTTAGTTTTTTTTCTGGTGGACGGTAAATCTGCTGTCAAACCTATACTCCATTTGAAATAAGCTGTCTAATCTTATTTCAAATAAGCCTTTTTTACAGTCCGTTCAACCGATTTTGACTTCTATTGCGTTGGTGGCACGACAAATGGCAGCTGCAGTAGAGAGTTGGTATTGTGTAATCTTTTTTGATTTTAATGCCATCCTTATGCCTTCGGTATGGTTGTGCGTTGTTTTATAGACTACATTTTCATAGAATTTCGTTTCACATACAAATTTTCTCATATTATCATTTCATAGAATAATCAATACGCAGAATATTTACTTTGAAGAAATTTAATACATTGATTTTTGTTACAAAGAAAATTTAATGTTTATTTATTCATATCATAGAATGACAAATCAAATATTCTTTATCCTCATATTGTTTAGTTTATATAAAACATATTACCAAGAAAAACATTTCATCGAGTGTCACATTCTAAACGTTTCAATTATTATAATACCTACTCAATATTATGACAGAATAGTTTTAGAAGTAGAGATTTTTGAACATTATGGTTACTAAGGTTTATACCAAACGTGTTATGGATAATGATTTTCGGACAAACAATATTCGTTAAAAAATAATTCTACTGTTTGAAAAATTTGTTAAATAAAAAAAAATCATTATAAAATTCATTGAATTGTGCTTCTGCGAAATATGTTTCATTCAAGTAAATAGTCGTTAAAACAATAATAGATATTCGAAATAAAAATACAAGGACCAAATATTATATGAATCATTTTCTGCGAAACGAAATTCTATGAAATTTCTGTCTGCGAAACAAGGGAACACCCTTTGGTATAGAAGTCAAATCGGTTGAACGGACTGTAAAAAGGTTTGTTTAAATGTCTAATCTTATTTCAAATGGGGTATAGGCTCCTGTGATTGGTGAAACAAAAAAAGCATTCAATTGTCTTTACTTTTAATTTAAATGACATTTTACTTTTAAAACAAAACAATCCGTCAGTTCACATAGTTGGGGTACATGAAAATGAACTCCACGAGTAGTTTTACTTCATGTGCGTATGGTGAACTCTGTTCAGTCAGCCTTGCCACCACCCTGCTGTCTAGCTAACATGTTTACCATACCAGAAACTTTTATAATTTTATATGTGCAACACGAGGGCAGGTGAACGGTCCCGACTTACGAGCTGTAGGTCGTGGGTTAGAACCCAGACATCAGGCGCTTTACTATATGTAAATAATTTCATCACCACTGCTGTCAAAACGGTGAAGGAAAACATCGTGAGGAAACCGGCATATCCTAGAACCAAAAATTCAAAGACATGTGACATCTACCAACACGCTCTGGGCCCGGGTGGTGCATTACAGCCTGCTCGCTCTCGAAGAGAGGAGGTCTGTATCCCAGCAGTGGGAACATTAGAGGCTGATTATTCAATAGGTATACAGCATACGATAATACGATTTTTGGCTAAACGGATAATCATTACGGAAATTATAATTTAATTCACAATCGAAGGCATGAAAAAACTACCCTATTTTCCTATTCATATCAAAACATCTTTATCCAAGGTACCTCTTTACTTTAGTGCACTCCTCTCAGGGTCGTCCCCTAATCCGTAAAGTCTCCTAATAATAACGTATAGGGTTGTCACAAAGGCAAGTTAAATTGAGATCTCTAAGAAAAACGGGAGCCCTTGTGTTTGCAGGGCTCTCGTCATGTAATGAGCCCATTACACTTTGTGCCCAATTCTAAGGGACAGTGTATTTTTTGCTCTTGCAATTAAGATTAAGGTTAAAATTAATGTGTCGGTAACGATGTGTACAGAATTTGCGATTCGGGAGAAAAAGAAATCAGGCATATTCTTTCTTTAAGATACCTAAGGATTAAATCTAGAAGATAGAAAGCTAAAGTAAATAAAAATACTGCAATCACGTTCATAATTCCTGGGTAGGGATTATGAGCAAATTCCCTCGAGATCGTTGATTGTCGCGGTCGGTTTGAGAAGGCTCTTGTAGTGTAGTGAAGATTGCTAGCTGCTACTGTATTTAATGATAAAACCAAAACGAAGAAAGAAAGATTGATTACAGCATTTTTAAATTTCGTATACTTGTTAGAAAAAAGAGTTTTACCAAATTTACACGTGGCATATGAGGATTTAAAACATATTTTTAGTAATAATTGTAGTGTAAATAATTACAACCATCATTTCCTATGATAATTACTTGCAAAACATGAAATAATATGCTTTCCCTATTACTCATACACGTCCTAATGGCCCCACGAGCACACAAGCACAATAGCGCATGCAAAATTGATCCACATCCTTTACAAACTGTATACCTTTTCCTCTAACGTCGCAAAACAAATAAACGACCACTTTCTATGCACGCCATTGTACCAGCTTGTTAAGCTACGGTTGTAAAGTGACAATTTGCGAGAAGTGGCGAATGGGAGGCCGTTTGGTACCAAGAGAGGTGGGGACAAACTATGCCTTAAGTAATATTACTTTTTATTTTAGAAGTAAAGCAGCTTAATGATGTCGTGTTAAACTGTTTTGTAGATGTTATTGTTTCGTTTGATGGTAGTTTATGTAATAAATTTTCTGTCTAGATGTTTCTGCTTCAAGCAATTTAATGTTTGGGATGGAAAATCGAGATAGTTTAATTATATATTACTAGTTTCAAATAGCACTTTGTAATGCTGTTAGTATTTTTAGACTTTAAGACTTTTAGAATAGCTGCTTTCTACATTTAAACCCGAAACTCATTTTATAATACTAGGCTTTGAATTAACTTAACAAACACGTGCATCGCAATTTTGTAGCGTCGTATTAGCGTTTATCGATATGTTGTGCGTCGAAATTCCGTATTCTACTCGATAAAATGTTACATAGACAAAACTTTTCCCTATGTTGATAGAGGAAGCATGTTGGCACCGCCCCATAATTGTCATTTGCCTAGATTTTTCCCAACTAATTTGGGGTCGGCTTTCAGTCAAACAGGATGCAGTTGAATACCAGTATTTTACATGAAGCGACTGTCATTGATTTAAAAACTCACATGAAAAAAAATCAAACCCGCATTAACAAACCTTTAATCCACCCGCCCTTTAATCCGTCCAACGGAGCACCTTCAAAAGAATCGCTGATTCAACACATAAGATATCCTTTAGATGATAAAAGTCTAAAATGCGGTCCTCGTTAAGGTAAGGCTAGGAACAATGAGAACGACGTACGATCATTAGTGAACAATAAATGTCTATGTATTGTCGTTTATAATGAGCATGCGTGGCGGGCTCACGCTCTATTGAGATCGGAATGGTTTTTTTGTGATTTCTATTTGGGTATAGAAATTGTGATTTTGTGATTTCTATGTGGGTATTTTTAGTTCAAAGGTAAATAGTGTTCTCTAGTTGGTTGGAGCATTTTGAAATCCTGATCATTAATTTTGTTTTTAAATGTAAGCCATGAAATAATAAAAACTGCACCATAATAGGCTTGGCAATTTTTATTCAGCATCATTTTAGCAACAAGCTTCCTAAAAATAAAAATTATATTCAATAATCTTTTACCTAAAGAGAAAACGGGTAATTTTTTATACGAAATCTTTGTAAACAAAAATATAAACCCTGTTTGTTAAACCTTGATGACAAATAATTTTAGTTCGAGTCGTAATGTAATCGTAACTGATTCGACTCTCTCCATAGAGTCATTACTAAACAACGAATAGGAAGTGTCGGAAAAATTGTTTCAAATTATTAAGTTTCCACATGGCACTACGCTGTTACAATTGCGACACAAAAAGTGCCGCAGGGGACACTATAACGACGACAGTTACTATTTTCTAAAAGTTCGGGTTCACGTTCTTTTTATCCAACTGTTCTGTATAATGTAGTTTGGTACTTATTTTTATGGTGATTGATATGATACACCCATACACATTTTTTACCCGACTGCCCCAGAAAGAGGGTAATGTTTTTCGAGAGTATGTATGTATTATTGTTTGTATGTTTGTATGTATGTATGTTTGTATTTTTGTATGTATGTATGTTTGTATGTTTGTATTTTTGTATGTATGTATGTTTGTATGTTTGTATGTTTGTGTGTTTGTATGTTTGTATGTTTGTATGTATGTATGTCTATTTCTTTGGCACGCTCCGTAGCTTAAACGGCTTGATGGATTTTAACATACGGGGTGTCGTTAGGTTCGTCTTAATTGTGGGAGTGACATAGGCTATATTTTTTTATATATTTCAACTGCAAATACAAAAAAAAACGTAGGGGAAAGTTTTTTGAAAATATATACTGTCACTTGAGTTTGATTCAAAGTGAACCTACAAAATAGCATTACATTTTCCGACCTTGATAGCGAACCTAGTCGGTCCCAATCGTTACTTAATCTAAACTCGTGTAAACTCAAACTATGCCAGTAAACGCCCCAACCCTAGCTTAGGCTCTAAACTTAAGCAATTATTAAGTCGCCAGAGTACTTTAAGTTGTATAACTGAGCTCCCTACAGATTTATTGGCTGACGTAGATTACGGAACATAATTTGTTTTGATTACTTTTTCATTGGTGTAATGAAGGATTTGGTATTTGAAGGATGCACGTGTTTCTTCAATTTAATTGGTTATTTTTCTAAGTACCTATATTTTATTCTTTTATTTATTTATTTATTTATTTATTCTTAATTGTACACCACAAAAATATATAACAAAAAAACAATAACAAACACTACAAAATATACAATGGGCGGCCTTATCGCTATCCGCGATCTCTTCCAGGCAACCTTGGAATGGACAGTGATTTGCGTGGACATAAAATGGGGCTGTCGTAGGTGCAAATAATAAGTCTACAATATACTAAAATAGATACACATATACATACATATCCTTAATAATAATAGATACATACATACATACATACGAAATAAGTATATAAGCAACGAAAAATTAATGATGACTATAGATAACTACACAGGATTTTTATTATCAAAAGGGCCTAATGAAAAGCGATGAAGATGAGGTCTACGATGTAACGAGCGTACCCATATGATGGGCTTAAAACAGTCACTTTGCCAGAATCATAATATGAAAATATTATGAATCATCGTAAAATGTCACAAACTGACAATTCATATTAAGATCTGCGTGCTATGAATCGCACGAAATAATTCATCTGTTTGACAGTTTTCTATGGAGATTCGTAAAATGGTCCACGTTTAATGAATTGCTTTTATGTCAAATTATAGGAATTGCTAATGACAGCTGGAAATTCAGGAAATGAACTACTTTTAGAGGAATAGCTAATGTGACCGTTTTAGACCCACAGATCTTGGGTTCAGTCTGTAGGTCAGGCAAAACTTTTTCGATTTCCTCCCATGGAAATAACCTATAGAAAACTACGTTTTTTAGGGTTCCGTAGTCAACAAAGAACCCTTATAGTTTCGCCATGTCCGTTTGTCCGTCTGCCCGTCTGTCCGCCGTCTGTCTGTCAGATACCGTTGGTACTAGAAAGCTGTAATTTGAGATACCAAACCATTTTTGGATTCAGGGATCCGTTTGCGGAATGTTAAGCTTTAAAGTGCTAATTTTTGTTAGAGCCAAGTGTCCCCCCCGCCAGTTAAATGGTTGGGTACCAATATGTGAAAAAATTCACGGCATTAGTATGTATAACGAAATTAAAAGGAAAACTATCACCGTGTTCTCCCATACATTCTGTATCGGAGAACAAGTTTTTCAACTACAATGTTAAGTTTGTTTTATAAATTCATCCCAACTACGGAACCCTTCATTGTGCATGGTACGACATGCACTTTGCCGGTTTTTGCATTAAATGTGACGCTTTTAGAATAAAAACAACAAAAAGTCTGTAGTAGTCAGGAGTCTGGATCTGGGGACTAATCCAGACGGCTGTTCCTATAAATAAATCTTTGTAAAATTGTACTATATTCGGACTATATATATATATATATACTATAGTCGAACCGAGGATTCCACGCTTAGCAGCCACTATAGAATAGGTCAACAAGGAATTCCACGAGTCTGTTTAATATTGCTACCGAGAAATAATAATTATTTTATATACACTAACATTTACAACAACATGCATTTGAGTATTATTATTTACTAACAAGCTCCCGAGAATTTTGTTAAAACAGTTTATTTATTCTGAAAATGCAGGTGGAATATGTAAAAAAAAGCATTTCAAATTATAAAATAGCTGGCTAGCTTTTGAACTACTGCATTGCTAATAGGCAAATAATTAATTATTATTATAGTTTTGGTTCATAAAACTATAAAAACCCTAGGCCTAGACTAGTGACAATCGCTTCTAAAGCGTTTCGTAATTCTACAACGACCTGGATTGACATAAGCTTTTCGATAGCTTATGTCAGTCCTATACATTTTTATCTTTTCTATCATCGTTATCGCTGATAGAATGTCACTTTGTCTCGGGCCTCTGTACTGCTTAGCATGGAATTTTGCTTTCCAAACGTTGACAAGATCGCAAATAGCTGTAAAATATTTGCCTGTTTTTAATTAATTGCTCAGAAATCTCTGTGTTTTCACATATCAACACATCAGTAGATTGCACCCATGCAGCGCAGGGCGGGTCGCTAGAGTACACGTATAGTTCTAAGTTTCTAAAGTCATACAGAGGACCATATTCAGCCATTTCATATTCGAAATTCGAACACAGTGGAAATCCTATTCATTCCAGCATTTTTCACAGCTCATTGTATTCACGGCAAACGCCTGTTTCGTAGCGTTTTCGTTCCAAACACCATTGTTCAGTGTTCATATTTAAAAAGTTTCATCAATAAACTCTGTGCGTGCCTACTGTGTTAATTTGAAAGTGAGTTGTGTTTTTTACGAACCACCGTGTGTATTCTTTTACGTTAATTATTTCAAATAACTTTTTGCTTAACTTAACCGTTGGCGGGGCAAATATTTTATTGGATTTTCTTATTATGATACTAGCTTTTGCCAGGGGTTTCACCCGCGAGGTGATCGGAAATTACCCCACGCGATGTCCCCAGTCGTTCTGAGTTGAGCTCCACTATTACTGACAAATGCTTGCACTGACTGGACAGGTCCACTCAAATCGGTGTGGTTCTTTCCTCAAAAGACCATTTCAGACGGTAATCTACATGGTCCTCATATGGCCTGACCAAGATTATGTCTGGACTTTAAAAGAGACTGTGACCTCTGAGTTTATTTCGGCCTTTCTTCTCAGAGTAGTCAGATAGGAAACGCCGACCTAGCTTATTTTTAATATGACGTGTAAAAGTGATTCCAATATCCTATTTACAGAATAAACATTTTTGAATTTTGAAATTCGATTGTACCTACTACTAGGATAAAATATATCCTATCTTAACCCAGGCCATCGTCTAACTGTGAGCGTTTCATCGAAATCCGCTCACAGAGAGACAATAAACAGAGTTACTTCCACGGCGGACTATACATAGGTATACGTTTGGTGTGAACGCGCCGTAAAGCGATGCAGCATTGATGAGTAGTTGCAATAACTGATGCTGAAAGCATCGTATCTGCCATGCCCCTAAATAACTTTTCTTCGTAAGATAACTCATCCATTTCTGGCTTAATACACAAGTACCTCCACATATTATAATCTCCAGTAAAGTCCTACCCTAATACAACCTTCACGGATTTACGGTCCAACCCCTTGCGAGTATGTATTTGATGTTCAACAGTATCGTTCAGAAACTAGAACTTGAGAGTCAACAGTAGGTACTTATAAACTAATCCTGTTAGATCAGAATTAATCAAAGTAAACCACTTTCCAAGTAACTGGGATATTATGTTTATTTGTGGGAAGATATTAAGGAATTATGGATTATATTAAGATTAAGTTTTTTTTTTTAATATGCGATGTTTTTAAGTTTTTTGTGAAATCCTAACAGCCATGTATTGTCCTGAAGGTAGGAACTGTTGATTAGATTGGTTTGATAGTGCAGTATGTGGGGAATTTGTTTGGAGAGAAATGTTCTATAAAAATGTGCATGAAATAAAATGAATAATTTGATAAAAATCTGCCATGTTAAAAAACAAAGTATACCACTTGAAAATATATATAACACTTGAAAATATTAGTCAACTAAGTTTGAGGACAAGTTATAATCTAAGCAAAATCAACATCATAATTTAAAAAATCAACATAATATTATCAACATCATAATTTCAGCGGAAACATGAAAAAAGGGTCGAAAGACGGAAAATTTGTCGAAAATTGATCACAAGATTCGACTGTACCTAAGCCAGAAAGACACACTTTTCTGATTTGAGGTCGAATTTTCTGATTAAATTTTTATTTAACCCACCGTGTATAAGTAACACATCTAGGCACCTAAGTATATTTTAAATATTACAGACACATTAGTTAAAATCCTTCTAATATAAAAGCTTCATACAAAAATCAAAATGAAAACCTCAAACCCACACCAACACGGGCTCAGCAAAAACTTTACTTATGAATGCTTAAAACACAAGTACCTACATACCTACTCGTTGTCTGACCCTTCGCGAGATTAGGTGACCGCTTCCCAAAACTTTACTAATTAAGAGTACCCAACACCACTCAGTGTCTGTTAATTTACGTAACATACGTACAATACGTTGAGAAACTTGTGTGGCTCGGTGTACTACGGGTTTAGAGTTTTCGATAAATTAATTGCATAGAGGTCGGAGTAATGGCAATTATAGGAGCAGAGTGGAGGAAGAAAATTAATTTTGTTAATGGTTTATTTCGTGTATTCCCGTTCGTCCCACTGGCGTCGTCCCACTGGTGGGACAAACGGGAATTTAGATACCTATCTCTGTTCTTAAGGTTACGCTAGTGAGTCATTCTTCAATACAAAGGTAGTATGGTGATTAGTTTTTACATAATATCTATACACCCAAAAGTGTTATAAAAATTTACGCGCTCGTTTTCATTATAAATCATCGTCTATGTCACCAAATACATAAATAAATATATTTAAAAAAACTAGATACATAAATACTAAATAAGTAAAAGTAAATAAATAAATAACTTTACAAAAAAATCGCACATCAGCCACGCACACCATCGATTTCGATATGTCAACTAGTGCAACCTTAAGGGAAATATCGATACTTTTAGTTTCCGTGTGAAAATAAACGTGGAATTTACTGCCATATGCTTATACATAGGAAACGACCGTTTGGAACCGTGCATCTAGCTTCTGACGTTTCATAATGCCCATGTAAGTTTATGTGAGATATTTAATAAAATATTTTGAATTTGAATTGCCGACTGGATAAATAATGCATCGACGACTGCATCAGAAAACAAGCACAGACATTTCACCAAACTTAAAGACTCACTATCGCCTGAAGCGATGAACCAACTTCCAAATATTTAAAAAAGGAAGAAAATCAACATCTGACTTCACATAGAGCCCGTCTCGTTACTACAGAATCAATTTACCTGTATCTACGCGTCTACGAGAATTTCCCATAGGAAATAAGCTAAGTTTGAACTACCAAATTGACGTGGAAGTGGCGTACGAATAACAAGAGGTATACTTTGGACGATCCTTTTATTTGATGTCCTGGGTGAGTGAGTGTTGCTATGCGAAGCGATGGAATGAGGAAAAACAAAGCTGAGGCCCTAGACAAAGTGACATTCTATCAGCGATAACGATGATGGAAAAAGCAAAACTGTATAGGACTGACATAAGCTATCAAATAGCTTATGTCAATCCTGATGAAAGTCGTTGTAGAAATATGAAACGCTTTCGAAGCGATTGTTACTAGACCCTCAGGTCTTTCTTTCAAGTGTTAACCACGTGAATTTAGTTCATGCCGTGGTGAAACATAAACTGGTCAGCAGGTTGGTAGCATGGCAGACGGCTGGTTGGCTGTGGCGAAAACTTTTAATTAAAAGTTTTGCTTTTATTCCTTCCTTGTATATTAAAATATATATTATATTAAACCATAATAGTAAGTATTACAACACACGACACGCTAAACTTCTTAAGGACATCGTTTATTCTAACAGCCGCTCTGACAAGGCAAATAACTTGTCAATCAAGTTAGGATTTTAAATCAAATGCGTTAAAGTCTATTTTACGATGGCTATAAAGAATAGTGGACGGCTAGCCGACCGCGAGCTCACAAAATAGATTTTAACGTATTTGATTTAAAATCCTAACTTGATTGACAAGTTATTTGCCTTGTCAGAGCGGCTGTTAGAATGAACGATGTCCTTAAGAAGTATAGACACTATAATAGTACACCCACTGCTTTACAAAATATAAGTCATCAGACTTACCCCGTGGGGTACCTTACCTATTGACTAAGGGCGAGATCTTTAAGAGGAAATAGGGTCGGTCTTTTCTCCATAAAAAAAGTCATAATTCGAGGGTCGGCTCTCGTCGGGTGCGGACTCGTGGTCACACCAGGTTGTAACACCAGTGTGACTAACAGCAATGATTTTCCTGGAGTCCGGACTCGTGGTAACACCGCTAATTCGTACACCATGTACCACTGAATTAATAGTGCGGTGAAAAAATATAGTTCTAAAAAATATTTTTTATACTCATCGATATATTTTTATATGTGGGCATTCTTTTTCGGTAGTTTTTATTTATAGTTACACTTGCTTGCAACGTAACGCACCTTGCGCTAAAACTAAATAGCCTCCATAGCTGCGAGCAACTTGGAAATAGCGCTCGCCGGCCGCTGCTGCGGCGCCGCTCGCTACGCTCGCTCGGCTAACACGCGGTTGGTCACAGTTCTAACCTAACCTAACCTAACCCATTTCACAATTTTTCACCAATAATTTATAATCTAACGGAAATAATACCGATGGATTATAAACTAACGGTTCTCACAATCTTAGGTGACACATTATAAGAGATGCATCGAGTTTAAAATGAAGACTTATTGAAACAAACATTTATCTCACCGCACTAGTTGAAAATGACAAGTGGTAGAAACATGTAGAAACATTACCGGTGTTACCACGAGTCCGGACTTCAGGAAAATTATTGCTGTTAGTCACACTGGTGTTACAGCCTGGTGTGACCACGAGTCCGCCACCCTCTCGTCATTTTCCTCCTCCAGGGTTCTAGTGCTTCTACATCAACGGAAATGTATCAACAAAACGGAAAACATAGGGGCATAGAACTAGTTGATATTTATTTTACTGTAAAAAATCATTGCTCTGAGGTGATAAACCAGAGAGAAAACAGGCGAGAGCGTTTGTATGGAGAGGGGACCGACCCTATTTCCTCTTAAACGTAGTTAACACATGAGTTGACTTATCTGGCACTTGTAGTTTTACAGTTGTGCGAAGGAGACAGGAATAACAGCCATAGTATCGCTTTTAGTAATTCAGGTAGGACAACAGGTGAAGTTCGTACTAAAACATAGACCTCTAGTGACACGTTACGAGTTTAGAGTAGGATCTCCGAAAGTTAGACGTTTTTTGTTGTTCCTTTCAATTGATGGGACGTGTTACGTAAAAATGGGTATTGAGTAGTTTCCTTTTTTTTAGGACCCGTATTGTATTTGGGAGTGAAGACTAAATATTGTACGTTTTTTATTAAAATGAAACAGAAGTTAGTTACTACTTAAGTACCTACTTTTCAACGGTTAGCAAAATTGGTTGGATTTTTGGAAAGGTCATCTAAGCTCAATTAAATAATTAGCTTTTTTATAGACAGCCTCATTGGTCGAGTTGCAAGAGCTACTACTGAGCATGAGGTCCTGGTTCGATTCCTAGGTCGGGCAAATTTTTGTTGGGTTTTTCCTTTAGGATTTTCTCCCGCCCAATAGACTCGCCGCCTATTACATGGGACATAACTGGTGAAATGTGGGTGAACTATATGTTTACCTCTGTCGTCTCTGTCGGCGAAAACAGGTGTGATGTTAAGTTTATGTTATAAAGTTTTTAATTTCATTGCTAGTTTAAAAAACACTGCTTCTCATAAAGAGAAGTAAGGTGCAGAAAGGAATTTTATTATATGTACAATCACACACGCTGAATTATTTCGCTTCATGTGGAGTTTATAAAGGGTAACTTCCCAAAATACATTCTTTCTTATTTATGTAAATCATCTTCATCAGCCTAGCCTTTTCCCAACTATGTTGGGGTCGGCTTCCAGTCTAACCGGATGCAGCTGAATACCAGTATTTTACATGGAGCGACTGCCTATATGACCTCTACAAACCAGTAACTGGGTAATACGATACCCCTTGGTTAGACTGGTTGCCAGACTTTCGAGCTTCTCACGACCCGTAACGTACTGTCAAAGATCCACAAATGATAGCCGGGATCAACAGCTTAACGTGCTTTCCGAGGCACGGAGGAGTCTCGTTATATGAAAATGGTCACCCATCCACGGACCAACCCCGGAAAGCGTAGCTTAACCTGATGGATCGACCCAAGCAGCTGTTACAACTTAGCCACGAGCTCCTCCTCTCTTCTTATTTATGTAAATATGGAAGCATAAAATTCTGTCTTTGGCTGGATTTTTGCTGAACTAGGAATAATTTTGTATTTATTATAATCTGCTGACATTTGTTTCTTGATCAGCTTATTTTTGTCCAGCATAAAATGTTATGGAATATCTGTAGGTATCAACAACTTTTTTTCTTTTACAGACCTTATTGCTGACAAGGATACTCTTAGAATATAATATTATTATCTTTGAAAACCTTGATCGTATATAAAAGAAAAATAAAGCAGTGGAAACTTTTCTTTTGGATAGCAATCTGCGTAATAGCGATGTCTAGTTCATCTACATAAATAAGTAATATTATTAGCTTAGTAAGAAAACTGTAGCGTGTATATTCAAAACCAAAACTTATCGTTGTTTATAAAAATATAGACTAAACACGTGAAATTTAATTTTCAGCCCCAAAAATTACGAAACTGTTCAAGGATTCATTTCTTTCAAATTGCTTATACTCCATTTGAAATAAGATTAGACGTATAGATAAGCCTTTTTTACATTCCGTTCAACCGATTTTGAATTCTATTGCGTTGGTGACATGACAAATGGCAGCCGCAGTCGATAGTTGGTATTGTGTAACTTTTTTTGCTTTTAATGCTATCCTTATGCCTACGGTATAGAAGTCAAAATCGGTTGAACGGACTGTTAAAGGGTTTTTAATGTCTAATCTTATTTCAAATGGGGTATAGGTTAAATACAAAGCTTTCATCATCATCATCAGCCTAAAGCAGTTCACTGCTGGACATAGGCCTCTCCAATTGCTAAACTCAAGAACACGTCTATCTCAACGATCATCGGTTCTACGGCTAATATGGCCGGCCTATTGCCACTTCAGCTTGCTTATTCTGTGAGCTGTTGACAAATTTGGTTCTCTGCCGAAGGGAATACAAAGCTTAATAATCGAAAATTCCTTAAATGTGTGTCGTCTCTACAAATACTTTTGGTCGTTCAGAAAATATCCTAAACTGTCCTCGCTCTAAGCATTCCCAAGATGTTTTCGAGCCATAACATCCTATAAAAGGACAATTTTTACAGGTGTTTCTGATTTACGTCAAAGGCATTTCGGGAGCAAGTATTTGGAGAATTTATCCTTAACTCCTTTGATCTTGCCTTCAGATTTCATTCCGCTATCAAGATAGAAGTATCAAAGGTGACAATGGGCCCGAAAACTTTTTGGGGCCCGTCTCAAAGTTTCATTTGCCCGGATACTGTGAGAAAAGTTGGGGTTCAAATTCCCTTAATTCGGGGAATTTTAGCTTTCGTTGTTGTTGTGTTTGTGACAAAACGTGTTTGTAACAAGTTTTTTGTTGCATCGATGATAATGTTATTTTACAGAAAGTTACACAATGGAATTCAATTTGATATCAGTTTTGTCTTAGTTGTGGTTACATCATCGTTGTATGACTTAATTTTTACTATTTTGTTCTAAGTATGGCAAAACTTTTAACGGTTCGTACTTAGGTATTTTATTACTACTTGTGTTTACTTTGTTGGGTTCAGTTTTTAGTCTATCCAGTTGTGGATGAAAATCTGTATTTCACCCTGAGCAATTTTTCATAACACCCAATACAGGAAATAGGTACCGTTTTCCAAGGTTTTAGCAATATTGCTTTTGGCCTGAAGTGGTGCAAATTAGGCTGTTATTATTAGTTTAGACTTATAATGGTCTTTAAGTGTCATCCATCCAAGGTTCATAATAGTTTGGCTATGTCCCTTAGTGATAATATCGAGCTTAATAACTAGGCAAGCTGGTTCTGTAACATAACTACAAATGTAGTAGTTATAAAAACAACCGACTTAAAAAAAAACACAAATAAAGGCGGTTGTTTTTTTTTAGTTGTGGTACCCAGCCCACACAAATTCGAGTACCACTACCTGCTATGTAAATAACAGTGACAGATTCAAACAATATAATAATATCGTCTACATACCCTAACTGGGAAAAAATACGTAATATCGCAGTCGCTTTTGGAAGTCGGTTTATTTTTTTGTAAAAAGTTTTTATTTTTCACTTTTTAGTTGTGGTACCTACCCCACCCAAATTCGAATACCAATAGCTGATGTAAATGAAACAGTGACGGAGTCAAACAATATATCGTCTACATACACTAAGTGGGAAAAAATACGTAATATTGAAGCTAACTCAAAAACTACGCAATCAAAGTTAATACAATTTATATGGGACCACCTCTGAAGCATGACCTACCAAACAAGAAAATAATCATCAAAATCGATTCATAATTGGCGGAGCAATTATGAACAAAAAAAAAAAATCTACAGACGAATTGAGAACCTCCTTTTTGAAGAAGTTGGTTAAAAAAAAAGAACCGACTTCCAAAAAAAGCACTATAAAAGTGAAAAATAACTTTAATTTCGGAAGTCGGTAGCAAAAAACGAAATTGAAAAGCAAAGACACCGACTTTTTATTCGGCCATCATGCGCAAGAGATGCGCATCTTTGTTACACCGCGCGCCGTGTTCGTGCCAGCCCCAACATCATTCTTACAGCGTCGAGCGTTGGCTGATAGGTGGGACTCTCCGATCTTGGGGCGGTGGGTACGACTGCACGCAGTCAAGTAGACATTCCCCAGGATCGGCGTGCCTCACGCAGCTTAGATTTTAATATGTTACTCTAACACTAGTTTCATAAGTTTACATTGTTACTGACAAATATGGAAGTGATTCTGAAATAAATGTTAATTTATTTATATTCCGATTAGCTGCGTCTCGCGGTTACGCTCGCATTGAGATTCCCACAAAAAAACGAGTATTTTTCGGTTTATTTATTTATTTAAACTTTTCGCACTCAAAAAACCGGCCAAGAGCATGTCGTACCATGCACAATGAAGGGTTCCGTTAGTTGGGATGAATTTATAAAACAAAGTTAACATTGTATTTGAAAAACTTGTTCTCCGATACAGAATGTATGGGAGAACATGTTTTTACAACTGCAAATTTAAGTTGGTCGATTATTACTCGGTAACTTGTGGAGCCTACGTAGCGGTGATAGTTTTCCTTTTAATTTCTTTATATATACTACTGCCGTGAATTTTTTCACATATCCAAACCCAACCATTTAGTTGGCGGGGGGGGGGGACACTTGGCTCTAACAAAAATTAGCACTTTAATGTTTAATATTCCGCATATGGATCCCTGAATCCAAAAATGGTTTTAACAAACTCACATTATTTTTTTATTAAACGACCTTTCCAACGATACCCCACATCACGGGATTGACGAGAAAAAAATCCATCCCCACTTTACGTGTAGGGGAGGTACACTAAAAAAAAATCTTTTTTTCCGATTTTATTTTAACACTTCGTTGGCGTCGTTTATATGTATATCCATAGCTAATTACAGCTTTCTAGTACCAACGGTTTCTGAGCTAAGCCGCGGACAGTCGGACAGACGGACATGGCTTAACTACAAGGGTTCCTTGTTGACTACGGAACCCTAAAATAAAAGGTAAAAAGGCGGACTTAATGCCTTATGCATTCTCTACCAGTCAACCAATGGTGGAGAAGAGATTTGATGGCGGGTGCTCAGTTAAGAGCAAAAAAGAGAAAAAAAAAAAAAAGTACCTAATATATCATAATGCATTATAGATAAAACAGTTTTTACAGTACATAAATAAGCTTTAAACTTATGATACATATTTACTATAATATATAGGTACCTATAACTACCACTATCATTTACAAAAGTAATTCGCGAAAAATATGTCTAGCAAACCGAAACATCTTCCTTCGAACTCAAACAAAAATCGACAAAGCCCGAACACAACACGAAACGAATCTTTGGAAACTAAAGTGCAAAACTAAACGTATGGTACTGTCCGAAGTGTTTCCAAACTCCTTGAGTCTAGAACATTCTGATGTTTGCTTTATCTTGGAAACAATTGCTTTTTGCTGTCGCCTAGAACGTCTCAAGATGTGTGTGAAGAGTTAGTTCAGAATTGAAGAACAACAGGGTTGGGTTACAATCTTGAGACTTAATTCTGTTTGTGCAGTTTTGGGAAAATGTTTATTGTTCGTAATTTAAACATAATACAGGGTAAACACCATTATCCTTAAAACCAGTGGTTAGGTGTCATTTAGAGAACGTAAAATCGATGGAAAATTACGACTTTTTTTTCTTTTTTTTAAATTATATTTTACCACCCAGAGTATTTCACCTATGCGCTAAGGCAACGAACTTGCATCTCAACACAGGGGGGCGCCGGACGTGATCTGACCGGCCGCGACCACGAACTCTCCCTCAGTCAGTCAGCTGTTTCGCTAGCGAACACGGTGTCGGATAGAAACTTTTTAAAATCTTTTAATGAAAACAACGTTTCTTTTTGTTGTTACTCGGTCATTTATTTATATATTTAAGTCAACTCCAGTCCCATGTTGTCAGTCCCATGGTTGGAGTGACAACGGTGTTTACCCTTACACCCTGTATAAAAATAAAACGGGTGGTACACGACTGATTTTCTGAAGTGATTTAAATGAGGTTGATGAGGTTTAGAGGGCCTAGACAAGTGACAATCGCTTCGAAAGCGTTTCGTATTTCTACGACTACTCTCAACAGGATTGACATAAGATTTTCGATAGCTTATATCAGTCCTATACATTTTTGCTTTTTCTATCATCTTTATCGCCGATAGAATGTCACTTTGTCTATGGCCTCTGATCTATTTTCTTTTTAATAATTATGGACAAATAGCTGTTGCCCGCGATTTCGTCTACGTTCCAGGATGAAACGAAGCATATCTCCAGGTCATGGTCTACCTCTGTGCCAAATTTCATCCAAATCCGTTCAGCCGTTTTAGCGTGAAAGCGTAACAAAAAACAAACAAACCAACAAACTCACTTTCGCATTTATAATAGTAGTTAGGTTACTTCACATTTACTTTAAATAATTCTTATTCTTTTCTTATTCTACTGTAGCGTTTCATCGGGGCTATACAAGAGAATGAAACAATCTGCCAATCACGGTAAAATGGAGGCTTCTATAGAAACTTTTTATTGGCTGAATACGAGCCTTTTGGCCACTTTAGTATTATTTCTTATTTTTAACCGACTTCTTCAAAAAGGAGGAGGTTCTCAATTCGTGTGTGTTTTTTTTTTTGTTTATGTTGCGCGATTACTCCGCCAATTATGAATCGATTTTGATGATTCTTTTTTTGTTTGGTAGGTCATACTTCAGAGGTGGTTCCATATAAATTTTATTACCTTCGCTTGCGTAGTTTTTGAGTTAGCTTCAATAATTACGTATTTTTTCCACTTAGTGTATGTAGACGCTATATTATTAAACTCCGTCACTGTTATTTACATAGCAGGTAGTGGTATTCGAATTTGTGTGGGGTAGGTACCACAACTAAAAAGCAAAAAAAAAAACAACCAACTTCCAAAAAAACACAAAAAAAGTGATAAATCACATTAATTTCGGAAGTTGGTGGCAAAAAACGAAAATTGAAAAGCAAAAACACCGACTTCCTAAGTTAAAGTTAATTTTCACTTTTTTATTGTTTATAACAAATATGGAAGGAAGTCGTAGTTGTATGGAAGTCGGTTGTTTTTTTTTTTTTTGTAATGTCTTTCTCTGTTGTGTGTGCGTTTTGTTTGTGCAGAATATATTTTTTTCTTTCTTTTCTTGCTTTCTATAGCCAAATACTAACATGGTGAAGAATAATCTTACGGCACGCCACGAAAAACGACGTTGAGAAAGCAGTTTCAAAACGCTTTCACCTTTCTATACTATATAAAAGTCTAAAAGGAAGCTAAAGTCAGTAACACATGAATATTTTAAAGAATTGTCTACCATTTACCATAGACTAAAAATGCATTGAAGCGAAACTCTCGCTCTGAACAATATTATGTTTTTTATTCATATAAAAGTTTACAGAAGTCCTAGGTAAGTATACTTAAAAACTATGATCCACAAAACCGTTTTTACAGTTTATTTGTGGGAACAGAGGCCCTAGTGTGAGTTTCTTATAACTATCTCGACTTTACGCATCGACCGCGTTCGGCGCTCTGATTGGCCATTCACCAGTAAAGGGCCAATCGGAGGGCCGAACGCGGTCGATGCTAAAACTCGAGATAGTTAAAAGAAAACACACTAGGGCCTCAGATCGTACAAAATAAAGTCAATTTTATTAGTACGGACTTTAATACATAGTACGTATTGGTTATGGTATGGTACGTTTTGATACAAGTGGGCAGTTCGTCATTGCACTCGAAGCGGGATAGCAGCCCGAGCCGAAGGCCACGGCGACGGTGTAATGGAGCCGAGAGTGTCTGACAAATGGTCACACGTGTCAAACGAAGTTTATAAACTTTATTTTAAATGTTTTTTTAAATATTTAATATAATAAAATAAAAAACTGCCTATAATGTTCCCACTGTGTACTGCTGGGACACAGGCCTCCTCTCTGTGAGAGGGAGCGGGCCGTATTCCACCACGCGGGCCCAGTGCGGGTTGTTAGATGTCACATGTCTTCGAATTTTTGGTTCTAGGACATGCCGGTTTCCTCACGATGTTTTCCTTCACCGTTTTGAGAACAGTGGTGATGAAATTATTTACACAAAGTAAAGCGCCTGCCTGAGTTCGAAACCACGACCTACGACTAGTAATTCGGGGCCGTTACCACTGGGCCACCACTGCTCCTTAAAAAATCTGCCTAGCCTTTTCCCAACTATGTTGGGGTCGGCCTCCGGATCTAACCGGATGCAGCTGAATACCAGTATTTTACATGAATCGACTGCCTATCTGACCTCCACAACCCATATCGGGTAATACGATACCCCTTGGTTAGACTGGTTGTCAGACTTTCGGGCTTCTGACGACTCGTAAGGACCGTCAAAGATCCACAAATGACAGCCGGGACCAACGGCTTAACGTGCTTTCCGAGGCACGGAGGAGTCTCGATATGTGAAAATGGTCACCCATCCACGGATCAACCCCGGCAAGCGTAGCTTAACCTGATGGATCGACCCGAGCGGCTGTTATTACTTAGCCACGAGCTCCTCACCACTGCTCCTTAAATTTAATATAATAATATATTAAATACCTTCATATCGATAGTGTTTTAAACTTCAAGCTTTAAGATCAATGCTCACGTATGAGCACCCCACGGGATCAGCTTCGCTTCAACTCGAGTCGTCAACGGTTCATTCTTAATGGTTGACAACGACTCGATGAGGTAAAACAAAGCTGATCCCAAGCAGTTCTAATACGTGAGCTTTGTCCTTTAGAAAGAAACTGTGAAACATGGGAATAATGAGTGACAGACACGATGCTATACAATGTAGGAAGTCTTAACCTGGCTATGCACTTTAGCGCCCCAGTTTAGCGTTGGGGCAACCAGTGTTGCTTCAACCATACAATTTTGGGGCCACAATGGTTGCCAGGCAATTGAGTGGTCGTATTCAAGTCTAGATACTGAATAAGAATGTCGCTTCTTTTATGTTTATCTTATTCTATGCACTTACCTAGAGATTTGTCCTTTAGGTCTCTCGACTCGAATCTGTAAATAACGAAAGAGGTTTTATTTTTTATTTTCTTTTACAAGAGGGTAATATAAAAACTTATTGTCCTGTGAACGTTCAAGACCAATTTGACCTGTTTGCCGGTCAAATAGGTCGTGAACGTCCAATCTTGACCGGTCGTTTTATTGAAAACCAGATGTGCCAACGGCTCCTTTCACGTAGACTTTTTTCACATAGCGATTTCAAAAGAGCCACCATAGTACTTGTTGCCCTATATTAAAATGCCTATCTAATGAAATAGGTGTGGTTGTTATTGGTCCTCCTTTAATACTTAAATCTACTCAAAGAAGATATCAATGAATTAAAAGAAAAATCACGAATATTGGATGAGTTGTTTTTGAGTTTTTAAGAGAACTTACAGTCAGACAGAGACGTACTGCTTTGTTATGATGAATTCATTTTTTACATTTTATTAATATTTTAATGAACTTTATTTTATTTAGAAGTATGTATATACATCCTACATACTTCTAAATAATGTGCAAGTATATTACAAGTTAAAGTACCTAGGTATGTTTTATTTAAATAATAGAATAGTTTTTTTTTTTATACTACCTACTTTATTTTAACTCTTCTACTCTTACACATGGAGACTCCGTGACGATTCATCTCTTTCTACATAATATTCTCCTATCGCAGGTACGCTGAAAGAGATTCCTTTAGAAATAAGCATCACCTTTGTACGTATTTTTCTGTCCTTTTTATCTTGTCTACTAAATAAAAAAATTGAAAAGCAATTTATTTTTGGCCGTCCAAACCTTTCGTTAATTTTTCATCGAAAAGTCTACAATGTTACAAGTTCAAATACCCAGTCTCGACATGCTTAAAATAACTTTAGCCATATTTTAATCAGATCAGCGATGAGTGTACCAAGCCTCGAGCAACTATTTTAGGAACTTTTTACAAGCTTTTATTAGTAAATGATTTTTATTGACCTAACCACCATATTATGTTATACCGACAACCGATGGAGTATAGAGGCAACCCGGTGGACAGGACCCAGAGGTAAGAGACGGCAAGGATGGCTTGAGAAGCGCTGGATAGATGACATAGTAGCAACAACAGGAAAGCAATGGACAAAGGAAGCTGCAGACAGAGAGAACTGGAATAAGCTAGACGAGGCCTATACCCGAGAAGGGTTTCCTATCCCTAAGATATATATACTTATATGAAAAGAATACTTATAATAAGTTATTTAAAAGAAAAACAAACGTTATAAAGCAAAAACCGAACGATATAAAAGTCGATCAACTAAAAAGGTATAAACAAGACATCACAGACAGACAAATTAAAAATCCGGAGTCACACGTATAAATCGAACAGATTACGTGTGACTCCTGATTTTAATTTTTAATTTGTTAAGTTTTATTTTTATTTCATATATTTTTGACACCCAACATGGTATGTACAAAAAATATTTTTTTATAGTTCATGGTTTTATGTCACCTAGCGGGCGCCATTTTCTGTTTTAATGTGACGTCACATAGCCTATAACTAACGCCAGCCAAATTGTGATGTGTCGTTTAGAAGATATGAGGGAACAGATGAACATACATATATAGGTACCGTTCAATATCATAACCCTCCTTTTTGCTTCGCCGTAGTCGGAAGTGAAATGTAAATACTGTGTGGATAAGAAATTAAAAGGTATTTTTTTATTTCCACCATAAACTTTTCTGTTTGAAGTCCGATAAAAACACTACAAAAATACTAACACTAACAACAAAACATAACACTGCTTCCCCCTCCTCTCCCTCGAGCGCAAATATTTTTCTTGTTGTAACAGAGCTAAGTAAAGTTTCGTGTAGTGTGAATACGCTCCGCAAAATAACATTTACTCAGTGAACCGCTATTTGTGCAGGTAGCCTAATAAATCTAGATTATGACCAGTGAGCTTCGAGGTTTTGTCTGCAGCGTCAGATAAATTAGGCTTGAAGCTTTCCTTGGTTTGGAGATTAATAATGCTGGATGTTTGGCTAAATCTATGGAAAAACGTTTTCTTTATGTGGGTACGAAAATCTTGACAAGTTCGGTTCATCAATGGGTAAATAAGCTATCGAATATCGAATGTGCTTTAAAATGTCACATCATAGTTTAAGACCTCGAGACCTTATTTGATTTATTATACAGGGTGTAAGGGTAAACACCGTTGTCACTCAATGGGTAGTTGACTTAAATATAAAAATAAATGACCGAGTAACAACAAAAAAAACTTTATTTTCATTAAAAGATTTTTAAAAGTTTCTATCCAACACCGTGCTCGCTAAGCGAAACAGCTGACTGACTAAGGGAGGGGTCGCACTCGCGGCCAGTCAGGTCAAGCCCCCGCGCCCCCGACCAGGGTTGAGACGCAAGTTCGTTGCCCTAGCGCCCTAGGTTGAAAGGGTGAAATATTCTTATGAAAAAAAAGTAGATTTTCTTTAAAAAAAAATTGACATTTTCCATTCAATTTACGTTCTATAAATGAAACCAAACCACTGGTTTCAAGGATAACAGTGTTTACCCTTTTTTTTTTGGGTGGGAAATCATCAAATGACTTCTCCCGCTCTGGACGGAGCGCAAGGGCGTGTCAGACTCTTACTGACTAAAACCCACCCGTGTTCCTTCAGTTGCCTGTTGCCAGGGTCCCGGTATCCCTTTCGGACTATTCCGCAACCCTGGCAGGCATCGGTCCTAACGGACCCCGTCAGGTGTGCTGACATCTCTTTGAGGCGCGCGTGGGACACGACGCGCCATCGACCCGGGCCTGGTCCTTATCGGACGGCAAGCTACCCATTACTCACCGTCCGCAAGCCCGCGCCTATGGTGGCCGGGAATCCGCCTGGGATTCCCGACGCCCAGGGTGTCTCCAGCGGCGGCGGTTAGAGGCGTGAGGGCGCAAACTTTGCCACTCCCTCACGCGTTCCGCCTCCTCCTTCGCGAGTATTACTGCTTCGCAGAAGGAGGTCACGGCTTTCCATGCCCTCTCGCTCCGTACCATGGCCTGGACCAGGGCCGGACGCGAGAGGTCATTGCCACCAATCGCCTCCACGAGGACACGGTGGTGCTCCGCCCAAGCAGGACACACCTCCACCGTATGCTCCACCGTGTCCTCCGGACGATCCGCACAGTGGTGACAACCAGGCGTTTCCTCCCGCCTAATCCTACACAGGTACCTCTCGAAGCTGCTATGTCCAGTGAGGACCTGCGTCAGGTGGAAGGTGAGGACGCCGTGGCGCCTTTCCAGCCACTACTCAAAGAGGAGACTTATCGCCGCAATTGTGGCGTGCCCAAACGGTGTTTACCCTAACACCCTACACCTTTTTTTTTTTTATGTGTGGGATATCTTCAAATTACTTCTCCCGGTCTGTTACTGTCCCGGTCTCTTCAGTTGCCTGTTGCTAAGGTCCCGGTATGCCTTTCGTACTTTCCCGCAACGACCCTAACACCCTGTATTGTTTATTAGTGCTTTCCAACCGGTTTTCAAAACATTATGTTACTCTCTTCTCTTTGAAGTAGATTTTTTCAAATCAGTTTATTTTTTCTGGCAATGTAACAATGTTATTTAATTGCTTAACTTTAATTGTGTGACTTCATTCATCGCAGGTGACAGTTCCTTTCTGAATGACCTAAGATTATTAAGATACTAGCAGCGCCCAGCGGTTTCACCCGCGTAAGTCTCGATCCCGTGGACATATCGGGATAAAAAGTATCCTATGTCCTCTTCCAGGTCATGGTCTACCCCTGTGCCAAATTTCATCCAAATCCGTTCAGCTGTTTTAGCGTGAAAGCGTAACAAACAAATAAACAAACAAACTCACTTTCGCATTTATAATATTAGTTAGGTTACCAGCTAGACGGTACATATTATTATACTTTTCTTAAAAACTACTGTCGAAATAATAACTTTTACAAGTACATTTACGCGACTAATATTACTCATAACTATTTCGTGTAGGTATAACAACCCGGATTAGCCAGAAACCCGTAAAATCCGGCAATGTAATTGATTAAAAATGTCCCTAATATCGTTACCGACGTGCACAGGTAACGTGTAACGATTTATGACGGTTTTAAAACTGTATCCAACCGAAATTGTGTTACGATAGATTGGAAACCTACGAATTCCATGGAATTATAAATATTGGAGAGATTTTTAATTTCAGGGAAAGGGAAAATAATATGTATAGCATAACATCATGCCTCTCGAGGAGTAGATAAAGGTGTATAGTATGCCCAATTTTCAAGACTTCAATTAATCTGCCTAGCCTTTTCCCAACTATGTTGGGGTCGGCTTACAGTCTGACCGGATGCAGCTGAATACCAGTATTTTACATGGAGCGACTGCCTATCTGACCTCCACAATTGGTAAGACTGGTTGTTAGACTTTAGGGCTTCTTTCTGATGAACCGTAACGACACTCAAAGATCTACGAATGACAGCCGGGACCAACGGCTTAACGTGCTGTCCGAGGCACGGAGGAGTTTCAGTATGTAAAACCCCGGCAAGCGTAGCTTAACCGGACGGATCGACCCGTGCGGCTGTTATTACTTAGCCACGGGCTCCTTCAAAATGGGAACTTCGACCAACGTTGTTAAAATACGGACAGTAGCTAATATTCATTGCAACATGACCGCAATTTCCCACCTGCATATTCGGTAGGCATATTAGATTAGCATTTAGCAAGAGCGAAGTCACACCGTTTCAACACTTAAGTTTATGAAAAATAATCTTAATAAAATATATCTTTCTCTTTTCTGGGGTTTTCAAAGAAGACAATCATTCTCCATCCGAGCTGAAAATATAATTTTCTCAGAAAATAGTTCAATAGTTAAAGTACGGAGTCGGTTGGCTAGAGAAAGGTAGTAAATTCAAAATCCTGTATAATTCCTAATGGGTAAATACGATCCCACTGTTTATTTGACTAAACAACAAACAACACAACAAAAAAAATACTAAGACGTACACTTTTCGTCCTAGATTTCACAAACACACAATTTTCTCGATTACACTTTTGTCTCGACTATTTCCACAGTAAACACTCGACATTTACAGAAGCTGAGATACGATACAAACACTGAAAGGCGATGTAAAATATAGATATTAAAATTGTAAACACACACTGACTCTTACGTTCTCTGTGAAGACAAATTTATGTGCCTTCTTTGAAAGTATGAACCTCAGTGGCCGCGTGTTACACCGTAGCTTAACTGTTTTAAGATAAGCTGGTTTGAAATGATGCTGTTTGAGTATCTACTCAATAGTAGATTCGACACAATTTCGTAACACTTTAAAAATGAAGTAGGCAAGCATGTATTGAAAAAAAAATGTGTGTTTGTCACCATTAAATTAGCCAAGCACGTATGTAGGTATAAATTTTATAGTATTTTACGAAGATTGGAGATTACTTAACTGCCATCACCAACAACACACACCGGCAAAATTAGAGGATCGCAAAAAAAAGGTAGGTAGGTGTGACCTTCCTCAATTATTGTTACAGCCCTGGCGACTTCAGTTGCAGGCAAATCGCTCATTCTGTATGCAATATAATGTTAACTCTCCAAACAAAACAAACTTAATGAGCTAGGGCCACCATTGACTGCATAAACCAAGTTTCTTATCACAAACACTTAGAAACTTAAAGTGTAAACAAAAACTTAAGAGGGTACAATTTCTGTTAGAAGGTTGAAAAATGTAAAAAAAAGCCCATAATGTATATGAAAAATGGGTAATCATTCAAATAAGACCACAACTTTTAAAAAAAGCCACCATTTTTTTGCGTTCCTCTAATTTTGCCGGTGTGTGTATTATTAGCTGAGGAGCAAGTTTATTTTATTTTATTTTGATGTGTTAATAAGAACTAAAGTTCTTAGTAATTGATTACAATCTAGGACCAAGTCACATCCAAGAAATGTCTGTATTTTGTCGCGTGGCACTTGCTATCAGGGGGCCTAAACCGGCCACATTAGCAATTCCTCTAAAAGCAGTCCATTTCCTGAATCCCAGCTGTCATTAGCAATTCCTCTAATTTGACTTAAAAGAAATTCATAATTTGTGGACCATTTTATGAATCTCCATTGACAACTGTCAAACAGATGAATTATTTCGTAACATGAATTACACGCAGATCATTTATGAATTGTCAGTTTGTGACATTTTGCCATGATTCAATATTTTCTTATTATGATTTTGCTAAAAAGACCGTTTTAAGCACCCTGTAGGTACTTACAAGATAAAGATATATTTATTGCATAACTGTGTACATCAGTTCCTATTATAAACGTAAAAAGGCTCAACAGTCTACCCATTTCGGATATGCAATCGTATATCATGTCAAATAAATTTCAAAGACATGATACAAATAGATGAAAAACAGATTACAAATAAATTACATACTAAGATTATTTTTTCTCAAAAAACTCCTGCAGATTATAAAATACATTATCGATTAATAGTTTTTAAAATTTTGTTTTAAACATTTAATTACTTAATAGCTGGTGGTAACTGGTTGTATACACGAATAGCAGTTACATAGATACTTTTATAATAAATCATGTTATTAATAACAGGTAAATTAATGTCATATTTATATTGCTTGCGAATGTTTCTCTTAGAATTGGATTTGAAATAAAAATATTGCATATTATTTTTGACAACAAAGAATACAAGAATGTCTCAAGTCGTAGTGAAAAGATGAATCCACCACACGGTGTAAACAGCACTTGTACCGATCTTATAACTTGGCTCGAGCTGAAGCGAAACGTAAATATATCGGGACAGTAAACATGTCCTACCGTCCTGGGTACCGCTCGATTCCATCGAATATTCGTTTTAAATCGATCCCTGTAATCGTTTTAGGAATACGGTGTCGTGTTATTGAGTTTTGGTGAATAAGGGCTAAAATAGATCGGTTTAGTAAATGTATGACCGTATTTCGTAATCAACATGCTTGATGAACGAGTTATTTTGATCCGGAATTATTATGAATGGTGGATATTCCTTTCTACACATACACACCAAACGTTTCGGAAAGACTTTAATTTAAAGGTACGGCTTCCAGTCTAACCGGATGTAGTTGAATACCAGTATTTTACATGGAACGAGTATC
The DNA here is from genome assembly GCA_948473465.1 of Lithophane ornitopus. Classification (NCBI taxonomy): domain Eukaryota; kingdom Metazoa; phylum Arthropoda; class Insecta; order Lepidoptera; family Noctuidae; genus Lithophane; species Lithophane ornitopus. The sequence continues at coordinate 10,826,220 of OX419637.1, read as the reverse complement.
TATCTCACCTCCACAACCCAGTAACTGAGTAATTACGATACCACTTTTTTTTTTTTTGAGCCCCTGGCTTGCGTACGGCGAGCAATGGGTAGCTCGCCGTCCGCAAGCCCGCGCCTATGGTGGCCGGGAATCCGCCTGGGATTCCCGATGCCCAGGGTAATACGAAACCCCTGGGGGAACTGAAAGACTTTCTGACTTTTGACAAGCCGTAACGACTGTCTAAGATCCACGAATGACAGCCAGGACCAACGGCTTAACGTGCTTTCCGAGGTCAAAGTCAAAATCAAAGTCAAATAATTTATTTCAAATAGGCACATAAAAGCGACTTTTGAACGTCAAAACAAAGAAATAGAACTGATTCTAGTTGCCCCTTCCAAAAGGTAGTTTTCGTATGGAGAAGAATGGGCAAGAAACTCCACCGTTACTCTTTAAAAAAATGTTTTACAATATTTTGTATACATGAATTATATAATTATATGTGAAGACGATGCACCTACAATAAAATAAGATTACTGTACCACAAAAGGTAGAAAGGATTATAAATGGAGCAATGACAAGTAAAATAATTATGTGATAGATACATGGTGCTCACATATTTACAAACATTGTAGAAGTAGTAATAAGAAGTACCTACGATATTATAATATTCCTAACATTGTAATACTAATAAGTAACAGTGCTTGAGTTTAAAGTAATCACAGAGTAAAATATATAAGTAATTTAGCAACCAGTTTGATTTTGTCCAGAGGTATGGAGGAGCCTCGGTATGTAAAGATGGTCACGCATCCACGGACCAACCATGGCAAGCGTAGCTTAACCTGATAGATCGACCCGCGCGACTGTTATTACTTAGCCATGGGTGCCTTATAGGTACAATGAATTATTTCCAGACTACATCAGTATGGCTGATCAAACTTACAAACACTTTTAAGGTATTCAGTAAGTTCCCGCTCGATTCTCTCGTTACAAAATAATATGACCTTGTAATTGACAAATCTGAGCCCAGTTTGAAGTATAAAGGGACCGACCTTGACATCCTGCCTCAACACAAAATTAAGCCCGGTGCAATTATCCCCGCAAGTGTGCTACACTGAACCAATCTGGATGAAACAATTTCATAAAGGTTTTATTATAATTAGTTAATTGATTCAAGCGTGACTTTGCGGAAATCCATTATAAAATACAATACACGTAGGTACATATATTTAGTAACCTATTCCGCTTGACTATTCTTCAAGATTCATAAAAAAAACCCTGAAAGAAATCGACACGTGTTTCACCTCTCAACGAGGCATCCTCAGGATGACGATTGACCAATTACAAACCAGAACTCGACATTTTACCACACCGAGCGCTCCACTTTGCATCCAGTGCTAGGTGTGGTAACACGTCGAGTTACTAAATAAGGTTACTAAATATATCTACGTCTATTGTATTTTATTATGATTGTCAATGAAAGCACCTAATACGCTTGACTTAGGGATCTATCCCAGGACCCTATTCTCAACTGTCACGCTTTTAAACACAGAACGTTTAGGTAACTATACTCCATTTGAAATAAGATTAGACATTTAAATAAACCTTTTATAAAGTCCGTTCAACCGATTTTGACTTCTATTGCATTGGTGGCATGACAAATGACAGCTGCAGTAGACAGTTGGTATTTTGTAACCTTTTTTGCTTTTAATGCCATCCTTATGTCTACGTAACGGTATAGAAGTCAAAATTGGTTGAACGGACTGTATAGAGGTTTATTTTAATGTCTAATCTCATTTCAAATGGAGTATAGTTATAATTGTTCTGTGCTTGAAACCACTTTCTTCTACACGTTACACAAAATGTTAAAAAACATTGTAACATTGTGAGCAAAAAATTATGTAAGTATTTCAATATGTCCCTCGCTTACCCAGTCACCCTGTATAAGGAAAACGATCACTATCCAAACTGTCCTTTCATCTATTGAGCCCCTTCGCCCTTATTGAATGGTGTCAAAACAGTTTCAATAGCCGTTCGGGAACATTTAGTTAGTTAATCTAGATAGCACGTATTCGGTGTTGATTAGGGTTTTAGTGTACATAGAGCGAATAGTTTAGTGTTTTTATGGTGTTTGCGATGACGTTTTGAATAGGTGTAGATAGGGAGTAATTTGATCAGCCTGTATACAGTGTGTAATGGTAAACACCGTTGTCACTCAAACCATGGGTAGTTGACTTATATACAAAAATAAATGACCGAGTAACAATAAAAAAAAACGTTATTTTCATTAAAAGATTTTAAAAAGTTTCTAACCGACACCGTACTCGCTAGCGAAACAGCTGACTGACTGAGGGAGGGGTCGCGCTCGCGGCCGGTCAAGTCACGTCTCGCGCCACCCACCCGTGTTGAGACGCAAGTTCATTGCCCTAGCGCCTTAGGGTGAAAGGGTGAAATACTCATGTGGTAAAATGTACTTTCTTTCAAAAAAAAGTTATTATTTTCCATTGATTTTTCGTTCTTTATATGAAACCAAACCACTGGTTTCATGGACAGGATCAAATTACTCCCTAGTGACTTTTCACTGCCAGTGCTACGTAGGATATGCACGGAGAGAGTTGCTATGTTAGCTGCGCGGTTCACTTGCTTGCCAGCCACGCATGGAAACATTTCCATACACTCGCCTACATTTCCATACAAAGCAAAGCTAAGAACGCTAGCGTAGTTTAGCCGTGGGATGCTATGGAGTAGCGCCTTTATTATATCCTAGCTGGACATAATAAATGTAAAGGCTTTTTTCTCATTTTTGTTCGCCAATTTCAAACCATTAGGTTCTCTGGGGGCCTACCACCAACGCTTACAGCAATATTATTTTAATCTTACTTCGTGCGGGAAAGAGATGGAGCTATACGTGCTGTAGAGCTTCATCTCTTTCCTACACTGAAGTAATAGTATTAGTAGTAGTAGTAGTAGTAGTAGTAGTAAAGAAAAGAAAGAAAAGAAAGAAAAGAAAGAAAAGAAAGAAAAGAAAGAAAAGAAAGAAAAGAAAGAAAAGAAAGAAAAGAAAGAAAAGAAAGAAAAGAAAGAAAAGAAAGAAAAGAAAGAAAAGAAAGAAAAGAAAGAAAAGAAAGAAAAGAAAGAAAAGAAAGAAAAGAAAGAAAAGAAAGAAAAGAAAGAAAAGAAAGAAAAGAAAGAAAAGAAAGAAAAGAAAGAAAAGAAAGAAAAGAAAGAAAAGAAAGAAAAGAAAGAAAAGAAAGAAAAATTGTTTATTCTGCACAAACTAAACGCACAATACAAAATAATGAGTGACATTCACTATATGTACAAACTAGCCAAAAGCCTCATATTTAAAACAGAAAATTATACAAGTTTGACAATTGCTATTCTAGTAGTAGTCTATTGCTTGATGAGAGCAATAAATAGTTATCTGTGGATGAGAGGCCAAAGACAATTTACTTGCGTAATGTGTTGTGACATTATCAAATGAAAACAAACAAAACAATCACAAATTAAACGAAATGCCGATTACTGAGTGGAAAATTATCCATCTTTAAAACAACAATAAAGAACAATAAGCTGTGCGTCGCATCTGTGCAAGAATAGGTCATTGCTCAGCTTAATGCCGTGACTTCAGACGAACCTATCGTCAACAGCGCTGATTTTCAGTAACAACCTCGCGAATGACGTAATGACGTCCCCCCATGTGAAAATAATATGTAAGCAGAATAGCTTACGAAACTCAGTGTAACCATGTTGAACGTAAGTACATAGAAATAAAAATAAATATATATAAAAGCCTTAATAAAAAGTATGTATATGTCTGTATTTATGCGTTACATATAAAAATAAAAGATACATAAACTGAGAGGTATAATAATTACACTGAAAATAAAAATAATATACTATGGTGTGTGTATTCCTAAATCTAATTTAAAAGTGATTATAATTGAATCTATGGTTTATGCACCATGGGAATTACGATGCCATGGCGGCCATTTGCAAAGCATGGCGTTGGCCAACGACAACCTCAGAACAATAACTCCTTGCTTTTTCAATCAGAGCAATAAAATTAGTTATAATTAATTTGGTTAATAGTAGTAGTAGTATTATTTTCTTATGCCAATCAATGAAAATCGCCTTAGAACCGACTCGGTTTACATTTTTCCAATTACTTGGAAACGTTACTTAAACATTTGTATGAGACAGTGTAATCGTCAAAATGTGTATGGTTAAGCACACGTTTATCGTAAAGGGGACATGTCACAAACGTAATTAAATTCAAAACATTAATTCCAGTAAGCAGTTTTGAATGATTATTGCCAAGGGGTCAATTATGTCTTAAAAGAAAGAGTAGCCCGAACCGCAGTATTTTAAAAGTGACTATGGGGGCCACACCTTAAATCAGCTGCTCCCTACATTTTGACGAGTTATGCGAACTTAAATGAAGGGAACAGCTGATTTTTTTTTCCTGATTTCAGGTTTGGTCCCTTAGTAAAAGTTATTCATATTGATGAGTAAAGTCACGTGTGAGTACTTACATCTTTATTATATTATAGTAATGTTATATAATTAACAAATGCTTCCTCTCTCCTAACTCTTATTTTGCTGTGCCCGACAGGATCCTTAAGATCAAATTATAAGTTTACCACCTAAGAATACATACATGTGGAATGCAATAAAGTATTGAGTATTGAGTGTTTAAGTGTCGGTCACTAATTACCAGTCACCCTATTATTATATGAACTAAGAAAACCTCAAAGATGTAAATCTTCTACACCTCATCTTAAAAACACAGTCTAAATCTTTCTCAAATATCTACGTATATAATAAAAACTAAAACCCAACTACGACTAAAAAGGTATAAACAAGACACCATAGACGGACAAATTAAAAATCCGGAGTCACACGTGTTAGGGCATAAATCGAACAGATTACGTGTGACTAGTCGTAGTTGGGTTTTAGTTTTTATTACTTTAATTTTTTTTTAATATTTTTGGGGTTATAATATATATATTTTTGAAATGTGCTCATTAAGCCCTTTCATTTGATACCCAACACGGTACGATTAAACAATTTTTTTTTAAGTTCCTGACTTTATGTCCTCTAGAGGGCGCCTTTTTTAATTTAATGTGACGTCACATAGCCTATAACCAGGGGACGATTAAGACGTTTCCAACAATACCTCGCTTGTTAAATTGTGATGAGTGGTTTAGAAGATATGAGGGAACAGATGAACATACATACATACATACCGGTCAAAATCATAACCCTCCTTTTTGCTTCGCCGTAGTCGGGTAAAAATATAGTCTCGTTCTCGTCTGTCACCAGCGACTTTAGCACTTAAGTCCCATCAGGTATTCCGTATAAACGACTATGCGGTAAATGCATATCGACAGTTCTGTCGCAAGTTGGGAGTCGCATCTGTGAGGCACTCTCTTGTATTCATGGAAAGTGACATATTCTGGAGAATAAAATGTAACTGTCTATGAGGATTGCATGATTTAAATTTGGAAGGCGGGGTGATAAGTTTTGAGTCAATAAGAATAATATGTGAATGTGATGAAAATAAGTTTGTTTCTTAGTTTGTCACTTTCAACGAATGAATTACTTAATACTTACGAAACTTACTAGATACTAGAAAAGAAACGGAAACAGTCATGTTACATTAAAAGTATGAAGAAATTAAATAGAAAACTCATAAGAAATTGTGGAGTTTCCTCAACTTACTTTTCTAATTGTTGCATCGCAAATGTCCCTGCATCTTCATAGTGTGTTAAAGATGTACCTGAAACAATAATATTCCTTATTAATTATTATAAAGGCTTTAAGAGGAAATTGGGTCGGTCCCATACAAACGCTCTCGCCTGTTTTCTCTCTGGTGACCTTAGAGCAATGATATTTTACAGTAAAATAAATATCAACTAGTTTTAAGCCCCTATGTTTTCCGTGTTGATAATACATTATCTGAAGAAGCACTAGAACCCTCAGAAAATGCTCAAAATTGCCTGTTTAGACCGCTGTCATCAGAGGCCTATTAATTTGACAACTATTAATAAAAAAAAAGAAAAAGCCACAGTAAATATCCTTCATAAAATTTATAAAATATCTTTCAAATTGGTCCAATATTGGAGGAGGAAATAGACGAGAGCCGAACCTCGAATTATGACTTTTTGTATGGAGAAAAGCTCGACCCTATTTCCTCTTAATATTAAGATTGTAATAGTTATTTCTTACAGGAATTTTTGAGACAAAAATTTAATGCTAAACATTAATACACCATGCAATTCTGTTTACCGAATATTTCTCTATCCGTCAGACTGCATGATCTGGGGACCTAAACCGGCTACATTAGCAATTCCTCTAAAAGCAGTTCATTTCCTGAATCGCAGCTGTCATTAGCAATTCCTCTAATTAGACATAAAAGCAATTCATAATTTGTGGACCATTTTACGAATTTCCATAGAAAACTGTCAAACAGATGAATTATTTCGTAATAAGAATTACACGCAGATGATATTATGAATTGTCAGTTTGTGACATTTTACGATGATTCATAGTATTATGATTCTGCTAAAGTGACCGTTTTAAGCCCGCTGAATAATCATTAATTTTGATCTGAGTAATATTTTCCCATAAAACACATGAGTTTTGTTTTAAATATATATTCTTCTGTTTCCTCACCTTAAAAAAGAGGAGAAACAAACCTAATAATTCATTCAAACACGACAAAAAAGAACTTTTATTATCGCCTCTAACGTCAAACGAACTCTCAACATTCTTTATAAAAATTCGTTGAGCAAATTATATTTATTTTTATTTAAGTAAATAAACAAACAATCTTTCATAATACTTCAAAGGTAAGTAATGAGCTCAAATTTTCATGTGGAAAATAATGTGAAAAATTACCTTTTGAAATTTTTTGTGAATTTTGATTGTTCGGTTTTAAAGTATCCTTTGAAGGAGTAATTATTTATTCCTCTAATAGTCAGACTTGCACACTCAAATTAAAACTCAAAGCATTTATTTCAATTAAACCATTTACAGGCACTATTGAATTGTCAAGAGTCGGTCAGTCAGAAATATGAAGCTAGTTGCTAGTCCATTCCAAAGCGTTGTAGGTACCTATGGAGAAGAACGGGCAAGAAACTCCACGGACACTCTTTTTAATAAAAATAAAAAAATGATACAAAAAATTGGTTACATCATTCATGTCGAAATTATACATGTGAGAACAATGTAGAAAGCACGTTAAATGGGTGCGCAATTACAAGATAAAAACAATAAACAATTCAATAATTAAAATAAGTCATGGCAGCTAAGAGATGACCAGTCACAACTGACGGCGCCCGTTCACGAACATGACGCATGGATCAGCACCATTCAGCTCAACAATTTTGAAGGGAGCTAAATGATCCAACACACACACCACCATCAGCGAGACATCTGAGTGAGCATGACATACTCCCAGCCTCCAGGGCACATTCAAGTCAATGAAAGACATATTACCCGGTAAATGGTTTATTTGCACCAATGGAGCTATTGGTGCAAATTGTTCAAATGGTGGCATGGTGGTGGTGGTACAAAGTACTCACACCCTATGGGTGTTACTACAAAAATGTAGATACTTGTTCAACATTGTCTTGTTGTGAGTCTAATGCCAGTCTTACGTGAAACTCCATACATGAATGTCTTGTTTAAAAGGTTTTTAAGCTAAACAACTGATAAACACGGTTATGTGGTAATAAGGCTAGAGTTCCGTATTACTATTTAGCTATTTGCTATTGCTAAAATACTAATACTATTTGGCTATTTGGGTTTGCACTTTTTATTATATTTTTTTGCAATGATACCTGATGACCTAGAAAAGTGACAATCGCGTTCAAAGGGTTTATTTCTACAGCACGTTTTTATTAAAATATCGACATAAGCTTTTCGGTAGCTTATTCATTAATTAAAACTTTATGCATAAGTAAAAAATACCGTACAAAGATGGACTTAGTGCCTGAGGTATTTTCTACCAGTCAACCTTAGGGAGATGCAGAGACAGACATGGCAGGTGCAACATAATTGATATAATATATCTGGAAAAAGAAAATAATAAATAAAATAATAAAACAAATAAACTTATGCAGGAGAAATAACGTCAGGTAGAGGAGAAAACGAATCTTATATCTCTCATTCATTTTTACTTTTCCATCATCGTTATCGAGCGAATACTTTTCTAAAGAAAAAATAATATTCCAGTTATCAACAGACAAACAGTGTGAATTCGACTCATAGGTTTTCAAAACATTTTTCAGATTTTAAACGCGGTAGTATTTTTTATTAGTTTACTATTTTATTTAATTGGAAGAAATAATAAACCAGGTTGTTTTTATTCTGTTTGAACGCAATTTTAAATCCACTACTCAGTGTAGCTTTATGCCATAATATATTTTTCATTGCATTTCTGGGAAATCGGGATTATCTCCAATCATGAAAAATTCACGCTACCTACTGAGCGGATTATTAAAATATGGTTTTCTGCAACATTGAACTTTTTATAAGCCATATTGATCCTCTCTGTTCATCTTTCGGCGAAAAAAGTTTTAATAATAAAGATTTTACTTTCAACGTGTTGTTGCGTTAATATTTTACTTTTTTGTAGCTACAGCCTTGATGATGTCATGCCTTTATCAACGCAAAGGTGTTTCATTATAATCTAACTAGCCGTTTTGTATGTTGGGGTTGGCTTGGCAGATGCAGCTGAATACCACAATTATAGGGTGTTAGGGTAAACACCGTTATCCTAGAAACCAGTGGTTTGGTTTCATTTATAGATATTCTAAGTCAGTAATATTTGTAGTAGCTTCTATCATAGTCTAAGTAATTTAATTGTTAAATTTTCATATAGTGTTCTGTTAGTTTTTTACACCTAATTTAGAACGGAAAGGCGCTGATTTCCAAGATACAGGTTTTCACCTAGTTTGGAATTCAGGAGTTCATTCAATTTTGGCCGTCACTTACTTACAATATAGTTCTTAAGAATATAACTATATTAGGCTATATTTTATTGAGTCCTAATAAAAGTTTTTATTACGTTATTATTTCGTTTATTTCACTTTAAATACATACAAATTATATTTTTAAATATTAGAATAAAAAATATATAATTACAAAAAAAAAACAACCGACTTCCAAAATAAAACACTAAAAAAGTGAAAAATAACTTTAATTTCGGAAGTAGGTGTCTTTGCTTTTCAATTTCCGTTTTTTGCCACCGACTTCCGAAATTAAAGTTATTTTTCACTTTTTTAGTGTTTTTTTTTGGAAGTCGGTTGTTTTTTTTTGTAAAAAGTTTTTATTTTTCACTTTTTAGTTGTGGTACCTACCCCACACAAATCCGAATACCACTACCTGCTATGTAAATAACAGTGAAGGAGTCAAACAGGATATCGTCTAGATAAAGTAAGCGGGAAAAATACGTAATATTGAAGCTAACTCAAAAAATACGCAAGCAAAGTTAATAAAATTTATATGGGACCACCTCGGAAGCATGACCTACCAAACAAAAAAAGAATCATCAAAATCGATTCATAATTGGCGGAGTAATCGCGTAACAAACATACAAAAAAAAAAAAAAAAAAACATACAGACGAATTGAGAACCTCCTCCTTTTTGAAGAAGTCGGTTAAAAACATTTAAAAATATAAAAAGTAGTAGCCCACCGGTATCGGGAACAAGGTACAAGCTACCGGCGGTCAGGGCTCCAGAGAGAGGAACCTCCTAACAATGCGAGCCGTGTCCAGGAGTACCGCTTTCTGAATCAAGCCCTTAATCCAGCTGCCCAACGAGAGCCTCCATAGGTGTTGGTCGAGACTCTTGGCAATTAGGCCATTGGCTGATACGACTATCGGCACAATGATCCCACATGTCGACAACCTCGTGAGCCAAGTCAAGATACTTGATTTGTTTATCTTTCTCGGCCTGCACGAGGTTTCCGTCATGCGGGACCGTTATGTCAATGATTATTGCGCGCCGCTCTGTTCGATCCACCACCACTATATCAGGCTTATTGGCAACAATAGTCCTGTCAGTGATAATGGATCGATCCCAGTACAATGTGATATTTCCATTTTCGAGAACTGGGTCGGGCACATACCTGTAGTACGGCACTTCCGATTCCACAAGGCTGTATTTCACAGCAAGTTGCTGGTGGATAATCCTGGCTACAAGATTGTGTCTATGCAAGTACTCTCCGTTAGCTAGATGAGAAAATCCGGAGAAAATGTGACGGATTGATTCTCCCGGTCGGTGGCATGCCCGACAAATGTCAACCGTGCCGTCCTTCACAATAAATCTCCGGTAATTGTTCGTCATGATAACTTCGTCCATAATTCACCGAAACGCAGCCAGGCTACTGACGCTAGTAAATCTACATCAGGTCCACGTTATAATTATTATTATGGAACGTAAAATCAATGGAAACAGACAACTTTTTTTTTTAAAGAAAATCTACATTTTTCCACAAGAGTATTTCACCCACTCACCCTAGGGCACTAGGGCAACAAACTTGCGTCTCAACACGGGTGGGTGGCGCGGGATGTGACTTGACCGGCCGCGAGCGCGACCCCTCCCTCAGTCAGTCAGCACTTTCGCTAGCGAGCACGGTATCGGATCCCTCCCTCAGTCAGTCAGCTCTTTCGCTAGCGAGCACGGTATCGGATTTTTGTTTGTTTGTTACTCGGTCATTTATTTTTATGTTTAAGTCAACTACCCATGGTTTGAGTGACAACGGTGTTTACCCTTACACCCTATATTATGGAGCGACTGCCTCCACAACTCAGTAGGTAGCTAGGTAACACGATACCCATGGTACCTAAAACTGATTTTCAGAATTGCTGAGTACCCGTAACGACCGAACCGACGGTCTGGGCTAAATCTATCTACACCTAATATTCAAAGCAGAAGGGATTTAGTTAGAAGCATCAAAGCAAATCCGCTTAACCTTCCAGTATAGCTATAATGTAGGTAGGTATGTATCTACAAATGTATTCACCACAATTATCAACTAAGACGCATTTGCGACTGTGCCCTTTTGATAAACTATTCAATAGTTAAAGTTATAATATTGAGCTTCAAAGACAGCCGTCGGTTTTGATTGTCATACGAATCTATTATAGCTGTTACTCGTACGTAAATAGCTAGTAGAGGTGGTCGTGACTAAGTAATAACAGCCGCATGGGTCGATACATGAGGTTAAGCTACGCTTGCCGGGGTTGATCTGTAGATGGGTGACCATCTTTACTGCTGTTGATCTCGGCTGTCATTCGAAGATCTTTGACAGTCGTTACGGCTCGTCAGAATCCCGAAAGTCTGACAACCAGTCTTACCAAGGGGTATCGTATTAGCCAGTTACTGAGTTGTGGAGGTCAGATAGGCAGTCACTCCATGTAAAATACTGGTATTCAGCTGCATTCGGTTCCATTATTTCAGCCAAAAGACGTCCACTGCTGGACATAGGCCCCAAGCACCGCCACTTCGACCGGTTCTGTGCTTCTCGCATCCAGCGGATTCCCGCGGCCATCACGCGGTCGTCGGCTCACCTTTGGCCTTCCAACGCGGTAAAGTACTTACTGGTACTTCTATTCTATTCTATTCTTACTTCAAACTATGCACCGTAATCACGGTAGGCTAAATGGCAGATTTTTATTTAATTCAAAACTTTACAGTTATTTTTGTTTCCAGGAATACAAGTTTTTCTTAAGTTGTTCTATTATACTACTGCACGTCAGTGTAGTCTTTTTTACTCGATTACGGCGTAGCAAAAAGGAGGGTTTAGGGGTATAAGGAACAGGGTGTAAAGTTCACTCATCCACCATAGAAAAGGGAGGATCCTCCGACCAGACGGCTGTTGTGTCTGGCGGGCAACTGCCCGACGATTGATGTTGGGTTCTTGTATATATGTCCACTAGCTGTGCCCCGCGGTTTCACCCGCGTAGATGTCGATCCCGTAGGAATATAGGGATAAAACGTATCCTATGTCCTTAGGAGTGCGTACGTATCCTATCTCCTCTCTAAAGTAGGGAACGTCGCGGAGGCGCGGCGCCGGCGTCGAACGGTTCGCGTATTGCATTTTTATATCGTGATATCTTCGAAATTAAATGTCCGATTCGAATGAATTAAAAAGTATTTTACTGCTACATAAATACCCTTGATGTTAAAACTATTTATTTCAATAAGAATTAATATTATGTCGATAAAACTCCTTCGCAAATAATGCATTAACTTCGAAAAAAAATGATTACCATAAAAAAGGCTATAGTGAGTCAATCTTAAAAGATAGACATATGCTGCCACGGAATTTTTTTTTGAACTTTAAAGAGTAACAATTCCACCATACATGATATTTGCGTAACTTAAACCGTTTACGCAGCGCACGCAACGGAAGCTCTCAAAAAGCAATAATTTTTCCCGTTTTTGCAAGATTTTTCATTTATGCTCCGCTCCTATTGGTCGTAGCGTGATGTTATATAGCCTATAGCCTTCTTCGATAAATGGACTATCCAACACAGATTTTTTCGATTCCAACCAGTAGTTCCTGAGATTAGCGCGATCAAACAAACAAACTCTTCAGGTTTATAATATTAGTATAGATTACACGGTAAACTTTAACTACGCGATGCAAGATTTATGTGACGTCAGGATTTTTGTGTGACGTCAGGTCTTTGATGCGAAATTCCCATGTCGCGATGTAGATACCGCCAAAAGGGCTATGATTTAGATCGGTATGTATGTTCATCATACTTGACAAATGAGGTATCGTTGGAAGCGTCTTGATTGTCCGCTAGACTTCTGAAATTAAATTTATTTTTCTGTTGGGGAATGTCCATTAAAGTCTGTACCTCCATAATTGAGACCATAGCGCCTTACTTAGCCTTAATATTTAATTTGTGTGTGGATCAAGGAGTCTTCCCGGATTTAATGAAATACAGTAAGGTAATACCACTTTTCAAATCCGGGGACAGTAAAGACTCCAATAATTATAGGCCCGTATCCGTGCTGCCGGTTTTCAGCAAGGTGTTTGAAAAGGTAATGCTGAATCAAATGCTCAATCATTTTAACACAAATAAAATCCTTCACGACCAACAGTACGGTTTCACCAAAGGACGTTGTACGACTGACGCCGGTGTAACCTTATTAAGACACATTTTTAACGCGTGGGAAGAAGCCCAAGACGCCATAGGAATCTTTTGTGACCTCTCCAAGGCATTTGATTGCGTCGATCACGAAACCTTACTCTTGAAACTTGAGCATTACGGACTAGGTAAACTTGCGCTCAGTTTAGTAAAATCTTATTTAAATGATAGACAACAGCAAGTTCAAATAAACGGTATCAACTCACTAGGTTTAAAAGTAAAAATGGGTGTTCCACAAGGCTCGATTTTGGGTCCTTTCCTCTTTTTAGTGTACATTAATGATCTACTCCATTTATTAAAAAATCAGCCACACATGGTGTTATTTGCTGACGATACTTCCTTAATTTTTAAGGTAGATAGACGTGCTACAAATTTTGACGAAGTAAATAACGCCCTACTGCAGGTCCAAAATTGGTTCACTGCTAATAATTTAGTATTAAATGGAAAAAAGACTAAGTGCATAAAATTTTCTTTACCAAATGTCAAAAGTAGGGATTGTGAGATTATATTGAATCAAGAGAAACTAGAATTCGTCGATAAAACTGTTTTCCTGGGGATCACGCTCGACTCAAGGCTACAATGGGGTCCTCATTTAACATCTCTTGCAGGGCGGCTGAGTTCAGCAGCATATGCTGTCAGAAAAATCCGTCAATTTACTGATGTAGATACCGCGAGGCTAGTCTATTTTAGTTACTTTCATAGCATAATGTCTTACGGTATTTTACTATGGGGACGGGCTGCAGACATCGAGTCTATCTTTATTCTGCAGAAAAGAGCGATCAGAGCCATTTATAATCTACGCAGGCGCGATTCTTTAAGGGAACTGTTTAAGGATATTAACATCATGACGGTACCTTGTCAATATATATATGAAAACATCTTGCACGTAAGAAAAAATTTACATCTTTTTAGTAAAAGAGGCGATAGACATAATTATAGTACTAGAAATAGGGACTTATTAGTTCAACCAGGTTTCAGACTGGCTAAAGTAGACTCATCTTTCATGGGGTACTGTTTAAAATGTTACAATAAAATCCCTCCCCACATACTTCAACTGAATGAGACGAAATTCAAAACTTGTATAAAACGCACACTATGTAGGCAGGCATATTATAAGTTGGAGGATTACATCTCTGATAAAAATGCTTGGCTTAATGCTGGTCCTGCTCCACAACCACAACTAACTAATTAACATTCGAAAATGCTGTTGGAGCTGCTGAAGATTGTAAGACTATCTTTGCATTGTATAAACTCAATCTCTCCTTTGTATTATATAATTGCACAGGTGTGAGTACTATGTACTATAGAGCTACCATTTACCGGGTATTTTGTCTTTCATTGACTTGAATGTGCCCTGGCGGCTGGGAATGTCATGCTCACTCAAATGTCTCGCTGGTGGTGGCGTATGTGTTGGATCATTTAGCTCCCTTCAAAATGGTTGAGCTGAATGGTGCTGATCCATGCGTCATGTTCGTGAACGGGCGCCGTCAGTTGTGACTGGTCATTTCTTAGCTGCCATGGCTTATTTTAATTTTTGAATTGTGCTTATTTTGTAATTGCGGACGCTTTTAACGTGCTTTCTACATTGTTCTCACATGTATAATTTCAACATGAATAATGTAACCATTATATTGTAACAATATTTTGATTTAAAAGAGTGTCCATGGAGTTTCTTGCCCGTTCTTCTCCATAGGTACCTACTACGCTTTGGAATGGGCAACTAGCTTCATATTTCTGACTGACTGACTCCTTGACAATTCAAAAGTGCCTGTAAATGGTTTAATTGAAATAAATGCTTTGAGTTTGAGTTTGAGTTTGAGTTTGTTCTTAGTGTTTTTTTTTTTGGGAGTCGGTTGTATTTTTTGTTGACTTTTTTTTTGTAGTTGGATTTTAGCTTTGTAACTTTTATTTTTATTCCGAGTACATCAGGTATAAATCAAACCGTTAACCCAACCCGCCAATCAAGAAAACCATTTACCAATAATAAGCCATAATTATTTTCGTCACAATTCACGTTATAGTGGCACATGTCACAATATCTCCATTCCAAACTGACGCGGGGTAAGCCGGCTGTCAAACTAAACTGATATATCGGACTGCTGTGGAATTACACGGATTATATTGTCAATACTGTACGCCGATATGTTTTATTGCTATCCCGGGATTGGGACTAAGTACGTCTGATTAATGCCTCCGGGAATTTTGCTCCGGGAAAATTCTTTTTCGTGTAGGTACTACGAGTGGTTGGTTGCTCGGAATTGAGTTAGTGTTCTATGTTTCTGACGATTGTGGGTTACGTTTTATTTTTCTGTTGATTTGTTCGCGATTCAGACTTGTGTTGTCATTTATTTGGTACCGCATGGTATGTCGAAAAAAAGTAGCCTATGTCCTTTCTCAAGCTCTAGACTATCTGTGTACTTTTCATTTAAATCGGTTCAGTAGTTTTGGCGTGAAATCGCGACAGACAGAAAGAGTTACTTTCACATTTATAATATTAGTAAAGATCGTGAGAATGTGTTTTTGTTTGAGCTTGGTTTTTAAATGGTATTTAAAGACAAAAACATTTGAGATTCTCATAAGACTATGGCTCTGACTATTGCTTTTTAGGGTTCCGTAGTCAACAAGGAACCCTCATAGTTTCGCCATGTCCGTCTGTCCGTCTTTGCGTCTGACCGCGGCTTAGCTCAGAGACCGTTGGTACTAGAAAGCTGTAATTTGGTATGGATATACATATAAACGACGCCGACAAAGGGGTAAAAAAAATTTTTGTAAAAATCAAAAAATCAAAGAAACTCTTAGTAAAAATTTTTACAAAGATTTTTTTTCACACGTAAAGTTGGGATGTTTTTTTTTTTTCTCGTCAATCCCGTGGTGTGGGGTATCATTGGAAAGGTCGTTTAAAAATAATGTGGTCGTCGAATCGTTTTAAAAAAATGAGTTTGTTAAAACCATTTTTGGATTCAGGGATCCGTTTGCGGAATATTAAGCTTAGTGCTAATTTTTGTTAGAGCCAAGTGTCAGCCCTGCCAGCTAAATGGTTGGGTTTGGATATGTTGAATAATTCACGGTAGTAGTATATATAACGAAATTAAAAGGAAAACAATCACCGCTACGTAGGCTCCACAAGTTACCGAGTAATAATCGACCAACTTAAATTTGCAGCTGTAAAAAAATGTATACAGAATGTATGGGAGAACATGTTTTTACAACTACAATGTTAAGTGTAAGTGTTTGTTTTATAAATTCATCCCAACTACGGAACCCTTCATTGTGCATGGTACGACATGCACTTGGCCGGTTTTTAAAACATAGTTCTGTGTCTGTCAATCATTTGTAGATGACGGACAGGGAATGATGTTTTAAACAAATATTTGTATGATCTGCAAGTAGTTGTTCCGGGTCTGGGTGTTAGTGTATGTGAGTTTCTATGTTTGTAAACGCACCCACGATACAGGAAGAAATTCCTAGTGTGGGGCAAAGTTTAAAAAAAAAAAAAAAAAAAAACATGTTTAACACTAAATGCATTTTGTGGTTTCTAGTGTAATTATTTCTAATATTATAATATTTTTACCTATTATTTTATCAAAAAAACTTTAGTCAGATCAAAAAAAAAACTTGAAAGATGTACAAAAAGAGCGTTTTGGTGGATGAAAAATATATAAATGGACAACTATCAAGGTACTAGTCTTGCCAATATTTTCGTGTACCTGCTAAGCTAGGATCACGTCACGACCGAAATACCGATGTCTGCTCTAGTGTTCACCCTGACGAGGGTACATGGTGATATTCAGACAGGGCTGCTGTAAAAATATCTTTAGTAGTAGTAAATGAATTGTAGAGATTTTTTGTTATATTTGGATTTCCAGGTGCAAAAAAGATTTGATAGAAAAATTAAATAATTTTATATCTTGACTGAATTATCATCTGCCTAGCCTTTTCCCAATAACATTCGGCAATAATATCGGCTTCCAGTCTAACCGGATGCAGCTGAATACCAGTATTTGACACGGAGCGACTGATTATCTGACCTCCACAACCCAGTAAATGGGCAATACGATACCCCATGGTAAGACTGGTTGTCAGACTTTCGGGCTTCTGACGACCCGTAACGACTGTCAAGATCCACGTTTGACAGCCGGGACCAACGGCTTAACATGCTTTCCGAGGCACGTAGGAGTCTCGGTATGTAAATATGGTCACCCATCCACGGACCAACCCCGGCTAGCATAACCTGATGGATCGACCCATGCGGCTGTTATTACGCACCTACGATCGATTATTGAAATCATTCAAAGCCTATTTTGAAAGCCTCCGGAGTATGAGGTTACATAACACTCAGAAAATACCTAACCCTAAGTCTAGCCTCACAAATGATTGATAGAATTAATTCCACACACTCTTTTACAAACAACGATCCATCATTTAGACATGCAATTAATTTTGTATTTAAATGTATCATCTATACTAATATTATAAAGCTGAAGAGTTTGTTTGTTTGTTTGAACGCGGAATCTCAGGAACTACTGGTTGGAATTGAAAAATTCTTTTGTTTTTTGTTGGATAGTCCATTTATCGAGGAAGGCTATAGGCTATATAACATCACGCTACGACTAATAGGAGCGGAGCATAAATGAAAAATCTTGCAAAAACGGGAAAAAATATTCCTTTTTGAGAGCTTCCGTTGCGTGCGCTGCGTAAACGGTTTAAGTTACGCAAATATTATGTATGATGGAATTGTTTCTCTTTAAAAGTTCTAAAAAAAAATCCGCGACAGCATATGTCTATCTTTTAAGATTGACTCACTATAACCTTTTTTTATGGTAATCAAATTTTTTCGAAGTAAATGCATTATTTGCGTAGGAGTTTTATCGACATAATATTAATTCTTATTCAAATAAATATTTTTTAAATCAAGGGTATTTATGTAGCAGTAAAATACTTTTTAATTCATTCGAATCGGACATTGAATTTCGAAGATATCACGAGTATAAAAATGCAATACGCGAACTGGTCGACACCGGCGCTGCGCCTCCGCGACGTTCCCTACTTTAGAGAGGAGAGGATGAGCACACGGGTAGACATGACCTGGAATAGGACATAGGATACGTTTTATCCCTATATTCCCACGTGATCGACACCTACGCGGTTGAAACCGCGGGGCAAAGCTAGTCATTCATAAAATATTATAACACTATTTCGGGTCGTAAAACTCGTAGATTTTCGTAGACCTTCGTAGACGTCGTAGCAGCGTAGCACTTTCGTAGACGGTTCGTAGATGCTATATTTATTTATGAAAATGTTTTATTAAAATTTGAGGATGCAAGTAGACAACTTTAAAGAAAATTCTTAATATTATTCTTGAATGAGTGGAGAAATATTTTAATAAAATACTGGTATTAAATCTTTAGTTTACAGTTTGCTGTTATTAATATGATGGTAAAGAATGAGATGAAATTATAAAATGTAGCTAACCGTGAGATTGTAGGTACTTAGATAATGATTTATTAACAAAAATCTTGTGCTTTATAATCCTGCTTCAGTCTGATGCTCTTCACGATAATTGAATTCATTCAATTAGAATGTGTACAGGTACCGGTGCTGCTGCGGTAACTTCGATTTCAGTTAAATTGATTTATTCCATTCTAATACCAAAAACGAATACCACTTGTATTTGTTAAAACTCATATTTATACTGACTGTACAAGTGTACATTTATCTTTGAACTTGTTTAAACAATGGTATGCGTTCGGAATAGAAACTAGATAGTTTTATCAAATACCAGAAGTATTAATTTTTGGTATTAGAATGGAATAAATCGTTAAATTAAAGTCACTTAAACGAATTTTAGTCAAACACAAGAAAATATTAACGTGGACTAATAGAATAGAATACTCTTTATTTTGACCACCATAAAACTACCTACAGATATAAAAGTAGAAATTTTACATAGGGTGACACAATGGGCGGTCTTATCGCTAAAAGCGATCTTTTACAGACAACCTTTGGATGGATTAAAGTAAGATGGAGAGAAAATCCCGATCAAAATATTTTCTTTTATTTTACTCGTTACACAATACAAAAATAAAACATAAAATATCACATCAGTAACTCTTTTCGTTATACAGGGTGATTGGAAGCTGGGTGCAAAGCCTAAATGGGTGACAGTTGCGACCCTCTGGAGCATTTTGAGCATGTTATTAAAAAAGTTTGAACGATTGAGGCTATTTTATAAAATAAAAAAGAGACATAAACCACGCAAATTGTTCAAATTACCAAATTCAAATTGTACAATATCAAAATATTCTATGACTTCAAAAGTGTTTAGTATTTTTTTCAACTTTATCTGGGGTACTCTTTGCAATGACCAGTCAGAAATTGGGTTACATATTTAAAAAAAATATTAAGATGAAAATAATGTCCTTCGTCTAGGACAAGTATGGTTCAAAATGATCAAAATGCTGTCGATTATTACCCCCTTAAGGGGGATGCGCTAAGGTGGCCCGCGAAATTCAAATTTTCTTACGTTTTTTGCAATTTGCAGGTCAGTATCAGTTTGTATGTTGATCTAAATATAATTTGCGACCGTAACAAATATGGATTTATAGAATAACTAGCTTCCGCCCGCGGCTTCGCCCGCGTGGTATGTCGATAAAAAGTAGCCTATGTCCTTCCCCGGGATGAATTTTCGAAAATCTCTGTTATACATTATTACTTGATACTAACAAGGATTTTCGAGTTAACTAAACCGTGCGTCAAAATTCTTCTATACAACCTTTGACACACCCCAAGTCCCGTTTAGGGGGTAGTTTATATAAACTAAAAATGACAAATTTTATCATTTACTTAAATAAGTATTCGTGCCAAGTTTCAAGTGTATCAACTCAAGGAATAAGATTTTTCATACAAATGAAATTCCTCCATTTCACCCTCTTAGGGGTGGAATTTTGAAAAATCGTTTCTTAGTTGGAAACTTACTCTTCACACCCTCCAAATTTCATGTCTCTAGGACCAGCGGTTTAGGCTGTATATCTCAGTCACCCTAGCCTTTTATATATATAGATAAAAAAAACGTAAGAGAATTTCGCGGGCTACCTTAGCGCATCCACCTTAAGACTTTGCACCTATACCCCATTTGATTAACATTTAAGATTATACATTAAAACAAACCCTTTCACAGTCCGTTCAACCGATTTTGACTTCTATACCGTAGGCATAAGGATAGCATTAAAAGCAAAAAAAGTTACACAAAACCAACTATCTAATGCGGCTGCCATTTGTCATGCCACCAACGCAATAGAATTCAAAATCGGTTGAACGGAATGTAAAAAAGGCTTATCTATACGTCTAATCTTATTTCAAATGGAGTATAGATTCCAATCACCCTATATCTTTCTCTTCACA
Organism: Lithophane ornitopus; assembly: GCA_948473465.1. Taxonomy (NCBI): domain Eukaryota; kingdom Metazoa; phylum Arthropoda; class Insecta; order Lepidoptera; family Noctuidae; genus Lithophane; species Lithophane ornitopus. The sequence goes on along the minus strand of OX419637.1, from coordinate 10,805,668 downwards.
TTCCATTTTCAAACACAAACAATCACTTAATAAAAAGGTTCACTTACTTAACCCATCCTGAGTTCCTGTCAAACACAAAGAGAGACCAAACAAAGTACTACTTAGGAATATTAAGATGCCCCTACATGTATGTATTTGTAACTATAGTACACAAGGGATCCCTTGTAAATCCTCTCTCAATCACAATCAGCCTGCTTGTTTTATTTACTGGGAAATAAACGTATATGTTATTCACCATATGTAAAAGTCACTGAGTGAAGTGTGGTGTAAATTAGAAGAGGTAGACGATTTTAACCGACTTCTTCAGGAAGGAGGTTTTCAATTCTTCAATGTTTTTTTATTATTTTTTATGTAACTATGTTACGCGATTACTCGCGAGGAGCTCGTGGCTAATTAATAACAGCCGCTCGGGTCGATTCATTAGGTTAAGCTACGCTGGCCGGGGTTGGTCCGTGGATGGGTGACCATTTTCACATATCGAGACTCCTCCGTGCCTCGAAAAGCACGTTAAACCGTTGGTCCCGGCTGTCATTTGTGGATCTTTGACAGTTGTTACGAGTCGTCAGAAGCCCGAAAGTCTGACAACCAGTCTAACTAAGGGGTATCGTGTTACCCAGTTGCTGGGTTCTGGAGGTCAGATAGGCAGTCGCTCCATGTAAAATACTGGTATTCAGCTGCATCCGGTTAGACTGGAAGCCGACCCCAACATAGTTGGGAAAAGGCTAGGCAGATTGATTTTTGTTACGCGATTACTCCGCCAATTATGAATCGATTTTGATGATTCTTTTTTGTATGGTGGTAGTTCATGTTTCCGAGGTGATTCTATATAAATTTTATTAACTTTGCTTGCAAAGTTTTTGAGTTAGCTTCAATATTACGTATTTTTCCCATTTAGTTTATCTTGATGATGTATTCATTTACTGCTTCACTGTTATTTACATAGCAGGTAGTAAAAGTAAAAACTTATTTTAAAAAAAAACGAAACCCAAAAAATTTTTTTTTATAAAAACTTTTTTTTTTGTATGTTACGGAAAGTTAAGTTCAATCGACTACAGAAAACACGAAACTGAAAAGTTAGAAACGCGTCATTGAACCTAACGTCTGCCTAAAACTCTGTGATTAAAAATAAAATAACATAAGGTTCACTTTGGATAAAGTCTAATCTAATGATATTAAAACAATATTATTGGTGACCGCCCTTAGCTTCGTCTGCTGACTGTTCACTAAATAATTATCTGAAATGAACGAAACGATACTATAATCAATCAATAAATACATTTAAGTTATCATTCTGTCTGTCTCAAATAATTGCAAAAGAAAAAAGTTTTAATTATATTTTATTTTTCTTATAAATAAATTATTTAGTAATGGTACACACGGTTACACATCAAGCTACACATTTCCAGTATAAGCTGACCTCGCATTGTGCGGAAATTCTATAAACTGCAAGATCAGCCTATATTGGAAACTTACCTATAGCTTGATGTGTAGCCGTGTATAAACTGTATGACACCATTAATGTTTATTATTGCCCTTGGAGTTTCTTGTCCGTTCTTCTCCATAGAGATCTACGTTTTGGAATGGGCGACTAGCTTCAACTTTCGGACTGACCGATTCTTTGACAATTCAAAAGTGCCTGTAAATGGTTTAATTGAAAGAAATGCTCTGAGTTTGAGTTTTAAGACTGTTTTAAAATTATTTCCGTCAATGCCGTATGTATTCAATTGACAGAGACAGAAAAAAACATGTTTATTCTGCACAAACTAAACGCACATTACAAAAAAAGAATGACATTCTATTCCAAGTTTAAACTAGCCAAAAGCCTCGTGTTCATCAAAAAAAGTTTGTCACATTTTGTCTATTGCGTGATTGACAGCATGATACACAGCTGAATTGTGCTTGTGTATGCGGTAATAATAGTCTTATATCACTCTCCTTTGCTTTTACACTCAACTAAAACAATTGCGAGTAAGTAGCAAGCCGCTTCCCACACACCTACTAATACATAATTCAGAAGAACGTTTACCGCGTAATGTATTAGAACCATAGCTAAATATTTATATGTGATCCACCAATCTACTAATGAATTTTAGTGCAGCAGAATAATTGTAATATCAAACTTGTGTTCATGATTTATTCAGTGCAATTTGTTGGTATTTTGTGGAAGGTTTGTTTTAGATTATTTATGAGAATGTGGTGTGTGGTATAATATTGTTTCTTTGTTTTTATATGTGAAGTAATTTGATTTATTACCACTGCTTAAGAAAATTACTTTGTTTTATCAAATAAATAAAACTGGAGTACCTATCGACACACGTTGATCCAGTTCGCAAAGTCAGGGAAATTAATTGCCAAGCATTTTAATTGCCAACTTAATTAAATCGTCCGTAAGTATATTAAAATCACAACTGTCATTTCTGACAATTGTAAGAAATGTCTCTAGCACAACAAATTGACGTGTAGTGTAAAGCTGTACAATTAATTGTCATTGATGTACATAATTACAACCCGGGCGAATTAACATGGCACCTGGCTTGGAACTCAATACTCTCCCCGCTACCCGTGCGGCGCGGCGCCCCGCCGACGCCGTGCGGGGATGCGGGAGGAGTTACAAACGTCATTCGAGCCAGGTGCCATGTTAATGCGCACGGGTTGTACGTCATGCGATACAAAAAGAATTGTTTTATAGATAAATGAAGTTTCGTTCACTATTTTAAAACAATGGTCGATATTGTTTTAAATTTCAAATTAAATTGGAAATTTTGAGTCGAATTTTAGTGTTTATTTTGTTTTCCGTTACACGTACACATTTTTTTATATTGTAAAATACTTTGTTCTCGAATGCAAAAGAATTATGAGATGTTTAATTTTTATTTACTGATTCATTGAATTCGTGAAAAAGTCTAGTAGGTTTCATATGACCATAAAGTAATAAAAACAAAATCCGGAGTCACACGAAATCTGTTCGATTTATGCCCTAACACGTGTGACTCCGGATTTTTAATTTGTCTGTCTGTGGGGTCTTGTTTATACCTTTAGTCGTAGTTGGGTTTTAGTTTTTATTACTTTTTTTTTTTTTATTCTTTTGGTGTTATATTATATATACTTTTGAAATGTGCTCATTAAACCCTTTCATTTGATATCCAACATGGTAGGATTTTACACATTTAATGTGACGTCACATGGCCTATAACCAGCGGACGATCAAGAGGCTTCCAACGATACCTCATTTGTCAAATTGTGATGAGTGGTTTAGAAGATATGACGGAACAGATGAACATACATACATACCGGTCAAAATCATAACCCTCCTTTTTTCTTCGCCGTAGTTGGGTAAAAATAATTGCACGTCAGTCATTTTAAGAAGCATGATGATTAAGAAGCACTGGGCATTCATTTCAGGAAATCTTAAGTAGCACACATTCATCTAGGTAAACCTACCTATTGATTGATTTCATCGTCAATAAAGATTTAAATCATTAGATTTGCCCTTACGGCACTTATTTCACGCGAACAGTGTCCAGTCCATACTGAAAAGAGTGAGCTCACACCAGCCTCAGACCAAATAAAAAACCAAGGCAGAGCGCTGCGAACAATACAGTGAAGCATGCCAAAACTACACCACCGCTCTGTACATACACGCTCAAACGCACACATTTTTTACCATTTACAATAAAAATATGTGCACGCATGTATCCCCAAAATGTGTGCACATATTTTGAGGTGGGGGGAAATCGGACAGGGGGTGAAACCAGATAGTTGCTATTTCATTACTCCGCGTACAGCTGTCTCGCTCTAGGTAGCGGTGAAATATGCGCGTACGCTTACCCAGTGCAGTTGCAAATGGCGGCGACGGTAACATCGCAGCGCGTGCGTCTATAAACGAAAATTGAAAAAAAAGGTAAGTGATCTAATATTTTGACTTTTTTAAAGTGTTGTCATTAAGTTTAGCTATGTGCTATCATATACAGTTGTATTTTTTATGAAGTAATACATATTTAACCTTTTAAAATGGTATTTGTTGTTGCTGTGAGTGTAAACATAATCTCTGTTAGTATTACAATTTCAAACATGGCACCTGTGGGGTACAAGCGGACGGGGTGATTTCAACTATCCGGTTTCACCCCGATTGATTTTATTATATGATATGATATATAGGTATTGCGGGCTTTTGTTTTATTCCTCTGTTTAATTACTTTTTTTTTTTACAGAGTGCGAGCAGATTCGAAGCCGATTCGGAGTGTTTGGTTTGTGGCGAAAAGTACAGTCAAACTAAGTCCAGATGAATGGTACCAATGCACTGCTTGTCTTAAGCCGGCGCCAGACACAGTCACATACATGAACACTTATTTGAACACTTGTTTGAACACTTATGAGGTACAAACGCCGACATTTGCGGCTGACCACTTTTCACCCTTATGACCTTAGTAATAAGGTTGAAAAGTGGTTCACTGCCAGTGTCCGCGATGGTACATGTATTATGAGGAGATCACTTATGAGGAGATAAATGTGAGATAAAACTTTGATCAAATACCTAAACACCCGTGCCTAACATTTGTTCAAATAGGTGTTCAAATGTTGTTGCTATGTCTGGCGCCGGCTATAAATGGGCTCACGAAAGTTGCATCAGTTGTTCTGAGCAAGAATTATTATTTTTTGTATGCAAAAAATAATCATATCAAATAGCACTGTTCGTATTTTAGCCGTGTAATGCAAATCGGTTTTATTCGGTTCCCGACACGCAAAGTCATAATGTCTTCGTATTAGTAGAAGAAAATTATATTTAATAACTTTACCGGTTGGCTAACCTGAGAACCAGAACTACAAACTTGACAGCAGAGTGACTACCCAAAGTCAACCAATTGCAGGTCTAGCAACAGTAACCTAGCAACGATTGTTTAAGCGTAGCGATAGTAACGTTAGCGTACGGAGAAATAATAATAGTCATTTCGACAACTTCGAAATTAACGTCTCTGACATCGACATTTCAACTGTCACTGTCTTCAGATAAGTTTTCAAAATAATCAATTAATGAGCTCTGATTCAAACGAGGTCAGTATCAAATAGATTGGATAAACTTAATGCAACATTTTATTTATTTTTATCACTGAGAACTTATTAGTCAACCTCTATGGATAAGACTATTTCCGATTATAAGTAATTATTTTTTATCTTGTTTACGAGCGTAAGGTTTGAGTTCGTGTTTAATCGTGTAATCTCGTGAATGTATGAAACTGTAAAATTGAAAAGTTTGAAGGTGGCTTTATAATTAAAGTCCGTGGCAGTACGTACATATCTATGAAAATATTTTACAGACCATAAAAGTTTGTGTGTCAAAGACAAAAAACAAAGATATTCATAAGATATGGTACAAGGTTGATAAGTAGAGTTATGTTCAGGACATCCATCGCTAAAAGCGGCATACGAATATTTACAATACTTATCACACTTGTGTATAAAACCTAATGTATACTACGAACATATTCTATTATTCTCTATGTACATACATTTTCTTGCACTTGCCTGTACTTGTCTTAACATGTACGGTCCCGTTCTAAATTGCATTGGCACGTTAAGACTCGTAATCGATTGAACACACGATACAGTCCGTTCATCTGTATGTGTAAGCAACACACACTGTCGTATCGTCACGTATTTGCGCGTGACGTGCTCGTGCTAAACGAACGAATCAAAAATATACTTCCGACACTTTTGCTAAATACGGTCACACACACGCATCATGCGCCTTGTTGGCCAGTTTATCCCATTGCTTAATTCGAGTAAATCGAATATGTTCTGATAGTAGTGAGCGTCTTGCGTTGGACTGTGATGCGGATGGCTTAGGTTCTAGTCTGGTTTAACGCAGCTCGATTTATTGCAAATATTTATATTTTTGTTTGCAATTATAATAATATTCATAAGAATTGCTGCCGTTTTTATAAATGTTGTTATTGCAATAAAGGGTTAAGAATAAAAAAAAGCGTGATGCTGATGAGTGATAAGAAATTTAAAAAAAAAAAATCGGTCCAGGTAGGTATTTATTTTACAAAAACTTAACAAACCGCTACAAATAAGTATTTATTATTTTGACATAAAAGGTTTTAAATTATTTATTTATTTTACCATAAACAATAAGCTTCAATCATAATCAATGTAAAAGAATATTAGAATATATTCAAAATGTTAAACAACTACTTACTTACTAAATAAGTGATTTTAAGGTTAAGTATGGGCTGTTTGTTTACATTATATATTTTACATTTTATTTGGTTTTTGTAAATAGGTATTGAGGTTATAGCTTAAGTATTCATTTTCTTTACGAAAAGAAGATTGAAACTAAACCTCAAATTTTAATCCCTAAATAATAATATTACCTAATATCTATTAAAATAATTTAAACATTTTTATTACGGCTAATTTTTGTAATAACTCCCATTATTCTCGATGCAGTCAAGTAGATGTTTGAATTGTCCCAATTGAAGTCTGGTCTTCGATGATGCAAGCCAGTTCAGTGTTGAGTGCACGGTGAACGGTTAATCGTTCACCGTTCATTTTGCTGAATTATTCAACACGACATTATTAATAATGACGTGTTGAATAATTCAGCAAAATGTCTCGTTGGTATGAAACCATTTGTTTCATATTCAATCACCATGTGACGTCACTGGGCGCATAAGCACCGGCTTTTCATTTCGCGCTCATCTAGCATCTTCCTCATATATCTTGACCCACAGACTCACAGTATTTTTCTAAAACAAATAATGGAATACCTACTGTTAGACATGCCTAAAAAAAATACTAAAACTGTTTAGTTTACTATTCATAATTAAGAACAAAATACATAAATAACATTATATTTATTACACATAATAATTATTTATCATTCACTAATCGAAATAAATAATCTTTCAAATTACCATGTTACGTCCTTGGGAATTAGCACCACCTTCCTCATAAATCTTGACCCACAGACTCACAGTATTTCTCTAGAACAAATAATGCTACTGTTAGACATCTCTAAGCAAAATTCTAAAACTGTTTACTATTTATAATTAAAGAATTACATAGAATAAATAACATTATATTTATTACACATAATAATTATTTATCATTCACTAATCGAAATAAAATAATAATCTTCAAAATTATTTATATATATTTCTTTTCTTTGACCTCATAATGAATTTAAAACTTTATTTATTTAGATATCTTCTGAGTAAAAGGATTAACAATGTCTTTGATTTAAATTTATGTTCAGTAAAATATGAAATATTTAAAATGATAACACTTACACTCAGTCCGGTTTCATTAGATATTTATGTTATATTGTATCCACTTTTACGCAGCGCAATAATATTTGCCCTTTTTTTTTTTTTTTTTGGTGGGAAATCATCATATGACTTCTCCCGCTCTGGGCGGAGCGGAAGGGCGTGTCAGACTCTTACTGACTAAAACCCACCTGTGTTCCTTCAGTTGCCTGTTGCCAGGGTCCCGGTATCCCTTTCGGACTATTCCGCAACCCTGGCAGAATAATATTTGCCCTCGCTTCAATATTAATATTTGACTGCATTGTGAAAAGAATAACTACAACACCGCTAATAGATTTATAATTATAGTACTTGTCAACCACAATAATGACGAACCAACAACGTTCCGTAACGAACTGCATCTGTCTACATCACAGAAATCGAAATAATTTATTTTGTTTTCTGTCTACCTACAAAACTTTAATTATTGATGTGACCAAGTCGAACGAGACAAAACACTAATGATATTGAACTACTACTAGTACTAAAAAAAAAACAAATACTTACTATTTAATTAATAACGACGACACGGTTGGCGCAGTGGCTGAGCGATGGACTGCTGCGCAACGTGTCTTGGGTTCGATTCCCGCACGGAACAAATATTTGTATGATCTGCAAGTAGTTGTTCCGGGTCTGGGTGTTAGTGTATGTGAGTTTCTATGTTTGTAAACGCACCCACGATACAGGAAGAAATTCCTAGTGTGGGGCAAAGATTAAAAAAAAAAAAAAAAAAATTAATTATAGAAATACTATTAGGTATTATAAAAAGCTAACAAAAACTATAAACAGTAATTATTAAAAAAAAAAAAAAAAAAAATCTGCAGGTGAGATTCGATTCTGGCTCACCATAGTAGCATTAATTAACCACTGAGCTAGTATGTCAATACACTATGTTGGTTGAAATAATAAACTGCTATCAGTTACAGACAAAGTGAGTGTGTGTGCGTGTATATAGTATTGAAAGAACTTATAGAAAAAAGTCGTAAGTCAAGTTGACACGACATTCCATTGCTTTCCGAGACTAACAATCGACTTTTGAACTGTATAGTACAGTCACGAGCACCAATATGTATACACTAAGCAACTTTTAAAAGTGATTTTCTCCTACTGTATTGACTGTAATTCTTTGTTATAACAAACATAGTATTTTGGAATCCATGTTATTATGAAATAGGTATCATCTTAATGTTGCAATCGTTATTCCACGAGAAAATTGTTATTGAATTTTGCTGAGTGTATACATATTTTTGGTCGTGACTGTACACCGCTTTCACAATAGGATGGTACAAACAAAACACAGCGCTAAGAATGTCAAGTTACCAAGTACTGATAATAGCAAACTTGGTGTAAACAGCTCGTGATAACACATTGTCTTGTTGAACAAAAGATAAGTTCTGGTAAAGTTCACCGTGAGGCAGATGCTTATGAATTTATGTATAATACTGCAATTTGTTGAAGTGTGAGTTTGATATTTTATTCAACATTTCCTGATTGCAAATCCATCTGTGTTGAAACGTAAAACAGCATTTCAGGTATAAAAAACTCCTGGCAGGGTTGCGGGAAAGTCCGAAAGGGATACCGGGAACTTTGGAATAGGCAACTGAAAGAACACGGGTGAGTTTTAGTCAGTAAAAGTCTGACACGCCCTCCTGCTCCGCCCAGAGCGGGAGAAGACATTTGATGATTTACCACGCTCAAAAAATTAAAAACCCGAACACGAACACGAGGAGTAAGCGTAACGTAAATTCGAACGATTTTGAATTGATAATACTCGTTTTGAACATAATTATTACTTAGTTTTAAAACTTTATTCATATGAATAACTGTGATTGTCGCAAAAAAAAAAATATATATATAATAAGTTTGATGATGAAATAATATTTTTTACAAAAAAATCGTTTGAACTGACGTTACGTTTACGTTGTGTTCGTGCTAGAGCCTCTGTACCTAATTGAACCCAAGCATTAATATGATAGGAGGCTCTACACAGACGAACTTTTTCTAAAATTTCGCCATATTTATTATCAGCCGAAAAAGTGAAATTTTATAAAGATTTAACTCAAGATTTTAAATAAGGATAAATTAAAACAAAAATCACATACATAATTTTCAAGTTATAATAACATAAACGAACTGACAGAAAGGCAGAGCGACGTGTTTAATTTCCTAAAACTTAAAACTCACAATGAATTAGACTAAAATATTAGACAAATATTAGCTCTTAATAGGTACTAATTTAACAAAGTGAACTGAATTTGAAAATATACACGTTTGCTAAAACAATATTATGTATGCCGCCGTCACTCAGGAACTTACGTCACATCTAATATTCACAACATTCAAAGAGGTAATTTCGGTATGAACTAGAAAATAAGTAGGTAGTAGTGAAGCTTTTTGTGATGGAGTTCGTCCGGAGAAGTACTGTTATATATCATGTTTATTTCTGCTGGTAAAAAGACAATAAAATAATTCCACCCGATTCCAAAACTTTCAAATAAATAAATGAATATTTTGTTCAATTTATTGAAATAAAAAAAATGAAAAATTATTTAATTGATCTTTATCTTTATTTCTAAACGATTCACTACTTATCGTTAAATGTGGGTGTAGGTACGATGAACTCTGGTATGCGCAGTAAAAAAAGATTTCTTGATTTATCTTTTAAATAAAAAAATTATGACATCATCAAAAAAGACTCACTATTTTTGGTCAGGTCAGGTAATATACTTACATTACCTTAACTAAAGAAAAAAGTAAATTAAAAATGGAAATCTATGTTGAACAATTAACAAACTTCACATGTATTCAAAAGATATACTATTTGACTAATTATGTCGTGATACTAAATTGTACATCTCGGAATAATTTTAGTTTGTCGAAAAATAAATAAAATTAATGAAATTAAAACCAGCACGTAGTTTTGCGACGAACAAATTGAATGTATGAATGGAAAATAATAAACGTTCTCAAAAGTGAACAACTTTTTGGAATTCATTAATTTTACTCAAAATAACGCCCAATAAATATTTTTTTTAAATTTATTTCAAAACTGAGAATATGGTATTAAGAATTTTTTTTTTTTACCTTCGACTAATTAAAGAACTTTTTCACAAAGATTTAAGTCTAGACCTGTACAAACATTAAACCAACACACCCACATAAAACCCACATAAGAACTACCTAGCTACATTGCCAGGTGCACAGCTGCAGTGAACAGATTTGGCAGACTAAATCCGATTGTATTTGCCTAATTCCCTTTCCATATGCAGGTATATACATTATGTATGTATGCAGGTAGGTATTCAGTATTGTATTATTATATTCACGAGTAAAGGTGGTGTGTAGAAAATAGTGGATTACTGTCAACAGATTTTACATTATGTCTCCATGATAATGTCTCACTTCGCTGGCTGACTACGAAAAAAATTGTCTTGTTCATCACCAGTTGTTCTGGAGAAGCTAGGTATTAGAAAAAATTGCAACATTTCCACAAGAGGAAGTCTGAAAGTGGCACCGGTGACCGAAATATATGGAAATCGGTATGAGATAGGCATGTGACGTGGAGGAATGAGGAAAAAGTAGTGAGAAAAGTATTGAGTATAAATGTAGATAGTTACCTATAAGAGCAGGGAAGACCAAAGAAACGATGGATGGACTGTGTGACAGATGATATGGCTAGAAAGGGGGTGACTACTGAGTTGAGGGCTGATCATAGAGAAAGGAGATCATTCACCGTCCATACATTTTTGGACTATATTTGTAAAAGTGCCGGCCAAACAAAAAAAAAGGTATATTCCGAAAGAGTACGTTGTTCTCTTCATTTTTTAGGGTTCCGTAGTCAACAAGGAACCCTTATAGTTTCGCCATGTCCGTCTGTCCGCCTGTCCCCAGCTTAGCTCAGAGACCGTTGGTACTAGAAAGCTGTAATTTGGTATGGATATACATATAAACAATTGGGAAGGGTTTTTTTTTTTCTCGTCAATCCCATGGTGTGGGGTATCGTTGGAAAGGTCGTTTTAAAATAATGTGAGTTTGTGAAAACCATTTTTGGATTCAGGGATCCGTTTGCGGAATATTCAGCCTTAAAGTGCTAATTTTTATTAGAGCCAACTGTCCCCCCCCTGCCAGCTAAATGGTCGTGTTTGGATATGTGAAAAAATTCACGGCAGTAGTATATGTAACGAAATTAAAAGAAAAACTATCACCGCTACGTAGGCTCCACCAGTTACCGAGTAATAATCGACCAACTTAAATTTGCAGTTGTAAAAACATGTTCTCCCATACATTCTATGTTAAGTTTGTTTTATAAATTCATCCCAACTAACGGAACCCTTCATTGTGCATGGTACGACATGCACTTGGCCGGTTTTTATTACTACAAGCTATTACTTTAATAAGATAACTTACTATGAATTATTTTAACCAAAACGTACTGAAAATAGCCTTTTTAAAATCGTATAACAGCGCAGGGAATTGTCCTACAGATTTGGTCTGATAGTGAAAAGTGAAGAGAATAACATGTTCTAACGGAATATATCATTTTTTTTGTTTGGCACTTTCATAATTTAGCCCAAAATAAATTATCTCCTTTGGAAGAAGAAGACATGCTGTGCTGACCCCAAAAAGATGGAATAAGTTCAAGAGAATGATGATAACTCAAAGCCTTAGTTATGTGGCGGTATCTACATCGCCACATGCGAACTACGCATCAAAGACCTGACGTCAGACAGACGTCACATAAATCCTGCATCGCGCAATTAAAGTTTACCGTGCAGTGGACATATATACGAGAACCCAACATCAATCGTTGGGCAGATGCCAGACACAACACCCATCTGGTCGGAGGATCCTCCCTTTTCTATGGAGTATGAGTGAACTTTACACCCTGTTCCTCATGCCCCTAAAGTTAAATGCTTACAATATTGTAACATGCTTACAGTTAATTGTAAAATGTTTTTATTTCTTTCATCCTCTACTTCGCGCTAATACCCACCGCCGTGTCTACGACAAAACCGGTTTTAAGGGTAATAACTTGGGAAAATACCGGGATTAAGATAATTTAGGAGTAGCATTAATATTTCCGGCAGTTTGTTCCGCATTGTTCTCAAAGAACATACAATTATTTCTCTTATTTGTAGTGTTGTAAAAGACGACAAAAAAGTTCTATTATCAAGAAAAGTAACATCATCTTCAAACTGCTATCACCAGTGCACCTGCCAAGGGTAGTTATTATCCTGCCAGGGTTGCGGAATAGTCCGAAAGGGATACCGGGACCCTGGCAACAGGCAACCGAAGGAACACGGGTGGGTTTTAGTCAGTAAGAGTCTGACACGCCCTTCCGCTCCGCCCAGAGCGGGAGAAGTCACATGATGATTTCCCACCCAAAAAAAAAAAAAAAAAAGTGGTAGTTATTATAGATAATCTGGCTGATAATAGTTTATTTTAACACAAGCTGAAGTTCTACTAATACTAAAGTTTTTCTTAATAAAAGTCTTGGTGATTAAAAAAGCTTCATAATATTTCGAGTGGCAAGATTAGGGATAGTCGCACCATTATTTTGCAGAGTCATCATCTGCCTAGCCTTTTCCCAACCAAGTTGGGGTTGGCTTCCAGTCTAACCGGATGCAGCTGAATACTAGTATATTACATGGAGCGACTGCCTATCTGACCTCCACAACCCAGTAACTGGGTAATATGATACCCCTTGGCAAGACTGGTTATCAGATTATCGGGCTTCTGACGACCCATAACGACTGTCAAAGATCCACGATTGACAGCTGGGATCAACGGCTTAACGTGCTTTCTGAGGTACGGAGGAGTCTCGATATGTAAAGATGGTCACCCATTCACGAACCAACCCTCAATCCTCAAGAGCAGAAAAGTTTTAGTCAACACCCCTAAATAACTTAAGAGTAGTTTTTTCCGCTCATCTGTCAACGAAAAAAGGTAGAAAACTAGTTTATGACGTCCGTTTGTAGATCATATGAACTTCCGTACTGAATATGACACAATATGATTCAGAAGATCCCTTTTTTAGATCAATTAGGGAACAGAGAAACGATGGATGGGTTGTGTAAAAGTCTGATATAGGATGAAAAGGGTGAAAAATTGTATGGAAGGTGAAAGCATTGCTCCACCGCAACTATCACAAACAAATAGGGGTAAGAGGATGAATACTGGTGTCAAAATGGAAAGATATTACTATTTGTGTAGGAACGTACTGCCAGTTAGGGTTAAAACGCCGCCACCGACATATTTCCTGTAGTTTTCATTCGGCGTTTGTGGCTATCGCGTGTGGCCCGTGTGTGGCGAGTCCATATAAAATGTATGAAAACTATAGGAAATATGCCGTTGGCGGCGCTTTGTGTTTCTGGCCGCTGGGCCGTGTGCAGAGACCCTTACTGTCTGTACGTCGCTTTGGAATTCGAACGAGTCCCCGACGATTTGATTTTAAAACAAATGAGTTCGTTTTTGAATTATTTGCGTTAATTGAGTGGGATTCGAAGTGAACTTTGCAGACGTAATCGTAGTCAAAATTTTTACATAGCAGACCTTCTGTTAAATGATAAATGATTTATTTCTGTAAGTAGGTTTGTACAAACACTTTTACACGTCAAACACATTTTTAAAACTAGATGAGGTCGGCGTTTCCTATCTGACTACTCTGAGAAGAAAGGCCGAAACAAACTCAGAGGTCACAGTCTCTTTTAAAGTCCAAACATAATCTTGGTCAGATCATGTGAAGACCATGTAGATTGGTGTCTGAAATGGTCTTTTGAGGAAAGAACCACACAGATTGAGTGGACCTGTCCAGTCAGTGCACGCATTTGTCAGTGATCGTGCAGCTCAACTCAGAATTTAAGGAGCTCAACGATTTGACGAACAATACCAAAAATAGGACATTTGTATAAATTGCATAAATTACTCAAACTGCCAGACCATGATTAATTAAAACTAAGGAAAAATAAATAGTAAAATGTTATCTTCATACTCAGTGTTGCCGTCACTCTTAGAATATTTATTAAGTTCATGTGTCGTCATAATGCTCTAGGAAAAGTAAGGCTTGCTCTCACATAAGTTATGTTTGTAAGAAAACAATGTCAGTCTTGTACACGGTATTGTCGTTATTTTCTAGTGTGTTTTATTTTTTCTATGCAATTTTTTATATTTATTATAGAAATACATTGTTACGCCGTAGGGGAAAGCTTTTTCTCAAATTGAAAAGGAATTAAATCAAAATCAAAAGTCATTTATTCAAACTAGGCTGAGAATCAGCACTTTTCGAACGTCAAAATTACATAAGACAGTCCCCCAAAACGCCCACCCTTCACCACTTCCTAGTGCTTTAGCTGGGAAGAAGAAGCGCAACAAACTCCCCAGCAGCATTAGGATTGATAACCATGCTTGCTTACTGCCTATTAGCGATTTAAAACCATATGGCCTGGGTGGGTTTCCCTAAACTACAAGAACATAGATTCTCACAATTCAAAGCAATATTAAGCTAAATGATTAATACTTTATCAGTTTTCACAGCTGTTTTCGCATGATACCGGTTGCTTAAGCCCACTATGACATTAATATAGCTGCGCTTGCTATTACATTTTTAAACCCGTATGGAAAAAGAATACATGCATCTATAGTCTTATGTTAGTAGCCCGTCACCGTTTTTTCCAGAATCGACACAAATAATAACCTCCAAATAACGTTTCCAAAAAAAAAAAAAACTAACAAAAACAGTACTACAAAAACCAAAGCACGTAAGAAAGGTTTTGCGGCGCTCGCGCTCCCAACGATAAATTCAAGGCTTAGTGCCTTGCAAGCCAGATTTAGAATAATCCCTCAGTTCCACCTAATGGCTTGCAACGTACAAATGCTACGCTAAATGCATAGTTTTCGGTGCATTTTTGTTTTGTATTGTATTTTGAATTGATTCGGGAATATTTCGGGTGAAAATAATGAAGGGATCGGTTCTCAAACCGAATCAAAATGTAGGTATCGAACACTGACTGGTTTTTTGTCCATAATCATACTTCTTATCATCTGCCAAGCCTTTTCCCAGCAATGTTGAGGTTGGCTTGCAGTCTAATCGAAAGCTGAATACCAGTATTTTAGATGGAGCGACTGCTTATCTGACCTCCACAACCTACGTGTTACTGGGTAACACGATACCCCTTGGTAAGACTGGTTGTCAGTCTTTCGGGCTACATCTGTGTGTGTAAAAACCTTTTTGTTGTTATTATTCGACAGTGCCTAGTAAACAGAGGTTTCTATAAAGCATTTCTTCGTGAGATTGGATATCTATACGAAACTTTGATGCTATAACACGTACATAGTTCTTGATTATTTCCCGTAACAATCGGTCTTAATTTCCGCCCAAACAACAATCTAAAGAAGTTTATTTTTCTCGAAAAAAAAAAACTCTTTACACGTTTACGTTTACTTACCAACACACGAGTTCTAAATTTAGGATATGAAGTTGAGAACTTGTCAAATTTGAGGTGAAAACCCGTGTAATTCTAAATTTCTTTGACGTAAACGTAAGAATCTCTGAATTTGATTAATTAATTAAAACAGCGAAATAATTGATCGCTACGAGTATATGCGACGTTGCCAACTTTCAGAATGGACACTCTTATATAGATTTAATAATCCAATAACATGTGTAACACTATTGTATAAATTATGGGTCGTTAGCATCGCTGACGTGGCTCTGATCCCATGGTGCATCACATAACCTGACGGCTTGTGTGCTGACGAATTACATTAACATAATTTACGGAGTTAATGGGGTGGGAAACGTGACTGTGTCAATTTATTAATGTAGTTGATATTTCTGAAACTTCAAAGGGTGGGAATGTAGTTTTATTACTGGCTCTGCAGCCATGCTATAAAAAATCTGCCTAAAGTAGGTAGTGATTTTATTCTCAGAACAATACATCTTTTTTTTTGAGGGTGAGGAATCATCAAATGACTTCTCCCGCTCTGGGCAGAGCGGAAGGGCGTGTCAGACTTTTACTAACTAAAACCCACCCGTGTTCCTTCAGTTGCCTGTTGCCAAGGTCCCGGTATCCCTTCCGGACATTCCCGCAACCCTGCCAGGACCTGACTTCTGAATTGAGAACTTATCAAACTCACTTTAGCATTACTTAAGGTAAAAGCCCATAAAATTCTTTGCAAAAACGTAAGAAATTTTGAACACAAATGTAAAGTAAGTCAATGAAGAGTCTGACAACCAATCTTACCAAGGGGTATCATGTTACCCAGTTACTGGGTTGTGGAGGTCAGTTATGCAGTTGCTCCATGTAAAAAACTGGTATTTAGCTACAATGGTTCAGGTTTCCTTCGGACTTCAGTAGGACATGTCTCATTTCATTTGCTGTGCGAGAAATGTGCAATATCACAACTCTGTGGAAACGTCTAGGTTCGTCGCACACACGGTAGATTCAGCGACTGCAAGAATGGCGCTGACGACCGCCGAACTCTTGGTGAGTTAACGACAGATGATTGTGCAAAATGGCTGAATGAGTTTGGAGACTCATTTCACGTTTGTGAACACGTAGAAAACTTCAGTTTTATATTTTAAGAATTTTTTTTTCTAGTTATCTCTGCCTAAACCTTTGGGGATTACAGGCGCGATGTTCTGTTAGGACAATGTAGTTCTTTTCAAGTTAAAACGACTTTTGTAAACCCTTTTATTGTTTTGTTCAGTCCAGTAAGTAAGTAGGTATGCTTGGCATCTTACAGGCTGTTTGATTGAAATATTTAAAACAGTTTGTAAAGGCTAACTGCTGAGCATATTTCAACAAATGAGGTGTCGTTGAGTCATTGCAGTCGACGGAATTACAATTTCAAGTGATTTATTAAACGCACATTAAAATGTTTTGTGAGCGCTAACCCATACTACGCCATCACGCCACTACGCCAGTACGACAATACGCCACTCCGATAGACCGCTGTCTAATTCCGTTTGCGTAGTAATTGTGTTCACGCATAAATTTAGAACACAGTGACGTTTACTGAACAAATTGGTGGAATTTATTTATGCTAGGGGTCCCATGTAAGCCTTTGATTTAAAGTGACGGGCTTTAAATATTTTTGGTGTTGTGTGTATCTCATGAAAATTTTGCTGCTTTAAATTTTCTTTTACTCTCAAAGCTGTTACTGAAAAATAAGGCAACCTGCTTAAAGCGTAATAAAATAAATCTTTAATTATTTAATGACCCTAAGCCGGAAAATACTTTTATTTGGTACCACTTCACCGTACACACTTAACCTAAATTACGGAAAAAGTAATTAAAATGAATCTAAATTAACTGTAATCCCGCAATTACCAATGTTTGATTAAATGATAAGTGTTTCCAACAATAACATGGCTTATCCTAACTATCTGAGATTAGCGTCCTCTGATAGGCCGTTTGCCGGTAGCGAGCGCCGAAATCCGGTTCAGAGCTGTTTAATCCAGATATATGCAGTTCTACATAAATTCGAGACTTACCGTGTTGGTAGTTTCGTACATAAATGTATTGATTGTTATGCTACGCTTAATATTTCTCGATTTTTTTTACGCTCGTTTGCATTTTATAAATGCCCTGTTTCACTTGTTTTTTTCTTAAAGCAGTTTTCTGATAGCTTTGACTTCTCTCTCTTCTCGCTTTTCTGTAGTTTTCAAAAAAATGTATTAAAGTGTATCAATGTCAATTCTTTGCAGAAAAAATTTCACTTCTTTTTTGTAGATGTCGTTAAGGCGATTTAGCTTGTCACAAGGATGAACCCGCTGTAGAAACTTTGTTTTTTTTTCTGTGCACTGCTTATTGAGATTTCCAAAGCGTAATTCAATGAATCACAAAGGTTGTGGTTATATTAATTAACTTTTAAAAATCTTTTACACTTTCTGCATCTGAAAATTCCTTCCTTTTAACCGCTTCGCATAAAGTTTTAATTTTCCTTCGCAATAAACAAAACACTAACCACCTGTATTTTTATGTTTCATAAAACCACAAAAATTGAAAATCAACTCTTTTCAAGACGCCATAAAGTTCGTCATTCGTACGTTGATTCGGTAACGACCACCAAAATCCGGCTCCCGTTGGATCTAACCAGATTTATGCAGTTCAAACTGGCTTCAGACTTGAGACGGAGGAAATGCAAATGCGGATTTAAAGGTAGATCAACGACGGAATTGTTGAAGTTTTATGTTGATCTCCTTAATGCTCATCTTTTTTACGTTTTTTGGTTAGTTTTGTGTTTTATCTAGATAAGGTTTTATTTTTAAAAATAGAGAAAAGTATAGTTGTTATAACATAGTTGTAGATTCAAAACATGACACATTCCACCAGACCCCACTGCAGAATCAATTCTGCTGTGGGGTCAATTAATGGAAATAAAATACTTAATTGATTCACTAAAGAACACAAATCACTAAATAGTAATCTTTAGCACTAAACGAATTTTCAAACATAGTTCTATGTCCGCCAATTGTTTGGAGATTGCAGACACAGAATGATGTTTTAAATACATTTATCGCTAAACGCATTAAGCGAGTTGTGGTGTAATCGAGCCCAAACATGAATAATTCTAATAAAAAGCAAGATCTAAGTAGGTCCACTGTCTGAAAGCCGACCGATACCTAACTAGTATTACGTCATTTATTATTACTCTTTCTCCGTAAATAGGTTTTAATCCTATACACTATAACCTTGGGCAACTACTGGCTAGTAACAAAAAAAGCCTATTCCTTTTTATTTTCAAATATTTGTTTATTTGGCTTTCTATACTCAACTATAAAACTTATATTGGGCTATATATATTATGTACAACATACTCATAAGACCAGCACTTAACAAAGGTTATTGGTTCCGATGTAACGATAAAAACGTTATTACAGAATATGATATTACTTTCTATATAGTTTCGACCTAGACCAAATTCTATACGTACAGTACCGAGAACTTATTTATTTCTTTCCTAAATTGCTAAAGTTGTGTAGTTCACGACAGAATAGAAATTTTATAGGCTGAATTTATACAGCTGTTAAAATTGGTTTTCACTGTAGATAAAAAAGAATACGTCGTGTCTTTTTTCGTGCCCAAAAATGAATGGTGCATTTTTTAAGGTGAAACATGTGATGTGCAGCATTGTGGGTTACGTTGTAGTGATAAACTAATATTGTTCTGAAGTAAATAATTCTGTCGTTTGTGAAACTTATAATTATACAGTTATGGAAACATCTTTTAAATGTGGCGATACTTATGAATTGTACGTCCAGCCCCAAAAACACTCATTGGTGTCGATTCCCTTGTTCACAAACTAAACTAAATTTAAGTTCAGTGCATCTTTTTCAGCGCCTGTCCCTACTCCATACAAGTTTAGACGTGATTAAAAACTTGCCTACTAAAATTACGTCAGGCGCTGACTAATTTGACAGGACTAAACTAAAATTTATCTTCTGTCCTTTTCTTAATGAAATAGAAAGAAAAAGATGCAATGAACAATGGAATCGGCACCAGTATCAGTCTAACCGAAACCAAATCTTCTTTTTAGAATCAGCACGAATTATTTATAACAGTGGGTCGTGCAAGAAAGCATGCATGCAAGTATCAGCAAAATGGTAGTTGGACTAAGTGCCCAAGTTACGATAGACGAACATATAGGGTGATTTTTAATTAGAGACCGATACTTAAACACGTGACTTTACTCATCATTATGAACAACTTTTACTATGGGACCAAAATTGAAATCACGAAAAAAAAATGTATCGTAACCCTGTGGCGGTATCTACATCGCCACATGTGAACTACGCATCAAAGACCTGACGTCAGACAGACGTCACATAAATCCTGCATCGCGCAATTAAAGTTTACCGTGCAGTGGACATATGTACAAGAACCGAACATCAATCGTTGGGCAGTTGCCCGCCAGACACAACACCCGTCTGGTTGGAGGATCCTCCCATATCTATGGTGGATGAGTGAACTTTACACCCCGTTCCTCATGCCCCTAAAACACCATTACTGTAAACAATATTGTAGCGTCATGAAAGTTTTCCCACAAGAGAAAAACATTAATAAAAACTTTCGCTTCCACAAAATTAATTGGTTATATTGTTTCAGCTATCAAACTTCAAGTAAAGTTCTTCTAGAAAACAATGCTTCATAGTAATTCAAGGATATTTCCACAATCCTCTTTTATATACTTCACGTGAAAGAGATCTTCAAAACTTTTGACAAAGGGGTTTTTTTTATGAATACTTCAAAGTTTTTTCTTTTGCCTTTGTACGAAATAAAATTACTTTCTCAGACATAGTGTTGAGACTAAAGTCAATTTTTTTTTTTTGGAGACAAATAAGATTTTCTAGGTCTCTTTAGATCTAGATTTCTTTAGTATTTTGAAATGAATCCTGATTTATTTCATTTTTTTTTCAAATAGTTTTATTTTTTTTCTTTCCCAATTTTTGTTCTCGGTATCGATTGCACTAAAGTTAGTCTTTCCAAAGACCCGATCTTGTATAACATATAACCTAAAATTACACATGGATGGCATGAACTGTGTGAAAGATGATATGGTTAGAAAAGGAGTGACTACCGAGATGACGATTAATAGAGGATTAACGAAGAAAAAGACATGTTGCGCCGGCGCCGATCCCAAGTAAATTGGGATGAGGGCAAGGAAATGATGATTACGCCACGCCTGTTTCCCCAAAGGGTTAGGCAGAGGTGGTGGTGAACCTTGAATAATATTGCTATGAATGTCCCCATAAAAAAAATAAGTACCCTCATAGCAGACGGATATAAAAATATTAAGAGTTAGAGCATATAACAATAAAATAATAAAGACTTACCCTTGAGATCTAATGTTCGGCTTTTAAATCTGAAAACAGAAAATTCTTTATTAGAAAATATAAAGACTAAAGTACTGTTTTGCCTACAACATTTTTACTGAAACCTCTTATTAAAATAAAAATGTTTTTTTCATAACATCAAACTCAAACTCCAAGCATTTATTTCAATTAAACCATTTACAGGCACTTTTGAATTAAGGCGGGACAGGCTTTCACGCCCTACCGCCGGCCTCGACATCATCGAGGCGGTCCGGCCGGTGCTCGAGCGCTGGCTCGGGAGGAGGCACGGCTCCCTGTCTTTTCGGGTGACGCAGGTGCTCTCGGGGCATGGTTGCTTCGGGAAGTACCTGTATCGCATAAACTGGGAGCCGGACGCTCGGTGTCACCACTGCGTCGAGTGCCGGGAGGACACGGCGCGGCATACGCTGGCAGAGTGTGCCGCTTGGGAGGAGCCGCGCCGTGCCCTCATCTCAGAAGTAGGCAGTGACTTGTCGCTGTCGGCCGTAGTCAATGCCATGGTCGGCAGCGGGGAGTCCTGGGACGCGGTGGTTTCCTACTGCGAGACGGTCGTCTCGCAGATGGAGGCTGCGGAAAGGGAGAGGGAGATCTCGTCCACTCACCCGGCCCGCAGCAGGCGCACCGGGCGTCGGCGGAGGGCGGATACGGGGGTGGTTACCGGGGTAGTTTTTAGTCAGTAAGAGTCTGACAGACCCCTTCGCCCGCCCCAGGGCGGAGGGGCAAACAAAAGGCTTTTTTGAATTGTCAAAGAGTCGGTCAGTTAGTCAGAGAGTTGAAGCTAGTTGTCCATTCCAAAACGTAGATCTCTATGGACAAGAACGGGCAAGAAACTCCAAGGACACTGTTTTAAAAATGGATACAAATATAAAAAAATCCTGGGTACAGTATTCTTGTTGCTTCTATATGTGAGAACAATGTAAAACAAAAAATAATCAAAAGCAATTCAAAATTTAAGATTAAAAATAAGCTCTGGCAAATAAGAGATGACCAGTCTCAACTGACGGCGCCCGTTCACGAACATGACATGTGGATCAGCACCATCCAGCTCAACCATTTTGTATCATAATCATACTATCATATGCTATAGCATCACGCCTTTACTCTCCGATGGGACAGACAGGGGCGTAAAATATAACCGGTCGGGCAAAGTTTTATACTAGTTTTTCAATTAGGAAATTCTGAGTAGCAGCCCAGAGCCTAGATTTCATCTGCCTAGCCATTTCCCAACTATTTTGGGGTTGGCTTCCAGCCTAACCAGATGCAGCTGAATACCAGTATTTTACATGGAGCGACTGCTTACCTGACCTCCACAACCCAGTAACTTGGTAATACGATACCCTTGGCAAGACTGGTTGTCAGACTTTCGGGCTTCTGACGACCTTTAACGACTGTCAAAGATCCACAAATGACAGCCCGGACCAACGGCTTAACGTGCTTTCCGAGGCACGAAAGAGTGTCGATAGGTAAAGATGGTCACCCATCCATGGACCAACCCCGGCAAGCTTAGCTGAACCTGATGGATCAACCCGTGCGGCTGTTATTACTCAGCTACGAGCTCCTGGATTTGTAGCCAGTTAATTAAACCGAACTGGGTTTGCCTGTACTAGTTATTTATTCAGAAAAACTTTTTACAAAAAAAAAAACAACCGAATTCCAAAAAAAACGCAAAAAAAGTGAAAAATAACTTTAATTTCTGAAGTCGGTATCTTTGTTCTTCAATTTTCATTTCTTCCCACCGACATCCGAAATTGTCGTTTGTTTTTTTTTGTAAAAAGTTTTTATTTTTAACTTTTTAGTTGTGGTACCTACCCCACACAAATTCGAATACCACCTGCTATGTAAATAACAGTGACGGACTCAAAGAATATGTCGTCTACATACACTAAGTGGGAAAAAATACGTAATATTGAAGCTAACACAAAAACTATGCAAGAATAAAATTTATATGGGACCACCTCTGAAGCATGACCTACCAAACAAAAAAAGAATCATCAAAATCGATTCATAATTGGCGGAGTAATCACGAAACATACACAAAAAAAAAAAAACAGACGATTTGAGAACCTCCTCCTTTTTAAAGAAGTCGGTTAAAAATATATTATGATTTGCTAATAGTTTTACCCAAACGCTAAATGTGCTAGACAATGGTGTCACACACTATCTTAATCCTAAACTAAACTCCTCAACTAAAATTATAAATACGAAAGTGAGTTCGGTTTTTTGTTTGTTTATTTGTTTGTTACGCTTTCACGCTAAAACGGCTGAACGGATTTGGATGAAATTTAGCACAGGGGTAGACCATGACCTGGAATAGGACATAGGATACTTTTTATCACGATATTCCCACGGAATCGAGACTTACCGCCTGGCCTCGGGACATTCCGCTGCAGCGAATTTTCGCGCGGTGCGACTGGCGAAACGTCTTGCGACTAAAACAAATGAATAAAAATGTACTGGCCGCCGCACCTCCCGCCGCACCGCCGTTCGCGCCGCCCGTCCCGTGGCCAGGCGGTTACGCGGGAAAAACCGCGGGGCGCAGTACAAGAAAAGGTACAACTCAACCAACCCCAATGCGGGGATTACAGACGTGACACTACGGAGTAAATAACTACACAATGTTTTTCTAAAACTGCATAAGTTCCTGTCAATAAATCCAAAGTCTTAACAAACAGCAAGGATTCACAATATTTGATCTAGAACCTAGGTGAATCCTATTACCGCGCAAAGTCGAGTTTGCAACTTTTTCCAATCGGCTTACAGGCTGGTACCGTTGTGTGGAAAAGTGTTAGCGTTCGAGCGAAAAGGATTTTATTCAGTGCTCTGTTTTATAGCCCATTGCACGCTTTAAATGTTTTGCTAGATAGTATTATTGGAAATGAGGTTCTTTTAGTTGCGGATTTTGTGTGGAGCTAAAGCTTTTTTACCCGACTGCGGCGAAGCCAAAAAAGGAGGTTTATTATTTTATTGAAATACATTAAAGGTTTGCTCGAGCGAAGATAGCCAGCCAGCCATCTTGGAGTCAACTCTACTATCGAACTCGTCGACTGCCTAATCGTTTTGTCACGATATTATGATGTTCCCGTTGCCTTCCGAGTATAAGATTTATATAAAGGAGTTAATTTTCTTTTCTTAGAAACTCGTGAGGAGGAAACTAAAGATTAATGAACCGATCATACTGTAAATGTGAAAATTACATTTATTGACGCCTCAATACATTAAACCCTACGTCCGTACATAAGTAGAGACATATTTTATTTGTAAGGTATAGTTTATCACTCAAAATGTTTCAAGAGAATGGACTTGCACGCAGCCAGCTCGATATTTTTATTTTTAACTCCCGACAGAAAAAGAGAGGTGTTATAAGTGTAACTTGTGTATCTGTGTGTCTGTCTGCGCCATCGTAGCTGCCAAACGGCTGAAGCGATTTTGATTTTGTTGGTTTTGTTTGGAAGGTAAATTGATCGAGAGTGTTCTTAGCTATAAAAAAATCCTTTATTAGATGCTTTTTGTCGGGGGTTTTTAATGCATTTCCTTCTATCGCTTTCTTTCACATCTGTACGTTTCCCCACCGTCCGCTCGCTAGTTGTGCGTCCAGCTTAAATCTTTACTCAGACGAGTGTCAAACTGCTATTGTTACTTTCTTTGTCTACTTTATTACTTTTAGAATTGAATCTTTATTGGCAAAGCGGACATTTAATACGTCGCAAAATGTTTTAACTTAGATTTTATAAACGTTACGACCTCAGACCAAATAAAAAACGAAGACACAGTGACGTGAGGCCGGTTTTGTAAACATGTGTGCACGCAGTCAGGTGTAGTTTGATTGTCAATGCTTGTAAATGTGTGCGTGTGAGCGAGTATACACAGAGCGGAGGTGTAGTTTTGGCATGCTTCACTGTATTGTTCGCAGCGCTCTGTTTTGATTTTTATTTGGTCTGAGGTTACGACTCTCTGTGTGTGTATCTGTCTGTTTCATCATCATCTGCTTAGCCTACTCCCAACCATGTTGGGGTCAGCGTCTAGTCTAAGCGGATGCAGCTGAATATCAGTATTTTACATGGACTGCCTATCTGACTTTTACAATCCACAAGCTCCTTGGTATGTCAGTCTGTCTACATATAAATTGTATATAGGTACGTTATATTTCGAATTTCGTACAGATATCATTTTCTCTGCCTAGGTTTTAGTAGATAATAATACACGAGCATAACCACGGGCACAGCAAGTATTTTGTGGCGGCATCTACATCGCCACATGTGAACTACACATCAAAGACGTCACATAAATCCTGCATCGCGCAATTAGAGTTTACCGCGCAATGGAAGCAATACAAGATTCCGACATCAATCGTTGGGCAGGTGCCCGCCAGACACAACACCCGTCTGGTCGAATGATCCTCCCTTTTCTATAGAGGATGAGTGAACTTTACAGCCTGTTCCTCATACCCCTAAAATAAAGTGACTAAATGCGATTTTATCTCACAAACAACTTAGTCTACTTCAATAGAATAATTCCCCTTTATAGTGTTAGAAATCTTCAAAAAGTTCTGCTAACAAAGGATTTCCCTTTTGTTCGGTTGAACTTCTTAAAATGTTAAGTTTTTATTTGTTTGTCTAGAATTGAATTCAAAGTTTCAGGGTTAAAAGAAAAGCTATGTATTTTTTCTTTCAAATAATAATATAAATGTGATTTTTCTATATTCTAGGTTTATATTTTTTGTCTGTTTAATGTATTGATTTTTGTTTTTTAGTGGTTTTTTTTACTTAGAAAAAACAAGTAATAAAAACTAAAACCCAACTACGACTAAAAAGGTATAAACAAGACCCCACAGACAGACAAATTAAAAATCCGGAGTCACACGTGTTAGGATATAAATTGACTCCGGATTTTTAGTCTGTCTTGTTTATACCTTTTTAGTCGTAGTTGGGTTTTAGTTTTTATTGCTTTTTTTTTTAATTCTTTTGGGATTGTAATATATATATATTTGAAATGTGCTCATCCAGCCCTTTCATTTGATACCCAACATGGTACGATTAAACACTTTTTTTTTTAGTTCCTGACTTTATGTTCTCTAGAGGGCGCCATTTTTAATGTGACGTCACATAGCCTATAACCAGCGGACAATCAAGATGCTTTCAACGATACCTCACTTGTCAAATTGTGATGAGTGGTTCAGAAGATTTGAGGGAACAGATGAACATACATACATACATACATATCGGTCAAAATCATAACCCTCCTTTTTTATTCGCCGTGGTCGGGTAAAAAGCGACATCAGAGGCCCTAGACAAAGTGACATTCTATCAGCGATAACGATGATGGAAAAGGCAAAAATGTATATGACTGACATAAGCTATCGAAAAGCTTATGTCAGTCCTGTTGAAAGTCGTTGAAGAAATTCGAAACCCTTTCTAAACGATTGTCACTTGTCTGAACCCTCTGAGCAGACCACAAAAGCGATGGTGAAACATGAAACGACAGATTTACCATCAACTGGGCAACACTACAGAAAACAGTGCAGTTGACGTTGAGGAGGACCTTATCTCGACAATGTTAGGGCTGAGAATGAGATTTTGGGAACAGCCCGCACCTAGATTTGTGCCCGGTTGATTTTATCAGGCCCATGGTGATGGATATTACATGGGACTTAAATAAGGGTGTCCTATAGGTTTACCTTTACCCAACCCTTCTAAGAACACTATACAGGCGTGATATTATGTTATGTGACATTCTATTTTTAACCCCCGATGGAAAAAGAGCGGCGTTATAAGTTTAACGTGTGTATCTGTTGTGTCTGTCTGCGCCATCGTAGCTGTCAAACGGCTGAACCGATTGTGATTTTTTTGGTTTTGTTTGTAAGGTGACTTGATCGAGAGTGTTCTCAGCTATAAAAATCTAAATAAATCGTATTAGATGCTTTGTTTTTGTCGGGACAACAAACATGTACCCTAAAATTAAAATTTTAAAATCAAATTTTAATTTTAGGGTACATGTTTCATATCAAGCTAGCAGCCATTTTCAATGTCTAGGTTATGTTAAAATTTTAATTTTAGTATCATTTACTTTTTGACATGCTTTAAAAAAATTGGCGACTCGTTTTCATCGGTAGACTCAGATGGAAATCTGATTTACTTATCTACTTTATCATTGAACAAGTATCTAACTGGCTGTAGGTATTGTTGTCCCGCGATCGATCAATTTAACCGACACCGCAAACATAAAATACATCATGCATTTATTCCCAATTCCATAATGAAATTCTTTCAGAGACGAAATAATTCACCTCCGTCCGGAAAAAACTCCGGATGCGTTTTAAAATTCATACAAAACCGTTCACATGAAACCCCATTACTTTTTATTTCACTTCACATTCTCATTATAATATTAAAACTACTCCTCTATACGTCACACAAAACAGAACTTTAAAATAATGATCGTAACTTTCAATTTTGCATTTCGATGACCCTGCAGAAACAAACAGGGCACAACATTGTCACTCATACGAAATAGAACCTTTAACTTCGAAAGATAAAGTTGAAATTCGACTGAGAGTTTGTTGCAAAGAAAACCAGAAGCCGAGGGCTGACTCCTGCACCTTCCTCCTCCAAATTGTACCTTACGCTCTAAAAATAAAGTTCAAAATCACACTTACGTGGTAAGACGATATTCCGTACCCGCTGCGTCAACATTGGCCAAGTCATGTGTGTTGGGAACAAGCAACGCATCTGCAAACAAACAAAATACTATTATAATATAGATAGTGGGATTTGCGTTAGTCTTGCATGCTGAGCTTGGCTGTACAAAAAAACTACAGAGTATACACAGGTATTATCTCCTGGTTGTTATGCTGGATACATTGCGAATTTTATAAAGGGATTTTTTTACACTGTGTGTTTTTTGTTGCTTTAGAAAACTGCCGATCGTTGGTGTACATTGGTACAAGGTAACTTGTAACATAAGACCAGTCTCTATTGAGCGAAGTTTGAAGTTTGATACTATCATAGAATATGACGATAATTTCATAATGAGTTTTGTTACATAGGAAATAATAATATACATGTGATTAAAAAAAGGGTCAAGTATGTTTTTTATAAACTATATTACCTCAGAATTATGCCTCCATCATTATTTTTGATTAAAATTTGTTTTAGAGCGAGAAATATTTTTTTTTTTAGAAATTGCCAAAAGACTGTGGAAAATTCAAACTTTTTTTAAACTATTATTTGGCGATGTAAACTATCGAATAAAAAAAATAAAAAAATAGATGCATATTCCCTATTTTTGTAAGATTCTAGAAGGTGAGCTCTGTTTGGGGTGAATTTTATCAAAATATTATACCTATACCTAGTATAATGTCTTATCCTGCGAATAAATGAATTTTCGACAGATAATCAGGGTTTTGACGCCTAGCTCTACAAAATCCACGCAACATTTTCCGAGGTTTTTTGCGTTTGTTAATGATTTGACAATGATCTCATGTGTAAGAGCTTCATTCAAGTTTGAAATTAGTTTAAGAAACCCGAACTAAGCAAAAGCTGTAAACTTTTGTAAACATCATTATGGTCTCACGAAACTTATATAAAGAAAAACCGGCCAAGTGCGAGTCGGACTCGCGCACGAAGGGTTCCGTACCATTATCTATAAAACGCGTCACGTTCACGTTTGTTATATGGGAGCCCCCTTAAATATTTATTTTATTCTGTTTTTTATTAAAAATACATCATCTGTGAAAATTTCAACTGTCTAACTATCACGGTTCATGAGATACAGCCTGGTGACAGACCGACAGACAGATAGCGGAGCCTTAGTAATAGGGTCCCGTTTTACCCTTAAGGTACGGAACCCTAAAAAAACATTTTGTAAGTAGCTAAACTCCCGAAAAGCCCGAATAGAGATTTTCTGAAATCTGATTTGAAGGTCGTAGTAAGAGTATTTCATTACCTCAAAACCGACAAGTCGTAACAAGCAAAGTTGTTATAATCCGAATTAAAGGGCTCGTTGCTAAGCAACTTACCTAAGTCATTGTTGTTTGGTGGAAGTTCTGAAGCTATTTTACATGAAAGAAAGAAATAAAAATTGTTTATTCTGCACAAACTAAACGCACAATACAAAATAATGAGTGACATTCACTATATGTACAAACTAGCCAAAAGCCTCATATTTAAAACAGAAAATTATACAAGTTTGACAATTGCTATTCTAGTAGTAGTCTATTGCTTGATGAGAGCAATAAATAGTTATCTGTGGATGAAAGGCCAAAGACAATTTACTTGCGTAATGTGTTGTGACATTACCAAATGAAAACAAACAAAACAATCACAAATTAAACGAAATGCCGATTACTGAGTGGAAAATTATCCATCTTTAAAACAACAATAAACAAGAACAATAAGCTGTGCGTCGCATCTGTGCAAGAATAGGTCATTGCTCAGCTTAATGCCGTGACTTCAGACGAACCTATCGTCAACAGCGCTGATTTTCAGCAACAACCTCAAATGAGGTGTCTCTATGTTCGTATTATTTAGTTTTGCGGATGAAATTATGTAAATATTTGATACTTAACATACAATCACGTGAGGAGTTCGTGGCTAAGTAATAACAGCCGCACGGGTCGATCCATCAGGTTAAGCTACGCTTGCCGGGGTTGGTCCGTGGATGGGTGACCATCTTTACATATCCACCGTGCCTCGGAAAACACGTTAAGCCGTTGGTCCCGGCTGTCATTCGTGGATCTTTGACAGTCGTTACGGGTCGTCAGAAGCCCGAAAGTCTGACAACCAGTCTTACTAAAGAGTATCGTATTACCCAGTTACTGGGTTGTGGAGGTCAGATAGGCAGTCGCTCCATGTAAAATACAGGTATTCAGCTGGATCCGGTTAGACTGGAAGCCGACCCCAACATAGTTGGGAAAAGGGTAGGCTGATGATGAACATACAATCACGTGTGCATTCCATAAGGCTAAGTTCATACGACCGCGCGGAGATCAAACTAAATAGTGGTGTGCAAGATCTTGCACCGCGCGGTTAAGTAGTTCCGCGCGGTCATAATATGACCTTTGCCAAACAATCTTCTGATTCATATTTTAGGCTAAGGGTTTAATATTTTTTTAAAGAGTTTAATTGAGGATCTAGGCAGTCGCTCCATGTAAAATACTGGTATTCAGCTGCATCTGGTTAGACTGGAAGCCGACCCCAACATAGTTGGGAAAAGGCTAGACAGTTTGATGAGTTGAGGATCCAGATTTTCCATCAAATAAAATGAATGAGCCGCTTCCACTCCTTATGGTATTTGTTTTGTTAAGTATATTATTTATAAAAATTTACAACATTGTTATACCTACTTAAAACTACTTTATGCCCCACAAAACCGTTCTCACGGTTTGTCTGTGGGAACAGACCTTAGGATATAAAATAAAGTTTATACAAAATTGCTTTCTAATATTAATAGGTTATTACTTATATCAAATAGGAACATTGGTTATATCACTACATATTATAAAACAAAGTACTCCGCCGCGTCTGTCTGTCTGTTCGCGATAAACCCAAAACTTCTGCACCGATTTTCATGCTGTTTTCACCAATGGATAGAGTGGTTCTCGAGTAAGGTTTTAGTATTATAATAACCGACATGCACGTGGGCGAGCATCAGTCGCGGGCATCAGCTAGTTACAAATAAAATTAAGTTTATAATTTGCTTTCTAATATTAATAGGTTATATTAATACAAACATGAAATTCGGTCGAGCTCAGACATACATATTTTCCTAATGTACGCAGATCTGAGATACAAAAATATAACATAAGAGAAGTGTTTCTGAGAATTTTTTTCACAGAGAGTCCAGAAAGATGAGGCTGTCGAGGTCGTACACAAACACGATATAATTAATGAGAGTACGGTTTATTTTAAGAACACTCCTTAGCTGCCAGCATGTCTTTAGAATAAGTAAGAAAATCTCAACACCTGAATGAAAAAAAAAAACTTACAACCACTTTCATAATTACGACACCGAGGCGAAAGCAAACTAGGATATCTTAAGGCTTCCTCACACCATTCAAATACAACTAGTACACAATAAGCACCCTCATTACTTCGCACTGACATGTTAATAAGGGTGTGAATCTCCCCTATACAAATTCGTACTCGCCACCGAAAAAAAACCCGCACAGAGTAAAAAAGTCCCTCACTGCACAATACAGTAGGGCAACGTATTCAGTCTGTTTGCATACGGACGATGCTCTGTGTTCATTAAAATGCATGAAGTGACGTCATTCGGGTATAGACTAGTGGTTGCGGTGCATTGTGCCTATGTGGAACGTGCCTCAGTGAGGCGTGGGAATTGTGGAGGTAGGAAGATCGTCATTGTCGGTGACAAGCAGGTTGTTTAGTAATTATTTTATGCATTTTAAATTATTGGGATTAACGTGAAGGAGTATTTTCTTTTTAATATAGTGGACCATTTTGATCATAGGAACATTGAACATGCCAAGTGTTGTGACTATTTTATTCTAAAAAGTTCCAAGTTCTCTTAAAAAGCAAGCCCATTTTTCGTTGAAACGTTCATCGGGAATTCGTTCTTTCGATCAACCGTTTATCGGCCAAATTGTCATTCGGGTAAACGTTGTTCGGCCAGGTGAAATAATTCAGGTTAAGGCACTTTCCACCCACAAGGGACAAAATGAGTTCTCATCGCTCAAGGAACACACACTGGATTATGGAGGTAAGGCGGTAGCTTCTTGTAAAATACTGGCAAGCTGCATCTTTTTAGACTGGAAGTTGACGCCAAAATAGTTTGGATAAGCCTTTTTTTTTTGAACTTGGGAAATCATCAAATGACTTCTCCCGCTCTGGGTGGAGCGGGAGGCCGTATCAGACTTTTACTGATTAAAGCCCACCCGTGTTCCTTCAGTTGCCTGTTGCCAAGTTTCTCGGTATCCCCTTCGGACTTTCCCGCAGCCCTGGTATTCCAATAGGTACTGGTATTCAGCTGCATCTGGTTAGACTGGAAGCCGACGTCAACATAGTTTGGATATGGCTTGGCAGATGATGATGACATGGCTCCAACTCGAACACAAAAGAACATTGCCTCTAGGTCTTCCAATCTTTGCCTACTGCACTTTTATCACTGGCTAGAGAGATTCTTTTACGATGTGTAATAAAAACATGTTGGTGCACAAAAAAACAGCGGTTTTTAGTTCAAATGGTTTCCGTATGCTATCGTATATAAAACGGAATGGATGTGAATGTTTTAATGAATTACGTAGGAGTGTGTCAATGTCTTTTTTCGGCAGCTTGAAGGCGAAACGTATTGGAAATGCTCTCAATGTTTTATCATTTTGAGGTTTTTGCGAATTATGTGGTTCTTATTTGTGGTATAAATATGTTCGTTTTTTTTTTTTGTCGTAGTAGTAGATCTTCTTGTGAAATAGTCCCTCGTTGAAAGTCACGCCGAGATTCCGGTGTAACGATAGGTACTTTTAACTTTATTTAAAATCCTGTTCTAAAAAGAACCAGAAGGGTTCCCGTCCAGTAATTCGAAATCTGTCAAAATTAATCAATTAACCAAAATTTTTGTCAAGTTTGGCAGATTGCGTAGAGTTTTTTAAGTATGTACGAGAATTGGCTTTCAGATTCTTAATAATTAATTACAATCTAGCCTCTAAGACAAATAAGCAATTTTAACCGTATAGTTCGGAAGCGCCCCCGATTGGAACCGAACCCACGGACCTCCGCTGGCTCGGTAACGCGTCCAATTGGACCCCAGAATGACCACATACGATACCCTAACTTAATATTTAATATGCTACCCATCCAATCTTGATATTTAATATGCTCATTATGAATGTGCGTTAAGTAATCTAATTATTGAAATAAAATTATTTTATTTTAAAACTTGTAATAGTGTTGATTGTACTTTTGTTGTATTTTAACATAATATTTTGACATAAATTGCCGCGTGCTTTTTTGCCAGTCTGTCAAAAAAAAAACAAAGGACTCTTTCTGGTGCGCGAAGAGAACGCAGCTAATACTGACAGTCGGTCAGTAAGGTTGGCATAAAGGATGACTGCCCAAGGTACAGGGCGTAACTAGCATTGTCACTTAAGTTATTTTCATTTCACACGTGTACAAGTTATAATGGAAAGCACGTAAAGCCGTTGGTCCCGGCTGTCATTCTAGGATCTTTGACTGTCGTTAAGGGTCATCAGAAGCCCGTGTACTGTGAGCATTCAGAAGTTAGTTCGAAACATTCTGTGTAGGTATTATTGTGATAATGTCGGAGATTTGAACGTTGCCAAAGAAGTAGTACTTATGAAAGTACATTTGGTTTTACAGAGCTCGTGGCAAAGTAATAATAGCCACTCGGGTTGATCCATCAGGTTAAGCTACGCTTGCCGTATTTGGTCCGTGGATGGGTGACCATTTTCACTTATCGAGATTCCTCCGTGCCTCGGAAAGCACGTTAAGCCGTTGGTCCCGGCTTTCATTTGTGGATCTTTGACATTCGTTACGAGTCGTCAGAAGCCCGAAAGTCTGACAACCAGTCTTACCAAGGGGTATCGTATTACCCAGTTACTGGGTTGTGGAGGTCAGACAGGCAGTCGCTCCATGTAAAATACTGTTATTCAGCTGCATCCGGTTAAACTGGAAGCCGACCCCAACATAGTTGGGAAAAGGCTAGGCAGATTCACGCGTACAAGTTATCATAGTAAAAATAGTGCGTCAAACGTCATCAACGTCTCTCGTAACCGCTTTTTTTATTTAATTCTAGTTTATCTTCCTTTAAAATCCTTCATTTAAAATCGAATATAAATAATACTGGAATAAGCATTACGTCTTTACTCACACGCCCAATTGAAAATTCTGGAACCAATTTCCCCTATTTGTATTCGATTAAGGTTGTTATACAGAGTGTTACTGAAATATATCGTGTTCATACATCAGCGTCAGTCGCCTTAAGAAACGTATGAAGGAATTGACGTGAAAAATGACTAGCATTTTATCATAGAGAGAAAATATAATATCGCGTTTTTAGAACCACCTGTGTATGATGTTATACTTGGTGAGTAACGGGTTCCTATAAATTACTGACCGTTATTGAAACAGTGGTGTGAACTGATTAAGATAAAAAGTCTTCATTCTGACTTACGGTGTCTTCCGCTCAACTGTCGATCGGCATTCTAAAGGCCGATAACAATTAAAATTCTATTGTGTCTTGTTAATGACAGTTGGAGGTATATCTCTTATCTACTTTCCTATCGCAGGTATGCCGGAAGAGATTTCTTTAGAAATATACATCACCTTTGTATTTATTTCATTATTTATGTACACACAATAATATGCAAAATAGATACAACATTTTTTTTATTTTTTATTTGTACGTATTTTTCTGTTCTGTTCTTCTTGTCTGTTTATTGTGTGTGTACATAAATGGTTAAATAAATAATATTCGTAGTCGCAGATTACCGTTCTGCTTTGTACACATTTATCTTTCTGTGACAATAATACTAAGTATAATAATTATAGAAGTGTTTTGTTTTATACTTTCATACTCGTTCAGGAACTCGTGGCTAAATAATAACAGCCGCACGGGTCGATCCTTCAGGTTAAGCTACGCTTACAGGGGTTGATCCGTGGATGGGTGACCACCTTTACATATCGAAACTCCTCCGTGCCTCGGAGAGCACGTTAAGCCGTTGGTCCCGGCTGTCATTCGTGGATCTTTGATAGTAGTTACGGGTCGTCAGAAGCCCGAAAGTCTGACAACCAGTCTTACCAAGGGGTATCATATTACCCAGTTACTGGGTTGTGGAGGTCAGATAGGTAGTCGCTCCATGTAAAATATTGGTATTCAGCTGCATCCGGTTAGACTGGAAGCCGACCCCAATATACTTGGGAAAAGGCTAGTCAGATGATGACTAATATAAATGCGGAAGTAACTCAGTCCGTTTGTCTGTCTATCTGTTACCATTTTACGCCAAAACCACTGAACCGCTTGGTATTGCTGGCAGGTAGCTTGGAACCTGGAGAAGGACATACGACGCTGTTTTTTTTATAGAAATGATTAAATACCAAATACACGCAGACGAACTCGCGGGCAACAGCTAGTAACTAAATAAAGTTTAGTGTAGCAATATATACGATTCCTGTAAAAGCTGTTGTTACCAAAAGCAAAAATTTAAAAATATACAATGTGTTTTTTTTATATCCCATAACTCTAGGGTATGATTGAGACCATATTAAAGAACCAACTGGTATATGAATTATTCTTCAATCATCTTTTTTTTTTTGTTTTCATTTTTCATACAAAATAATTCGAAAAAGTCACGATTATTAATATAAAACACCCTTACGCGAAATATGACAACGTTGCATTTTTTTAGCTTTAAATATGTGTGATTGTTTTGAATAAAAATGAATTACTCTTATTTATCAATGAAACTTAGATACCTATACACATCGAGAGTGTTAATTATGATTGATTATATCTTCGAAACTATGCATTTTTGGAACACCTATTCTAGGAGATTTTGTGTTCTTTTTACTTAAATAATATAACCCTAGAGTTATGGGATATCAAAAATAACACGTTGTATATAAAATCCGGATTGATAACTTCCTCCTTTTAGAAGTCGGTTAAAAGCGTAGTTCCGATTCGATTATGAGATAAGCAGTACCTAAGTAGACATAGACAATCAATGGAATGTGTTTGAGCTTCAATCAGATTGAGAATAATCTACATACAACATATTCATTACGTAGGTACACACAGGTGCATACATTATGATTATTGGAATTTACGTGTCAAATTAGGCTAATTGGACTAGGTATATAAAATCAGCAACATTACATGTCAAGGAACGATAATCAAATTAAATTGTCTATTTAATCAAATCACAACTGTTTTCTGAAATGGCTATATGAGAGGTTATCACGGCAAATTGACGTAGGGTGTCAATTTGCTTAACAATTAATTATTCTGGCTGTAACTAGTTTTTGTACCGAGTTTCCGTTTTGATGCTACATAATCTGTAGAAGCACTAGAACCCTCAGAAAATGCTCAAAATTGCCTGTTTAGCCGTCATCAGAGGCCTATTGTACAAATTAGGCAACTATAAATGAAAAAAAAAACATAGGGGCACAGTAAATATCCTTCTTATTCAATTTATAAAATATCTTTCAAAATGGTCCAAAATTGGAGGAGGAAATAGACGATAGCCGAACCTCGAATTATGACTTTTTGTATGGAGAAAAAAACAGACCCTATTTCCTCTTAAAATATGTCCGATTCGAATGAATTAAAAAGTATTTTACTGCTACATAAATACCCTTGATGATAAAACTATTTATTTGAATAATAATTAATAATAAGATACGAATATAACCAACTTTTATTTCTACCGGCGATCTAATTAAATAGAACAAAAGCTGCTATTGTGACTTATTCATGATAGTTAGATATATCCCTTGCTGACTTTTTTGTAGTTAATAATGATTTTAATTACGAACTAAATTTTGATGTTTCATCAATAGTTTTCTCAGCGCACGCCAAATAATACATTTTATAGGCAAAAGTTTGCTAATCTGTATTTTTTAAAAATAAATATCTATAAATAAATAACTATGTTACTTCCTAATAATTAAGCTTTCTATTGGTGAAAAAATGGTTAAAATCGGTCCAGTAGTTTCGGAGCCTATTGGGTACAAACAAATAAACAATAAACTTTATAATATTACCTAGAAAGATATTTATTTTTTAAATATAACTCTTAAAAACTAGTTAATTATAAACTTCACCTTTTTTAAATACAAAAGTTTAGTAACGGTCTCCTTACTAAAAGTTAAAAAAAAAAAGTAATAAAAGCTAAAACCCAACTACGACTAAAAAGGTGTAAACAAGACACCACAGACAGACAAATTAAAAATCCGGAGTCACACGTGTTAGGGCATAAATCGAACGGATTACTACTCTTTTTGGGTTATAATATTAGGTCTTTACCTATGAAATTGCCGTTCTGCAGTACTGGCCATTTCAAATCAAAATAATTTTTGTTTGGCTAAGAATTCTAATTTCAAATTAATTTTATTTTAAAAACATGGTTTTTTTTTTCCAAAAGTAGTCATTTCTTTATTGATTAGTGTTACATTTTCATCGCATTTCAATCTTTTTCGTCATCATGGATACGTTAAAAATTCGAGTAATTATGGAATATGAGTACCGTCGTGGCAGCAACGCGGCACAAGCGGCACGCAACATCAACGACGTTTACGGAGCTAACACTACAAACCAACGCACCACCTGTTATTGGTTTGCTCGCTTCCGTTCTGGAAATTTCGACCTGAAAAATGTACCTCGCGGTCGTCCGAAGACTTTGGTCGACAATGACGAATTAAAGGCGATTGTGGAAGCTGATGATACACAATCTACGGCTGAATTAGCAGCAGCTTTCGACGTTAGCGTCAAAACAATATTGGTCC
This sequence comes from Lithophane ornitopus, assembly GCA_948473465.1. Taxonomy (NCBI): domain Eukaryota; kingdom Metazoa; phylum Arthropoda; class Insecta; order Lepidoptera; family Noctuidae; genus Lithophane; species Lithophane ornitopus. Next base: position 10,768,034 of record OX419637.1, on the reverse strand, counting down.
ATTTGCGTCAAATTGGCAAGGTAAAAAAGCTTGACAAATGGGTGCCCCACGAACTCAATGATCGCCAGCGCGAAGTACGCGTCGAGACGTGCCTTGCACTGCTCAACAGACACACAAATGAAGGAATTTTGAACCGCATTGTTACCTGCGATGAAAAATGGATTCTGTTTGATAACCGCAAGCGCTCAGCAAGTTGGTTGGATCCTGGTTCAGCACCTAAACAATGCCCTAAACGAAAACTTACCCCTAGAAAAGTGATGGTCACTGTTTGGTGGTCTAGCGCCGGTGTGATTCATCACAGCTTCTTACCAAACGGGGTGAGCATTACTGCAGATGTGTACTGTGAAGAACTGAACACAACGATGGAGAAGCTGGCGCATCTCCAACCAGCATTGGTCAATCGCTCGTCTCCGCTGCTCCTGCACGACAACGCGCGACCTCATACTGCACAGCAGACGGTCTCCAAGTTGCAAGAACTGGGGTTGGAAGCTCTCCGTCATCCGCCCTACTCACCAGACCTTGCGCCTACAGACTACTACTTTTTCCAGAATTTGGATAACTTCTTGGCGGGAAAAAAATTCAATACCCGAGAGGCAGTACAAAATGCCTTTGAAGAATTTGTTGCCTCCCGTCCAGCTGATTTCTTTAAGAAGGGCATCAATAAACTGCCACTGCGATGGCAAAGATGCATTGATTGCATGGGTGATTACTTCGATTAATACAAATAAAAAATTCATGAAAAAAATTCGTTTAAATTTTTTCATACAAAACGGCAATTTCATAGATAAAGACCTATTATATATATTTTTGAAATGTGCTCATTAAGCCCTTTCATTTGATATCCAACATGCTACGATTAAACAATTTTTTTTTTAAGTTCCTGACTTTATGGCCTCTAGAGGGCGCCATTTTTATGGATGCCATGTCACGTAACATAGCCTATAACCAGCGGACGATCAAGACGCTTCCAAAAATACCTCATTTTTCAAATTGTGATGAGTCGTTTACAAGATATGAGGGAACAGATAAACATACATACATACATACATAACCCTCCTTTTTTCTTCGCCGTAGTCGGGTAAAATAATTCGCAATAACTCACGAATAATAAGCCATTGAAATAAATCATAAACCTAACAAGCTACATCTTGGGCTGCTCCACATAATTCCATAATAATAATAATAACATTATGTTAGAAATTCTCTCATATTTGATGTCAACAAAGTCGAAATTGATAAAGGACCAATTTTGGAACCTCAAAAGGATTTGCGGAAACATTATTTCGACATTATGTTTAAGTACAAAGAGTTTCTATGTGATGACGTGTTGCTATAATATATAATTGTGTATACATCATGTATATGTGTATGAGATACATAATTAATGAGACTGGGGTGAGGAAAAGAACAGAGGGATTTGATGTTAACTGGAAATAGTTTATTGGATTTTTTGTGTTATTGTAAGTGGCATAATGTGATGGTTCAAATAAGAAGTTTACATTGTATATGCTATGTATGTGGCTGACCTCTTTGTTTATTTAGGGGAAGGTTGCTATAAATGGACCACTTAACTTTACGACAACATATCTTAAAAAATATAACTGATAAAATGAATGCAGTTTATTATTCTTATTTCGTAGGACCTTTATTTATAGTAATCAAACGCACAAACAATTTGGGCTTACAATTTTTGGTATAAACGAAGAAAACTAAATCTTGGGCTGTTACCTTCTTTGGACCATGGGCACCTTCATTGAACCACCAGGTTGCCGTCAATGGACTTCGAGAAATTTGTTCTAGGGGTCCAATCAAGGTAACTTATTATAATTATAAATATGATTAAATTATGGGAGACACACAAGCTTGCTTTCGGGACTCCGTAAATTCTACTAGCTTCATATAAACCAGTTTTTTGTTTTCTCACTGATTCTAGAGCGAGGTTCATGCTAGTTTCATTCCAAGTAAAGTATTTTCTTTTATTCGGCAACATTCTGAAATTATAAATTTATACTGATTTTTCAAGAGTTTTTCCACAATTAGTGAAATACTCGGAGCCTACTCCCATAATTATGAGAAAAAAAAAATGCTATGATTGGACCGGTCCAACGGTGGAACTCTCTTGAGGTCCATTGATAGCAACAAGGTACTCGCTAAGAAAAGAAAATCGAAAACAGACAAAAATCACGTTCATTCTCATTGCATAATTATGTTGATAAAAAATTGCAAAAAGCACTATTATTCTAGTCAAATCTATCCTCGGAAAAATTAACACAAGTCATTAAACCACAGTATAAATAAAACTCAAATCACATACCCAAAGAAATTCAAGGGATTCATTAATCCCGCGCCTCCAACAAACGCGCACGTCAAAGGGTTGAAACCAAAATATTGCAATATTCTCCACTTCACCATTGCAATGATAATATTGTACGGAAAAAATACAGCAAAATGTAGTGGTGGACTCATTAAAATTTCTACAGACCGATGCGTTTATGAGTATCGTTGTAAACAAAGCTGGATTTTTTGTTTAGTAAAAAAAAGTAGGTAATGTTTTTTCCTTCTCATTTTGACGTATCTCTCTCCATCATAATCTCAGTAATTGGTTGTCGATTTTTATTTGTTTGTAATTTTGTTAGTTTATTTATTTATTTAAACTTTTCGCACACAATAAGGTACAAAGGCTACTTTTTCTTACTTACTTTTGTTCTTGTTTGATTTTGTATTTGTTTGATTTTGTATTTGTTTGATTTTGTATTTGTTTGATCTTTACGAATTCAAATTATTCGTAAAGATATAATTCGGTTTTTCGGTTGTGGCTTTTTGACTTTTTGATCCAACATAGAGTCTTTTGACTAAGATGGAAATGGAGGATTTTAGTTGATAGGCCTATAGATTTTTTATTAAAATATTCTATAATTTTTTAATTAACTATTATTTAATTTACAATTTTAAATAAATTATACAATACAATTCTAACATTATGTACAAAGGGAAAAAAACTGTAGAATTAGTATTTCTGTTAATGTTAAAATTTTATAGTACTTAGTTTTACTTTCTTTTTTAAATACTGGTATTCATTCAGCTGCATCCGGTTAGACTGGACGCCGACCACAACATAGTTGGGAAAAGGCTAGGTAGATTGACTTAGTTTTACTTTCAAAATAATTATGAATTCTATTCGGACTAGGAGTTTTCTTTTTGTATTTATTTTTCATCTTCAAATAAGTAGGTAATAAGTTCCTATCTACAACATTTTTTTTCACATTTTCTATTACTTTGTTAACAATTTGTGTTGCTCGCAATAAATCAGCTATAATTGTTGTCTCGACGGCCCTAAATTGAAATCCAAATTCAATTTGTGATAAAGAATTTTGTTTAGTAAAATAATGTTTTCTTTCAACTACGTAGTAATGTTATCTTTAATCACTACAAAACCGATCACAAAGGTCGTTTTTTTTAGCTTAGAACTAAAACAGTGCAGTAAAGTTGTATGAAATTTCATTATTGCACTGTTTTTCATTAATGCACTGTTTTTAGGGTTCCATACTAAAAGGGTACCTAAATCAGGACCCTATTACTAAGGCTCGTCTGACTGACTGACTGACTGACTGTTGTCTTTCTGTCTGACTGTTGTTTGTCTGTCTGTCTGTGTGCCTGAGTGAGTGAGGGATTGAGTGAGTGTGCGAGTGAGTGAATGAGTGACTGAATGAGTGACTGATTGAGTGAGTGAGTGAGTGATTTGCATTCTGTTATTTTCCCAGAGTTGCGTTAAAAATACTGTAATTGGTCCGTTTATTTCGTAACTTCTACAAAAAAAAAACCCTGTCTTTTACCCACGGAAGTTGGTGAACACTGGGCAGTTTACGCCCTGCTACCATCTTGCGGACTTGCCATCTAAGGGCCCGGGAGTGCCCCCACCAAGACGAGGCAAGTGAAGCGCAAGGGCACTACCTACCTTTTCACGAAGCGCTTCGTCGTGTTTTTTTAACCCTCATAACTTGGATTTGGATTATACCAGATAACCAAAATTCTCGGGATATTATATCAATGCCACATCTTTTGACAAAGGTGTAGAGTTTGTGAAGTTAGGGCTTGTAGAGTTAGGGCGTGTAGAGTTAGAAGCTTGACTCTACATGAAATCTGATAACTTTTTGACAGTGCGAGCCATAATTATGGTCTCGTCTTGGCAACATTTTACATGAAAATAATAATAATAATAATGAACCCACCACCGTATCTCTACGTTGACGTCGTGGTGGGGCTTGCGCGCTCCGAACTCTGGGTCTGAGCCGGCAGAGTTTACTTTGCCGGGACGGGTCTAGAGCGAGGAGCCAGATCAAGAGAGATACAAAAACCCGCAGGGCAGCATGTGGCGAGCTGTTGGGTAGTTGCGACCACGGACCCTATCTCCCGGGAGAAGTCTTGTTCCTCACCTCTGGCTTGCCTTTATTGGCCGGCTGGAGTGAACACTGACGAGGAACAGAGCTCCCACCTCATTCTTGCCTTTATTGGCCGGCTTGAGTGGAGATTCGAAAGAGCAAACATGCTCGGAGGAAGGAACTATTTCAGTAAGTGCTCGTAGGGATCTTGACCATCTTCCGGGCTCTGGGATTGTTCTGAAAGCCGTGGAAAACCTCTCCACTCCTCAAGCACCTCAGGAAGTGATGCCCCCTTGTCGCTACGTTACTATGTGCTAGCGACTGTTTTCGGGGGCCCATTATTGAGTTCGCAAGTCACCCCCTGCCATTTTATCCGTGTAAACCATAACATTGATCAGGTAGGGGCCATAGTCCTTCCATAGGTATCTAGGTATCTAGTCCACTATAGCCACCCAAACCCATAACCGAATATGTTTTGTTTCCATGTTCTGCAATAGACAACCGGGGGTTGTCCTTGGATGCACTTGCATAGTGCATACAGGGATAATCGTCGGTTGGTGCCTCATTCCTTTTGAAATTGTCTAAGGGGCCTCTGCGAGTTGGCTTCGGCCCCTCGTACGCCTTCCAAAACACCGGGACTGCATGGTCCCGAGATATGTAAACATATACAAAATAATAATAATGAAACTTTATTTCGGGTGGCATAGACCCATAGAAAACTTAATCTAATTACATTTTTTTTTTCACATTAACTTGCCATGACTCGCCACACTTGAACAAGACATGACCCACATATTCTGAAAGGGACAGTCAATACGCACAGATTTTGCGTTCAGGATGCCGTTGTTGCTACCCCGTGTACGGGCCTGCAGGGAAGCTGCAAAATGCTTTTGGTGGGTTTTTTTTTACCACAGCATAACTCATAAGTTTTATTACCCGACTACGGCGAAGAAAAAAGGAGGGTTATGATTTTGACGGGTATGTATGTATGTTTGTATGCACAGAACAGATAAAAGAGGTTAGAAAGGAAATAGTTCCTGATTTGTATTAGAACGAGTGTCGCCGCTTGTTTCCCACTCTTTAACTCCACTACAAGCAAGAGACCAATATGTACGCGCATTACGCACACAAATAAACCGCACGCACTTAGATTGCGAGTTTGCTATTGGTTGTCACACTAACGCAAACACTGCGTTTGACGTACACTCGTACACGCGCAAATGCAATTTAGTGACGGCGACCATACGGTCGATTATTTTTATCGATAAACTTACTGTAATAAAAAACTTTTGTGTCTTGCAATTTTTCGCTTTAATTTCGGGAAGGGGGAACAATTAGTGTGGACTTCATAAATACATTATAAATACTAATGTTAAATTAAGGGAGAACATTCGATATAATTATTATAATTCAAATTTTCTTTTGTTTTTTTGCTTATTGCAGGTGTTTTACGTCATTCATGCTTAGAAAGACATGGTTTTAAATTACGTAACACATTTTCGTGTATGCTTTATTTACGTTATTGAGAAGACTTTTTTTCGAACTTATGAAGCAATGGATTAGCAATCTGTTCAAAAACGATTCAGATTCTGATTGATCGTGTAATAAGCAATTAGGGTAATGGGCTACAGCTAGTAAGTAAATAAATAACACAAGTAAAATGTACTAGAATATTATAATATTGAACAACAATAACTCAATTTTAATGCTGATTAAATTTTATTATTGTCCCTGAAATAAAAAATAATAAAAACGGCCTTATATAATAATAATCACAAATATTATCTAGGTGACTTCATTTTTCAAAATAAACAATAATGTTTTATAAATAATTATAAATTATATACTACTTACGGAAAAGGCATAACGATATTTTTGTGCGGAGCAACTCCTGATTTTAAGTATCTTTTCCCTGAATTTTCTGTTATTTAATCATTTTCCGAAAAATGTTAAGAACAAATTGTGCTACATTTAGTAGGTATCCATTCAATTCTACCAGTTGTTTCAATCCACAGTTTTCTTGTATCAGGATCTGTTGGAAACCTAAAAAAAATTTTTTAAATGTATGTTTGCATTATTAGGTCTAAATTAATAACCCACAATAAACAATAATTGGCGGTAATAAACAAAGTTATTTTAATTATGATATTATTACTGATAATAATCATTTGTATCAAACACACATATTGAATATCGACATTGTTTACAACTTGGTACAACACTATCGATACGCATGAATTTCGCCGAATTTCAGCTTTGACTCGGAGCAGTGAACGCAATACATTGCGCGATCACTCATCTAGTACAAGATGGTACCCATGCATTGCAAGCAATGTATAATTTTGCATCTGTTTGCGATTGTATCGTTTTTGTCTACAAACTACATAATACTATTGTAATAATTACAAATATCACATTTATTCTAAGGTTTTTGGACTTACCGGTGAAAAGAAATCCCTTCCCGGGCTACACTACACACCTGGCTTCTTTTCCGACACGATATAATAGCGCAAGACGGCATAATTCCTTTTTTTCGCGGAGCTTCGCACGTTGTCACAATATGAGCGCGACTGTTGGCCGGTAAACCAAATTTCGGTTGACTTATGAGCGTTTGCTCATAAGTGCGGCGAGCCTTCCCCGCCCACAAGGCCCTTCTAACCTCTTTTATCTGTTCTGTGTTTGTATGTATGTATGTATGTTCATCTGTTCCCTCATATCTTCTAAACCACTCATCACAATTTGACAAATGAGGTATCGTTGGAAGCCTCTTGATCGTCCGCTGGTTATAGGCTATGTGACGTCACATTAAATTAAAAATGGCGACCTCTAGAGGACATAAAGTCTGGAACTTAAAAAAAAAATTGTTTAATCGTACCATGTTAGGTATCAAATGAAAGGGTTTAATGAGCACATTTCAAAAAATATATATTATAACCGCAAAAGAATTAAAAAAAAAAAAAAAAAAACTAAAACCCAACTACGACTAAAAAGGTATAAACAAGACACCACAGACAGACAAATTAGAAATCCGGAATCACACGTGTTAGGGCATAAATCGAACAGATTACGTGTGACTCCGGATTTTTTCTTGTACCTTTTTAGTCGTAGTTGGGTTTTATTGATATAGCTGTAGATGCCGATGCGATAAAAGTTGAAGATGAATAGAGAACATCACTTTCGCCATCTTCCTGCCCTTGTACTGTGTTACCAGATATTACTAAAGTTAGTAGATAAATGATAAATGATTTTTTTCTGTAAGTGGGTTTGTACGAAAAAAACTTTTACACGTCAATCACATTTTTTTTAACTAGATGAGGTCGGCGTTTCCTATCTGACTTCTCTGAGAAGAAAGGCCGAAAAAAACTCAGAGGTCGCAGTCTCTTTTAATGTCCAGACATAATCTTGGTCAACCCATATGAGGACCATGTAGATTAGCGTCTGAAATGGTCTTTTCAGGAAAGAATCACAACGATTTGAGTGGACCTGTCCAGTCAGTGCACGCATTTGTCAGTATTCGTGCAGCTCAACTCAGAATTTAAGGAGCTCAATGATTTGACGAACAATACCAAAGAGAGGACATTTGGGTAGGCCGCATTTATTACTCAAACTGCCAGACCATGATGAAACACGTGTCGATTTCTTACAGGGTTTTTTAGGACTCTTGAAGAATAGTCAAGCGGAATAGGTTACTAAATATATCAACGTCTATTGTATTTTATAATGGATTTCCGCAAGGTCACGCCTGAATCAATTAACTATCTTAAGATTAGACTTCTATGGCGTTGGTAGCATGACAAATGGCAGCTGCAGTAGACAGTTGGTATTGTGTAACGTTTTTTGCTTATAATGCCATCCTTATGCCCACGGTATAGAAGTCAAAATCGGTTGAACGGACTGTATAAAGGTTTGTTTGAATGTCTAATCTTATTTAAAATGGAATGACAGCTCACTTCACCTAAGTTTTCAGAGTGAGATGGTTCCGAAATAGCACCGCAGTTTGATGTGATGAATTCCAATAGGTAATAATCAAAAGTGTTGTAAGCATATATTATTTTCCATCGCAATTACAATCAATACCTATAATTTGAAATTGAAATCTGAAATGGGCATTCTCGATTTCAATGCAATTTAAATTGATTAGTTTTGATACAATTGCATCGGAGTGGATTGGAAGCTCATCATCATTTTATAGTAGTATTAAAATTATTGGTGTTTCCCATAGAGGTGCTCGTGGCCAAGTAATAACAGCCGTTCGGGTCGATCCATTAGGTTAAGCTACGCTTGCCGGGGTTGGTCCGTGGATGGGTGAGCATTTTCACATATCGAGACTGCTCCGTGCCTCCGAAAGGACGCTAAGCCGTTGGACCCGGCTGTCATTTGTGGATCTTTGACAGACGTTACGGGTCGTCAGAAGCCCGAAAGTCTGACAACCAGTCTAAACAAGGGGTATCGTATTACCCTGGGTTGTGGAGGTCAGATAGGCAGTCGCTCCATGTAAAATACTGGTATTCAGCTGCATTCGGTTAGACTGGAAGCCGACCCCAACATAGCTGGGAAAATGCTAGGCAGATTGATTTGGTGTTTCCCATAGATATTGTGAAAGGTAACTAGTGAACTCAGTTAAGAGGTACAAAAGTTAAGACGCTCTCAGAGTGAACAATAAAATACTGCCGTTAAGAAGACCCATCTTTCTCCCTCTTCTCTGAACGGGAAAAATTGTACTTATGAGTTGAACAAAAGAAGTTAAAAACCACCATAAACGAGATAATATGAGTTGGGTTTAGAAACGTGCCGCCTCGCTAGAAAGAATGTGAGTTTATTTGGGGGTTCTAGAGGGTCTCCTGAACACTCCACATTTTTTTTATTGCTGGAGGTACCTCCTAACCCTCCGCCTTTCCCCCTACCCCTATCGAGGCGGCACGTTTCTAAACTTTAACCTGTTTTTTTCTGTACCAAAACCTTTACTCTCTAAACGATGGGCAAAAATGACATCAAAATTCATCAAGCATTTTAGAATTACTACGCAAATACATACATAATTTATAACAGATAAGAGAATTAACACTGAACGCTTCTACAAACTAAGCTTTGATTCTATAACAATCTACTTAAACTGCGTCTCCTAACTCATCAAGTCATCACTCAGAAAACATAAAAGCCTCTCCCGGTTAACTGTTACATTTTGCAAGAGATGACAAGCGGTTAAGCCTTTGTATTCTTAAGCTAAAGCCGCCATATTTTCCTTTTTGTCTCTCGCTTTGCCGAGGGAAGTGAAAACTGTTTGTCTTTCTTACTTCGCCTAATTGAGTTCGTTATGATTGTGAGAAAGTTTGTCGGTTTCGTGGTGGTTTTTTGTATATTATCTTTATTGAGGCATAAGAGGAAAAATAATGTATCTTTCCTTTATTGTCATTATCATCATAATACTGATGATAAATGTGCCTACTATATTGCAACAACCAATATAAGTGTGATGTTATAAGATGATGAGCAGTCTTACCAAGGGGTATCGTATTACCCACTTACTGGGTTGTGGAAGTCGCTCCATGTAAAATACTGGTAGGTATTGAGCTGCATCCGATTGGACTGGAAGCCGACCCCAATATAGTTGGGAAAAGGCTAGGCAGACTGACTGACTGTTATGAGATGATGAGCAACCACCATAGCTAGTACTTGACAGACGAATTAAAACAAATATTATGTACCATATTATTGATGATGTTGCTACAAGCCCCTAGTTATAAAAATGTTATACAGGTTGTTAGGGTAGACACTGTTATCCTTGAAACTAGTGGTTTGGTGTCATCTATAATATACTTTTTCTAAGGGACCAACATTGTATTCGCAAAAAAAAATCAGCGGTTCCATATATTTTGTCGATTTAAGTGAACACAAATGTATGGAACAGCAGATTTTTTTTTTTCTGGGAACCACTCAGAACAATAAAAATTCAGCAATAAAAAAATTCGTTATTGGATAAGCCAAATAAATCTCTCGCAAATAAAAGTAAAAAAGAATTAGTCTCTCATGGGGTACTGTTTAAAATGTTACAATAAAATACCTCCCCACATACTTCAACTGAATGAAACGAAATTTAAATCTTGTATAAAACGCACACTATGCCGCCAAGCATATTATAAATTGGGGGATTACATCGCTGACAAAAATGTTTGGCTTAGCGCTGGTCCAGCTCCACAAGGACGCATAAACTAATTGATTGGCATTCGAAAATATCGTTGGAGCTGCTGAAGACTGAAAAAACTATCTTGACATTGTATAAATTCAATCTCCTAGTATTGTATAATTTCATAGCACATATGTGAGCACTATGTACTTACCTACTTTAAAGCTACCATTTACTAGGTACGTCTTTCATTGACTTGAATGTGCCCTGGCGGCTGAGAGTATGTCATGCTCACTCAAATGTCTCGCTTGTGGTGGAGTGTGTGTTGGATCATTAAGTTTCCTTCAAAATGGTTGATCTGAATGGTGCTGATCCATGCGTCATGTTCGTGAACGGGCGCGGCCAGTAGGGTCTGGTCATCTCTAAGCTGCCACGGCTTATTTTTTTTTTAAATTGTTTTTGATCTTTAATTACGCTTTTAACGTGCACGTATCTTTTTTTTTCCTTTTTAACATTGTTCTCACATGTTTAATTTAAAAAATGAATGATGTTACCAATATATTGTAACAATATTCTGATTTAAAAGAGTGTCCGTGGAGTTTCTTGCCCGTTCTTCTCCATAGGAACCTACTACGCTTTGGAATGGGCAACCAGCTTCATTTTTTTGACTGACCGACCGCTTGACAATTCAAAAGTACCTGTAATTGGTTTATTTGAAATAAATGCTTTGAGTTTGAGTTTGATGAAGCTGGCAAAAGATCGATTATTTAGAAATTGCAAAAAAAAAAAAAATTAAACCAATTACATGCGTATTTGCACATGACGTGCACGAAAAATCATTCAAAATTAAGCTTTATGAAAGGCACCAAACACAAATGGGAGCGCCAAACTTGATCCCGAATTAATTTCGTGGCATAATTAAAACTTTGGACTGGCTGCAAAATTGAAACGCTGTCATTCCTGAATGGGCTTGTATGGAAATTATTTTGTGAAAATATAGATATTATGTTTACCTGCCCATTGTTCTGGGGTAAAAAAATACCTGACGTTGCAGATTGCTTTTTGAAAATAATTTTCCTTGTTTTCTTAACGGGCAAACTGGTTGGAAAGAATAATGAAAAATTCCTTTAAAAATAATAAAATTATTGATTTGATTCAATGGACGACTAGCTTTTTCCCTCGTCTTCGCCTGCGTGGAGGTCGGAAATTATCCGGATTCGGATCCGGAGACCGGTTTTCGAGTTCATTTTTAATTCCTTTTGCCTATTGTGGTATGGCACCTATATGTTTTTTCTTCTAGGTGCATCGTCTTATTCAAATACTAGCTTCCACCCGCGGCTTCTCCCGCGTGGTATGTCGATCAAAAGTAGCCTATGTCCATCCCCGGGTTTAATTTTCGAAAATCCCTGTTATACAACTAACATTGATTTTCGATTTAATTAAACCGTGCGTTAAAATTCTTCCATACAACCTTTGACACACCCATATTCCCGTTTAGGGGGTAGTTTATAAAAACTAAAAATGACAAACTTTATCATTTACTTAAACAAGTATTCGTGCCAAGTTTCAAGTCTATTAACTCAAGGAATAAGATTTTTCATACAAACGAAACCCCCATTTCACCCTCTTAGGGTTGGAATTTCGAAAAATCATTTCTTAGTGGAAACTTACTCTTCATAACGAACACACCCTCAAAATTTTATGTCTCTAGGACCAGCGGTTTCGGCTGTGAGTTGATATCTCAGTCACCCTAGCCTTTTATATATATATAGATTTTAAAGCATTTTAAAAGAGTAATGGTGCAGTTATCCCATTCTTATCCATACGAAAACTACCTTTTGGAAGGGGGGGGGGGGGGATACTAGAATCAATTCAATTTTTTTGCGTTCAAAAATGCCTATTTTAAATACATTATTTGACTTTGACCGGAATAATTACTAGCAAATCAGTCAGTTACAGCACATACACTGCCCTAACCCTATGCTTTCGTAAACAGTACAGACTTTTAAGTAGGTACAGTCGAATAAGTTATTTGATGGGCAGGCAAAAATATTCATCTATCTAATATGCCGCCAATTTTAATTTATTTATTTATTTATTAAAACTTTATGCACAAGTAAAAAAAAATACTGTACAAAGGCGGACTGAATGCCTGAGGCATTCTCTACCAGTCAACCTTAGGGTGATGCAGAGACAAACATGGCAGGTGCAACATACGGGATAGATAATTCGAAAAAGGATAAATGGTAATACATATATACTTAAATACATACATATAAACAGAATAAACTTTGTCAGGAGAAATAACGATAGGTGAAGGAGAAAACAAGCCCAGCAAATCAGCGCCGCATTGATTCTGCCAACTTCTCACGAATATGTATCGTGTGCGTAATAATTTTTCAGCGAAATATGAAAGAATTGACTACTCAGCACACTCACATCATCTTTTAAAAGAAGATTTAAGATCTTTTAGCTGTTTTCTAGCTAGGTAGCTGCCTGTATACCTAATTGCTTGTTCGACTGTACATAGGTATTCTATTAAACTTGTAAGAGACTTACCAATATTCAGGAGTAATACTGATGCGAAGAAAATTAACACCTTCCCAACCATGGTGGATGCTTCTGAAACAAAAACAAAACAATCATAAGTTCGGAAATATCTCAGCTCTCTTCTACAAAATTTAAAGAGAAATTAAGTTTTGAATCATCGTTCTCTTGCCCTTATGCCAATTTATTTGTGGTCGGTGTAACATGTCTTTTTTTCTGTACTTCTCTATTAATATGCCAATTTATTTGAGGTCGGCGTAACATGTCTTTTTATCTATACTTCTCTATTAATATGCCAATTTATTTGTGGTCGGTCTTTTTTTCTATACTTCTCTATTAATATGCCAATTTATTTGAGGTCGGCGTAACATGTCTTTTTATCTATACTTCTCTATTAATATGCCAATTTATTTGTGGTCGGTCTTTTTTTCTATACTTCTCTATTAATATGCCAATTTATTTGTGGTTGGCGTAACATATCTTTTTATCTATACTTCTCTATTAATATGCCAATTTATTTGTGGTTGGCGTAACATGTCTTTTTATCTATACTGCTCTACAAATATGCCAATTTATTTGTGGTCGGCGTAACATGTCTTTTTATCTATACTTCTCTATTAATATGCCAATATATTTGTGGTCGGCGTAACATGTCGTTTTATCTATACTTCTCTATTAATATGCCAATTTATTTGTGGTCGGTCTTTTTATCTATACTTCTCTATTAATATGCCAATTTATTTGTGGTTGGCGTAACATGTCGTTTTATCTATAGGTACTTCTCTATTAATATGCCAATTTATTTGAGGTCGGCGTAACATGTCTTTTTATCTATAATTCTCTATTAACATGCCAAATTAATTTGTGATTGGCGTAACATGTTTTTTTTTCTATACTTCTCTATTAATATGCCAATTTATTTGTGGTTGGCGTAACATGTCTTTTTATCTATACTGCTCTACAAATATGCCAATTTATTTGTGGTCGACGTAACATGTATTTTTTTCTATACTTCTCTATTAATATGCCAATTTATTTGTGGTCGGTGTAACATGTCTTTTTTTCTATACTTCTCTATTAATATGCCAATTTATTTGTGGTTGGCGTAACATGTCTTTTTATCTATAATTCTCTATTAACATGCCAAATTAATTTGTGATTGGCGTAACATGTCTTTTTTTCTATACTTCTCTATTAATATGCCAATTTATTTGTGGTCGGTCTTTTTATCTATACTTCTCTATTAATATGCCAATTTATTTGAGGTCGGCGTAACATGTCTTTTTATCTATACTTCTCTATTAACATGCCAAATTAATTTGTGGTCGGCGTAACATGTCTTTTTTTCTATACTTCTCTTAAGTTAAGCGTCCACAGGTCGGTATTTGCGATCGGTATTCGCAATCAATCAGAAATACAATCAATTTACAATGCGGATCAGTGGACTCACTTGTGTGACTTTCTATACAAAGAATATTACGACCCGTTAAATGCGATGCGGCCGATGCGTGCGATACCGACCTGTGGACGCTTAGCTTTAGTCGTCATCTCGGTAGTCACATTTTGAATAAACGATATATTTTACAATTCGGGTCTAAAACTTGAATCTCTTGCTTGACAGTAGAATACGTACGTAACTATTCTGTTTTATTTTTGTCTTTAAATCGTTATGATACTTCAACCAGCAATAAACGTGTGGTATATACCAAAGCTGTTTGATTACCTCATAATAAGATACCCACGCAATATGTAGGAATAGTACCTACATTTGTTGGATATGGTAAGAAATGAGTACATAAGAGGAAGTCTGAAAGTGGCACCGGTGACTGAAAAGTTGTGCGGAAATCTTTTGTCATGGTATGGGCACGTGATGCGGAGGAATGAGGAAAATGTTGTGAGGAAAGTTTTGAGTATGAATGTCGATGGCTAAAAGAGTAGGGAAAGACCAAAGAAACGATGGATGGACTGTGTGAAAGATGATATGGCTAGAAAGGGGGTGCTACCGAGATGACGACTAATAGAGAAATTGAGAAGTATGGAAGAAAGGGACATGTTGCGGAGACCCCAAATAAATTGGGATCTAACATGTCAGATCAACTCGCTCCAAATATTTATCTGCAAATATTGACATATACAGGGGGTTAGGGGAAACACCGTTATCCTTGAAACCAGTGGTTTGGTTTCATTTACAGAACGTAAAATCAATGAATAATGATAAGAAAATCTACCTTTTACCACAAGAGTTTTTCACCCTTTCACCCTAGGGCGCTAGGGCAATGAACTTGCGTCTCAACACGGGTGGGTGGCGCGGGACGTGACCTGACCGGCCGCGAGCGCAACCCCTCCCTTAGTCAGTCAGCTGTTTCGCTAGCAAGCACGGTGTCGGATAGAAAATTTAAAAAATCTTTTAATGAAAATAACGTTTTTTTTTTATTGATACTCGGTCATTTATTTTTATATTTACGTCAACTACCCATGGTTTGAGTGACAACGGTGTTTACCCTTACATCCTGTATATTACTTCTGCGAATCAAAGTGCAGCAAGCAAATCTTGTAACCAATAATAGATAATGATATAGTTATTATATACAATATAGTTAGATTGTCTAGCTTGCAAAACACAAAACAATGTGAGGAATTAAGGATATAGTTTACCATTTGATAGTGTTAACTTTATGATGGATTGAAACCTATTATTGAAATAGTCACCAAGCATGAAAACAATAGTTAATTGATTCAGGCGTGACTTTGCGGAAATCCATTATAAAATACAATAGACGTAGATATATTTAGTAACCTATTCCGCTTGACTATTCTTCAAGAGTCTTAAAAAACCCTGTAAGAAATCGACACGTGTTTCACCTCTCAACGAGGCATCCTCAGGATGACGATTGACCAATTGCAAACCAGAACGCGACGTGTTACCACACCGAGCGTCCGAATTTGCGTCCAGCGCTCGGTGTGGTAACACGTTGCGTTCTGGTTTGCAATTGGTCAATCGTCATCCTGAAGATGCCTCGTTGAGAGGTGAAACACGTGTCGATTTCTTACAGGGTTTTTTAAGACTCTTGAAGAATAGTCAAGCGGAATAGGTTACTAAATATATCTACGTCTATTGTATTTTATGAAAATAATTCCACAATCACCATGGCAACCAATTATAATGTGTACAATTCAAAAGGCCTATTTTTAGACAACTGAAAATCAAAAAATCTCGATCGTACTCAGCTTAAACCACTACCGAATTCGGTCCATCGCACAAACCGTACCAACAATACAGGTAACGTTAAATGGAAAATGGTTGGTAACATGGTAATATTCGAGTAGTTGGCAATGAAACAATAGGGATTTGAAACCTGAACAGTTATATTGTATTGAAATTCTGTATATAAGATGGGAATAGTTATGTGATGAAGTACTTACCATCAGCGTTTAAATAGCCTGCATATGAGGCGATACTTAAATGTGACGGCGATATTATATTATTATTTATAAATTCATTTAATAACACCGAATGGTTGTTTATCTCTGAGTCATGCAGAAAGTCACATTTTTGTTATTTTCTCATAAAGTTACATTCTTGTCAACGAGGACACTCAGGTGAGCTTAAACCGCAAAATATCGAAATCTTTACTTCGATGATTCCCCTGTTACCTCTCAAAGATCTCTTAAAAAAGATTAGAAACAGCGATAATACCACTTTACTGGACGATAGAACATCAAGTATTTAAGTCCTACGAGACTTCCAAAATTCGAGGATTAGGAGATGATACAGCTGCAAATTCCATTGTCTCAAAACCCAAAATATTAAACCCTCATTTTTAAGAATCCGTAAAGCTTAACTTTTCCAATATAGCATTGAATATCAAAGTAAACAAAATGTAACAGTAAAAAATCTTGTACTTGAAAAAGTTTGAGCACGTCTAAGCTTCTAAAGTAATACTTAACTGCACTTAAGGGTCACTTTCGCAAGACATCACGGTAAGTTGGTTCAACACTTGATGTAACTTGAGTTAATGGCAACAGGACTTTTTACTCTGAAGGAAAAAATCTAGGAATGTATTCGTAGCTTAGAAGTTACGACATGAGGATCTGCGAAGTTCTTTGGCTCAAAGGAAAATACATTTGAGCCAGTTCTTGTAATTATGGGATGAAGGAAAAATCATGTAATCTTGAAAAACTTATTCAGAGAAGTGTGAATAACTCTATATTAGATGTTTCTACAAATTTATTTTTCGGTAATACTCGTCTTTTTACCCGACTACGGCGAAGAAAAAGGAGGGTTATGATTTTGACCGGTATGTATGTATGTTTGTTTGTATGTATGTATGTATGTATGTTCATCTGTTCCCTCATATTTTCTAAACGACTCATCACAGTTTGACAAATGAGGTATCGTTGGAAGCATCTTGATTGTCCGCTGGTTATAAACTATGTGACGTCACATTAAATTAAAAAAGGCGCCCTCTAGAGGACATAAAGTCATGAATTAAAAAACTAATATTTTTTAATCATACCATGTTAGGTATCAAATAAAAGGGCTGAATTAGCATATTTCAAAAATATATATATTATAACCCCAAAAAAAAAAAAAAGAAGTAATAAAAACTAAAACCCAACTACGACAAGAAAGTCAATCAACTAAAATGGTATAAACAAGACACCAAAGACAGACAAATTAAAAATCCGGAGTCACACGTGTTAGGGCCATAAATCGAACAGATTACGTGTGACTCCGGATTTTTAATTTGTCTGTCTTTGGTGTCTTGTTTATACCATTTTAGTTGATTGACTTTCTTGTCGTAGTTGGGTTTTAGTTTTTATTACTTTATTTCAACATATTTCTAATGACACAAAAAATAACTTATTTAAAACGTATAATGTATGTACGTACGTGTATCTATAACTTTTTCAATTACGTTAGATATTTCATGTTTGTAATTTTATTCACTAAAATAAAATAATAGAGAATTTGTTTTAAGAATGGAATGCTGTTAATACATTTGCGATTAAATATTTGATTAAGAGAGTGATAAATTAATTTGATGCTAACTATCATCAGTTTTATATACAATCTCTTTTGATATTATAAATTCTGCAGACATTTTCCGAGTCGTATTAGTTTAGTAATCAGACGATGCAGCATTGACATTGAGCGACAGGCAATTATCAATTATATAGTAGTACAAACATACACCACACACATTTTATCACAAGCTCTTTTATTCGTATCTGGTAAAGTTTTAGACACACTATTGGAACTAATCATAATAATATTTCACGATAACACGCAATTGCAGCTATCAGATTTTGTACAACAAATTCTTTTACTGAACGATTTTTGACCAAGAATACGTCATACATGGTCCCAACTTAGGTACATTTACGCTCGTAGCAACCCAATTCCTTACTTTATGTCCCTCCCCGCTGTTGCGTAAAATAAAACATTACGTCTAGATATAAGTTTCAAGAGCAGATGTGACCAGTTGCCGTGACCCCTCCATCCCATCTCTGTCTTAATATTTACTGTTTCGTCTAACGCGTTTGATAGATCAGCTTATGGTGGATGGTGTGGTATAGCATTTTAGTGGTGGCCGCCTGTCTAAGTTTTTAGGGTTCCATCCGAATATCTATTACAAAGTTGAATGACTTTTATGAGTTCCAAAATTTTAATAGTTTTCGGAAATTTTAGGATGGTGTCGCAAGGTTCATTTTCGGGGCTGGTCTTACTTTTGTTGCTTTATGAGAAAGCGTGCAGATATGTAAA
Source organism: Lithophane ornitopus (assembly GCA_948473465.1). Taxonomy (NCBI): domain Eukaryota; kingdom Metazoa; phylum Arthropoda; class Insecta; order Lepidoptera; family Noctuidae; genus Lithophane; species Lithophane ornitopus. The sequence goes on along the minus strand of OX419637.1, from coordinate 10,749,217 downwards.
AAATTCAAAGTTTGGAATGTGGTGTGTTAACGCTACGGTGCTTCTCATAATTTATTAAAAAAAATATTATTTGGATATTACGTTTCTTTAGTATGTATATCGCTTTGTTTTTATTTATTTGAATACCCCATTCATTATTCGTGTTACAAAATAATTTTCAGTGCACACTATAGCAGCAAAAAGCTAAAGTGTGAATTCTATGTTATTATTAAAGTAATCAATTCCTTAAACAATAAACTGAATAATCTATACTAATATTATAAAGCTGAAGAGTTTGTTTGTTTGTTTGAACGCGCTAATCTCAGGAACTACTGGTTGGAATTGAAAAATTATTTTTGTGTTGGATAGTCCATTTATCGAGGAAGGCTATAGGCTATATAACATCACGCTACGACCAATAGAAGTATAAATGAAAAATGTTGCAAAAACGGGAAGAAATATTCCTTTTTGAGAGCTTCCGTTGAGTGCGCTGCTACCTTTTTTTACGGTAATCAAATTTGTTCGAAATTGATGCATTATTTGCGAAGGAGTTTTATCAACATAATTTTAATTCTTATTCAAATAAATAGTTTTAACATCAACTATATTTATGGAGCATTAAATTACTTTTTAATTCACTCAAATCGGACATTTAATTTCGAAGGTATCACGAGTATAAAAATGCAATACGCGAACCGTTCGACGCCGGCGCTGCGCCGCGGCGCCGCCGCGACTTTCCTTACTCTAGAAAGGAGAAGATGGGCTCACGGGTAGACCATGATCTGGAATAGGACATGGGATACGTTTTATCCCTATATTCCCACGGGATCCTAGAGATCCGGGAGACCTACGCGGGTGAAACCGCGGGGCACAGCTAGTGTATAAATAACCAAACAAGTAATTTGGGTTATTGTCACTCATAATATTATTTAGCTCAGTTGTTTACAAAGTAGGCGGTTGCTGGTCTAAATCACAAAAGAAAACTGATAAAATATCAGAATGTTTTGATATTTTTCAAGCTGGTTGCGGTACAGCTGCATTGTTACAGTGTTCAATTTCGTTATTACAGGTTTGAGTTGCATCGTTTTATCCGGTGCGCTGTTATTTTTGGTGCAGTGTTTCCAAAATTGAAACTGGGGTGGCCGCTATTTTTGTAAAAGCTTCGAAAATACCTAAAATATTGTATCTTTCTGTATGAAAAAAAAAAACAAGATTTTAATTGATAACATTAATTATGGTGTCCACTAACGGCTAAGAAATCAAGAGCATCACAATTAGCTTAGTGAGAACATACGAGAAATAAATAATTAATTAATTACTTATTTCTCTCATATGCACTCAAATCGCTAGAAAAGTCTTTGAAAAATCATCTGCCTTTTTCCAACTATGTTGGGATCAGATTCTTTTTGCATTCGCTGGATTCTAGTCTAACCGGATGCAGCGGAATATACATGAAGCAGCTGTCATCTGACCTTTATAACCTAGTTATTGGGTACCACCCTTTGACAATTAAAAGTCTTGAAAAAAATTGATCGAAAAAACGATATATTTTACAATTCGGGTCTAAAACTTGAATCTCTTGCTTGACAGTAGAAGACGTACGTAACTATTCTGTTTTATTTTTATCTTTAAATCGTTATGATACTTCAACCAGCAATAAACGTGTGGTATATACCAACGCTGTTTGATTACCTCATAATAAGATACCCACGCAATGTGTAGGAATAGTACCTATATTTGTTGGATATGGTAAGAAATTAGTACATAAGAGGAAGTTTGAAAGTGGCACCGGTGACTGAAAAGTTGTGCGGAAATCTTTTGTCATGGTATGGGCACGTGATGCGGAGGAATGAGGAAAATGTTGTGAGGAAAGTTTTGAGTATGAATGTCGATGGCTATAAGAGTAGGGAAAGACCAAAGAAACGATGGATGGACTGTGTGAGATGACATGGCTAGAAAGGGGGTGCTACCGAGATGACGACTAATAGAGAAATGGAGAAGTATGGAAGAAAGGGACATGTTGCGGAGACCCCAAATAAATTGGGATACATTGGGATCTAACATGTTAGATCAACTCGCTCCAAATATTTATCTGCAAATATTGACATATACAAGGGGTTAGGGTAAACACCATTATCCTTGAAACCAGTGGTTTGGTTTCATTTACAGAACGTAAAATCAATGAATAATGATAACTTTTTTTTTAAAGAAAATCTACCTTTTACCACAAGAGTATTTCACCCTTTCACCCTAGGGCGCTAGGGCAATGAACTTGCGTCTCAACACGGGTGGGTGGCGCGGGACGTGACCTGACCGGCCGCGAGCGCGACCCCTCCCTTAGTCAGTCAGCTGTTTCGCTAGCAAGCACGGTGGCGGATAGAAAATTTAAAAAATCTTTTATGAAAATAACGTTTTTTTTTTATTGTTACTCGGTCATTTATTTTTATATTTACGTCAACTACCCATGGTTTGAGTGACAACGGTGTTTACCCTTACATCCTGTATATTACTTCTGCGAATCAAAGTGCAGCAAGCAAATCTTGTAACCAATAATAGATAATGATATAGTTATTATATACAATATAGTTAGATTGTCTAGCTTGCAAAATGCAAAACAATGTGAGGAATTAAGGATATAGTTTACCATTTGATAGTGTTAACTTTATGATGGATTGAAACCTATTATTGAAATAGTCACCAAGCATGAAAATAATAGTTAATTGATTCAGGCGTGACTTTGCGGAAATCCATTATAAAATACAATATACGCGACGTGTTACCACACCGAGCGTCCGACTTTGCGTCCAGCGCTCGGTGTGGTAACACGTCGCGTTCTGGTTTGCAATTGGTCAATCGTCATCCTGAGGATGCCTCGTTGAGAGGTGAAACACGTGTCGATTTCTTACAGGGTTTTTTAAGACTCTTGAAGAATAGTCAAGCGGAATAGGTTACTAAATATATCTACGTCTATTGTATTTTATGAAAATAATTCCACAATCACCATGGCAACCAATTATAATGTGTACAATTCAAAAGGCCTATTTTTAGACAACTGAAAATCAAAAAATGTCGATCGTACTCAGTTTAAACCACTACCGAATTCGGTCCATCGCACAAACCGTACCAACAATACAGGTAACGTTAAATTGAAAATGGCTGGTAACATGGTAATATTCGAGTAGTTGGCAATGAAACAATAGGGATTTGAAACCTGAACAGTTATATTGTATTGAAATTCTGTATATAAGATGGGAATAGTTATGTGATGAAGTACTTACCATCAGCGTTTAAATAGCCTGCATATGAGGCGATACTTAAATGTGACGGCGATATTATATTATTATTTATAAATTCATTTAATAACACCGAATGGTTGTTTATCTCTGAGTCATGCAGAAAGTCACATTTTTGTTATTTTCTCATAAAGTTACATTCTTGTCAACGAGGACACTCAGGTGAGCTTAAACCGCAAAATATCGAAATCTTTACTTCGATGATTCCCCTGTTACCTCTCAAAGATCTCTTAAAAAAGATTAGAAACAGCGATAATACCACTTTACTGGACGATAGAACATCAAGTATTTAAGTCCTACGAGACTTCCAAAATTCGAGGATTAGGAGATGATACAGCTGCAAATTCCATTGTCTCAAAACCCAAAATATTAAACCCTCATTTTTAAGAATCCGTAAAGCTTAACTTTTCCAATATAGCATTGAATATCAAAGTAAACAAAATGTAACAGTAAAAAATCTTGTACTTGAAAAAGTTTGAGCACGTCTAAGCTTCTAAAGTAATACTTAACTGCACTTAAGGGTCACTTTCGCAAGACATCACGGTAAGTTGGTTCAACACTTGATGTAACTTGAGTTAATGGCAACAGGACTTTTTACTCTGAAGGAAAAAATCTAGGAATGTATTCGTAGCTTAGAAGTTACGACATGAGGATCTGCGAAGTTCTTTGGCTCAAAGGAAAATACATTTGAGCCAGTTCTTGTAATTATGGGATGAAGGAAAAATCATGTAATCTTGAAAAACTTATTCAGAGAAGTGTGAATAACTCTATATTAGATGTTTCTACAAATTTATTTTTCGGTAATACTCGTCTTTTTACCCGACTACGGCGAAGAAAAAGGAGGGTTATGATTTTGACCGGTATGTATGTATGTATGTATGTATGTTCATCTGTTCCCTCATATCTTCTAAACGACTCATCACAGTTTGACAAATGAGGTATCGTTGGAAGCATCTTGATTGTCCGCTGGTTATAGGCTATGTGACGTCACATTAAATTAAAAAAGGCGCCCTCTAGAGGACAATCAAGTCACACGTAATCTGTTCGATTTATGGCCCTAACACGTGTGACTCCGGATTTTTAATTTGTCTGTCTGTGGTGTCTTGTTTATACCATTTTAGTTGATTGACTTTCTTGTCGTAGTTGGGTTTTAGTTTTTATTACTCTATTTCAACATATTTCTAATGACACAAAAAATAACTTATTTAAAACGTATAATGTATGTACGTACGTGTATCAATAACTTTTTCAATTACGTTAGATATTTCATGTTTGTAATTTTATTCACTAAAATAAAATAATAGAGAATTTGTTTTAAGAATGGAATGCTGTTAATACATTTGCGATTAAATATTTGATTAAGAGAGTGATAAATTAATTTGATGCTAACTATCATCAGTTTTATATACAATCTCTTTTGATATTATAAATTCTGCAGACATTTTCCGAGTCGTATTAGTATAGTAATCAGACGATGCAGCATTGACATTGAGCGACAGGCAATTATCAATTATATAGTAGTACAAACATACACCACACACATTTTATCACAAGCTGCTTTATTCGTATCTGGTAAAGTTTTAGACACACTATTGGAACTAATCATAATAATATTTCACGGTAACACGCAATTGCAGCTATCAGATTTTGTACAACAAATTCTTTTACTGAACGATTTTTGACCAAGAATACGTCATACATGGTCCCAACTTAGGTACATTTACGCTCGTAGCAACCCAATTCCTTACTTTATGTCCCTCCCCGCTGTTGCGTAAAATAAAACATTACGTCTAGATATAAGTTTCAAGAGCAGATGTGACCAGTTGCCGTGACCCCTCCATCCCATCTCTGTCTTAATATTTACTGTTTCGTCTAACGCGTTTGATAGATCAGCTTATGGTGGATGGTGTGGTATAGCATTTTAGTGGTGGCCGCCTGTCTAAGTTTTTAGGGTTCCATCCGAATATCTATTACAAAGTTGAATGACTTTTATGAGTTCCAAAATTTTAATAGTTTTCGGAAATTTTAGGATGGTGTCGCAAGGTTCATTTTCGGGGCTGGTCTTACTTTTGTTGCTTTATGAGAAAGCGTGCAGATATGTAAAAAATTCAAAGTTTGGAATGTGGTGTGTTAACGCTACGGTGCTTCTCATAATTTATAAAAAAAAATATTATTTGGATATTACGTTTCTTTAGTATGTATATCGCTTTGTTTTTATTTATTTGAATACCCCATTCATTATTCGTGTTACAAAATAATTTTCAGTGCACACTATAGCAGCAAAAAGCTAAAGTGTGAATTCTATGTTATTATTAAAGTAATCAATTCCTTAAACAATAAACTGAATAATCTATACTAATATTATAAAGCTGAAGAGTTTGTTTGTTTGTTTGAACGCGCTAATCTCAGGAACTACTGGTTGGAATTGAAAAATTATTTTTGTGTTGGATAGTCCATTTATCGAGGAAGGCTATAGGCTATATAACATCACGCTACGACCAATAGAAGTATAAATGAAAAATGTTGCAAAAACGGGAAGAAATATTCCTTTTTGAGAGCTTCCGTTGAGTGCGCTGCTACCTTTTTTTACGGTAATCAAATTTGTTCGAAATTGATGCATTATTTGCGAAGGAGTTTTATCAACATAATTTTAATTCTTATTCAAATAAATAGTTTTAACATCAACTATATTTATGGAGCATTAAATTACTTTTTAATTCACTCAAATCGGACATTTAATTTCGAAGGTATCACGAGTATAAAAATGCAATACGCGAACCGTTCGACGCCGGCGCTGCGCCGCGGCGCCGCCGCGACTTTCCTTACTCTAGAAAGGAGAAGATGGGCTCACGGGTAGACCATGATCTGGAATAGGACATGGGATACGTTTTATCCCTATATTCCCACGGGATCCTAGAGATCCGGGAGACCTACGCGGGTGAAACCGCGGGGCACAGCTAGTGTATAAATAACCAAACAAGTAATTTGGGTTATTGTCACTCATAATATTATTTAGCTCAGTTGTTTACAAAGTAGGCGGTTGCTGGTCTAAATCACAAAAGAAAACTGATAAAATATCAGAATGTTTTGATATTTTTCAAGCTGGTTGCGGTACAGCTGCATTGTTACAGTGTTCAATTTCGTTATTACAGGTTTGAGTTGCATCGTTTTATCCGGTGCGCTGTTATTTTTGGTGCAGTGTTTCCAAAATTGAAACTGGGGTGGCCGCTATTTTTGTAAAAGCTTCGAAAATACCTAAAATATTGTATCTTTCTGTATGAAAAAAAAAAACAAGATTTTAATTGATAACATTAATTATGGTGTCCACTAACGGCTAAGAAATCAAGAGCATCACAATTAGCTTAGTGAGAACATACGAGAAATAAATAATTAATTAATTACTTATTTCTCTCATATGCACTCAAATCGCTAGAAAAGTCTTTGAAAAATCATCTGCCTTTTTCCAACTATGTTGGGATCAGATTCTTTTTGCATTCGCTGGATTCTAGTCTAACCGGATGCAGCGGAATATACATGAAGCAGCTGTCATCTGACCTTTATAACCTAGTTATTGGGTACCACCCTTTGACAATTAAAAGTCTTGAAAAAAATTGATCCAAGTCCAACTACTGTGTGACCAATACGTTTTATTCCTATATTCCCACGGGATCCTAGAGATCCGGGAGACCTACGCGGGTGAAACCACGGGGCACAGCTAGTGTATAAATAACCAAGTAATTTGGGTTATTGTCACTCATAATATTATTTAGCTCAGTTGTTTACAAAGTAGGCGGTTGCTGGTCTAAATCACAAAAGAAAACTGATAAAATATCAGTTATATACAGTATACACACAAATATCTATTTTTTTTCAAGAATATTTTCAGCAACGAAAATGGTAGGTATTGACAATGTAATTAGATGACAGATGCTTATGTCTCTCGATAACATTCCCTAAAACGCAATAACAACTTCCAAGAAATATTTGAAACTAAGTAACAATTCTGATGCAGTCTTTCCTTGAAACCAGCTCCCAAACATAAAACTATGAGATATCATAAAACATAATAAAACTAGACGATATAAGGCGGGTCAAGTTGAGTTGATTTTACGATGTCATACTTATATTACACTTTCATGTTGGCTATGAATTTTGCTCTTTATATGGCGCATAAGTTTGATGTTTGGGATATTATTAACATGAGATAATGTAGACCATATTTTTGTAAATGTGTTTTTTATTTTTGCTTCATCTAGACTCGTGTCTTTTGTACATAGATTACCATTGTTCACAAAGTACTAAAATAATAAATAGGTAGGTAAAGGTAAATAATAAATACTGTTTTGAATCTAGTTCTGTAAACTGACATATTTATTTCTGTTCAATCGCACTCCGACCCCCAAGATACAAGCCCTGCTTAGTTTGGGGGTCAACAGTCAAAGCAAAACATTGTGATGTTGAAACTAACTTAGGATTGTATGTGTCGATGTCCGTAATCACCTTTTCCTTTTTGCCAATAAACTTTTTGTATTTTTACAAGCTTTATATTAGCTTGCTTTGTTCGTATGTTTCCGGTTATTCCAATTGTCATCCATTTTTCAAGCACTTACTGGCATCCGATTGAGCTGAAACTTGGCATACTTATATAGCTACCGAGACATTTTGAAAACATGATACCATGGAGCTGGTCTGAGGATAGAGCCGGAATTTGGCCATAGGAACTCCTCAATCAAAGAAGATAGCACCATCGTGTTTGGACTCATTAGGTATGTATTAACAAGTGCTTGGAAACCAGGTGGTGTTCAGGGTCTATTACGATGGAGCCGGAAGGTAGCCCTAGGAAAACTCTTTTTAGTTCATTAAAAGCTTGTTTTAAAAAAGATTTTACTTATTTTTGTTTTTGTATTTCGATTCAATAGTTCTATTATGTCTAATATTGATTTTGACTTCTTTGTTATCAAATACATTAATTATGCTATACTTATGTAATGTTGTTTTCAACCCCGTGAGGCCTACATTTTTCGTAAATCTTCAAACAATGCCAAAATATCCGTATTTTAATAGAGATCCAATTTTAAGTATTGAATATCGATTTAGTATTTCTTAAACCCATAACATAACCAGCTGCGTTCAACACTCAAAAAAGCCTTCCTCTAAATAAATCACAAAAACAAACAGGCGCTAAGTGAAACCGAACCCCTTTGGACAAGTGATCATGATTAATTGCTTCCTCATCAATAACGTTGTCAACAGCTAGCGATTAGCGATAGATGGCGTCACACCAATACGGGGGCTTGTGCCTAGGTTGATCTAGGACGGAGGATTTTGGTGAGCTTGTGGGAGATGGTTCGTCGGATTTGAATGTGTTACAAAAGGTGGTAGGAGGTGAGGCAGTACTGGTTTTGTCTTCATAATAAAATATGGTATCTAAAGAATTCAAATCGAAATCAACGTCACATAATTTATTTCAAATAGGCACTTACAAGGCAGTTTTGAACGTCAAAAACAAAGAAATATAACTTATTCTAGTTGGTAGTAAAAGGTAGTATTCGTATGGAGAAGAATGGGCAAGAAACTCCACCGTTACTCTTTAAAAATGTTTTACAATATTTTGTATACATCAATTACATTTATTATATTATGTGAAGACGATGCACCTAGAATAAAATTACTGTACCACAATAGGTATAATTTATTCTACTATCATTATCATGTGAAATTGGAAGACATTGGATTGTAGCTCCAATAATGTTATTCATCATACTAAGGTTTCGTTGATCTCGCCAAAGTGATGATCTTTAAGTTTTAAATTTCTATCTACATTGTAGCTATATTGTGACATAAAATAACAAAAGTAAATAAACAATCGACTAAGAACTTGTTATTAAACGTTCTTAGTCGATTGTTTTATTTGACCCATGTCATATTTGACATGGGTCGAGAAAGAGACATCATAGAGATCAACGAAAGAAAAACAGGTACTGTGCTGACCTCCACAATAAATTGGCATAAGAGGAAGAGGATTATGACAAGGACTCGCAAAGCTAAAGAAGATGGAAACTTCATCTTCACAACAGGAAAACATTACTCTAAAAGTCGAGGACAGAATTTCGCACCAACACATCTATACAAGAACTCGGCATCAAACAGCGTCTATCGGCTACAATACAGGCTCGAATACTCCAATTCTTTGGACACGTATCACGACGGGGAAACGATTCCATTGAACGTCTTGTAGTGCAGGGAAAGGTCGAAGGAACAAGAGCACGCGGCAGGTCGCCCATGCGATGGACCGACCAGATTAAATCCGCAGTGGGCGGCCCAATACACGAATGCACTCATAAAACAGCCGACGGAGAAAGATGGCGTCGCATCGTCAGGCAAATCACGGCTGTCCGAAATCTCACTGCAACTTGATAACCACGACCGCTCTGCCAAGAGTGCACCGTAAAAGAAAAAAGTCTTCATCACCCTTGAGTATAAATGACATAAAAATCCAATGACACCGAAACATATTAACACACTACTCAGGAAAATTAATACGTACACAGTTCCCATAGGATTCTGCAAATGTATCAACATCTGTTATTAAACTGAAAATGAACCAAACCACGTACATTTTTCCCTCTTTTACCGCGCTTTAACTTTTTGTCGTGGATTTTTTTAACGTTGTTTTCATAAAACCATAAAAATGTGTGGTTGAATCTAATGAAATCATGCCAGCGTGTTTTTTTGGTGAAAATAGTTTTTGGAAATCGGTTCAGTGAGCTGTAAAGTCACCTAAAATGTTTAAAATAAACGCTGCCTGGGTAGTAGGCTAACTATTTAACAATAATACTAGTCAATGTACAGTCATCATTCCTTTACAAATGACTTCTCCCGCTCCGGGCGGAGCGGGAAGGCGTGTCAGACTTTTACTGACTAAAACACACCCGTATTCCTTCAGTTACCTATTGGCAATGTCCCGGTATCCCTTTCAGACATTCCCGCAACCCTGGCAGGCATCGGTCCTAACAGACCCCGTCATATCTTTGAGGCGCGCGTGGAACACAACACGCCATCGACCCGATTCCTTTACTCCTGGCAATAGTCTATTCAATTTTAGTTCATATTTTTTTATCAATGACCCGCAAAATAAAATAATATCTCCTCAAACTAATTAACATCGTTACTGGATAGTATGATAAGAACTTTACTCGAGATAGTAGAATACAATACCGACTGCTTCCCTTAAGAGTCTGTAGTATCCACTTGACATTCTTGAACGCTACGTGGAACTATAACAAATCTCTTTCATATCGAATTGTTATATAAAACGAGTTCAAACATCTTGAAGTTGAATACATTTTCTTGCAGTTAATTTTATAAGACATCATTATTGTTATGGTAAAGAGTTATTAAATAAGTTTAAGGGCTGTTCCGTAGAATCAGGACAGCTATAATATAAGTTTAGTTATAATTATCTGCCTATTAAAATTACCGGAAACTTATCCGGAGGTAGTAAACCCACCATAAACTAAGCGAAAGATGATAATGCTCATGAAAATGAAATGAAATCGTTTATTACAACAACAATACAACAATGATCCTATTGATTTTAATAATGTTGGAGATAAATGTTCTAACAATATTGATAAGGTTGGCATTTACCACGATGCTCGTAATGACCATCAGGTTAAGCTACGTTTGCCGGGGTTGGTCCGTAGATGGGTGACCATTTTCACATACATCGAGACTCCTCCGTGCCTCGGAAAGCACGTTAAGCCGTTGGTCCCGGCTGTAATTTCTGACATCTTTGTCATCTTTGACAGTCGTTACGAGTCGTCAGAAGCCCGAAAGTCTGACAACCAGTCTAACCTTGGGGTATCGTATTACCCAGTTCCTGGGTTGTGGAGGTCAGATAGGCAGTGGCTCCATGTAAAATACTGGTATTCGGCTGCATCCGGTTAGACTGGAAGCCGACCCCAACATAGTTGGGAAAAAGACTAGGCAGATTGATTTTTGATTGTTCGTAATGACTATATTATAGTAAAGATAATGATGAAAAAGAACCCATGAATTTCTTAAAAGAACATATCTCTACACCAAAAATAAATAGTCCATAATTACGGACATTATTCATTTATATTTATTATTCATTTATTTCAGATAATTATAAATCCATACATTGTTAATTTCCCCTTGTACATAATTATTATTATTAAGTAGATATTACAAAAAACTAAAACCCAACTACGACTAAAAAGGTATAAACAAGACACCACAGACAGACAAATTAAAAATCCGGAGTCACACGTGTTAGGGCATAAATCGAACAGATTACGTGTGACTCCGGATTTTTTATTATCCTGTCTGTAGTGTCTTGTTTATACCTTTTTAGTCGTAGTTGGGTTTTAGTTTTTATTACTTTAATTTTTTTAAATTTCTTTTGGGGTTATAATATATATATTTTTGAAATGTGTTCATTAAGCCCTTTCATTTGATACCCAACATGGTACGATTAAACATTTTTTTTTTTAGTTTCTGACTTTATGTCCTCTAGAGGGCGCCATTTTTAATTTAATGTGACGTCACATAGCCTATAACCAGCGGACAATCAAGACGCTTCCAACGATACCTCATTTGTGATTAGTCGTATAGAAGATATGAGGGAACAGATGAACATACATACATACATACATACCGGTCAAAATCATAACCCTCCTTTTTTCTTCAGTTATATTTACCTGTAGTTATGTGAGTATTTATCCAAATAAAATAATCCATCCATACACAATACATTAAATTAAATTAAAATCAACATTTTACACTAACATTATTATATAAATCATACACTAAATTATCATAATACACTAACATTATAAAAATTACATACCTCTCTAGTCCCTCTACTATTTACATTGCCTCTCAGTGGTCAATTTAAGCGATTTTGAAACTAACAATTGAATACAGGTTACCAACATGCACCAAAACTAGTGTGCATTATTTAAATTAAACGTCTGATAAGGCCTTCCGTAGTGTCTGCCTATCTCCCATGGGAAGAAGGCGTGATTCGAGTTTATTTAAAGAAAGAAAAGAAACAATAACATTTATTTGGACACAGTAATAATTAAAACAATGACGATGACTGAGTTAATGACTGTCGCTGGATCTTCTATTATTTAGAAACAAAAACCACACGAAACTTCTTTCACAAATCCAAAACTTCATTATAAATCCTAAATCAAACTAATACTTTAAGCGAATGGCATTCGTTTGCATAGTAACAAGTTGCGGCATGGCACATGCCCGATATTTAGATCAAACTTCCTTAATTAGGGAACTCCGTGTGATATCCCGCCTGCCGACACATCTGCGACTAATAGTTTGTAGGGTGTTACTACGTTTACGAGTTTTGAGATTATTTTTGATTAATTTTCTGGCTTTACAAAATACGGGTTCAGATGTCTTTATTTATACAGACAGGGTGAAGTTTAATTCATGGGCATCCTCGGCGTCGGCCATGAACAACTTAGGTACACTATGGGGCCAACCACGAAATCGCGAAAAAAAATCAGCTGTTCCCTACATTTTGATGAGGTAAGCGAACATAAATGTAGGAAAAGAGCTGTATATTATTTTTTGACGAAGTATATGGACAGCATGAGCAGCAGCCGTTGCGTAGTTTAGAAAAAAGACTCGGTCATGGAGACAAACACGAAAAATGACTCTAATTAATAATTATGTATAAATATAGATATTATGCATAATATTATATACGACGGCGTCAGCGATGGCTGAGCGATAGTGCCATCATCATCTCGATTCGGTGGTACGGAATCCATAGTGCAGGTTTACAATAAAACACGATGATACAGCAAATAAGTTAGTATTTCACTTATATAATAATCATACTAATAATGCTCACGCAAACCGACAGTTTCGCATAGGAGAAGTGGAGGTCTGCATCCATTCGTTGGCTTCGTTGCCCTCACAACACTGACTCGTCCCTCAGCCACTTCCCTTATCACGACGTCCACGTGCCGCCCCACTCTAGTGAGCGCGTTTAGGGCGTTTACCCTCACCTTAGTACTACAATAATCAATTGAAAAGTTGACTGATAATATCGGTCAACTTTTGTAATCTACGACATATAGATTTAAACAAAGCTTGTGAAATGTAGGTGTACCTAACCTTCGGCATACGGGAATCACAGTCATGACGTAATGTGACGTTCGTTATGTTTAGAACATTTTTAGTCACAAACCTACAGATTAAAAGCAAGCTCTACTGGGATCATTAGATTCAGTCACTCTAAGATGAACAGTGAACTATGCTCGTATCGAATCAAACATTTATGTAAGTAAAAAAAAGACAGTGCCTACACTAGTTCAACCGACATCGTCCGATGACGTCCGATAGTTAGATGTACCTACGCACACACTTTCTTTTCATAGATATGTTTGATTCGATCGGCCGAGTTCGGCCAACGTCGTACGAGCGTAGTTCAACTGATGACGGATTAGGTACGCCTCACGTAAAAGCCATCTTAACTTGAGAAAAAGCTAGTATAATGATAAAGTTAGTTGGCTATCAAAACCTCATTCCATTCCTCCAGCCCTCAGAGACTGTATGTCAGCAATATTTACAGGAAGCTGCATGCAACTGAAACTGCGGCTGTTGATCTAACTTCACTAATTAACGAACTTACTAAGAATAGTTTGTGGGGCTTTAACAACCGGGCGAAACTGAGAACTGGCATTTATTTTGACGGGATTTATTTGCCTGATAATAGATTAAATTTGAGGTTTAGGAAAAAAATATCACTATTTACTAATAAATTCCAATGCCACTGCTGGGCAAAGGCCCCATAGACGTTTAGGGGTATGAGGAACAGGGTGTAAAGTTCACTCATACTCCATAGAAAAGGGAGGCTCCTCCGACCAGACGGGTGTTGTGTCTGGCGGGCAACTGCCCGACGATTGATGTTGGGTTCTTGTATTTATGCCCATGGCGCGGTAAACTCTAATTGCGCGATGATAAATTTATGTGACGTCAGGATTTTTGTGTGACGTCAGGTCTTTGATGCGACACTATCAACGTGAACTTTGACCAAAAACACTTTACTAAAAGATATAAAAGTTCTAGTTTGATATCAAAAAATAAATATCTGTCGGCCGGTGTATCAAAACATGTAACTTGACACGTTTTACCACCAACCGGTGTTAAAGATCTGATCAGCTTATCAACTTCGGTATAAAGTTTGTTTTAAACGTTTTGGTTTTCAAATAGTTCTGAATTTTGAGGATTGATAAGTTTAGATCAGATGAGGTCAGATAGGCAGTCGCTCCATGTAAAGTACTGGTATTCAGCTGCATCCGGTTAGACTGGGAGCCGATCCCAACAAAAGGAAAAAGGCTAGGCAGATTGTAGTGTTCTATTCTGTATCTATTCTGTAAAAGGCAAAGTTTTATTGGATTGTATTATGTAATATCCAGTGAATACGTTAGGGGCAAGCGTGTACTACTGTTGACTGCATCATCGCTTACTATCAGGTGAGATAGTGACTTGGTCAAATAAAAATATGCATGTAGTGACCAAAAGCAATTATTCACTGCCATTCAACGTGGCAATGCCGCCAGTCTCTTGGGTACATTACCAGCCGACAACGATGCGGAGGAATTTTTCGACGCCTTACTTTAGTTATAGTTAGTTAGTTCTTTAAGTTTTAGTGTTTTATGTAAATAGTTAGTTGTGTTATGTATATGTTATGGACCAAGTGATTATTAGGTGATTATAAAAAATGCCCGGGCAGTTTGAAAAATGCCCAATATGAGAGGGCATTATGATAACAACTTTTGAAATAATCAAATCAACCCGGCTTTTTTTATTATGCTAGTCACCTTTGGGGCAGCACATTTAAAACCAGGTTTTATTACTATTATTTTGATTTCAAACGTGGAATCAATATTTAAAATCAAATAAAATATTTCCATTCATAGACACTTTGCTGACCTATGATGACTTTACCATAATTAAATACCTGTGTATTAATAGATTGCCCAAAGACCACACGGCAATATTTATAATGACGAGGCAATGTGATAAATAAGAAAGTTCAATTAATAATTAATTATCTTGCCCTAAGTAGCTTGTCATTATTCATAATGCGCGGGCATTATGAAAAATGCCCGTATTTATTACTTGGTCCATAACATATATATTGTCTAAAAACAATTAGAAAGTAAATTCAAATCCTAACGTATATTATAAATGCGAAAATTAGATGGCTAGGCAGATTTTTGCTTACGTTTAGATCTATATTTATTGTAAAAGTACTTAGCGCTTTTACAGACTTCTTCCGCCTTATATTCCCAATATCGTGGGAATTTCGAACAACCCGGCCTTTTGCATTATCTACATCATGTAGGGACCTTTGTATATTCCAGCTTTATACGTCTAAGGGTTTGATCTGGGCTCTTGATGAGTCAGTCAGAGTGACTCGAGGCTTTTCTTATAAGGAGGTTTCTTTATTGGATTTTTGTGTGATATGGGCGTTTTCGTAAAGGTATAAGGTAAATCTAACTATTTCTTCTATCCCACTTAATAGCCGCCTTTACACGACACGCGCTTTCATTCGCGATCGGAGTGTGCGCGATTGAACGCGGGAAAGCTTGCACGCGCAATCATGTGTGATTGTTCTTATCCATTTTTATGTGCCTTGAATTATGTTCGAAGCGCACAGACTTGAACGCATGAAAGCGGGAGCGGGCGGCGCGCGTGAGCTTTCTCGTTCTCGTTATCTTTCTTTACACGCGCGTTCTTTCCTGCGTGAAAGGCCTTTCACGCGTGAAACTCTCTCGCTTTATCATTCATTTATACGTTTAGAATAATGACAATTGCAAGATTGACTCAAGTAAATCAAAACATCTTTAATGTATGGGATTGGCTTCATATCTAACTAAATCAAACCTAAAGACTGCTACTGCCTAGAGCAATAAGCTTTATCCTGCTCATACACACGAGTGAGTCGCGTCAATGACAGAGGAAACGGTTGAGGAGGTTGACGTCCCGCACGTGTATATGAGCACAAGGAAAACTGTCAATCAATCAACTCGGCCTATCGCGTTAGGCCTCTCCCAGGCTGAGCCACAACACCCTGTCCTCCGCATCCTCATCCAGACAACGTTTTATGGCCAGTCCATCTAGCTGGGGCGCGTCCCACGCTATGCTTGCCGATACGCGGTCTCCACTCTAGGACTCATCTGCTCCACCGGCCATCGGTCCTTCAACAAACACGGCCAGCCCACTGCCACTTCAGCTTGCTTACCCTGCAGGCTATGTTGGTAACTGTCATTCCGTTGACTTTTATTACTTAAGAAAG
This sequence comes from Lithophane ornitopus, assembly GCA_948473465.1. Classification (NCBI taxonomy): domain Eukaryota; kingdom Metazoa; phylum Arthropoda; class Insecta; order Lepidoptera; family Noctuidae; genus Lithophane; species Lithophane ornitopus. The sequence goes on along the minus strand of OX419637.1, from coordinate 10,732,582 downwards.
TTAATAATATTCTATTGTTGATAGTCGTATCAGCTAATGGCTTAATTGCCAAGAGTCTCGACTAACACCTATCTAGGCTCTCGTTGGGCAGCTGGATTAAGGGCTTGATTCAGAAAGCGGTACTCCTGGACACGGCTCGCATTGTTAGGAGGTTCATCTCTCTGGAGCCCTGACCGCCGGTAGCTTGGACCTTGTTCCCGATACCGGTGAGCTACTATTTTAAATATTTTTAAATGTTGTTATATTTTTTAATTCTGATATTTAAAAATATAATTTGTATGTATTTAAAATGAAATAAATAATCTATTGTTATACATGTATTTCCATTTCCAATAAGTCTATTAAAAACTGTGTTTCGACACACTGTTACGTTTTTCCTTATTTAGCTCACACGTGCCTTTAAACTATCAGGTTTCACAGCACTCTGACGATGCATCTGAGAACTTTCAAACTCATTAGCCTAGTTTAGTCCAGTGATGTTAAGATTGTTAGTCCACTAATTAGGTTACTTGAGACTAATTGTTTTCGGAGAAAGAAGACTTTACCTATAATACGAAGATTTAAAACATCACACCTGTAATATCCGAAGGGTTACGCAGAGGTGCACCTTTAGTACACCTTCATTTCACCGGTTGATGGTAATAGGCTCCATCCTCCTTTTACGTGGGTTAATAGGGGACTAAATTGCCATCAATCGGGCACAAATCTAGAGTCTGAGCTGCTACTGAGAAATTCCTGATAGAAAAATCCAATGACACTTTGCCAGACCTAGGAATCGAACCTAAGACTTTATGGTCAGCAGTAGCACTTGCAACCACCAGACCAACGATGCAGTAAGAAGATATAATCAACTTCGCCGTCATTTTGACGACATCTGTCAACTGTTGCGCCACTTCTGGGAAGTCTGTAACCTGGGGTGTGATTCTGTAAGACCTCATTCTAAACTTCGAATCTGAATCCGCTGTGAGTTTCTTGATTGGCATTCTAAAAACTCGGTTGATACACTAGCGCTACCCTTGCGAGCGTGTCAGCAAGTTTAACTTAATTGACCGTGAGATTTTGACAGATAAAGTATGAGATGACGTAAGAAGTGACATTCAGTAAGGTAATTCCCCCGTCACTTCGACGCTCACTTCGCACTCGAACCCGATTCAAAATTCGAAGTGAGAGTGAATAGCGATGTGAGATGCGAGTTGTTGGTTGAATTTTACAGAATCGACGTACTAAGTGGAACCACTTGAGATTATAATGATGATAACTGTAAACTTTTTTTATCGGAGGTGTTTACAATCTAATCAAATAAGATTTGAATCATCACTATGTGAAAAAGTTGAAATAAATATAAATATTTTAATATTATAAATATTTTATTTACCTGTACATTTCTTGACTGTACACCTCAGACCAAATACTGAGCTATACAGCAATTAAAATCTACGTCTACTATCATAAGTAATAAAAAAACTAAAACCCAACTACGACTAAAAAGGTATAAACAAGAGACCACAGACAGACAAATTAAAAATCCGGAGTCACACGTGTTAGGGCATAAATCAAACAGATTACGTGTGACTCTGTTTATACCTTTTTAGTCGTAGTTGGGTTTTAGTTTTTATTACTTTTTTTTTATTTTATTCTTTTGGTGTTATAATATATATTTTTTTGAAATGTGCTCATTAAGCCCTTTCATTTGATACCCAACATGGTACGATTAAATATATATTTTTTTTTAGTTCCTCACTTTATGTCCTCTAGAGGGCGCCATTTTTTATTTAATGTGACGTCACATAGCCTATAACTAGCGGACGATCAATATCCTTCCAACGATACCTCATTTTTCAAATTGTGATGAGACGTTTAAATAACGTCGGTAAAAATAACAGATGACTACAACTTCTAAACTTAATAATTAAGTTTATTCGACAGCTACTGTTAGTTGACTAATTAGGAAACTTAAGATTTTAAAGTTAAACTAAGAAGGTAAGTCTGAAAAGTTTAGGCTTAATAATCTAAGGATAGTTACAGTAATTTATTAAATTGCTTGACAGATAGCATGACGGGTGACTTTCGCATGGACTAAGTGAATAACTTTTACATTTTAGACCAGTCTTTCAAAACGATAATTTTTAGTTCAGTCATTTTTCCCTTTTTTTTACTAACTTGACCATGAAGGGGTATCAAAATAACGGCTGGACACACAAAAAAATAGAAAACAAAGTACCCGACTGCAAACTTTTCAAGCAGTTTGATACAGTTTTGTTTTTTTTTTACATTATTGTGACACTTCATGAGATACATAGAACTTACGTTGAAGTAAACAACAGTTAATTATTTATGTTATGCTAGCTCTAAATAATATGCTTTCTCGCGGTCAGGTTTGCGCGATGCTCACGTGACGTTAAAGTCACACTATTCAAAAGCTACTGCCAGACGTTATACACGTGCAACCTGTGGAGCAATTACTCTAATAAAAAGTTTTTATTTTTCACTTTTTAGTTGTGGTACCTACCCTACACACATTCGAATACCACTACCTGCTATGTAAATAACAGTGACGGAGTCAAACAATATAATTATCGTCTACATACACTAAGTGGGAAAAATACGTAATTATTGAAGCTAACTCAAAAACTACGCAAGCAAAGAAAAAAAAGAAAAAAAAAACATACAGACGAATTGAGAACCTCCTCCTTTTTGAAGAAGTCGGTTAAAAAAGCCTACAATGCTCTGCGCGTCCAGTATAACAACGCGTTCAGGGCTCCCATGGCGGTGCAGTGCCTCCAGCATGTTCGCCGACCACAGCACGAACGGCTTCCAAGCGGTGCTTCGCAAAAGAACGGCATCCGCGGCTTCTGAGCGTGGTGTCGGAAAGAGTGGACAGCCAAATTCTGAGGCATTGGTCACACATTAATGTCCAAAATAATAATAATTTTATATTTTACTAACATAGCTATAAGTATCTACCTACTAACATAATATGGACTTGTACCAATTATCTGTGCATTAGTCTGAAATAAACAATTTCATTTCATTTCATTTCTAAAATAATTGTCAAGCAATTGTCAAGCTGGGTATCAGCAAAATAAACAGAAAATCGTGAGAAAGTAAATGTCACAATGTTTTTATCTATGCAAAGTTATTTGGCCGCAGATAATGTTTTAAAGTTAAGTAGTTCCCCGAACAGACTATTTATCAAGAAATTCTGCTAATAAAAGTCTCCGTACTCTGAAATATCTCCTATTTCTAGAAAAACCCAAGAATCTTAGAATTTTATTGACTACTATTTTTGCCAACGGATTCGCCCTCGTGTATGTCGAAAGGGAAAGTTCTACCGTGATAAAAAGTATCATAAGTGTATATTATTACTCAGGTTATAAACTATGTATGCCAAATTCCTCCCAAATCTGTGCATTTTTGCGTGATTGAGTAACAGACATCTAAACATACAAACGTTCACATTTATTATTGGTACAAATTGATAAACGTCGATTAGTCTGTTTAGTATTCATTTTTAATGTGGTGGTATAACACCACAATTAAAGATCAACAATGAACAGACTCTACGCCACGTCGCTCACGCATCGATTGAATTATCGAACATTGATTTTTGACTTATCGATCAATGGCATTGAACGTCTTAAGCCCTTTCAACATGGATTGATGAATTATCATGAGCTATTTGACTGTGCTTAACGATAGATAAAATAAAAACCGGGTATATTTTTTATTTATCGAACAATCTAATTGCTGCTGTTCGATGTGTTTTAAAAGCCACATTCAACGATCATTGATCTTACACCAAGCGATCAACGTTGATAAAGGCATCGGTCGTGTGAGTGTAAGCGCACCCTTACTGCCCCAGTTTAAGTCTCCTGATGACGTAAGCAACGGTGTTACTTGCTTAATTAGTCAACTTGAAACGTTTTCGTAAGAGGAGAAGTTACTTGAAAGTACTAGGAAGATATAAGTTGTAAGTAGTTCTGGAATGTTTGCTAAAGATGAATCTTTTAAGTTCACATAATCTTAAGAGCGTGCATTCTGAAAGTGGGCAATGTCGCAAATAGATGTCAAATATTTCGCTGTTTTGATTAATTTTGCAATATTACTTAACTATACTCCATTTGAAATAAGATTAGACATTTAAATAAGCCTTTTTTACAGTCCGTTCAACCGATTTTGACTTCTATTGCGTTGGTGGCATGACAAATGGCAGCTGCAGTAGACAGTTGGTATTGTGTAATCTTTTTGCTTTTAATGCCATCCTTATGCTTACTGTATAGAAGTTAAAATATTCTAGTTAGTTATTGATATTTCAAAGTTCCATACAGTAATATTGCCAAAATAATCAAAACAGGTAAATATTAGACAGTTATTTGCGACAATGCCAACTTTTAGAATACAGCTCTTAAGAATACCTCGGTGGTCTAGTGATAGCAACTGTCGCCCTCTGCTAAGTCATGCCATGGGTTTAATTCCCGGATCAGAAAAAAAAATATTTAGCTTGATCATAGTCAGAATCACTCGTGGCCCAATGGTAACGGCCGGGGACTTACATTTACTAGGCACTTTGTGTAATTTATTTCATGACCGCTGCTGTCAAAACGGTAAAGGAATGTATCAAGATGAAACCGAAATTTCTTGGAACAAAAAATTCGAAGACATGTGACATCTACCAACCCGCACTGGACCCGCGTGTAGAAATACGGTGGATACGGCCCACTCCCTCTCACAAAGAGGAGGCCTGTGTCCCAGCAGTGGGAAGGTTCTAGGTTGATTATGCTGTCATAGACTGACATGTCAATAGACTCACTCCTATTACATAAGACTCCTAACAGGCGAAATAATCTATAATATATATAAAACAAAGTCGGGTTTGTTCAAGCACTTATAACTCGAGAACTCCAGAATAGCAGAATAACTATTAAAACATCGGAAAAATTTACTTTAAAAAAATATGAAGAAAATTCGTTTTCTCGTAAATTCTGTATAGAATGGCTTTTTGATAAAATCTGGGTAGGGTAGGTAGGTTAGGTGCATCGTAGAATATGTAAGTACTTGCTACCCGTGCGAAGGCGGGGCGGTTAGCTAGAATTGTTTATGAGGACACATCTACTTTCAGGAAAACCAGGCATTCTGTTGTATTTTATGTTTATCCTAAGTAGAAGATAATCTAGTCAATTATATTTAAGATGTTACTCCCATATTACATGATCAAATTCGTCATCTTGAATGCTGGTCTTAAAGGTATCAGCTGTGAACACTTCTCAACGTTTACACCTCTCAAAGTGTGAAACCAGCGGTATTATTTCACAGTAGACTAATCTCTTAAAATACTAACAGATGCATCTAAAAGCTCCTCAAACTCATTACCCCAGTTTTGCTCACCTCGTGACGTCAGTTAGGTAACTAATTAAGCCAGTGTGATATCAGCGCGGGACATGCTGCAAAGTTGTTCTGTGATTCTAAGTTATGTCACGTGTATGAGTTTTTATTATTCCGGCGTGATGGGGGTGGAAAATGACTACACGGACCACGGGTGGCGACCATATTTAACGAGATCATCGAAACTATTCGATGGACCTTTGATGTTTAAAAATTTCTTCGCTTCCTTACATAGTCAAATAAGATGAAACAAGTTCTGTTTACTCATTTACTGTGATATTCATATCCATTTCTAGATTTTATGACTATTATTATTATTATTACAACTATCTGCAATAATCTTGACCCGATATTTTGAATATTGAATTATCCTATTCAATATTTTTAATGGCTTTCTTGTTTTAAGATTTAGTAAGTAGACAAGACTTTCTATTATAGTAAAGGAGAATGGGCTTATGGGGTTCTGCCCTTAAACCCAATAAAAATAAGATATATACCAATTGAAAGAGCTTTTCAAGGGGAACCTTTCCTACTAACATAACTTTTGCCAATTATTAGTCAGTTCGGAGTAAATGACCTAAATAGGTGTGAATACTTGGGCATCGAAGTTAAGGAATTTTCTTGGTCCAATAGCCATAAGATATACAGTAATGGTTTTAGCTTTTTGAGGGGAACCTTTGATACTAACATGACTATTGCCAATTGTTAGTCAGTTCGGAGTTAATGGCATAAATAGGTGACTCCTTCGGTACCGAAGTTAAGGAATTTTCTTAGCCTAATAGCCATAAGATATACACCAATAGAAAGAACTTTTTGAGGAGAACCTTAATTACTAACATGACTGTTGCCAATTTTTAATCAGTTCGGAGTTAATGACCTAAATAGGTCACTACTTCGGTACCGAAGTTAAGGATTTTTTTTGGCCCAATAGCCATATGATAGACACCAATGGAAAGAGCTTTCCATGGAGAACCTTTACTATTAACACGACTTTTGCAAATTGTCAGTCAGTTTGGAGTTAATGACCTAAATAAATGTGACTACTGGGATACCGAAGTTAAGGAATTTTCTTAACCCAATAGCCATAAGAGATACACCAATGGAAAGAACTTTTCAAGGGGAACCTTTCCTACTAAAACGACTTTTGCCAATTGTTAGTCAGTTCGGAGTAAATGACCCAAATAGGTGTGAATACTCGGGCATCGAAATTAAGGAATATTATTGGCCCAATAGCCATAAGATATACATCAATGGCTTTAGCTTTTTGAGGGGAACCTTTTATACTAACATGATTATTGCCAATTGTTAATCAGTTCGGAGTTAATGGCATAAATAGGTGACTACTGGGGCACCGAAGTTAAGGAATTTTCTTGGCCCAATAAGCATAAGATATACACCAATGAAAAGATCTTTCCAAGGAGACCCTTTGCTACTAACACGACTTTTGATAATTGTCAGTCAGTTTGGAGTTAATGACCTAAATAAGTGTTACTACTGGGGCACTGAACTTAAGGAATTTTCTTGACCCAATAGCCATAAGATATACACCAATGAAAAGAGCTTTTCGAAGAGAACCCTTGCTTCTAACATAATTTTGCCAATTGTTAGTCAGTTCGGAGATAATGACCTAAATAGGTAATAAATTGCGCACCGGAGTTAAGGAATTCTTGGAGTCCAATAGCCATAAGATATATACCACTGAAAAGAGCTTTTCGGGGATAACCTTTGCTATAAACACGACTTTTGCCTATTATTAGTCAGTTCAGAGTTAATGACCTAAATAGATGATGAAATTCAATAATGCTTAATTACTCACATTTAGAGCTCTGTAGCTCCTTTTGTACTAACAATCGAGAGAAACGTCATATCACGACATATTTCCTTTGAAGAGATCTTTCCATTGGCATATATCTTAACTCTATTGGGGGATGCGGCAGGCTTAACGAAGGCTTAACAATCTATACAGCCGATCGACTCTTAAAAACATTGTTCCCAAAACGGCATCTAGGAGGCCAACGTTTTAAAATGTCCGTTTATAGGTTTGCAAGATCATGTTTGCAACGCTCAAAGTTAATAAAAGTTATTTAATTGTCTAAATACCTGAATTTCACTAATGTTTAATTACTCACATTTAGAGCTCTGTAGCTCCTTTCGTACTAACAATCAAGAAAAGTCTTCAGAATATGAAATATTCTTCTTGATGAGATCTTTCCATTGGTATATATCTTAACGCTATTGGGCTCCAGGGCAGAAACGCCCATTCTCCTTTTAATTAAATCTTTAAACCTTAAAAAACACACTTAAAAAATTAATTAAATTGGCGTTCCTAAGACTTTTTTTTTTTCTTGATATTGGTTTATCATCAAATGACTTCTCCCGCTCCGGGTGGAGCGGAAGGGCGTGTCAGACTTTTACTGACTAAAACCCACCCGTGTTCGTTCAGTTGCCTATTGCCAAGGACCCGGTATCCCTTTCGGACTTTCCCGCAACCCTGCCAAGCGCGTTCCTTAACCTAATCTCACATTTCTTAGCATTCATTGACAGTCTTTGATTTTTTATGGCAATTTTGTAATTTTATCTAAGACATCTTTAGAAATAAATTACTAAAAATTAATCAGAATCATCGTTTTAAATGTAATCACTGCAAAAAAGTACGACATCTACAGTGCAAATATATGTGTTGCCACACAAGTCGTTTCGAAGAGTGAGGACCATGACTTACCACACAAGTTGTTTAGAAGAGTGAGGACAGAATGTGCATTCGCTTGTTTGGTCCTAAATCGAACTGAAACCTTTATCCCACTAGTGATAGTTCTAGTATGGCATTTTAATTACCTTGTAAAGTAAATTATTTCGTTAATATTTCAAATTGTTCAGCTTTTATTAAAACAGTCTTTGTTACACAAGCAAGCTTCAAAATGTTAATCAAAATAATCTTGTAATAACATATTCGTAGCCGCGTAGCAGCTCGTAGCAGTCATCTACGAAGTCTACGCCGCCGCTACGAGGGGTCTACGACATGAGTTCATCAACATTATTACAAGGTAAAATGGAATTTTCAGAATATTTGGTGCGTGTAGCAAAATAAATAGGTTTTTCTACTTGATTGATCGTCGTTTCGAAAACCTTGTTAAAATATGTACCTATTGAGGAATACAATGCCTATTAATCATTTAACGTGACTAAGCTTAGGTGTAGGTTTCAGGCTACATTTATTTGAATATTTTATTTTACATTTGCTTAATTGTTTTTTTTTTTTTTTTTTTGTAAACTTTGAAAATGTTTTGGTGATTTATTATCAAAATCATTTGCTATAGTCTTCATTATTGAAATATTTTATAATGTGTTTTCCACCATCATATTCAATAATCCTAAAATTTTACAATTTTATTGTAGCGCACAATCATTCTTCTTTCCTGTACAATTTGTGTCACTTTGAGCATTAAAAATACAGATAAAAAATAAGTTATCATAGAAATAACCGTCAAGTCCGAGGAGCGTTTCCGCATCGCTCTTGACAGTTGGGCATTTTTTGACATCGCGCTTCGAAAGTCCTATTGACAGACCAAGGTCACCAAAAAAGTTAAAGCAGAATGAGTAGTTGTAAACTAGTTAATTGATTCAGGCGTGACTTTGCGGAAATCCATTATAAAATACAATAGACGTAGATATATTTAGTAACCTATTTAGTAACCCAGCGCTCGGTGTGGTAACACGTTGCGTTCTGGTTTGCAATTGGTCAATCGTCATCCTGAGGATGCCTCGTTGAGAGGTGAAACACGTGTCGATTTCTTACATTTTTACATTTACATTTTTTACATTTTTAGGACTCTTAAAGAATAGTCAAGCGGAATAGGTTACTAAATATATTACTACTTCTACTGTATTTTAGTTGTAAACTTATAACTAATTGCTGCACTTGCCTCGCTACAGAACCTACAATGAATTATGTAAACAACCTTTATCGGGTTTAATTTTTATATTTTTTGTTTGATATAATGAATAGTAAAGTGGCAAAAGCTTTTATAGAGAGATACCAAATTGTTACTTGTAACACAATTTATGAAATAGGTAATTTCTTATCAGAGTACCTAAAGTTATTTTGCAAGGGAAACCGCGGGCAATAGCTACATATTTCTTTCCATATTTTTACACGCTTCTAAACATGGTTCTAAAATCTGCTCGCCTTAACTTAAGTTGTTAACATTAAACACTTAAACAATACAAAAAAAAAACCGACTTTCAAAAAAATAACACTCGAAACTGAAAAATAACTTTAATTTCGGAAGTCGGTGTCTGCTTTTCAATTTTCGTATTTTGCCACCGACTTCCGAAATTAACGTTATTTTTCAGTTTTGAGTGTTATTTTTTTGGAATGTATATTTTTTTTTGTAAAAAGTTTTTATTTTTCACTTTTTAGTAGTGGGACCTACCCCACACAAATTCGAATAACACTAGCTGATGAAAACAACAGTGAAGGAGTAAATGAAAACATCGTCTAGATAAACTAAGTGGGAAAAATACGTAATATTGACGCTAACTCAAAAACTACCCAAGCAAAGTTAATAAAATTTATATGGGACCACCTCAGAAGCATGACCTACCATACAAAAAAAGAATCATCAAACTCGATTCATAATTGGCGGAGTAATCGCGTAACAAACATACAAAAAAAAAAAAACATACAGACGAATTGAGAAGCTCCTCCTTTTTGAAGAAGTCGGTTAAAAATTATCATCATCTTGCCCACAGCGTTCAAACCACGTTCAAGTTATATTTTTCGCCGGCGGCGGCCGCGGTAAGCTTCAGTAGAACCTAAGTATACACGTTAATACCTATTAACGTGTATACTTAGTATACCTATACAGAAGGCCAGCTCCATACAGTGAGCGAAAACAGGCGCACGCGTACATACAGCCATCTCAAACAAATGCTGGTCGCGAGTGCACATGCACTCGCTCGACGTGAAGCGTGTACACAACTTTAGTTTTTGTTTATGCTAAACCCGAAAAGGGGTGATTGTAATCATCATTTGGAACAACTTTTTCTATGGGACCAACATTGAAATTGCGAAAAAAAAACAGCTTTTCCATACATTTGTGTTCACTTAAATCGACAAAATGTATGGAACAGCTGATTGCATTTTCGCGATTTCGAGGTTGGTCCCATAGAAAATGTTGATCATGAGTACAATGACCCCTTTTCGCGTTTAGCATAAACAAAAACTAATGTTATATATGTGCGTGCGCTTTCGCTCGATGTATGGCGCCAACCTACTGTACCTATCTATTTTGGAACAAAACCTAAGTACACGAATTGGTATTAATTGCATGTTGGAAACCCACTGTTTATTGAGTCTGTTTTTATAGTAGCTTAAGTTAGAAGTAAACGAGCTTTGGAAGTTAGTGCTTAAGTTTCTTGAGGAGTTTATAAGTTTTTTTTTTATGATTCAGTAATCTCATTTCCTATTGTGGTCTTTTGTTGTAAAGAGACGTGAAGAGGATGTTAAGGAGCGTTTGTCTGTCGGCTAATAACAGGATAGGTGCGTACTGTGATCATAGAGACATCTGTTGATTAATAAATATTACACATCTAAATATTATGGATAGTTTCAAACGTTTACTTTTTTTAAATTCGATAATTTACATCGCCAAATAATAGTTAAAAAAATTGAACGCCAAAAAATCTATTTAAAGTACTTAAAAAAAATGTTAAAAATATCCAACCGACCTGGGCTATTTAATCGCCCTCCATTTGGCGCGGTGACGTCACATTCTATGAAAACAAACAACAAGAAGTGTCAAGTCAATGTCAAAGACTCCTACAAAACTTATTGACATTTTGATTGTTGTCACATATTGTGACGTCATATCGCTCTGACCAACAGCGTCACTTTTCAAGTATTTGAATTTACCAGTGTTTTGGCACTTAAAAAAAAAAAAAACTCGCTCAAAAACAAATATTATTCAAAAATATTGATGTAAGCATAATTCTGAAGTAATATAGTTTATAAAAAATGCATATTCCTTATTCCTGTAATTTTTAATCTGTCAAAAATACAATCAATTTTCCGAAATTTTTTACAAGTTTGACAGATTGCGACTTGAATGTGAACGTTTTTTAAGTACGAGAATCCTTTTTTTTTTTGCGGTTGCGAAATCATCAAGTAACTTCTCCCGCTCTGACTAAAACCCACCTGTGTTCCTTCAGTTGCCTGTTGCCAAGGGCACCGGTAGCCCTTTCGGACGCAAATGTTATTTTTTTTTGCATCCTGAAATAAACTAAATGTAATTACTGTGTCTATGTCGTTAACATATGACGATGATAAGAGATAACAAACGTAGCAGGATCAAATCGGACAGAAACAACGAATAGTCATAGGTAATAGTCACGTTTTATAAACTTTTTGCTCAATAAATCAAGGAGTAACTGCATCATGGATAAAGAAAATGTTAATTTATGTATCTATTGGTTATAATTATCTATTATAGTACCTACCTTATTGTATCTATTGGTAAGTTTAAGTACCTACTTATTATTTTGCAAGAATGGAAACCCCATTTTTTATGTCCACGCAATCACTGTCCATTCTAAGGTTGCCTGGAAGAGATCGCAGAAAGCGATAAGGCCGCCCATTGTATGTTTTGTGGTGTTCAATTTATTAATTTCCGCTATGTATTTTCTGGTGTACAATAAAGTATATAAAAATAAATAAATCAATTTAAAGCGCGTTGATTGCTTCTACACCGTGATGCGGAAGCGGTGCGCATCCCTGGTTAGTAGGGTGCGGGGCAGCACCAACAGCACCCTGGCTATGGTAGCAAGCAGGCTAGATTGTGCGTTTGTGAGTCACTGCTGCAAGGTATCGGCTGGCCTGTAACCTTGCAGCGGTGATGTCACAAATTATTTCTGTGTTTTATTGTCAATGTTTTACTACCATATTTTACTAACAATATGAGTCTTGTTACTTGATTTAAATGAATAAAATAAATAAAAACAGTTGAATGACACCTATTTTCTTTTATCGAAAAGCAACTTTTGACACCTCCGCACCCCAAAAAAAAAACGTTGAAAAAGCACCACGCAAAATAAACTCCAACAAATTATTTCGTTTCGCCCACAAATTACCGAGTAAGGCGAATTTTCTTCCTGTAACACTTTTATACATTCAAAGAAGATTTTCAAAGGTTCCGACTTGTAATCATAATGACGAACAAACTTCTGATTACTGGGGCGTGATCTGATGACAAATGAAGAACGAATTTGAATGTTCGAAATTACGAAATTAGAGATTGACTTTCTGTCGTATAGAAATGAAAGAATAGCTTGTACTGGGATGAAATGATGTATTAGCCAGCCTGCAAGGAGATTATAAAATGTATATAGACGATACGTAATTTTGGGTAACCACTGAAAATTAGCGCTGGTACCTTATTAACGACATAATTATGTAAGAGTTTATTAACATCGTATCATCATCGTATTTGTTTTTCGTTTTTTTATTATATATCTACAATTTAATTTCATCTCTTTATTAGTGGCTTTTGTGGACATGATAATTATTCAATTTGTAAGCTGCAATAGCAACACGTCCTTTGGTTTAAATAGGTTTTTTTATTATTTGTCCTTTATATAGATTCTTTTCTATTTTGTGAATGACTGTGAGCACATTGTAGGCTTAGTGAACTGAAGATTTGTTGAACATCTTCTATTTTGTTAAGTACCTGGTAATTACTTTTTGAAAGCCCTACATTGTCCTCCCATGCCTACTAACGCTGTAATTTGAAAATATTGTAGAAGCCAATTTTTTTTTAAAGAGTTACCGTTGAGTTTCTTGCCGGCTCTTCTCCATAGGAAACGACCAATTGGAACCGTGCTAGGTGCACGGTTCCAATTGGTCACTTTTGACTGACGTGTCATAAGTCCCCATATGTAGGTTTATGTGAATAAAATAATAATTTTGTAGATTTGGACTTGATTTTGCATAGCACAGCATCATGCTGAGTGAGAGCCTTCTTGTCACAGTCATGACGTGGCAGGACCTGCCGACAATTTCTGTTTTGTACCCACTCGTTATAGATTATATTAGATCTATGTGTTTTATTTAATTGTTCTGTTACTCGAGTTAATTATCTTATTGTACGTGTTTCTACTGTTTCTGTATACATAAACCTATTTATCTTTCTTAATTACACAGTAGTTTTTGCACATGAAAATGGACCACAGAAAATTGAGGCGTGGAATTTACAAATGGGCTTAGTGACAAAAAAAAGGTTGTCTTTCAAAAGTGCTATGTTGGGCAGCCATTTCAATATACAGGTGAAAAGCGCCTACCAAATTTTTTTGGCACTTAGCCCATTTGTAAATTCCACGCCTCAATTGTACTTACATAATTATGAAGTATCGCATAGGTCGCGGAAAAAGAACGAATTGCGTGTAAAATGATCAGTTTTGGAGGCTCTAAAAGAGTGTCAAGAAAATGATTCGTTCTCACTCACACAAAAAGAACATCGCATGTTAGAGGCTTTAATTATCTAAATGTACCCGATGTAAGTTATGTTCGAAATTAAATAGCATAAGCATAATCAGCCTATAATGTTCCCACTGCTGGGACACCGGCCTCCTCTCTGTGAGAGGGAGCGGGCCGTAATCCACCACGCGGGCCCAGTGCGGGTTGGTAGATGTCACATGTTTTCGAATTTTTTAGTTCTTGGACATGCCGGTTTCCTCACGATGTTTTCCTTCACAGTTTAGAGAGCAGTGGCGATGAAATAATTTACACAAAGTAAAGCGCCTGTCAGATTTCGAATCTACGACCTACAACTCGTAAGTCGTGGCCGTTAAATAGAATAGCTAAATATTTGAATTTCTACCAAAATAAAGCCAAATTCGAAACAAGTGAAAGGCGTAGTTTCTATCCTATAAATGAAATAACAGTTTCTATCATTTACATTTCGGGACACCCCTTACCAACTGTCTTAGAATAAGACTAGGCTAACACAAAGTTTGTACCACATCTACAAAGATATTCAGCTGGATAGTAAAGTCTTTACTTAACCTTATCACCTGCTTTGTATTTCATTTGACAGTTTTATGTTAATGAAGCTAACGCTATAAAGCTCTGAATTTTAGGTTTAAAATTATTTAAACAGTTGGAGCAATTTATAGTAAGTAGTATTTAATGTTATCCCTCCAACTAACCTAAATATATTTTTGCTAGCAGAAGGTTTATGTTAAGGCGCTGACAACAGATCAACCGCGAACACTGTTGGATTACATAGAAATGATAGAGAAGCGCGAAACGCTTGTTTTATTGCTAAATATGATTTATTCAACAATGAGTTGAATAATCGAAAATTAAAAAAACCAAGTTCTGCATTCAAATAAGACGTTTTTGTTATAAATTAAAATACCAACGTACGTTGATATTTAATACAGATATTTTGGATTAGAACTCAAGGTAAAAGGTTAGTTTACCGGTAATGTATAGATTTTTTTTTTCAAAACGTGTTTTGGTAACAACTAAGTTCTGAGAAATATGTTCAAGACTAACATATTATATATTTTTCCGCTACCACAAACTATATAGAATTGGCAATTTTTTTGTTACGCCTAAGTCAAGCCTACTTTTACCGTTTGCCTGTCGTCAGCGCCTTAATAGTATTCGGGTGTGGTTTGAACTTGTTGAACGATTCAAGCTGTTGCGACTGATGATGTCTTTGTTATTATCAATAATTATGAGAGAACTGTCTATCCTGGATACTCAAATTATCAGAGAAGAATAATAATCATATTAGAGAAGAAATAAAATTTCTGAAAAAAAAAAACTGTTATTTTAAGTCCTGTATCATAATCATAATTATATTATGAAACATCAGAAAACGGACAGCCAAGACAGAGAGTATTAAAATAGTATTTTCTAAACATATTTTTATCATCTGTTTGACAAATTATTTACATAGGTGTAGTGCTCTTAAAACGTTTTCGAAACTCCAAACTGGATGTCGAAGTTTGTGCGCGAATTAAGTCGCAGTCTGCTATTCTGAGAACATCACACGTGGAAGCGAACGGCCTAAATAAAACTGATCGATATCGATACTCCCACGCTGCTAAGTAAACTCTTAAGTGATACGAAACTTCTTTATGAACACCTGAGCCTTTTGACCTTTTTAGGGTTCGGTTTGTAAAATATAGGAACCTTATGGAGTCGTGTCATTATGAGTAATTTTTTTTTTTTGGGTACAAAATAACTCCTAATTGGAAAAAAAAAAACTATTTTCTTGGTTTTTCTTAGCTATTTTCTTGTATCAACAATAAAAAAGAACTGTTTTCGGCTAATCATGTTTCTATAAAGCTACGAGTATATTGAGGCAAGATCCAAGGGGCGAGCGGGGCCCACACCCAAATATCATGGAATTATTTAAAATTCTGTGTTTTTTTTTACTGGACTTTTATTGTCTGTATTTTAATTCTTCATATAGATAGTTAGTCAGTCTTTTAATTTAGTAACTAGAGTAAATTCGTTATTTGTGTAATCATTGTATAGGTAAGCATTTTAATGTTATTAATGGAGCCCTGAGCTTGGACCCTGTTCCCGTTACCGGTGGGCTACTATTTTTTATATTCTAATATTTAAAAATGTAATGTATAAGTGTCTTTAAGAAATCATGGAAACAAACAAAAATGTTGTTTAAATATTTTTTACTGTTTTGTTTTACTAATAAACTTTCTTTCAGTTACAAAAAAAATCTATCCTTCTCCCTAAACCGGGTTGTCTGTACAAAATATTTCTAAGCAGTTAATCGAAGCATTTAAAAAGTTTTCCGTCAAAACGTCTTGTATTTCGAGTATAACAACAATATTGTTTCGTACAGAACCCAAACATGTCTTTGACCTTTCAACAAAGTTCCAAAATCATAAGAAGCAGGTCTAACATAAATACATCGCAGAACCTTTTAAATGTCAGTAACTTCTAGGAAATATCGAACATTCGAATGTGGAATAACATCGGCAGTTGGTGGGTACGACAGAAGCATTTGTTTTCATAATAAATACCTATTGAATGTGGTGGGTTGGCGCCATGGCTGAGCCACTTTTTTTCTGTGCTATGTGCAGCAGGTTTGGGTACCATATATGGTAAAAAGATGTAGATATATATTATATAAGATCATTTTCCGGGTTTGGATATTGATTTTGGTGGAAGCGGTAGAAACTAATATTGTAGGAAAGCAAAAAGGACTAAAATAAATTGCTTTGAAACTCAACATTTTCATTAGCAATGAAATTCGAGACCAACAGTTAACAATAAGAAGACGGATAGAGATACAAAAATGTGAAGGTACAATAAAGTTTTAAATAAGTAATTATTTAATAAACTCTAAATAAATATTGCGCGAAAATCAGGTAAATCTGCACAAGGGCAGGAGGATGATTATAATGATGAAGGCAGGAAAATAAAACCACAAGAATTTAGTAAAATACAAATCCGACACTGTATTAAAGAAAATATTCCCTTCTAAAACTGAAAAAAGTACGCAATAATATACAAAACACTCGAACAAAAGACACGGAAGTTAAATTCACAAGCGTTAAATCAAAGCACAGACATTTATCCGAAACAAAAGAAAAATTCATAAGAAAAAACAAACGCCCAGTTTATTCTCAGCATATTTCCGAAACAAAAATAAAAGGTGGATTAAGGTGAGTTCACATCGAGAGCATTCGCATGTAATGTAATAGAATAGAATCGAATATAATATTTATTCAGTATTAAAAATTGGTACCTACATTATTAACATAAAATCTTAGAAATAATTTGCGAAGGTAGTTGTTAGATGCCTGTACTAGGATAAACTTGTATCACAGGCGGCATGACCTCACACTACGGTAATTGTAGGACAATAAAAAATCTTAACGTTAGAAGTCTTGAAATAATGACAAAATTTAATTATCTTTATGCTTTTAAACCTAGTTTACTTAAATACTACCTTAAAAAAGTCTTAAATACGTAATTTCTTATTTAATTTGCGTAAAATAGTTTCTTGCTCTTTATAACCTTGGTTAAACACATAATATAACGTACCGTCAGCAGATTGATGCTTCTACCGGTACATTTTGACTCCGGTAGTTTACACGATGCATGTTACCTACATAATATAATTATCGATGTACAGTCACGGATTTTAATTGATGAGCCACCTTCAAACTTTTCAATTTTACAGTTTCATACATTCACGAGATTACACGATTAAACACGAACTCAAACCTCACGCTCGTAAACAAGATGACAAATAAATTACTTATAATCGGAAATAGTCTTATCCATAGAGGTTGACTAATGAGTTCTCAATTATAAAAATAAATAAAATGTTGCATTAAGTTTATCCAATCTATTTGATACTGACCTCCTTTGAATCAGAGCTCTAACTCGATTATTCTGAAAACTTATCTGAAGACAGTGACAGTTGAAATGTCGATGTCAGAGACGTTAATTTCGAAGTTGTCGAAATGACTATTACTATTTCTCCGTACGCTAACGTTACTATCGCTACGCTTAAACAATCGTTGCTAGGTTACTGTTACTAGACCTGCAATTAGTTGACTTTGGGTAGTCACTCTGCTGTCAAGTTATTAAATATAATTTTCTTCTATACTAATACGAAGACATTATGACTTTCCGTGTCGGGAATCGAATAAACCCGATTTGCATTACACGGCTAAAATACGAACAGTGCCAGGTGGCTGATCAATTAAAGTCCGTGACTGTACATCGTTTTGCGCATGGTACATGCATCGTGTACAAGTACTATTTGTAACGTCCGCAGCTTATGCGATGCTTTAAGCGGACACAAAAATTAATGCTCCTAGGTCAGTACGTTGAACAGTACGTACACTGTTCGTAAAGAACCACAACATCTGATGTTGAATTTTTATCCGCGTACAGACGCATGTATGTAATATGTTATAATTATATTTATGGTGTAATTTACCGCCAATTCTTCGTTTGAACGAAACTACAAGTGCTACATGTACCACTCGTTTCGAAGCTCGAACATTAGGTGTCACAAAACACTTCTTATTTTCACGGATTTTCGCTTTGAGTTCGTATGCCGCACACCACATTAATACTTAACATGATACAATATTATAATATTACACATTACACGCGTCTGGATGCGGTTTAACATTACTACGGAATGCTCCCGGTGAATACTCACCTTAAGGATAAATAAAAGGAAAAAGAGAAGTTCGTTTATTGACTTCCAAAGTATTGTTTATTCCCAAAAGTGTTTGAATAAAACAAACCGAACAATTGACTGCAATAAATGTCTTTCTATCGTCCTATAAATTCGGAAATGTTTCGTGTTTCTCTTATTAAGGAATTTAATGATTTCCTTCGCAATGTTTTTAAGAGTAATAAATCTAGGATCTTGTGTCGTATGTTTGTTAAATAAGAATGGGAAAGATATTCTGTAAAGTTCGAACACCATGCGAGTGACTAATCGTCTTGTATTGTTCGTATGACAAGAGTTTTTTTTTTTACTTCGAAGGTTTTTGTTCATTTCTAATAATGTATCATTATAAAAGTAAAAATGCTGAGAAACTATGCAACTGTCTCAATCACAGATAATTCAATTGTTCTTTCTTACATATTGTGATATGATCATTCTTTTAATACAAGTTATAGAACTGACCAACTCTTTGACAATTCAAAAGTGCCTGTAAATGGTTTAATTGAAATAAATGCTTTGAGTTTGAGTTTGAGTTTATAGTTATCGTTATTGTGTTTGGTTTCCGCACTTAGTCCTTAAGGTGGACCATTGTGCGTGCTTTTAAAACAAGAAAAAGATATCAAAATGTATACATTCTGCATATCTCCATCTCGTTCTCGCAATAGAACAATTTTGGCTTTAACATTTAATACTCACCCTAAGTCCGTATGGATCACTTTTTCAATACCTCCACCCTACTTACCATGACCTTGAAAATTGATCATTATAACAAACTAGCTGTTGCCCAGGAGTTCGTCTGCGACTCAGGATGAAAACTAGCCTATGACCTTCTCTAGGTCAAGGTCTATCTATGTGCCAAATTTCATCCAAATCCGTTTATCCGTTCTAGCGTGAAAGCGTAACAAACAAATTCACTTTCGCATTTAATAATATTATTAGTTAGGATTCAACTGTATCGAAATTACTTTCAGTAGGTATCTTTAAATCCCTTGTTCAAGTTAAGGAGTACGATACAATCAAAAGGCTTTGTTCACAAAAAGTAATAAAGCTTCCAAGAGGGTAAAGTAAAATTATCGGTGGAACGTTAAGTTTAAATCTTAGTAGAACATTTAAATCGGGTTTTTATTGGTTTTATCGCCGCTGTGGGATTTTGTATTTTGTTTATCCGGGAGTCGGGAGGTACCTATGCGTATAGATACCTACCGAAAAAGATATTAATATTATATAATAATTAACAAAGATCAGACATCACTTTATAATGTTTTTGACTTATCCAAAACATCTATAATACTCCATTGGAAATAAGATTAGACACTTAAATTAGCCTTTTTTACAGTCCGTTCAACCGATTTTGACTTCTATTGCGTTGCTGGCATGACAAATGGCAGCTGCAGTAGACAGTTGGTATTGTGTGACGTTTTTGTTTTTAATGCCATCCTTATGTCTACGGTATAGAAGTCAAAATCGGTTGAACGAACAGTAAAAAGGTTTGTTTAAATGTCTAATCTCATTTCAAATGGAGTATACATAACCGGAATAAAACTAAATTTAATCAAAGACTGATTCGAACAGACTGAGTCTCAACTGTATCATATTACTTCAGGTGATTCCTTCAGTGTACCCCGTGAAGTTATGCTGAAGTAGAATTTGACAAGTTCTCAACTTCAATTATCAATTCGGAAAACTGGTGTTATTTAATCACATATCCAAATATCTGTTATTAAATCACAGCCTGTTATTTTTGTACGGACGATAAATACGCAGCCTGTTATTTTTGTACGGACGATAAATACGTATTTAAATCTCAATCGAATATCTTCTTTATTTCTTTTGGTTTAAAGTCGAAAATCGTATCTATCTGTTATAAAATAACAGCCTGTTATTTTTGTACGGACGATAAATACGTATTTAAATCTCAATTGAATATCTTCTTTATTTCTTTTCGTTGAAGTCGAAAATCGTATTCGAAGTTTTAACAGTAACAGCCGCGGTAACAGTCTTGAGGATCTGTGATGTTAACAGATATTTTTTTATCGTTAGTAACAATTGCTATCTGCTATTTTTTAATATCTGTGATGATAAATACGCCTCACTCCTAGTGTTATTTACTTAAACCTTCATTAAAGTCCTCTTAGTAAACATAACCTACTTTTAAACCAAAAACGAAATCCACAAACAAAGCTATCTCCTAACCTATTACAAAGCGATAGGTTGATGCAAAAACCAGAAATAAATTTCGGAGCAAGACGGTGAACCGACTCGAGGGGGCTCGCTTAAAATTCAACCTCCAACGTTACTCTGGTTGAATTAGTACCGCTACTAACTGTTCACGACTGGGTCTCGTGTAGGAATGGTTTTATTGCTAACATTACGATAATTGAGGGGCTAAATGGCTTTTGATCAGAGTAATGGTATGCAAAATTCTTTCCTCGTTAAGACCCCACCTTACCTCGAGTTATAAATGGAACTTATACCAAGTCAAATGCAATACAGTCTTCAGTCTAAATTGGACTATCAGTACTCTAATATAAGGTTATAGTTCTGTTGTTTTAATATACAAGGATAGTGCAGTGCCACACCCAGACTGACGAAGGTTGATCGATGTTCTGGTGCAAACATTGGTCGGTCAGGAAGGTTGGCTGTCTCTGCCGTCACTCGTGGAGACTTTTTAATACCCTTATGTTCAGTTCCTATAAACAAAAACGAATCGTTTTGCTTACCAATGGTAATATTTTGTGTTGCCAAACTGGGCATATAAATAGATTCGTAAGCAAATTTTACCTGCAATAGCTCCTTCCATATGCGAGGGTCTACTATGCAAAACTATGTAGATCTTTGCTTCAAATTGATAAAGACAGAAGTCAAGTCTTAATCATCATCTGCCTAGCCTTTTCCCAACTATGTTGGGGTCGGTTCAGTCTAATCGGATGCAGTTGAATACCAGTATTTTACATGGGGCGACTGCCTATCTGACCTCCACAACCCGATACCCCTTGGTTAGACTGGTTGTCAGACTTTCGGGCTCCTGACGACCCGCAACGACTGTCAAAGATCAACAAATGACAGCCGGGATCAACAGTCAAGCCAAGTCAAGTCTTAATATTAACCAATAACGGTCCATAAGTCGGAATCGGCCATTAATAAGTATATTTAAGTCATGTAATATCATAGCTTCTTTGTAATTTTTCAAGCAATTACCTTTTCAATAAACGCTTTTACGAATTATCGTTAAAGCATCTTATAGGAAACGTGATTCGAGTCAGAATGACGACATAAAAAAGGATTACGAGGTTTCTATTCAACATTCAGGTTTTATTTCTTCTATTTTCGAGCTGTTTAGTTAAAGGGGAACGGCAAAATTTGAGAAAATTCTAGGTTTCTCTAGGTGGTTTAGGGGTATGAGGAACAGGGTGTAAAGTTCACTCATACTCCATAGAAAAGGGAGGATCCTCCGACCAGACGGGTGTTGTGTCTGGCGGGCAACTTCCCAACGATTGATGTTGGGTTCTTGTATATATGTCCACTGCACGGTAAACTTTAATTGCGCGATGCAGGATTTATGTGACGTCTGTCTGACGTCTGGTCTTTGATGCGTAGTTCGCATGTGGCGATGTAGATACCGCCACAGTGGGTTTAGACAAAACACAGAACCCAGAACTCTTGTTCTGGTTCTAATAATAAATAATAATTTATTATTAATAATATTGCTACTCGTTGAGGCAATTTTAGTGTACCCCATGACATTAGGTTGACTCTTCTGAACATACTTCCTATGTAGAGAATACTAATGCTTGTACAAAAAAAATCTAAGCAATAAAACAGAATGGTAAAGCCTTTACCATGGTGGTTAGGTTTCCAATAGTCTGGACAGCTAAGATTGAGCTAAGCCGTGCGGCTCTTGGCAACGTGCCAACGTAACGCCGGAAAATGCAAATCTTGGGCCAATACTCCCATATCAGTTCCAAATTGTTCAGTTTCAAAGCTTTTATGAAATTCTATCCGGAGTGTGACCTTGACATTATTACAGAGATTAGAAATTGATTGTGGGTGAGCTCGTGGCTAAGTAATAACAGCCGCTCGTTAAGTTACGCTTGCCAGGGTTGGTCCGTGGATGGGTGACCATTTTCACATATCGAGACTCCTCCGTGCCTCGGAAAGCACGTTAAGCCGTTGGTCCCGGCTATCATTTGTAGATCTTTGACAGTCGTTACGAGTCGTCAGAAGCACGAAAGTCTGACTACCAGTCTAACCAAGGGGTATCGTATTACCCAGTAACTGGGTTGTGGAGGTCAGATAGGCAGTCGCTCCATGTAAAATACTGGTATTTGGCTGCATCCGGTTAGGCTGGAAGCCGACCCTAACATAGTTGGGAAAAGGCTAGGCAGATTGATTTGAGAAATTGATTTTGCGTCGACCTCCAAATTCCAGGTTTTTTGTATCACGTTAAAAATTTCTGCACTTACTTGTTTTACTCTTTAGTCAAATACTCGGTCATGTACCAATGTAATCTTTGTAATGCCAAAATAATTATGAACAGGCTAACGCATGACTCTGATAGCATAATGATGTTGATAGCACTTTTATTTCACGCTAAAACGGTTGAACGGATTTAGAGAAAATTTGGCACATGGGTAGATCATGACCTGGAATAGGACATAGGATACCTTTTATCCCGATATTCCCACGGGATCGAGACATGAAAACTGCGGGGTGCAGCTAGTTTTCCTATAAAACAAAACATGGAAATTCTCGCCCCCAAAATCATACGACGCTTAGTAAGGGCTCCGTTCATTTGAATTCCATGGCAGCATTTGAATTGGAGATTTTACAGGCCTTAATCTAAAACCGACGCTGGATGTTCGGAACGGTAGTCGTTACCGTGCTAATTAAGAGCTTCATCGAGGTAGATGGATCCCTTATCGAATGAGGTTTTAGGCAGATTTGGGAGATGGTGTTTGGTTATTTTTTTGGTACCTTTGGGTTCGGTAAGGCATGTAGGTGATTTATAGGGTAAAAGTCTGGTGAAAGTGTTACTTTTTGGCATGTAGGTAATAAAAAAATAACATAACAACATCATTCCTCGTGTAAAAGAGCATTATCTTTCCGCTCAACTATGAGTATAAAAATATATAGGTACCTATAGTGTATTTATGTTTATATATTTAAGCTTTATGTATTTATTTAAGTATATTATTATGTTAATTTTCTTGCGTATATGTGTAGATATATTTAATATTTTAGTTAAGACATCGCATAATCATGTTTTTCTCTTCTTGTTCTCACACACTATTGTTTACATTTCTTTCTCATTTCTCCTTTCACAGGTCTGCTGGAAGAAAGGAATAGGCAGTACCTTTGTACTCATATCAAAATTATGTCGTATCTCTTTGTATTTTACTGTGTGTACATAAATAACAAATAAATAAATAAATTCCTGTTTTAACTGAATTGGGTTTCGCCAAGTTAAAACCCGACTCTAATTTGTCCATTTTGTATTTAGAACTTTATGTCCGTCATAAGGTTCGAATTTCAAAAACTGGCTGAAAGGTTTAAGCTTTGACCAAAGTTCGACATCATTTTGTAATAAGATGGAAAGCCTTTTAGAAAGTCCAACTCAACACCACATGAAATTAGTTTCTCCTGCTTTACAGCAATACGCTGAACGTTCCTCAGACTTTTGCCTACTACTTAATAACAACGCGAAGTTATTCTAAAGTCTCTTCATTTGAATTCCACTGCGGGATTTGAATTGTAGATTTTACAGGCTTTAATCTGAAACCGACGTTGGATGTCGTCTTGGGCCCCTTATTCTACTAATTAAGGACTTCATCTATGCAAATTAGTCTCGATCGTCCCCTTATCAACTTTGGGGCATGGAGGGTGGAATTTGGGTCAAAAAAGCATGCGCGATTTTAGATTTTGGGTAGGGGAAGCAGTGTGGTTTGGTGTAATTGCTCATGGGAATTTTATACTAAGATTGTATTTTAAAATCGTGCCGTTCAATGTTTCTACGTGTATTAGGTATGCCACGTAAAGCCCTGAAGTAATGAGAGGAGATTCCATATTGTGGAATTATTACTTGAAACAAAATGACGATCCGGAAAAAAGAAAAAAATAGAAATTCAAAATTCGAATGAATTCGAATTATTCACGGTCACGAGAAGTGAACTGTACACCGTTTTAAATTATACTATGAATGACGCTGCTAAAACTATTTTTGACAACGTGGTTCAATAATTTATTTATAAATCAGTCTGTCCGTTTCCTTACCCTTTTCTCAGTGGAGACATTTCGAAAAAATATTCCGATAAGAGAACATCTTATTTTCCTTTCATTACGGAAGAAAGGGTTGACAGAATAAAATAATGTTTTCAGCTACAATATCATATAATAAGGCTACAGTGACAGCTAGTTCCGTTTATTAACTGAAATGAGTTGACAGGTTATTGAGCTATGATGGTGACGTAAACAAATTGTGATAAAAATGTTACTAATTAGCTACGCCCCGCGTATTCACCCGCATAAGTCTCGATCTCGTGGGAATATCGGGATGAAAAGTATCCTGTGTGTTAATCCAGCTTATAAACTTTTCATTCAAATCCGTTCAGTCTTTTTTGTGTGAAAGAGTAACAAACATCCATCCATCCATCCTCACAAGGTAATAGTAAGATTTAATTGATATTACAGAAACTTTGAAATACTGGTTTTTTGGTCTAGTGGACTCGACTGATAAGCGTGGTCCAGACGGCGATTGTGTAACACTATGGCAATGCCATTCATTTGGTTAATTTAATAACAGTCATTGCGTGAGCATTATGTTATGAAGCAATGGATAAGGAATTCCCTTTAAAATCCGTTGGATTGTGATTGAAAGTGTCTTACGCAATCGGGGCGCATGTTGTTGTCAACAGGACGAGTACTCTCCAGTTAGGTATAGGTAATACTAATACAGGGCCGTAGCCAGGAATTGATTTCGGGGGGGGGGGGGGTGAAAAATATTTTTTTTGAAGTAAAAAGTCGTTATTTTTGATTTCAGAGATATTTTGGATAGAAACCTATTATTGAATGTTATTTTTAAAACAGCATTTTTTGTTCTTTTTGCGAAAAATCATTATAAATAAAATATTTATTTTACGATTTTACACATTCTAAGTCAGAATTCAAATTGGTGAAGAGCTGAGTTATAATCAATTTATAATGCCTTGTTTCTTTTTTTCTTTTTTCTCACCACTTTGCAATCATGATCTAAAAACTGCGACATCTTTAACATTTAAGGCCACTTTAACGTATTAGGGCCGCTATGGAGAATATTATCATCTCTTGCGAGCGAAGCGAGCTCGAAATTTATTGCATCCCGCTTCGAATATGTTAGGTTCTTTTTTCTCTTTGACCGTTCATACAGAAATATAACTACCTATAAGTTTATCCACTTATGCAGAAAAGTTTGAGAAATGAGAGAATGTAAGATGCGATGCGAGCGTAGCGAGCTCGAAAAATTTTCATTCAATACAAAGTCAGAGTCCATAAAAATACAGTATTTAAGCGTACTTTTACTGCTTTTGTAGATTATGAAGTCCTTATAAGCGAATTATGTTGATTACAATCTGTATTTGAGTACGGAGGTACCCTAAGGTCGACCTTTGGATTGAGATTTTGGTTTCTCACATTTCGGGGGGGGTTTGAACACCCCCCTGCCTACGGCCCTGCTAATACTACATACTACTATTACTCAGTAGCGGATCTGAGTATGGATTTGCTCTCGATTAAGGACAACATTCTCATTCCTCACCCCTATTATGCAGGACTTTAGTCGGTGCGAAGCGTGTACTAATACTTTTTTGCCTCCCTTTGAGTATTTCTGTACTTAAGTTATTAAGTTTGGGTTACCTAAATGATATTTTCCTTCATCGCATGTCAGTTAGTGTCATAATATTATCAGTAGAGAAGTGATTATACACAACTATTTGCGTTTTCGACATTTTTTTGAGTGTGGGAAATCATCAAATGAGTTCTCCCGCTCTGGGCGGAGCGGAGCGGAGCGGAGCGAGTCAGACTTTTACTGACTAAAACCCACCCGTGTTCCTTCAGTTGCCTGTTGGCAAGGGACATGGATTCGGACTTTCCCACAACCCTGGCAGGTAATCCTGGAACCTGATATTTTTCAAACGGATCCCTAAGACCTAGTTCTAAAGACATTACTCTTAGACTTAATGTAAATACATCCTAAATGTTCTACATTATCATTTCAAATTTATCTCTCTAGCACCTAGCAACATCTCTATGTAAATACTACAATAATATTTTTCAGCGCTTCAAAGCGCTTCAGGAACACTGCGAAGAAATCCTCCACATTCAAGATAAAAGGCTTTAAATCGTGTAATGTGTTAAAGCGGGGACAGATCGCGCCATTCACGTCGTGCCAATGAAGTAGTGTTTCGGATGTAATTCTATGAACTACACAAGGGAATAGTCGAATTTCAAATAAGGTTTTATCTAAGAAGTGGAAGGAGGAAGGGGTAATAAAAATGATGGGTGTACAATGTGTACATCCACCCTTAACAAACGTCACGTAAGGCCGCAATGTCAGGTACATTCACTGCCAGTCCCGCAGACTCACGAGAGTGATCAGAGATGGCTAAAGTTGTCTTGGCCACAGTGAGGGGTAATGAGACAAGAATATAAAATTCAAATCTGATTTATTTACAAATTGTTAAAGCTTATACAGGGTGTTAGGGTAAACACCGTTATCTTTGCAACCAGTGGTTTGGTTTCTTATAGAACGTAATATTTTTTTTTATTTTTTTTTATGTACATTTACCACAGGAGACGCAAGCTATGCGCTAGGGCAACGAACTTACGTCTCAACACGGGCGGGGGTTGGACGTGACCTGATCGGCCGCGAGCGTGACCCCTCCCTCAGTTAGTCAGCTGTTTCGCTAGCAAGCACGGTGTCAGATAGAATTTTTTTTAAATCTTTTAATGAAAATAACGTTTTTTTATGTTGTTTTCAGGTTTCAGGGTCATTTATTTTTATATTTAAGTGAACTACCCATGGTTTGAGTGACAACGGTGGTTACCCTTACATCCTGTATACTACTTTTTGTTAACACACACTAATACGTAAACTCTTCGTGTCCTATGCTTGCAAGATGCTACCAAATCATTATTTTATTCGTCAGTCAATGTCCAAACGTAACATTAAACAATGGGGTTGAGCATCATCATACTACAGCAGCCCACTGCTGGACATAGGCCTCTCCAATCGCATGCCATTCAACTCGATTCTCGGCAACTACCATCTTTTGCTACCAGTCGCCTTCCGAAGATCGTCCCTCCACTTAGGCTGAGGGCGTCCTACGTTTGAGTTGATCGTATCCAATGAAATGATGACTGAAATCTGTTTGGTCGATATGGGTACAGTCGAACAAGCCATTTGGTATACAGGCATATAACTTGCAACTACTTTAAACAATTTTGTGAGTGTTTTCGGTAGTCCACAATCATTTTACGTCAGTCTCCTAAGCCACAATCAAAATTAATTTTCGCAGTTAAGCGGAAAATTAATTAATGTTGCCTGAATACCAAACAGCTTGTTCGACTGTACTAGAGATTATCTTCTATTTTTATCCTTTGTGGAGCCTCGTGTAGACATGTGACGCGGTACCTACTATGTCATACTCCTTCTACATACCTCCATCAATATGTCAATCAAGAATCACTTTCAACAAAGGTCAATACAAATCGTCTACCCCGAAATTCAAAGCTAAAGCTTTGCGAAATCTCCGATTTATCGACCTGTTCTACATTATATCATTAATTGTACACTGCGTTCGTAATTTAGTTTCCAAACAAATAAACAAATCTCTGTTTTCCGAAAAACAACTTTAATTTCTACACATAAAATTCAGTTTAGGCTTCCACTTCAAACATTTAAAATATGTAGTAGGTATTAGACATTCTAAAATCAACTTAATGTACATAACCTTAAAGTTGATATTTCATTACGTGGAAATAACAGCAATTGGAAATAAGGATATGTGTTTATTACAACGCTATCTCGATCGCGATCGCGCGATGAACGTCCATCACTTGCTCCATACGTGTTTCTGTTTGGCACGTGCGATTTAAACGCTCAATGTAATGCGATGTGTATTCAAACACTATTGTAATGTGAATATATAGTGAATATGGGCGATTTTATTAGATAAATTTCTTAGTATTCTTTTTGGGTTAAGCTCTGGCCAAACTATGGCGAATCACACGCAACACGCGCGACAAAATTCGCTCTTGCCGATTGTGTCAACAAACTTGTATAGAGGTGTTCAAACTGGCGAGAATAATTGTGTGAATGCCTAATCATTACAAAAATAGACGCTCGCAGTCACGTCCCGCATCCCACGCTATATTCGCGTCAGTATGGCCAAAGTTTTAAAGTGTGTTTGATTGTGTATCAAAAGACACGTTTCGTTTGTGTATATAACATGTACACTTTATAAAACCTGGAAAACGAACCCCTGAATTCAATCAAGGCATTTTTTTTTCATACTAACTGATATTTTTAGGCACTAAATATAAACTGAAAATGTTTGACAGCCATGACAGATTGGTTGGAAAGATGACGTTTACATTTAAAAAAATAGGGGTAAGGCGATGTATCGTAACAGACAGAAATAACAGAAATTAAAAAATAACAGATAACAATTGTTCCTAACAATAAACCATACCTGTTACATAAAATAACAGATCCTCAATACTGTAACCGCGGCCTATACTGTTAATACATTTTAACAATCCCCACACAGACTGTTACCGTGGCTGTTACTTACGTATTTATCGTCCGTAACAGACTGTTATTTAATAACAGTTAGATACGATTATCGACTTTAAACCAAAAGAGATATAGGAGATATTCAATTGAGATTTAAATACGTATTTATCGACCGTACAAAAATAACACGCTGTTATTTAATAACAGATATTTGGATCTGTTATTTTTTTGTAACAGTAACAGTGATAACAGTTATCGTGTTTAACCAGTTACAACTCATCTTTATTTTAAAATCTAGAACTGTCAAAGATGTGATGTCAAATACCAAAGACATTATGTTTGAATTTTTCGTCCAGAAATACCTATTAATCTACAATCCTCGTTTAACAAAAATATATGAATCACACTTTATAATTCATCAAAAAAGGTAGCTATCTTATTTTCTTATCTTAATAGCAGAGAATGCGTTTCGTATTTATTTAAATAACATCTACGTGATTTTTTTATGTTTAAATGTAACATGACTTCTGGACGAAAGCATTGTGCAAGTAAGACGACGCCATGATTAATAGAATATAGCAATAATTTGATAAACTATTATTTTCTGTGCCGAAGAAATCAGGAGAATATTCAGGAAAGAATATTTTTCATCAATTCGTGGAATTTTTTCCTTTTTTTTCATTAGCATACACTTTATAGCCGAAAATGTAACATCTCCTTTCTGAAGCTATTCTTGATAGCTTCGGTTTAGTGAGAGTGCTTTTAGTATTAAGGCTCCCACAAACAGGCGCGACTTATCACGCGACGCGACGCCGCTGCATTGTTCGCCGTAAAGTTTTCTAAGAAATTGTTTTGTTAAAAGTCGCGTCGCGCGACAAGTCGCGCAGTTATGTAAGAGCCTGTAAACAAAAATTTCGTAGAAACGTGATATTACTGGCTGTTGGCATTTCTGTTTATGATGAATCACAACATCCAACATAGGATTAGGGCAGCAGATGAGAATTAAAACGCTAATACAAGCTATTAAGACTGACGAAGATTTAGGCAGGTCGCAAGGCATGCAAAAATCAGCCTACATTCATTTCGTACATTTTGTATGAAATTTCGCCGAGCCGCACCGCGCTTTTTTGTATTGAAATGCGGCCCGAAGCGGCTGTAATGTGCGCTTAGCCTTACTGCCTGGCCACGGAACATTCCGCTGCAGCGAATTTTCGCGCGGTGCGAACGGTGAAGCGTCTTGCGACTAAAACAAATGAATAAAAATGTATGCCCGCTGTACTGCCCGCCGCACCGCCCGCCGCACCACCGTTCGCCGTTCGCCACCCGTACCATGGCCAGGCGGTTAGTGAGCCTGCTCACAATATTGGTGGCTATTGGTGACTATAAGTTTGGTGTGAACGCGGCCTTAATAAAAACCTAACTTTGCAACAACGGACGTGTGGGGAATTCTTATCTAATAAACTGTATTATTAACGCATGTACTTGATATTTCACCCTTACCCCTAATAAACGCTTGGGGTACAATAAAATAATTCTCCCAGTTTACTAGCCCCCATCAAAGTTACAGCTGTTTTAAGCCCCCATAAAATTTTATGGCTTTATATTTTAATTTGAATTAAATTTTATTATCATTGATGCTAATTCTGGTTTTACGATGGGGTTGAATGGGGAATTTGCATTAATTGTCGATTCTGACTTTGTGTGGTTTCATTTGAGTGAAAATATGGGTCAATTAATCAATCCAGCCTATTGAACTTATATGAGAAAAGCCTTTGTTCTGAAGTCGCACAAATTAGAGACGTTTCGCACTGAGCGAAGTGACAAATTCCAGACAGGAAATGTTAAGAATAATGAAAAATCGTGAAGTTGTAATGTGGGATGTGGACTCTGCGATCATTGTACCGATAGTCGTATCAGCCAATGGCTTAATTGCCAAGAGCCTCGACCAACATCTATGGAGGCTCTCGTTGGGCAGCTGGAGTAAGGGCTTGATTCAGAAAGCGGACACGGCCCGCATTGTTAGGAAGTTCCTCTCTCTGGAGCCCTGACCGCAGGTAGCTTGGACCCTGTTCCCGATACCAATGGGCTACTATTTTTTGAACGGCTACATTTGGATAGTAATTATACAAGCCGCCACACTTTAAATAAAGGCGCGGGCCCACCGCGGTGCACGGAGAGGCTACGCACGTGTATTAAGCTTCGCTTTGTAAGAAAATGTATGTGTTTGTGTCCACTGCAACCCACGGAGAGGCTACGCATGAATTGACGTCATTGATAAATGCGTGGCTTGCTCGAATAGGCGGTTACATAGCTCAACGCTGTCGACGCGGGTCTACGTTTCCACTGAAGTACACGAATATGACCCACGACTATGTACAGCTCACTATCGTAGCGCATCGCCGTGAAGCCCGTGTACGTGGATTGCAGTGGCACGTGCGTAGCCTCTCCGTGCGCCGTGCCACGCTATACATAGTCGTTGGTCATATTCGCGTACTCCAATGGAAACGTAGACCCACGTTGTCAAACAAATTAATACACGCAGCTAAAATGCGCCGCGTGCACGTGCACAGCATGCGCCGCGGTGGGACCGCGCCTTAAAACTCTAACAAATACGAAGCTCGGGCCGGTCCTGGCACAAACGCATGACGTAAAGGTAAAGTAAATTCGAAAAAATTAAGAACTAGAATAAAGAATAAAGAGAACCGCCAGTAGGACAATGAGTATCACCCATCCATACATGAATAAAATCTTAAAAGTAGGTAATTTAATAGGTACTATGTGCCAAACGAGTATTTTCAATTTTTTTTTTTTTCAAATTAACGTTTTTTATGATCCGATACAATATTGAATTGATTTACTACACTAAATATGGTACACGCGCTGCGTAGCTCCGCGCATCTCTGCGTACTTTGCCACATGTCAACACTCGCACTGAAATTATACCTTTTCGTAAAGAAAATAAGTTTGATAATTGTTAAAAATTGCGCGCAGCGTCGCGTCGTTTCACGTCACGGTCTGAACTGACCCTTACGTTTACTCCGCGCGTTTCGTGCTAGGCTCACATAATACATAGGATCCAGTTCATACAGCTATAGACAAGTAGTCTTGTAGGTTACACTTTTTTCTACGCACAGGAGGCCTAAACCGGCCACATTAGCAATTCCTCTAAAAGCAGTTCATTTCCTGAATCCCAGCTGTCATTAGCAATTCCTCTAATTTGACATAAATGCAATTCATAATTTGTGGACCATTTTACGAATCTCCATAGAAAACTGTCAAACAGATGAATTATTTCGTAATAGGATTTACACGCAGATCATCTTATGACTTGTCAGTTTGTGACGTTTTACGTTGATTCATAATATTTTCACATTATGATTCTGCTAAAGTGACCGTTTTAAACCCCCTGAACTCAAACACTTGGGTATAAATAGCAAAGGTAAATGGGAGCATCCTACATTCGAAAGAGACGTTTATAAACTTTTATACAAGCGCCAATAGGAAATTATCGAGGTCCACCCTCGGGAATACCCTTTTGATAGTCTTCCATTTACATTCTATTGTGAAAAATATGTTTTCTAGATTATATTGAAAACCTACTGGCAAATAAAAAGTTATAATATAAAAGGCGTACCATTTCTGAAAAAAAATTTGGTTAGTTTTATTTCAACGTGGTATTATAAGCCGATTTAATTTTATATTAGGCAAAATCAATTATTTTTGTAAAAGACTATTAACCTTTGGAACGTGGATCTCGTTGAGAAACAATGGATTTTTAATTGTGTCTGTAATTACGGCATACGACGGGTTAAGTCATAATCGGCCTAGCCTTTTCCCAACTATGTTGGGGTCGGCTCCAGTCTAGCCGGATGCAGCTGAATACAAGTATTTTACATGGAGTGACTGCCTATATGACCTCCACAACCCAGTTACTGGGTAACACGATATCCCTTGGTAAGACTAGTTGTCAGACTTTCGGACGTCTGACGACCCGTAATTACTGTCAAAGAAAGAACTGCCTTGACCCCTCCGTGCCTTGGAACCAAGTATGTCGTACCAAGGTATGTAAAGATGGTCACCCATCCTCGAAACAACCGCAGCAAGCATAGCTTAACCTGATCGATCGACCCGTACGGCTGTTATATCTTAGCCACAAGCCCCTCGTAAAAGACCATTTAAAACCTTAATCCATTTCGAAAAACAAACCTCTACGTCTTGGTATTTATTAACAATACCTAGATAGTGCGGGATGCCAATCATTGTTAAACCAGTTTCGTTTCTATGTTTTATATTAAAGCAAATTAATTCAGATTAATTTACTGCTAAAACATTTTAATTTATTACAACGTTATTTATTGTATCTGTTTAAGTCAACCTTTAAATCCCTAAAGAGATTCAAATCCTAAACGAGATACTGAGTAAACATCTTAAATACACAGCGATTTTGATTCGAAATGATTTAAGACACGCAATACAGAAAGCGGTGAGTGATAAGCGACAGTGGTGATTGTTTTGTGTATAGTTGTACCACATTTTGGCAAACCATTGATCTGTTTTGTGAGCAAAAGGAGTGATAGGATTGTAATATCGTATACTTTTACAATGTTTGTAAATATGTGAGCACCATGTATCTATCACATAATTTACTTGTCATTGCTCCATTTATAATTATTTTTACCTTTTGTGGTACAGTAATCTTATTGTAGGTGCATCGTCTTCACATATAATTATATAATTCATGTATACAAAATATTGTAAAACATTTTTAAAAGAGTAACGGTGGAGTTTCTTGCCCATTCTTCTCCATACGAAAACCACCTTTTGGAAGGGGCAACTAGAATCAGTTCTATTTCTTTGTTTTTGACGTTCAAAAGTGCCTATTTGAAATAAATTATTTGACTTTGATTAACTAATTTTGTATGAATGGCTTATTTGCTTTATAATCCTAATATTATAAATGCGAAAGTAATGTAAAGTAC
Source organism: Lithophane ornitopus (assembly GCA_948473465.1). Classification (NCBI taxonomy): domain Eukaryota; kingdom Metazoa; phylum Arthropoda; class Insecta; order Lepidoptera; family Noctuidae; genus Lithophane; species Lithophane ornitopus. Next base: position 10,698,221 of record OX419637.1, on the reverse strand, counting down.
CCTTTCACGCTAAAACGGCTGAACATATTTGGATGTTCGGCACAGGGGTAGACCATGACCTGGAGAAGGGCATAGGCTACCTTTTATCCTGGATCGCAGTCCAAGTCGCGGGCAACAGCTAATATTATAATAACTATCAGATTTTTTGCAAACATTTGTATATTGTCCAAAGAATCAGAATGCGAGAAACCAACTTTCTATTATGTTATATTACAGTGTGTTATATTAAGTATTTATTTTGGTACTTATATTATTTATTTATTACTTATATTATGTTACATTAAGTACTTATTTTTGGTATTTATTATTTTAAAAGGACATTTTTTTTGCGCTTCGTATGCGTTATTACACTGCATATAATTGCTTAGGTTGTATTTTCACAGATTAAAACGTGCGTCACGGATAGTCTGCCGTCGTCGTTTTGGTACTGATATTATTTATTTATTACCTATATTATGTTACATCAAGTACTTATTTTAGGTACTTATTATTTTAAAAGAACATTTTTATTTAAGTAAAAGTGCGCCATGTCCGCTCGTACCTATCACCCCGCTTTGTATGTAACAGAGCTCGGTTTTGTGGGTAATAAGGTAAATGTTTACTTCTTGCGTTCGCACTAGCGCTTCTGAAATTTTTGCCAACGGCAAGCGGTGACTCGACCGCGAGTACCTTGTCTAATACAAAGTAATACTGCCATGTTGTCACCTGTCATCTCGGAATATGCCATCGCTGTCACAGTTCCGTTGCGCATGGCCACCCTACCGTGCCCGCCTGCAAGTGAGGCTTTCTTTAGGAGAAATTGTTATATAATATTGTTTCCCATGACAGCTCATTTTACGTTACAAAGTCTGGTTTCTTGTGGTTTAAGGTGCAGCGTAGATGACACACTTTTTGTGCGATCCAGTCTGTGGTGCACAAAATATCTGCATGGCATGCAAAAAGTCCGTCGCGGATTTTACGCAGACTCAAAGCACACGACGCACATCTTCGATCATTGTCAGCAGAACTGTAGGGACGTAGATGCTATGGAAATGCAGATTGCATAGTAAAAGTGTGCGCCGTCTGCGATAGCGCGCGTTGAAGCAAACGTTCTATTTTTCGCGCACTGTTTGTGCGGCGCGGCGCGGCGCGATCTGCCAGAATGACGCGGATTTTATGTGCGCCGGACTTTTTGCGCTGCATATAATTGCTTAGGTTGTATTTTCACAGATTAAAAAGTGCGTCACGGATAGTCTGCCGTCTGCGCTGCGCCTTAATGTGACGTGGTACTGAGTACGTCTTTTGACTTTTGTTTAGTTATGTTGTCGGTTGCAATTAAAGTGCATTTAAGGGGAAAATTGTTACTGTTGCATAATGTATAGAAATAACACCGTATTATTAAAGATTAAATAAAATCAAGTCTAGTGGTTACAAGCGCTACTGCTGAGCATGCGCTCCAGGGTTCAATTCTCAGATCGGGCAAAGTTTTATTGGGTTTTATTGGAGTTCTCAGTAGAAGCCCAGAGTCTGGCTTAGTTCCCTGTTGATGGTAATAGACTCGCCCCCTATTACATGGGACTTAACCATAAACTGGCGAAATGAGGGTAGATGATAAAACATTTAATTTTATTCAGTGCACACAAAAGACTTACCACAGCACATAAAAGCGAAATTAAATTATAACTAATTAATGGAAACAAAGTACCAAAACACAAAAAATAAAAAAAATACTTCAAGAAATAAAGTGACACTATGACTTATTTTAAATCAATGGGTGTCTGCCTAACCCTTCGAAGGAAACAGGCGACATGATTGTGTCTTAAAAAGGCAACTTTGTAATGGTCATGTTCCTGTTATGTCATTGGCAGTCATACTGATCAAATTGGATCACAACGTTGCAGTTTGATGGTGAAAATAGGCTGGAATTTCCATAACTACCCAAAAACATATCAAGTAACTAGCTGCTGCACGCGATTTCATTCGCGTAGGAGTATGAAAAATAGATTACGACCGATTCTCAGACCTACCGAATATACATATAAAATTTCATAAAAATCGGTCAAGCCGTTTAGGAGGAGTATGGCAACTCACACTGTGACACGAGAATATTAGCTGCGCGGTTTCACCCGCGTAAATCTCGATCCCGTGGAAATATCGGGATAAAAATGCGGAAATATCATCCAAATGCGTTCAGCTGTTTAACCGTGAAAGCGTAACAAACAAACAAGCAAATAAACAAACAAACTCACTTTCGCAGATAGGATAGTTAGGATTAGAAGAAGAACATAGGTATTTGTTTATCAAAAAACATTAATGAATAAAAGTTTCCCTAACTGCTCCAAACCTTTGTTTATATTATATAAACTGAAACTTTTGACAGGAATCCCCATGAGATTCTAAAATAAAGAAGGATAATATTTTACTTTTAATCCCAAAAGATATTCACACACTTCTAATAAGTTATAATCTGAAGTTTTTTCTTTGACACCTGATACTTCTTACTCTATGGATGCCCAAGGGAATAAACATGACATAATGTCATGTATTCTAAATTCAATGTTTTGTTGTGTTTATGGAATTTACACTGTCGTTATATCCCTAGGGTCAAAAGTGACTGGAATATTTTATTTTCCAGTCACTTTTAGTGGCGATAACCTAGCCACCAACTTGTTCGCCCACATGAAAAAACGAACAGTCATACTCCGAAATAAAACTATAAAAACTAGGTCAACTATAGTGTAGGTACTGGGTATCCCAATTAATTGGTTTGCGGCATTCGGAAGGCAATATCTCCCTATATAAAGGATGAAATTCAGTCACATCTAGTTTGAAAGGATGCCAACATTTCTAGGGAAATATACGAGAATTTATTGGTTACCATGGTAACGGTAATAACAGTGTCTTTGGCGATACTAGCCTAGGATTTTTCAAGTTACCAGCGAATAGGTTCTTTCTAGGCATGAATGGATCATCGTCAACCGTATATTTTAGTTGCAGGTTCAAAAAGAGCACCAAAATATTTTCTATTTTTGTTTTTAACCGAATTCTTCAAAAAGGCTTCTTTAAAAATAACTTTAATTTCGGAAGTCGGTGTCTTTGCTTTTCAAATTTAATTTTTTGCCACCAACTTCCGAAATTAAAGTTATTTTTAATGAAGCCTTTTTGAAGAAGTCGGTTAATTAATAATCCTAACTAATATTAGGTCTTTACCTATGAAATTGCCGTTCTGCAGTACTGGCCATTTCAAATCAAAATAATTTTTGTTTGGCTAAGAATTCTAATTTAAAATTAATTTTATTTTAAAAACATGGATTTTTTTTTCCAAAAGTAGTCATTTCTTTATTGATTAGTGTTACATTTTCATCGCATTTCAATCTTTTTCGTCATCATGGATACGTTAAAAATTCGAGTAATTATGGAATATGAGTACCGTCGTGGCAGCAACGCGGCACAAGCGGCACGCAACATCAACGACGTTTACGGAGCTAACACTACAAACCAACGCACCACCTGTTATTGGTTTGCTCGCTTCCGTTCTGGAAATTTCGACCTGAAAAATGAACCTCGCGGTCGTCCGAAGACTTTGGTCGACAATGACGAATTAAAGGCGATTGTGGAAGCTGATGATACACAATCTACGGCTGAATTAGCAGCAGCTTTCGACGTTAGCGTCAAAACAATATTGGTCCATTTGCGTCAAATTGGCAAGGTAAAAAAGCTTGACAAATGGGTGCCCCACGAACTCAATGATCGCCAGCGCGAAGTACGCGTCGAGACGTGCCTTGCACTGCTCAACAGACACACAAATGAAGGAATTTTGAACCGCATTGTTACCTGCGATGAAAAATGGATTCTGTTTGATAACCGCAAGCGCTTAGCAAGTTGGTTGGATCCTGGTTCAGCACCTAAACAATGCCCTAAACGAAAACTTACCCCTAGAAAAGTGATGGTCACTGTTTGGTGGTCTAGCGCCGGTGTGATTCATCACAGCTTCTTACCAAACGGGGTGAGCATTACTGCAGATGTGTACTGTGAAGAACTGAACACAATGATGGAGAAGCTGGCGCATCTCCAACCAGCATTGGTCAATCGCTCGTCTCCGCTGCTCCTGCACGACAACGCGCGACCTCATACTGCACAGCAGACGGTCTCCAAGTTGCAAGAACTGGGGTTGGAAGCTCTCCGTCATCCGCCCTACTCACCAGACCTTGCGCCTACAGACTACTACTTTTTCCAGAATTTGGATAACTTCTTGGCGGGAAAAAAAATTCAATACCCGAGAGGCAGTACAAAATGCCTTTGAAGAATTTGTTGCCTCCCGTCCAGCTGATTTCTTTAAGAAGGGCATCAATAAACTGCCACTGCGATGGCAAAGATGCATTGATTGCATGGGTGATTACTTCGATTAATACAAATAAAAAATTCATGAAAAAAATTCGTTTAAATTTTTTCATACAAAACGGCAATTTCATAGGTAAAGACCTATTATTATAAATGCGAAAGTGAGTGTGTTTGTTAATTTGTTGTTTATTACGCTTTCACGCAATAACGGCTGAACCGATTTGGATGAAATTTGGCACATAGGTAGAACATGACCTGAAGAAGGACATAGACTTTTCATCCTGGATCTCAGATGAAGTCGCGGGTAACAGCTAGTTGATAATAATTATAACGATCTTAAAACGAAAAATTGGCGCCCAGAAGAGCCTTGTGTTTTTGTACCAAAGTCTAATGTGAGGTGACAATTTTCTAGTGAAAAATCCATTTTATTGAACACTAGCTATCTGCTCCTGTTTCGCACGGTTTTTACGATTTGACAAAACATCGAGATGTCTTAATTATAATGTAACTTTAACAATAACGTATTATACACAAACCTTCCGGAATAAATTCTCTAAACGATGGTGAAACACGAAAGCGACTTTAATTTATATTTTATTGAACATGAATACATCTAGCAGAGTGAAAATTATTCAAGTTATATAGGCACGATACCCACGTTTTGTTACGAAATTAATAAACAATTTAGTTAATAAGGAAACTGTTTGATCTCAAAGAGCTAATTATAAAATACCGTTCGGCTTTTGTTCTTTGTAATTGAAATTCAGAATTAGAATTTGTTTTGCGTAACATTAATTCCTATGTTTATGTTAACGTGTGAAAATTTAAGGCATAATAATATGTTCATGGCATTTTCATAGATCAGAAATTCATAATTACAATAAACATGGTATAAAAAATTGAGTTCTAAGTCCTTGTGAAAATTTAACATTGTTACGTGAACATGCGTTTATCAAACAAATCCCAAAATCCTCTTATACAAAAGGCCTTACCTGCAAAATCCACAATTGGCTGAATCACATTATCCACAGTTTCAAAACAAAAGAGCAACTAATCAACGTCAATGCACGAAAGTTTCACGAAAAATCCAATTATGTCCTACATTGCGAACAAAACTTTTTAAATTCTGAACTTTATTTCGCGGGGACCGCAACAAACGACACGCTCCGAACAGTGCAGCGTCCAACGGCGTACTGAAACTACTGAAGTCTGAACCGAAACATCCCTCTCAAGCTATCCCAAGATAGACTGTTGGCAAATTCAAGTTTGATTTGGTTGCGTTCTTATTTCAACCGGGTAAGGTTTGTTTTGGAACTGATGTTAACTTTTTTAGCTGTAAAAGTTTTTTGGCGGTATAATGATAATAATCTTCATATATACAGTAATCCGTGTACGAATGGGAGTCTGGAAGAAAACGCATGGAATTTTATGTCGGTTGTATTGTGTATAACGCGTTAAATGTACTGTGAGCATTCAGAAGTTAGTTCGAAACATTCTGTGTAGGTATTATTGTGATAATGTCGGAGACTTGAACGTTGCCAAAGAAGTAGTACTTATGAAAGTACATTTGGTTTTACAGAGCTTGTGGCAAAGTAATAACAGCCACTCGGGTCGATCCATCAGGTTAAGCTACGCTTGCCGGATTTGGTCCGTGGATGGGTGACCATTTTCACATATCGAGATTCCTCCGTGCCTCGGAAAGCACGTTAAGCCGTTGGTCCCGGCTGTCATTTGTGGATCTTTGACAGTGGTTACGAGTCGTCAGAAGCCCGAAAGTCTGCCAACCAGTCTAACCAAGGGGTATCGTATTACCTAGTTACCGGGTTGTGGAGGTCACATAGGCATTCTCTCCATGTAAAATACTAGTATTCAGCTGCAACCGGTTAAACTGGAAGCGGACCCCAACATAGTAGGGAAAAGGCTAGGCAGATTGATTTGGTTTTACAGAATATAAAGGTATAACTACCTACAAACACCAGAAATCTCCCCTCGCTTCTTTCGTCCAAGTTTTAAACTCGCGAACAAAAATATATGTAAATGCTCAGAATGAAATGCATTTTATGTGCATTTTAACGACTTTTACCATTTCCCGATGTGACCTGATTTTTAAGTGACATCAAAAGAACTTTGGGTCACGTCTCACGTGGCCATTCGTTGCATTTTAGTTCTCTGCACTTCTGATTTTTGCATATTTTTTAAAGAAGTTCTTAATTCTGCAGTTTTTTTGCAAAATTGTCTAAATAGGTGCGCACAGTTTTTATTACTTGAAAAAACAAATAAATACAAACTAGAATTGAAAATGAGGAGCTCGTGGCTAAGTAATAACAGCCGCACAGGTCGATCCATCAGGTTAAGCTACGCTTGCCGGGGTTGGTCCGTAGATGGGTGACCATCTTTACACACCCAGACTCCTCCGTGCCTCAGAAAGCACGTTAAGCCGTTGGTCCCGGCTGTCATTCGTGGATCTTTAACAGTCGTTACGCGTCGTCAGAAGCTCGAAAGTCTGACAACCAGTCTTACCAAGGGGTATCGTATTACCCAGTTACTGGGTTGTGGAGATCAGATAGGCAGCCACTCCATATAAAATACTGGTATCCAGCTGCATCTGGTTAGATTGGAAGCCAACCCCAATATAGTTGGGAAAAGGCTAGGCAGATTGATTGGAATTGAAAATGAATTTATAACACGATCCATTTTCCTACCATTACCCGCGCTCCCCGGTCTACTCTTTGATATGCAATGGCCTCTGGAGCCCCATGAAGCATGAGGCTCCAGGGGCTAGTCGAAATCCCGGGGTTCATTCAATTTATCGAATCTGGTTAAGCCACGCTGGGGTCGTCATTCATTCATTCATACACTTTCTGTAATATTCACTCTTTTACAAAATACAAAAGTTGTCAGTAATAATTCAACTTCATTTACTATTCCACATTTTCCAAATATTATGACGGAAGCGATATTATTGATACTTTCACGGTTCAAAAGGCTTATTTTAAAAGTTTGTTCTCATAAAACTTCGCGCTTTGTCCCTACGGTATAACGCGCCGAAAGCGGGCCAGCACAGCGGGGGTGAATGCTTGGAATATTTCAGTGGAATAAATGGATTGAATTGATATATTTTCACCCCTGTTTCCTGGCATAGAGTGGGCAGGAGCAGGTGAGTTAGGTATTTTTTGGCTTAGCTTGAACACTAGGAAGCTAGGGTGGACGAGTTTTGGGGGCAAGTTTTTTGTATCCAAAACATTTTGAAGATCGTCAAAAAGCAGGCAGCACGTCAGTGGTAAAGCTGACCCCTGATTCTATTGAAACTCTGTACTATGTAGACCAGCTTAAGGTCAAAGTGTTACAGTACGACACAACTTAGATGTAGCATCGGCAAAATTCGTACAACCGATCACCATCCGAACTGAGTGCGCCTTTAAGATCACCAATCTTTATTACTGCTTTAGGTGAAAATGATCTTTACGCAACCGCAATAAATTTTAAAGTCATATAACCAAATACATTCGAAAAAAAGTCAAATTTTCAAATTTATGCTAAATCTAAGTTGTGTCGTACTGTATCACTGACTTTTGGTCAACTGTACCTACATAATTTTAAAAAAAAGTTAGTAAAATTTATAACTACATCGTTTCTTTAAATAATTGTCCCTCTTCAGGGTAAATATCTCGTCTCATTGAGAGAAGTAATGAGCAGTGATTACCGAGGTTGTTTACTGCGTGTTCCCTGCTGGTAATTTAGATCATTATGGCTTTCCTTCCTTCCTGTTTCCTGCCATCTTTTTCCCTTAAGTGAGAAATTGAAACTTGAAAAAAACATACAGACGAATTGAGAACCTCCTCCTTTTTGAAGAAGTCGGGTAAAAATGCCTACCTGCTTACGTTTGGAATTATTAATCGATTCATTCTACTTACACATACATACATCAATAGTTCACTCACTCCTAAAGCTTCGTTAAGTTTTATTTTATCACTAGCTGCACCCCGCGGTTAAACCCGCGTAAGTCTCGATCCTGTGGGAATATCGGAATAAAAAGTATTCTATGTCCTATTCCAAGTCATGGTCTACCCTTGTGCCAAATTTCATCCAAATCCGTTCAGCTGTTTTAGCGTAAAAGCGTAACAAAAAACTCAATTTTGCATGTATTATAATTATTGTTAATAATTTTTAATTAATAATTTTAGTATTAACTAGCTGCGCCCCGCGGTTTCACCCGCGTAAGTCTCGATCCCGTGGGAATATCGGGATAAAAAGTATCCTATGTGTTAATCCAGGTTATAAACTATCTGTTTGCCAAATTTCATCCAAATCCATTCAGCCGTTTTTGCGTGATTGAGTAACAAACATCCAAAAACACAAACTTTCACATTTATAATATTAGTAGGATTAGTAGGATTCCTTATTATTTTAATTTAATTAGATTTAATTTTGGTATATTTTTTAAATGCTGTTCTTTTATTGCCGAAAGAGTTATTTTTATTAAGCCAGAAAAATCAACATAATCATCTTAACACCACACGTTTTGTCATAACAAGATGATCACCTTACTTGGGATTCATACTACAGACTTATCAATAAACAATTCAATAAAATAATCAATAAGCAATCACTCATCAATGTACATATCTAGCCTTTTCTCAACGTTCCCAACTATGTTGGCGTCGATTTCTAGTCTAACCAGAGACCCTTGACAAAGTGGCATTCTATCATAGATAACGATGATAAAAAGGCAAAAATGTATAGGACTGACATAAGCTACCGAAAAGCTTATGTCAATCCTGTTGATAGTCGTTGTAGAAATTGGAAACGCTTTCGAAGCGATTGTGACTTGTTTAGGCCATCAGATGCAGCTGAATACCAGTATTTTATATGGAGCGACTGCCTACCTGACCTCCACAACCCAATAACTGGGTAATACGATACCCCTTGGTAAGACTGATTGACAGACTTTCGGGCTTCTGACGACTCGTGTCAAAGATCCACGAATGACAGCCGGGACCAACGGCTTAACTTGCTTACCGAGGCAACGAGGAGTCTCGATTTGTAAAGATGGTCACCCATTCACCGACCAACCCAGGCTAGCGTAGCTTAACCTGGGGGCGCATTAGCATTTCTCTAAGAGCAATTCATTTCCTGAATTTACAGCTCTCATTAGCAGTTTCTCTAATTTGACACAAAAGCAATTCATAATAATGTAGACCATTTTACGAATCTCCATAGAAAACTGTCAAACAGATGAATTATTTCGTAATATGAATAGCACGCAGATCATATTATGAATTGTCAGTTTGTGACATTTTACGATGAATCATATTTTCCTATTATAATTCTGCCAAAGTGACTGTTTTAAGCCACCTGATGGATCGACCCGTGCTTTTGTTATTACTTAGCCACGACATCCACCAATAAACAATCACTCATACTTATTCTAAATTAGATCAACAACTTAGTGCCAGTTGCTAGTCGGTTAATACTAGATCCATTACACAAAGTAACTCAGTTTCCAGCAATCCTTAGAGGCTCTGATTTTACGACGGTTGCCGTTTGACCTCTGAGGTCCGCTGGGACGAACTTCGTCTTCAGGGCATAACTCGCTGAAAGCACTGAAGGAATGTTTGAAATATATTTCGGACAAGTAATGGATTGTACTGATTTAGTGGACTTTGGGATTGTTTTTGAACTGTAATTCTCAACTGTGCTGTTGGAAAACAACAAGGTTCTGTTATTTCATCTGTGGGTAATGTTAAGTGAAAAGGATGGGCAGTATCATATGATTATGTCTGGACTTTAAAAGAAACTGTGACCTTTGAGTTTGTTTCGGCCTTTCTTCTCAGAGTAGTCAGATAGGAAACGCCGACCTCATCTAGCTTATTTTTAATATTTTTTTAATATGACGTGTAAAAGTTATTCCAATATCCTATTTACAGAATAAACAATTTCATTTCATTTCATTTCAGTAGTATATTTGTAGGTAAAATAGGTTTATGCTAAAATAACGACGTAATACTGAAAACATAATTTAACAAGATTTAATGATTATGTAAGGTTATTTACGTATGTGTTTACAAAGTAATGTTCATGTTCATACACATTATGCTCAACAAACTGATATAACTAGGTAGTAGGTACTTTAATTAAGTTATGATTGATGATAAAATTAATGATCTACTACTGACTAATATTTTTAATAATGGAAGGATACCTACTGCTTTTCAATTTTTAATTTTAATTTCAAATTTTAATTTCAAAATATAGCCTTTCTAGAGGTAAAGATTTGAATCTACGACGATTTTATATTAGAACTAACTTTTGCCCGCGGCTCCGCCCGCGTGGAAGTCGGAAGTTATCGCACGGGAACGTACTACCGGGATAAAAAGTATTCTGTATCCTATTCCAGGTCATGGTCTACCCATGTGTCAAATTTCATCCAAATCTGTTCAGCCGCTTTAGCGTGAAAGCACTTTAGCATTTATATTACTAAGTTAGGATAGTTAGGATATTAAAAGCAAATGATTTGGCTACCATTTAGTTTATGATCGCTTGAGGCCGTATAGAAAGGGAACTGTTTGACCAGTATCATATCAGATAGTATGCGATGATGCATTCAAAAATGATGCACGCTCGCTCAGAAACCTATTGACTCGAGAATCTATTCCAATCAAACTTCGCCTTTTACTAGAAGAGTACTACACTACAAAAAAATAAAGTAATAAAAACTAAAACCCAACTACGACTAAAAAGGTCGACAAGACTCCACAGACAGACAAATTAAAAATCCGGAGGTTAATTTGTCTGTCTGTGGAGTCTTGTCGACCTTTTTTTTTTTGTGATTATAATATATATATTTTTGAAATGTGCTCATTAAGCCCTTTCATTTGATACCCAAGATGGTACGATTAAACAATATTTTTTTTTTAGTTCCTGACTTTATGTCCTCTAGAGGGCGCCATTTTTAATGTGACGTCACATAGCCTATAACCAGCGGACGATCAAGACGCTTCCAACGATACCTCATTTGTCAAATTGTGATGAGTCGTTTAGAAGATATGAGGGAACAGATGAACATACATACATACCGGTCAAAATCATAACCCTCCTTTTTTCTTCGCCGTAGTCGGGTAAAAACTAATACATAGTACAGACTATAGCCCGCAGGCCACTGTTCACTAACTCATTTGCGTATATTGCATCCACTGCATGTAGGTCACGTATGTACAGGGTGGCCGGAACATTGACGTCTACAATTTTTTGTCCCTCGTGTCGTAGGTTATCCAAATTACCCCATGTATGTTCCGCGATTTTTCATAGTTTTCCAGTTATGAATTTATTCAGAATTTTTGAGATTTTTCGACATGACCAACTTAAAAAAGAATTCGTAGAGATTTATTTTTTTAACCAAGTCTTCATGAGTAGTACTTTTATGTATAAAATAATCAGCTTCGTAACTGTGATGAAAGTTATTAAAATGTTGATCTAAAGGGAAAATTTACATTCGGCGAATTAAGACTTAATCAACTTCATATAAAAAATGTGAATGTGTAAAAAGGTGACTTCATGGTTCCTAAGAATGCGCCAGACTCTCAGTTTTCATAATCTAATTTAAAAAAATGTACTTAATGTACGTTGGCTAAAATCTTCAAAGACAGCGAGGTGGAAAATTCATAAACTAATTTTAAGAATTTTCCACCTCGCTGTCTTTGAAGATTGTTTTGTAAGTTCTTTGCAAGTGACAAAAAAACAACTTTTTACCCTTTCCCATTTTCTCGTTTCAAGTCGAAAATTCTCATAAATTCAGAAAAATATCATAACTCGAAAAGTATGAAAAATCGCGGAATATACATGGGGGTGATTCGGATACTTTTTTTTTGACGTCAATTTTCCGGCCACCCTGTATTGTGAATATTTCTATTGGGTAACAATTGCTGGTACATGAAGTATATTGGTTTGGTTTGCAGTGTGGTGAACAAAATAGCCTTTTTAGGTGGTGATTGTGAACAGACGGATGCGGAGTTCAAGTAACGTCTGGTTTCTTAGACATGCTGCGTACGGGGAAAATGAAAGACATCATAATAATACTTGTTCTTCAAACTGCTAAGTTCGCTTGCACTGAGAGGGTTTTCTTTCTCTTCAAGGTTAGAAATCACAGACGTATTTATGTATCATTAGATAGCAATAAGATCACGATACTATATTTTGTATACTGACGAATTTTATAATTTATCGATAGATATGAAGTTATGTAAGAATCTTAAATTGTAGGTATCTAAACTGATCAAATATCATCCCATATCATCAAATATATTCCTACTGGATCGAGACTAAAGGCTCGTGCAAACAGGCGCGACAGGCAGCGGTACCTTTGTCGACAAAGGTACCGCTGCCTGTCGCGCCTGCGATATCGTGCCTGTTTGTACGAACCTTTATGCGGCTGAAAGCGCGGGGCACAGCTAGTTTTAATTCATGTCAAGCTTTTCACGCTAACCAATCATATCCATACCCCGTACAAAACATTACCTTCCCACAAAAATGTACCGTACCCCATAATTTAACACCGAACCGCTTCAAACAATCGCCCTCAGGCAACCCGCAAACACCTTTTAATTACTTCAAGAACCCCTTGACACAATTCTTAGTACACTGCCCACCCCGAGAGCGAGGCGATACATTTACCCCAGGACCCCCATCCTTAACAAATAAATGGTCTTGAGCTCAGACTGCATATACGAAAATTGCTCTGACTCTGTTTACTTGGGAAAATGAGTTTCGTACTTAGAGTATGTATAGGACTAGCATAATATAATGTATATGGTTTTTGTTGTTTTTAGAACGTTGCTGATCTTGGAGCTTACTCTAGAACGATGTCCTTAGAATTAAAATGGTCTAACTTTCAAGCAATATCATTTGGAGGTATAACTTGGTTTTCCACCTACCTATGTGATGCCATCGTATCGTATTGGCACGAGTTATAATATTATGATAAAGGTTTTGCAGAAGGGCAAATAAAAAAATCTGTCGAAATGTCGGCAATGGACCTGACTGCTAAATTTAAGTAGTCTTTGAAGTATCAACTGCAAAGTTTAACTTACTAAGAAAATGTCAAGTAATCAGTTTAAAGACTGCACTGACTCCCCGCTCTCGCGGTGCACCAGTCTCATCCCGTACTCAGAACACGCATCATCTCTGTATTTTCGTGTGTGCCAGTCCCAAAATTAGTGCCAAGGTCAGAGACATTAACTGACGTTCTTCTCCATAATAAAGTGTTAAAAAAAAACCATTTTCCTCACCTCCCAGATTCACTGACTCACTCATTCATTCATTTTATTTGCCTGAATTTATTAATTTGTGACCACCTCACACTTCAAAAGCTCTCTACAGCTGTATCAATACTCAAATGTCCCGGAACATTAAGTCGTACAAGTAATTCAGTGAAGATGGCTAATTTTCACACATTAACTGACGCAATAAGTGCTCACGATAGAGTTTAGAATGCTTTCCAGTTTGCAACACGGAGTTTTCAAATGTTTTTTTTATTTCTGTTCTGAGTTGGGAAGTGCTAACACTTAACATACTTGTGACTGTTTCTTAGCCTTGCTGTTTTGTCGGAACGGAAAACCAGTAGATTTTGACACTTCATTGCTTTTTAGAAGGCTTTTAATAAATACAAGGTGGAGACGACAATACGACAAACAATAAAACTCCGTATATCTAATGACATTCTCGGTCTACATACAAAAAAATAATCAAATATATCCAATAGTTTAGTTACGATAGCTAGTCAAAGATCGGCAAACCCCTTAGTCGGCCCATCACTAATATTTAGTTTGTTTGAAAAAATGGCTTTTTTAATTTCCATGTTAGGATTTATTTGATAGTTCCAAAATACTCTTATGCATTAGTATTGCCAGTGTTTTCATATTGTTGTATTGTCACCTCCACATTGTATAAGATTGCTCTGTTAAACCAGTGTTCGCAAGTGCGACCCTACTAAAGCTCATTTCAGACTACGCTATAATATAATAGCATATAGTTCATAGCACCACAATATCGCTCACCATACATTTATATAGAACACGTTCACCATTTGCTATACTATGGTTTCATTTTAACGTAAAATCATTGGAAAATTAATTTCTTTTTAAATTCTTTTTAATTTTTAATTTCTTAAATTTTCTTTTTTTTTAATCTAAATTTTACCACAAGAGACGCAAGTTCGTTGCCCTATGCGCTAGGGCAACGCACTTGCGTCTCAACACGGGCGGGGGGTGCGAGTTACATATACGAGAATGAAACGTCAAAACGGACTTCTTTGATTGTCGTGAGTGTAGTGACAATTGGAGGTTTAAATATTTATTTAATTCTGTTTTTTTGTATTTGTTATTATAGCAGCAACAGAAATACATCATCTGTGAAAATTTCAACTGACTAAATATCATGGTTCATGAGATGCAGTCTGGTGACAGACGGACGGACAGATAGACAGACAGACGGACGGACAGCGTAGTCTTAGTAATAGGGTCTCGTTTTACCTTTTGGGTACGGAACCCTACAAAAGATAACTAGACATAGACACAACTTAATCAAACTATACGAGAATTTGCCTATATGCCTTTGACAAAAACAGTTGTCATGTAGCTCCGAACATACCTCCAATGCATCGAACACCGCTCCATAGCACATTCGTTCAACTCGCATCAAAGTTAGGAGCTTGGCTGAAACATTTGCCAAACAACCTCCAAAGATTCCACGAACAACTATTTGATCAAACATTTGACAAATCCTTCTAAAGGTATTTGTACAATCGAATAGCTATCTAGCTAGAAATTACTTGGTATGTTCCTATTTCGACATTTATTCGGCCAACTATATTTAGTACTAGCATCCGCCCGCGGCTTGGTATGTCGATAAAAAGTAGCCTATGTCCGTCCCCGGTATGCCAATTTTATCAAAATCCGTTCAATGGTTTAGGCGTGAAAAGGTAACATACAGACAAACACACATATAGACAGACAGAGTTACTTTCGAATTTATAATATTAGTATAGATAGAGGAATTTTAAACCAACCTAGCTTCAGATTCTCATAATTCCGTTACTAGGAATTTTGCACTGAGTACCTTGAAAGACGATATAGTAATTTTGCTTTCATCGCCCGGATCGCGTACTCGAGGGACGATTGCTTTTGGTTACGCGGGAATCAGTTTGAATTGCAAGGGATGTTTAGAGAAGAACACAGTTTTTTTGGAGAATTTGATAATGATATGAAATTGTTATATTTCATAAATAAAGCAAGAAAAAATAATTTGCAACGTTCTATATTTGAGAGATTACCACAGACTACAGAGTTTACAATACCGTTACTAGTGAAGTACATTTAGCAATATTCTATGGTAGTGATGTAGAAGAAACGCCTTTAATTTATAACTACAACAAGAATACACAAATCATTCCCGATTGCTAAAATTGTGAGCTTGTATAAGAATTTTCTAAAGGTACTGAAACTGCATGAAAACCGTTGCAAGCTTCGTGACTCGGGTTGTGCGAGTTGGAACTCCTCCGGATTCCTTCCCGCTTCAGCATCGATTGCATTGTTTCACGTCAGCTTAGATTGGTTCACAAATTGCTGGCGATCTCGCTTTGACTTTACTGACACCATTTAAGTAATACTTGATGTACTTATGAACGGGGGGGCTAGCAAGTAAGTCAAAAATAATTAGGTACCTTTAAATTAAGTATTGAAATAAATCTTGAAATTGTCGGCCTTTCGGATATAACGATATGACCAATTTTGTTTTATGTCTTGCTGAGCCTAGATTGTGAGCTAAGGCTCATTGTGTTGTAAATTGGATACATTTAGAAACTCACACATTAAATATTATACCTACTATGTCACTAAACAAATAACATGATTACCGTTGATTTAGGGGCCGGCGGATCATCGGTCGCAACTACAAATCGAGTGCTACAAATGTTGCGCTAGTGTGCCTGTCGGAGCGATACACACAGCTACCGTAAACTGTACGACCCACGTGCCATTGACATGACATTTGCTTGACGCGATAGCTCTACTAGCTATTGAAAATTTGTGATAAAGTATATGTTCCGTAATACCTAAAATGATGTGAAAAAACCTACGGTTTTTTTTTTTTCTATAATTTGTAACTTGATAATACATATAAGCTATGATTTTGCTGAAACAATATTAGGTACAAATATTGTTGTTTATAATACAGAAATAATATGAAAACATGTCATTTACGCCGTAAAAATGTACGAAATTCAATTCGCTTAAAATTCATTTTATGTAAGTTTTTTGGGAAAAAAAAAAGATATAGGAACCTAGATAAATACTGTCTTAATCCGGATATGAACATAATATGGTGGAAATATGCTCAAATAACAAATTATTAAGGTACCTAAGTAGGTATTCCGATTGTATGGAAAATTCATCAGTCGCGCATTCTTAAAAATACCAATTTTCTTATTTTTCCTTGAGCAGCGTAATGTGTAGTGTTGTTAAATACAAACATATATAATATCTATTGACTCCATATTATTTACATGCAAATCAAGACAAGAGCTATATTGAAACAGAACAGAACTTAGTAAAACCCGCGTTAACTCACGAGACACCAAAGGCACGTGTATTGTTCACTAAAGTTAAATCAGTTCGAAAATTGCTATCTAGCTACAGCATAAACTGTGTCGTACGATATTACAATAATTTGCTTATATTGTCATGATTGCCTTTCGGAATAGTATTAAACTTTATGCTTCCAATATGCGATGTTATCAGTAATGTATGCAAGTAATAAGCTTGGTTGCTGGGAGGACCAGAAATTGGGTTCGTTTTGGATCGAAAGACTTGAATTTTGATTTTTGTTTGGCAAGTAATTTTTAAAATGTGTGGAGGTGTATTTAGAGGAGCGTGTGGCTAAATAATAACAGCCGCACGGGTCGATCCATCAGGTTAAGCTACGCTTGCCGGGGTTGGTCCATGTATAGGTGACCAACTTTACATACCGAGACTCCTCAAGGATTTGTTAAAAAATATTCTAAAACTTTTAAAAGAGCCTGTTCCTCAGCAAAAGCCATACATATTAAAAATAAAATAAAATCTTCTGGGAATAAAATTAAAACAACTTGGAATATTATTAATTCTGAAACAGGAAGAACGACAGTACGGAATCGTGACTTCCATCTAAAAATCAATGATGTAGATATTAAGGCAGACGGGGAGGTGGCAACTGAGTTTGAAAATTTCTTCACTAATATTCCAATTTTAACAACCAAAACTCTGTCATCGTCGTCCTCCACTTCTGCTTATTCAATACTAAAAGAATGTGTACCAGAATGTTACAAACTTTTTGAATTTACAATTGCTACTGCTAAAGAGATTATAGAATCTTTTAAAGAACTCGATGTGAAAAAAACTGCTGACCTTTGGGGATTATCAGTACATACTATGTCTTCAATAATTGATGTTATTTCACCCTTTTTGGCAATTGTTTTTAACTCTTGTATTGCATCTGGTGTATTTCCTGATCTGATGAAACTTAGCAAAGTGATTCCACTGTTCAAGTCTGGCAGCACAACTGATCCCACGAATTTTCGGCCTATATCGATATTACCTACGTTGAGCAAAATCTTTGAAAAATTAATTTTAAAACAGATGTTAAGTCATTTCAATACACATCATTTACTTCATCTGAAACAGTTCGGTTTTACAAAGGGTCGTTCAACTACAGACGCGGGCGTGGAATTACTGAAGAGCATATTCGAGGCTTGGGAGGAGTCGCAGGATGCTCTTGGCATTTTCTGCGACTTGTCCAAAGCTTTCGATTGCGTACATCATGATACTCTCATCAGGAAACTGTACCACTATGGTATGAGGGACAAGGCTCTCGACCTTCTGACTTCTTATCTGAACAACAGAATTCAGAGGGTCGATGTTAATGGCAAGAGATCTGCAGGATCTTCGGTCACCATGGGCGTTCCGCAGGGTTCAATTCTAGGTCCTTTCTTATTTCTCATTTATATTAATGATTTACCTTACCACATAAGGGATAATCACAAGATCGTGTTATTCGCAGATGATACTTCCCTCATTTTTAAAATAAAACGTCAGTTAGTCAACTTTGAACAAGTTAACGATGCACTCTCTAAAGTGGTGCATTGGTTTAATGTAAATAATCTTCTCCTGAATGAGAAAAAGACTAAACTCATTAAATTTTCAACGCCAAATGTCAGGCAGCTATCTACCAATGTTAAAGTTAATGGAATAGAGTTGGACCCCGTTGAGTCGACAGTTTTTCTTGGAATAACCATTGACGGTAAATTACAATGGGGCCCACACATAGAAAAATTGTCAGGAAGGCTTAGTTCGGCCGCCTACGCCGTTAAAAAAATTAGACAGATAACTGACGTAGATACAGCCAGAATTGTTTATTTTAGTTATTTTCATAGTCTTCTGTCTTATGGGATTCTTCTCTGGGGAGCCTGTGCGGACATTAATGCTATCTTTGTTTTACAGAAAAGGGCTATTCGAGCCATTTACAACCTAGGTCCAAGGGATTCCCTTCGAGAAAAATTCAGAGAAATAGATATTCTGACTGTAGCCTCACAATATATATTTGAAAATCTATTGTATGTACACAAAAATATATCTAATTTTAAGAAAATGTCCGATATTCATAGTTTAAATACCAGGAATAAACACAATCTTGCTGTACATCGCACTCGTCTCCACAGAGTAGGCAACTCGTTCATGGGTCAATGTATACGCTTTTATAACAAACTTCCCATTGACATTCGAAACTTACCCATTAAACGATTTAAAAGCTGCATTAAAACCAAACTTTGTAGAAAAGGGTACTATAAAATTTCAGATTATTTAGAAGACAAAAAAGCATGGGATTGAGCTGCTCGCTCTGCTAAGCATTGTAACATTTTGAATAATATGGAAAATCATCAAAGTATATCAACCAGTTTTATTTACAAATTGACATTATTGAATATTCTATACAAAATGACATGATTACTTTGTAAAGTATTTTATTATTGTGAATGTGAGGACTATGTGAATTTTTTTTAATTTTTTTTTTTCGTTCTCAGTTAATTTTATCATTGGTCTGGCAATTTGAGAATTTTATGCGGCCTACCCAAATGTCCTTTCTTTGGTATTGTTCGTCAAGTCGCTGAGCTCCTTAAGTTCTGAGTTGAGCTCCGCCATTACTGACAAATGCTTGCACTGACTGGACAGGTCCACTCAAATCTGTGTGGTTCTTTCCTCAAAAGACCATTTCAGACTCGAATTTACATGGTCCTCATATGGCTTGACCAAGATTATGTCTGGACTTTAAAAGAGACTGTGACCTCTGAGTTTGTTTCGGCCTTTCTTCTCAGAGTAGTCAGATAGGAAACGCCGACCTCATCTAGCTTATTTTTAATATTTTTTAATATGACGTGTAAAAGTGATTCCAATATCCTATTTACAGAATAAACAATTTCATTTCATTTCATTTCATTTCATTTCATTTCCTCCGTGGCTCGGAAAGCACGTTACGCCGTTGGTCCCGGTTGTCATTCGTGGTCTTTGTCAGTCGTTACGGTTCGTCAGAGGCCGAAAGTCTGACAACCAGTCTTACCAAGGGGTATCGTATTACCCAGTTTCTGGGTTGTGGAGGTCAGATAGGCAGTCGCTCCATGTAAAATACTGGTATTCAGCTGCATCCGGTATGACTGCAAGCCGACCCCAATATAGTTGGGAAAAGGCAGATTGATTTGTGTGAAGGTCTATTTTTGTTTCTCTCTGCTTTATGTATATAAAGATAGATAAGATAATTATATAAGATGCACCTTTTGAATAAATCATAGATATAAATATAATATGGCGACTTGTTAATTTTTAAATAGCTTAGGTCAGTTTAATAGCGATGTAGCGGTTTGGCAGTTAGGTTTTTTATCAGAGTTCAGAACTCCATTGTGTGCATCTCTATGACAATTTGACGTCCATAAAAACAAAAGGAATAAAAACTTTTTACAAAAAAAAAACAACCGACTTCAAAAAAAAACACAAAAATTTTAAAAATAACTTTAATTTCGGAAGTCGGTGTCTTTGCTTTTCAATTTCCGTTTTTTGCCACCGACTTCCGAAATTAAAGTTATTTTTAACTTTTTTTGTGTTTTTTTTTGAAGTCGGTTGTTTTTTTTTTTTGTAAAAAGTTTTTATTTTTCACTTTTTAGTTGTGGTACCTAGCCCACACAAATCCGAATACCTCTACCTGCTATGTAAATAACAGTGAAGGAGTTAAACAGGATATCGTCTAGATAAACTAAGTGGGAAAAATAAGTAATATTAAAGCTAACTCAAAAATTACGCAAGCAAAGTTAATAAAATTTATATGGGACCACCTCGGAAGCATGACCTACCAAACAAAAAAAGAATCATCAAAATCGATTCATAATTGGCGGAGTAATCGCGTAACAACACACACAAAAAAAAAAAAAAAAACACAGACGAATTGAGAACCTCCTCCTTTTTGAAGAAGTCAGTTAAAAAGTCACTGATTTTTCTTTTAAAAATTGGTTCTAATAATTTGAGTTACGATTGGTAATTAATTATACAAGAAATCTGTACAATCGGATAAATGGTTTAATTCGATCAACGTCACGCCCTTTCTCTCCCAACACTTAAAGCAATAATGAAAAAAAAACGGCTGCACAATAATACATTTAGGTATTTTCGCATAACTCGATAAAATGTAGGGAACAGCATAATTTTTTGTGTTTTCTGGTTTGATCCCATAGTACTTGTTGATAAAACGATGAGTACAAGGACCCATTTTCAGTTATTTCAATTAAACCTTGTATAACACTCGCTTTCCGTTATTTCACTATTGAAGGTAAAAAAAATTTATTAAAACTAAAACCCAACTACGACTAAAAAGGTATAAACAAGACACCACAGACAGACAAATTAAAAATCCGGAGTCACACGTGTTAGGGCATAATTCGAACGGATTACGTTATGGGTCGTCAGAATCCCGAAAGTCTGACAACCAGTCTTACCAAGAGATATCGTATTACCCAGTTACTGGATTATGGAGGTCAGATAGGCAGTCGCTCCATGTAAAATACTATATAATATGTGGTATTCAGCTGCATTCGGTTAGTCTGGAAGCCGACCCCAACATCGTTAGGAATTAAAGTAATAAAAACTAAAACCCAACTACGACTAAAAAGGTATAAACAAGACACCACAGACAGACAAATAAAAAATCTGGAGTCACACATGTTTTTAATTTGTCTGTCTGTGGTGTCTTGTTTATACCTTTTTAGTCGTAGTTGGGTTTTAGTTTATATTACTATTTTCTTTTGGGAAATGTGCTCATTAAGCTCTTTCATTTGATACCCAAGATGGTACGAATAAACAATTATTTTTTTTTAGTCCTGACTTTATGTCCTCTAGAGGGCGCCATTTTTATTTTATCGACGTCACATAGCCTATAACCAGCGGACGGTCAAGACGCTTCCAACGATACCTCATTTGTCAAATTGTAATGAGGTGTTTAGAAGATATGAGGGAACAGATGAACATACATACATACATACATACATACTTACATACATACATACATACCGGTCAAAATCATAACCCTCCTTTTGTCTTCGCCGTAGTCGGGTAAAAAGTAAAGGCAATACTTTCACATAAAAATACGTTATTCATCTAAACATTTTACATCTATACACTTTTCACTCTTTTCTGAATATAGGAGCCACGTACAAGTTTTACGACGTAAGAGAGATGACGAAAAATAAAATGTTAAGTGCTTCTCGCGCTAATCCGAGAAAAGGAAGGAACTGGGATACAGTGGTCGATGGCACTGGACGGGAGTTTGAGGTTAATTGACCGTTAATGTTTGTCAAAATAATAATAAGTTGATTACAGGAATTTATACATTATTAATTTAACTCGGCAATACTTAGAAGCAGGTAATAATACGTACTTAATACGTAAAGCGATGATGTTACTTCACCAGTAAGTAACTGGCGTAGGTAGGTAGTAGTAAGTAACTACGTGGGGGAAAGAGATGGAGCTAGCTATACGTCCTATAGAGCTTCATCTCTTTCCTACACTGAAGTAATATTAAAATAATACTGCTGTAACAGGTGGTGGTAGGCCCCTTTTTGCCATGAATGATTGGAGAGTTAAATGACACTGAGAGCGAGGTAACAATAATAATAATGTTCATCATTTTGACGAAACTCTCTTTTAACTTAACAACTCAACTTATTTCAACTTTCTTTTTTTCTCTCTTTTTCTTCTCTCTTTTTTTTCTCTTTTTTTCTCTCTTTTTTAAATCTTCTTTCTCTCTCTTTTTTACCTTTCCGCAATAATACTATATATGGGCACATTTGTAACTTAAAAATAAACGGTAAATAGACATGAAGTAGCAAAAACATAACCTGCGCACAATATTCTAACTAATCCTTAAACAAGCCTCTCTAACGAACAGTGCCATCAGCCTCTCACGATAAAACTTTATGATCCGTATTGTCCGCCCAATGAAAGGAAAAATAATGCCATATTATATTATAACCCGGGCGTTTTTGTGGGAGTTTCCGGTGGCACTCCAAAACCTCTGTTTAACGCGCTATTTCCTTCTAGCCTTGTGTCCTGCGGTATTGTGCGAAGCGGTGCGATGCGAAACAACAAAAATAAACCGGCCAAGTGCGAGTCGGACTCGCGCACGAAGGGTTCCGTACCATTATCTATAAAAACGGAAAAAAAACAATTTTTTTGTATGGGAGCACCCTTAAATATTTATTTTATTTGTTGTTATAGCGGCAACAGAAACACAAATCATCTGTGAAACTTTCAACTGTCTAACTATCGCAGTTCATGAGATACAGCCTGGTGATAGACGGACAGACAGCAACGGAGTCTTAGTAATTGAGTCTCGTTATGCCCTTTGGGTACGGAACCCTAAAAAACAATACATACATATAATAAATCTGTAGACGAGGCGTTTCTGTACAATGAAAAAAAAAAAGAAACGTAGGTGGAGTGTCCCAGAATAACCAACAGATGCCATTTCTACCATTTTTGGAATTTTTGTCTGTTTGTCTGTTCGTTTGTGTTTGATTGTTCCAGTATCACGTAAAAAGTACGAAATCAATATGGTTAACTTATAAACTCAAATATTGTGTGTAACTCGATGTTTCATTTAGTTTTTGTTTCATCGCAATCGCTTCAAAATATCAAAAGATATAAGAGTTTAAAGTATTCAAGAATAAATTTTCATTAGGTACGTAATGTAGATACACGTAACGACATCTATTGTCGTAAAATGACACTAGCGTAAAATCAGGTAGGTTTGTGAGAACGTGTGTAACACACGATCATAATCATCATATGTTCACATACTTCGCGCGGAAACATAACGCGATACATTGTGAATTTACCCAATCTAAAGTTTGGTTAATTCAAGTTTTCCAAATCCATTGTTTGGTAGTAGTACCATAGGTGGCGCTATCTATCTTTTAAATCATGATACAAATATCAAGAAAAAATGGTGATAAATTTTAATTTCTTAAAAATTGTAGATTGTTAAAACTACAATTTTTAAATTTTAATTTCTTAAAAATTGTTGTTGTGTAAAAACCCTTCTTTACCCTCTTGATTTTAAAATTCACATGTAAGTACTTATTATTGACATTTTTGCGTGACTCTCTTCAAGAGCGTTAAGGGATTGAGAATATAGTCATAGTCCGTATCTTGAGAATCTGTCCACTCAATCAAAAGTTATTACTACTTGGCTCTTGGCTTGGAACGAAGAGTTTGAGTTTACCAGTGAGTACTTACTCGATAGATGGCGTTGTGCAAATGATGCGATTTTCTTAAGGGGGATGCGCCGGTAGCCCGCGAAGTTCAAATCTTAAGTTTTTTGCAATTTGCAACTCAGTGTCAGGCAGGTTGTATGTTAAAATGAAATTGTTTATTATGTAAATAGGTTATTGGAATCACTTTTACACGTCGTAATAATATAAAAAAAATTGTAAAATTAAGCTAGATGAGGTCGGCGTTTCCTATCTGACTACCTACTCTGAGAAGAAAGGCCGAAACAAACTCAGTCTCTTTTAAAGTCCGGACATACCTAAGTCATATTGGTCAGGCACTATGAGGGCTATGTAGATTAGAGTCTGAAATGGTCTTTTGAGGATTGAACCACACAGATTTGAGTGAACCTGTCCTGTCACTGCAAGCATTTGTCAGTAATAGTGGAGCTCAGCTCAGAACTTAAGGAGCTCAACGACTCGACGAACAATACCAAAGAAAGGACATTTGTGTAGGCCGCATAAAGTTCTCAAATTGCAAGACCATTGTTAAAACTAACTGAGAACGAAAAAATATAATAATAAAAACAAAATAAACATCCACATAGCCCTCACATTCACAATAATCCAATACTTTACAAAGCAATCATGTCATTTTGTCAATATCCTACATATAATATTCAATAATGTGAATTTGTATATAAAACTGGTAGGTATATTTTGATGATTTTCCATAGTACTTATTCAAAATGTCACAATGCCAAAATGACAAAATGTTAGCAGAGCGAGCAGCTCAATCCCATGCTTTTTGTCTTCTAAATAATCTGAAATTGTATAGTACAGTACCCTTTTTTACAAAGTTTGGTTTTAATACAGCTTTTAAATCATTTAATGGGTAAGTTTCGAATGTCAATATGATTAAAATATGATTCGCGATCGTAGCAAATAGTAGCTTTACAGAATAATAACCATTAGATACAGGAATACAACTCCTGCAATATTAGTTAGATTAGATAAATAAATATTTGAAACAACTGCGACTCATTATTTAGATCAACATAAAACTTGATACTGACTTGTAAAAAGCAAAAAACATAAGAAAATTTGAATATCGCAGGCTCCCCCAAAGCTTTCGCCTTAGTTTCCATCGTCAATACAATATGCCATAGTTTTTTCATTAATCTTTATACAATATTTTTTTCATTAATCTTTCCGACAGTTTCATACTGCTGTCCAGACTATCCACACTATCACCACAATATACTCGTAGATATGGACTACCACTAATATATAAAGTTACTGGCTGTCTCATGTCTGTTACTTTTACGCCGTAACGCCTAGGTCGCCTAGACAGACCACGTGGGTTATGGGACATAGGATACTTTTATCCCGGTAGCACATTCCCGTGGGATAATTTCCGACATCCACGCGGGCGAAGCCGCGGGCAAAAGCTAGTCTTTAATATGTGTCGGATTTCTTTGTAAGAATTTGTTTATTTTAATTTAATTTTATTGGATTAGTATCTTAAGAGACGTAGTAAGAGCAAAACTATTTTTAAGATATTATTGATCAAACATGGACTGTACATGCGAACTGGATGAAATAAATTATTTTATTGGTAAATAAAATAAACAAAAACCTGTATCTATTTTTATTAGCATTTATCGAAACTGGCGTACAATGAAATCTTAAGATACAGTGATATATCAGACTTTTACTAGTAATAAAAGCCTTTAACTGAAAGATGTGACCTTTTTGAACTCCGACTATATTTGGACCGAACAAAGAAAAGTTTATATATCAAGAGCAAGAGCTTCTTAGCCACGAGCTCCTTTCGCAGCCGCCTATAGGTAAATATAAAATAATGCTGCTAAAGGTGCTCTTACGAAGGCGACAATCGTGTCGCTGCGGTCATAGAGATTGAGGTGGCTTTGCAGCTGCGGTTTGCGGTTGCGGTCGTTTTTAGAAGAGCACCTTTATTATGTTTACATCACATCAAGACCAATTCATTTAGAAAAAATATTTCATCGAAGTTAGCGAAAAGAAAGATTGTTTTTTTGTCATAGTATACGTAATTTACCAGTCAATATCAGAATCTTAATAAAACCGGCCATGTGCGAGTCGGACTCGCGCACGAAGGGTTCCGTACCATTATCTATAAAAACGGCAAAAAAATCATGTTTGTTGTATGGGAGTACCCCTTAAATATTTGATTTATTTTAATTTAATTATTTATTTTTAAAGTGAGTATATAACTTAATTTTCTGTGAATATTTCAAGCGTCTACCTGTTGCCGTTATATATAATATCGAGCAAAAGCGAGCAAAAATATCACGTTTGTTGTATGGGAGCCCCCTTAAATATGGCTTGACCAAGATTATGTCTGGACATTAAAAGAGACTGCGACCTCTGAGTTTATTTCGGCCTTTCTTCTCAGAGTAGTCAGATAGGAAACGCCGACCTCATCTAGCTTATTTTTAATATTTTTTAATATGACGTGTAAAAGTGATTCCAATATCCTATTTACAGAATAAACAATTTCATTTCATTTCATTTCAAATATTTATTTTATTCTGCTTTTTAGTATTTGTTGTTATAGCGGCAACGGAAACACATCATCTGTGAACATTTCAACTGTCTATCCATCACGGTTCATGAGATACAGCCTGGTGACAGACGGACAGACAGCCAGACAGACAGTGGAGTCTTAGTAATGGGTCCCGTTTTACCCTTTGGGTACGGAACCCTAAAAAAACATACTTCGTTTGCTTTCGCACAGCTTCCAAACCCTCACATAGGACGCGCCTATTTTTTGTTCTTTATTCGTTCGGAAAGAAGGTCATTGATTTGTTGTGTTGTACTTAATTTTGTTTTTGATTCGGGGTAAAAGGAAAAATATGTAGTACACAAACGATTTTGTGAACGTCGCGGGGCTGTTAAGTACAAAAGGTTTGAATTCGTTCGCTTTTGGTAAGCAAGTGTATTGGATTATGTTTTTACAAGAAATGTAATAAGTTTTGACGGTGTTTATGTTTTGTTTATACTATAAACGACTAGATACATGAATCCATCAGGGTTAACATGACAAGCGCGAGAACGCTCTTTTTCTCGTTTTGTCCGACCGTTACGCACGAGTAAGCTCGAAAAAGGCACTTTGACACTTCTCTATCTCGTGACGAGATACCGATGTAGCAAATTATAAAAATCGAATCATTTTTATGATAGCAACATCAGCTTGAGGTTCGGTTCTATTCATTCGATTTTACGCATGGAATTAGTATGTACTATATTAATTTTACGTCCACCTATTTGTCCGACTCTTTTGAATAAAATTAAATATTTTCCTTTGGCATACCGAAATTAAAATACAATTGGCGGAGTAATCGAGTAACAAACATACAAAAAAAAAAAAAACATGCAGACGACATGCAGACGAATTGAGAACCTCCTCCTTTTTGAAGAAGTCGGTTAAAAATGACGGAAATGAAAATTAGTGGCACAATATAAGTTTAAATATCATATCTTTTTCGATAAGTATTGAGATCCTAAATGAAGAAGTATAGAATACGATACGATTAGAATACGTGGTTAATAATGCCAATTAATTAAATTTCAGCCTGTATACTCACTAAATAATCACCACAAATAACAAAGGGGCAGATGATCGCAATTTGATAAAGCGGAGGTTGATATTGTAACAATCACCATTAAACCCGTATTATTGCAAATTTTGTCACCACACTTGCCAAAAGGACTGACCGTTAGTTAAATATGCAGCTGGAGTTGATTTCGCTATTATAACCACAAAACACGAAACGTAGTTAATCACCATCCTATAAAGAATGAACTGGCGATTTTAGTAATTATGTTGCGAAGGTATGATACTGCCGCACAGCCATAATCCCTATACTTCATTAATCAACATAATTGGCAAAGTGACTGGTTATTACTGAAAGTGATGTAAGAGTGATGCTCATCTACTTAATAGTGCTCCCCTCCGCCACAGTTTCTCTAGCGGCTGCCGAAAGGAACTTTCGTTCCAATATAAATAGTTGTTTAAAACTAAGTTTTTTCATTAATATATATTACATAATATATTGCAAAATAAAATTATAACTAAATAAGTACAATTTAAGAAACTGCCATGTTGTTATGGAGCGTTTTTTTTTTTTGTGTAATTATTTTGTCTACTCATCTCGTCGTAAAAATCGACGACGAGTAAATGACAGCAAAATAAGAGATATCTCGTGTTGGACTGTCAAAAGTCGAGATATCTCAGGTGCCATGTTAGGGTTTGAGAGAAAACATCAAGTTTGACAGAACGAGTCGAGTATTTTGTATGGCAGCGCTGTCAGAAAACGAGAAAAATGACGAAATAGACAAAAATTACTCACTCTCGCGTGAGTAATTGTCGCGTGTGTCATGTTAGGCCTGCAGGAAGTTTTCTCGGTGCAAAAGTAAACATTGTTTTTTTTTTTACTAGTCTGAAACAAAAGACTGACTAGACTTAGTTAATTACAACAGAATAAAACGTCAGTACCTAATACTTACTCACTAAAAGTATCTCGTTGTTTTTAGGATTCCGTAGTCAACAAGAAACCCGTATAGTTTTTTTTTATTTCCGTACGAAAGACTAAAAAATAAAATAAAATCTATACTTACAGGCTGATTTTATTTTCAAGCCAGTATGACTTTGATAAAAGAAATTAAAATTTTCTGAATATACCGGAACTGTTTAAAAATAGAGTGGTGTCACAAAAAATAAACACTTAGGCTATTCTTCAAGTTTTTTCCAGTTTTGATGTAAGTAATACTTTTCTTTCTTTATCCAAAGTTCCTTTGTGCGGAATTATTACTTTGTGACAAGTTTAAAACTTACTCATACTTGCTAGAAAAATCAATCTGTATATTAGGTAACTCACATTATCACTTACAACTCATCATCAGCCTAGGCTTTTCCCAGCTATGTTGGGGTCGGCTTCCAGTCTAACCGGATGCGGCTGAATACCAGTATTTTACATGGAGCGACTGCCTATCTGACCGACAGAACCCAGTAACTGGGTAAAACGATACCCCTTGGTAAGAATGGTTGTCAAACTTTTGGGCCTCTGACGATCCGTAACGACTGTCAAGGATCCACAAATGACAGCCGGGACCAACGGCTTAACATGCTTTCCGAGGCACGGAGGAGTCTCGGTATGTAAGGATGGTCACCCATCCACGGACCAACCTCGGCAAGCGTAGCTTAACCTGATGGATTGACCCGTGCGGCTGTTATTACGTAGCCACGAACTCATCCCTAATAATAATCACTTTCAACGGAGTTATTGTTATCTATGTCATCTTAAAACAAACTCGCTATCATTAACGCTATAAAGTTATAGCTCTAATATAGTTCAAATATTCATACTCCAATAACTCAACAGTATGCCACTAGCAACATAATCTCAAGCCACAGGTCGCTACTGAATCACTGAGCTCTATAATGACCCATTTCCTGGAGCTAGCTGCTAGATTCATGCGAAAATATATGGAATCTGCACTATATTCTATGACCTGAAATACCAATTTCCTTCAAAACGCTATTGGTATGTCGGGATTTTAACAAGTTGGAGATAAAATGTGTAACAAATGTAGATCAAATAATAAGCGTAAAATAT
This sequence comes from Lithophane ornitopus, assembly GCA_948473465.1. Lineage (NCBI taxonomy): Eukaryota > Metazoa > Arthropoda > Insecta > Lepidoptera > Noctuidae > Lithophane > Lithophane ornitopus. The sequence continues at coordinate 10,668,407 of OX419637.1, read as the reverse complement.
GCGCGATGACATGGGGTCAAAAAGGGGACGACAATTGACTTTACAACCCATAATTCGCTGCCTAAAAAAATATCGACTTCACTCAATGAATGAATGTCTACATAGTGAAGTGAAAATCTTGTTTTTTTTCATTTTGAGTACTGCCAACTACCATCATTTATCTTATGTCACGAAAAAGTTGCATTAACTACCTAAGTAAGTACCAAAATTCATTTCTCGTCTCCAAGAAGCCAGAGGGCAACAAAATTTAAAAAAAAAACTTGCTTCTTCTTCCAATCACATTAACTAAAGTAAACACCAAAATGTTGCCAAGTATCAAATCACAGTCACTTGTCCAAACTTATTCAATTTGCGTTACACTCGCCAGAAGTAATCGATTCGATTCCGATAAGACGATTAATACAATTTGGAATCGAGTACAATTCGACACTTCTGGGAATCGTTACAAATCGATTTTGTGTTACAACTTAGCGGCATAATTTACCTGTATTATGGTGCAAATTGTAAGGTTTCGGATAGCGTTTCCAGGTCGGAAAATATGTCACGGGAAAGTCCGAAAGGGATACCGTGGCCTCTGGCAACATACAGGCAACTGAAGGAAAACGGGTTTAAGTCAGTAAGAGTCTGGCTTGACCAAGATTATGTCTGACACAACCTCCCGCTCCACCCAGAGCGGGAGAAGTAATTTGATAATTTCAGAGCCAAAAAAAAAAAGTTCGGACAATAAGGTTTTAAGTTTTTTTTTTTTTTTACAGTTCACCATAAAAAAATTGGAATTGTTTATGATAAATGACAGTAAGCTCCCTCTCTTTCATCATCTACTGCTTAGCCTGCCGTTTTCCCAACTATATCGGGGTCGGCTTCCAGTCTAACCGGATGCAGCTGAATACCATACATTTGATGAGTATTTTACATGGAGCGACTGCCTATCTGACCTCCACAACCCAGAAACTGGGTAATATGATACCCCTTGGTATGAAATGAAATGAAATTGTTTATTCTGTAAATAGGATATCAGAATCACTCTTACACGTCATATTTAAAAAAATAAAATAATCTAGATGAGGTCGGCGTTTCCTATCTGACTACTCTGAGAAGAAAGGCCGAAACAAACTCAGAGGTCACAGTCTCTTTTAAGGTCCAGACATAATCTTGGTCAGGCCATATGAGGACCATGTAGATTAGAGTCTGAAATGGTCTTTTGAGGTAAGACTGGTTGTCAGACTTTCGGCCTCTGACGACCCGTAACGACTGACAAAGACCACAAATGACAACCGGGACCAACGGCTTAACGTACTTTCCGAGCCACGGAGGAGTCTCCGTATGTAAAGTTGTAACTGTGACACCCAGTAACTGGGCAATACGGCCGTTATGATTGTTTGTTATGATAAAAAGAAGTATGTAATGGTCATAGCAGATGAACTGTCGTTTCTGCCCACCATCTGCATATAATAGTGTCTACTTGCTAAAACCGCATTGAAAATGGCGGGAGTACATCTATTGTTGGTTCGTTTATTATTGTTGTATATGATGTTATAATACCTTTTTTTGAGGGTGTGAAGTCAGCAAATGACTTCTCCCGCTCTCGGCGGAGCGGAAGGGCGTGTCAGACTTTTACTGACTAAAACCCACCCGTGTTCCTTCAGTTGCCTGTTGCCAAGGTCCCGGTATCCCTTTCGGACTTTCCCGCAACCCTGGCAGAATGTTATAATACCTACGTTAGTATCATTATTTCTTACAAAGATTTCGAGAACAACGTCTCCGTTTCATTCCAGGAATGCGACCAGTTACGATTAACTTGGTAGTTAACAGTCTAATAACTACAAAGCAACACAGTCAAGTAGTTACGCTATTATAGTTACCAGGAAATAGTTATCAATTTAGTTCAAACGTAATAGAACAAATCAGTAACAGCCCGGAGGTTGCATTTGGGCTGGTACACAAAACTGCGTCGTGACGTCGCATCGCAAAAATCAGCGACGGTACACTAAGGGATTGTATGTTGCCAGGATGGGTGACCATCTTTACATACGAGACTCCTCCGTGGCTCAGAAAGCACGTTAAGCCGTTGGTCCCGGCTGTCATATGTAGATCTTTGACAGTTGTTACGGGTCGTCAGAAGCCCGATAGTCTTTCAACCAGTCTTGCCAAGGGGTATCCTGTTACCCAGTAACTGGGTTGTTGAGGTCAGATAAGCAGTCGCTCCATGAAAAACACTAGTAGTTATTCAGCTGCTTCCGGTTAGACTGGAAGCCAACCCGGGTACCCTAAGGGCTTGTACACAAAACTGCGAAATCGTGCGAATTCGCAGTTTTCACCGCAGAAGCTATGCGCAGAAAAACATTTTAGGCTACCGTCGCTTCCCAGGCGGATTCCCGGCCACCATAGGCGCAGGCTTGCGGACCGCGAGCAATGGTTAGCTCGCCGTCCGATAAGGACCAGCCCCGGGTCGATGACGTGTTGTGTTCCAAGCGCGCCTCAAAGAGATGTCAGCACAATTGACGGGGTCCGCAATGACCGATGCCTGCCAGGGTTGCGGAAAAGTCCGAAAGGGATACTGGGACCCTGGCAACAGGCAACTGAAGGAACACGGGTGGATTTTAGTCAGTAAAATTCTGACACGCCCTTCCGCTCCGCCTAGAGCGGGAGAAGTCATTTGATGATTTCACACCGTCAAAAAAAAAGAGGGTACCGTCGCTGATTTTTGCGATGCGTTGCGAATTCGCAGTTATGTATGGGATCCCTTTGTGCGGTTGATGGTCTATATGCAAGGAAATAAATACATAGGTCGTAATACAAGGAACTACAAACATAATTGGCGAAATATCGGTGTTCTATCAAATAATTATAGGATGAAATAAAAATAGCGACCGAAATATGATTTAAAAAAAAAAAGATTTTTCGGTATTGTAGTAACTTAATGTATAAGCCTAGAAAATCCTTTTTTAAATGTAAACTTCGCAAAAAAAAAATAGATTTCGGGAAAAAAAATCAATTCCCACTGGTGGGCATTTTTATCGGTGGGGATTTCTGGAATAAACCATCTAAACACGATAAAAGTAAAACAAAAAGAAAACTGATTTTATACTCTTTGTCCGACGTTTTTGGAATTTCTGATATAATTTAATTTGACCCTGTATACACCACTGCATACCTCTTCAGGCGCGATGTTTTTACAACAGAACAGTATATTAATAACCGAGGAAGCATCGTAGAAAATGAATCAGCATAGAATTTAAGAATTACGCTAAGCTGCCTACGCCGTAGCTGTGACGTCACAGCTACGCCCGCTACGCTGTCGTAGCGGTGACAATTGGTTATGCTCTGATTCGTAGCACGTAATGGCATTTAAAAGTTCTATGGAAACGGAAAGAAAATGACATTTTACTAATGAACCTTTTGTTGAAGATTGTGTCCAGGGATGTAATATCACCACCTGGGGCCTATTTAATGAAAAAAACCCTGTACAAGGTATACGGTGTAAAAAAATTAACTTTAAGAGTTGCTTCAGACTTTAGGAGCATGAGGAACAGGGTGTAAAGTTCACTCATACTCCATAGAAAAAGGAGGATCCTCCGACCGATCCTCCATGTGTCTGGCGGGCAACTGCCCAATGATTGATGTTGGTTTCTCGTATATATGTCCACTGCACGGTAAACTTTAATTGCGCGATGCAGGATTTATGTGACGTCTGTGTGACGTCAGGTCTTTGATGCGTTGTTCGCATGTGGCGATGTAGATACCGCCACATCACTCCCCTCCGGAGACCGGAGGTCGATAGTGGGCTGAGTCTTGTATCTTGCGATGCTTGCCAGTGCCTATTGTGGTTCCAGTGAGTCGGAACCGGGTGCTGCATTGTTCGCGGTGGGTCGGAACTGTTTGTGGCGGCTGTGGTAATTGAAGTGATTGCGGTGATTCCCCAGTGGGTCGGGGTGATGAGTGATTGAGGTGATTGCCCAGTGGGTCGGGGTGATGAGGCTGAAGGTGATGACCAGGAATGCGCGTTCGCTGCATGCTGGTGGTCAGGATACCCGTTGAAGCCTCGGGTGTTGGCTTGGCTGTGTGACTCGCCTCACTGAAAGCTTGCGGGAGTGATGTTGATGACGTCACGCTGGAGTAGTTGCACGAAGGCTGCGTTGACGTTCATATTCGGGGTCACCAATTTAGGGGTATGAGGAACAGGGTGTAAAGTTCACTCATCCACCATAGAAAAGGGAGGATCCTCCGACCAGACGGGTGTTGTGTCTGGCGGGCAACTGCCCAACGATTGATGTTGGGTTCTCGTATATTATGTCTACTGCACGGTAAACTTTAATTGCGCGATGCAGGATTTATGTGACGTCTGTGTGACGTCAGGTCTTTGATACGTAGTTCGCATGTGGCGATGTAGATACCGCCACAAGACCATCGAACTAAATAACTTTTACTTTGGGTTGTTGTTCCATACTAAAGAAAAAATAAAAAAATACTAAAGAAAAAAAAATCTGCTGTTCCATACTAAAGGTACTATAATGTTCTGAACTGTATGGGACAGCTGATTTTTTATTCGCGATTTCAAAGTTGCTCCCATAGTAAAATTTATTCAGTTCGATCGTCTAAAGCACCTCTTAAAGTTTGTAAAGTTAATTTGAGGCTATGAGAAACATACAGGCCTAACCAATTTTTACAATATAAGTCTATGTTTTTTTTCCAGTTAAAGTTGAGTCTATGATTTTTTCCAGTTAAGTTAGTTAAAATATAAAAGTAATAAAAAGTATGTAGGTATATGACGAGTGCTAGTTGATTAAAAAAATACTGTTTTTGTTTTCAAAAGGCTTGTCCATTGAATTAGGACACTATGGTTCTCATGGCCTCAATTTTGAACACCATAAACCTCCAACTGTCACAAAAAAGACACAAAACAATTTTAATTGTTATCAGCTTCTAAGGGCCTGCGCACATCTGGCGAGGCACAACGCAGCGCATTCGTCACTGCCAATCAAATAATGACGCTGCTCCAATTGAAATAAAGTTGAAAATAAAATAAATTTCCATTAGCTCGAGAGCGCGTCTAAGCGGAAAGAGGTGCGTTTCTCAGGTTATTTATTCTCAAATTTATTTTTAGGTACGCAACGTTTGACAGTGAAAAATGCTCTGCGCTGCGCTCCGCCATATGTGCGTTGGCCTTATAGTCCAATCGACAGTAAAGCGGTATAGTTATTTCCGACAAGTTAGAAAACATGACAGGGCTCTCAATCCGACTCATTTCTATTTCGAACAAAAAACAATTCAACATCGATTTTTCGATTTTCTACATTTATATCTGTATTTTTTATTATGTACATAATAAAGAGTATTCTATTCTTTTCTATTCTATTACAGGAAACCGAATTCACTCACTTAAATGCAATTTACGTAAAATAGTTCTATTAGTTAAAGTTATCTCATACCTTCACCAAAATCGATCGAAACCTAAACTCACACCTGCTTCAAAGCTAAGATAACTATGCCATTTATGAATGAGGTTAAACCGCTTAAACTATAACTAAGTTATAACTAAATGATCACTGCAGTTTAGTAACGTAAACTACTAAGTTTGCGTTAAGACTCGGGTAACGCCTTAGTGACTTATGTACTCTTTTTACTCCAGATAATCGTCTGTCTGTCTGTGTCGACGGAAGTTCATTAAGATCTGAATGGTACAAAAGAATTCTATGGTTTTTTAGGTTTAGTAGCTATAAGAAAGGTTTGTTAATCTATTTTTTTTTAGGTATGTTTCCGGTAGATAATTATGAAATTGTGTAAAAAACCTCCACGGATGACATTACTTAAATGTTGACGTCTGGCGTTTTTAGGCGCTCCGCCCACATCCACCTTGATGCTACAGAAGAGCATCTTATAAATATACCTACAGCCAATAATCAAAGATGTAATTTATATGATATTGTAACAGTACTAAGCTATTATTCGGTATTTTTGAAAGATTTTAATGAAAAGAGGAGTATGTAAGGATTTTAGCGTCGGAGGTTCCTGTGTACCCCTTGGGGAGAAGGTGTGAGTTTTATGTATCTATGTTGAATGAAACGCAAGGTTAAAATACAATAGACGTAGATATATTTAGTAACCAATTCCGCTTGACTATTCTTCAAGAGTCCTAAAAAACCCTGTAAGAAATCGACACGTGTTTCACCTCTCAACGAGGCATCCTCAGGATGACGATTGACCAATTGCAAACCAGAACGCCGGTACCACACCGAGCGCTGGACGCAAAGTGAATCAAATCGCCCGTCACCCCCACTTATATAGGATTGCTGCTCGGCGCTAATTGACTAGAATCGTTATCAGTGCGATAAGCGCGATAAGGGGTGACGGGCGATTTGATTCACTTTGCGTCCAGCGCTCGGTGTGGTAACACGTCGCGTTCTGGTTTGCAATTGGTCAATCGTCATCCTGAGGATGCCTCGTTGAGAGGTGAAACACGTGTCGATTTATTACAGGGTTTTTTAGGACTCTTGAAGAATAGTCAAGCGGAATTGGTTACTAAATATATCTACGTCTATTGTATTTTATAATGGATTTCCGCAAAGTCACGCCTGAATCAATTAACTATCTTAGAAACGCAAGGTTTTTAAAGCTCTCCTCAAGGAACTTTGACCTCTTTCCCTTTTCATCAATACTGGGGTGTGATTCTGTAAGACCTCATTCTAAACTTCGAATCTGAATCCGCTGTGAGTTTCTTGATTGGCATTCTAAAACCTCAGTTGATCACTAGCGCTACCCTTGCGAGCGTGTCAGCGAGTTGAACTAAATTGACCGTGAGTTTTTGACAGATAAAGTATGAGATGACGTAAGAAGTGACATTCAGTAAGGTAATTCCCCCGTCACTTCGACGCTCACTTCGCACTCGAACCCGATTCAAAATTCGAAGTGAGAGTGAATAGCGATGTGAGATGCGAGTTGTTGTTTGAATTTTACAGAATCGACGTACTGCTCTCAAAACGGTGAAGCAAAACATCGTGAGGAAACTGGCATGTCCTAGTACCAAAAATTCGATAATATTATGTGACATTCATCAACCTGTACTGGGCCAACGTGGTGGATTATGGTGCACGTGAGGCCTGTGTGCCAGTAGTGGAACGGAACGTTGGTAATAGGCTGGTTATCTATCACTGAAATCAGTATTTGATTTCTCTTTCAACCTTTGATATTTATTGAAATTCTTCGCGATGTACAAAGCTTATTAATAAAATAAAATTCATTTATTTCAGGTCTTTGTCTCCTATTAAATACAAAAAGAAATACACATATTTGTCAATTTTGTGTCACAATTTTGAATTACATAAGTGTTTAAGAAGTTAATAAAGTTATTATAATAAATTATATATTAAATCATAAAAGTGTTTTTGGCGTTTTCTAAATTGCAAATTTTGGCATAAAACACTAAAAATAAAGTTGTACAATGGTGGCCATATCGCGATTTCTTGAGAGATAATTGTACTCTGAGACATCAAACCAAATATAAACTGAACTTTAAAAGAAGGAACCACGTAGCTAAGCTACTAATATAGTGTTTTAACTATCAAGATATTTTTCAAATAATGTATTTTCTTGCCGTAAAGATTTCAAGTTTTAAAACCTCCAAACATTTAACATTTTATTATTCTTCTATGTTAATGATAATGTAGACGTCTTCAAAACCCCACAAACTTAACATTTGGCATTTGCAATTTCAATTACACTCGACTTCCTCTCTTGTGCATATTCAGATACCTACTGATATATTTATTTTAGTAATGAAGAGTTTATTCATAATATAACATCACGCCTGTTATCCCTGTAGGGTTAGGCAGAGGTGTACCTATGGTACACCCACATTTCACCAGTTATGTTTTTAAGGGGGCGAGCCTATTGCCATCAACCGGGCACGAAACCCTAGAGTCCAGGCTGCTACTGAGAAATTCCAGATGGAAAAACCCAATAACCTTTGCCTGACCTGGGAATCGAATCTAGGACCTCATGCGCAGCAGTAGCGCTTGCGACCACTAGACCAACGAGGTAGTTTAAGAGTTGAAATGTGTGTATACCTACTCAAAATCAAAATATTTTATTTCACATAAACCTACATGGGCACTTATGAAACGTCAGAAGCTAGGTGCACGGTTCCAATTTGTTGTTTCCTATGGAGAAGAGCCGACAAGAAACTCCACGGTTACTCTTTTTAAAAATATTGGCTGGTACAATATTTTCCAATTACAGTGTTATAAGGTATGGGAGGACAGTGTAGGCCTTTCAACAAGTACCAGGTAAGTACTTAGCAAAATAGAAAATGTTCAACAAATCTACTACAGTCCACTAAGCCTATATCGTTCTCACATTCACAAAATGGAAAAGAATCTAAGTAAGTAAATAAAAACCTATTCAAACCAAATGACATGATTGCCATTACAACTGTAACAAATCTAAACAATTATCATGTCCACAAAAGCCACTATTATAGAGTTGAAACCAAATTGTAGGTATACAATGTCAAATAATAAGATAATTATGTCAAGGTGAATATTAAAAAAAAAACTCCACTATCTGACCCTTGAAGGAATACAGGCATGATGTTATGTTATCCTGTTTAAGTTCATTACGACTGATATAAAGAATCTATGAAATGTATCACTACGAATCCCTCCCTTTCCTTTTCTCCTTCAATCAATTCTTTCTCTTATTTCGATTCTGTTTTTTCCTTATTACCCTTCTTACTAAGCGTCAATTTTGCAGCTTAAACATGAATAAAGTTCTATTTGTAAACAAAAACATAAAATACAATAGACGCAGATATATTTAGTAACCTATTCCGCTTAACTTACTAAATATATCTGCGCCTATTGTATTTTTAATGGACTTTCGCAAAGTCGCGCCTGAATCAATTAACTAACAAGACCATACTTTAAACATAAGGTCGCACATAACCAATATTTTCTTACAGTTTGCTTAATTTTTAAACCTAAAATTATATTTAATTTCTTTTAAAAAGGTGCCACAATACGAACGTTTATTCCGGTGACCACACTTTGGGATCTCGCCAACACACTCACTGAATGCTTGTAATTGTTGCAGCTGCGCTGAACTTCACTTTAATTGTGGCTACATAAAAAATATCGATTTGTGTTTCGATGCTCATTTGTTACAGTTTCTGTGCATTTTGTAATGTAATCAAGAGACCAATGCCCTGTTTATAAAAGCCTTGTAGTACCAAATGTCATTATTTAGTTCACAAGTACTCTCTATTTTGACACTTCTATTCGTGATTTTGTTTATCAAAAAATTATTTGCAAGTTACAACTTGTAGAATATCATATAAAAAATCCTGAGAGTGTCCGGCGATTCCGTCTCTATTCCGTCTTACAAGTTTACAAGTGTCGTGCTTAGTACCGCAATAAATGTTATAAATCGATTTTCTTTTATAAAATGTGGTCTAAAGAGAAAGATGACCTGATGCCCGTGTCCAAGCAGTGGGAACATTAAGGCTGATTATGAAAATGGAGATGAGCTATGAATTTAAGGAAAATTAACATTCTTGGTAACTTGTGAACGTGTAGACTTGTAACTTTTGATAAACAGGGCACAAGTCTCTCTCACAGAGAGTAGGCCTGTGTCCCAGCAGTGGGAACATTTTAAGCTGATTATGTATGTGATCAAGGGATTTTTTACCGGTCTATCCGTGCTGTTAACTACTTTGGAACTATACCTGCAAAACTTAAGTGCTGAAAAATCTTGACTCACTTACTCATCAAAACCTTTACAGCACTTCCCGAAGTCCTAGAAAGCTGAAATTTGTCATGCAGGTTAGATTTAGCACACAAACAACAACAACAAAATATAAGGAATTTGTAACTTTCATCCTCCAAACCCCTAAGGGAGGTGTAATTCTGTTTTTGTTTCGTATAAAAGGTATCTACAAATAAAAAAAACCCACCAAAATCATTTTCATCTTAGTCAAAATATTGTATGGTTTGGTCGTTCCTTTGAAGTATCATGACACAACATAAAAAAGAAGTAATAAAAACTAAAACCCAACTACGACTAAAAAGGTATAAACAAGACACCGCAGAGAGACAAATTAAAAATCCGGAGTCACACATGTTAGGGCATAAATCGAACAGATTACGTGTGACTCCGGATTTTTCATTTGTCTGTCTGTGGTGTCTTGTTTATACCTTTTTAGTCGTAGTTGGGTTTTAGTTTTTATTACTTTTTTTTTTTTTTAATTCTTTTGGTGTTTTAATATATATTTTTTTTAAATGTGCTCATTAAACCCTTTCATTTGATACCTAACATGGTACGATTAAACAATTTTTTTTTTCAAGTTCCTGACTTTATGTCCTCTAGAGGGCGCCATTTTTATAACCAGCGGACGATCAAGAGGCTTCCAACGATACCTCACTTGTCAAATTGTGATGAGTGGTTTAGAAGATATGAGGGAACAGATGAACATACATACATACATACAAACCGGTCAAAATCATAACCCTCCTTTTTGCTTCGCCGTAGTCGGATAAAAACTGGTGACTTAACGTAATTTTTACCTTAAGCCCATGAGTGTCTGTGTGTCGGCCGCGAAACGGTCAAGCCGTACCTTTTGAAGATGTAAGATTTGTAGAGTTAGTTAGAGTTAGACCAGTAATTAGTAATCAATAAGCTTTCAGGGACGTTAATCACGTTTGTGGTATGGGAGCCCCCTTAAATATCTATTTTATTCTGTTTTTTTAGTATTTGTTGTTATAGCGGCAACAGAAATACATCATCTATGAAAATTTCAATTGTCTAACTATCACGTTTCATGAGATACAGCCTGGTGACAGACGGACAGACAGACAGACAGCGGAGCCTTAGTAATAGGGTCCCGTTTTATCCTTTGGGTACAGAACCCTTAAAACGGGCTTAAACAAATTCTGTTGCTTATATTATAATGCATATTAATTAATAACCCAGGTAAGTTCAGATTCATCCTGGAAAATCATAACTAATGGAACGCTTTTGTTCCCTCCCTAAAATATATTTGAAACTCCCTAATAAGTGTCGCATTACTTAATTCGGAATTCTATACCCCCACCTTAATTACAAAGGGTTAAATACAAATTAAATTTGCTGCTCCCAAAGTGGATATCCGAAATATTTCCTAAAAGAAACTTTGTTTTTGAACCGCAAAATAAACTTGCTAGAAGCTAGGAGGTACAATAGCTTCTGTTAGTAATTTCTTAATTAAGCATCTAGATGTACGTAGTAATTAAATATCTACACCCATGCTATAAATCCTCTATAAAAGTTTCTGAAACAGTTAGCTTATTGCGAACTTTAAATCACTGGTTGTTTTAATGTTGTCATAGTAACCACAATATCATCCATACGCGTGTTATAATGTTGTACTGAAATTCATAATACAACTCATTTCAAAATAAGAACATTGTCATACAGGCGCGTTTCACTAACAAAGCACCGTAATTTAAAACAAAAAAATCATCTATGTTATTCGAATTCGAAAAATTCGAATTCACGTGTGTCGTATCCCTCCATTTTTGTTGATATTAGTATTTCAAAGTACCTTTTATAGAGGATTCATATCATGGGTGTAGATAAAGTCTTGTGATAACACTCATGTGATAAACACACATTCGTGTTTCAATACCCCTTATTATATAACAGTTGCATAAATAACTATTATAGTCGATAAGCGTAACAATAGCCTTCTTCATGTTTGCGGGAAAAAATAAGCTTTTATTCTTAACGGCTATCTATCGATAGGTCATTACTTGAAGGACCCATTCATTTCTCTATTTTTATACTGTGCCCCGTGCTTTCACCTGCATAAGTCTCGATCCCGGGTCGAAAAATAGATTAAGACCGATTCTCAGACCTACCGAATATACATATAAAATTTCATATAAATCGGTCTGGCCGTTTCGGAGGAATATGGCAACTAACATTGTGACACGAGAATTTTATATATTAGAAAATTAACTTCGTAAAACAACAAATAAATGCATTGTGACGAGAACATAACCAACTGGGATTTAAATTGATTTTGTTATGGGACTGGCTGAAAAGCTAACTTATCTAATAGCTGTTCTTAAAATAATCCTAATTTTATAAATGTGAAAATGAGTTTATTCGTTTGTTTGTTACGCTTTCACGCTAAAACGGCTAAACGGATTTAGATGAAATTTGACACAGGGGTAGACCATGACCCTGAATAGGACATAAGATACTTTTTATCCCGATATTTCCACGGGATCGAGACTTACGTGAAACCACGGAAAGAAGCTAGTTTAATGATTAAAACTGCTGACAACAGCTGCAAAAGCTGGTATAGTAAAGATGGAGAATTTTGTGTACCCTTAACACTCCTATTTGAAACTTTAAAGCTAGTAGTAGGTAATTAATTAATAGTTATTTCTCTGTAATCTCAATAAGTAAAGATTTAAAAAAATTGCCCAGCCTTTCCCAACTATGTTTGGGTGGGGTCGGTTTCCAGTCTAACCGGATTCAAGTAATAACAATATTTTACATGAAGCGACTGCCCACAACCCAGTTACTGGGTAATACGATACCCCTCGGTAAGACTATAAAGATCATGCATCACGTTTTATTTTCCTTTTATCTTAAATAAATAATACTAATTACTCACAAAAGTAATTACTCGTTCACAGATTGATAAAATCAATAAACAAATATCTATGAAACAGCAAATATTCAACTCAAAAGACCAACTTGACCTGCTTCCAACAAGCTGATCGAAAATTCTTTTCAATTCTCGATCTAACTCACAAATTCCATAAGGCAGGCATACATACTACGTATCTATACTCAAATCGCTCATAGATTTTGATAGGACAATCGTTGCAACATCTCGGATAGACGGCGAGTAGCGTGCAGCCCTAAATTCGATGTGACTGCTGTATCTGGTGCGTTTGAATGAGATAGTTGACTTGACTTGCATAATTAATTTCTTTTTTAAATACTTTATTTAAGTATACTCACCTTTATGGACTTTTATAATTACAAAGCGTATGACAGTCGACCATCGTGTGCTAAAATTAGAATAATTTACCTTGTCATTGAGTCTGCCGCCATAGATGAGATTGTCGATGTTTGAGGTTCGTTTGTTTACTTGAGCGTAGCAACCAGTAGCGACCCAGTTGCCAAAAAAACAAACGCAAAGCAATAAGTATAATAACACAACTAAGTATTTAGTACATATAAGCTACCTAGTAATGGCTTAAAATAAAAAACGGAACTAACAATGCGGTCAATTCGGTCAACCGAAATTACACAAGACATTTTAAAATGAAATTATGTACTTTCGAATACATTCCTAAAGTAATAAATTCCTGCCTCTGAACTAATCCGTCACACACAAATTACGCTTTCAAAATGTCAATTTACTAAACTAAACGCACAACCATAACCTAACCTAATTTCAACATAGTTTATGTTGAAATTCACATGTGACCGTCTACTGAGCCACAAAGCCACAACTAACGGTCCTCATTCCTACGGTACCCCGCAACTTGCGCCAGTGTCGATTCGTATCCGTAATAGATAGCTAATTCCGCACCGAGCTAGTAACCCAATCCAAACGCTCACCTAAACTGAAATTCATACGCGGCATGCACCGCTCATATTGTTTGCCACAGGCTGTCACGAGCGGCGATTCGTGCGGGAATTAATGTGTTAAGGCTTTTTTTCGCTTTTTGCTGCTCCGTATTTTACAAAAGATCCGCTTTAAATTCGTATGCGGAGATATGAAAAGCTGTTTCGCGATGTTGTTTAGTTTTGAGTTCAATTTGTTGACGTCAGTGGGATGTGCATTTGGGTAATTTTTGTCATGCTTTAGAGTGTTGCTGTCTCTTTTGTGTGCGTGTTTTATACAGTGATATCTTGTTCTATTTTAGTCGGGCTTTTCAAACATTGCTCTAGTTTCGGGTTTGGTTTTTATTGGATGGTAATCCTGTTTGGGGTAGGAGTAAATACTGTTCTTTGTTCTTCAGAAAAATCGAGTACGATTAAGCAATGGAGTTTGTAGGTCCAGTGACTGATACTTACCTATTCGTTAGGTACTGTTTGACCCAAAGTCGAGGTCAAAAACATGATTAGCACCATATTTCTTCTGATTGGTTTCCTAAGAAGCAAACATTTTATGATATTGGTATTTTGTGACACAGATATAGCTGAGGTAGGTACCTTTTATTCATAAACTAGCAAACCGCTCCTGCTTGAATTGAATTGAATTGAATAATTTACGACTTGACAAAACATCGAGATTTCTTAATAACTTATATGTAACTTTAATATTAACGTATTATAAGTAAGTGGGTACACATAAATGTTCCGGAATAAATTCTCTAAATGATGGTGAAAACCTTATTAAAATCTGTTGCTTGGTGTAGAAGAAAAACGCGGATATACAGACAAACCTGAAAATCGACTTTAATTACCCGACTCCGGCGAAGCAAAAAGGAGGGTTATGATTTTGACCGGTATGTATGTATGTATGTATGTTCATCTGTTCCTTCTAAACCACTCATCACAATTTGACAAGTGAGGTATCGTTGGAAGCCTCTTGATCGTCCGCTGGTCATAGGCCATGGGACATCACATTAAATTAAAAATGGCGCCCTCTAGAGGACATAAAGTCAGGAACTTGAAAAAAAATATTGTTTAATCGTACCATGTTAGGTATCAAATGAAAGGGTTTAATAAGCACATTTCAAAAATATATATATTACAAACCCAAAATAATTTAAAAAAAAAAGTAATAAAAACGAAAACCCAACTACGACTAAAAAAATATAAACAAGACCCCACAGACAGACAAATTAAAAATCCGTTGTTCGTCTGTGGTGTCTTGTTTATACCTTTTTAGTCGTAGTTGGGTTTTAGTTTTTATTACTCAATTTTTTATAATATGTACCTACCAACACCAAAAACATAAATAACTATGTATTTCATCGTGATCACCAATCCGGCTGCCAAACGTGGTGTTAACCGCGGTATCACCCTAAATACTTCGTTGTTGCGGTCAGGTTGGCCCTCGTTCAACATTGAGCATTTTAGTGAGACCTACATGTGAATACTGTGATGAAGCTGGTAGCTACTGCGTTTCATGTGATTTTGTAATAAGTACAGCTGATTTCCCATCGGCAGAAACGACGAACTTCCATACAAACTTTCATCACCTATTTTCATACAAATCGAAATTCATACACGAAATCTTTTAAGGGGTCATCGTACTCATTATTATGAAAGTGAAAGTTGTTGATAATGATGAGAAAAAGACCCCAAGATTTCATGATGGAACCCTTGTGCAAAACCATAACTACCTAGACCCAGCGGTTTCGTTCGGTTGTGCGCAGTGCGTTGTCTCAGTAAATGAATTTTAACATTTTACACGAAGATCTTTTATACCCACTCCATTTGAAAGAAGATTAGACATAAATATAAACCGTTTTTTACAGTCCGTTCAACCGATTTTGAGTTATATTGCGTTGGTGGCACGACAAATGGCAGCTGCAGTAGACAGTTGGCATTATGTAACCGTTTTTGCTTTTAATGCCATCCTTATGCCTACGGTATAGAAGTCAAAATCAGTTGAAAGGACTGTATAATGGTTTGTTTAAATGTAATCTTAATTCAAATGGAGTAAAGTTTATCATTATGATTATTATTTAATATAACAGAATTTTGGCTTCCCCGCGATTATCATTTACGTCTGTTTTAATATTACCCAAAAATTCTCAACTTCATTTCCAAGGAAACCGCACGTCCATTTCAGTTAAAATTAGGTACACGCCACTTACTGCCAATACATTGTGCAATCCTATATACATGCAAATTGCGGGCAGCTGCGTTTTGCCGCATCTGAGCCGCTATTACGGCGTGCCCTAATACTTACGTAAGTGTTATATGGGCACGTGGTGGAGTAGGATTGAAAGTACCTACTTATTTATTTGTGAAGCTTTTATTAATCATTTGTTAACATAAGAGTAACAAATACAATGACAAATATACAATCTAACACTAATCAAACTAACTATAACTTAACTTATGGAATGCTAACTAATATTAATTAAAACTAAATATACAAATATTTGTGTGTTAAAAACGTGGTGCCGATTTCCTTGTTCACAAATTAAACTAAATTTAATTTCAGTGCATCTTTTTCATTCTATTTCATTAAGGTGGATGCATAGACAGGCCTCGCCATACATTTTTGAGGTGTTGTAATCTCCGTAAATAAACTGTTTCTGCAGAATAAAAGCAAGTATAATGAGACTTTATAATGTATTATGTTCGCATAACGCCAAAATTTTATAAAAAAAACAGTATTTCTAGGAGAATTAGACCCAATAAAAAACGAAAAATCTTTACATGTGTGAGTGACCTGAATCGCGCCATCTAACAGAAATTTAAAGAACCACCGAGAAAGAGTTATTTGCTGTTGTCTTACGAGTTTAAGTTCGGTAAATATTTATAATAGATGGCGTTCGAAAATTCGAACAAGCCCCAAGGTTACACGTCGAGTAGGTAGGTAACGCAGCGATGCGACGATGCCATTCATACGCACCCCGCATTGTTGCCAAATTGCTCCAGTGAGTCTTGACAACTTGCGAATCGTTTCCAAAATTGTGTTTCTAGAAAGTTAGCGCCGGCGCGCGGGTTTGCCCGCGGGTTTTACATTTTATGATTGATAAAATGTTTTTTATTAGGGAATGAGAAAGAATGCTAGAAAGTGAAAAAAAATATCTGCGATCTGCATTTGGTTCACACAGATACAATACTAATGTAATTATTGTAATATCTACTTTAAATATAAAGTACCTAAAGATTTAAAAATCTTTCTACTGTATGTAAGTAGGTACTGATAATACATTTTATGACACAGTTAGGTACTAATTCATTGGTTTGGGTTGAATAAAATCAGAGAATAGAAGTTCATGTAAACTTAGGGTATACCTAAATCAGGCGATCAGTGTAGGCAAATTTACCTTTTTTTTTTTCTAATATCCTACCTACCTACGCAATGGTGACACGTAGGTACTACTTACATCTATTGATTGAATCATATTTAATTTACGTGAAACCATCAAGATAAGTGAATACACAGACAAACCACATTGATTTTTCATAACAATTGCACATTTTAGTATTATTAGCACAAGTCAAAGTGCGTCGAGATAAATTGGTCTTGCCATCTAAGAAGTTTACCAAGAAAAAGGGGAAATAAAACATAGGGCAGTATTTTAGTAGTAAGTTGTAGGATGTGCTGATATTTAAAACGATTAATGATATAGGTACAGCAGTGGTGGCTCTGACTTACAAGTGAGAGCCACCACTGCTGTACATCATTCATTTATGGTTTCGGGGTTTTTAACTGTCAGCGAAATGACGTTCTCAAAATGGTAGCTGTAGTTCCAATTTCGCTCGTCTGAACAGCTAAGTAAGTAGTAAGCACCATTCAGGTTTAGAATTGGTGACTGGGGCTACTACTGAGAACCATTCATACGAGTGCCATCCGTGAAAGAGTTTTTATTTAAAAGTGAAGTGTTTTTGTGTTTTATTGACGGTAAGTGTTATTTTTATGTACAAAGGATGCTTTTCTGCTTGAAGGTGATACAGAGTTATATTATAATAGTAATTACCCTTAGAACTTAAAAAAGTGTAAGATTTAGAAGAGGAAATACAAAATCAAACGTTAGTAACACTCGTTGATTGTCATCACATCACATACCTACCTACTCTAAATTTCAAATATTTCCCCCTAATAGGGACGTCAATTCTCTCTAAAAACTCACTTTGCCTGTCCCAGAGGGACGAAAGGAACAAAAAAAAAACTCTCTGAAAAAGATCCGTTACTGAATTGATTCGAAAGGGAATATGAAAAATCGATTCACAAATAAAGAAATGATTTTCCAAAAATCAATCATTCGTTTTCGATGAAATTCGCAATGTAAAAAATCCGTATTTTTACGCAAAAGGATTTGCACTGGATATGCTTCGTAATTTTCCCGCCACCACAATTCTTAACAATTCAAACAAACAAAAAACTGATGTTCTAGGGTGAAATATCGATTCCCTGTATCGATTCAGTACTAGATATCGATTTGAAAAAACGTTTTTATTTGTTCCAAAAAATCGATTCTTTGCTCAATCGATCTCAGATTGACATCTCTATTTCGTCTGTTCTCATGTTCTGTCAGTTGTTTTGCAAATTTTCACACAGCTTGACAGCTTGATTGATGGTGACAAATGGTGGTGTTATTTCTGACTAATACAAATTTCTTGAAGCATTTCATAATTACGATACTTTTGCTGTTGTGTTTAATTATACTTTTTGATTACAGATTGAATTGCAACTCTGCCTAAGTTGAATCCGACTAATAAACTTGCCTATATACGACATATTATTATGTATTCAGGGCCGCGAAAATCACGGAAAAAAGTGCAAGCAACATTGAAAAGACATCATGGCAATTCTTCTAATGATTTTTAGTGAGTAAATCAGATTCCCATAAGATTTCGAATCAGATTTACGTGAATGTACCTATGAGTGTATTTGATACTCGTTGGCCCGTGATGTACCTAATGTCTTCGTTTGCCGTTGGTTTGCCAATAAAGCAGGATTTAGCTACTGTAAAATAAATGTTCCTCTCTTTTTCAACCGATTTCCAAAAAGTAGGAGGTTATCAATTCGACTGTTTGTCCACCGATTTGTCAGCCAATTGTCGACCGATTTTCAAAATTCTTTGTCAAAGTTTTTTGTCACAAATGAGGACCTGATAATGGAATCCCAGGGAAATTGAGGGAAAACCTCAAATTTTATTGGCATTTTCAAAGTTTTTTGTTGTTTTTAGAAGTCGGTTGTATTTTTTTCAAAAAAGATTTTTTCTCTTCCTATGTTTTAATATTTATATTTTATTTAAGATTTTAGGTAATACGAAACTCCCTCTGTATGGACGAAATATTTTGAGGCCTAAATTGATGAAATTGACACTAGTAGCGCGAAAGATTATTGTTCACAATAGCAGTCAGCCAGGTTCAATGGCTGATGATTTAAGGAATAGTCCACTTCATGTATTTGGACAGCATGAAAAATGTAAGGAATATTACTGTTCAGTGAAGCAATTACCACCTGACGAGAATAAACAGCAAGACAACCAAGTAGAAATCCTAAGAAATACAGCACCAGAGGTCTGGGCTCTTATTTATGCTGCAAATGAAAAAATTGCTTTGAAAGCTGGACGGTTGTCTAACGAGACAACAAACGTTGCAGAGAATTTTATGAGTGTCATTAATAAATTTAACTGTGGAAAACGACTCAGTCTTGGAAAAGGAGGCTCTTATCAGCGGCGTGTTCATGTAGCAGGTAAATAAGTTTTTTTATAGATATTTTAAAACAATATATGAAATCTCTAGCAACCCCCATGATCTATGACTTCTTCTCTTCATAATATAAGAGGTTTTTCTCAACTTATAGAACTTTCAATGGTCATCAATGAAAGCTTAGGTTGCAAACAGACATGTATGTGACTATGATTTGGTTTTTCAGGATTGTCTCATTCTGTAGGACATAAATGGCATCAAACTGCATGGAAAAAGAAGACAACACAGAGCCCTGGATAATATTTTAAAAAATATGTCCATCAAAAACAGAGAAGTAGATTGCGCCAACAGAAAATGACTCGAAAACGGCTTTTTACTGAAAAGACTAAAACTCAACCTGATAAGGACTATGGCCCAGAAGCAAGTGTCCCTGTCGACATTAATGAGGTAGAATTAAAACGGCTCTGTGAATTGAGATTGCTTAAATTCCAAGAAGATACACAAAAAATAGTACTAATTGAAAACCAGACTGTGGGTCAACATGATAATGAAAAGTATCTCTCATACAGATCTGACCGTCTCACAGCAAGTCAGTTTGGAATGGTAAGATATCAGCCATCCTCTTATTGTTTCTTACTTTCTAAGAAGCCACAGCTCAAGCCAGTACAAGAATTATGATTGTCACTTTGTTCATTTTAGGTTTGCAAACGTCGTAATGCCACACCATGTCACAATCATGTGAAATGCATTCTCTACAAAAATAATATTTGTACTAAAGATATGATGTATGGACAACAAAATGAACATGTTGCAAAGAGCATGTTTATGCAACAATATGGCAAAATTGTCAGGCCATCAGGTCTATTTATGGATGAAGACTTTGGATTCTTAGCAGCTAGCCCTGATGGTAAGATTATTCAATAATAAAAATATACAAATAACTAGCTTTTGCCTGTGATTCCGCCCCCTTGGATTTTGTGTGTCGCGTGGATTTTTTAATTTGGTTCAGTGGGCCTAAAAACTGTTCTTTTTTACAGGTATTATAGAAGCAGAAAATAATATTGTAGAAATAAAATGTTTTCCCTCCTTGAAAAGGAAATCTCAAAATATTAGAGAAGCATCAGAAAATAGAAATTTTCCTATTCATTTGGAAAATGATGTTTTAGTTATGAACAAAAAGCATAATTATTATTATCAAGTAAGTAACAAAGATCATTATTTCTTGGTTCATGTATGTATAAATATAATGTATTTCTTGGATTGTTTCTCAGCTATTATTATTTTGATTCTAGGTCCAGGGTCAATTGCGAATTACCAAAATGAGTAAATGTTACTTCATTTGCTTTACATCTGTCACCCAACCATTGACTGTCATAGAAGTTAACCGGGATGAGGAATTTATCAACGCTATGATGCCGAAGTTGGTAACGTTTTTCAAAACATGTGTACTGCCGGAAATTATTTTGAGACGAGTTGAGAAAAATGCTAAATGTCTAGACATCAAGGAATTAAAAGGTATGAAAAATATAAGTCTTACTCATTGCCTAACTTATTCCTCAGGTTTCTGAGGTGTGGGTTCAGTAAGAATAGTCTAACAAAACTGTGTAAATTCATTTGTTGCAGCGAAAACTGTGTCTCCCAGAAATTGATTCAGATCGCACGGAAATGATATAAATGGAGGTAAAAAATGACAAGCAGAAGATTGATACTGCGCGGCGACGGCGGCGCAGCAAAAAGTAGCGTGTAGAAGAGAAGATATTTTATTATAGTATTTTTTATGTATCTTTGTATGGTGGTACGAGTCGATGGTTCGAATCCAAGCCGACACTTTGCTTTGTGTAAATTATTTCATCACCACTGTTCAGAGGAGGCCTGAGTCTCAGCAGTGGGAACATTATAGACTAATTATTATGCTATTTTTGTACGTAGCGATGTATAGTTTATGTTATTTGTTAGTTTATAAGATTTTTCAGTGTACATATGTTTCACTCATGTATTTAGGTACCAGCCAAACAATTCAATTGTAAAAGAATATTTATTGTTCAAAGTTGTATAATAAGTGGGTATTCTTGAAACATAAATGTTATGGTTAGCTAGTAACCACTTGTGTGTTGTTGTGTAAGATACTTACACTTACGTGTGATGTTACATAAATTGTAATCTACGTACATAATTCTTTCTAATACTAAATTCAGAATCATAATTGTAAATATCAAAATATTGAAAAAAGTATGTTATCTTTGTGTGGTGGTACGAGTCGATGGTTCGAATCCAACCAGAAAATATTTAGGTAAATGCAGTGAGAGTAAATAAAACGATATTTGTATGAAAATATTAACCATAGATAAATATTATTAATGTATAGTAAGATACAATAAAACGCTTTACAATTGAATACATAATCTTTTATTTATTTAGTACAGGTCACAATTCATTTACACGTTAGGTACTATTTAGGTTCAGTCACATTACAACAACCTATATAGGTACAATATACCTTTATTACCCAAAATAATTTATCTGAATAATTTGTTATGGTGAAAAGGTATCTGATATCGAGCCTAGAAACAAAAGTAAGCATATCCCAATAATTATATTATTAAGAAATAGATTGGAACATAACAATCCTCTAGTAATTTAAAGTATGCTTAATTAGTAAATTAATATTTGTTTTCAGTTTTTGCTATAATGTAAGGATATTCATCTTATAAATAATTTGGTCCTCTTTCTTTAAATTAACGCCATCTGGACATTTTAATTTCCAACCATGTTTGAATAAAACGACATCTAGTGGAGTCGGAAGTTACTACTATTTACTTTGCATGTGTGTGTAAAGAGTAAATTCATGCGGCTAAATCATTATTACGTTCTAATCTTTGTATGATACCAGTTAACAAGCACAGTGATGATCGTAAAAAATCAAGTTAATGCCCTAGGTTTCGCATAGAATAAAGTTGTTTATTAAAAATTTCTATGTTAGGTGTAAAAATTGAAAATGTTCGAAATTGCGGATGTGTCGCCATCTAGCGGCAAAATGGCAGTGAGATCATCTAGGGATCCACCTTAAGAAAAGGACAGAAGACATACATTTTAGTTTAGTCCTGTGATGAGATGATGATGCACTGAACTTAAAAGTTTAGTTTGTGAACAATGGAATCGGCGCCATTGAAAACAATGTTATAATTGTATGACTGAATACGCAAAGTAATATTCTTCAGTTATACAACTATAACAAAAAAATCTATTTGGAAAACGCAAAACGGTGGAGGAAAGTATTGTGTTTGTGAAGAAACCAGCATGTCTTGGAACAAAAAATTCTACGACATGTGACATCTTCCAACGCACACTGGGTCTGAGTGGTGGCTTTCGACCCACTCCCTCTCATAGGGGTAGTTTATGTCCCAGCAGTCGAAACTTTATAGGTTGAATAGCTGCGCCCCGCGGTTTCACCCGCATAAGTTTCGATCCCGTGGGAATAACGGGATAAAAAGTATAGGTATCATGTGTCCTAATCCAGGTCATGGTCTACCCATGTCCCAAAATTCAGGCAAATCATGAAAAAAAAAATGCCAGGCAACCATAACTAGAATATTATACAATTTTCTTCTCTTTTCTTTAATTTCGACGAAGGATTTTTTCATTAATTTCGACCACTAATAAAAAAACAGGGCTCTCGTTAGACCAGTGCGTCAATGATGAGCCTGAGAGGTTTTCTATCATAAATCATAAATCTTTATTTATCTCAACACATATTACAGCCACAGGTTAATGAGATGCACAATCTTAAATAAAGAAAGGTGTCTGTGGTAGGAGTATCCTGAGTTACAGATCACCCGGCTCTCTTAGTAGGTCAGGTCAAGATAATGTATAACTGCAAGTATCAAAAGAAGTTGAAAAAAATTAGAAACAGAATTCTAAGAAAATGAAAATAACATAATAATGAACTTAAAATAATTAATAATGGAAATCGCTATTTAAAGATTCATTGACTATGTAGACCGACTGTGACTAGTAACTGATTGACTTGATTGATGGGAAAGCATAGCCGAGACTCAGGTATCTATGAGGTTCACTCTTTAGCGGTAACAAAGCTAACCAAAATGGCAATGTACTTACTTGTCCTGCTATTCGAATGAATCGTTAACAAGCTGAATCAGTTTTAAAAACGATAAAGTCACGAATGTTTTCTTTCAGCTTTAATTTCAGTTGTTCTTAATTATTTATAAACTGATAAGTAACCGTAGCATATCTTAAACTAAACACGTAGGTATCTACAACCGCTACGCTAAAAATAGAACCAGCAAAAGCTTAAGTTTAGCGTAACTTAACAAGTCCAATAAAATAGAAGTGTACCTAGGTACTTATTACCAATTCGTAGTACCTAATATTGGTAACAGAATTAGGGTTGGTGGTATCGCCCGGCGCTGCCATGCGGGCCGACCGATATTCCCAATGATATGGCTTGCGCCCGATGCGTGTTTGAATGGGCAAGTAGAGCAGCATGACGAACTTTTATGAAATATTTTAACCTATCGTACAAAACACAGGCACGGTCCGAGGGGGGGGTCCTAAGGGTAATGAACCCCCCGAAAACATTTAAGCCGTCGAGAGACTGAATGATTCAAGTACTTATTTTTATTAAATAACATTAAAGAAGAAGTTTAAATATCTGGGTCATCTGGTCACGGAGGACTTAACGGATGACCTAGATATAGAAAGAGAACGCAGGGTGTTGGCGGTAAGGAGCAATATGCTGGCCCGTAGGTTCGCTCGATGTACTAAGGAAGTAAAAATAACACTTTTTAGAGCATATTGCCAATCTTTCTACTCGAGCGGCCTGTGGGTTCGGTATACGCAACGAGCTTACAACGTCCTGCGTATACAGTATAATAATACTTTCAGAATGCGGTTGGGGCTGCCGCGGCACTGCAGTGCGTCGCAAATGTTTGCAAATGCGCGCGTTGACGGCTTGCACGCCATAGTGCGTAAGAAAGTGGCGTCGTTATTCCAAAGACTGCGCGGTAGCACCAACAGCATTTTGAAAATGATCGCATCCTGACTTGACTGTCCCATACAGGAACACTGGATGGGAATAGTTACAGGGAAGTTAAAATGAGATAATTAATTACTTTTACTCATAAATTATGTATCTACCTACTAACATAGATTTTAAGAAAATTGTTACTAACACTTTATGGATTCTGTCCGATATAAATAAATTCATTCATTCATTCATTAATCTTAACACTAACTCTAACAAAACTAACTATTACTAATATTAATTAAAAGTAAATATACAAATAAAAATTAATATCTAAAATATGGCGTCGAAAAATTCCTCCGCATCGCTGTCGGCTGGTAATGTACCCAAGTGACTGGCGGCATTGCCACGTTGAATGGCAATGCTTAGCCTCTGACCAAGGTAAAAGCTAGCCCTTGGGTCACGGGACGTGTAAAACAAGTATTTATCATTTCTTTTCTCCACATTTCCCTAAAAATATTCCTCGACACCAATGGTGAACCTCCCTGTTCCTCAAAATCTTGGGCTGCGACTGCACCTAACAAAACATTCGGGAATGTGTAAACAAGACAGTGCATCTAAAAATCTCTATGTACTTTTTTTTGTTTGTACGTATTAATTGGTATGGTACCTTCTTATTAAATAGTGAGTTCGGTTTTTAATAATTGGAGTGTAACAAAACACCGACTTCCGAAATTAAAGTTATTTTTCACTTTTTTTGTGTTTTTTTTTTGGAAGTCGGTTGTTTTTTTTTTTGTAAAATGTTTTTATTTTTCACTTTTTATTTGTGGTACCTATCCCACACAAAATCGAATACCACTAGGTACCTGCTATGTAAATAACAGTGAGACGGAGTCAAATAAAATATCGTTTATCTTATTGATGATGATGATCATGATCATGATCTTTCATGTTCATCTTGAAAATCTGAGTAATCTTTTCTCAAAAGTAAGGTTTTTTCTACAAGAGAGTTAAGTTAGCCAACTTGCACAAATTATGCACTTAAGTGTCTTGAGTTTAATTATTTCACGGGTTACGGTCAAATACTCAATGCTTTGTTACTTATAATTACCGTAGTGTGATGTCACACCGCCTGTGATACAGGTTTATCCTAGTACAGGCATCTAACTTTGTATTACCTTTGTAAATTATTTCTAAGATTTTATGTTAATATTTTACCAATTTTTAATCTAACTAATATTATAAAAGCGAAAGTTTTTAAGTATGGATGGTTGTTTGTTACTCTTTCACGCAAAAACTACTGAACGGATTTGGATGAAATTTGGCACATAGATAGTTTATAACCTGGATTTACACATGGGATACTTTTTATCCCGACATTCCCACGGGATCGAGACTTACGCGGGTGAAACCACGGGGCGCAGCTAGTACTGAATAAATATTCTATTCTATTCATTAATGTATAGTTATAAAGCGTGCTCTTTTTAGGTGTTGGTAAGGTTTTTGGGTTTAGAGTTTCAATCTTGATGACAATCAACGTCTAACAGCAAGAGTGTAAGTACTTAGCATGTTTAGTACAACCACTCTCCTCCCAACTAGCTCATCTAAACGCAGCACCCCGCTGTAACAACATGTTATCTAGCCGGCGCGGTCAAACGTTCACAGCGGAATGAATTTCCACGAGCAGCTTGAGCTTAACTGTAGCTCTCCGCTGAATTTTTGTAACAAGCTCACAATTTATGAAGGTGTTGGTAAATTGTAGATTAGGTAGGTACTTACCTCAGACCAAATAAAAAACCAAGACAGAGCGCCGCGAACAATACACTGAAGCATGCCAAAACTACACCACCGCTCTGTGCATACACGCTCAAACGCACACATTTACAACCATTTACAATCAAACTACACCAAAATATGTGCACACATGTTTACGAAACCTGCCTCACGTTACTGTTTACAGCGCTTTGTCTTGGTTTTTTATTTGATCTGAGGTACTTACTTAATTATGTTTTGAGAAAATGTAAGTTGTTGATATACCTACTCGTTGTAAACGAAACTCCTTGTATATGCTACCAAAGGTTAAGCGAACTTCTCAGAAATAAATTATATTTTTAGGGTTCCGTACCCAAAGGGTAAAACGGGACCCTATTACTAAGGCTCCGCTGTCTGTCTATCTGTCCGTCTGTCACCAGGCTGTATCTCATGAACCGTGATAGTTAAACAGTTGCAATTTTCACGGATGATGTATTTCTATTGCCGATATAACAACAAATACTGAAAAACAGATTAAATAAATATTTAAGGGGGCTCCCATACAACTAACGTGATTTTTTTGCTCATTTTTGCTTGATATTTATAACGGCAACAGGTAGACGCTTGAAATATTCACAGAATATTTAATTATATATTCAATTTAAAATTAAATAAAAATAAAACAAATATTTAAGGGGGACATCATACAACAGACATGATTTTTCTATGTCGTTTTTATAGATAATGGTACGGAACCCTTCGTGCGCGAGTCCGACTCGCACTTGGCCGGTTTTTATTACTTGGTCCTTCCAAGTCCCACAGCCAGCTAAATACTTCCATCCCCTTCTCTCACTAATCTCCATCAATTACTGACTCGAGTTGCCAATCGTTGAGAAAAGAGTCAAGACCGTCCACCTCTCCAGAGGGCCTTGAACAGTGGCAATCGCTTTCGAAGCATTTAATATTTCTACAACGACTTTCAACAGAATTGACATACTTAGGTATTTAAGCTAATTAAGCAAAATACTGGTATTCAGCTGCATCCGGTTAGACTGGAAGCCGACCCCAACATAGTTAGGAAAAGGCTAGGCAGACTGATTGATTGAAGCAGGTACTTAATATGTTAAATACTTACTTGTACTTAATCCATATAACTTATACTAATATTATAAATTCGAAAGTAACTCTGTCTGTCTGTATGTGACCTATTCATGCCTAAACCACTGAACGGATTTCGACAAAAAATGGCAAGCAGATAGATTCATACCTAAAAAACCATACTATCACATAAAAACAATATTAGAATAACCATACCTTGCCTAGTTGCAGGCCATGAATGGACTTCAATTAAATATGACGGTTACATGTAGAAATAAATGTTTTAATATTCACTACAAACTTACGAACGTTATCGGATAATTCCTGATGTGGGTATAAAGTAAACTTTGAGCTGATGCACTGGACAGCAGATAGCAGTTACTGATTCAGTATTTGTAGAAATGATGTGATACATTCTTAAGTCTACCCTTACATAGTTTATTTTTTGAAATACCCTCATTTTGAGCATTACGTTGTATGAACAATGTCATCAGAGGCCTATTGGTCAAATGTGACAACTATTAACGAAAAAATAAAAACATAGAAACTATCCATCCAGAGGCATAGAAAATATCCTTCTTATTCAATTTATAAAATATCTTTCAAATTGGTCCAATATTGGAGGAGGAAATAGACGAGAGCTAAACCTCCAATTATGACTTTTTGTATGGAGAAAAGACCGACCCTATTTCCTCTTAATTTTTTATAGTGAAGCATAGATAACCAATCGAAGTGGCGATGCTTGGTGAGACTTATTAGTCCAGCAGTGGACGTTTTTCGACTGACACGATGATAATGGGATATCCTGTCATCCTTTCGATGAAGGTAAGTATTAATTAGGTATCTTCCTACCTAAATATTTCCAAACTACGAAAACTTTATCTAATCATTTAGGTACCTAGTAGTGGTTGGTAAAACGTCCACAAAACGCTTGTGCAGTACTTACAATTATAGTTTCCCTTCTCCATCTTGTCCCAGTGTAATGTAATTGGATTACTATGGTGTCCTGCCTAGTGCCCACACGTCATCATCTATGCATTGCTGTAATCACAATGCAATTAGCACCGTCTTGGTTTACGGCTTTAGGTACATAGTAACTAATACTATAGTATACAGGGTGTAAGGGACAGCCCTCCGCAAATTAACAGGGGGCATTCAGCTCCATACATTTCGTTGTAACAACATTAGCATCTCATCAACTCAGCATTACACTCAGAAAGGTGGTACCTACTTAAATACCTACTTGTAGAGCCCATTGTTAATGCTCCAAAAATGACCGATCGGGACTGCATGGGCATTAAATATCTAACCCAATGAAATAAAAAAATAGTATCAGAAATAGTAACACTAGGTACTGATTCCTTAAAACTTGTTGCAAAGTTTTTGAGACACTCAACTATACAAAATATTTTTTTAAAGAGAATCAGATACCCTAGACAAAGTGACATTCTATCAGCTATAACGATTACAGAAAAGGCAAAAATATATGGGACTGACATAAGCTATCGAAAAACTTATGTCAATCCTGTTGAAAGTCGTTGTAGAAACACGAAACGCTTTCGAAGCGATTGCCCCTTGTCTAGGCCCTCTTGACTACACTGAAATGACGACTAATAGAGAAGTAGTTATGGAAGGAAATTACAAGTTACGCGAACCCCAAATAAAATGGAATACTTTCGGAAAAAAGAATGATTAATTTTAACTGGATTTACAGACTTTAATATTTTCTACTTACGAAAAGTAAACTCGGCAACGACAAAGAGAATTAATAAGTGTACATTTATTATATATAACACGGAGGGGAATCCATCCTCTCTCGTGTGTGATCAGTCTCCGATGTAATTCTTCATTGATGGTAGTTAGAGGTAGTTGGTTTTCAATGACACACAACACATAACTCAAACTCAAAGCGTTTATTTCAATTAGAACATTTACAGGCACTTTTGAATTATCACTTATCAAGGAGTCCTTCGGTTTGAGTTAGTTGGTGACGCTAGTCGCCCATTCCAAAACGATGTAGGTTCCTTACGGAGAAGAACGGGCAAGAAACTCCGTGGACACTCTTTTAAATCAATACATTCTTTTACAGAGTTTACTTGTTCACTTGTTCGACAATTACAATTTCATTTCGAATACCCACGCATAGATCAAGTACCCACACACGCTATATCGCCATTGTGTGTGCGTCCCTTCTCCCCGCGTCGACGGACATACCGCGTGTATCAATACAAAATCGTATTACTTAGTTAGTTCAATTAAACTTACAAATAATGCTAAAAATGCTTATCAGTTAATTCTTTTATAATTAAACAATGCAAATATTCACGAAATACAAAGGATATTCAAAATTAAACTTTAATCAGAAGCTTCATTACTTTCTAAGACATCATTATTACTATTTGATAACCCGGAAGTGTTATCAAATAGTTCAAGGAATTTTAATGAAACAACCGGTATTCATTAGTAAACTGCTGTGTAAAATAGTCTTATTACTTTATAGTTTGTTTCCTATTATTTAAACTTATTTAGTTCTTGTATTAAATTATAACATTCAGTTATTGATCTTATTATTCACAATCCGCGCCATCTTAGTTACATTAGGTAGCGCTTTAACATAAACAAGTTTATTCTGTCAAATGACCAATTGTTAATATGATTAAAAACCTAGAGACTAAAATAAATATTCCCTTTTAGCTTTAACTTAAACATCAAAATTACTTTAATCAATTGGCATAGCGGGCTGATACCAGTTGGGGGTGTGGCGAAAGTACAAGTATCTCCCGGGCCCCCGACTCATGGCAGAAGTAGGAATAGTGGTGTTTTAGTCGGTAGGAGTCCGACATAACATCCATGAGGATTTCCCCACGGAAAATAAGGTACAACTACAATGTTGCACTTTTTGCATTTGAGCGTCGCGAATCAGACATTCTCGCAATAAACGTTTTTGACTTTGACTTTGACTTCTTACGACTTTTGATTGCCATGGCCGCGCACCGTGCATCCCGCACACATCTAACATAACAGTGCATCTGCATATTTCAGAAAATATGACTTTCCGTGAAATCTAGTTTAACCTTTCCGCCCATTCGATTGCCCACGCAATTTTTCATCCACTCCACAAAAGCCTTCATGCAACCGGAACAGAACAGGGTCATACCATTCACGAATGTAGTAGTAAGGTAACAATCGCGCAGGACACAAAGCCGCGCCACTAATTGGAAACCGTGCAACACCAAACGGATGGTCAACACGCTTGACATACAGTGTGGGACAGAAATAGTAGCCTCGCGTTTATTATGTCCAGGGGGTCTTACTACGTGGGGGAAAGAGATGGAGCTACACGTCGTGTAGAGCTTCATCTCTTTCTTACACTGAAGTATTATTTTACCCGAAAAAGTCAGTAGTGAAATGCATTGTCAATGAATCCCACGTTTTGAAGAGATAATACCTTATATTTCTTACAGCTTTCTTATACCCTCCCTAGTAAAGAGAGGAATAAGAATATTTAAAACGATATGCTTTGCAAAAAATGCGAATGCAAACGATAAGCTTTGCAATGAAGAGCTCGTGCCTAAATAATAACAGCCGCACGGGTCGATCCATCAGGTTAAGCTACGCTTGCCGGGGTGACCATCTATACATACCGAGACTCCTCCGTGCCTCGGAAAGCACGTTAAGTCGTTGGTCCCGGCTGTTATTCGTGGATCTTTGACAGTCGTTACGGGTCGTCAGAAGCCCGAAAGTCTGACAACCAGTCTTACCAAGGGGTATCGTATTACCCAGTTACTGGGTTGTGGAGGTCAGATAGGCAGTCACTTTATGTAAAATACTGGTATTCAGCTGCATCCGGTTACACTGGAAGCCGACCCCAACATAGTTGGGAAAAGGCTAGGCAGATGATGAAGCTTAGCAAAAAATACCCATATATTGAAAGAGATTTCAAATATCAAACGACATTTCTCCAGACTACGCAGCTCTAATAGGTTATAACTAACTGACAAATCTGTTCACCCCACATTAGTAAAGAGAAGAATCCACCAAAAAATTTCCGAACAAAATCTATGTAAGTATAAATTCTGTTTCGCTGCAAACCAATAACGTAGGAACTTGAATTCAATCTTTTATTATCACAAAAGCACGCGCATACAAATGGGAAACTAATCTCAATCGAAAATATTTTAATACCGATTCGCATTTCCATGCACGGCAGTGTAATAGAGAAATAGGATGACCCACTTTTTCGGTGCACAAAAGACTCTTTTATAATGCACTGAATACTAGATTCGGTCGCCTACAAACTACTGAGCGCGTTTTTTTTGTTAATTTCTTTACTCGGAATATTTTTGCGTCCAAATATTTTTGCAAGGCTGTGTAATGTTTATGTTATTAAGGCGAAGTTTGAGCTCAACATTTATTATTAGATTGTAAACTCATTTCGTGCATATTTTCCCGGTTTTTCTTTGTAATTAGTTACGTTGACAAATTGTGAATCCCTCTATACAGGGTGTTAGGGTAAACATCGTTATCCTTGCAACCAGTCGTTTGGTTTCATTTATAGAACGTAAAATCAATGGAAAATTACAACTTTTTTTTTTTTTTTATCTACATTTTACCACAAGAGACGCAAGTTCGTTGCCTTATGCGCTAGGGCAACGAACTTACGTCTCCACACGGGTGGGGGGTTCGGGACGTGACCTGACCGGCAGCGAGCGCGACCCCTCCCTCAGTCAGTCAGCTATTTCGCTAGCGAGCACGGTGTCGGATAGAAACTTTTTTAAATCTTTTAATGAAAATAACGTTTTTTTTTTGTTATGTTCGGTCATTTATCTTTAAGTTTATTTTATTTTATATTTAAGTCAACTACCCATGGTTTGAATGACAACGGTGTTTACCCTTTAATTCTGTATAATAAGCGATTATGCTTTAATAAACATTTTTACAATATGCCTGTTTCCCCAAAAGTATAGGCAGATTTAGTTATCTTAGTTTTCGATTAAGAATAGGTAGATACTAATCCCAGTTATGTAAAATAGGTAATAGGTAATACGGGCTGGTATCCGCAACTACACGGAAATCGCTTATTCGATCCACCACAGGTCCTCCAAGAATGCCAGCAACGCCTTGGTGTTGCTGACAATCTCACGTAGGGTACCTGGGTTACCGAAGTACTTTGCCCTGTATGTGGCAACCACCGGGCAGTGTAGTAGCACATGAGCTGCTGTCTCGTCGTCCTCCATGCAGGCCCTGCACAGCGGACTGTCTGTGACTCCTATGACAAAGAGGTGTTTCAGTTAAGGCAGCTAATACCGATCCGCATTTCCGTGCACGGCAGTGTAATAGAAGAAAACATTATCCTGTTGTATAACTTTCAGAATTAATTGCTACTTACTTTACCGTGCAAGTTTTACAGAATTTAAGTTAAAATTTCGATAACTAATCGATTTAATTTCTAGTTTCAAAAGAATCAAACTTATAAATCAAAATTGTTTCTGCGAGAAACTCAAGTTCGAATTGAAAATAAATAAGGCGTAAAAACAAGTGAAATCATAGATAAGTAAGTACTTATCTTCGGAAAGCAAACAACTTCGTTCGAAAAACAGAAGTATTTTCTTACAACTTGGCAACTTTGCATCGATATTTTATGGTTCTTGTTTCTTAAAATATTGGGTCCTTACCTCAGACCAAATAAAAAACCAAGACAGAGCGATGCGAACAATACAGTGAAGCATGTCAAAACTACACCACCGCTCTGTGCATACACGCTCACACGCACACATTTACAACCATTTACAAGCAAACTACACCAAAATATGTGCACACATGTTTACGAAACCGGCCTCACGTCACTGTTGACAGCGCTCTGTCTTGGTTTTTTATTTGTTCTGAGGTCCTTACGTATTAAAAAGTATAAAATATTAGTTGTTCAGTTATATTTTTAACTCGATTGTTTTGTAATACATGGTTTTGGGGTTATAACAGAACTGTTATGAGACCTAATTTTTGGACCTCACATACTTAGTTGTTGAATAAAAAAGTGTGTGTGTCAGCTCCAACCGACACACGACTGGAGTTTACGTTTTTGAATATGCAATAGGCAAAGAGTAACTAACCGCATATCTTGAAAAATAAAACACCCTAAAAATATGTAAGTATGAACCTATGCTCCGACAGGAAAAGGTCTACCAATTTCGGATTTTTATTTAAAATATAAACAAGAATGCATACATTTTGTAGACTATCCAATCTCCCACACAGCAATGTCATCAAAACCAAAATATTTGAACTTGCTCCAAAATTCAAATGGAATAAATTGAATTCTCCAATAAAATCGGGAGGCAGAAAAAATGGCAACACAGTTCCGAACGAACACACGAATGAAATATTAATGTTGCCATCACCGAGTTTCACCTCGGATGAGTTAAAAAATTTAAAACCAATGCTATTTGGCTTGTGGCCAAATGCGAAACGTTGAGGGTGCAACCCTCAACGTTTCAGTATTTAATGTGATAGTGAATAGAAGGAAAAACTGCAAGTTTCGGCCATTTTGTTATCTTAGTCATTAGGGGAATAGAAGCACTCGTGGTTCATTAAATTTGGAATCTAAGAAATGTCTGGTTGGGCAATGATTCTGCATGGTTGGTCTGATACGGCTGCAGGGGCCTTATAAAATATTACTATCTATTCCATTGCGAAAACGGGATGGTGCTATCGCCCTTGAATAGCTCCATCTCTCACTCACACTAGAATTACCTTCTACTATCTAGCCCTACGGGAAGCTATGATAGCTACATCGGGATTAAGAAGATGGTCAGCTTTATAGAGCGTCATCTTTATCACACAAGTATGTGTGTCTCTTTCTAAAACTCGTTGAGTCATATATCGGCCGGTACTATAAAACACATTTCGTCAATACATTTTCAGGTACTTCTCTGCTTCTTTCACATGTTATTCACAAAAAAACCACTTCAATCAACCATCCCATACATCTCACTCTACTTCAACGCACACATACAAACCACGTTAGAAAACTATATGTAATCAGCGCACTGATTACATCGCTCTCCGCGGAGGAACCGAGCCGGCTTCAATGAATTCTAAATGCTGTACAACGATTAACTGGCAACATTCATCGCTGAAGAAATGTGCTGTTTTACTTTTGTTTTTCTTATACAAATAAACTTTTTATAAAAAAAAACAACCGCCTTTCAAAACAAAAAACACAAAAAAAGTGAAAAATTACTTTAATTTCGGAAGTCGGTGTCTTTGCTTTTCAATTTTCTTTTTTTGCCACCGACTTCCGAAATTAAAGTTATTTTTCACTTTTTATTTGTGGTACCTACCCCACACAAATTCGAATACCTCTATCTGCTATGTAAATAACAGTGACGGAGTCAAATAATATATCGTCTACATAGACTAAGTGGGAAAAAATACGTAATATTGAAGCTAACTCGAAAAATAAGCAAGCAAAATTAATAAAATTTATATCGGCATACCTCTGAAGCATGACCTACCAAACAAAAAAAGAATCAGCAAAATCGATTCATAATTGGCGGAGTAATCGCTACATACAAAAAAAAACATACAGACGAATTGAGATCCTCCTCCATTTTGAAGAAGTCGTTTAAAAACAATTGTCATACGATTCAATTCAATTTTTCTTAC
The DNA here is from genome assembly GCA_948473465.1 of Lithophane ornitopus. Classification (NCBI taxonomy): domain Eukaryota; kingdom Metazoa; phylum Arthropoda; class Insecta; order Lepidoptera; family Noctuidae; genus Lithophane; species Lithophane ornitopus. The sequence continues at coordinate 10,633,561 of OX419637.1, read as the reverse complement.
TTTTTAAAATTGAAAAGCAAAAACACCGACTTCCGAAAGTTATATTTCACTTTTTTTGTTTTTTTGGAAGTCAGTTGTTTTTTTTGTAAAAAGTTTTTATTTTTTTAGCGTTCCGTATATCAGAATGAAAAAACGGACCACATATAGGATCACATCACTCGTGTCATAATGTATATGTGAAAGAAGCGAGATACTGAGACTATCAAAGTAGTTAGAATTTCATCAACTAGCTTTGAAAACGTTTCAATTTGAGACAACGTAATTTCAGTTGAATATACTCCAATCGCACGGATCGATCCATCAGGTTAAGCTACGCTTGCCGGGGTTGGTCCGTGGATGGGTGATCATCTTTACATACCGAGACTCCTCCGTGCCTCAGAAAGCACGTTAAGCCGTTGGTCCCGGCTGTTATTTGTGGATCTTTGACAGTCGTTACGGGTCGTCAGAAGCCCGAAAGTCTGACAATCAGTCTTACCAAGGGGTATCGTATTACCCAGTTACTGGGTTGTGGAGGTCAGATAGCCAGTCGCTCCATGTAAAATACTGGTATTCAGCTGCATCCGGTTAGACTGGAACCCGACCCCAACAAAGTTGGGAAAAGGCTAGGCAGATGATGATGATACTTCAATCGGTTGAAATGATCATGATGATGATACTCCAATCCTAAGTATATCCAATACTTAGGTGTACCAATAAAAAGAGTAGAAAATAACCTTTTACCCTCGCAACTTTTTAAAACGACACGGTTGGCGCAGTGGCTGAGCGATGGACGGCTGCGCAACGTGTCGCGGGTTCGATCCCCCCACGGAACAAATATTTGTATGATCTGCAAATAGTTGTTCCGGGTCTGGGTGTTAGTGTATGTGAATTTATATGTTTGTAAACGCACCTACGATACAGGAAGAAATTCCTAGTGTGGGGCAACGTTTTTTTTTTAAAAAACTGTAGATTGGACTTTAGAAGGCGATAACAATTAAAATTCTATTGTATCGTTAGTGATAGTTGGAGGTTTAAACTATCAGGTCCATGTAAACAGTTACATAGGTAAATAGACAGCCGGTAATACTTAAGCAGGCAGGTACTATAGAATAGGTTTTTTTTTTGTCTACTGTATGTAATACACGAGTCTCTTGCCATCAACCAGGTACAAATCCAGAATCGGAGTTTTTTTTTTTTTTTTGAGTTTGTTAAATCATCAAATGACTTCTCCCGCTCTGGGCGGAGTGGAAGGGCGTGTCAGACTTTTACTGACTAAAACCCACCCGTGTTCCTTCAGTTGTCAGGGTCCCAGTATTCCTTTCGGACATTCCCGCAACCCTGGCAGCAAATCCGGGCTGCACTCTCATTTAAAAAAACCCGTAATATTTTGTCCGACCCGAAGACGGAACCCGGGGCTCCACACCTTTGCGACTACTGAACCATCGAGTTCCGAGGCCAAAAAAAGCTAAACATCCATTAAAACTCATAAAACTTTCAATTTCGTAAGCTTATCTCGTAATAAAACTTTTTGACAATTTTGCCTTTCTCCTAAAAACTCATGTCATCAAATCATAATTTTCAATAACATTTCAATACCAAAAAACGAAAATCCACACGCAATTTTCACCTTTATTTTGATATGTTTAAATATCATAATCTCTCAAACTTATATCACGACAGTGCCTGGGATTTCAATGTATACAATTGAGGATCTTAACGTTATAGAAATTAGGCGTAGTTTAGTACTAAGCTCGCTTGGGACTAAGCCTTTTCGGTAAATTGTAAACCCGCAATCTGCTCAGGTGCTTGAAATGGTTACTTTTAAGGAAGCAGCTTTTGTATTAAAATTAAATTGTGCTTAGTTTTAGTTGAATGTTCAAAGTTTCTGTTGATAGTTTTGTAATGTGAGGAAAACATTTTGTGCTTGGATATAATTAAAACTAGTGTTTTAAATAACAGATTTTTGAGAATTTAAGTAAGCGTTTTCTTAATGATGAATACCTACACAATTAAAAAAAAAAATGTCTTGTCCGAATGTTAATAATTCTTCATTGTTGCGTTAGAAATTATTTTCTCACCTTTTTACCGTTTGTGTGGCGTTCAAAAAGTTGGAATATAATAATAATTAGTAAGTACCTACCTATGTTCTGTTTGAATGGACCATAGCCTGAGGCAAAGCACAAATGTCGCTATAATTTATTAATTTCACCGACATTCAATCACAACCTTTATTACTTTTAGGTTGTTTTTTAAGTTCTGTGATAGGATAATACGGGGGTGTACTATGCCTTATCGAATGCCAAATAATCGAATATCAATTGATCGACCACTATAACTCGAACGTCTAAATACTTTATTGTTTTTAATGGAACAAAGTGCCTTAACGCGGCTTGCGGTAGAAGATGACTGATTAAAATCGTCACGTAAGGAAAAAGCGTTATTCGATTTTTTTCTTCTGTCTCTTTCTTTTATATACGAGTGTGTGTGTGCAACTATTTCATAAACACACATATTTCAAAAAACTATAAAAAAAACAAAGAAACAAAAAAGCAGAATCCATTTCCACACATCCCATCTCTTTTATCTGAATCCGAACAGATCTACCGAAATATCGGCATCGTGCTCCGAATATAAAAGCAGTACTCGTTATACATTACCATATCGTTTGACGTTTGAAAGCCAATTTTATTGCTTTTCCTATCAAAGGGCGCAATGGAATTTAAACTGTCCATTAGCATCGGCATTCGAGTGCGTATTTGCTTTGGGAAGTGATGAATACGTTGTATAGTTTATTTGTGTTTGAGAATTGGGTACTTAGGGCCGAGTCACACCGGAACGGCGGCGGCCGGCAGCGACGTGGCGTGCACTTTCTGTGTGAAATAATTTTAAACTTTATCTACATACATAGAAGAATCAACATTGTCATACAACGTGGCAATGCGGCCAGCCTTTTGGGCACTTTTCCTGTTGACAGCGATGCGGACGAATTTTTTGATGCCCTTTGATAATTTCCCGTTCGGGAAATTAATGTTTTTTTTCACTTATTAGTGTTTTTTTTTATATGCCGTATGCATGTAACATGTATCGTGTACAGGGTTAAAGAAAGAAAGAAGAAAAATACGTTTAACGGGTTCTGAATTGAACTGTCTGTGCATGTTGATTTTCGTATCGTACCCTTGTGAAAGGAATATATAATTGTGAAAGGAAATAAAATCTGCTCACTGCTGAACATTTTGTTGTATCATACACTCAAGTAAGGAGAATTGCGCACTTCTGTTGAAAGCGGTACCTAAGAAGGTCAATGATTGCAGAGTAAAAGGATCATTTGTGAGAATCGTTCAAACAAAAATTCAATCCCAAAAAAAATTCTCGCGCGTACACTTTAATGACCATTTCACAACGAACCAATACTCTTAAAACAGTACATTTACACAATATATACCTTAACTTTAGTAGTAACAAGAGGCGAGTCGATACCCTTGCAGATTTAAAAACGGAAGGTACGGGAAAAACGGTATTCGTAAGCTCGTACCGAAACAGAACCACGCTAAGCACGAAACTGAGCGCGGAGAGAAATGCCCTAGTTTCATTGTATTGTTTGTGACATACGGCTGGAATAGTTTGAGTGTAAGGGGTACACTTGTCCGGTTCGGCATGAATCAGCACAGCCGAGCGGCAAAATGCACATTTAGAATAGAATACTCTTTATTATCTACACCGTGAAATTACAGAAATTGAACATAGGGGATTTGAATATAAATGTAGAAATTGAACATAGGGTGTCACAATGGGCGGTCTTATCGCTAAAAGCGATCTTTTACAGTACAGACAACCTTTGGATGGATTAAAGTGAGAATGCGAGATAGTACTGCAGGTAGGTCAGTGGTGGTGGTGAGTTTAGCCACCTATCCTCCATTTGAAATAAGAAATAAACCTTTTTACAGTCTGTTCCACCGATTTTGACTTCTATTGCATTGGTGGTATGCAAATGGCAGCTGCAGTATACTGTTGGTATTGTAACCACTTTTTTGCTTTTATGCCTACTGACTGACTGACTGTAAAAAAGGTTTATTTAAATTTCTAATCTTATTTCAAATAGAGTATTATAGCTGAGCTGAATCATGGCGCCACGAACGAGATCTACTTAATAAAATTCTTAAATTCATTAATTCACTGACAACGTACAATCTAAGCCGCTGTGTCTAGAAGCATAGAGTTTTGCATATAGGAAATAAATATATCCCCTAACCGCCTGGCCACGGGACGGGCGGCGCGAGCAGCGGTGTGGCGGGCAGTACATTTTTATTCATTTGTTTTAGTCGCAAGACGCTTCGCCGTTCGCACCGCGCGAAAATTCGCTGCAGTGGAATGTCCCGTGGAATTAAAGTTTGTATGGAAGTCGTAATTTTTCCTATCCCATCGGGCATTTAGCTTGTTCCTGCATAAATCGTCAAAAAAAAATCTTTTTTTTTAAATATTTAAAGTTGCATTAATCTCCCACAAGTTTGACAACTTCCACAGCAGTATGTGACACCAGAACCACGTCCTCAGTTTAAATAAGTCCATCTCAATATTCCCTTTGAAGCCATTACTTTACAACGCTCCAGTTCTGTTCCTAACTCCGCAGTAATTGTCGGAGGAAGGAGGTTTCTAATCCACTCGAGTTTCCATATCGGTAAGATGAGGTGTTAAGAAAATGAAAATGATTTTCATGCTTGTTCTTTTCTTTAAATATGGAACAACATAAAATCTTTGGTTTGGTTACGTTAGGCTTAAAAGAGGAAGCAAAATGGCCTTTATTTCTATGTGGACTCGGTTATCCTTAAGCGCGGATGAATGCGCAGTCACAACTTTTTTAGGTTGACCACATCAGTCGGTTACAATAAAAAGCCCATGATGACAGAGACAGAATGATGTTTAGCGCTAAATGGATTTAAAGTCTGTTTTTTTATCTCGTAGACTAATTTGACATTTCAAGTGATTGTCGTTTGTTTTTTCAATTTGGAGTTTGAAAAAACAAACGACAATCACTTGAAATGTCGTTTGCACCTGTCAAATTAGTCTACGAGATTAAAAAACAGACTTTAGTTATTTGTGGTACGAATGGGCCTTAGAGTATATGAAACACATTGCTTTCTGATAAAACATCAGCCGTAGCTCCATTCTCTCAAATTCGTAGCTCTCGTAGCGCTCTCAGCTACGGCGTAGCAAACCGCGTAGACCCTCAAGGACAATAACTAGCCAGCTATGATGTAGCAACACGATAGTTTCTACCGCAAGTGCATACTTGCGTACTCACTTAAACCCCAGAATTTATGCTAAGTACACTATAACGTACCTACTAAGCCCGCAGAATTCTAAGAGGCTCTGAGTTTGGAAGTCATGTGGTCGGAGTCAGCAAAAACACTGAAGTGAATGTGGGACTTTTTAATTTTTGGTACATACAGAATGGCCAGAAAATTGACGTCCAAAAAAAAAATGTTGTCCCTTGTACCGCGGGGTCAAACCAAATCACCCCGTGTATGATCCACGATTTTTCATAGTTTTCGAGTTATGAATTTTTTCAGATTTTTTGAAAATTTTCGACGTAGGAACGATAAAATGGACAATTTTTTTTGTCATATGCCTGATTTTGAGTGCTTAATTATTTGGCTTTTGTGATCATATAATTACTATTTTATAATTACGCCCCTTTTAATTTGTAGGAAGCAGGATTTATGAGGCCTTGATCACGTGTAGTTCGGACATTGAACTCGTATGTCGAAAAAAGATAAAGCTAACCATCATTATCGGTCTCCTGCTCATATACCAATTTATTTGGGAACAGTGCAGTATGTCTACTTTCATGCATCACTATAATTCTGTCATCTCTCACAAAATCCATTCATCGTTTCTTTCGTCAAGTATAATAATTCTATCCACTTAAAATTATTAGAAGAATATTATGTTTAACTTTAAACGCAGATAAACAATCTGTTTACTACTAGCTCACTAACTTATTTGTATGTCATAGATTTTTATACTCTGGGATTACTTTAACTCACGCACTGACTTGTTAGTATTACTAGTAACAATTTTAGGAATATTGTAATATCTTATACTTTTACAATGTTTGTAAATTAGCACCATGTATCTATCACATTATTAATTTATTTGTCATTGCTCCATTTATATATATATATATATATATATTACCTTTTGTGGTACAGTAATCTTATTGTAGGTGCATCGTCTTCACATATAATTATATAATTCATGTATACAAAATATTGTAAAACATTTTTAAAAGAGTAACGGTGGAGTTTCTTGCCCATTTGATTCTTCTCCATACGAAAACTAACTTTTGGAAGGGGCAACTAGAATCAGTTCTATTTCTTTGTTTTTGACGTTCAAAAGTGCGTTTTATGTGCCTATTTGAAATAAATTATTTGACTTTGACTTTGACTTAGAAAGAACATCAGGAAAACGTCCAGCTGTTATTCGAAATCGATCTATCTATCCTGTTGATGTTGGTTTCTGCTAAACTTTTAAGACAACCATCAAAACAAAATAAAGTATCCTGTAAAACGAGATCTGATTTGAAGTTGAAAATCCCAAACAAGTTGGTTAGAAATTGAATCAAGCGGAAGAAACAGCGTTTAAACTTTGTTGTAATACGCCTTGACGCCTAGAGCCAACAATTCTTACAACACAAACATTCGCTCCATTAAAGACTTGGAATTTGAAATATCAACATTTTACGCAAACTTGATGAATTCACTTTGTGGTGGTTCTCCTTAATGCTATTAGAAGATTTAACTGACAAACTAACATCAACCTTACGCCTTGGTAATAAGAATTAATTAAATAGTTAACTAACAGCAAAATAATTAGGAACGAAATTGTAGTCGACACAGTTAATGAAAGAAAAGTTTGATCTACTGTAAATCTTATTCAGTTTAGATTAGGTTGCAAATCCTTTGAAGCCAATTTCCGAACAGCAAAGTTAGTTGGTGGTGTTATACGAATTTGTCGGTTTATCAGGGCTCTGCTTAATAATGTATGCAGCACCGCCGCAATACAAACGCCTTTGATTTGTCTTCTCCTTTTTCGAAAGGAATAGTGGAACCGTAAGAGCGGTTTTAAAATAATTCTAAATTTAAATTCGAGTGCGCGTCTCCTTTTTAAGGAAATCTCCCACCGACTGGTCGACACTTCACGTGACCTGAGGCCCTAGTGTGAGTTTCTTTTAACTATCTCGATTTTACGCATCGACCGCGTTCGGCGCTCCGATTGGCCCTTCACTGGCCTTCACTGGCGAAAGGCCAATCGGAGTGCCGAACGCGGTCGATGCGTAAAATCGAGATAGTTAAATGCGTAATGTCGAGATGGTTAAATGAAACTCACACTAAGGCCTCAGAGGGCTGGCTTGTTCTTTGGCCAAAGAATTAGCATTGCCATTCAACGTGGCAATGCTGCCAGTCTTCTGGGCACGTTTCCGGATGACAGTGATGCGGACGAATGCCTTTGTTTTTATATTTATTGGTATAGTTAGTTAGTTCTTTAGTTAATTTAGTATAAGACTTTTAGTTAGATTTCTGTATTTATAAACATAATAACACAATGTAAATTGTTCATTACACTATAATTAGCTTCAAAAACGTTAACTTTACGGCGAAAATATGATTTAAAATGCTTCATTAATTTCACAGTAGAAATTGGGCTCATTAGCACCCCTGATTCGGTTAGCAATTAAGTATTATTTTTCGGGATCTAAATAAATTCGAAACGGTACCTAATAGGTACCCGTTATGCCATTTAAGAGTTGAGAGATATCCTTCTACACCCACAGTTTAGTAATGACGATTTTAAGCTTTAAAATATTCTATCAGTTGGAAAGGAAATTAATTAAAAAAGACGTTTAAATAATTCTTGAAGAGGTGAAATAGGTCAAAAAATAAGATTGCATTACAATCCTTTCATTTTTTCATCGTGACAATCTTGCTGTCTGTTTTTTCTATCTTCAATTTCTAGATAAACTCGTGAAGAATAGAAACATGAATAAATTCCAAAATAAATAATGTCGAAACTTTGTTTCAAGATTATTTATTTTGGAATTTATCTCCTAATTCATACCTTTTTTTTTTTTTTTTTTTTGGGTGGGAAATCATCGTATGACTTCTCCCGCTCTGGGCGGAGCGGAAGGGTGTGTCAGACTCTTACTGACTAAAACCCACCCGTGTTCCTTCGGTTGCCTGTTGCCAGGGTCCCGGTATCCCTTTCGGACTATTCCGCAACCCTGGCAGGCATCTGTCCTAACGGACCCCGTCAGGTGTGCTGACATCTCTTTGAGGCGCGCGTGGAACACGACGCACCATCGACCTGGGCCTGGTCCTTATCGGACGGCGAGCTGCCCATTGCTCGCCGTCCGCAAGCCCACGCCTATGGTGGCCGGGAATCCGCCTGGGATTCCCGACGCCCAGGGTGTCTCCAGCGGCGGCGGTTAGGGGCGTGAGGGCGCAGGCTTTGCCTCTCCCTCACGCGTTCCGCCTCCTCCTTCGCGAGCATCACTGCTTCGCAGAAGGAGCTGACCGCCTCCCATGCCCTCTCGCTCCGTACCATGGCCTGGACCAGGGCCGGACGCGAGAGGTCAGTGCCGCCAATCGCCTCCACGAGGACACGGCGGTGCTCCGCCCAAGCAGGGCACACCTCCACCGTATGCTCCACCGTGTCCTCCGGACGATCCGCACAGTGGTGACACCCAGGCGTTTCCTCCCGCCTTATCCTGCACAGGTACCTCCCGAAGCTGCCATGTCCGGTGAGGACCTGTGTCAGGCGGAAGGTGAGGACGCCGTGGTGCCTCTCCAGCCACTCCTCAAAGAGGGGACTTATCGCCGCAATTGTGGCGTGCCCAGCACTGGGTTGCGACAATCGCACTCTCCATGCCGCCATGAGATCCTGCCGGAGCTCTGTCCGCTGTGCCGCGATTTCTCGCGGCAGCGGAGTTACGCCCCGGCGCTTCATCTCCTCGCGCCACTCCCAAATGTGCGCGAGGACCTTCGCCTCCAGATCCCATGGCGGTAATCCGGCAAGGAGGCTCGCCGCCTCACGAGAGACCGTGCGGTATCCCCGGGCCAGCCGAATGGCCATGACCCTTTGGGACGCGTTCAACCGGCGGGCTGGCCGCAGCCTAATGGAACGCGCCCACACCGGTGCCCCGTAAAGGGCCATGGACCGCACGACCCCCGCGTAGAGCCTCCGGCAGGAGGCGTTTGGCCCCCCAAGATTGGGCAGGAGCCGCCCCAGGCGGGAGATGGCCGAAATGCGGAGAAGATTCTCCACCCTTGAGGCCATCGTCCTGCGCCCCCCCTTGACGGCAAGACAGCCGGCCTCCGGCCAGCAGAAGGAGGCGACATATGCCGTCGTCGCCGCCGGATCTGCTGAGGCTAAAGCCTCGTCGGGGCAGAAAAAAGGCGGGGCGGCAAAGAAGGGCGGGGCGGCTAAGCAGGCGCCGGCTCGGGCCTCGGCCTCAGCCCCGGCTTCGGCTTCGGCCCCAGCCCCGGCCCCGGCCCCGGCCCCGGCCCCGGCCCCGGCCCCGGCCCCGGCCCCGGCCCCGGCCCCGGCCCCGGCCCCGGCCCCGGCTCCGGCCCCGGTCCGTTTAGCCAAGGTGGCTAAACGTCGGCCCCCACCACCTTCGACCGCACCCGCAGCTCCTATATCCCCCCCAGCCGATGCCGAATGGCAAGTGGTTGGGGAGAAGAGGAGGGCGGGTAAGAAGGCAAGGGCGGCCACCAAAAAGAAGGCAAGGCGGCAGCGGCGCAAAGAGCGAAGCGTCGCGGCAAGGCTCCACGCCCCGAAGTCCGCAGCTGTAGTGGTCACGCTACAGCCGGAAGCGGCAAAGAAGGGCGTGTCCTATAAGGATGTCTTCGCCAAAGTGGCGGAGGTGGTTGACCTTGGGGAACTCGGTGCGGCCAGTGGCATCCGACTGAGGATTGCTGCCACAGGGGCTCGGATGCTGGAGTTCCCCGGTTCGGCTGGTGGCACGGCCGCTGACGCCCTGGCTGAAAAGCTCAGGGCGTCCCTAAACGCTGACGAGGCCCGAGTGTCCAGGCCCACTAAGTGCGCTGAAATGCGTATCCAGGGCTTGGACGACTCGGTGACGAAGGCACAGGTGGTGGCCGCCGTCGTCGGGACTGGGGGGTGCTCTGCCGAGCAGGTTAAGGTGGGCACCATCGGTCCTGACTACAGGGGTATGCAAGCCGTTACGGTTAGCTGCCCCGTGGCGGCGGCCAAGAAAATAGCTGGGGAGGGCCAACGGCTATTGGTGGGCTGGGTTTCTGCGCAGGTCAAACTGCTGGAACCCAGACCTCGGAGGTGCTTCCGCTGCCATGTGGGTGACCACGTGGGAGCTAAATGCACCTCCGAGGTTGACCGCAGCGATGCCTGCTACCGCTGCGGTCAGCCCGGTCACAAGGCCGGCACGTGCAAGGCCACGCCGCACTGCGTCGTATGTGCGGCGGCAGGCAAGCCGGCCGACCACCGGATCGGGAGTAAGGCCTGCGCTCCACCGAAGCCAGGGGCAGGGCCAAGCCCTCCCCCTTATTCATACCTATGCTTCCTTTCACTTCTTTCGTAATCATAAGAGATGATTATCAGTGGGCCTAAAACGGTCACTTTAGCAATTCCTCTAAAAGCATTTCATTTCCTGAATTCCAGCTGTCATTAGCAATTCCTCTAATTTGACACAAAAGCAATTTTTATTATGTGGACCATTTTACGAATTTCCATAGAAAACTGTAAAATAGATGAATTAATTCGTAATATGAATCGCACGCAGATCATATTATGAATCGTCAGTTTGTGACGTTTTACGATGACTCATAATATGTTTCTGTTTTCTATTATGATTCTGCCAAAGTGACTGTTTTAAGCCCCTGATTCCAAGAAACGCCCATTTCAAATTACGAACCTTCTAATGTTCTTCTAAACCAGACCTACCAGACCTTCCATTCTTTCTTCTCTCACTCCCTACATTACGGCCATCATGACCAACAAATCTAAATAACTAGCTCGGTGAATAACTTATTTCGTCTCTATAGTATTCCGCTTGTCCTCATTATGTGAATTATGGATGAGTTGAGCACGGCTCGTAACGAAATGCAGATTAAGCCCGCAATATGGATGCTGGGATGGGATGTAATGGATGTCGGAAAATAAGAGGAGGTAATGTTGTATTAGATGGTGCGTGTAATTTGAAAGGTACATGTGGAAAGCATAAAGGTATTGATCACGGGTTTGGATAAAAAGGCTGCGTGTTAGAATCATGTTAAGTTTTAACGTGAGTTATTTGTGTCATAGGTAACTAGTGCAGAATGATAGTGGAATGCTTATAACACCAGCGAAATTATTGTCCCACTGCAGGGCAAAGATCTTTTCTTATACACAAAAGGCACGAGCATTATTCACCACATATGCACAGCACAAGGCAGATTCGCGATATCAAACCATAATTAATTATAAGTCCAGGATCATCATCTGCCTAGCTTTTTCCCAACTATGTTGGGGTCGGCTTCCAGTCTAACCGGATGCAGCTGAATACCAGTATTTTACATGGAGCGTCTGCCTATCTGACCTCCAAACCCCGAACCCAGGAACTGGGTAATACGATACCCCTTGGTAAGACTGGTTGTCATCAGACATTCGAGCTTCGGACGACCCGTAACGATTGACAAAGATCCACAAATGACAGCCGGGATTAACGGCTTAACGTGCTTTCCGAGGCAAGGAGGAGTGTCGAAATGTAAAGATGGTCACCCATCCAAGGACCAACCCCGGCAAGCGTAGCTTAACCTGATGGATCGACCCGTGCGGCTGTAAAAAATTGTTCTAGATTTTATGGTCGTGTACTTGTGTGCATGTTCCCAATTATCCCATTTTAAATAGCTTTAGAAATTCTGGTATAAAACTGAACGCCAAATAAAACAATATCATAAAATATGCGACAGTCTTCACCTTTTTTATAGAAAAACATTACTTTAAAACAAAAGAATTAAAATTATCCCTCACTGTCGTTCATCATCTTCATTTCAGCCGAAAGACGTCCACTGATGGACATAGGCCTCAAGCACCGCCACTTCGACCGGTTCTGTGCTTCTCGCATCCAGCGCATTCCCGCTATCTCACTGATCTTCCAGCCATCAAAAACAAACTCCCACCTTCCACCTTCACAAAATTTTGCCCAAACATTAAATTAAACTGTCACTTCACTTCCAAGTTACCAACTCCAACATACAACACAGGTTCACGGTGTCTCTGTGTTAATTTATTCTACCTGCGATCCCTGCACAGTTTGAGTTCTGACTTTGAACAGATTTATATAGATAAGTGACTATGTATGTACAGAAATTGGATTTTAACAATTATTTGATGTTGAAAGTTTAAAAGCTTTGTTATTATGTAAACATATCTTCACAATGTACCCAAAGAAATTTCGAAGAAGACAGTTTCCTTATTAATACCAACCTATTGCATAGAAGGTAAGTATTGAAACCATTTTATGAAAACCAAAGATAAAAAAAACAATTTGGCACTTAGACTCACGACAATCTAAGAAGTCCGTTTTGACATCTACAAAAATGCTTTGTGTAGTGATGAAAAAAAAAATAGTTTCTTATAAACTGATTTTCGAGACATATTGATTGAACATACTTAGAGAGTTTGTAATCGACGACTTATCTACATTGTCTAAAACTGATTCTCAAGGCTTAACGTTTTATTACATGTACGAGAACGAAACGTCACAACGGACTTCTTAGATTGTCGCGAGTGTAAGTAATATTCAATTTTTTTTTTTGCATCTTCCATCAGAATTCATTTCTACGAATACCTACTTATATTATTTGAAAAAACAGGGAGCTTAAAACAGCCACTTTGGCAGAATCATAATAGGAAAATATTATGAATCTTCGTAAAATGTCACCAACTGACAATAATTCATAATATGATCTGCGTATAATTCATATTATTATGAAGTACCTAATTCATCTGTTTGACAGATTTCTATGGAGATTCGTAAAATGGTCCACAAATTACGAATTGCTTTTATATAATGACAGCTGAGATTCAGGAAATGAATTGCTTTTAGAGGAATTGCTAATGTGGTCGGTTTAGGCCTTCATTAGGAACAAAAATCCTACTAACTATTAATAGTCTTTCAATCTCCTGAATAGCTCTATACGTCATCCTTTCATCCTCACAATAGCAAAACTTCAAAGAAACCATCTCACTAACAATTACTTAAAGGAAATTCTCAGTTAATTACTCGAGAAACACGAATTGTACGGGCATTAGAGCCAAAGGGAATACCAAATGAAACATAGTAGATAGTTAGATAAGAGATAATAAGATTACTTATTCTGATTGTACTCGGATTGTTACGTTCAAATCTCAAGGTTCTTAGGATTTGGTCTAAGTAAGCGAGAGGAGCAGTGGTGGCCCAGTGGTCACGGGCACGACTTACGAGTCGTAGGTCGTAGGTTCGAACCCTGATAGGCGCTTTACTTTGTGTAAATTATTTCATCGCCACTGCTCTCAAAACGGTGAAGAAAATATCGTGAGGAAACTGGCATGTCCTAGAACCAAAATATCTAAGACATGTGACATCAACCAACCTGCACTAGGCCCGCGTGGTGGATTACGGCCCACTCCCTCTCAAAGAGAGGAGGCCTGTGTCCCAGCAGTGGGAACATTATAGGCTGATTATGCTTAAGCGGACCTATCTGCAAAGCCTTTTTTCTGTGTGTAATTAACCATACAAGGAGATAAAATAGAATCTGGAAACGAAACGGAGCTACTGATAAAGCTGCTAAGAGTAGCGGCGAAAGCTTAAAGGCAGTCCATGAATGGTTTATGGTTTAAGAACTTTATTTCTCAAAAATAATTACATTCACATAGATGAGAAAAAAAACTTATTTGTGATTAGTATACTTTAGGCGACACGACGGTTACACATTTAAAAATAAGTTACACAAGTAAGTATAAGTATAAGTTAATTAAAATAGTTAATTAAAAAATTTAAATCCGCTAAAATGTGTTTCTTTAAAGATTTTTTGAAAGTATACATGGATTTTTTATCTTTTACATTCCGAGGCAATTTATTGTAAAGCTGTGCTCCTTCATACAGAATAGTACTCCTGCCATAGTTTGTTCTAGGAGCCCTCAACGATATTTCATTTGCTAGTCTAGTTCTGTACAGAATAAAATTTAAATTTTCTTACGTTTTTTGCAATTTGCAGGTCAGTATCAGGTTGTATGTTGATTAAAATATGATTCGCGACCGTAACAAATACAGAATTAGAATCAGCAATAAAACTCTCTAAGGACCAACTGCTTAAACGTGCTTTCCAAGACACGGGGTGGCTTCCCGTGTCCACGAACCAACGACCTTTAAGCGACCAGGGGGCCTAAACCGGCCACATTAGCAATTCCTCTAAAAGCAATTAGTTTCCTGAATCCCAGCTGTCATTAGCCATTTCTGTAATTTGACTGAAAAGCAATTCATAATTTGTAGACCATTTTTCGAATCTCCATAGAAAACTGTCAAACAGATGAATTATTTCGTAATATGAACACGCAGATCATAATTATGAATTGTCAGTTTGTGACATTTTACGATGATTCATAATATTTTAATAATATGATTCTGCTACAGTGACCGTTTTAAGCCCCCTGTGCGGCTGCTATCATTTAGACACGATCTCCTTTAATGATCTGATATGTAACAAACTATGATAAACATGGAATCAACTAAATGTATCTATGTAATGACTCTCCATAGGAGAACCAAGGTAACCGACATAGCCCGAAGTATTGCCAAACTTAAGTGGCAGGGGGCAGGGCACATTGCTCGCAGAACAGATGGCCGATGGGACCGAAAGATTCTGGAGTGGCGACCGCGTACCGGAAGACGTAGCGTTGGCAGGCCCCCAACAGGTGGACCGATGACCTGGTGAAGGCCGCGGGAATGCGCTGGATGTGAGAAGCACAGAACCGGTCGAAGTGGCGGTGCTTGAGGCATAGGTCCAGCAATGGACGTCTTTCGGCTGAAATGATGATGATGATGTAAAGACTAACTATGTTCACAGCTCATTGCCTAAGACTTAATTATGATGTACTAGCTGATGCCCACGACTTCGACCGCGTGGTTGCGTTATTATATACTAAAACCTTACTCGAGAACCATTCTATCCATTGGTGAAAACAGCATGAAAATCGGTGCAGTAGTTTTTGAGTTTATCGCGTACAGGACGACAGACAGACGCGGAAGACTTTGTTTTATAATATGTATAAGGATGTTAAATATGCTATTCATCATCTGCCTAGCCTCTTCCTAATTATGTTGAGGTTGGCTTTCGGTCTAACCGGATGCAGCTGAATTTCAGTATTTTACATCAAGGGACTGGAAGGTACCTAACTACCTATAGTACGTAAATC
Source organism: Lithophane ornitopus (assembly GCA_948473465.1). Taxonomy (NCBI): domain Eukaryota; kingdom Metazoa; phylum Arthropoda; class Insecta; order Lepidoptera; family Noctuidae; genus Lithophane; species Lithophane ornitopus. The sequence goes on along the minus strand of OX419637.1, from coordinate 10,618,111 downwards.
ATGGTCCTGAAATTATTAGCAGCTAACGGACAGACGGTTAAAGATGTTGAGTTTTAATGTTGTAAAAAATGTGGAAAACATACCTACATTCAGAAGGTCCTACCTACTTACTTTTAATTCCAAACAACATCTATTTTTTAATTTCGCCATGTACACTCTAAAACTATACTTACTACTTTATATTTCTCTTTTATTTACTTTTAAACGGTAAGTAGGTACTACAACAGCATTCTCATATTCTTTTAGTAACAGCTTGCAATGCTACTGGCGCCATAGTCTTAAAAGAACAGTTTGCATGAAAATGCAATTCTCTTAGTAGAAAACAGACTTCAAAAAGAAATTCGTACTTATTTGGAGTTTTCTTCTCTAAATTGTACCTATAAAAACTAAAAATAGATAGTAGTTTTTATAATTTTATTAATAAAGTCGTCATTCCTTGAGCAAAAGTGGTGATTAACGAGCGTTAATCACCACGTCGAGAAGAGGTCTTTACCCTGCCCAGGGGCTTGTAGGTACCTATTATTATTATTTTAGTATTTTTTGTAATCAGATTCACTGAATTATCTCGCGATTTCATTAGTTAGTTAGACCATAGAATCGTTTAATGTGTCAATAGTAATATACTGTGATCAAAGAATTGTTTACAGATGCTCTTGATTAAGGCTAGCCTTTGCCTAACCTTGGACTGTAATGTTGACAATTATTTACACAAAAATACGAGTTAGTTAAACCGTTGAATAGAATCAAATAAAATATTGGAATTGAACCCTAATTGGGTTGTGAAGGCCATAGCAGAGGGACTCTGGCATTGGGCAAGTAACATTCTATCAGCGGTTATGATGATCGGAAAGTCAAACATCTATTGGACTGACATACGCTACCAAAAAAGCTTACGCCAATGTTTTTGAAAGTCGTAGGTAGAAATGCTTTAAAAGTGGCTGTAGGTAATTCGTCTAGGGCCTTGGCAGTGTTTTCATATTCAGTAAAATGAGACTTGATTTTACCGACTCCAGCCTATTTAGGAAAAGTCAAAGCGTAAGATGGTTCAAATCCTATATTAATCCTTTAAGGCTGTACCCTACCTCAGACTTTATCTCGCTCGCGCCATACTATTCGCGAGCTGAGTGAGAGCGAGATGGAGCGGGGCGCTAGCGGCTCTAAAGCTTCGAAAAGTTTAGGTAATTGCTTTGAAGATAAAAAAATAAAAATCATAAGACCTGCTTTATAGATAGTTCAGTTATTATGCAAAGTTTCATGATCTAATTTGAAGTATCTTATGAATACCAGCGGTTTATAGTTCTGTTTAGAGGTACCTTTAGATTTTTTTTCCATCGAGAAAATTTTATGTAATCGTGATTTCGCCAAACATAGGACCTAGCATCAATCCTCAACTTTAACATATATTTATTTCAAAATTAATGCTGCAGTATTTTCGGCATATCGGAGGATCATGTATAGCAATTTGAAGTCTGAAACTTATGTTCAAAGCCTGAGTAGGTACCTACCTAATTTCTCGAAACTACAAACCTGCTTACCTACCTACTACTTATCACTAAAAAGAAATCGGAAACAACCTAATACCTAAATATTCAAGAGGTCAATTACCTATCAGTATTTCACCCATATCTCCCGCTATCCCTTTCATTCCGCTTAAAATTCCGTCGACTTTCAATCTAAATTGAACAGGTGTGCCGAATAGCCCCATAATGGCAGTCTGTTTCCTTACATCACATAGAATTAGCTTATGTTTTTAGAACATGAACGTTAAGTGGTGTTTCGCTTTTATATACCTACTTATGATTAATTTTGTGAGGGTGTTTCGGAAATGAAATTGTTTTTGTTGAAGTTATTTTGGGCTGAAAGGAAATGTTAAAATTGATTTTTTTGAGAGAAGAAAACTAGTAAGTACTTACTAAGTAAATGAAATAGGTAGTATTTAGAGAGTTAATAGAATATAATTTCCATATATTTTACTTCCAAAACCTACTAATGTCAGGTACATTATACTAATGTATTATAAGTAAGTTAAGTTTGTTTCGTTTACATTTGTCACTTCCTTTTATATTAATATTTAAGTAACTATATTTTATTATAAAATCTCTAATTGAAATGTTACGTATAACATTAAAAATGTGTATAGAGGTCAAATATACAAATAAATGAATGTTAGAAATGCCGCCTTAAGAAGAGCGCTGATGTTTGAAATACAGATTATTTTATATCCAGTTCAGACACAGAATTTTCTATATGTGATCATAGATTTTAGTGTTTTATAAGTAGTGTGTCATCATAATGATTTAAATGTATATTTTTGAACAAATAAATTATTCTTATTCTTATAGTTAAAGTACTTTGACTAGGTATAGCTTAGGTACGTGTGATCTTAGTTACTTATATCTATATCTGATTATATATATATAATCTTTTCAATGATTTTTTTTTTGTCTAGAAGCTCAGAAAATAACCTCAATATTCTTCCCACAAAAAGAAAGCAACGTTGTTTGGCTATTATTCTTACATCTTATTTAGCAGACACAAAGTTGGAAACCCGTAAGTAAGTATGCCTAATTATTTTCACCAAACATCATCCATATACAACGTGTTGTTTTTTATATCCCATAACTCTAGGGTTATATTATTTAAGTAAAAAGAACACACACACTCTCCCAGAATAGGTGTTCCAAAAATGCAGTTTCGAAGATATAATCAATCATAATTAACACTCTCGATGTGTATAGGTATCTAAGTTTCATTGATAAATAAGAGTAATTCATTTTTATTCAAACCAATCATTTATATTTAAAGCTAAGAAAATGCAACGTTGTCATATTTCACGAAGTTTCACGTTAATAATCGTGATTTTGTCGAATTATTTAGTAGAGAAAAAAAAAAAAAAAAAATTGTTCGAAGAATAATTCATATGGCAGTTGGTTCTATGATATGGTCTCTATCATACCCTAGAGTTATGAGATATAAAAAACAAAACATTGTCAAAAAACATACAGCAATGCTGTTTTGCAACGGAATTATGTAGGTACAGCTAGAACCTTCCCCGAACAAACTCTTTTACAACGAGCTCTACCACTTCGAAAACTTTTCCTAAACATACAATTTACACAAAAATACACACATAGCGTCTTTTCGTCGAATGCAATGAAGGGAAAGCGCTCGCCTAGAGAAGATTAGGAAAGCAATTTGTAAGCAAAGTTAGTGACTACTTAAAACTCTTCCTTCGCATACTTTAAACTGAAAACTTATACTTATGTATCTTTGACACAAAAATCTGCGCGACTTTTTCTTGAATGCAACTAGATTGCGGCTTATTTGCATTCAGAAGTGTTTTAAGATAAGTGGCAAAGTTATCATTGTAGTCACAGTTATCTCTATTTACTAAGACATAAGGTGTCTTTTTGTAAAATTCATTGGATTGTCGTAGTTTCATTCACTTTGAGCCTTCTTACCAGAAATAGTGCTGAGCTTGTTCCTGATTTTAGTTTAAAATCTTGAGGAAAATACCTACAATGTGGTCAAATAGTATTATAGAGAAATGTCTGTATGTATGACGGAACTTTTTAAATTATGTAGGTACCTACTGTACTTATGTACCTACTGTAATTATGTACCTACTGTCCATTTCTTTGTTTTATACATCAACATAAGGCATTGATCCAATTGATTGTTTGATAATGTGGCCCAATGACAATCGGCTTAAATACTGAATGCACAATGAGCCTATAACGTTCCCGCTGCTGGGACACAGGCCTCCTCTCTTTGAGAGGGAGTGGGCCGTAATCCACCACGCGGGCCCAGTGCAGGTTGGTTGATGTCACATGTCTTTGATATTTTGGTTCTAGGACATGCCAGTTTCCTCACGATGTTTTCCTTCACCGTTTTGAGAATAGTCGTAATGAAATAATTTACCTGCGTCTGTTTGGGTTCGAACCTACGACTTACAACTCGTAAATCGCTGCCGTTAACACTGCGCTACCAGTGCTCTCGGCGGCTTAAATAGGTACCGAAATAATATTGGTGCCTACTTTTAAAACTACAAAAAATTAAACTCTGAAAATAATCCCCAAATGAGCCCCAAAACTGTTTGTATATGTGTGCAGTATTTTTTTTAAGTTATTACTTCGCTTCTAGTTGTCGTAGGTCAGACAGCATTATCTTGTTAAATGAAAACCAGAAACGTAAAATTTAGACCTGCATTATAATTGGACCCTTCTCATAATAATTTAATAATTATAACCACATACATACCCCAAAAAATAACACAAACCACATTTTAAAAAACACCAGTAAATTCAGCGAGTCATACTTCGTTTCACCGCAGTCATATTAAGTTTAATTCGCTAACGCAATCTCGCGACGTGTTTATTTCGACCACAAATAGCGTTATTAACCAACTTTATATTGCGTCATATTGGTAATGTTCTTGTTACTTTGTTCTTTTAGGGTTCCGTAGCGTATGAAAACTAGTGAATATTAAATATTGACAGAAGCGTGCGCATGTGAAATATTTTTGTATCTACACGAGTGGTAAAACTTGGTGTTAATAAAATAACAAAAGTAGGTACCTACCTAACATTCTGGCAGCTGGTTGGCCAAAATAAATTCAAATAAGCTATCATCCGATTAAGAAAAATATAGGTACCTAAGTACATAGAATTGAGTACTGGGGGCTTAAAACGGTCACTTTAGCAGAATCATAATATGAAAATATTATGAATCAACGTAAAACGTCACAAACTGACAAGTCATAAGATGATCTGCGTGTAATTCCTATTAGGAAATAATTCATCTGTTTTCTGATTGATTGATTGATTCATCTGACAGTTTTCTATGGAGATTCGTAAAATGGTCCACAAATTATGAATTGCTTTTATGTCAAATTAGAGGAATTGCTAATGACAGCTGGGATTCAGGAAATGAACTGCTTTTAGAGGAATCGCTAATGTGGCCGGTTAAGGCCCCCTGAGCTGAGTGGGTAGAAGCAAGTACCTACGTATGCCTGTAACTTGCACAAAAGGACCTACCTGTGCAAGTTACAGGTACGTTACGTGCTCAAGACTAATTCTTTTTTTTAACATAGCTTACACTATCCCACTGCTGAGCAAAGGCCTCCTCCAGATCCTTCCAGGCATCCTTTTCCAGGGCCACCTCGATCCAACCCTTGCGGTACGAATCTAGATCGTACCTATACTTACTGGCAACATTCTCTGAGCTTTTAGCAACTAAAGCTGGTCAAATAAGTAGGGATGTAAGTCATCAACTGCCTAGCCTTTTCCCAAGTATGTTGGGGTCGGCTTCCAGTCTAACCGGATGCAGCTGAATACCAGTATTTTACATGGAGCGTCTGTCTATCTGACCTCCACAACCCAGTTAAGTACTGGGTTACACGATACCCCTTGGTTGTCAGACTTTCGGGCTTCTGACGACCCGTAACAACTGTCAAAGATCTACAAATGACAGCCGGGACCAACGGCTTAACGTGCTTTCCGAAGCACGGAGGGGTCTTGGTATGTAAAGATGGTCACCCATCCACGGACCAACCGTGGCAAGCGTAGCTTAACCTGATTGTTCGACCGCCGCACGCTGTTATTTCTTAGCCACAAGCCCCTCATACATAGGGATGTAAGCCTATGCGGTAAAACTTATTAAAATACGTTATGAGATGTTACTTACTCATCATTACATTGCCACAAGATACACATACCCCTTCCATCGTCCAGATTGCCAATCTAAGTGTTATATATGTGTGCAAGGCGCGCGCTACACGCGCGCCCTCTACTGTATCGGCGAGTCCAACTCTCTAATAAAAGCACGCCATGACGCCAGTGCGTTGCTAGCAAGCCTGCGTTTCACTTGTGTGCCCCTTTCCCCGTAACCGCGGCCGCGTACCTAACAGTGGCGACGAGGGTTAAATTTGAACAGTTAATATGTATACTGGCACACACAAACAGCATTCAACACAGAACTCAGTAATGTGAGCAAAATAAAAGCACAAGCAAGCAAGCATTAAAAGACTAACAGTACGCTTGGAAAACTGATGGTACTGTAGCGGTATCTACATCGCCACATGCGAACTACGCATCAAAGACCTGATGTCAGACAGACGTCACATAAATCCTGCATCGCGCAATTAAAGTTTACCGTGCAGTGGACATATATACGAGAACCCAACATCAATCGTTGGGCAGTTGCCCGCCAGACACAACACCCGTCTGGTTGGAGGATCCTCCCTTTTCTATGGTGGATGAGTAAACTTTACACCCTGTTCCTCATACCCCTAAATTGGTGACCCCGAATATTAACGTCAACGCAGCCTTCGTGCAATCATCATCAATCATCACTCCCGCAAGCTTTCAGTGAGGCGAGTCACACAGCCAAGCCAACACCCGAGGCGTCAACGGGTATCCTGACCACCAGCATGCAGCGAACGCGCATTCCTGGTCATCACCTTCAGCCTCATCACCCGACCCACTGGGGAATCACCTCAATCACTCATCACCCCGACCCACTGGGGAATCACCGCAATCACTTCAATCACCACAACCGCCGCAAACAGTTTCGACCCACCGCGAACAATGCAGCACCCGGTTCCGACTCACTGGAACCACAACTGGCACTGGCAAGCATCGCAAGATACAAAACTCAGCCCACTATCGACCTCTCGGACGGTCTCCGGAGGGGAGTGATGTGGCGGTATCTACATCGCCACATGCGAACTACGCATCAAAGACCTGACGTCAGACAGACGTCACATAAATCCTGCATCGCGCAATTAAAGTTTACCGTGCAGTGGACATATATACGAGAACCCAACATCAATCGTTGGGCAGTTGCCCGCCAAACACAACACCTGTCTGGTTGGAGGATCCTCCCTTTTCTATGGAGTATGAGTGAACTTTACACCCAGTTCCTCATACCCCTAAAATACTAATGTACTTTTTTTTTGAGGGTGGTTAATCACCAAATTACTGCACCCGCTCTGGGTGGAGCGGGAGGGCGTGTCAGACTTTTACTGACTAAAACCCACTCGTGTTTCTTCAGTTTCCCTTTCGGATTTTCCCGCAAGTACTAATACACTTGAAAGATACAATTTTATAACTGGCGGGTTATGAGAAAAATCCTCAGAGATACTCTTTTATATGAGTTCTACAGCATAAAACGTTTACACAGTAAACACAACGTAAACCTCCTGTGCCCTCTTAAATAAAACAGACGAGATATAATTTAGAAAGTAAAATGACGTGTAAAATTACCTTCTTCATTATTTCTTCATGCAAATTAATTTAATTATTCATCCTTACAGTTTATTGCTCTACAGGGTGCTAGTTTTATTATATAAGTCATAAAACTTTATGAATATAACGTCAAATTTTAAGCCAGTGTGCATCGTGGAGAAATATTGCATTTACTTACTGTTGAGAAAAGCTAATAAAGTAATAAACTTTAAAAGATTCAACGAGATACAAATGAAATAGACATAATGATATCTAAGTAAGACTTAAAGTATAATTATATTATTATCTTCTCAACTGTCACATGATACCCCATAGTTATATTGAAGTAAAGTAAGCGTCGATAGTAAACCGACAAAGATTCTTGATGCGCGGAGACTCATTCTTAGTTGACGATGACGATTTTTCTGAGCAATTACATCTGTGAGTCGCACATGGACATGTCTGTAAATAAATGTGATTGTTTTAAAAGAATACTTGAATTCTTATTGCGATATCTACCATTATTTTACACTTGTATTCCTCCAAAAGGTTTAGAGTGTACCTACACACAATACATATTTTGCCCGAAATTTCCAATTTTACAGGAAGCGAGCCTATTGCCAATTTCGGACTCCAGACTGCAAATCAGAATGTATCCTAATAGAAATCCACTATACCACTTTATCCACACTGGACCCACGATCAGCAGTCATGCGTTTGCAATCACTGTACTTATCTCGATGCAGTCAAAGAAGGAATATAGGGGTTGGAATATTTTCGAAATATTCAACGAACAATAGCGTTTCAAAAATATCTTTATCATTATCATCATATTAAAACGTAAAATCCTGTAAGAATGGAATGTTGTTGACAAACTGAAAGTTTAAGTCGGAGCTTGCACAATCCGTTTAATGACACGAGAGGTGCACCTAACTATCTACAGAAACATATCAGCCCTGTATAGGGACAACATTCAGCAATATTATGCCAAATGTTTACACCTTATGGGCGGTTTTTTTGTTTCTGTGAACACGAACCATTGTACCCACGGATATCTATGATTGTACCATTTATTTATTTAAGTTTGCTTGCACAACATTACAGAATAAGAATAATCCTAAGGCGTTGTACAGAACAAAATACAAATTAAAAAGTGACACACATACGTAGGTTGGGTAAAATACAAATCAAAAACATAAAATATAAACACGAGAAATAACAAAATTACGAAATAAAATTTATATAATTAACAAACTGCAATCAAAAGAAAAAATAAAATAAAAAATAACCTTATAACCATCTTTCATCTATCTTCTCACAAAAAATTAAACATTCACGACACACATCTATCCATTTCCCAGCAAACAAGTCACATTCCGGTGTTGAAGTCAGAAGAGCATTGAGCATGGAAAGGGCCCGAACGAGGGGCGAGTTAGCTCGCGACACTGTGCGTGCTGACGGTACGGCTAGTAGCCGGCGACTTCGAGGCCTGAGTTGTTGTTTGGGCACAACAGGGACAAAAAGCCTCACCAACTGCTCCACAAGTTCCTGGCAATCGTACTCACCCCGCCCATTAGACAAGGAGGTAGGTACCTATCTGAAAAAGCAACCTATTCTAAATGATGACTATTTTTCTGATGAACTGAAGCAGATAGCTAATGAGATACAGAATGCGCTGGATGCGAGAAGCACAGAACCGGTCGAAGTGGCGGTGCTATTGGGAGGCCTATGTCCAGCAGTGGATGTCTTTCGGCTGAAATTATGATGATGATGATGAAGCAGATAGGTAGGTACCTAAACCAACCCATAACGACCAATTCACCAACGCATTTACAACCACCAACTACAAAATAAATGTTCCAGTACCAAAGTGTGAGTTCACGTCGAACAAGACAAACTCAAACAAGTAATTAAACTCTAGCCACTGTAGATTAATTATTTGTTTGGCCGACAAACTGTGCTGGATTGTTGCGGTGTACCACGGTGAGGACCGCGACTGTTTTGGCAATGGGAGTTGGTAGGTTCGAGTTTCATTCGAGCTTGTTGGTATGGCAGTGAAATTTAATGGGGTTGATGTTTGAAATTATACAATGGGTGGTGTTAATGATATAGAGGATGAAAAGGATGTGTAGAGTAAGATGAAAATGGAAAGGGAGAATGATAAAGACAATGATTATTGTATATATATACAGGGTGTAAGGGACAGCCCTCCTCAAACTGATGGGATGAATTCAGCCTATCTTATACTTAGACGACCGGTACATGAAATTATTTCAGGAACGTTATGGGAATCCAATAAACCTGATTAGTTTTATTACCTCACGCGCAATGTAGGTATCGTTACCCTGAAAAAACCCACGTATACGCACTCCCCGTGTCGGGGGGGGGGGCGCGCTCGCACCTCGTGATTTATCAATGTAAATTCTGAGCTTCACGCGTCACTCGATATAGTATTTTAACATCCATTGCTGGTTTATTTTTTTATTTTAGCTGTTTTATTTACATAAGTAGCTGGGAGTGCTGCTTACAGATAATGTAATTTTACATTGAAATAAAGGAATAGTTACTGAAAAAAATATTAACAGAATGAAAACTTTCCTGAGAATATTTCCTAATAAAGGAGCTGAATGCCCCCTGTTAATTTGCGTAGGGCTGTCCCTTACACCCTGTATATGGTGAAAAGGATGTCTAGAGTAAAATGAAAATGAGGATGTAGGTATAAAAAAGGAACGGGAGGATGATGAAGACAATGATTATTGTTCTTCTAAGTATTCTAAAAGAAATAAAGCTCCATAAGAAAGAGTCGAGTTCGTACGGAAAAGGTTTCTAACAATTCCGACGTTCGACTCATTGGTGCGATCTAGTTTGAATAAGCACGAGTGTTTAATAAGTGAGACATGAGATAGGTAGGTACGTGCGTTCATTATAACTTGTCACGTGACACGATTGGTAGCACTGTTCGGTCAGTCGCCATTTTGAACTTTTACTGACTAAAACCTACCCGTGTTCCTTCAGTTGCCTGTTGCCAAGGGTCCCGGTATCCCTTTCGAACGTTTCCGCAACCCTGGCAGGATTGTAACTAAACCTTACAAGCAATGATGCCCACATGAAGGCAAGAGACAAGTAATATAAAGTGAACAGTTTGTACGTACCTATACTTGGATTTTTAATTTGCTAGACTAAAATGACATTTGGTGTAGACATAAAAATAATGTAGGTACTTAATACATAATCTAGGCACCGAGTGACTCACCACAAGGACACTAAATCATTCTCTGCAGGAGGACCTTCACAGTTTTCGTGTTGTCTCTGATAAAAGTATTAATTATTTATTGTGTTATTTAAAAAAACCGGCCAAGTTCGAGGGTCCTGTTTTACCCTGTGGGAACCCTAAAAAAGGTCGAACGCTGCTGTCATGTTTAGATGTTAGCATATAAACAATAATTTGCTAGGTCAAATAAAAATTCGGGTTGGTAGATCTATCCGTAGGTATGGGTAGGTACATATCTCACTCGTAAAATTAAAACAATATGGACTTAGGCAATTCCAAAATTCTGGGCATGAAATCGTAAAATCTCACCCAATAATTTCGAGTTATGGAAACCAAAAGTACGGGCTCGAACAATTCAAGCACCAACTTTATATTATCGAAGTTCGCAAGTTGTCGCGGTCCAACGAAAGTTTCTGGTAGTTATGTGCACACCAATCAGTTTGTTTGCACAATCATTTAGTAGGGAATTATGTTGTTGATTATCGGTAAATATTTATAAGGGGAGTTAGTGCTTGACCCTGTAATAGGCCAGATTATCTTCTACTTAGTTGTTTTGTTTTTTAACCGACTTCTTCAAAAAGGAGGAGGTTCTAAATTCGTCTGTATGTTATTTTTTTTTTTTTTTTGTATGTTTTTTACCCGATTACTCCGCCAATTATGAATCGATTTTGATGATTCTTTTTTTATTTGGTAGGTCATGCTTCCGAGGTGGTCCCATATAAATTTTATTAACTTTGCGTAATTTTTGAGTTAGCTTCAATATTACGTATTTTTCCCACTTAGTTTATCTTGACGATATCCTGTTTGACTCCTTCACTGTTATTTACATAGCAGGTAGTGGTATTCGGATTTGTGTGGGGTAGGTACCACAACTAAAAAGTGAAAAATAAAAACTTTTTACAAAAAAAAACAACCGACTTCCAAAAAAAACACTAAAAAAGTGAAAAATAACTTTAATTTCGGAAGTCGGTGGCAAAAAACGGAAATTCAAAAGCAAAGACACCGACTTCCGAAATTAAAGTTATTTTTCACTTTTTTATTGTTTTTTTTTGTGTTAAATATTGTGCTATGGAAATTCAAATCGAAAGTGATTTCATCCGTGAGAGTAATCAGTGGGATGATAAGATTAATTTATTCTGTAGAGTCTGTGTTGTGTATTTGGTGGTTAAGGAACTTTTCAGTTTCAGTAAACACAGCTCTAACATTAATAATTAAGTTTATTTACGTAAGATTACAACTTGAACACTATGCGAGGTGCGAGCGAGTCAATAATCCTACCTGCTCGATACGACGTTTAGCGCGGACTGCCAAGGGCGACCGAGGGGCGTATCAAGAGCGCGGGGAGAAGGCGGCGCGTCGAGCCGCTTGCCGCGCGGTTCGGCAAACCTCGGTTTTGTTCGGAGATCTTATGTTGGCAGAGCGGACGAGCTGTAGGTATGCGGTAGGTATAGCTAAGCTATAGCCTACAATTCTACTACTCAATAGGTACTCAATATCTTTATTGCTTTACCATAATGTGTACTTAGGTGGTAACTACCTCGTGCCAGGGTTGTGGGAAAGTTCGAAAGGGATACCGGTACCTTTGCAACAGGCAACTGAAGGAACACGGGTGGGTTTTAGTCAGTAAAAGTCTGACGTACCCTTCCGCTCCGCCCAGAGCGGGAGCAGTCATTTGATGATTTCCGAACCTCAAAAAAAAAGGTGGTAACTACCTAACACCCTGTATAATTTCGATCATTATGGACCCTGTAGGGCACAGCAAAAGGGTAGGAGAGAGGAAGCCCTGTTTTAGGAGATCATTAAGTTGTTATTGTGGGAATAAGACCGTTTCAACTTACTTATGACGGATATCTATGTTACTTATAATAAGTAAGTAATACCTAATCTTGAAACTCGTGATTACGAAAGTTCCAGTTATGGAAATCATAAAGAGGCTTATGAGTCATGTCAGTTATGTTAGTGAACATCCACTGGTCAAACCTGCCAATGTTCAAGTACCTAGGTATGTACTAACATGACAATGGACCTGTTAAGATCATTAAATATTTTCAGCCGTGAGGCTTCGAATGCCATGGAGTAATTAATGATTCATGGATTTCTATGCCCTTTTACCACAGGGCCTCGACAGGGTGGCGATGGCTTTGAAAGAGTTTCGTATTTCTACAACGACATTCAACAGGAAAGACATAGGTAAGCTTTTTGGTAGCTTAGGTAATGTCAGTCTCCCATATAATTTGAATAAAACGGATTTATATCGAGGGCCATGAATCACTCGCGTCGCTCAGGATTCAAGTGTTTAATGTTTTACTTTCACTGATAGAATTTCGCTTTGTCTAGGGCCTTAGGTACTCAACGCTTTCACGTTCAACTTTCTGCTGTTTAGCTTATTACGTTGGTAGAAAGTAGTTGATAATTATGATTAAACCGTTGTTTGCATTAACTTTACTTTCGAAAGATTCTGTTCTCTTCTCATTACGATCCAGCCTGTCAACCATCCAAAACCAACTTATCATCCCAAACACCCATGATAACAACCAAGAAGAAACTTTCATTGAAACATGTACGAACTTAAGTCTTTTAGTCCCGCGAGGTCGGAACACACGAACCGTAAAATTGGATAGCTCCGTCTGTTTAAATCGATGACCTAATTTACAACGGTGGAAAGATACGGTTTTTTGTATGCTACACATGGAATGTGTATCAATCAGGTTTGGAATTGAATTTGAATGGGACTGTGTTAATGTGTGTGTTGTCACTTTGGGAGCGTCTGATTCTGAGCTTTTTAAACGATTAAGTTTTTAAAACCTTATCTATGGAACCAATTGGAAAGAAAATGCTTAAATCTGCTTCTATAAAGAAGTTATGGAAGTATATATGAATATATAGTATATTTGAATTTGATTGAAAAAATAAAACTTAGATGAAATTGGTAGGTAGCAACAAATAAAAAAAAATATTATTATGATTCCTTCACATAAGATCTTTTATTATTTTAAGACGTGTTATCTAAGAAATTATGCATAATGATAATATTTACCTAACTGTAAAGAAAAAGACAGCATAAATGCCGCAAAAAGGTAATTTTTGAGATAGAGTCAGCAACAGTAGCTGCAGATCAAAGCTTCTGAACATAAATAATAAAATAACGTATACATTGATGAATGAATAAATAAATAAAAAATATAATCTACGAGAGTCATAAACTGTTCAAAAGTTTATTTCCAGCAAACTCTCTCTTTGTCTCATTATGGGAATCTTTTGGCGAGATAAGGGATGTCATGTCTCTTTAGCCGGGTATGTTGGAGTCCACCTTTTCCGCTCAGAGTCTGGGCGAGCTCATTCACGTGGGTTATTAGCTTCTCCTGGTATTTCAGGCTGCTTTGGACTATTTCCTTCCGGACAGTTTTTATGCCGAGGTCCAGGTACACGTACATGTATTTGTTATTGAATACACTGTGGGATACCAAGCATTGTTCTTAGTACTTTGCTCTGGAATCTTTCTAGTATGTCGATGTTGCTATTACTGGCAGTTCCCCACAACTGTATGCCGTACGTCCAGATGAGTACCTAAAGTAAACATTTATTTTGCATAGATTATAGGTACAATAGCTACACAAGATACATAAGATATGACCGTTAAACTATGGGTGATCGTTGTAGGTACAATCTACCTTTGAAATTAGGCATGCAACCATAAACAACTTACCTACCTATCCTAATTTGGTTGAAGAAAAATATTATATTATAACAATATTCTGATTTAAAAGAGTGTCCGTGGAGTTTCTTGCCCGTTCTTCTCCATAGGAACCTACTACGCTTTGGAATGGGCAACTAGCTTCATCTTTCTGACTGACCGACCCCTTGACAATTCAAAAGTACCTGTAATTGGTTTATTTGAAATAAATGTTTTGATTTTTTTAAATTTTTTATAGACCAAAGTTCCTAAAATGAGGTTCTTAAAATACCTAAACGGTGAAAGGTGTTGCTATGATGATTTTCCTACTAACAGTCATCGCGTAGTATGGAGTTTCAATAGAATCAGAGGCCAGTATACATATACCTACTGGTTTTGTAACCAGGTTACCACTGATGTTGGGCTTACAATAGGTACTCATAGCTAGTCAAGTCCAAACACCTACGTAATAAAAAAACTTGTATATCCTTTCTTAGAGAGTTTCGCACCAATTTTTTGGTTCACTGCACACTCAAAGTAAATCGTTGTTCGAACCGATTTTATACGAAAACTTTTACGTCGAAAGTTTCTAACGTTTTGTTAGTTTAATAGACTTTAGTTTGCTGCTTCAGTATTATTTCCAATAACTTAATACACTTTCTTTTGGGAGTTTATGCTTCATTGGGTTCATTTTCTTTGTTGAAAATAGGCCGATCTTTTTTTGTTTTAGTTATTTTGTATCGTGAAAGAAAACATAGTGGTCAGTTGTATTTGGGTTTGTTTAGCAGATATCATTTTGTATAAGTAGGTACCTAAGTACCTGTAAATATGACGAATAGATATAAGGAACAATCTTTTAATATTAGGGTCTTTCGGGAAATAATGTAGGTAAGTACACCAATTTCGGAGTATTTAGGAATACTACAAAGCGTCATTTTTGCAAAAATAAAATAAAACTACCACACGCCTTGTATTTTTAGCTTGTTTTGGAAATTAGCTACGCCAGCGCCATTTTGATAGTTACCTTCCCCATTGATAGTTTTTGTTCACAAAATCTTTTATGCCAATCGATCAGCTGTTTTTTTATAATGATCAGAAACCTTTATTGAACCAACTGAGATTTTTTGTAGGTACTAGAAAAGTCAAAAATCGCAAAATAACTTTTTCCGTACGGTTCGTAGTAAATGATGGGACTCCAACCTACCTCTTTATGATGGATATAATAATGGCCGAAAATAAACAAAAACAATTAACTCAGGTTGTGTTTAAGCTACAACGGTTAAGGTAGGAACCTGGCCTTAGGGCCCAGTCACAAAAAAAAAAAAAAAATGGAACAGCTGATTTTTTTTTCGCTATTTCAAGGTTGGTCCCATAGAAAAAGTATATTATAGATACCACACCAAACCACTAGTTTCAAGGATAACGGTGTCTACCCTAACACCCAGTATAATGCATATTCATTTCTATAAGGTTCATAAACTATCAAAATAAAATAAAAATGTAAAAAACTTGTATTCAGCTACTTACATCCGGCTAGACTGGAAGCCGACCCCAACATATTGCGAAAAGGCTAAGCATCAAAATAAACAAATAGGATTATTAAAAAACTATAAGATATTAGTTATTGAATCAGTTTTATTGAGATCAAATTCTTATACATTTGGTAAGTAACTATAACCTCACTAATTATTAAAAAAAAAAAAATTACAAAACAATTTTTTTTATACTTTACGTAAGTACTTACATTAATTTTAAACATAATAATACTAAGAAACATTAATAAAAAAACAACAACATCGTATGATAAGTTTAGGCACAAATCAGTCTTAAAGTTTACCTTTATTTTCTAGGTTACAATTTACATATAGTTTTCGCAAATTAGAGCGGAACACAGCAGCTTTTTTACAGGCACAGCAGGCGACTTTTGTCTACCTTATCAGTCTGGTGGGGCATACACTTCATAATCTTCTTCCTAACGGTCCTGGTTCAGGAGATAAAAGAGGGGGACAAATTATTACAAAGCTCTTTTGATATTGGACTTATGAAATTGGCGTTTTTTTCTCACACATAGAGAACTTCGTCACTTCTATGATTTAAAATATTCATCAATTGCTTGGTATTATATCGAATAATGATCATCATAGACAACTACCAATAGTAAAAAACCTTATTACTTATAGTTTTCTAAACATAAAAAATACCTTAAAAATGACTCCTCATTTTGTTAGCAGAAATGACCACTATTTTTTTTTAATTTAGCAATGACTTGTTTTCGTCGCTTAATCTAAGTGGCATACGTTATCTTAGTTTTTAAAACATTACTGTGTATATGGTTGTTATATAAATTAAGAAAATGTTAGTATGAAAAATGCAACTTCTTCAAAATTCCCCATACAAAACACCAATTTCATAGGTAATACATAATTTACATAATTACCTAATCAAAGTTCTCTGGGTAGACTGTGGATGTAAACGCGCTCAATGCACTCTTTCAAACTAGGAATAAATAAGTAAGTTTGTTTAGTTTCAAGTTCAGTACAGTTCGCGTCAAACAACTTTGCCGCTCTAAAGTTAGGCTGCGCATGCGCGGTGTCATGCGCCAATCTGTTTTATAAGTAAGATTGACTACTTCGCAGTCATTCGTAGCCTACTTCAGAGCGGCAGTTTTTAAAAGTTTTTTATAAGTACATTATTAAAT
Source organism: Lithophane ornitopus (assembly GCA_948473465.1). NCBI lineage: Eukaryota > Metazoa > Arthropoda > Insecta > Lepidoptera > Noctuidae > Lithophane > Lithophane ornitopus. The sequence continues at coordinate 10,601,243 of OX419637.1, read as the reverse complement.
ATTTTTGATTACAGAGGCTGATTCAGCGAGACGAATTCGTTTTAAAACGAAAACTCTTCCTTGTCTAGTTATCTATGGTGTGGGGTTCTGCAGACTTCTGAAAAGATAAAAAAATAATAGATTAATTTATTTAAAAATATTCTTTCGTTACAATATGTGCATCGTTATGAGGCGTCGAAAATATAATGATTTAAAAATACTTAGGCATTTGGACCACAAATACTAACTAAACAAATAAGTAGGTACGTTTATCGCTAAATGAATTTAAAACCTCGTTCTATTTCTGTCAATCCTCAGCCGTTCGAAAAATCCCAAAAAAAAAAATCAGCTGTTCCATACATTTTGTCGATTTAAGTGAACACAAATGTATGGTACAGCAGATTTTTTTTTTTGCAATTTCAAGGTTGGTCCCGTAGAAAAAGTATATTATAGATGACACCAAACCACTAGTTTCAAGGATAACGGTGTCTACCTTAACACCCATTAAATGTACCGCTACACATATTCATAACAACATTCTGTCTATATCATCTTCAAACGTTTAGCGCTGCGCTAAACGCATTTAGTGATTTGAGGTGCACTAAAAATGAAAATGATTTTCGTCGATTCGTAATTTAGAGTTCAGTTGTAGTTTCGAAAGATAAATGAATGATCCTTACTTCTTGGAACACTTTTTAACGTAGATTTTGATATGCTGTCACTATCTTCAGACTCGGAACACACTTGGAAACTCGTTTCTGAAAGAAGAAAATATAATTAAGTACCTACTTATGAAAATAAAACTTATTTTGATTTTGGAAAAGTCATCAGTTTTGAGGATACGATCAGCATTATATAAAAAAATCCTCAAGCAAACGATTCTTTGAAACATAAGAAAATTGTTATAAGATAAGAGTCACCATTATTGTCACACTCTCGTACTTTAGTGACACATCCTAACTAATACTATAAATGCGAAAGTGAGTTTGTTTCGCTTTCACGCTAAAACGGCTGAACGGATTTGGATGAAATTTGGCACAGAGGTAGACCTTAATCTGGAGCAGGACATAGCTGTTAGTGTGGCAATAAAATATACAGCCAACACTCGTTGTTACTCTATGATTTGAGTCTATGGAAAACAAGTGTGTGTTTAATGGCGGATGCTAATATAAAGCAATTGTAGCAATTTGCAGTTGTTCTATAGTAAATGTATAGAACTAATCTGTATTCTTATTTGAAGACCATAACAATAGTAAGGACAGTCAAGTGTACCTTTGACAGCGCTTTTATGTCGTAGCAGTAAGGGTGGTTTTAGGAATATGAACCTAGTTGTAATGTGTTACCTGTGTCATATCTATGTTTCGCGTGTCGACTAGGCATGTCCTGGTTCTCCACATGACCGAAAGTTCTGAACCCCACTGCGAACTGTGCGTAAGGACTTATCTCGTACAGCTCTGAAAGGTAATAATGAGTCTCATTACACATATCGGTACCGACAGGGTAACTATGTGGATAGCCCACAAGTTTTAAAATATTATATTGCTATAACATTTTCTGAGGAGCTCGTGGCTAAGTAATAACAGCCGCTTGGGTCGATCCATCAGGTTAAGCTACGCTTGCCGGGGTTGATTGACTCCTCCGAGACTCCTCCTTGCCTCGGAAAGCACGTTAAGCCGTTGGTCCCGGCTGTCATTTGTGGATCTTTGACAGTCGTTACGAGTCGTCAGAAGCCCGAAAGTCAACCAGTCTAACCAAGGGGTATCGTATTACCCAGTTACTGGGTTGTGGAGGTCAGATAGGCAGTCGCTCCATGTAAAATACTGGGATGCAGCTGCATCCGGTTAGACTGGAAGCGGACCCCAACATAGTTGGAAAAAGGCCAGGCAGATTGATAATGCTATAACATTTTCTGCAGGGAAAGGAAGGCCCGCAGTGATGTCCCATCATGGGACAAATAAATAGAAATATAATAATTATACTTATATCCAATTTTTTTTATTTACGTGTTTCGTAAATAATACGTTCATAGAGAGCACGTTTTGACGTAGATTGGAACCGTCGCCAACGTCGCCATTCGAAATAAGAATAATACAATACATTCAAAACAATAGTTTTGACCAAAAGGGGTCATCCATTAATCATGACATGATGTTTTTTTAGCAACTTTTTGAAACCCCACCCCACTGGTGATACGTATTGAGGTTATATATACGTATTGACTAACCCCCAAATCACGTGTATTTTTTGGTACAAAGGAAATTCAAAAATTTCTGAATATTTTATCTTTACAGTTATAGTCATTGCCTGGCAACGGCGACTCAAGGTCACGCGCCGCTATTCGATATAGAAATCGCGGGTTCAACGAAAAAATTAATACACGTGGTATCTCACTTTACCCCCCTTCCATCTGGTGATATTTTATGATTTTTCCGAATCCGCCCCCCCCCTTTAGAGCCCACGGGACGGCACCCTACTAGTCAGCGAGCTTGTTGCGATCACGATGAACCTGTAATCTACTATCGTCTGTTCTACTTTATCATTCGATCTCAGTCTACGGTTGATAGCTTACCATGTTTACTGTTATTCCTCACATGTATAGGAGCGCTGTATATCCTGTTCTGCGCGTTAAGGGCGTTCTCTTTAACGTTAGCTAAGTTGGTGTGCGAGGTGTTTGCCGTCAGGTTGCCGCTCTCCGATTTGTTGTCCACCGTTATTGAGTCGCGGTATTCTGTTAGGTTGCCGGTCCTAGAAACATAGAAAATGATGTGGAATTAAAGAATGAAGATGTAAACAATGCTGGTTTAAGGGCGGATTTCACCAATGAATCTGAACGCGATCAGCACATAAACTACGTTTAAGGGCTGTCAGTGTCATCATTTTCTGTAGAATATTGACACTGACAGCTCCTGAATGCGTTTTAGATGTGCTGATAGCATTCAATTTCATTGGTGAAATCCGCCCTCAGTCATCTAAACTAATATTATAAACAGGTACAATTGCTTGTTTTTAGGGTTCCGTAGCGAAAGGGTAAAACGGGACGCTATTACTAAGGCTCCACTGTCTGTCTGTCCGTCTGTCACCAGGCTGTATCTCATGTACCGTGATAGTTAGACAGTTGACATTTTTACAGATGATGTATTTCTGCTGCCGCTATAACAACAAATACTAAAAAACAGAATAAAACAAATATTTAAGGCGGCTCCCATACAAGCAACGTGATTTTTTTGCCGTTTTTATAGACAATAGTACGGAACCCTTCGTGCGCGAGTCCGACTCGCACTTGGCCGGTTTTTTTTATCAGGTAATCTCTAGTAGGACTGGGGCCCTACCACCACCGCTTACAGTAGTATTATTTTAATCTTACTTCGTGGTGGAAAGGGATGGAGCTATACGTCCTGTAGAGCTTCATCTCTTTCCTACCCTGAAGTAATATTAAAATAATACTGCTGTAACCGGTGGTGGTAGGCCCCCTGATCCAATTACAAAAAATCTTACACTGAAAGATAGCTACACTATTGCTGGGTGCCATAGGGAATGCTTCTTCCACACGGACGAAGTCCCGGGCAGAAGCTAGTCACAAATAAAGCTATCGTATCTTTTAAGTAATAATTGTTTTTGTATCTTTGTTAACATCAAAATGTAGTCTTCATAGCTATTCATAGGATACACTTTTTGTCCGGAGCAAGATTATTAGTGGTCCTCATTTCATACTCTAAAATAAAATATGCAACCGGAATGTTTTTAGTGTAAAAATTAAAGAGGTCAAGCAGCTCAGCATTATGCCATGCCACGTAACAAGGATTTTGTATCAAATCATTAATTTACTTGTCTTATTAAATCTACGTCAAAAACTGGTCAGGACATACCGTTGTCTCTTCACAAGTATGTAGATACAGCTCAGCAGGCAGATCGTGAGTAGTATTGAGCTGCAGATTATTACTAGCACGTTCAGATCGAAGAGCTCAGATGGCGGTCCTACTTCACCTGGAAAAATTACCACAACCTTCAGCCTAACCTAATAACCTTCTTTTCTCGCCAACATGACACTCTAGTAAATCACCATTTAACATCGTGGGCTCTACTGCTACGCGTATTGACGGTTGACAGACGGAATTTTCACTTAATAAAGTATCTACAAAAACAAGGAGATAATCTACTTGTTTTACAAAAAACAAGGAGATAATCTACTTGTTTTTACTAAAAACAAGGAGATAATCTACTTGTTTTACAAAAAACAAGGAGATAATCTACTTGTTTTACAAAAAACAAGGAGATAATCTACTTGTTTTACAAAAAACAAGGAGATAATCTACTTGTTTTACAAAAAACAAGGATATAATCTACTTGTTTTTATGAAAAAGAAGGAGATAATCTACTTGCTTTTTGTAAAAAAATGACATAATCTACTTGTTTTTTGTACTTCATAAACTTACTGCCATCTTCATTCTTAGTAGCATAGCTGTAGGTGGTGGTGACACTGCCAGCCTCATTAGCAGCTGTCACTCGCAGCTGGTACCACGTTCCGGGGGAGAGCTCGGAGATCGCGTACGTCGGGATCTTTGTCTGGTAGAGGGATGGAAGGCTCCAGGACGAGAGCTCTGAGTATGGCTGTGGGAGACAATTATTATGAATAAGTATAACCTTTTATTCTATTCAGATAGGTATACGAACTAAATTAGTCGGTTATTTTTTTAGTTGAATAAAATATTAGGAGTTTTGATAATTATTACTTAGAATAAATGAACTGCCCCGACATCCCCGTTGTACCTATGTCCCCGTTGAGAAAGGCCTCCAACAATTATTTTTATGTTTTGATGATTAGGTACGTTATTAATTTTAGAAAAACATAGTTTCTTGTTATCTTCTACTTGAACTTACATAATATTTGAGTATTACATTACCTAGAAAGTCAAAATTGTCTTTCTAGGTAATGTAATACTCAAACTACTTACTTAGACATAATTCATGTTTCTGTAATGTTTATTATAGGTATCAAATAATGTCGAAGGTAGAAATTTATTTATTAAAAAAGTCGCACGAAGAGCGTAAGTTCTAAACGTTGGCAACGTCGCAAATAGCTGTCAAATATTTACCTGTTTTATTCAATAGTTATTATTACTTCAAGGAAATATGAAATATCGCTTTAAACCTACAACTGTCATTAACGAGATACAATAGAATTTTAATTGTTATCGGTATTAAAAAGCCCGATTGACATTAATTTGATGGGATGTGCACCAACATTCAGGATGCACAGCCTTATGTTACTATTTCTGTGACAGTGTACGTATGTGTTGCGATAGAAAGGCTTTCAAGAACATCAAGTTTATTATCTAAACAATAAAAATAAAAACTCATCGTTACCATATTATTATGAGCTCTGATCCACGCCCGGGCCCCAAGCTGCTTGTAGTCCACGTCCAGCACTGTGAGCGCACACCCGCCGTGGTCCCAGCCGGCCAGTTGTACGTACATGTGGGACGCGTTGCTCCACAGCCACTCGTTTGTGCTCGGTGGTATTGGTACTGAAAATAAATAGAAATGAATTAACAGTTAGCCGAGTCAGATCACTGGAGCTTGAAAAATTCTGCGGAGACACATTAATTTAAAAAAAAAAAAAAAAAAATCAATGCTAACTCACTAAAATTCTGCGGAGACAGATTAATTTAAAAAAAAAAAAAAAAAAATCAATGCTAACTCACTAAAGGAGATTGCCCAAAATCAAAACCGCTTTATAGTGTAAGAGTATGGCCATAAAAATATACTCATAAATTATAAAATATTTTTTTAGCTTTTCTTAGTTTATTTGATCAAAATCGTATGTGGGGTTAATATTTTATATTTAATTAGTTAGTTATTCGATTATATGGCGTATGTTGGTGAAAGCTGTGTTGCCCATTTTTAGAACTTCCCTAATCGGTCTTATCGGATCACGAGCGGATGATGAGTTTTAAAAATAATTTCAACTATGACATTTTTCCTCGTTATTAATATTCTAACTTTTTATTAAAATAATACTGCTCTACTTATTCAAATCTTTCTTTAGGTGGCAAACAAATCACTTATGGTCAGGATGATTTAAATTAATTGTTGATAACACTGTCACGGGAAATGTGAAAGGTAAACTGTCAAAAGCGTCACTGTCAATCAAATCATCGTGTTGTTGTTGTGATAATAAATAATTTATAATTGCGTTGTGTGAGTGTCCAGTGGATTGTGGACTGTGTAGAACGTTTTTACGACCACGGTCCTCTGTGCAGTAAATCAACAACGATTTCGTTAAAATGTTACGCTGTGTGAACTGTTCCCTTTCTTTGGTATATCCTCTACCCCGTCGCCAAGTCGGGGAGGCAACGGATGTAATCGTCAGAATTTTACGATCCTGGATTACTCCAGCAACGGTTAGTTCCCCTACATTTTAGTTAATAGGGCTACATGTAACTCTGTAGCTGATATTACAGCATATTATTGCAATTGTTTGGTGGGTAATCGGACAGTGGGATGCTGTGCTCACGTTATGACCATTTTGTGGTATCTTAGTTGGGCTTGATTTAGGTCTGTTGAGCCGCCGGCTCCGTTTTCAGACGACATATTTTATGAATATGATAAATAAATAATAGAATAATAAACATCTGTCGGGCATGCCACCGACCGGGAGAATCAATCCGAAACATTATCTCCTGGTGTTCTCGTCTAGCTAACGGAGAGTACTTGCATAGACACAACCTTGTAGCCAGGATTATCCATCACCAACTTGCTCTTAAAAACAGCCTTGTGGAATCGGAAGTGCCGTACTACAGGTATGTGCCCGACCCAGTTCTCGAAAATGGAAATATGACATTGTACTGGGAGCGATCCATCATCACTGACAGGACTATTGTTACCAATAAGCCTGATATAGTGGTGGTGGATCGAACAGAGCGGTGCGCAATGATCATTGACATAACGGTCCCGCATGACGGAAACCTCCAGAAGGCCGAAAAAGATAAACAAATCCAAGTATCTTGACTTGGCTCACGAGGTTGTCGACATGTGAGATGTGGACTCTGCGATCATTGTGCCGATGCGTATCAGCCAATGGTTTAATTGCTAAGAGCATCTACCAACACCTATATAGGCTGTCGTTGGGCAGCTGGGTTAAGGGCCTGATTCAGAAAGCGATACTCCTGGACACGGTCCGTATTGGCCGGTAGCTTGGACCCTGTTCCCGATACCGGTGGGCTACTATTTTTTTATATTTTTTAGTGTTTTTATATTTTTATAATCTAATAATTTAAAAAATATAATTTATATGTAAATAATAGATTAATAAAACTATTTCATTCCTATATTCAATCATTTTTATTTTCTACTTCCTACAACTGTACTTGTAGGAAGTAGAAAATAAAAATGATTGAATATAGGAATGAAATATGGGGATCATTAATTGATTTGTTAGAACTATTTTCTGTTGCATATCTATATAAATTCAAATCATAATGATGTAAAGGAATGCGTTTTTTGGTGGAAGCTTTGTTCCAAAACTAACCTTAAAACTGAACAGAAAATCAAAGAACCCATAGAGAACCCCACAAAATAAATGGATTGTTTTTATTTTCTTTGAGACTACGACATCACCCCTCTTTTATATCCAATTTATGCTGTCATACAAAATTGTTTGATGCGCAACGGCGCTCCGGATAAATGGGCATTTTCCTTTGGAATAGAAACCAAGACTTTTAGATGACACGAGAAAACAGATTATTTACCACTTCTTGTGGCAACATTTTGATTTGATTTAGTTGTCCTCTCAGACCAAACAAAAAACCAAGACAGAGCGCATGCCACAATACAGTGAAGCATGCCGTAACTACACCACCGCTCTGTGCATACACGCTCAAACGCACACATTTACAACCATTTACAATCAAACTACACTAAAATAATAGGTCTTTACCTATGAAATTGCCGTTTTGTATGAAAAACTTTAAACGAATTTTTTTCATGATTTTTTTATTTGTATTAATCGAAGTAATCACCCATGCAATCAATGCATCTTTGCCAAAAATCCATGTTTTTAAAATAAAATTAATTTGAAATTAGAATTCTTAGCCAAACAAAAATTATTTTGATTTGAAATGGCCAGTACTGCAGAACGGCAATTTCATAGGTAAAGACCTAAATGTTTACGAAACCTCACGTCGCGGCCTCGGCCTCTATCTTGGTTTTTTATTTGGTCTGAGGTTGTCCTGATTTAGCATTCTAAGACTTAGGTCTTCCTCCTTCGTCTATGTTCCTTCTTGGGAAAGAACATAATTCCTGTTCATCATCTTCAATCAAGCCCTTTGTGGCTGCTGAAACTGGCCTTTTTATACAAGTAGGCTAGTTTCTGCTCCGTTTAGATGCATGCCTTCTAATCAGAGTCTTGTGTACATATAAGAAATCCGTGATTTACTTACATGCGCATGCCACAAAGGGCTTTATTACTCATATGAGTATATGTATTTTATTCGTATAAAAAGACAATAGGTACTAACCGCCACCTAAAGTACTGACATCCAAGTAAGCAGGCTGTGAGGTCCCAACTTTGTTAGTGGCAGTGATCCTCAGAGAGTACTTAGTGCCACACTTCAGACCGGTCAAGGCATGTTTCTGGACGTCCGATAAGTTGGGCAACTTGTTGGTTGGCCATGCTTCTCTCCAGGGACTGTTGGCTTCTTTCCAGGTTAGGCTGTAACCTGCAAATTAGCTAGATTAATACAGACACATACGTGTTTTATGTTAAATATTATTTTTTTGTATTTTCAGATTTGGTTGTTGAAAGCTTTCGGTACAAATATCATACATCAGAAGATTAATTTGTTAATTAAGACTGATTTTTATTTCATAACTCTCTGACTTTGTCTAATTCAGTTTATAAGATGGTTTCGTGTTAGGTGTTAACGTGAAGTAGACTCAAGTTTTAGACTCATAAGGATTCTAATTGATTTAATTAGACGACAAAAATCAAAAATCTTGTTGCAAAAAATCTTGCGATGTGCCTGACAGAAAAGCATTACTAAAAAAATATTATTATAATCTCAATTCAGCCTATCGCAGTCCACTGTTGGACGTAGGCCTCTCCCAGGCTGCGCCACAACACTGTCCTCCGCCTTCCGCATCCAGTCTATCCCAGACAACTGTTTAAGGTCGTTAGTCCATCTAGCTGGGGGGCGTCCCTCAAAAATATAATGTAGGCTGTATTCTTCGGCAGATTGTTTGCATGGAGTTATCCTTAAATATTCAGAAAGCCATTTAATTTACCATCCCCTACTGGGCCTGCGTGCTGGATTACGGCCCACTCCCTCTCACAAACCTCTCTGTGAAGCCTCCTCAGGCCTGTCTCCCAGCAGTGAGAATATTATAGGCTGATTATGTATATGATGAAGCATTTAATTTAAGTACCGAAAAATAAAATCATACTTACTAAAATACAATAGACGTAGATATAATAGGTCTTTACCTATGAAATTGCCGTTTTGTATGAAAAAATTTAAACGAATTTTTTTCATGAATTTTTTGTTTGTATTAATCAAAGTAATCACCCATGCAATCAATGCATCTTTGCCATCGCAGTGGCAGTTTATTGATGCCCTTCTTAAAGAAATCAGCTGGACGGGAGGCAACAAATTCTTCAAAGGCATTTTGTACTGCCTCTCGGGTATTGAATTTTTTTCCCGCCAAGAAGTTATCCAAATTCTGGAAAAAGTAGTAGTCTGTAGGCGCAAGGTCTGGTGAGTAGGGCGGATGACGGAGAGCTTCCAACCCCAGTTCTTGCAACTTGGAGACCGTCTGCTGTGCAGTATGAGGTCGCGCGTTGTCGTGCAGGAGCAGCGGAGACGAGCGATTGACCAATGCTGGTTGGAGATGCGCCAGCTTCTCCATCATTGTGTTCAGTTCTTCACAGTACACATCTGCAGTAATGCTCACCCCGTTTGGTAAGAAGCTGTGATGAATCACACCGGCGCTAGACCACCAAACAGTGACCATCACTTTTCTCGGGGTAAGTTTTCGTTTAGGGCATTGTTTAGGTGCTGAACCAGGATCCAACCAACTTGCTGAGCGCTTGCGGTTATCAAACAGAATCCATTTTTCATCGCAGGTAACAATGCGGTTCAAAATTCCTTCATTTGTGTGTCTGTTGAGCAGTGCAAGGCACGTCTCGACGCGTACTTCGCGCTGGCGATCATTGAGTTCGTGGGGCACCCATTTGTCAAGCTTTTTTACCTTGCCAATTTGACGCAAATGGACCAATATTGTTTTGACGCTAACGTCGAAAGCTGCTGCTAATTCAGCCGTAGATTGTGTATCATCAGCTTCCACAATCGCCTTTAATTCGTCATTGTCGACCAAAGTCTTCGGACGACCGCGAGGTTCATTTTTCAGGTCGAAATTTCCAGAACGGAAGCGAGCAAACCAATAACAGGTGGTGCGTTGGTTTGTAGTGTTAGCTCCGTAAACGTCGTTGATGTTGCGTGCCGCTTGTGCCGCGTTGCTGCCACGACGGTACTCATATTCCATAATTACTCGAATTTTTAACGTATCCATGATGGCGAAAAAGATTGAAATGCGATGAAAATGTAACACTAATCAATAAAGAAATTACTACTTTTGGAAAAAAAAATCCATGTTTTTAAAATAAAATTAATTTGAAATTAGAATTCTTAGCCAAACAAAAATTATTTTGATTTGAAATGGCCAGTACTGCAGAACGGCAATTTCATAGGTAAAGACCTAATATTTAGTAACCTATTCCGCTTGACTATTCTTCAAGAGTCCTAAAAAACCCTGTAAGAAATCGACACGTGTTTCCTCTCAACGAGTCATCCTCAGGATGACGCTTGACCAATTGCAAACCAGAACACGACGTGTTACCACACAGAGCGCTGGACGCAAAGTGACGCAAAGTCTTTGCGTCCAGCGCTAATGGATTTCAGCAACGTCACGCCTGAATCAATTAACTATCATACTTACTAATCTTCTGAGTAGCACTTCTGTTGCTGACAGAGTAATAAGGCTGCTCCCACTCCACCAGTATCGAGTCTTTGTACGGCGTCGCTCGAAGTATCGGCGCTTCAGGCAGCGGTAGGACGACGACTGTGTAGTCGACCTGGTCCGACCCGTACAGGTTCTTGGCTAAGCAGGTGTAGTTGCCGCTTAGGGATTGGTCTATATCTGTGAACAGTGAGGTTTAATATTAACAACTTAGAAATGACTGAATGCTTGATAGAAAATGGTGGTACTGGCATAAAGAGTTCAATCTATAGTTGAGGAACAGACAAAACATTTTTATTATTCTTCTTTTGTTGCATACAGGCACTGTAGGCGGACAAAAAGGGTCCACATCTAAGACTCATGATAAAAAAATGCTTTAAAAAATATGCGAAATTGTGATTTAAATAATGTTAGGAAGATTGATTAGTCGATGAACATTGCATAGTTGTGATAGAATAACCTAGTAATAATTGTAGTGGTTTCCAAGGTTGTCCCAATCAACAACAACATAAATTGAAATATCCAATGGAAAATAAAACACACTGGTATTTTCATTCTTTGGTTATTTCATTCAAAAAACTTTTTTACAAAAAAAACAACCGACTTCCAAAAAAAAAAATCACTACATCGTGAAAAATAACTTTATTTCGAAAGTCGGTGACAAAAAACGAAAATTCTAACACAAAAAGACACCGACTTCCGAAATAAAGTTATTTTTCACTTTGTACTAGTGATTTTTTTTTTGAAGTCGTTTTTTTTTAATATATCCTTATATACCTTCCTTTGCATATTCAATGCTTTTATTTCCAATGTCATACTGCCTATATACCTGCCCATATTTCCCTCTAGGCCAACTATGATAATCATAAGTTTTCTATCGTTTGAAAATATCAGTACTTACTGTTAATCAAAAGACTGTCATCATGGTTCCTCGTGAACCGTGGATGGTGAGTGATGATGTTATGGTTGTGATACCACACGGTGCGAGGTGGCGGCACTCCCACGCACTGACACACGAGCAGGAGGGAACTGCCCACTCCTACTGATACTGTGCCTCCTAGAGATGCTACGCCGGCCACCACTGGAGGAAAAAAGGTTATGTGAGAAGTGACATAGTTTTGAAAACAGGCGTTAGAACTTTTGAAGATAAAGGTACACATACACCATCAATGACTCTGGGTAACTGTTATTCTGTCTAATTTATTGAAATCTATATCTTACATTCTTACAACTATCATTACAGGTTTATTTATGTATTAAGTTACCTATTTAAAATTCAAATAAAAAGGAACTAAAACAAACTTTTTCCAAAAAGAAATTAATACTTGAACACTCAGACCAAATAAAAAACCAAGACAGAACGCTGCGAATAATACAGCGAAGCATGCCAAAACTACACCACCGCTCCGTGCATACACGCTCACACGAACACATTTACAACCATTTACAATCAAACTACACCAAAATATGTGCAAACACATGTTTACCAAACCGCCCTCACGTCATTGTTGACAGCGCTGTCTCAGTTTTTTATTTGGTTTGAGGTTGAACACAACAATATACAAGATACTCGACACAATTACATAGTAAAGTCAAATAATTTATTTAAATTAGGCACATAAAAGGCACTTTTGAACGTCAAAAAAAAAAGAAATGGAACGGATTCTAGTTGCCCCTTCCAAAAGGTAGTTTTCGTATGGGAAGAATGGACAAGAAACTCCACCGTTACTCTTTTAAAACAGGTTTTACAATATTTCGTATACATGAATTATATCATTATATGTGAAGACGATGCACGTACTACTGGATTACTGTACCACAAAAGGTAAAAAGAATTATAAATGAAGCAATGACCAGTAAATTAATTATGTGATAGATACATGGTGCTCACATATTTACAAACATTGTAAAAGTAAACCTACACTAATCTATATAGAGGCAATACGTCGTCTTTATCTGAAGAGCAAGTATGCGGGCGAGTAGATGTAACTAAATGAAAGTCAATCATTAATATTCTGAATAATCTGTACTACTTAGTCTGTTGAATAATCAAAAGACTCATAACAGGGACTCTTTGGAAATATGAGACGTTTTATAGATCACTATCGGTTTTTAACTAGACACGGCGTTTCCAAAGTCGATAAGTACCTACCTACTTATAAAAACTAAAGATTGTAGTTACCTCGATGTGTCGGCGTATGCGACACTCTCCTAGTAGCAGTCCCCTCTCCCGCCGGCGTGCTGGCAGTGAGCCATGCCTCGTACGTGCGGCCGGAGACCAGCTCCTTGACCTCAGCCGCGGAGCGACCGAGCGAGTCTATGCGAAACGTCTGCGGCGGGGCGTTGCTGCGGTAAACGTGAAGAAGAAGCTGAAGATAGGTACTGAACTAAATGTTTAGCGAAGATTCTGGGTACCTAAGTTAAAAGATTTAATGGTCTTTGCTTCTAATCTTATATACAGGGGCGCAACGCGCGACTACTGCTGAATCAAAAGCAGCTTTTGGGATAGGATTTGAACTGTCATCTATTGAATCAGAAGAATGGTTATTATAATAGGGAATAATATGCATGTCTTTTTTTATTTTTTTATTCCATAGTTTACATGACCGACAGTAAAAAAAATTCAACGGCAAAAAGGCAATATAAAGTACTTAAAAAAAATAGTTAAAAATAGCCAACCGATTGGCGCTTGGTAAGGTGACGTCACAGTCTATGACAACAAACAAACACGTGTCATGTCAATGTCAAAAACTCATAAAAAAAACATTGAAATTTTGATTGTTGTCATTTCAAGTATTTGAATTTCCCACAGTTATTTGGCACTTAAAAAAACACTTTTATTCAAAAATATTTATGATGGAATAATTTTGAAGTAATACAGTTTAAAAAAAAAAACTTATCCCATAATAGGATCACATGTATATTCCCTATCAATGCAAACTGACCTGGACGTAGGTTTCACATAGACAGTGTAGTGCAGCAGTTCTCCGTTAGGATGGAGAGGTTTCTTCCAGCTGACGAGGAGTGATGATGATGATAATACCAGGACTTTAATGTCTGCTGGTGGACCGGGCACTGAGAAAGAAAATATTGGAAATGTCATGATAAGAACGTCATGTTTTTTTCTATGATAAAAACGTTATATCATGAAATGTCATGATAAAAACGTCATGTTTTTATATATATGATAAAAATATATTAAGAAAATGGATTTATTGAGTTCTAGCTTCCGCCCGTGGCTTCGCCCACGTGGTATGTCGATAAAAAGTAGCCTATGTCCTTCCCCAGGGTGCCATCAATCTCCTTGCCAAATGTTGTCGAAATCCGTTCAGTGGTTTAGGCGTGAAAAGGACAGACAGACAGATAGACAGACAGAGTTACTTTTGAATTTATAATATTAGTATGGATTTATCTTGTCCGCGATAATGCGTCCTGTGGATAATGTACCAGTAGGTACACAAACTTAAAAAATGCTGCGATATAAAAAAAATATATATATATACAATGTGGAGACGACAATACAACAATAAATGAAAACACCGGCAATACTAATGCATAAGAATATTTTGGAACTATCAAATAAATCCTAACATGGAAATTAAAAAAGTAATTTTTTCAAACAAACTAAATAGTAGTGATGGGCCGACTATGGGGTTTGCCGATCTTTGACTAGCTATCGTAGCTAAACTATTGGATATATTTGATTAATTTTTTGTATGTAGACCGAGAACGTCATTAGTTAGACGGAGTTTTATTTTTTGTCGTATTGTCGTCTCCACCTTGTATATATAACAAAAAAAAATAAGGCTAATAAGTACAAATTTTGCCACGTGAACTTCGGTAAGGTTTTCACTACATTCAAGGACGTATTGAACCACTTCTCTCTCACTCATAACGGTTTGTCAAGAGCTTCTTGTATGGACAAGAAGGACTTCCCTGTCACGAGTCACCCGATGATCATTTTTTTGATTTTTAAATAAATATGCTTACTCACCATCTTGCAACGTAGAACACACAATCGGGTAGGAATAAGGTCCAGCTCCATAGTTTGAGAATCCAGCGACCTTCACTGTGTAGTTGGTGTACTTCAAGAGACCTTGCAAGTAAAGCTCCGAGTGTAACGAGGTCTGGTTCTGCCAGGCCGCTTCTGGAAGATAGAATAGCTGGTCAAAATTTTAAAAAATGTCTCTGTAACATACCACAAGGGTGTACAGAAAAGAAATTAATTTATCAATAGCAATAACAAAGTAAAGTAGTACCTAACGATTAAGTGACAAGTGAGCTTGCTGTGCATAGCTAGGATATTCAACCTAGCCTAGCACAAAAAAATGTCTCTGTAACATAGGCACCACCAGGTTGTACAATATTAAGAAAATTAATTAATTTATCAATAACAATAACAAAGTAAAGTAGTACCTAACGATTAAGTGACAAGTGAGCTTGCTGTGCTAAGCTAGGATATTCATCCTAGCCTAGCACAAAAAATGTCTCTGTAACATAGGCACCACCAGGTTGTACAATATTAAGAAAATTAATTAATTTATCAATAACAATAACAAAGTAAAGTAGTACCTAACGATTAAGTGACAAGTGAGCTTGCTGTGCTAAGCTAGGATATTCATCCTAGCCTAGCACAAAAAAATGTCTCTGTAACATAGGCAACACCAGGTTGTACCTACAATATTAAGAAAATTATTTAATTTATCAATAACAATAACAAAGTAAAGTAGTACCTAAAGATTAAGTGACAAGTGAGCTTGCTGTGCTAGGCTAGGATATTCATCCTAGCCTTGCACAGCAAGCTCACTATAGCTATAATTTTGATGAGGTGCATTCGCACCTGTTCAAAATTATAAGCTCCCAAATGTTTGTCTCTTGTTAAGAATAAATAAATAATAAGTTTCTTTTCTAGCAACAAGAAAAAAAACTATTGTTTCGATTGACATCTGTTTATAGAGTCTACAATTAAAAAAAAACGAAAATTTCCTTCCCTCGGGTAAGTATATCACTATTCCCAATGATATTATATTAAACAGATATTTGTTGTGACAGCGCAATCGTGAAGACTCGAAAACGTCCTAATTGGGACGTATTGACTTTAGTCTTCAAAAAGGAGGAGGTTCTCAATTCGTCTGTGTTTTTTTTTTTTTTTGTATGTTTGTTACGCGATTACTCCGCCAATTATGAATCGATTTTGATGATTCTTTTTTTGTTTGGTAGGTCATGCTTCCGAGGTGGTCCCATATAAATTTTATTAACTTTGCTTGCGTAATTTTTGAGTTAGCTTCAATATTACGTATTTTTCCCACTTAGTTTATCTAGACGATATCCTGTTTGACTCCTTCACTGTTATTTACATAGCAAGTAGTGGTATTCGGATTTGTGTGGGGTACGTACTACAACTAAAAAGTGAAAAATAACTTTAATTTCGGAAGTCGGTGGCAAAAAACGGAAATTGAAAAGCAAAGACACCGACTTCAGAAATTAAAGTTATTTTTCACTTTTTTAGTGTTTTTTTTGGAAGTCGGTTGTTTTTTTTTTTTGTAAAAAGTTTTTTTACTTGTAGTAAAATGTAAAATGAATGAAAAGTGGGTATGTGTGCTGCCGCTGCTGCGCGAAACATTTTTCGGTTGTTTTGTGAGTGTATAACATAATTGTCTGTTAATATATAATATTTCACAATTCCTCCTGTAAAATCCCAATCCCTCCTGTAAAACACCTTGCTTGACCAAATAGCGGTTGTGACGACAAGACCAATGAGGCAGTTATTTTTATCAAATAATAAAATACCACTTACCATCAGTAGCAAACAGCACAGTGTATCCTACAAGCGAGCTGCCCTGTCCCGGTAGAGCGATGGGCTGCCAGCCGATACGAAGAGATGTAGAGGATACTGCTGTGCATTCTACTGATGATGGGGCATGCTCTGGAGCTGGAGACAGAATCATTTGATTAGATAGAACGTTTTGAGAATAGAATAAGCTTCAATTTCCCGCTAGTGGTGTTGAAAGCAAAAATAATGCTACAGAATAATAGATAGCAAAATCAAAAAGAAATATTAAAATCCAAATCAAAGTGTGAATTTATGGGAAATATGATTTATAATGGATTTTAGAAAGATTCTTACCTCCTTCTCTTGTATCTTGGAACACTGGCAGTGAGAATGGACCCGCACCCGCATTAGTGAATGCTGATATCGATACTGCATACCTAGAAATATTAGCTCAAGTTGGATACAAGTCAAACTTCATATTATAAAGCCAGGCTAAATGAAGATTATCCTGTAAGTATATAATACCCTCAGACCAATTAAAAAACCAAGACATAGCGCTGCGAACGATACAGTACAAACTACACCTCCGCTCTGTGCATACACGCTCATACGCACACATTTACAATAAAACTACAATCACACTACACCTCACTAAGTGCACACAAGTTTACGAAACCGGCCTCACGTCATTGTTGATAGAGCTCTGTCTTGGTTTTTTATTTGGTCTGAGAGAATACCTTGTGTTCTTCATCAAGCCACTCAGCAAAGTTTCTTGCTTGCCCGACAATTGCGAGACTTTGATCGTTCGGGTGTCGGCTTCATCTGAAACTGAATGACACAAGTAAAATAAGCTTCAATGAATCTGAAAGTTTCAAGTCGAGGAGTACTCTGCCAGGGGTTGCGGGAAAGTCCAAAAGGGATACCGGGACCCTTGGCAACAGGCAACTGAAGCAATACGGGTGGGTTTTAGTCAGTAAAAGTCTGACACGCCGTTCCGCTCCGCCCAAAGCGGGAGAAGTCATTTGATGAATTCCCACCATAAAAAAAAAGTCGAGGAGTTCTTTGTATAATCTATTGACCAAAAAAAATGCTTAAATTATCCAAAATTGTCAGTTGATATCCATGTAGGTTTCACTTCGCGTAAAAAAGACGTAAGTATTATGTTATTCGGGTGAAAATTAACAAAGCAGAAATAGGATAACTTTTGACTTTTCCATTTGCTGATTTGTATATAACTGCTATGATATTCAAGCTATCTCACTTTTCGGTGACTTTTATTTCGAATTTTTCTTTCCTTTTGAGATAACTGCTTATGTAAAATCAGATTACTTATTAATTTAGCATTCATAACGAACAAACCACATTCATCTGTACATGATCTAAAATGCAATTGGACATACACTTTCACCTTTAAATTCCTTCAATGTGACCTGTCCCGACACTCTGTTGGACCTTCACATGGTATGTACCCCACGATAACTCCAATGTGCGTCTCTGTCTAGCCTAATTTCACGTTCAATGGAGCTTAAGGTATTTTAAATTCATTCTACGAACTCACCTGAACCAACACTCTGCGCTACAGCCTTCACATGGTACCCCACGATGAGACCGTTGTGCGTCTCCTGCAGCGGCGCCGACCACGACACGTGAAGCTCGCCGGGACTGTCTGTCTGGTCCACTTGCACGTTCACTGGAGCTGATGATGGCGCTGGAATGATTAAAAAAATCATGAAAAAGGATTCTGAAAGGTACTGTAGGTTTTAATTGCCATTAGAGAAAGAAAGTATCAATATTCCTTTTTAAGTAACCTTGAGACTTTGCTTTTGGTGGTGGCAAACTTTGCGCTAACTTAGTGAGTTTATCCATTAGAAAGGAGAAGATCCCCCTGATCTTCTGAAATGGTCACTTTAGCAGAATCATAATATGAAAATATTATGAATAATCGTAAATGTCACCAACTGACAATTCATAATAATTATGATCTGCGTGTAATTCATATTACGAAGTAATTCATCTGTTTGACAGTTTTCTATGGAGATTCGTAAAATGGTCCACAAATTACGAATTGCTTTTATGTCATATTAGAGGAATAGCTAATGATAGCTGGGATTCAGGAAATGAACTGCTTGTACAGGAATTGCTATATTGCTTTTAGCCGACCCCAACATAGTTGGGAAAAGGCTAGGCAGATTAATTGTTTTTTTTTAGAGGAATTGCTAATGTGGCCGGTTTAGGCCCCCTGGATAGAATGGACATGCGCAGGCAGCCATAAGCATTGAAATAACCAATGCGTTGACACTATGGGAGAAGAGGGATTTGCCCTAAAGTGAGACTAATGAATCAATGTCATAGCTATGCAGTTTCTATTTTACCTTGAAAATAAAAACTACTTTTACGGTTTAACCAAACAATCATAACAGATAAATAGTTGATAATAATAATACATGGGTCATGCCAAAAGAAGTTAGATATTCTTTACTGATTTGTTTGACATTGGCAAGTTATTCACTATCTTACAGGCTGGTTATTTATTGACATATTTGAAACAGCTTGTTCTCGAACAGTAATTTATTAGCTTGGTGTGACAAGCGACCGCAGTCAGGAATCTGGCACCTTCTCGAGCACCACGAAAATGCGGTGCCCCACACGTCACTCGAATTTTTTAACAAAAAAAACGTGTCTGTCCTTCCTCACCCACCATATTCCCCTGACCTAGTGCCTTGTGATTTTATCTGTTTCCAAGAAACAAAGAAAAATTTAAGGTGAAAAGGTTGAAAGCAAAGAATGCACCGACTGCCTATAATTTCGAGATTGCTGAGGCGTCTAAAGAAAAGTGGCCAGAGGTATTTTCCAATTGGTTCAGACGTATGGAAAAGTGCATAAGTGCTCAGAAAAAAATATATAATTTTTGAGTATCTAATTTCTTTTGTCATGACCCTCGTAATATTGATGAACCAAGATTTGTGGCCAACCCAAAACCAGTTTGGTTTGTTACTTCAAAGTTATCTATATGTACCTTCTTCATGTGTAGTAAAATGCACGGGCGCTGCATACATGGACACACCGACTTGGTTGCCCGTAGCGACGCGCACGGCATACGGCGAGGCTGGCCGGAGGTTCTGTAGCTCCACAGTCTGACGCAGATCCTGCTCTTTTCTAATAGAGAAAATAAATTGAACGAAAATAGAAACATTATGTAGTGTGGGGTCAAAACTCAAAAGTGCAGTAGGCACGTCCAAAATAAGAACGAGTGTCAACAACAGAAATAGTGAAGGAAGATAAGGGAAAATGGTTAGTATTCACGTGTATAGACGGAATATAGAAGATGATAGACTGGTACCTGGGTCAATAAGAAAAGAACACAAAGAAAGGAAGAAAGAGAAAAAAAAAGGAAGTTCATTCACACAAAGTTGGTATTAGGAATTGTCACATAGGTTATTGTTGCAAGAGTAATAATAAAAGATAAGAGAACGGAATATGGAAGCAAATTATAGCCAGAAAGCTGTTTTTGGGTAGCTATTAGATAATAGGGAATATGGATGTATTTTTTTATTAGATAGTATACATCGCCAAAAAAAAAATCGACGGCAAAAAAGCAATTTAAAGTACTTAAAAAAATGTCGACCCAGGCTATTTAAACGCCCTCCATTTGGCGCGCTTGGTGTAATGACGTGACAGTCTATGACAACAAACAAAAAAGTGTCAAATCAATGTCAAACGCTGCTTTTTGTAGGAGTGTTTGATATTGACTTGACACTTGTTGATTGACTTGACATTGACATTAATTTCTCGCTCAAAAAAATATTATTCAAAAATATTGATGGAAGCATAATTCTGAAGTAATATAGTTTATAAAAAAAATACTTGACCCTTATTTGATTCACAAGCTTATTCCCTATTATAATATACTTATCTGATATTTAATCCCAATAATTCCAAAATAACCTAAGCCTTTGAATGAATTGAAGGTCTGGATTCCTTGGTTTGGGTTCTTCAAAACGAATAAGGTTCAATTCAAAGTAGTTTTGAAAAACCTACATAAACTAAAGGATCCATAACGTGTATGTGCCCTGATGCTGAGATTGTAGTAGAAATGACGCTACCTATTATGTAAATTCCGTACCTGGTAACATTCATGGTAGTAGCATGTTCCCACACAGCATCACTGTAGTGCATAGTACTATACTGTAGCGTGTAGTATCGCGCGTGTGCTCTGAGAGTGTCGCGCCACGATACTGTGGAGGTGCGGGAGCGGACTATTTCGATGCGCACGTCTGAGGGCGGGGTGGGGGGCTCTGGAAAAGAGTAATAGTTATTTGTTATGCAAGGCTGCAAAGTTGTTTTTTCGCGCGGGTACCTGTATTTAAACCTGAGCAAGCGAAGGATTCTAGGAATCCTGAGCGTTGCGATGGTTTCAATGGTACGAGACTCTGAAAAACTTTACTGCCGAGCGAAACACACAACTTTTCACCTCACTACAGCGAGGAAAATGAGGTGTCATGATTGAACCATTGAGTCTCGGTATGTGAAGATGGTCAATAGCCACGAGTTGATAATATGGAAATGCATATCTAAAATCTCCAAGAACAGAGATATTTTAAAAACAAAAGTCGGTGTCTTCAATAATTGAGGCTATGGTAATCAATGTAGACATACACACGATAATACATGATGTTGATAGCCTTATTGAAAACTTAATCATAAGAAATTTTGATCTTGCCTTCTATTTCTTGATTAATAAATACTATACTTTGGGAGTTTGGGAGGAGCTCGTGGCTAAGTAATAACAGCCGCACCGGGTCAATCCATCAGGTTAAGCTATTGACCATCTTTCATCTTTACATACCGAGACTCCTCCGTGCCTCGGAAAGCACGTTATGCCGTTGGTCCCGGCTGTCATTCATGGATCTTTGACAATCGTTACGGGTCGTCAGAAGCCCGAAAGTCTGACAACCAGTCTTACCAAGGGATATCGTATTACCCAGTTACTGGGTTATGGAGGTCAGATAGGCAGTCACTCTATGTAAAATACTGGTATTCAGCTGCATCCGGTTAGTCTGGAAGCCGACCCCAACATCGTTAGGAATTAAAGTAATAAAAACTAAAACCCAACTACGACTAAAAAGGTATAAACAAGACACCCACAGACAGACAATCGGAATCACACGTAATCTGTTCGATTTATGTGTGAAATGTTTGACTCCGTCTGTGGTGTCTTGTTTATACCTTTTTAGTCGTAGTTGGGTTTTAGTTTTATTACTTTAATTGTTTTTTAATTCTTTTGGTGTTATAAAATATATTTGAAATGTGCTCATTAAGCCTTTTCATTTGATACCCAACATGGTACGATTAAACATAATTTATTTTTGAGTTCCTGACTTTATGTCCTCTAGAGGGCGCCATTTTTAATTTAATGTCGTCACATAGCCTATAACCAGCGGACGATCAAGACGCTTCCATAGATACCTCACTTGTCAAATGTGATGAGTGGTTTAGAAGATATGAGGGAACAGATGAACATACATACATACCGGTCAAAATCATAACCCTCCTTTTTTCTTCGCCGTAGTCGGGTAAAAAGGCTAGACAGATTGATCGACTTTGGGAGTTTGGTAGTCACAACAGAATGCTCACCCAATATAGTAAGATGCACACTAAAGCTAGCAGTTCCGTATGGGTTGGTGGCTCTGCACTGATACAGTCCCGCGTCACCTGTCTCTGAGTACTGCAGGCTGATGGCGCTCACCACGCCGAGGGCTGTCTTGGATTCTGATATCTTGGCTCTGGAGAGAGAATCAAAACCTTTATTATGACCGAGAAAGGAATGCTATAGACTACCTAAAGAATTTTTAATTAACGACAGTAGCTGTGCCCCGGTGAGATTACCCATCGGTTAAAATTACGCAATTCCATACACAACTTTCATCCCATATTTCCTTTTAGGATTAATTTTTTTTTAAATGTGTAGAATGTGCGTTGTCTGTCAGTGAAATTAAAATTTCTAATTATATATAGTCCTTCGGTTGCCATGTTACCTTGCTGTTTTATTATAGGTTATGGGCCCAGATTTTAAGTAGATACATGTCTTACGTAGGCATAGGTGACTGGTTATTATTGCCATTTTGGTCAGCCAATCATTATGTCTATGAATTACATAGTTCAATAAACAGGGACTTTATAATGCATTACGGATTCCTGGATGAGATGATGTCATATGTTTTATGATACAGGTTTCAAAATAGGCCAACGATATATTTGAAGACTGTTGTGACTCCTTACCTATTGAAGGTTGCAACGCCAATGCCAATTCATTGGCACCCTTAGAGATAAATTAAATATTCTATACACTTACCTTTGAAATGGGAACACGCATGGTAACTGAATCCTTGATTGAATTTCCTCGAGAAGCACCCTTTTGCGAGACGCTCTACTAACCGAAATAATACAAACCTCTGACTTATAAAATCCAATGTTTTTCCGTCATGTGTCCAGGTGACTCTAATAGGCTCATCTCCTAGTGGTCGACATTCTAGCGTGACTGGGTGGCCAAGCCGTGACGTCACGTTAGTCGAAGAAGATTCGAAATGGACAGGCTCTGGAATGAGATGATTACGTAGTACGTACGTTATTGATGAATCAATTTTCTTTCGTAAGATTTAGTTTTCAAGTTAGTTGTCATGAAATACATCGAATCTCTTAACAGGCATTAACATGTCACCATGAGCTGGACAATAATAGGTTCATATAGTTGCAAATTAAAGAAATTTGAAACGGAATTCGTTAACGTTTTAATTCTTCTCGTCCAATCTTTGTTTCAGCAGTTTTAAGTATGCAAGAGGTAAAAAATATGCAGTTTCCATGGTATTCGACATGCTCTTAAGAACGTCCCTCGCTAATGCTGTCCTATCGACATACTTTACCGTTTTCTTCGCCAAGTACGAAATCTTGTCGTATCATGCAGTTGCAACTGAATTATGATAATAATATTGATTATTATTAGTATTACTTGTAAAAATGTTAGGAGTATTCGGATATCGTTTAGTTTTACAATGTTTGTAAAATGTGAGCACCATGTATTACATAATTAATTGATTTGTCCATGCTCCATTTTTAATTCTTTTTACCTATTGTGGAACAGTAATCTTATTCTAGATGCATCGTCTTCATATTATAATTATTTGAAGTATACCATTTTTAAAAGAGTAACGGTGGAATTCTTTGCCCTTTCTTCTCCATACGAAAACTACCTTTTGGAAGGAGCAAGTAGAATCAGTTCTATTTCTTTGTTTTTGACGTTCAAAAGTGCCTTTTATGTGCCCCATTTAAATAAATTATTTGACTTTGACTTTGAATACTCACTATTAACACTCATCCACACAGTCTTGCTCAAAGGTTGTCCCACTCCATTCTCAACATTGCAGGAGTACAACCCCTCATCAGTCAGAGACACTTCGTCAATAATAAGGGTCCCGTTAGGTAGGCTCAGGATCCCACCACCAGCCAGCTCTAGGACTGGTTGCCATGTGCCCAGAAGAGCTGTGAATAAGAATACGTTTTCAATGAAGGATTTATTTTGAGATGAGAGAACTGGAATCAGTTCTATTTCTTTGTTTTTGACTTTCAAAAGTGCCTTTTAAGTGCCTATTAAATTATTTGACTTTGATAACATTAAGTGTCAATCGTATTTACAAGTGTGAATCTGTTGATTATTCAAATTACAAGCGTACCATCTTTCTTCATCCAGTGCACTTGCGGCTGCGGGTAGCCGCTTGCACTGCACGACACTGTACCTCTTCTGCCGAGTAGGAGCGAGGAGTTGTTTGGTTCCTCCAGCCATTTTGGTGCAACTGTAATGGAAGATAATGATACATTTAAAGGAAACATTTTAAATATATTTGTAGTAGGTAATGGTAGTAAAATGTATGTGGGAAGTATTTCTCCGCGTAGTAATTGAACCACATGAACACATGAACCTCTCCATTTTGCATCCCGTGTTCAGGTCTAAAAGGTGTGAACTAATGAAATAATAGGTGCCCATATTTACCCATATAATCATGATTTTCTACTCTACCTTTAAAGCTGGTACCTAATCAATACCAATAGGTATATCATAGACCCTAGATATTGAAGGTTTATTCGTAACTGAAAAGTTCTTCAAAATAGGTATCCTGTCTGTTAAACTTTTTGTATTCCTATGTACAGTCACGGACTTTAATTGATGAGCCACCTGGCACTGTTCGTATTTTAGTCGTGTAATGCAGATCGGGTTTATTCGGTTCCCGACACGGAAAGTCATAATGTCTTCGTATTAGTAGAAGAAAATTATATATTTATTTATATATACTTTATTGTACACCAGAAAATACATAGCGAAAATAGACAAATTTAATACTACAAAACATACAATGGGTGGCCTTATCGCTTTCTGCGATCTCTTCCAGGCAACCTTACATATATTAATCTTACCGGTTGGCTAACCTGAGAACCAGAACTACAAACTTGACAGCTGAGTGACTACCCAAAGTCAACCAATTGCAGGTCTAGCAACAGTAACCTAGCAACGATTGTTTAAGCGTAGCGATAGTAACGTTAGCGTACGGAGAAATAATAATAGTCATTTCGACAACTTCGAAATTATCGTCTCTGACATCGACATTTCAACTGTCACTGTCTTCAGATAAGTTTTCAGAATAATCGAGTTAATGAGCTCTGATTCAAACGAGGTTAGTATCAAATCAGATTGGATAAACTTAATGCAACATTTTATTTATTTTTATCATTGAGAACTTATTAGTCAACCTCTATGGATAAGAGTATTTCCGATTATAAGTAATTTATTTGGTCATCTTGTTTACGAGCGTAAGGTTTGAGTTCGTGTTTAATCGTGTAATCTCGTGAATGTATGAAACTGTAAAATAGAAAAGTTTGAAGGTGGCTTATCAATTAAAGTCCGTGGCTGTACTTAAATACAACTTAAATACTACGTACACAAAGTTGATGATAATATTTGTTTGACATAGTATAGTAATAGTTCAAGAAGTAAAGAAGGTACCTTTTATATACAGCTCAGTAGATCTGTTGACTTTCGCCACGTGGTTGGAAGCGACGCATGTGTAAGTACCACAATGTTCTAACGACACTTTCTTTATAACAAGGGCACTGAAGAGCTCCGAATTTCTTTCCAGTACCTGTAAAGTAATCAAACTCGTCGTTATTCTGCTATTGGTGATGACTTACCAGTTTCTAGAGAACATTTTTTTATTTATTTAGACGAGTTTTTACTACGTATTTAAATGTCTGATGTTAGGTTCTCGTAATAGACAACAGAGGGCTTAGACAGAGTGACAATCCATCAGCGATAACGATCATGGAAATGTCAGAAATGTAGGTATTGAGACTGACTTAAGCTACTGAAAATCTTATGGCAATCCCGTTGAAAAGTGCTGTAGTAGATACGAAACGCTTTGAAAGCGATTGTCACTTGTTTTAGACCTCAGAGGGCTTAGACAAGTGACAATCGCTTCGAAAGCGTTTCGTATTTCTACAACGACTTTCAACAGGATTGACATAAGCTTTTCGATAGCTATATGTCAGTCCTATGTTTGCCTTATCTATCATCGTTATCGCTGATAGAATGACACTATGTCTAGGGCCTCAGGTTATCACCATATTTTTATATATCCTACCAAATATTATGTTGAGAGAATTTTAAACACTAGACCATAGTTGCCCAGCTAACATTGAGCTGTTAATAAATAAACATTTCACCTTCAAACTACTAGGAATCCTCTTCCCATCCTTCAACCACTCAAAATGTATCGGCAGATCCCCAGTCCTCACATTACAATAAATATTCACAATCTGTCCTTCCTGAAGATTCGTCCCCAACAACAGATCATCTAATACTGGAGCTTCTATGACCTGAATCTCGAAGGCTCTTCTAGCCATTTCTCCTGAAGGACTGGATACTATGCATGTGTATATTGCACCATTGGATTCTTTAGATATTTCAGGTATGGAAAGGATTCCATTCATGTTGACGCTTGGTGCGTTCCGTCTAGTTTTACGTTTTTGGTGCGACCTCTTGTAACGGGATTGGAAGATCGCGTTTGATGTTAGCAACTTGCCTTTGAATTCCCAGTCAATTTTGCTGAAATGTGAAGAGAATTTGTTACAGGAATTTCTTGGCGACAGATGAATTCTGATCCCGACGCATCTCAAGATGGTGTTTATATATGTGGTCCGGGAAAATTATCAAGACAAATAAACGGATAAAATTATAAGAATATTTTTGCTTAACTTTAAATACTACGATGCAATACTGGCAAAATACTGGAGTGTTAATTTTCAACAAACGAGGAGGATCAAGTTTTATTGCGTTGCGATGAGTATTATTTTGTAGGCACTTCACTACTTCTATGCATAAATACAAAGTTACCTTATCGGATATCCATAAAACGGACACCTCAAGTTAACTGACTCCCCACTTTGCACTTTCACTGGTGGGAGAGATCGGATGTATGGCGGTCCTGAAAAAATAAATAATAGAAAGTATTTCGAAATGTAGTAACTATATACGACGTCTTTGCAAGTCAAGTTTAACTCAACCAATCGTTATTCGCAATCTAAGTTTGGTCAAATTGATGTTTTGGATTTACTATTGAATCTTCACGCGGTTCAATGACGGAAACGTTCGATAAGATCATACAAGCGTACCAAAAGTTGCTTCTTTACTCTATCAAGGTAAACTAAAATTGCACGAGCTGCCGAGACGTCATAGTTAATCAAAATTGCAAAGTATTGCGCAATTCAGTTGCCTGTGTCAGTGTATCGTTATATTGAGACGATACTGAGAGTTGTATTCTGATAAACTTACCGTACACATCCAGCCTGTTCTCATGTGAGGCCACATGGTCACCTTCCCTGGCTGTGCAGGAGTACAGGCCTCCATCTTCGACCCTCACTCGAGTGATGTTCAGCTGTGAGGCCACTGAGTTGTCTGATGTCATCAGCTGGCCTAGGGCGTATCTGAAAACGAACGGTATTTATGTTTATTGATTAAACAAAGCCAATAATTTATAGTAGTTACAAGACTAATAAATAATCATTTTTTAAGTTATTTTCCAGTGAAAATAAACGTTTATCAAAAGAATAGCTAGTTATTGCCCGAAACTTCGTATGTGTGTATTTTGTATTGATTCTTACTTATTAATACAAGAAGCCATGATGAAACGTAGCCTATGTCCTTCTCCAGGTCCTAGGCTACCTTTTTTTTAAGAGTTAGAAATCATCAAATGACTTCTCCTGCTCTGGGTGGAGCGGGTTGGCGTGGCAGACTTTTACTGACTAAAACCCACCTATGTTCCTTCAGTTTCTGGCCCCAGTAGGTCCTAGGCTACGTGTCACAACTATCGGTTCAGTGCTTTAGGCGTAAAAAGATAACAGACAGATAGAATTATTCCAAACTACTTATTCTAAATCGATGGAACTTGGATTTTTTCAAAACCATTGTATCATGATTTTGTTGTAGGACATGATTCAATCAACTCTTGGAAGCTTTTATCGTCAAAATTGCATAGGTGCTATGCTCTAGTTAACCTCCCTTTTCCCTTGAAAACAGTTGGTAAAAATTACCTTGGATCAGTATTACTTGACACAATAATACCGTCTCTCTCCCACACGAACTGTGGAGGACGGTCGCCGCTCGCTGCGCATTGCATGCTGATCTGGAAAGGTTAAAAATACGAAATAACTTTATTTTGTTTCGATAGACAAAATGACAGATCGAATCACAATCTGTTATTTTGTCTATTCTTTCGTCGACAAAACCGATTTTTATGGTGGTCATTGCTAAGCATGCTGAGGCCCAAGACCAAATGACATTCTATCAGCGATAACGATGATGGAAAAGGTTAAAAATGTATAGGACTGACATAAGCTATCAAAAAGCTTATGTCAATCCTGTTGAACGTCGTTGTAGAAATACGAAACGCTTTCGAAGCGATGGTCACTTGTCTAGGCCCTCAGTCTAGTAGAGATGACCTGATGTCCCAGCAAGGGTGCTCTACGACTACGACATCATGAACTGCAGTACCTATTTAAATTAATGCTTGTTTTTTATGAAGTCAATTGAAAAGATTGGTAATTCATGATTTTTAAGGTTCCGTACCCAAAGGGTAAAACGGGATCCTATTACTAAGACTCCGCTGTCTGTCTGTCCGTCTGTCACCAGGCTGTATCTCATGAACCGTGATATTTAGACAGTTGAAATTTTCACAGATGATGTATTTCTGTTGCCGCTAATACAACAAATACTAAAAAATAGATTAAAATAAATATTTAAGGAGGCACCCATACAACAAACGTGATTTTTTTACCGTTTTTATAGATAATGGTACGGAACCCTTCGTGCGCGAGTCCGACTCGCACTTGGCCGGTTTTTTTGGTTGATTTAGCCATTTGAGTAAAGGTATATAAGTTTTTGAATACTCACATCGCCCCCCGGTGTCACTGTTCGTTCCGTGAAGTGTTGAGTGATAACTACCCGCATATCTGCGAGCCTTTTACTTCTGTCAAGACCTGAAAGAGCGAGAAAATGTTATAAGAGTTACATCATCAAGAACTGTTTCTTAGGTTTTTCTTTCTACAGTTTAAGTGATAATAGCTTAATCACTTTTGACAGCAATAACCACTAAACTGCAACTCATAGACAAATAGATCTTGTTGTTTTATGACGTACAAGTGACATTCAACCTAAGTGATAAATTGTTTATTGTTAATTAAAACGGTAACACCAATTACATTAACTAACATAGAAATGTTACCAGTAGTAAACAGAAATATCACAAATACTAACATATAATAGAGGACAACCTAGCATACTTACTCTCGCAAATCAGACATACACGCATAATTCTGCTCCATTCATCAGCAAACAGATCACACTCAGGATTGGTGGTCAGGAGGAAGGAAAAGCAAGGTTGACTATACCTATAAAATAGATTATGGTTCAATGTAAGAAAGCCAAGCAGCTAATATTCTATTTCCGATTTTAAACAAATAGATTTCTGCAAAATTTCCATCAGGGTGAAAACACCAATTATGTTCCCACTAAATTGGCGCCCCAAAGGGTATGGGTGTTAATAGCCATTTAGTGACGTCACGAACTACCTAATTTACGTAAATTGGTATCTAGTTTAAGCGTTGCTAGGCAACGGTTACGTCATCAATATATATATGGCAGTAATATACAGGTGCCTTACAAAGTTGATTAGAAGCTCTTGCTCTAGTAAGTGGGCTGTACACTGTAGTACAGGGAAATTGGTGCAGATTTTTCTGACCTATAGGTTAAAATAATATTTTTATTATGTTAAACCGAAGATGGTTATAATTATATTCGATCGGAATTTTAGTTCAATTGCTGCAAAAAGGCATATTAATTTCAGAGGCTAGTTTTGACTAGCCAAGATAACTAAAGAATTTATTGGTAAATAAAATTATAGTAGAAGTAAGGTTCAAAAATTGATTATGAAAAAAAAAATTACACACATTCATGGTTAGTCGATAATAACAGTCAAATCCACATCAAACACCCAACGTTTCACCTGACAGTTCTCAGAGCACGACATTTCCGACACATCTAGCCACATTTGAGTCTCCGCCCCGTCCGTTTAGCCGCTGGACCGCAAACTTCAATTATCGTAAACGATTGCGTACCTGTCCTGTCGGTAACGGTGTGACTTCGCTCTTGCTAAATGCTAATCTAATATACCTACCGAATATGCAGGTGGGAAATAGCGTTCGTGTTGCAAATCTATAAAGGTATGAGGATCAGGGTGTAAAGTTAACTCATGTGTGTAGAAAAAAACTTTATACAAAAAAAAAAAAACCCTCTTCCAAAAAAAACACTCAAAACTGAAAAATAACTTTAATTTCGGAAGTCGGTGTCTTTGCTTTTCAATTTTCGTTTTTTGCCATACAAAAAAAGAATCATCAAAATCTAATCATAATTGGCGGAGTAATCGGGTAACAAACATACAGAAAAAATAAAACATATAGACGAATTGAGAACCTCCTCCTTTCCGAAGAAGTCGGTTAAAAAGGGAGGATCCTCTGACCAGATGGGTGACGTGTCTGGTGGGCAATACGTTGTATATAAAAATGTCGCGCGGTAAACGCTGCTTGCGCAATGCAGGATTTTAAATGGCGTCAGTGTGATGCGTAGTTCGCATGTGGCGTTGTGGATGCCGCTACATAGCTCTCCCGTATTTTTTGACAACGTTGGTACAAGTTCCTATGTTGAACAATTTATTTGGAGGTATTACAAGTTCTAAGCCTTCCAGTCATAAGATTCTCATTAGAAAAGCCTCTACAACCCGTGTGCATTAACATGCAACACCCCGCTACCCGCGCCGCGCCCCGCCGTCGCCATGCGGGGAAGTGGGGAAGGTACAAACGTCTTTGAGCCAGGTGCCATGTCAACGCGCGCGGGTTGTATGATTGATGAAACTAGAATATAAATGTCAGGTGTCTTGGGCAGTCAGTCACATGACCAATCTTGCTGACCATCGGTTCTTTTTAGGTACCTACAAAGGTATAGAATACATAATATATTTCTCTTATAGGTGAGAATAGAATAGCATGAGGGAAGAAGGATAAAGAACGAAATCTTTTTGCGATCTTAACGATCTATCGCAAAATTATGTAGCTTCACTCGCGACAATCTAAGAAGTCCGTTTTGACGTTTCAATTAAGTACTTGTAATAAAACGTTATGCTTTGAGAATCAGTTTTAAGCAATGTCGATAAGTCGTCGATTACAAACTCTATACGTATGTTTAATCAATATGTATCGAGAATCAGTGTATAAGAAACTATTTTTTTTTTCATCGCTACCCATAGGATTTTTATAGCTGTCAAAACGGACTTCTTAGATTGTCGCGAGTCTAATAATGGTTATAATTTGATGCATGTTAGGTAATTCTAAGTTCAAACATCGTTTATAAATGGTTGCAAAATAATAGTCCATCTCGCGTGCGACATTTTACACTCTCACAAAAATACAACAAAAAACCATACAAATAGAAAAAAAGAAAAAACTTCTCTGAACAAATCTCGTTCTACATACAAACAGAAAAAAGAAAAAAAAACTCTGAACAAACCTCGTTCTACATACAAACTATACGAGAGTTAGGCGGGCTACACACGGTCGTACTCAATTCAAACATTTGAGTCGGCTCCCGGAGATAAATAATGGCAATAAATAATCTGGTCGTGACACCAGCCGTGTGAGTAGGCTTTACTTCGCGTCACCGATTTTGAGTGGATGCTTGTTACACGGTGGCCGAAAAATTATCTTTTTTTTTTTTTTTTTTTCTAAATATGTGGCAAGATTTCCTACGAAATTCGGCGAATTGATATTTTACTTCTTTTAAATAATAATATAATATTAGCCCTCTTCCTCTATCCTATCTTGCTGTGCCCGACAGGGTCCACAATGATCTAAAATTATGTATATTTTATAATGTACCTACCATCTATGTTAACATTGTGGAATGCAAACAAATTTATTGAGTATTAAGTATTAATTTTTTTGTTAGATTAGCAAAAAGTTAAAAGATGGACTATCAATGGCGTCTGGACACCTGCGGACTTTACGGGAGTCGATATAGTGTTGAAAAATTAAATTACATACAAGCTCAGACCAAAGAAAAAACCAAGACAGAGCGCTGCGAACAATACAGTGAAGCATGCCAAAACTACACCACCGCTCTGTGCATACACGCTTAAACGCACACATTTTCAACCATTTACAATCAAACTACAACAAAATATGTGCACACATGTTTACGAAACCGGCCTCACGTCACTGTTGACAACACTCTGTCTTAGTTTTTTATTTAGTCTGAGCTTACAAGACTATAAGCTTGTAATTTTACCGGCCAAACCGTACTTACCACACCTTCCAAAAAAAAATGTCTTTTCGCTACTTTGTTAGTGTGTATTTTATGTTCGAATAAACCATTTTTCTTT
Source organism: Lithophane ornitopus (assembly GCA_948473465.1). Taxonomy (NCBI): domain Eukaryota; kingdom Metazoa; phylum Arthropoda; class Insecta; order Lepidoptera; family Noctuidae; genus Lithophane; species Lithophane ornitopus. The sequence continues at coordinate 10,568,447 of OX419637.1, read as the reverse complement.
CTTTCTTTCCAAAATAACACATTGCCTAAAACTAAGCAGCTACCTTGGTTAGTTTTTTATCATCATAATCAGCCTATAATGTTCCCACTGCTGGGACCCAGGCCTCCTCTCTGTCACATGTCTTCGAATTTTTGGTTCTAGGACATGCCGGTTTCCTCACGATGTTTTCCTTCACCATTTTGAGAGCAGTGGCGATGAAATAATTTACACAACGTAAAGCGCCAGTCAGGGTTCGAACCTACGACCTACAACTCATAAGTCGTGGCCGTTACCACTGAGGTTTGGTTTTGTCTTTTTTTTTTTTTTAGTTTTTTATTAATATCATAATCAAAAAATCTTTGGTTGAGTTGGAAAGAAACACTCATGCTCATGACACACAATACGAATTATTTACTTACAACAGTCTTTTGTTTTTACCCGGCTGCCCCAGAAGGAGGGTAATGTTTTTCGAGAGTATGTATGTATGTTTGTATGTATGTATGTCTATTTCTTTGGCACGCTCTGTAGCCTAAACAGCTTGATGGATTTTGACATACGAGGTGTCGTTAGGTTCGTCTTAATTGTGGCCTACATAGGTACATAGGCTATATTTTTTTTTATATTTCATCTGCAAATACAAAAAACGGAGGGGAAGGTTATTGTTATGCATCCTTCAATTAAAATAAATTACAACAATATTAGTATCAAATAAAAGCTAGTAATGAGTTAATTCCAAATATATATAAATTATAAATATAAAACTAAAAAGCTTTAAATAAAACAAATTATTTAAAAACAAAAACCCGACTGCAAAACTTATAACCGAAAAGAGAAAAACAAGCATTGAACTTTGTTTTTTTGTAAGGTATTGCAGGCGGGACAAACTAATAACCTGAATTATGGTGTAACTTTTGTTTGTTTGGTTTAATTCTACTTCGCTCGCTCACTTCGGTGTTACAGAAACCCCTATTTATTGAAACGCCTTTTGTTGTTGGTCGGTAGATGGTCGTTTGTTTTGTTTTACGTATAACGGTAATGATTCATGGCGTACGCTCCGACGCCTCTGTGAGTTGTGTAATTCACTCTGTTTTGGTAGGGATACGTTTTGGATTAATCTAAACGTTTTACCTACTGTTCCAAAAGTATCTGATGAAATTGTAAACAAATCATATTTATATATTATCTTCTATTCTATACATATAATAAATCTGTAGACAAGGCGTTTCCGTACAATGAAAAAAAAAAAAAACGTAGGTGCAGTGTCCAAGAATAACCAACAGATGCCATTTCTACCATTTTTGGAATTTTTGTCTGTTTGTCTGTTTTTCTGTTCGTTTGTTTGATTGTTCCAGTATCACGAAAAAAGTATGAAATCAATATAGTTAACTTATACACTCAAATATTGTGTGTAACTCGATGTTTCATTTAGTCTTTGTTTCATCGCAATCGCTTCAAAATATCAAAAGATATAAGAGTTTAAAGTATTCAAGAAGAAATTTTCATTAGGTGCGTAATGTAGATACACGTAACGACATCTATTGACGTAAAATGACACTAGCGTAAAATCAGGTAGGTTTGTGAGAACGTGTGTAACACACGATCATGATCATCATAAAACAACAGTTGTTTTATGATGATTATGTTCACATACTTCGCGGGGAAACATAACGCGATACATTGTGAATTTACCCAATCTAAAGTTTGGTTAATTCAAGTTTTCCAAATCCATTGTTTGGTAGTAGTGCCATAGGTGGCGCTATCTATCTTTTAAATCATGATACAAATTAATCATGAAAAAATGGTGATAAATGTTAATTTCTTAAAAATTGTAGATTGTTACATCGAGCAAAAAGTGAGTAATTAAGGCACGAATGCGCTTACTAAATTAACACGAGTGCATTAATTACTCACTTTAGCAAGGCACGTAATCTACTTTTCTTTCAACTACCAATGTACCTGCCGCGATAAAATATACCTGCTCAAGGTTAACTCAACTCAATCCAAATCAAGTCAGGTCAAGTCAGGTCAAGTCAAGTCAAGTCAGGTCAAGTCAGTCATGGAACCTTAAAAACAGTCTTTTCTACATAGCTGTGTTCGAACGTTTTCCCATATATTTTGACAGTATCACTTCGTGCTCGATAGATGGCGTTGTTCAGTTAACGTCATTTTCTGAATCGCGGTGTTAAGAGTCTCCGTAGAAGAATGACTTTTGCCGAATTCATAATTATTGTGCATTTGGCTCATTTTAAATTAAACACATAATCCATACTAATCGATGCTTAAATTATAAATTCGATAGTAACTCTGTCTTCTGTCCGTCTGTTATTCTGTATGTTACCTTTTCACGCCTGATCCACTGAACGGATCTCGATAAAATTTGGTAAAGAGATAGATGGCATCCCGGGGAAGAACATAGGCAATTATTTTCTCAAAAACAAATTTAAGGGGCGGGGATATAGGGGATGAAAGTTTTTATGGCAAACCTATCATTTTTAGAGTTCCGTAGTCAACAATAGCTTCGCCATGTCCGTCTGTCTGTCTGTCTGTCCGCGACTTAGCTCAAAAACTTTTAATCGACCAACTTACATGTGTAGTTGCAAAAACCCAAACATTCTGTATGCGAAAACAAGTTTTTTAACTACAATGTTAACACTTTGAGGGACAGTAGACGCCCATAGACGTAATAACAATAAAACTTTGCGAAAGTTTGTTTGATAAATTAATTCATCCCAACTACGGAACCCTTCATTGTGCATGGTTCGACACGCACTTGGCCGGTTTTTTTTTAAGTTAGGGCTGTGAAAATTTATGCTTTTTGTAACTAATAAAGAGTTAAGTACGTTTTTCTAAAATCATCCCTCATGAGGGTAAAAACCCTTCTTTACCCTCTTGATTTTCAAATTCACATGTAAGTACTTATTATTGACATGTTTGCGTGTTATTACTTGGCTCTTGGCTTGGAACGAAGAGTTTGAGTTTACCAGTGAGTACTTACTCGATAGATGGCGTTGTGCAAATGATGCGATTTTCTTAAGGAGGATGCGCCGGTAGCCCGCGAAATTCAAATCTTAAGTTTTTTGCAATTTGCAAGTCAGTGTCAGGCAGGTTGTATGTTGAAATGAAATTGTTTATTCTGTAAATAGGTCATTGGAATCACTTTTACACGTCATAATAATATCAAAAAATTGTAAAATTAAGCTAGATGAGGTCGGCGTTTCCTATCTGACTACTCTGAGAAGAAAGGCCGAAACAAACTCACAGTCCGGACAGTTTAAAGTCCGGACATACCTAGGTCAGATATTGGCATATTGGTCAGGCCCTGTGAGGACCCTGTATAGTCTGAAATGGTCTTTTGAGGAATGAACCACACAGATTTGAGTGAACCTGTCCTGTCAGTGCAAGCATTTGTCAGTAATAGTGGAGCTCAGCTCAGAACTTAAGGAGCTCAACGACTCGACGAACAATACCAAAGAAAGGACATTTGTGTAGGCCGCATAAAGTTCTCAAATTGCCAGACCATTGTTAAAACTAACTGAGAACGAAAAAATATAAGAATAAAAACAAAATAAACATCCACATAGTCCTCACATTCACAATAATACAATACTTTACAAAGTAATCATGTCATTTTGTCAATATCCTACATATAATATTCAATTATGTGAATTTGTATATAAAACTGGTAGGTATATTTTGATGATTTTCCATAGTACTTATTCAAAATGTCACAATGCCAAAATGACAAAATGTTAGCAGAGCGAGCAGCTCAATCCCATGCTTTTTGTCTTCTAAATAATCTGAAATAGTATAGTACCCTTTTTTACAAAGTTTGGTTTTAATACAGCTTTTAAATCGTTTAATGGGTAAGTTTCGAATGTCAATATGATTCGCGACCGTAGCAAATAGTAGCTTTACAGAATAATAACCATTAGATACAGGAATACAACTCCTGCAATATTAGTTAGATTAGATAAATAAATATTTGATACAACTGCGACTCATTATTTAGATCAACATAAAACTTGATACTGACCTGTAAAAAGCAAAAAACATAAGAAAATTTGAATTTCGCAGGCTCCCCCAAAACTTTCGCCTTAGTTTCCATCGTCCATACAATATGCCATAGTTGTTTCATTAATCTTTATACAATATTTTTTCATTAATCTTTCCGACCGTTTCATACTGCTGTCCATACTATCCACACTATCACCACAATATATGTATGGACTACCACTAATATATAAAGTTACTGGCTGTCTCATGTTTGTTACTTTTACGCCGTGACGCCTAGGTCGCCTAGACAGACCACGTGGGTTATGGGACATAGGATACTTTTATCCCGGTAGCACATTCCCGTGGGATAATTTCCGATATCCACGCGGGCGAAGCCGCGGGCAAAAGCTAATATAGTATATATCTATTGTATTTAGAATTCTTCAACTTGATGTTTTTAGGGCGATTCAAAAAAAGCAAAGAATTTCGAATTTAAGCTTTCAAATAATCAAATGAAAGCATTCAATTTGTTAGTGACATTGAATGACTATTTCATGAAATCTTCATTCAATGCACTTACATGAACTTAGAGAGTTGTATTGCTGATTCTAATATTTATAATTCTACATATCCATTTTTGTTACGGTCACAAATAAGATCAGCATACAACCTGATACTGACCTGCAAATTGCAAAAAACGAAAATTGAAAATTGAATTTCGCGGACTACTTTAGCGCATCCACCTTAATATTATAAATGCGATAGCGTGTTTGTTTGTTACACTTTCACGCTAAAACGGCTAAATGGATTTGTATGAAATTTGGCACATGGGCATGGGTAGCCCATGACCTGGAGAAGGACATAGGCTACTTTTTATCGTGGATTGCAGACGAAAATAAAAAGGAATCTGTGATCTGAATTGATGAATATACAATTATCCTTTCTTATCTATTGATCCCTTACATTCCATCATGTAGATACAGATATGTTAGAAATGTAATATTAGAATCAAAACAGAACGTGTTTTTCATGCTATGTTTCACATACAAATTGTTGGGGCACTGAAAAGGTGGATGCAAAAAGGTTAATTCTGTATAAACAGCGAACAGAACGGTAGCGCAACGAAAGGCAGCATTTGAAAGGCACATGAGATATTTCAACTTCGAGTCTAAGACTAAAATAGGGATTGTAGATACTAGATATCTACAATGCCTTGGCAATGTAGATATCTAGATATAGCGATAACCACTTATGTCAGCCTATTATCAAGATGTATTGTGAATGTATTGTGTAGTTTAGAAGAACTGAGCAGACAAACGGGCAGACACGAAAGGCGACTTTTTACTATTTATTACAATGGTTTTGTCTTATCTACTCTATTTTCGTTGTGGAAGGCGATTTAACTTTAAATTCAATATGGCCGCTACGTGCTACGATGCTACACGCTACGACATTACACGCTACGACGCTACGCCGGTGCCGCTTGTCATGATGCATAGTATCATACTTTTCAATGTTTTTCTGCCAGATCTCTCGCTCAGGGGCCAGAGCCAAATGTCAAAGCTCATAACTTCGCAACCGATTGCACACGCTCGTACAGTTCGATGCATACGTACGAGGATATTGTGTTTGCAGACAACACAGGATGAATTTATACTGCGATATGAAATCATATTGATATGTTGCGAGGGTGGGGATAAAACTCTTTGCTGGGGACTAGTATGGTAGAGACGGGGATTCCTCTTGAGGTTATGCTGTCCTTGGTAGGGTCCGAGTGTGGATCGGTGACCATGTTCTTGTTGACCCAAGTGTGATCCAAATGCCAATGATAGTTGCCACTTCCGATTCGAAAGAGTGATGACGTTAATAACTCTTTTAACTAATCTGATTGCCCAGGTACGAAATGAACTTCTTTACAGGCTTTTTTTATGGCTAAATTTAAGTGACACTAGTGACCCGCCCATGTTCGTACGGTTATTACGACTTATTATAATATCATTATGTAAGTTTTATAATATGTATGTATTATACACAAACCTTTCGGTATAAATTCTCTAGTAGTTAGTAGTAGTTTAGAAAAACAATGTATAATGTTCACATAGACAGATATGATAGGCGACTTTAATAAAAATATGTATAGATAGTGTTAGAATGTAATATGCTAAGTGGTTAAATGAAAACACTTTTTTTTCCAGCAAAAAAAGCCATAATAAAAATAAAATAATACGTAACAAAGACCTGACGTCACACAAAATTCTGCTTCGCGCAATTAGAGTTTACCGCGCGATCAATATATATGCAAGAACCCGACATCTATAATCGTAGGGCAGTTGCCAGCCAGACTCGACACCAATCTGGTCGGCGGATCCTCCCCTTTCTATGGAGGATGAGTGTACTTTACACACTGTTACTCATACCTCTAAAGAACAACTTCTAAAATAAGTCTACACCAGATTTTTATTTACATTGAAAGCATAATGGCATCCTTAACTTTATTTAATTAAAACAAACCTGTAATGCCTCTCAAATTATTTACATTTCAATCTCTCTTAGGTATTATTAAAATGAAAATACAGAGGTACCAATTTTTATATTTTTTCGTTCGTATCAGGGAACTCAATATCCATTATTTCAAACCAGTGAATTGTCAAAATATTGAAAATGTGGATTGTGATAGTCCAATTTTAGAAGACCTCTCATGAAATTCCATCTTTGTGTGTCGAGGGGTCACGACCTATTGGCTAGAAAAATCACAAAAGTCTGGTATATATTAAATAATACTTTAAAAACAAAATAATTTCTTTGATAAAAAAACGTGTATTTTTCAAGGCTTATTTCAATAATTGTCTGATCTATGTCAGGGACATATATTTGACACCCGAGTGAATTGAGTCTCAAAAAGATATCTCTTTTTTATACGCTTTAGAAATAAACTTTGCCCTTGCCATTTTCAAGCCAATGAAGGGATAGGCAAGATTAAAACTCCACTTATCATCAAACTTATATTGACAGAAAGGGCGGAGTTGTAAGAAACACGCACAGTCAGTGTTAAGCCTAGTGCAGAAAGGCGCGACGCGACCCCATTAATTCATATAGGTACCGAAGTTTTCTAAGAAATTGTTTTGTTAGAGTCGCGTCGCGCCTGTCTGCACGAGGCTTTACAGCCGTAACAGCTCCTATATTTTGTGACATTAATTGGGCACAAGACAATTTTCTAATTGATAAAATTCAATAACACCTTTGCCCCACCCGGACTTGTGGACCCGGACCCCTGTCCAGTCTTGTCGACCAACCGAACCAATGAGAAAGTAAAACAATTAAAACTTTTTTATTCTAGACTTCGAAAAAAGGAGGTTATGTATTCAACGCGTATTTTTAGATAGAATTGTAATTTAAAAAATAATTTTATATCAAATTGTAATTAATATAATTGGCCATGCACGAAATCGGAATATAAAATCTTTGCGCTCAACGCTCGGGCAATTGCTTTGAGAAAATATGAAATAATTGAAATACTTTTTTTCTTCATTATTATTCAATTTGATTATGTGTGAGCGCACTTTAATGAGTCAAATAAAACTTAACTAATGAAATCCTAACTAATATTAATTAAAACTAAATAATATACAAATAAGCAATTAATAACTAAAATATGGCGTCGATTTTTTTTTTTATAGTAGTTAATTACTGAGCAAAGCGTGGGTGAATAATCACTTGTTTTTCCTCTTTATGAGAAGCGGCTATGCCCTGTCGCCTGCTGTGCCTGAGAGTTATAATGGGTCAAATATTGAATTGCAACAGTATCTACCAAATACAATTCTGTATAAATAAAATATTATATAACGGTGCCCCCACTAAATAATATTATCCCATAATTTCGAAATAAGCACCCGTTTCATATACGATAGACTTGAAAGGACGAAATTATGGGAGATACCACCAGCCGCCGTGTGAGGGCGCCACAGAGCTGGTGGCTTGAATAATTCATAATTCAGTGCATCTTGGGCTTTATGCAAGCTATAACTGCAACACAGCCTTAAGTATAGAGTAGTAAGTCGGAATATTTTGTTGTTATGTTGTGCAAAGGAATATTGTAAACATTTATTTATGTTGCTTGTAGAATTTGTTTATTCTAGAAAAGTTGTAGCTGTAGCGGTACTCAGAAATGATTATTTCAAGGAAACACTATAGTTGTGTCCGTGGAGTATCTTGCCCGTTCTTCTCCATAGGAACCTACTAAGCTTTGGAATGGGTAACTAGCTTCATCTTTCTGACTGACCGACCCCTTGACAATTCAAAACTGCCTGTAATTTCTTTATTTCAAATAAATGCTTTGAGTTTTGAGTTTTTTTTTTGGAGTTAGGTACTTACTGTTTTATTTTTATGAATTTTGATATGACTCATGTCATATTGTGACATCATCTGCCTAACCTTTTCCCAACTATGTTGGGGTTGGCTTCCAGACCCCAATACAGTTGCAGCTGAATACTAGTATTATTATTGATATGACTTATGTATAATGTTTATTATTTAGAACTGTGGAATGGCACAAATTAAAAATTGCTTGGTCGATTATTGATTCTTTTACAGAACTTCAATTCCAAGTTATTTCAATATTCATTTTTAAATGTGATACTTCAAAAGCTATTTCAAACTCGTTGATAACGGAATTCTATACCCAAAAATATAGCAAATATTTTTGTTAGAAAAAATTCGTTGCCAAATCCAATAGGGTTTTATTAAATTCTGGATTATGCATGTTTATTTTAAAATCTGATACTGTTGCTACTTCAAAATCGTTGAAAAAGCAATGCGAAACCCTGTATAACCTACCCCAGCTAAACAACAAAAAAACATAGCTAGTATTTTTTTTTTTTTTTGAAAAATGGAGATAGGTAGTCGGGTATTTAGTGACATGATTTGTTCTAGAACCTTGCAAATCTTCAACAAAGGGAGCCGCTTGGCACAGGCGTACCTAGTGGTCACCTGAGCTGATTTAGCCTTGTACCCTCGTGGTACCACTCTGCAGGTAGGTGGGGGAGGGGGGAAAAAAACCCACCTACCGCGTTGCACTCTTACGTCGATATCTGCTAAAGTTTCGCAAATAGGTCGTGTTTGGTATCGTTTTCGTATAATTCAAGGACGAGGAATTCATTTCTGGAACAATATTTTCACTCGTTCGTAGAAAAAAAGAGAGTAAGGCGCAAAAATAGAAAAATAAAAATTCTTACAAAATCTTTGCTTACAATAAAATTACGAGATTATGCTTTATAAAAAAATAGGAGTAAATAGCCCTGCCTATCTAAAATATATAAACATAAACTTTCTTAATAGATTTAACTTATAAATGTGTCCAAAAAATCATTTACGTCGCGCGGCGGAGCTGCGATAGGAGAAGTGCGTATTTTATCATTATTAAACAATAAGTGCCAAATCCTATCCGGATTTGGCACTTATTGTTTAATAATGACACTGATTAGTATAGGTGCTTCATGTATTCTTAAATAAATATCTAGAAATAGGTAACTCAAAATATAAAAATAAAAAAAAATTGCCACTGAGATAACCACTACTCAAGCTTATTAAAAAAATAAAATGTGAGTCCCATTCGGCATTCCTATAATTTGATTTCAAAAGAACGTTTAGTTTACTAAAAATAATAATGAAATAAAGAATAATAGTACAGTTTTAGTAAATAAGAGTTAAAAAAATAACACAATTTATTAACAGTTTCCGCTGCTGCGCATTTTTGTTTGCATCGATGTAAGTAGCGGCTGCTGGTGGTAGGGTCGTCCACACAAGCTCCCATATGCCATTATTTTTGACCAACCCCAGTCAGTAGGACATGGCCGGTCTTGTAGGTACTGGTTCTAAAAGTTGACTCCATGTCCTCCCTGAGAAATCGCTCGAAAAATATGGTTCGCAGGGCGCCTTTGGTTGGTGGTAAATTCTCCAGCGGTCTGTCCTTTTTTTGTAATTAGTAATGTTCTACACTGGTTGCTATCAGTGCATGTGTACGATCTAAAATAAAAGAAAAGTTGTTACTTCAATTCACAAAAGCCAACCGCCACTTCACTTATTTGTCATACAAAGCAATGAAAAATCTTTCCGCCGAATGGGACTCATATTTTTTTTTAAATAAGCTGGAGTAGTGGTTATCTCAGTGGAAATTTTTATTTTTATATTTTGAGTTATTTCTAGATATTTCTTTAAGAATACTACATGAAGCACCTATACTAATCAGTGTCATTATTAAACAATAAATGCCAAATCCTATCCAAAATACGCACTTCTCCTATCGCAGCTCCGCCGCGCGACGTAAATGATTTTTTTTTGATACATTTATAAGTTAAATCTATTAAGAAAGTTTATGTTTATATATTTTAGATAGGCATATTTACTCCTATTTTTTTATAAAGCATAATCTCGTAATTTTATTGTAAGCAAAGATTTTGTAAGAATTTTTTTTTTTTTTTTATATTTTTGCGCCTTACTCTCTTTTTTTCTAGGAACGAGTGATAATGTTGTTCCAGAAATGAATTCCTCGTCCTTGAATTATACGAAAACGATACCAAACACGACCTATTTGCGAAACTTTTGCAAATATCGACGTAAGAGTGCAACGTAGTAGATGGGTTTTATCCCCCCTCCCCCACCTACCTGCAGGGTGGTACCACGTGGGTACAGGGCTAACTCAGCTCAGATGACCACTAGGTAGTTCCTTTGTTGAAGATTTGCGAGGTTGACGACACTAAATACCCCACTAAGGTACTATAGTAATAGAAAAATCAATTAAATAATAATCATAATTTATTAGACAAAGACACATTTACATGTTTAAATAAAAAATTATGTGATACTGCAAAACACTACCCTTATTACCACAAAACCGTGTTTATCAGTTGTTTTGCCTAAACACCTTCTAAACATGACATTTCTATATGGAGTTTGACATAAAACTGACATTAAACGCGTTGAACAAGTGTCTGTTTTTTAACCCCCGACTGAAAAAGAGGGGTGTTATAAGTTTAACGTGTGTATCTGTATGAGCCGTCCCCCGACGCGACGACGCTTGGATCAAAATATTACCTACAATTTTTATATTAAACTAAAAGGGCCAATACATATTATTTGTTTACTTTTTAAATGCTTTGTTTTTGTCGGGGGTTTAAAAAAAAATTAATTTTACTTTTATGTGGTACGGGCTTACAACATTAAACTCGCTAAACGAAATGGGTTCACCCATTCTAATCGACCTAAATGCAAAAATCTTTTCTTCTAATTTACTTTTTGCAAATAACGGAATCCAATAGGTTTTATTAAATTCTGGGTTATGCAATCCCCAGTTAGTGTCGGTGGATATGAACTGAGGGCTTCTAGTTCAATGAAGCGGAAACTCCACGGCGTATCGGCCCGTTTTTTTTTTTCTATACTATCAAAATTTTTTTATGTACGTGATTTTTGAACGCGACGCTGCTGCCATAGGAAATAGGATAGTTAATCGAATGTTTCCATCAGTTGGTTTTATGGTTCAAAAATTTAAATATTAAATGTGTTAAAATGGGAAAGAGTTATTACACAAAGCATTAGTTTTTGGTTTATAATTGGGGTTTTCACAAGGATTTTTTGGCACTGGAATGACGTCGACATGAGTGCGCTGTTGGTCAATATTTGTACAATTATTTTGTGAAATGTCCGTGTAAATGTAGTTCCGAATTGAGCCACGCGCTAAAATAACCTTTTAGCGCTTTATGTGCCTTTAGGGGTATGAGGAACAGGTGTAAAGTTCACTCATCCTCCATAGAAAAGGGAGGATCCTCCGACCAGATGGGTGTTGTGTCAGGCGGGCAACTGCCCAACGGTTGATGTTGGGTTCTTGTATTATGTCTATTGCACGGTAAACTTTAATTGCGCGATGCAGGATTTATGTGACGTCAGGAGTTTTGTGTGACGTCAGGTCTTTGATGCGTAGTTCGCATGTGGCGATATAGATACCGCCACATGCCTACACAATATACGGGGAATTCAAATGCTGGGGCCATAAAATCTTTTTTTAAATATTTTTAAGTGGTTAAGTACATAATTTTTAAAGTACGTCACTTCATTTTTAAGTTGCCAGTTACTATAAATAGTGATCAAAAGCAAGACTATATACCCTAGTACCTATAGACGTGATTACATTAATTTCCGTGAATATTAAGTTTTCAATATCTGTAGAGAGAGACCCAGCTGTACTAAGCTCTGACGTCACAACTTACATACGTCATATCGCTTCAGTGGCTTGTTTCCGGAGCACGCGTTACCGCAGTTGTGTTGTTCAGAAACGTGGCTCCTGCGGTTAAGATGGCGTGTGGTTTACGGAAAATGAACACGGTTGGCTCTTTCTGGGGGTGTAAAACTGAATTATTGGTAGTACCTATCGTTCTTGAACGTTTGTAAGTTAGTAATCAGTTTAAGTAGAACGTTTGTAAGTTAGAAAACGTGTCCTTATCAAAAAAGCATATTATAAGATTAAAGACTACGTTGAAGACATGGAACTTTGGCAATAATTTCTACTGCACATGTGGGTTCCCTGGTACCTCATTAACGGCATAATTATGCACGAGTCTATTAACTGCTCCCAAATTATCATGTTTTTTTTTTTTTACATTCACCTTGACATAATTATCTTATTATTTGACATTGTATACCTACAATTTTGTTGCAAGTCTATAATAGTGGCTTTTGTGGACATGATAATTGTTTAGATTTGTTACAGTTGTAATGGCAATCATGTCATTTGGTTTGAATAGGTCTTTATTTTTATTATCTTACTTATCTCTTGTATAGATTATTTTAATCTTGTGAATGTGAGAACGATGTAAGCTTAGTGGACCGTAGTAGATTTGTTTAACATTTCCTATTTTGTTAAGTACTTACCTGGTACTTTTTGAAAGGCCTACACTGTCCTCCCATACCTAATAACACTGTAATTCGAAAATATTGTAACAGCCAATTATTTTTAAAAGAGTAACCGTGGAGTTTCTTGCCGGCTCTTCTCCATAGGAAACGACCAATTGGAACCGTGCACCTAGCTTCTGACGTTTCATAAGTGCCCATGTAGGTTTATGTGAAATAAAATATTTTGATTTTGATTTTATTTCGATATGTTCTACGTTCAGAATTAATATGAACATGAACATAACGCCTGTTTTCCCCGAAGGGTAAGGGTAAGGTATAACCTTGGTAACAGGCAACTGAAGAAACACGGGTGGGTTTTAGTCCGTATAAGTCTGACACGCCCTTCCGCTCCGCCCAGAGCGGGAAAAGTCATTTGACGATATCCCAGCATCAAAAAAAAAAAAAACAGGTGTACTACACACACCCACATTTCGCCAGTTGTGTTTAAGTCTCATATAACAGGGGGCGAGCCTACTGCCATCAACTAGGTAAAAAAATCCAAACTCACTACAATTCCGATAGAAAAACCCAATAATATTTTACCCGTTTTGTCTAAAGTATTTTAGTCCAGTATTTTATAAATATTGTGCAATATAATATGGGCTAATTTTGACCATCTGTCTATCCGTACTGACTTTCTTATGTCGGAATAAAATAGTTCTTAAACTCAACTCAACAAAAAAATAAAACAATGCTCCATGGATGTTTTGTTAAAATAAAAAATAAACCTGAGGTTATAAAATCTCTAAACGCATGAATGAACTCAGAAGTGAACAGAGTAGGTAACAAGTGGGTGCCTGCGAGCCACTCGCGAGATGCAGGATTTTGCAGATTTAGATAAATTTTTACAAATTACGAGAATTACCCCTTTATAGAACATGTAAAAATGGTGCTAAGTATTTGTTGAAGTACTTATGTGATTTCTTACTCTGGAACTTTGCATTTTTTGTCAAATGATATGAAATGAAATTGTTTATTCTGTATAGGATATTGGAATCACTTTTACACGTCATATAAAAAAATACTAAAAATAAGTTAGATGAGGTTGGCGTTTCCTATCTGACTACTCTGAGAAGAAAGGCCGAAACAAACTCAGAGGTCACAGTCTCTTTTAAAGTCCAGACATAATCTTGGTCAAGTGTTGGCAAGCATAGTTGGCAAGTTGTGATTCTGGACTCTGTTTGAATGCAGGTATATTAGTTCTGGTTTATTTCTCTGACGTTTTAAGAATCATTCCAATGTGTGATACCTCATATCTCGTATCAGCAACAGCTTTAAGATATTATAGTTCAAAAGACGTTACCAACCGCGCTGATCCGCGCGGTTGGTAACGGTGCTAACTGCCTAACTTAAGCTGGTCAGACATACTAGAATATCGTCACTTGGACACTGTTAACATCACTCCCATTAAAAATATAGAAAGAAAGAAAGAATAACATTTATTTGGACATAGTTTGTGATACACAATAGTAAAAAAAATATTTAAAAAAGTGAAAATAATGTTTTAACAATAATGTGTGCCTCACGGCTGCGCCAAAAAGGTTCATTTCAGCATTAATGAGAAAAATGCTGTCTGACGCTGGTTTTCTAATGAACCCTTAGGGACAAGTGATGGGGAGTACATACAGTTTCAACATACTTAATATTTCTAAATAAATAAAATAAAAAAACAATTACGATTACAGAAACAAAAAATAACGAATAAGATATATATAAGTAGGTACTTAACGTTTTAAATGTAACATTTAAATCTAATTCAAATCAAAATCATATAAAAATACCTATTACATTTTACCCAAAATAATCCTTCAAAACAAAACCATCAAAAGGTATATGAAATAGTTATTACTGTCCCTCCTATGTTATTTTCCACACCACCGACTCTATATCTGCTTTGTCCGTCTGTACGCTCAACACGAACCAACAGGCTTGTAAATTGGATATCACTATCTGCCTCCGCTCCGCTCCGTAACGTGAGCATCGATATATTGAAGTTGAAGTCTATTATTGTCGCAGTCAGAAAGTGGATAATGATTTAGGTATGCTTTTGAGGTGATTTGGAATAATTGGAAATTCCTGGAATAATTGAGGACTCGACGATACGATACGAAAGAGCTTAAAAAAATATTCAATGATTAAAATCCGTGTGGTGGTCCGAAATTATATCACGGGAAAGTTACTGCGATAAAAGGTATCATAATTTCCTAACCATGGTCTTGTGCACATGTCATGGGTTTCTCGAAATCCGTTCAGCGGTTAATGCGTGAAAAGGTAACAAACCATAAATTAATTCATCGGGTGCAGGGTCACTCCAAAGTTTCGAATCGACCCGTATCTACGTTGACGGACTTAGAGAGTAGGCACTACCAACCTTGATATCTTGATTCACAAATAAACTCTGGAATCCGCACAGACCCCACTTGACTAACAGTGTGATTATTTTGGCGCGACTAGCTAAAGTTTAGTTGTTGCAAAAAAGTTTATGCTCGCGAGGTCTACTGTTCGCAGAACTACTAGTATTTTAATATGGATGAGAAACAAACCCTTTAAAGGTCTGCAAAAAAGAAACAAAATCATTGACCCATATTTTAATTCACCGTAGTCAGTAAACAGCACCAGAGCAAAGAATATACTATATAAAAACCAACATGAAAAACCAAAAGCTAACTAAAAAGTGGTGGACGCCATTTTAAACTCAAGCAAGCGCAATCGTGGAATGTAGTTCACAATAATTGGGAGCTCTGTATTTTTGCATCATAACAAGTTGTTCGGAGTTATGCAGCGAATCTGATGCCTCAACGGATTTAGATGCTAATTTTAAATGGAAAAGCGTTTGCCAAATTACGGTTTGACCAAACATTTTCAGCTTTTAGTTGAAAGTTTGTTGATGTAGATGAGTTGACATGTTTTTCGGGCATTATAAATTCAGCTTTGACATCCAGGTGTATTTTTTATAGACTCAAACCAAAGCTGGTACATGGTTAGTAAAAAGGTTTTTGTTCTTATGCACTGCACTTATACATATGATAGCACTGTCCTGTATTTTATGTGGTTTAATAGGTTCGTGTTTGTCCTCTATCTCACCTCATTGTAAGCAGTGATTCTATTAAACCGAGTTCCAGTAGATCTGTTCCGCAAAAATATGCCGTGGAAACTTAGGTGAAGTGAAACTGAAGTGGCATTGAGTGAGAGTTTCTTGAGTGAGCGAGTGAGTGTTGTCATTCCACCTCATGCTAGGGAACCCAAGTTTTTACGGTGATATTTTTACAGAAAAGACTAGCAGGACATATTGTACTCATTAAAAAAAGCCATTAAATATTCCTTATCAACCCTCACACTATAAACCACACAGAAATTACGAGTTTCAAAACTACCGCCGTATTTCATAATCAACAAGCTCAGTAGACTAATTTTGCTGACCGCAGTTGTATAAAAGCATTAAACTACTGCTCATAACATCTAGCACAAAACACTTTTTAGGTCAACTAAAACTACAAAACTGGACTTTTTTTTAAAATAAATATAAATTAAGGGGACTATAACACACATGTTCGGGTCGGCATTCGGTCGGGCGGTAAAATCGAATGTATATCAGTTGCGCCGCAAAATGTCGGCCGACCCGAAAAAGTGTGCTGCACGCCTTACTCTATTAAAAACATAGGTAATTACTAAGCTGACCTATTTGCTGAGATTTATCAGGAGAGCAGCTCTGATTCTACAAGGTACAATTTCTCCGTTGGTAAAAATGGATTAAAAAAAATCTTGTTCATTTATTTATTTGAATATATTTTTGCTCGCATTGTTTAATACACGGAATAGTATCTACAGAAGGTCGTTAAGGTCGCCGTTACATTTTATTCGAGTATAAAACATAAAGGCCATTTTTGCATGAAGAGAGTAATTGAAATGGAGAGAGGGCTCTAAGAAATTGTTGTTTTTTTGATGATAAATATATGAATTTAATTTATTGGCTACGAATTGAAAAAATATCTAAATAATAATATAAAATTGAAAACGAATCGGCTAAAGTTAAATTCCAAAACTGGGATTAGGTGTATGCAAATAGTGCATGCTTGCTAACGACGTCTATACCTAACGCCACATGGGAATTATGCACTACACCCGCCGTCATGCAAAATCTAACATCGCGCAAGCAGATCGCATACAGTCATCCGTGCGATTAAAAATATTCCGCGGACAATATCCGGCGGACAGAATCCACTAGAGACAACAGCCGGTCGGAGGATCCTCCCTTTTCAAAGGAGGATGAGGAATTTTTTTCGTGTTCCTCATTCCTCTACAACATATTAGGAAATGAATACTTTTCAGTGAATTTAGTTTAACCGTTTACATAAAAATAAAATCTACATAGAACCTTAGTGCTCACACACAATACATAATACTCATGCCATTGCCCTCTCAACGTCCAGGTTCTCAAACTGCCACGTACACCGAACTGTTTACACAATGCAGGTATAACAAGAAAAGTTTTAATAGACATACCGTGGTCCGAGCCTCATTATATGAAACACCTATTTTGACAGCCAAGTTCGGGAACAGTACTTTAGAAGTTAAAGTGTTTTCTGAATATAAAAAAAGTTGTTTTATTTTGTTTAAAATGGAGTTTCACTCGTGTTTTTTGGGAGTACAATGTGTTTTGTGTTTTATGGAGGGGAATGGTGTAGGTAGGTTATTCTTTGTTGTGTAATTTTAGAATAAATGAAGTTAAAGTTTTAAAAGAGATTACTGTTAATTAGTATTTTGGGAACGATGGTGATGTAGTTTGTCTAATGCCCGGGTTACACGAGGCTAGTTTTCAAGCTAGGATAGCAAAATAGTACTAGTAATCTAGCAAGTCAGTCACCCTGACTTCGTGTACCTATACAGGGTGTAAGGGTAAACACCGTTGTCACTCAAACCATGGATATTTGACTTAAATATAAAAATAAATGACCGAGTGACAATAAAAATAAACTTTATTTTCATTAAAAGATTTTAAAGAGTTTCTATCCGACACCGTGCTCGCTAGCGAAACAGCTGACTGACTGAGGGAGGGGTCGCGCTGACGGCCGGTCAGGTCACGTCCCGTATTATTACTTGACCAGTACCATTATCACTTGAAACTTCGCATGACACTTAATTTTTTGTCAAATATTGCCTTTTTGACAAAAAAAAAAAAACATCTTTTCCCAACAACTTCTCGTGTAACTGGATGCAAGTCAATACCAGTATTTTAACGATGGATGAATGAAGTACCTACTCTGAGCAGGTGCCAAAGGTTTTATTCTGTGGAACCGAAAATCGTGCAGCCTAAACAATAAAAATCGGTTTATACTCATGATGACGAAATCACATCGTTAAATCCATGATATCATCCAAAAGGCCATATGCAACAGGAACAAGATACCGCAAGTACAAAGTCAAACTTGAGGTGTCGCTAGCCAAACTTGAACTACAGGCGTAGTTTATACGGTTAATATTGAACCGAACTATGAATGTGAAAACACGGAAGTCCTGTATTTTAGTTTTTTGTTTATCATAAAATCTCAATTAAATTATTTACAGGCACTTTTGCATTGTTCGCTAGTCAGAATGATGAAGCTAGTTGTCAAAAGCGAAATAAGTTTTCCCATGGAGAAGAATGGACAAGATACTTTATGGACACTCTTTTAAATCAGAATATTGATTAATGTTTGTTCATACTCATTATTCGTGTCTGCAAAGAAACAGGCAGCCTCATAAATGCATTTAATGGATAGTTAATTGATTCAGGCGTGACTACTAATGGACTTATTAAATGGCTCAGGTAATTAATGGCTTTAGAATAGTTACCTTTTGGTAACGATCACCAAATTTTTAGTGTCGGGAAGTGTTGTTGTGTTAAAAACGAACTAGCCCGTACTTCTAAAACAATAATTAATAAAAAAAATCCTCAAAAGATTTTTAATCAGCCTTAGCAAGCAAATTTTATCTACTAATTGACACTAACAAATTAACGTATTCCATTAAAACCTTCCTAAAACACACATTTACATTAAAATGTTCAAATTCATACACGTGAAACCCGGAATGGCTTTCAAATATCACTTTGTCAGTTTCATTACCTACATTTAGTATTCCGTTTGAGCAGATGGATGGACTTATACAATATGCAGCGTACTAGCTGTTACTGTGGCTGTATTTATGTAGCTTTTGCATGTATTTATGTAGTTGTAAGTGATTGGCAGATTTAGTATTGAATAGTAATGATGTTTGATCAGCTTGGGTGGTCTAAGCTGCTTATCGAAGCAATTGGGATATAATTTGCTTTGTTATCCTTAGCGGCTAGTTATAGTTGTATTCTGATATAGAAAATGTAGGTTTTGTTCGTCGTTTAAAAAAGGCAACTCATAATAATTGTCAGTCAATCAATGCGGCCCCCATACCTACAATGTTATTACGCAATATCATGAAATGTACAACGTTTTTTACCGTTTGACAGTAACTAAAACAAAAGTTTGAGCAAGTTTCAATTTTATTGCACAATATTTTCTTTGCATCGTGTAGGATTACACAATATGTAATATTATTACATAATATTATTGCACGTTGCATGACAATTATTTATCGTTTGAGTGCAAGGGGTCATTCAATCATAATATATTGCGCAATAAAAATGTTGCGCAAACTTATTTTCGCCGACTAGTCACTACACTCGAGGTTTAATCTAGGCACGTTTAAACAAAGTAGACTAGAATTAAGCAGTACTTTTTAAGCGTCATAGTAGAGTAACTTTTTCATGCCCGAGGCTATTAAGAAATCTACAAATGAACAAGTAAACAGAAATGTTAATAGTCGAAAACATAATCAATCTATTTTACTTCATCATATTATTATTATAAGGTTCAAGTTTCCAATCATAGCTAGAATGTAATTCATCTGAATGTTATACTTGCATCCGGCGCGCATATTCATCATCTACATGTTGTATCTAGCCTTAATCCAACTATGTTGGGGTCGGCTTCCAGTCTAACCGGATGCAGCTGAATACCAGTATTTTACATGGAGCGACTGCCTATCTGACCTCCACAACCCAGTAACTGGGTAATACGATACCCCTTGGTAAGATTGGTTGTCAGACTTTCGGGCTTCTGACGACCCGTAACGACTGTCAAAGATCCACAAATGACAGCCGGGACCAACGGCTTAACGTGCTTTCCGAGGCACGGAGGAGAGGCATGGAGGAGGCTCGGTATGTTAAGATGGTCACCCATCCACGGACCTACCCCGGCAAGCGTAGCTTAACCTGATAGATCAACCCGTGCGGCTGTTATTACTTAGCCACGAGCTCCTCTCTCCTCTCGAGATATTATGACTACTTAATATTATATGACCCTGATGCATGAACGTGGATGAAACAAGTGATTTAGAAAGCTTGTATATTAAATTTTTGTTCCTACTTATCCATCTGGTAAATAGACGTTTGTGTATGTATCTATTTATGAATCAATTTCAAATCAAAATGGTTAGAAAAACAACGAACAAATAATAATATTACCCTCCATAAATTTTTCCTTCACTAAATTCGTTAATAATAGTGATTGACAAGCAGCGTTAGCTAGAAACAAAGATGCCTCATAAATCATCTGTTGTTGGTATTGCTAAGAGATAATGTTGAAACAAAAGGTTAACTACGAACAACAGGATTAGAAACTAATACATGAGTAGAAGAAAATAATAACAATTACTTAGATTCAAGAAAGATATAGAAAGACAGAATATCAGACCATTATCACTGAAGATTATAATAAAATGAATTACGAGTATATAGTATTTATTATGTATCCAATCTACACAGCCCATTGTTAGTGAAAACAAGATCAATGTAGGAAAAAGGTCCCAATTTCGGCTTATTGATGATTCGCATGAATTTGCTCACTCGAAACATATTATTTTTTCTTGAGGCGATTCGCACGAAGTTATTTTATAAGTTGTAAAACAAATAACAACGTACAAATCACCAATAAGCCACAATTTCATCATCACCAGTATGAACCGATTTTTATTGTTTAGGCTGCACGATTTTCGGTTCCACAGAATAAAACCTTTTGCACCTGCTCAGAGTAGGTACTTCATTTATCCATCGTTCCTCATGTTTCCCAAGTTTTTTAGATTCCATTGTGAAGAGTGGTACTTTGGCACTAATCTGTGTCGTGGTTTCTATTGCTGTATCATCGATGTAAATTATCGTTTCAGCTTTCGTTGCAGCAGTATTTTGTTAAGGTTCGTTAGTTAGTTTAGGCTTCATTGTTTTACGGGAAAGCAAAAATATGAAGGTAGTTTTAAAGGCAAATCTTATTTGTATCTGACGATGTTTATCTTTTGGTTTTGTGGGTTGATTGGTATTTGGTTAAAAGTGATGCGTGAATCCAAAGAAGAATAAAGAGTGTATAAGTATAAAATGCATTTATGTAGTCTAACTGGGTGAAAATCTACCAAAGAAAAAACTCGACAAAGCTTTGACTTGGGGATCAGACCTAGGACCCCACGTTAAAAATGCCAACGAGGCAGGTGTTAGACCTTTGTGTAAGAAATATATCTATCGTACCTCACTCCCTGTGTCTTTTGGGCTACTTTCATTTTACGGCGCCATTTTAGTTTTTTTTTTTTTTTTTTTCAAACTTTTATTTTATTTCAATTCATTGTGAAGAACTCAATGTGTTAATCCGTTTGTTGATATCCCATTATAACGAAGGTCGTTTTTTGCATCCGAATCAGTTCACGTGGCCTAGTATTTGAATATGAGAATAATCTGATATTTGTTGACATTTGTTCATATATTAAAAAGTTAATAATATTATATTTTTCCTATTCAGTGGTTTGGGATAAATTCTAATAAATACCGGGCTGAATGATAATAAGAACAAAATATGCCGTATACAATATGCCAATAGCCAGAGAAACCCTCTGACCGAAATACATAAATAAACAGGCTATTTGTCGTAGATCATCTTTGTTTTTGATGATAATTTAACTGATCCTGATTAATACAATAAATGCAAAAGTGAGTTTGTTTGTTCTTTACGCTGTCACGCTAAAACGGCTTAACGGATTTGGATGAAATTTGGCACAGGAGTAGACTATGACCTGGAATAGGACATAGGATACTTTTTATCCCGATATTCCCACGGGATCGAGACTTAGGCGGGTGAATCCTTGAGGTGCAGCTAGTAATATAATATTTTACCAATGTTACTAGAAATATTATAGGAAAAACGTACAACAGATAACAGACCACAAAGTTCACATGAAAACCCAAAACCCTTCTTTATCAAAAAATATTCTGTGTTCTTAGACATACATACAACCAAATATAGGTAACTGTATAGCAAGTAGTCACCAAAAAGATTATTTTGCAAATGAAACCGCTGGGGACGTTGTATACACAGCAATTTTCGGCTCCAGTGGCCCGCGTAATGTTATTTATTTATCTACTCAAATGACAGGATTCGATATAAATACGCAACATTATTTGTGTATGATACCGTAAAGTATGGGTTTGATAAATATTTAAATTGCGTAATGGATTTTGGAAGGATACTTTATACATATGTGTCTTTTTCTTTGCGCATGTTTTTAATTTGGTATTCGATTGATACGGGTTAAGGAGATTGATTTTATTCAGAGCGTTTATTCTGAAAGTTTGTTGTCTGTTTTGATTAATTTGGCAATATTACTGTATGGAAATATGAATTATGGCTAGACAACTGCCTAAAATATTGATTATGAATTGCAATGATAACACTGAATTTAAGTTGTAACCGGTTTTAGGTGCAAAAAAGGCATTTGGAAAGTTTCCAAATCATTTTTTTTCAACTAAAACTAAATATTCAGTGTTAAGATATTATTTCTTGCATTTCATAATCAATATTTTAAACAGTTGTCTAGCCATATTTCATATTTCCATACAGTAATATTGACAAATTAATAAAAACAGGTAAATATTAGACAGTTATTTGCGACGTTGCCAACTTTCAGAATAAACGCTCTTAATACCGATGGCGGATACCTACAGGATTTTTATATATTTTTTCCTCTATCTATA
This sequence comes from Lithophane ornitopus, assembly GCA_948473465.1. Taxonomy (NCBI): domain Eukaryota; kingdom Metazoa; phylum Arthropoda; class Insecta; order Lepidoptera; family Noctuidae; genus Lithophane; species Lithophane ornitopus. The sequence continues at coordinate 10,545,451 of OX419637.1, read as the reverse complement.
ATTATTATATTATAGTTTATAATATTGTTTAGAGTAGATTGATGATGTTGACATAAAAAACCGCAAGTTATGTTTATCACTGTCTCTTAAGATACAGGTCAACCTAGTTTTAAGAGGCAGGGCTCAATCTGTTCATGTACAGACCTTGTGGTTACTGCATAATTTTTTAAGACCTGTCTTTACTCTTTGCCAACCATTTGTTATTCATATTTAACCTAATTTTAACCAAAACATCCAAATAATATGTATTTTCGTCTGTAACTTACTTGAAATAAATAAAAATTATTACAAATTATTATTATGTTTATACTGTGTTGTATGTTGTATCTATGTATTCTGTGGAATACGAATATATGATTGTGGTTTTTCACAAATATATACCTTTAAAGACAGTAAATAATTCGATTTCTATGAAACTCTTGGTAATCATTAGGTGTTTTGTCTAGCTGTTCGCCAATTTCCAGCAATCGTATAGAAAATAACAAGAATGATAGACTGTACCGTCTGTTAGGGTCTAATCTTCTTTTAATAAGACACTCTTCTGTTTTCCTATCATGTTGTCAGTGTTTAAATGTATCTCTTTACCAAAGCTATTTGGAACTTTCACTGTACCGGAACGTTTCGATTTTGGAAATGTTATATTTTATGTAGGTACGAAGGTTACTTAAAATATAAATGTCACAAACAAACTGAAACGACCCTTCGACGCTTTCTTTCGCTGAACGTATAGTTTTACCGGTTTTCATTTCATAACCTCATTTTGGGAAATCAGTCCCTACATAGTTTCAGGTTTCGTTTCACTTTTGTTGCAGACTTTTCTTATAAAAAACTTAAACAGATCTCAATGGAAATAAAGCAAAGAGTATAACACTGAACAATTCTAGACAGATTTGCTATTAACTTTCAAGTAGCCACTGCAATTGCCGTTAACTCATTACATATGCAATAGCCACTAAACCCAAAACCACACTTAACTCCTATACATGAAGTCCAATTTCATTTACACTTTTTTTATAAAACAAACCCAAACAAAAATGATCTTTATTTCGTAGGGAACAAAGATTAAATTACTATGTAATTCACAAGAAGACGTTTCACTACATCTGACGGGGATTTTGTTTCGAGATTTCGTTCCGTACACAAAGGGTAGGAGAAATATTGCTGCCTAAATATGAGAAGACAGCTCTGTTGTTTGTTACCCAAATATACGGTAGCGTGTGCAGGGTTGGTAAACATTTTTATTTTATTTTTGTGAGTAAAGTGGCCAGTATTTTTCAACAGGGATTTGGGCAATTATGGGGTTGCGGAGGGCGATAACGTTCACTACTACTGACGATGCAACGTTTGATGTCAATGTTATCGCTCCGAATTGTTTGGAACCTTTTTTTTTTTGGTGACGAAATGGTGGCACGAATAGTTTTCGATGCGTTTTCGACTTTACAGAATAGGTACAGTTGAAAAGTTTAATATGCCTGTAATTCAATTGCTGTCTAAATTACAGTGATTTTCCGCACATATGCAATTTTGCGACTCGTCAACGTTTAATAGCCGTTGCCATTTACTTAATACCTAACGATAAAAAACATATACTTACATAAAACGTAGACCACGCGAAGCATCTAGGTTTCCAAAAGCAATAACTTCATCAAAAATAGCTTTGTCATATATCTTGATGGGAGCCCAAAAAGAAACACCTTGACTTATCGAAAATGTCTTACAATAAAATCTAAAAACAAAAGACAATGTTTTGACGGCCCTACAAAGAACAACATTACCTTGAATATAAACTTTCAAATGTACCATCAGGAGAGTAATGTTTGGGTTAATTTAATTCAATGAGAAATCATCCCGTTTCCTTTTGATGGGTAGGCAGGGATCTTCACGCTATCAAGCGAGGGAACGAGGAAGGGTTGCTGTCAATTCATATTGAAACGCCTTTTGGCACGATGGCCGCCATCTTGGAAATAATATGGCGTATAAGGCTGCCATCAGACGGACTGCATCGCAGCAACCGCGTGCAGTCGATATATTCAACCGCGCGCAGTCGATATATTCAACTGCATGCAGTTGTACGTTCGACTTCGTTCAGTCATGATATCAACTTCATGCGGTCGGCTGCAGTCGTGTGAAATCAATATTACTTGAAAACAGTCATGACTTCAACTTCACGCTGTCCATCGCTAACCGCATACAGTTAGTGTGCAGTTATGCTCTGCACACTAACTGCATGCGGTTAGCGATGTACAGCGTGCGTCGACACTACACGACTGTAGCCGACCGCGTGCAGTTGAAGTCACGACTGTATGCAGTCCGTCTGATAGCAGCTTAACTCGGAACTATCTGAGTGTTGAACTTCTTGTGACGTTTGCTATATTTGTAGTAACTGGGTCTTGGCTTTAGAAATATTCCATCATTCGGGACTACCGTATCTAAGCTTCATTGGAGTAAGTTTCTTCACTTCTATCGGCACGAATTACATCTAAAAATAGCTCATGCTATGGATATTAGCAGGCTGGTAATAGTAGTTAAGTTTATTAACATAATCTGTTCTTCGGAAAAAAAAACACAGTTCCATTTTTTTTTCTTCATATTAACACTTTTCCCATCATTTTGTATCTCCTACGTATAATGATGCAGCTAGTTCGACACATTACGAGATATAATCTTAATTTCCCTGCAGACGTGTTTTCACATTTGGGTAACGTCCAATAAACGTTATTTATTGGTAACTAACGGGTCTTGAAAAACACTTATTTGTATGAGTTTTCCCAAGAATTTTCTGATTATGTTCAGTTAAGGTTTTTTATGTCTGGAATAGTCTGGATAGGTATATTGTCCTGAAAATGACAACATATTAGAAAAGAGAGCCTACTAAAAATTTACAGTCTTATTCCCTTTTCTACACGTACCTAGTCGTATGTCATGCATGTTTAAGTTTACAGATACACAAAATAATATAGGATAACAAATTATAAGATTTTCATAGCTGCTCAATTTTATCCAGCATCACAAAGTTACATTTTCAAAACTTCCTATTACAAAAGAGGTGATTACATTTTTATACAAGCTGATATATTTGGCCGCTGTATAAAGGCTCTTACATACTGGCGCAAATTCTCGCGCGACGCCACCGGATTGTTCGCCGTGAAGTTTTCTCAGAAATTGTTTTGCTAAAATTCGCGTCGCGCGACAAGTCGCGCCAGTATGTAAGAGCCTTAAAGATGTCAAATTGAAGAGAGCTCAAATCAAGTAAGAACATAAACGATAGTCACCATTCTTGGCAGATAGATTTGTACCTATGTTCTTATTAGTAGTCGCGTCTAAACATGTCTGTCAAGAACATAGGGTATGTTTATGACGTAATAATCTTGTCACAATCAGTTTCATATACTTTAAAGAAACCCACAGGTGCACATGTGCCATATTCTTTTACCAAAAACACGAAACCATCCATAATAATTCCATCACCATATTTCACAACCTTTTTACAGATTAACACGTCGGAAAAATTTACAAAAACGCAAGATTCTAAGCAACACCTTTTCTTCAAGCAGAAATTATGAGCCCACCTAATATTACCAAAGAAAAATTGGGGTGGCGGTTTAAAATTTCAGGGACTACTTAGCGTCTTGAATATTTCAGTGAGTACTCAGAACCCAGAAACAGCTGTCGTAAACTCGGATCTTGGATCGAAGAAAAAGCGCTAGAAGCGGTGTAGGATCCGCGGATTTTCTAACCTTTTCTTTGCCTTTTTTGGTGCGAGTCAAAGTAAAATGAGATATTTTTTTGCTATTTGAAGCTGGTTCGTGTTTTTATACTAGCATAAAATATAGAAAGGAAAATAATTCGATTTTTAAAACCGTTAGCATGAAATTACATAACACATAACATAACATCACGCCTGTAATCCCCGATGGGTAATGCAGAGGTGTACCTATAGTTCACCAGATACGTTTAAGTCCCATGTCGTGGATGTCTACGATAATAATCGTCACGATAGAAATTATAAAAGTACGCATTACGTCATGTTATTTCAACATCATCTTTATCATCAGGCATAAGTAATAAAATAAATAAATAATAAGAAGGATTAATAACACAAGAATAAGTAAGAACAACAAGTAAAACGATGTTGGATGCAAAAGTATGAACTGTAGCGCAGCCAACAATGCCCTTCTCCAGTTACAGAATGGAATGATTTTCCATACAAAAGATGCTTAAGAGGAAATAGGTCCACTCTCCATACAAACGCTCTCGCCTGTTTTCTCTCTGGTTGATGACCTTAGAGCAGTTATTTTTTACAGTAATATAAATATTAACTAGTTCTATACCCTATGTTTTCCGTTTTGATGATACATTTTCTGTAGAAGCACTAGAACCCTCAGAAAATGCTCAAAATTGCCTGTTTAGACCGCTGTCATCAAAGGCCTATTGTACAAATTTGACACCTATTCATGAAAAAATAAAAACAGGCGCACAGTAAATATCCTTTTTATTCAATTTATAAAATATCTTTCAAATTATTCCAATATTGGAGGAGGAAATAGACGAGAGCCGAACCTCGAATTATGACTTTTTGTATGAAGAAAAAAACTATTTCCTCTTAATAGGCATTGCTTAGTTCCCAGACATAATCTTTTTAACCGACTTCTTCAAAAAGGAGGAGGTTCTCAATTCGTCTGTATGTTTTTTTTTTATGTGTATGTTATTCGATTTCTCCGACAATTATGAATCGATTTATATGATTCTTTTTTTGTTTGGAAGGTCATGCTTCAGGAAGGTCATGCTTCTTCGTAGTTTTTGAGTTAGCTTTACATATTTTTTCCAACTTAGTGTATGTAGATGATATATTGATTGACTCCGTCACTGTTATTTACATAGCAGGTAGTGGTATTCGAATTCGTGTGGGGTAGGTACCACACGTAAAAAGTGAAAAATAAAAACTTTTTACAAAAAAAACAACCGACTTCCAAAAAAATCACAAAAAAAGTGAAATTTTTTTTTCGTTTTTTGCCACCGGCTGCCGAAATTAAATTATTTTTCACTTTTTTGTGTTTTTTTTGGAATTCGGTTGTTTTTTTTTGTAAAAAGTTTTTATTAATGAAAAAGAACATACAAATACTTACACTATTGAAGCGCCCATGTTATGTTCCAAGAATCAAGAAGGATTTATAAAAGGTGTATTAAGATAATTACGCCTTCTCCATCAGTTAGCGTGAAATTTGATGAAGTAGGCTAGATGTCGATGACATAAATATGGGTTGTGTAGTGACGTAATATGAGTATGATGGAACAAGTTTGGTTCATGATATAACAATATACCTACATTTCGGTTCATGATTATATCGACATACAGTGCGGTTCATCTTGATAATATCTTCAGATTGTAATGGACTTGTTGAATTCCTCAAATTTCCCTAGAATGTAAGACTAAAAATCCCGAGTCTAGAAGGCCAGCTAAATAAACTAAATCCCGAGTCTAGAAGGCCAGCTAAATATAAAATTCAGCCAGTCAGAAATAATCCCAAAGGTAATAAATTGTGTATTATAAAAACTAGAACTTCCAGCTTCAAGATGTAGTAAGGTCAGAGTTACAATCAAGCAAAGTGCTCTCCCTGTGTTGTTGTAGTGTGACCATATTGTGTTGGGAGCTTGGGGGAACTTGGGAACTGAACCTTTATTGCGTGGCACACGATAAATCACAATCTGTTTCATTGCGTTATTTACGTTGTTGAGGAGACAAATGTTTCGGACATTGATGGACAATGGTTTAGCAATATCCTTCAAAATGATTCAGATTATGATTGTGTGTTACGCAAGTGTTACTTTAAGTGGTGTTAAGAATGTAAGTTTGTTTGTGCTTTTGGAAATAATTCGCAGATTTTTTTTTCTGTTTTAATGCTTGCGTATGTTTTGTTGTACTTGGTCAAGACGTTTTATAGAAGTGTTTTTTTTTTTTTTTGCTTAATAACGTGTTATTGCTTCATTATTTTTGTTTGAACAAGTAATGGACTAGATCTTGGGCATAATAAAACTAGCTGAACATAGAAGCTGCAATGCTATGTTTTTACAACAAATATCTTTGTTTTTAATCTGGAGGAGGAGCTCGTGGCTAAGTAATAACAGCCGCACGGGTCGATCCATCAGGTTAAGCTACGCTTGTCCGTGGATTGGTGACCATATTTACATACCGAGACTCCTCCGTGCCTCGGAAAGCACGTTAAGCCGTTGGTCCCGGCTGTCATTTGTGGATCTTTGACAGTCGTTACGGGTCGTCAGAAGCCCGAAAGTCTGACAACCAGTCTTACCAAGAGGTATCGTATTACCCAGTTACTGGGTTGTGGAGGTCAGATAGGCAGTCGCTCCATGTAAAATACTGGTATTCAGCTGCATCCGGTTAGACTGGAAGCCGACCCCAACATAGTTGGGAAAAGGCTAGGCAGATGATGATGATGATCTTTGTTTTTAATCTGTGATATTGTTGTGTGCGTCTTTTGTTGGAAAGCCTAAATAAATAAATAGCGAGGCAATTCCCTTATTTTTAAGAACGTTCACATTGCATCTCATTCGCAATCTGTCAAAAAAGCCATCAACATCAACAAGTTTGACAGATTGCGACTTGAATATGAACGTTTTCTAAGTAAGAGAGTTGGCCGTCAGGTAAATTTAATCGTTACTGTTGATTATGGCAATATTGTAAACATAATTATTTGTCGCTACGTTCCTATGTATTTCACCGAACGTATTGCATACACCTCTACCTCTAATCTTGAGACAATAGACGTGATTATAATTAATACTAATTTACATTCCTACCCCATCGTACTGAAGCCAAAAAGCGGCAAAGTTAGCTCCAATGGCACCCACAGCTTAAATGCTTCAACCGATTTAGAGATGACATTACATTTTGTAATTACCTCGCACATTATACTGAGTATATGAAGTCACGTTAAATTCAATATGGCGGACGGTATACGTTAGTTATAATTATGCTGTAATTTGACCATTTCTGCTTGTAACTGTCATGTTGTATAATCGGCCTTGTAATTGCTTTATCACCCTAAGATCGAATCTCACTTGCACATCAGTCGTCAAATACATTTTGATTGTTTAAAAAATGTTTTAAAAAAGCTTAGAGATCATTAAAAACCGGCCAAGTGCGAGTCGGACTCGCGCACGAAGGGCTCCGTACCATTATCTCTAAAAAACGCCAAAAATATCATGTTTGTTGTATGAGAGCCGCTTAAATATATTATATTATTCTGTTTTTTAGTATTTGTTGTTATAGCGGCAACAGAAATACATCACCTGTGAAAATTTCAACTGTCTAACTATCACGGTTCATAAGATACAGCCTGGTGACAGACGGAAAGACAGGCAGACAGACCGAAGTCTTAGTAATAGGGTCCCGGTATACCCTTTGGTACGGAATCCTAAAAACATCTACCAGTTAATTTTTTAAGATATTACCTATAGTCGTTTACTTACTATAACACTAGAGGCTTAATGTTAAAAGACGTTTTAAAAATGTCACAAAAACAAAAGGCAAAGCAAAACTAAAAAAAAAAAAACTTGGCCTCAGCAACGTTTAAAATATAAATCCCTAGATTCCTTGGAATAAGCGCTATATCTATTCAGTTCCTGCTATCATAACAGTACCACAGCAGGTGTCTGGCTGCCTTTAAAATCCGCCGTGTGCAGGATACATTGTAAACTACAGGATGCTCTCAGTGGCATATCGACGATGTCAAACTTGCAATCTGACAAAGTGCTTTTTGTGCGTCGCTGTAGAGGGCATACGTTTTCGGATAGTGTCGATTATTTGGAACCTTTCTCTCAAATTCCGTATCATATACCTAGAAATTCTTCATTCAATCGTTCGTCGGTGAGTCAAAATACATAAAATATCTGGGTTTTGGTATAAAAGACTCATGCTGATATCGTTTTTAGTTGATACTTAAGACATTTTATTGATTTATAAGCAAGCTGTTTTATGTGTTTCGGTCGCAAAGATGTAAGTATTCAGTACTTTCACTATGTTATCCTGATGGCGAATGAAGTTCAGAGCTTAGATTTTTTAATTATAAATTCGGTTACAACAGCTTACCCTTTTTCTCGTTATCTTCAAGTTCCATATGGAATCGAATTTTAATTCAAATTGTTTCCAAATCGGCATTCATTTTTTACAAGTGTCAAATGATTCGAATAATCGTTTAAATCTTAATCTCAATCTTATCCAACACAAATTCTAGCCACCCTACTGACATCGGCGTGAGTGATAAATGTATGACACACCGCGACACCGGCGAATATCGCCGTACACCTGTAACACTCACTAGATGGCGTTGTTACCAATCTTCATACGAGTATGTTATATCGCCGGTTTGTCTCTTGTTCTCGTGCGTAATATTATACGCGAGCGTCGAGTTGCAATTACTTAGCTGTTGTATTAATAATATAAGCTTGTGTTTTGTTGTATGGCATGGCAAACATCTTTTGTATAAAAGTACAAGCAGTGAGAAAAAAAGTGCTGATAATTTGTTCTTAGTTACTCACTGTATACAGGGTGTTAGGGTTAACACCGTTATCTTTGAAACCAGTGGTTTGGTTTCATTTATAGAACGTAAAATCAATGGAAAATGTCATTTTTTTGTTTTTTAATGAAAATCTTCGTTTTGCCACAAGAGTATTTCATCCTAGGGCGCTAGGGCAATGAACTTGTTTCTCAACACGGGTGGGTGGCGCAGGACATGACCTGACCGGCCGAGAGCGCGACTTCTCCCTCAGTCAGTCAGCTGTTTCGCTAGCGAGCTCGGATGTCGGAAAAAATCTATTGGTATTAAAATTGCCTACACGAGTACAGTCACAAGCAATACCTACCTTACACTTACGCGAAATTCAAAAGCGATATTCTCGTGAAATAATGATACAACTTGAAATAAGTAACGATTGCAACGTTTGCAACGTGAAGACCTATTTCATAATAGGTACCTACCTATGGTTTCGAAAATAGGTACTATGATCGTATCATCATAAAACTATCAATTCTCGAGGAGAATCGCTTTTGAATCTCGAGGAGAATCGCTTTTGAAGCTCATCACGGTAAATGTATGAAATAAATGTGTAGCAATCCTGAGCTGGTAGCCCGTCTACCACCTGGCAAAATGTCTAATATTTTTTTAAAGTCCGATACGAAAGAAGAAGCGAAGGTAACTAATGGACTAAACGAAGTTTGAAGGTAAGAAGAGGCTTTAGACTCATTCGTTGACGAGAGTTTATAATAAGGCAGTCTACGGCCTTCAATAGGACAAAAAAACCTAGTATAGCATATTCCCACTACTGGGACACAGGCCTCCTTTTTCTGATAGAGAGTGGTCCACAATCCACCACACAGGCAGAGTACGGTTCCAATAAAAAAAAATTGAAGATACTTCAAAATCAAACCATCCTCCTAAAAATCACCATCTCGTTTTTGTAATAAAAACCGCACCAAATCAAATTACAGTAGTTGCTTTTCGCCAATAGGTCATGATAGAAAACAGTACCAGAGCCAAGAGAGTTTTTGTTAGAGCCAAGTGTTCCAGTAGTATTATACCGATATCATTAAAACATGATATCAGTAGAAATTGCTGCTATCGAGAAAATTATTGTGATTTCTCCCTTGTACGGGATATTCGTTATTTTTATACAGTTCGGCATTTTTCGGAACCGGGACATATGAGATGACTGCTGGCATTTTAATTAATAATAATATTCGTAGGTACTAGTTTCCTTTATTATTTTCTTTCTGTCTTTTTTGTTTACTTTTTTTTATAAAAGAATATTGTAAATTTTATATATTCCTTACGTAAACAGTATAAAAAAAATTATTTAGCTTTATTTATGAATTGTAAAAATGTAAAACTTGCACTAAAGTGTACTTGGTTGGACAAGCCTTATAATGATTATGTCCCCGGCCCATCTTATCAAAGTGGGATTTCGGAGTAGATACCACCCCATTATTACTTTTTCCGAAAACATCAATCATCATTTAAAATCTCAGATACACCATCCATATAGATTCCAAGTTTCCAATCCAACCCTTCATTTTATGACCCGCAAATGGCAAAACTTCTTCAAAATTGAAGGGAAATGTCTTAAGAAATCGTGCCCAAAACTTATACAGGCCCCTTTGTAAGCCGACTACGGACGGTTTTGAACGAAAAAGATGGAAATAAATTAGAAAAATGATTAATTCATAAAATTAACGTCGCGGGGCTTTAAAGGCTTTTCAGTAGAAGTCACTTTTCAAGAGCGCCAAAGACTGTCCGCGGTTTAGCGCAGAGACCGTTGGTACTAGAAAGCTGTAATTTGGTATGGATATACATATAAACAACGACGACAAAGTGGTAAAAAAAAATCGTCTCTCCCCTACACCTGAAGTGGGGATGGTTTTTTTTCTCTCGTCAATCCCATGGTGTGGGGTATCGTTGGAAAGGCCGTTTAAAAATAATGTGAGCTTGTGAAGACCATTTTTGGATTCAGCGACTCGTCTGCGGAATATTAAGCTTTAAAGTGCTAATTTTTGTTAGAGCCAAGTGTTCCCCCCCCCCTGCCAGCTAAATGGTTGGGTTTGGATATGTGTAAAAATTCACGGCAGTAGTATATATAACGAAATTAAAAGAAAAACTATCACCGCTACGTACGCTTTACAAGTTACCGAGTAATAATCGACCAACTTAATTTTCAGCTGTAAAAACATGTTCTTCCATACATTCTGTATCGGAGAACCAGCTTTTCAACTACAATGTTAAGTTTGTTTTATAAATTCATCCCAACTACGGAACCCTTCATTGTGCATGGTACGACATGCTCTTGGCCGGTTTTTCGTGCTACCATTAATTATCAAAATATTTTATTATTGTTTCTTTTTCATTTATTACTGAAGTTTAAACACTCTTTAGACTTCTAAACACTCTTTAGAAGTTACTTCATGAATATTAATCACGGAAAGGGTACTACTACTTACGACTAATTTCGTGAAACAATTATTGCAGTGTTAATCAAATAAGTTCCTGTCGTTCTTATTTTTTTTTTTTATGAGTACGATTCGTTTTGCTTGTCGTTATTTTGATCATATCTAGTCTTGACAATATTTAGTGCTAAGCGACCTAAGTTACATACATAAGAATCTTAAAATATCACGGCTAGGTGCTGTCTTTTGTGATTCTTTAATCTTCGCTTCTTTATATAACTAGAGTAACACGTACCGTACTAATAGAATGCTGGCTTAAATACGTAATGTCTTTTTCTCTAGGAAAAAGGTATCTGATCAGGTAGGAACTGGCCGTAAACATTTTATTCAGCCTCTGTAAAAAAAAACAGGTAGCACAAAAACAACATGCCACGAAACGAGATGTTCCATATTTAAATTCAAAATTATAATTAGGTACCAACCTCATCTAGTGAAACTCTACGTTGACATAACATTGAACATTGTTTCCCGCCAACTTCCGCGGGTTGGCCTCGCGACTGACGTTTGACAGTTGCGGTTCGTAATTAAAAGTGATTTTTGGCCGAAATTTTTGGAGTTCCGATCCAACGATATTGGCTTTTTCGGAGACACTGTCATGGCCGACTTTTTTGATGTCGTTTTATATTTTAAATTGAAGTTGGGATTTTTGTGTTATCGTGGTTTTATTATAGGGTTCAATAAAGGTTCCGGATTATTTCTACATAAAGGGAGTCAAACAAGCTGACGAACTTCAACACTAAAGCTATGTACTGACTTTAGAGATGTGGTTGAAATATCTCATGTGCGTGTAATTTTATGAGAAATCATACCTTTCAAACCGACAAACAGCCACGCTGCACACCTAGCATGTCGACGGAAGAATAGACAAAATGACAGATAAAAGATCACAAACTGTCATTTTGTCTATTCTGCCGTCGACAAAACCCGTTTGTATGGTGGTCATGCTACGCGTGCTGATGCTTGGCGGCAAAGTTATCTAGGATAGTAGTACTTAATAGAGGCGTTTCCATACAACTTATACCTACGTTTAGGTACAAATCATTATAGCTCATCCATTGATGAGTGTGGTGCCGCCAAACACATCTTCATTGCCATATGTGAACTACGTATCCCACTGACATCACGAAAAATCCTGCATCGCGAAAGCAAAGTTTACCGACATAAATCGTAAGACATAACACCCGTCTTGTTGGAGGATCCTCCCTTTTATATGGAACTAACAACTAACACTATAACCAGACTTTTTCTAAAACTCGATATCCCATAGTAGGGCCGGGTACTGTCATAGACGTTGAACAACTCATTTTCCCAAATGCGTTTTTGTCCGCTCCAATGCGCTCCGTCAGGCACAAATCTTACTTTATTATATTCAATCGTTTGTAGTCATCATCTTCAAATAATAACAGCCTTACTGAGTCCCAAGTTCTAACATTTATTGTAGATAAATGTAACGCCTTCTCGCGTCGATAAAATTTAAAGACCCTTGTCACAGGCTGTGGAGAAATTTTAACAGGTTGAGATAAACAAATTGCTTCGAATGGCTGCCTGTTACACCGTATTGTTTTAGTAAAAAATCTGTTGATTATTTAGAAACACAGTTTCTAAACTTGCTTTATTTACGTCAAAGCCTTTGAGCCATGTTTGATGCTGTATTAAAATATGCTAGAGTTTAACTCTGTGGTTTTCCGTATGCAACTCTTGTTTATCAACGTTTTACCAACTTAAGTAAAGTTCATTCGATTTATTTAAGACAAATCTTATATCAAAATATACAATCTAACACTAATATACTTAATAATAATAACGATTTATGAAATAAAAGGAATTTTAAGTTTTCTGGAATATAGACAATTCAGTCCGGCAGAAGGTATAATTGATTTTATTTAACTCTTTTAACTATTGCCTGTGTATTTTGCAACAAGGGTGATAGCGTGAACGCTCGGACGTAAAAAGGACTTCAAATATCTTAGAAAACTTCGATTGAGCCTTAAAAAAAAGCCTTAAAAATAACACAACAGCGCATAACGTTACACGACGGTGTGATAGTCAGAAAACGCTTGAGGTAAAACTTAATATCGTATATTTGTACGGGAAGGGTCGCTTCGATTGAACCAGCAGCTTTTATTGTGTTAATTTTATTGTTACAGTAATAATTAAAAGGCAACCTATGTGTCTAATGATTTTGATTGCGCTGTAGCTAAATGAATAAACTTGCGTAGATATATTGATTTGCTGTTGTTGCCTAGGCAGGCGTAGATAGATAACCCCAATTTACTGTTAAACCCAATTGTCATAATATGAATAGGTACAGTCACGGACTTTAATTGATGAGCCACCTTCAAACTTTTCAATTTTACAGGTTCATACATTCACGAGATTACACGATTAAACACGAACTCAAACCGCACGCTCGTAAACAAGATGACAAATAAATTACTTATAATCGGAAATAGTCTTATCCATAGAGGTTGACTAATAAGTTCTCAATTATAAAAATAAATAAAATGTTGCATTAAGTTTATCCAATCTATTTGATACTGACCTCCTTTGAATCAGAGCTCATTAACTCGATTATTATGAAAACTTATCTGAAGACAGTGACAGTTGAAATGTCGATGTCAGAGACGTTAATTTCGAAGTTGTCGAAATGACTATTATTATTTCTCCGTACGCTAACGTTACTATCGCTGCGCTTAAACAATCGTTGCTAGGTTACTGTTGCTAGACCTGCAATTGGTTGACTTTGTGTAGTCACTCTGCTGTCTAGTTTGTAGTTGTGGCTCTCAGGTTAGCCAACCGTTAAAGTTATTAAATATAACTTTCTTCTACTAATACGAAGACATTATGACTTTCCGTGTCGGGAACCGAATAAACCCGATTTGCATTACACGGCTAAAATACGAACAGTGCCAGGTGCCTGATCAATTAAAGTCCGTGACTGTAAATGAGTTCCTAGGTTCATAAGACAAACGTTGAAATATGCCAGAATTTTGGAAAGGTGACAAAAAAAACCGCTTTCAAAAAAATAACACATTAACAGAAGCAACGCAGCACACGTGCCATGACTTGCCAAAACTTCTATCTAAAAAAAAAAGGGTTTCTATACAAAGTGACATTAATTTTTTTTGACATCACGGCGTAGAATTCTTTCTATAATCTGTTAGTGTTTTGTTTCTTGCGTTGCGTTGTCTCATGTATCGCAAAATCAGATTTATTTTATTTCACATTTACCTATATGGGCACTTATTAAACGTCAGAAGCTAGGTGCACGGTTCCAATTGGTCGTTTCCTATGGAGAAGAGCCGACAAGAAAGCCTATTATTACACTCATGTTCTTTTCCTGAACCACTTTAAGCATGGTACAGCAGCTCATGGTGTGGTAAGAAGATTTTCCAGTCTTTAAGGTTGGTAGCTGACCCAACTGTTAGATGTACCAGACGTACAGTAGTACCGTCATTCGTGCAGCCTATTTTATATTAATAAACTTTACGATCAACTTTAACTTCTGAACCACTAACCTATATTTGAGTCAAGCAAAACTTTAAATAGCAAACTTAAATTTATTTGCTAAGTTTTAATGGTGCGGAATTTTGTGGAAAGGAATGTTTTGAATTTGTACAGATTTAACACGACATAACATAACATTGCCTGAATACCCCGAAGGGTTAGATAGACGTGCTAGTAAACTCACATTTCGCCAGTTATGTTTAAGTCCCATATAATAGGAGGCGAGCCTATTGCTATCAACCGGGCACAAATCCAGACTCCAGGTAGCTACAGATTTGCCTCAAAGAGATGTCATCACAATTTACGGAGTCCGCTAGGGCCGATGCCTGTCAGGGTTGCGGGAAAGTCCGAAAGGGATACCAGGACCTTGGCAATAGGCAACTAAAGGAACACGGTTGGGTTTTAGTCAGTAAAAGTCTGACACGCCCTGTCGCTCCGCCCAGAGCGGGAGAAGGCACTTGATGATTTCCCAATCTCAAAAAAAAGGCTGTAAGTACAGATTTAACAGCAGGTGTATTGGGATGATTAATGTGTGCAGACAACCAACTTACATCTTTAGGCGAGCACTGACTGGACAGGTTCACTCAATCTGTGTGGTTCTTTCCTCAAAAGACCATTTCAGACACCAATCTACATGTTCTTCACATGATCTGACCAAGATTATGTCTGGACTTCAAAAGAGACTGACCTCTGAGTTTGTTTCGGCCTTTTTCTCAGAGTAGTCAGATAGGAAACGCCGACCCCATCTAGTTTAAAAAATGTGATTGACGTGTAAAAGTGTTTGTACAAACCCACTTACAGAAAATAAATCATTTATCATGTATCATTAGGCCACAGAAATATTGTTCCGTTCCAAGCGGGAATTGAACCCCCCAGGGATTTTCCCACTAGGGAAAAAGTTGATCGTTGATAGAGACTGTGCCAATAGTGCCGATAAACACGCTGAACTAGAATAATTTGATAAACTAGCCTTCATGATGACAGTAGGTAACAAAAAAACATGCTTGCTAATGATGCAACCGAAGACTTCATTAGAGTTCACATTCCTTTGCAAGAATACCTGTATGAAGTAAAATAAATCAGGTGGTAGCGATTTAGTAGACCGTATCCGATGTTTGATATTTGTTAGGTTAATTCTAAGCCTAAAATTAATAAATAAGATTTAGGTATAAATGTATAGATTAGCTATCGTAAGTCTTAAAGTCTAGAACTTACTAACAGCATTACAAAGTGCTATTTCAAATACTCAGAATTGTTGAAAATGTTCCTTCGTTGATCTTCTATCGCAAACATTGAATTTCCTGAAGCAGAAACATCAAGACAGAAAGTTTATTTCATAATATACCATCAAACGAAACAATATCGTCTACCAAACAACTTAACAGAACAAAATCATTAAGCCGCTTTACTTCTAAAATAAAAAGTAATATTACTTAAGGCATAGTTACTAGGTACCCTCTCTTTGTCCCAAACGGCCTCCCATTCGCCACTTCTCGCAAATTGTCACTTTACAACCGTAGCTTAACAAGCAGGTACAATGGCGTGCATAGAAACTGGTCGTTTATTTGTTTTGCGACGTTAGAGGAAAAGGTATACAGTTTGTAAAGGATGTATATCAATTTTGCATGCTCTATTGTGCTTGTGTGCTCGTGGGGCCATTAGCACGTGTATAATAGGGAAGGCAGATTTTTTAAAATGTTATATAGTTAACTAGCTGGGCCCCGCAGTTTCACCCGCGTAAGTATCGATCCCAAGGGAATATCGGGATAAAAAGTATCCTATATCCTATTCCAGGTCATTGTCTACCCCTATGTCAAATTTCATCCTTATCCGTTCGGCCGTTTTAGCGTGAAAGCGTAACAAACAAACAAAACTCACTTTCCCATTATTAATATTAGTTAGGATTATTGTAGAAAATGATTTTTGTTATTCACTGTAATTCTTACTAATGATAATATTTTTACTCGTATGCCTTAAATCCTAATACATAGTACATGTAACAATGACAAAAATTTATTGATTTAACCAATGGGTTTTGCCAAGTATTAATCTTCGGTAAATCATCACTTACATTAATGATCTTTACGAAATTTAATGTTGCTGAAAACAATTTGGCTTCTTCGTGGTTATTATTTATACCAGCAGCTAGTGTAATCTTCAATGCTCAACAAGCGCCTTCAAACCGACCGCGACAATCAACGATCTCGAGGGAATCCCTACCCAGAAATTATTACCGTGTTTGCAGCCATGCTATAGTTACATACTATTGCTTTCTATCTTATTGGTGTAATCCTTGATTGTCTTGAAAACTTAGTTTAAGGGGCCGGGGAGCGTCTCGGTCGAAATTACAAATCGAGTGTTACAAATGTTACCGTGAACTGTACGACCACGCAAACATTGACATCGACATGATATTTGCTTGACGCGATAGCACTACTAGATATTGAAAAATTTGGATATGTTCCGTAATACCTAAAATGATAATTGATAACTTAGTTTTTCGATAATTTGTAACTTGATAATATAAGGTATGTTTCTGCTGAAACAATATTACAAATATCGTTGTTTATAATACAGAAAAAACAATATGAAAACATGTCATTAACGCTGTAAAAATGTGCGGAATTCAATTCGCTTAAACTTCATTTTAGGTAAGTTTTTTGGGAAAAAATAGATGTAGGAACCTAGATAAACACTGTCTAAATCAGAATATATGATTTAGGTATTACGTATGTATGGAAAATTCATCGGTCGCTGCATTCTTAAGGACAGGAATAATAATTTTGTTTTGTTTTAATTCATTATTCCTTGACCCATAATTATATTCTAAGATGAGTCATTAACGACCCATTATTTCTCTCCTATTTTTATTCTATCTAAATTGAAAAACCGAAAATAAACACTGCCCTCTAAAATTGGGCACAAAGTGTAATGGGCTCGTTACTTGATGAGAGCCCTGCAAACACAAGGGCTCCTGTTTTTCTTAGAGATCTCAATTTAACTTGCCTTTGTGAGAACCCTATACGCTATTATTAGGAGACTTTACTGATTAGGGGACAGCTCTAAGAAGATTGCTCTAAAGTAAAGAGGTTCATTGAATAAAGAGGTTTTGATACGGATGGGAAAAAAGGGTACCTAATGTTTTCCGTGACTATATGTGAATTAAAGTTTTGATATTTTAGTTAATAACTATCCAAAAAACGCCGTATCCTGAATCTTCTATCGTATTAGCACGATATACAGGGTGGTAAACCCGTTGTCACTCAAACCATGGGTAGTTAGTTCACTTAAATATATAAATAAACTAGCCGCACCCCGCGGTTTCACCGCGTATGTCTCGATCCCGTGGGAATATAGGGATAAAAAGTATCCTATGTGTTATTCCAGGTTATAAACTATCTGTTTGCAAAATTTCATCCAAATCCATTCAGCCGTTTTTGCGTGATTGAGTAACAAACACCCAAACACACAAAAACAAAATTTCACATTTATAATATTAGTAGGATAACCGATTAACAATAAAAAAAAAACGTTATTTTCATTTTTTTTTTTAAGTTTCTATCCGACACCGTGCTTGCTAGCGAAACAGCTGACTGAATAAATGAAATCAAACCGGTTTCAAGGATAACGGTGTTTACCCTAATACCCTGTATAAGATTCATGGTAAAATTAATGAACAACTTTTCTCTACGTATGAGCACGGACTAATTACATCATTCAATTAACAGCTCATACCGTGGTCAATCTGCCTAGCCTTTTCCCAACTATGTTGGGGTCGGCTTCCAGTCTAACCGGATGCATCTGAATACCAGTATTTTACATGGAGCGACTGCCTATCTGACCTCCACAACCCAATAACTGGGTAATACGATACCCCTTGGTTAGAGCTCATACCGTGGTATATTAATAAATGGCAGTCCGCACAACAGTAGCAAGGCTGACCCAGAGTACGACAGACGTTCATAAAGTACAATCTAACAACTTGTAAAGGTTATTTAATGTACCCCAAACTATGTGAACTGACGGATTGTTTTGATTTTGCCTGGTTTTAAAAATCAATGACATTTGTTTGAAAAAAAATAAAGAAAACTATTGATAGACACTTTTGAAAGTCAAACACTACAAAGAAAAGACAATTGAATGTTTTTTTTTCCATCAATCACAGGACCCTAGGTTTGGCAGCAGATTTCAGCAAAAACATTGGCAAGACTTTCAAAGGCAGAACAAATTCAAATAAAACAAACACACACAAGTACAATGATTACAACAAAAAGCTTATTCCACTAACTATAAGCCTCCGTTAACTGGAACAACTAAAAGGAAATAGCGCGGAAATTGAGAAACGCTCCATGTGACTATGACAGTCGTGTAATGAAATGCTAAGTTTCCTCGTATAAAAGATATTTGCATAGAAATATGATTTTTGCTTTTGATGTAAACAATGTTAGGAGTCTGTGGTGGTGTTTTGTAATGTGGATTTGATTCGATTTTCAAATTTGAACGCATGCAATATGAAAGTGAACTCTGCTAACTTTAACTTTAACTGCCTGCCTAGTAATGCTTTGTTCGCTATTTTTACTTTTATTTATCTGTAAGTGCATTTTTTTCTAAATTATGTGTTCGTTGCTTTTTAATCTTTAATCTTTATTTTTATTCAATTTAAATTCAGATTACCAAATTTGTAATAGTATAATTATTAATTATTAAAAAAATAATGTAATAGTATAATTATTAATTATTTAAAAAATAATGTAATAGTATAATTATTAATTATTTAAAAAATAATGTAATAGTATAATTATTAATTATTTAAAAAATAATGTAATAGTATAATTTTAACTTTTATTCTAGGCTACTTCTATTAATATACTGTTTGTTTGTTTTAATTGCATAATGTGGTCTCCTATAATTGAGGGAGCACATAGATTGTTGTTCTTGTCTTTGTATTATAGCATGTAAGGAGTATACTTTGTTGGAGATCCTAATAAAATAAAATAAAAATAAAATAAACTCAGTCGTTCTTAAAATTGTCTTCAAATAAACAGATAACCTAAAATGTACCAAGCTACATCTCAATCAATTTCCTAAGAGCTGATCATTTCTAGAAATTCGAAACTTAGGTTTTGAATGTATATGACCGGTATTTAAACTCGTGATTTTACTCATAATTATGAACAACATTCACCGCGAAAAAAACACAGCTTTTCCCCACATTTATGAGCGCATAATTCGTCAAAATGTAGGGAACAGTTTATTTCTTTTTCGCGCGTTTTTAAGTATCGGTCACCCTATAAATATTGAACTATTTTTACGCAACCGTAAAGTACATTTAGGAAACGTAAAAAAAAAACCGCACTAATTTCTGTCAGCTTGTGATCTCGTCACGATTATAGAGGTCTGGTAGTATTTAATTCCATGTACTGACACACGCCTGTAACCAAACCCGCATTAGCACCACCTTTAATCCACCCTCCCTTTATTCCGTCCAACAGAGGACCTTCAAAAGAGTCGCTGATTCAACACATAAGATATCCTTTAGATGATAAAAGTCTAAAATGCGGTCCTCGTTAAGGTAAGGCTAGGAACAATGAGAACGACGTACGATCATTAGTGAACAATAAATGTCTATGTATTGTCGTTTATAATGAGCATGCGTATCGGGCTCACAGTCTATTGAGATTGGAATGGGTTTTTTTTTGTAATTTCTATGTAGGTGAAATTGTGATTTTGAATCGAGGGTGTGGGTATTTTTTATATTAAAGCTAGTTCTGTAATCGATAGAAGTAGCTCGGATACTTGATCATCAACTTTGTCGTGAGATGTAACGTCGTAAAAATTAAGACATAATAAAACTTTGGACAATAAAGGCTTTGTCGACAAAGGTACCGCTGCCTGTCGCGCCTGCGATATCGCGTCTGTTTGTACGACCCTTAAAACGTCTATCCCTATTAACATTGTCGTATATGCATTTTAACAATGACGGATGTAAACTCGCGACATCGTGTGCGGGGCGCGCGCGGTGGCAGTCCGTGCGGTTGTGCCAGTACGGACCATGTTGCAATAACTAGTTACAAAGATATAAAAAAATAATGTTTTATTTATAATTTCGATTTAGATACGACATACATTGGTCTAGGATTTACTGTAAACAGTGACGTATATGGCACTACCTACAAATAATCAATTACTTTGTACACGTAACATTGTCGTATGTGGTAGATCCGACTAAATACAATTGATTTGGTACGCTTAAAAAAGTCATTTCTGACTTCAAACATGCTAAAAAAAACAATAATAGTAGTTTATTACAATGTAAGTAAACTCATAAACATGTATTAAAATTCTGTTAATTTTTGTTAACCTAGCTCGTATATTAAAAAAAATATCAACAATTCAAATTTTGACGCGCTCTCTTGTAATATTGCCGATTTTCACATCCGACAATGTTAATAGGGATAGGCGAAAAGTAGGTAAGGTTGGGAACAAATTTAAAGTCCATAAAATAGCTACGAGTAAATATTCCGATTTTAGTGAAATATTATGCTCTCCCTACCATCAATACAGCATTATAAACTTATGTATAATATAGTTTTAACGTTAATCTATCTTAACATAAGTATGTACTGATTCAACACTCCCTTAAAGGTCACTATTTGTCAGCGAACCTAAAATGTTGGAAACATTCGTGTCTCCAATTTTAGTTTCCACGTGGCACTACGCACTGCTAAAAAGTGCCCAAGGCGACACTATAACGATGACTCTTTTTGACTATTTTGTTAATTGTTTTGGTACTGCTTGCTGTACAGCCGTTCTGAATGTAGTAGGTACTCGCTTTTATGATATTTGATAATTATGTTTATGACACATACAATTCACACTTTTTACTGTAGTTATACATTAGCTGTCAGCGTATACCTTATAGAGAGATAATGGTGCCGATTCCCTTGTTCACAAACTAAACTAAATTTAAGTTCAGTTCATCTTTTTCTTTTTATTTCATTAAGAAAAGGACAGAAGATCAATTTTAGTTTAGTCCTGTCAAACTGTCACTACTCCAAACAAGATTAGACGCGATTAAAAACTTGCCTACTAAAATTACGTCAATTTATGTCAGGCGCTGATTAATTTGACAGGACTAAACTAAAATTTATCTTCCGTCCTTTTCATAATGAAATAGAAAGAAAAAGATGCACTGAACTTAAATTTAGTTTAGTTTGTGTACAAGGGAATCGGCACCAATCTCTAAGTCTTTGACATTTAATTGTAAATTGGTACTTTGTAGTTTAGTCGGGTACAACTTTGCAAAGAAAATGTGCCGTTATATCCACTTTGTTAGGCCCGAGTTGATGGTGTCAAAAAATCTGTCAAAAAGTTTGCATATACGAGGGAGATAGAAGAATATTCATATTTCTATCTCGGTTACTCTTGAAACTAATCAATGGGTCAGTGTCTCATTATGATTATTTATTGATTTGTCTATTGCTATACTCTATCTCACTCACATTACTGACTAATTTATATCACGTCTTGCTTGAAAACAAACTTTTAATTATTCACTTCGAAATTCGAACGATGTCACGATATACAATTATTAAAAACAAATGAGTTTCCTTTCGAATTGGATGCGGTCCATTGAATGAGGTACGAAGTGAACTTTACAGAATAGCACATTTTGGCCTATTACGTATTTACTTAAACCCTTTAATCCTTACTTAACCTAAACTCGTGTAAACTCAAACTATGCCAGTAAACGCCCCAACCCTAGCTTAGACACTAAACTTAAGCAATTATTAAGTCGCCAGAGTACTTTAAGTTGTATAACTGAGCTCCCTACAGATTTATTGGCTGTCGTAAATTACGGAATATTATTGTTTTGATTACTTTTTAATTGGTTTACCTAATGAAGGATTTGGTATTTGAAAGCTGCCCGTGTTTCGTCAATTTCGTTTGTAGGTCGTCTGTCGTTTATGGTTAAAGTTAAGTTTTCTTTGTATACAAGGTGTTAGGGTAGACACCGTTATCCTTGAAACTAGTGGTTTGGTGTCATCTATAATATACTTTTTCTAAGGGAAAAAACATGAAATCGCAAAAAAAAAATCAGCTGTTCCATACATTTTGTCGATTTAAGTGAACACAAATGTATGGAACAGTGGATTTTTTTTTCGTGATTTCGAGATTGGTCCCATAGAAAAAGTTATAGATGACACCAAACCACTAGTTTCAAGGATAACGGAGTCTACCCTAACACCCTGTATTCTAATGTTAGAATGACTGCCTTGCTGGTGGTATTTAATTTCGACTCCTATTAAAGCCTGCGCAGACGAGAGATTTTTGTCCGCGGACTTTTTATCCGCTAAAAATAGATCGCTTACAACTGTATCGAGTAACGCAAACGAGGGATTAAAAGTACCGCGTAGAAAAAGTCCCCCGAATAACCGAGGACATGCAGAGAGCGGACCGGACAAAAGTACGGGGGAGTCCCCGAAAAAAATAGAACTTGTGTGACTAGGTGAAGCAACGCACATGGCGGACTTTAGTCCGTGTTGTGCGCTCGAGAGTGACGTACGTATGCACGACGATAATGATCGCACACCGTGTGCGTTGAGTTCGCGGTAAATCCGCGGCGGACTTTTTATTCGCGGAGCGTACTTTTTTCTCCGCCGCGGAGAAAAGTCCATCGTCTGCGCAGGCCGTTAGACATAACTGGCGAAATGTGGGTGTAGATACTATACACCTCATCTCTTCGGAGATTACAGGCGTGATTTTATTTTATGTTGCTGGTGGTCACAATTTGCAACTGCTGAGCACAAGCTCCTCGGTTCGACCGCAGTGCCAGGCTATATCATTCTGTAGTCTGGATCTGAGAGCCTAGACAAAGTGACCTTCTATCAGCGATAACGATGATGGAAAAGACAAAAACGTATAGGACTAACTGCTATCGAAAACTTATATCAATTCAATTCAATTCTGTTGAAAGTCGTCAGCTTATTATTATTCAGCTAACGAGAAATAATAATTGTAATAAACACTAATATTGACATCATGCAATTGACTATTATTATTAACAAAAGCCTCCCCAGAATTTTGTTACAACAGTTAATTGTTATTCTGAGAATGCAGATAGAATATGCAAAGCAAAGCATTCCAAATTATACAATAGCTTAGTAACGTTGGAAATATTGCGCTGCATGAACCAACACTGTGATAATTATTTGTTTACCAGCTAATTGCATAGTTCATCTAGTACTGTGAGTAGAATAGAATACAATATCTTATTCATAAAACATTGTAGGTACTTATGACGCATAAAATTCTTTTGCATAAAACATGGTACTTATGACGTCTTTATTATAAATAGTTCCACATTATATATAATATATATATATATATAATTTAAAAAAAAAACATACAGACGAATTGAGAACCTCCTCCTTTTTGAAGAAGTCGGTTAAAAATAAAAAAAGTTTGACATCAGAAGTTCATCAGAAGTTTGGACTTTTACATCAGTAGATTGCACCCATGCGGCGCAGGGCGGTTCGCTAGTACACGTATAGTTCTATGTTTCTAAAGTACATACACAGATGACATATACAGAGGACCATATTCAGCCATTTCATATTCGAAATTCGAACACAGTGGAAATCCTATTCATTCCAGATTTTTTCACAGCACATTGTATTCACAGCAAACGCCTGTTTCGTTGCGTTTTTCGTTCCAAACACCATTGTTCAGTGTTCATATTTAAAAAGTTTTATCAATAAACTCTGTGCCTACTGTGTTAATATTAAAATTAGTTGTGTGTATTACCAACCAGTGAATTTTTTTTTTTACGTTCATTTTGAATACCTTTTTGGCTGTATTGAGACTTACCTGACCATTGGCGGGGCAGACATGGTATTGGTAACTTTTATGATATACCTACTAGCTTTTTCCCGGGGCTTTACCCCCGAGGTGGTCGGCAATTACCTATCCCACGCAATTTTACTACCAGGATAAAAAGTATTCTATGTCCTAATTCAGGCCATGGTCTACCTGTGTGCGTTTAATCGAAATCCGCTCAATCGTCAAGGCATAAAAAAGTAACAGACAGACAAACAGCGTTACTTTCACGAACGCAGGTGCGATGTAGCATTGATGCGCAGACGCAAAATCACTGATGCTGAAAGCATCGTATCTGCCATGGCCCTAAATAACTTTTCTTTGTAAGATAACTCATTCATTAATGGCTTAATATACAAGTACCTCCACATATTATAATCTCCAGTAAAGTCCTACCCTAATACAACCTTCACGGATTTACGGTCCAACCCCTTGCGAGTATGTATTTGATGTTCAACAGTATCGTTCAGAAACTAGAACTTGAGAGTCAACATTACTTATAAACTTGAATCCTGTTAGATCAGAATTAATCAAAGTAAACCACTTAAGGTTTCCAAGTAACTGGGATATTATGTTTATCTGTGGTAAAATATTAAAGAGGATTATTAAGTTTTTTTTTAAACTATACGATGTTTTTGAGTTCGTTACGAAATCCTAACAGAGGTAAATATCTTATAACTACGTTACTGTGCAATAACAGCGCAGTGGAACCACGGTTTTATTTTCCTGATAGATACATACTGTTGATTTTTATTTGGAAATTGATCGTGCAGTATGTGGAGTATTTGTTTAGAGAGAAATGTTGTACTATAAAAATGTGCATTGAATAAAATTAATAGGTAGGTACTTTAATAACAATATGTCATTAAAAAAATAAAAAATAAAATCTTGTAAAACTTTTGGTTTCTATGTATTTCTATGAAACCGAAGTGTCACTAGTTTCGGAATGTATTTCATAGAAATTCATAGAAACCAGTCGTGTCGTGCGGTCGGCTACAGAATCGTACCTTAAGTGGAAATAGGGTCGGTCCCCTCTCTATACAAACGCTCTCGCCTGTTTTCTCTTTGGTTTATAACCTTAGAGCAATGTCTTTTTACAGTAAAATAAATATAAGATAGGTTCTATGCCCCTATGTTTTCCGTTTTGATGATACATTGTCTGAAGAAGCACTAGAACCCTCAGAAAATGCTCAAAATTGCCTGTTTAGACCGCTGTCATCAGAAGCCTATTGTACAAATTTGACAACTATTAATGAAAAAATAATAAAAAATAGGGACACAGTAAATATCCTTCTTATTCAATTTATAAAATATCTTTCAAATTGGCCCAATGATGGAGGAGAAAATAGACGAGAGCCGAACTCGAATTATGAGTTTTTTCTCTTAAGGAGTATTACACACAGTAACTTTTTGTACCTACGCCTTTGACGGAAAATTGTGTGCGTTCTTTCATCTTACCGTTTATAAATTACACATTTTTAAACATTACAGACAAAGTAGGAAAAAAAAAAACCTAACACGAAAATCAAACAGAAAAACTCAAACTCACACCAACACGGGCACAGAAAGACCTTACTTATGAATGCTTACAACACAAGTACCTACATACCTACTCGTTGTCTGACCCTTCGCGAGATTAGGTGACCGCTTCCCAAAACTTTACTAATTAAGAGTACCCAACACCACTCAGTGTCTGTTAATTAACGTTACATACATACAATATGTTGAGAAACTTGTGTGGCTCGGTGTACATGGGTTTAGAGTTTTCGATAAATTAATTGCCTAGAGGTCGGAGTAGTGGCAAATATAGGAGCAGAGTGGAGGAAATTAATTATATCTATGTTCTTAAGAGAAATAACGATACTTTTAGGTATGAAAGTAACCGAGGAGTTTACTATATGGCTTATCCTTAGGAAGCAAACAACTGGAACCGTGCACCAAGCTTCTGACGTTTCATAAGTGCCCATGTAAGTTTATAAGTGAAATAAAATATTTTGAATTTGAATTGCCGACTGCATCAATAATGATTCGTTATTTGGCAACCGCATTCTGTTGCCGAAGTTCAATGTCGTGGACCTATAATTTATTTTTATTTGAAACCTTTGTTATTTCACTTCTGTGCAAAGGCTTTTGTTTTCTATTTGTCAGTTGTTTTTTTTTATATCTGTTGCCGAAAATGCTGACCCCAACATAGTTGGGAAAATATAGGCAGACTGATTGGGTTGCCAAAAAAGCTGTTCAAAAAAATCTCGTCAATTTTAAAATCGCAATTTAACATCATAAAACAAGCGAAGCGTTGAAGCGATGAACCAACTTCCAAATGAAAAAAAATCGGCCAAGTGCGAGTCGGACTCGCGCATGAAGGGTTCCGTACAATTATCTATAAAAACGGCAAAAAAAATATGTCTAATTTATGGCTCCCCTTAAATATTTGTTATAATTTAATCAATGCACTTACATGAACTTAGATAGTGGTTCTTTAAAAGATTTATTTATACACAATATTTACAGAACACTACTAACTATTTACATAAAGAACTAAAACTAAAGGGACTAACTAAATAAATATAACAACAAAGGGACCTTTAGGCGTCGAAGTATTCGACCGCATCGCTGTCATCCGGAAACGTGCCCAGAAGACTGGCAGCATTGCCACGTTGAATGGCAATGCTAATTCTTTGGCCAAAGAACAAGCCAGCCCTCTGGTCACGTGAAGTGTCGACCAGTCGGTGGGAGATTTCCTTAAAAAGGAGACGCGCACTCGGGCCCCATGACCCGAGCGTTTCGACCCCAAACGGCTCAAAACTGTAGTTGCCTATAAGGTTAGTATTTGCGCCGCTTGAGGGTCGCAGCAGTGGCGCCAGCACAGCCCGCCGTGCTAGGAACATGGGATGGCGCAAAGTGTCGACACAGGTTGCGTCCCACACCAGAGGCCTACCCACCTTCCAAGGCAACAACGTCATGCCATCTGGTCTCTCTCTCTGGTCATTTATTTTTAAAGTGAATATATAAATAAATATTCTGTGAATTTTTCAATCATCTACATGTTGCCGTTGTCAATATCGAGCAAAAACGAGCAAAAAAATCAAGTTTGTTGTATGGGAGCCCCTTAAATATTTATTTTATTCTGTTTTTTAGTATTTGTTGTTATAGCGGCAACAGAAATACATCATCTGTGAAAATTTCAACTATCTAGCTATCACGGTTCATAAGATACAGCCTGGTGACAGATGGACAGACAGACAGATAGATAGACGGACAGACAGACAGATAGACAGACAGACAGACAGCGGAGCCTTAGTAATAGGTTCCCGTTTTACCCTTTAGGTATGGAACCCTAAAAACGGAAGAAAATCAACATCTGACTTCACATAGAGCCCGTCTCGTCTTACTACAGAATCAATTTACCTGTATCTACGCGTCTACGAGAATTTCCCATAGGAAATAAGCTAAGTTTGAACTACCAAATTGACGTGGAAGTGGCGTACGAATAACAAGAGGTATACTTTGGACGATCCTTTTATTTGATGTCCTGGGTGAGTGACTGTTGCCATGCAAGGCGATGGAATGAGGAAATAGGAAGCTGGTAATTTTCATCCTTTCAAATGATATCTATGGCCGTGGCACAACTTACAGATTTGTAGCGCGGCTGACTGTCCAGGGTGTGCAGAACCTGCCAGGGTTGCGGGAAAGTCCGAAAGGGATTCTTCTGAAGGAACACGGGTGGGTTTTAGCCAGTAAAAGTCTGACATTTGGTCTCAAAAAAAAAAGATTGTGCAGAACGACTATATTTACGACATTGCGGCGGTTGTGGTGATTGAAGTTATTGCGGTGATTCCCCAGTGGGTCGGGGTGATGAGTGATTGAGGTGATTCCCCAGTGGGTCGGGGTGATGAGGCTGAAGGTGATGACCAGGAATCCGCGTTTGCTGCATGCTGGTGGTCAGGATACCCGTCGACGCCACGGGTGTTGGCTTGGCTGTGTGACTCGCCTCACTGAAAGCTTGCGGGAGTGATGATGAAGACGTCACGCTGGAGTAGTTGCACGAAGGCTGCGTTGACGTTCATATTCGGGGTCACCAATTTAGGGGTATGAGGAACAGGGTGTAAAGTTCACTCATACTCCATAGAAAAGGGATCCTCCAACCAGACGGGTGTTGTGTCTGGCGGGCAACTGCCCAACGATTGATGTTGGGTTCTCGTATATATGTCCACTGCACGGTAAACTTTAATTGCGCGATGCAGAATTTATGAGACGTCTGTCTGACGTCAGCTCTTTAATGCGTAGTTCGCATGTGGCGATGTAGATACTGTTACTTTAATATACGCTGCTTCTCATAGAGAAAAAAAAGCGCGGCGGAATTTTATATTATATCCAATCACGCTAATTTATTCCGCTTCATACCAACGTTATAAAGGTTACGTTCCCAAAATACATTCTTTCTTATTTATGTAAATAATACTTATTCTGTCTTTGGCTAGATTTTTGCTGAGCTAGGAATTATTTTGTATCTAATATAATCTGCTGACATTTGTTTCTTGATCAGCTTGTTTTTGTCCAGAATGTTATTGCATATCGGTAGGTACCAATTTTTTTTTTCTTTTACTCTTTAAATATAATAATATCTTTGAAAACCTTGAACGTACTTATATAAAAGAAGAAAAGTAGTGGGAGCATTTATTTTATAATTTTATTATAGATTCTATATATAGTTCATCATCTTCCTGCCCTTATCCCATGTTACTTGTGGTCGGTGCTACACGTTTTCTTTTTCCACTCTCCCTGTCAACCGTCACGCTATCATTTACTCCCTTCTCTTTCATATCATTCCTCACACAATCCATCCATCTTTTCTTTGGCCTTCCTCTCCCGCTCCATCCATCAATATTTATATTCATCACTTTTTTAGTCACATGCGTTTCGTCCCTCCTCATCACATGCCCATACCAGGCTAAACGATTACCTTTCAACTTTTCTGTCACTGGCGCCACTTTTAAACTTCCCCTTATATACTCATTTCGTACTTTATCAATTTGATTCTCGTCATTCTTTATCATTCTATATATAGTTCACTTACATAAATACCCTTTTCCAAAACAAAAAACCATTTATATTTGCTTAGTATGAAAACGATTGCATCATATTTTACCATTGTTAGAAAAATAATATATTCAAAAACCAGAATTATAATTTTCAGACACGAAAATTACGAAGTATTAAACGATTATTTCACGTTTAAGTGAAATTGAAAGTTTCACAGTCAAAAAAAATCTACAAATTCCATGTTGTACCTACAAATACTCTGGCCGTTCCGAAAATAACCTAAACTGTCAAAAAATATTTTTTCGAGCCATAACATCCTATAAAAGGACAATTTTTACAGGTGTTTCTGATTTACGTCAAAGGCATTTCCGGAGCAAGTATTTGGAGAATTTATCCTTAAACTCCTTTGATCTTACCTTCAGATTTCATTCCGCTATCAAGATAGAAGTATCAAAGGTGACAATGGGCCCCGAAAACTTTTTGGGGTCCGTCTCAAATTTTCATTTGCCCGGATACTGTGAGAAAAGTTGGGGATCAAATTCCCTTCATTCGGGGACTTTTAGCTTTCGTTGTTGTTGTGTTTGTGACAAAACGTGTTCGTATCAAATTAAAAGTTTTTTTTTTACAGAGCGTAGAGGATTCAATTTTGATCTTTATTCCGAAAAGTACTTAATACAAACTTTATAACTTAGGCAATTTTAAAGTCAGTTTTTGTATTAAAGACTTTACTTTTCGGAATAAAACTGTAAATAGAATAATAGAATAAAGTTAGAACTCGATTTGGAATGAGACAAGAAGCACTCTGTTTGAATTTAGAACAGCAACAACAGCAGCAATTCCCTAATGGCCGACTCCTATATTTAACGGACCGTTATTGGTTAAAATTAAAACTCTTATATCTTTACTCATATTGAAGCAAAAACCTCATTGCTTTGCATAGTAGACCCTCCCATATGGAAGTAGCTATCATAGGTAAAATTTGCTAACGAATCCAATTATTTGCCCAGTTTGGCAATAAAAAATGCTACCATTGGTAAGCAAAACGATTCGTTATTGTTTATAGGAACTGAATATAAAACGTTCACATTCGCATCGCATTCGCAATCAGTCAAAAAATCATCAATTTTCCAAAATTTTTGACAAGTTTGACAGTCTAGATTTGAAATGAGACACAATGTGAACGTTTTTTAAGGAAGAGAATTGGCCCTATATCGACAGTGTTGTTGAGTATCATAATGCCATGCTAATAGATCGTGCTTACCTTAGGATGCACTGTACAATGAGAGAAAAATCAGTCGGGAATGCAATACCTTCGAAACGAAATGGCATTAAAATTACGAATATAATTACTGTCTAACATAGTCATCCTGCGGGAATCTATATAAAATGCACAAGAAATAAGAAAACCTTTAATACTTCAAAAGTTCAGGAGGATTTAGTGGCTAAGTAATAACAGCCGCACGGGTCGATTCATCAGGTTAAGCAACGCTTGCCGGGGTTGGTCCGTAGATGGGTGACCATCTTTACAAACCGAGACTCCTCCGTGCTTCGGATAGCACGTTAAGCCGTTGGGTCTCGGCTGTAATTCCTGGATCTTTAACAGTCGTTACAGGTCGTCAGAAGCCCGAAAATCTGACAACCAGTCTTACCAAGGGGTATCGTATTACCCAGTTACTGGGTTGTGGAGGTCAGATAGGCGGTCGCTTCATATAAAATACTTTTATTCAGCCGCATCCGGTCAGACTGGAAGCCAACCCCAACATAGTTGATAAAAGGCTAGGCAGATTTTGACTTCAAAAGTTCAAAGTACGAATTTCACCTACAAAAGTTATTTTCAAAAAATATGTCTTACAAAACCATCGCGAACTAACAAAAACATCTACTTACAAACTCAGACGAAATTGACAAAGCCCGAACACAACACGAAACGTTACTTCGGAACCTAAAGTGCATTTAGCAAAACTAAACGGACGGTACCGTTCGAAGTGTTTTCGGAACTTCTTGAGTCTAGAACACTCTAAGATGTTTACTTTATCTCGGAAACGATTACTTTTTGCTATCGCCTTCGGATCGCGTCAAGATGTGTGTGAAGAGTTAGTTCGGAATTAAAGAACAACAGGGCTTTGGGTTACAAGGATCTTGAGACTTAATTCGGTTTGTGAGAAGAAGGTTGGTCGGTTTTAAGAAGACGATTCATCAACATCAGTCTATAGCAGTCCACGCTGGACATAGGCCTCTCTAATTGCACGCCATTCAGCTCGATTCTCGGCAGCTCTCATCCAACCCAAACCAAATGCTACCAGCCACCCTGCGAAGATCGTCGCTCCACCTAGCCTGAGGGCGTCCTACCTTACGTTTGCCGATTCGCGGTCTCCACTCAAGAACACGTCTACCTCAACGGAAGACGACTAGAAGACGATAAGTGAGTGTAATTTGTTTTAATAAATAAATCAACATTTACTTCAGAATCACTTCCATATTTTTTTGTAACAATGTAAACTTATGAAACTAGTGTTAGAGTAACATATTAAAATCTAAGCTGCGTGAGGCACGCCGATCCTGGGGAATGTCTACTTGACTGCGTGCAGTCGTACCCACCGCCCCAAGATCGGAGAGTCTCAACTATCAGCCAACGCTTATGCTTTATTAGAAACAACCATGATCTTAATAATTAATTACAATCACAATCTAGGGCCGTGGGGTCCCAGTGCTCATAGAGTATTTCGGGACGTCGCCCAGCGGTTGGTCGACTCTTCACGTGACCAGAGGGCTGGCCAATTTCTAGGTCAAAGAATCAGCATTGCCATTCAACGTGGCAATGCTGCCAGCCTTTTGGGCACTTTTCCCACTGACAGCGATGCGGAAGAAGAAATTACTTAAGACAGCCCCTAAAAGCTCTTTGGTGGAGAACGAACCGTTCTGGCGATCACAGTAAAATGTAGGTTTGTGTAGCCGAACATTTAGAGCGGGCTTGAAGCAAAATAGGTACCCATTGTAAATTACCTTTTTCATGAAACTGGCAAGACTAAGATATAAAATAAAAACAATCCTATTGTGAAAGTGAGTTTGTTTGTTTGTTTGTTTGTTACGCTTTCACTCTAAATCTAAGCTGAACGGATTTGGAAGAAATTTGGCACGATTGAAAACGTGGGGCGCAGCATATTTTTAATTGACAAATCGGGATTGTGCAAGCGTGAGAACATTTTCTGTCTTTATGTCCGCTCTTAAAATGATCGAAATCATTTATTGCTACGTTTGCCTTTACAGAAAAATCAATGTATTATTCTTTTAAGCACACCGTAAATGCAACGTTGAGAAAACAGTTTCAAAACGCTTTTCGCTATCTTATTCTGTGATATATCCAACATTATAGTCTGAAAGGAAGCTAAGCTCACATGAATATTTTATAGAATTGTCTACCAGTTACCATAGACTAAAAATGTATAGAAGCCTTGTTTCGACTGCAGTTTTTTTTTTCTAAAGATGTACTCAGTCATGATTGGCTGGCTTCGTTTATACTCGTCCCTAGTTTGAACTCACCCGCTTTTTTTAAGCCTTCAGAGCTGCAAGAGTACAGAAGCGGGCTTGTTCGAACCAGGGATGAGTATGAACCTGCCAGTGTTGCGGGGAAGTCTGAAAGGGATACCGGGACCCTTGGTAACAGGCAACTGAAGGAACACGGGTGGGTTTTAGTCAGTAAAAGTCTGACACGCCCTCCTGCTCCGCCCGGAGCGGGACAAGTTATTAGAAGATTTCCAAACCTCAAAAAAAAAAATGGCATGTGTTTGAACGAAGCCTCATGATTGTGTCTACATTTACAGCTATAGTAACGTACATCTATGAAAAAATGTATAACCTTGTTATGGCTTAAGCAAGCGCGTTTTTATAAGTGATATAGGCGCTTTATAATGACCAACTTTACCTAAAACGCTTATTCAAGCCAGGTATCTCCTGGACATGAATGACACTCATGTCGAGTTCGGGTTCGCGACAAGTCAATCGTTATCCTGAGCATGCCTCGTTGAGAGGTGAAACACGTGTCGATTTCTTACAGGGTTTTTTATGACTCTTTAGGAATAGTTAAGCGGAATAGGTTACTAAATATAACTACGTCAATTTTATGAATGACACATCTATTTTGTTTTTCTTACTCTATGCACTTACCTAGAGCGATTTCCTTTAGGTCTCTCGACTCGAATCTGTAAAGAACAAAAGAGGTTCCTTTTATTTATTTTTTTCTTTTACAAGAGGGTAAGATAAAACTTATTGTCCTGTTCAAGACCAATTGGACCTGGTTACCGGTCAAATAGATCTTGAATGTTCAACCTTGACCGGTCATTCCATTGAAAACTAGATGTGCTAACGGCTCCGTATGCGTAGACTAAACAAAATAAAGTAATAAAAACTAAAACCCAACTACGACAAGAAAGTCAATCAACTAAAATGGTATAAACAAGGCACCACAGACAGACAAATTAAAAATCCGGAGTCACACGTGTTAGGGCATAAATCGAACAGATTACGTGTGACTCCGGATTTTTTTTAGTTTTTATTAAATTAATATAATTTTTTTGGGGTTATAATATATATATTTTTGAAATGTGCTAATTAAGCCCTTTCATTTGATACCTAACATGGTATGATTAAAAAATATTTGTTTTTTAGTTCATGACTTTATGTCCTCTAGAGGGCGCCATTTTTATGTGATTTAATGTGACGTCACATACTACTACTACCTATAACCAGCGGATGATCAAGACGCTTCCAACGATACCTCATTTATCAAATTGTGATGAGTCGTTTAGAAGATATGAGTGAACAGATGAACATACATACATACATACATACATGCAAAAAAAAAAAAACGTACAGACGAATTGAGAACCTCCTCCTTTTTGAAGAAGTTGGTTAAAAAAGCATCACCTTTGTATGTATTTTTCTGTTCCTTTCTTCTTGTTTGTTTATGTATGTGTCCGCATACATTAAGCAGGTATTGCGTCTGCCTTTGTACCTTATTGTGTTGCGAGAAGTTTAAATAAATATGAAATAAATAAACTGTTAAATATATATCTAAAAAAGTTTGCTTTTGGCCGTCTGTTACCAGTTCAATTACGCGGTCTTGAGATGCTAAATATAACTTTTGTCATTTAATCATTAGCACACCTGTGAATCAAGCCTCCAGCGGCTATTTTAGGAACTATTTGGTAAATGATTCATAAACTGTAGGTACCTATATGTGCAGATCCGTCAGTATGAATCTAAAAAGAATAAAGCATGCCTATATTATTATCACTGCTGGGACACAGGCCTCCTCACTTTTTTTATTTTATTTAGGTGGGGAAATCATCAAATGACTTCTCCCGCTCAGAGCGCTTACTCTTGATTTTAATTCCGATCTATCGACATTGGAATTTTCACGTTTCGTACTCTTGAGTTCGACGCTAGCGCCAAATTGTATTTGAATTACGTGTCCATTTGTGGAATGGACTAAGTGGAATCGGGATCGGGCTTGGGGTGCTGACAAACGCTACTCTTGACTTTATTTTGACAGCCGTCTATTGCGCCAGTATTGCGTTGGGATTGTTTGTTGATTGGGATTTTTCCAATAGCAAAAATGTAACTTTTTAGAAATGGTTTTGCGTTTTATGTGGTTTTCAGTAAGCAATAAGTGTATAATGTGGCACGGTTAGCATAAATATACTGTGTTTTACGTAATTCCCATAAAAAACGAATAAAACAAAGACGAGATGAGCGTCGGATGATGCGTTATACGGACAAAGCATTTTCTATGAATGATGTCGAATTTGAAGCAAATTATAGTGAGCAAGGATTTGTTTGAGGAAATTTATGAAAACATTAAGCACTTTACGCCGACTCCTAAGAGAAGAAGTGATTATATCACCAAAATATAAGGTCCTTACCTATGTTGTCTCTGATACATGATTTTTATCAATGATATTATTATCATGACTTTTGTTTGGAAGATATACTGAGATGGAAGAACTACTTGAACAATTCTTGCAGGTTTTAGTGGCATTGTCTCTTTATGCGACTGGGAGTTACCAAAAAGTAATTTGGAGGAATATATGGTTGCTATGTTAACTTATTGTTTATTTACTTACCACTTGTATGAAACTTTAATATTAACTTAAACGCAAAATAAATAATTGTTACTAAAAAGGAACTACACGCGATCGATATCTATAAGTTAATGAGCTAGCTAAACAAACTTGCATTTCACATTCACTTTTTCTAAAACCACTTGACTGTATTTTTGAAATTGGAGAAGTCTTTCGCTGCCTATTTTTGTATGGCAACGACGCTGCCGCGTGCAGCCAAAGTCATGGTTAACTTTATGATTTTAATCATGTTCTTGCGCTCAAATGAATGTAATACGTTACAATCAATCAATTAAACAACTATTTATATCATATTTATTTATTAGCCTTCTTATTTAAAGGATAAATCATTTTAAAGCCCTATTAGCGGTTTATCGTAATGAGTTGAACAGCACTATTGCGGGGCGTAACATAGCTAACTTCACGTGTAACAAAACAATCGCGGAGCAATCCCAATTTCAATCCAATGTTGACATTATTGTTTTCAAGAGTACCGAATCACGTGACTGCAAAATTAACATTGGAATCGTATTGGATTTAGATTGGAATTAAAATTAGTTTGAAGAGTAAGCCCCCTGGGCGGAGAGGGAGGCGTGTCAGACTTTACTGACTAAAACCCACCCGTGTTCCTTCAGTTGCCTATTGCCAAGGTCCCCGGTTTACCTTTCGGACTTTCCCGGAACCCTGGCAGGCATCGCTCCTAGCGGACCCCGCCAAACAGGCCTCCTCCCTAGGGAAACCTTTGTAAAATTGTTTTGTAAATTTAATTGAAAAAGCAAAATGGCATTGCGAGAATTCCGAGTTTGACCATTTGTCAAAAGATCCATACAGGGTTAATAAAAAACCGGTCAAGTGCATGTCGTACCATGCACAATGAAGGGTCCGTAGTTGGGATGAATTTATAAAACAAACTTAACATTGTAGTTGAAAAACTTGTCTCTAATCTACATGGTCCTCATATGGCCTGACCAAGATTATGTCTGGACCTTAAAAGAGACTGCGACCTCTGAGTTTGTTTCGGCCTTTCTTCTCAGAGTAGTCAGATAGGAAACGCCGACCTCATCTAGCTTATTTTATTTTTTTTAAATATGACGTGTAAATGTGATTCTGATATCCTATTTACAGAATAAACAATTTCATTTCATTTCATTTCATTTAACATTGTAGTTGTAAAACTTGTTCTCCGATACAGAATGTATGGAAGAACATGTTTTTACAACTGCAAATTTAAGTTGGTCGATTATTACTAGGTAACTTGTGGAGCCTATGTAGCGGTGATAGTTTTCCTTTTAATTTCGTTATATATACTACTGCCATGTTTTTTTTTTTTCACTAATCAAAATCTGAATCCAAAAATGGTTTAAACAAACTCCCATTATTTTTAAACGACCCTCCAACGATACCCCACACCATGGGATTGACGAGAAAAAAAAAACCATCCCCACTTTCATGAAGGGGAGGTATATGTATCCATACCAAATTACAGCTTCCTAGTACCAACGGTCTCTGAGCTAAGCCGCGGACAGACGGACAGACGGTCAGACGGACAGACGGACAGTCGGACAGTCGGATAGACGGACATGGCGAAACTATAAGGGTTCCTTGTTGACTACGGAACCCTAAAAACGATACAAAAAGTAATAATCTCCCCTTTTCTTAAGCCGGTTAAGTTTAAAACACTATAAAAATATACTAACACAGCAGCTCTCCCTTCCCCCTCGCCATCGTGCGCAAATATTTTTCTTCCGTAACAGAGCTAAGTAAAGTTTCATGTAGTGTGAATGCGCTCCGCAAAATAACATTTACTCAGTGAACCGCTATTTGTGCAGGTAGCCTAATAAATCTAGATTATGACCAGTGAGCTTCGAGGTTTTGTCTGCAGCGTCAGATAAATTAGGCTTGAAGCTTTCTCTTGGTTTTAGAATAATAATGGTGGCTGTCTGGCTGATTTCAGGGAAAAATGGTTGGCTGTATTCATAAAGTGGGTAGGAAAATCTCGACAAGTTCGTTTAATCAGTGGGTAAATGTGCGGTCGAATATCAATATAATATGCTCTAAGATCTTACATCATAGTCTAAGAACTCGAAACCTTATTTGATTTAGCATATTTTTTATTAGCAGTGCTTTCCAACCTGTTTTCGAACTATTTTTTTTTTTTAATAATTTTTATTTTTCTGACAATTTAACTTTATGTTCCATAAACAATTTTTTTTTTTTTTTTTAAACGTTACCCTACCCTTGGAATTTCTTCCTGTATCGTGGGTGCGTTTACAAACATAGAAACTCACATACACTAAACACCCAGACTCAGAATAACTATTGCAGATCATACGAATATTTGTTCCGTGCGGGAATCGAACCCAAGACAAGTTGCGCAGCAGTCCATCGCTCAGCCACTGCACCAACCGTGTCGTCATAAATAACTTTCATTTTGATTTCATTCATCGCAAGTGAAGGTTCCATTCCTAAGGTTGTCTTAAGATTATTAAGACACTATGATGCATAATATTATAATCATTGGTAGGAACCAGCTGCACGGTACATTTATTATAATACATTTCGTAGTCAAAACTACAGTCGACGTGAGACCTTTTACAAGTCCATTCACGCAAGTAATGTTTCTCATAACTATTTCATTTACATGATAACCTGGATTAAGCAGAATCCTGACAAATCCGTCAATTTAATTGATTAAAAATGTCCCAAATATCGTTAGCGACGTGCATAGGTAACGTGTAATGATTTATGTGACGGTTTCGAAACTGTATCCAACCGAAGTCTTATTACGCTAGATTGGAACCTATGAATTAATTCTATGGAATTATAAATATTGAAGAGATTTTTATTCAGTGATAGAGAAAATATCTATAGCATAACATTATGTCTCTCAAGGGGTAGATATAGGTGCATAGTATGCCCAATTTTCAGCACGTTTATGAGAAAAATATAAATAAAATACATCTTTCTCTTTTCTTGGGTTTTCAGAAAAGACAGCAATAATCTGTCTCCTTCCGAGCTGATTATACGATTTTCTCTAAAAATAGTTCAATAGTAAGTACAGGTTGGCTAGCGAAAAATATATATAAATTCAAAATCCTGTATCGTTCCTAATGGGTAAATACGATCCCACTGTTTATTTGACTAAATAACAAAAATCACAAAAAAAGGGACATAAACTTTCATACTAGATTTCACAAACCGAATAAACTTTTATCTCGACTATTTCCACAGTAAACACTCGACATTTACAGAAGCTGAGATACGATACAAACACTGAAAAGCGATGTAAAATATAGATATTAAAAGTAATAAAAACTAAAACCCAACTACGACTAAAAAGGTATCCGGATTTTTAATTTATCTGTCTGTGGTCTCTGGTTTTTCTTGGTCTGGCCTTTTTAGTCGTAGTTGGGTTTTAGTTTTTATTACAATTTTTTTTTTTTTAAATTCTTTTTGGGTTATAATATATATATTTTTGAAATGTGCTCATTAAGCCCTTTCATTTGATACCCAACATGGTACGTTTTTTTTATTTTTATTTAGTTCCTCACTTTATGTCCTCTAGAGGGCGCCATTTTTAATTTAATGTGACGTCACATAGCCTATAACCAGCGGACGATCAAGACGCTTCCAACGATACCTCATTTTTCAAATTGTGATGAGTCGTTTACAAGATATGAGGGAACAGATGAACATACATACATACATACATATATAAATACCGGTCAAAATCATAACCCTCCTTTTTTCTTCACCGTAGTCGGGTAAAAAAAGGACATAAACTTTCATACTAGATATCACAAACCCAATAAACTTTTGTCTCGACTATTTCCACAGTAAACACTCGACATTTACAGAAGCTGAGATATGATACAAACACTGAAAGGCGATGTAAAATATAGATATTAAAATTGTAAACAAACACCGTCTCTTACGTTCTCTGTGAGCACAATTTATGTGCCTTCTTTGAAAATATGAACCACAGTGGCCGCGAGTTACACCGTAGCTTAACTGTTTTAAGATAAGCTGGGTTGAAATGATGCTGTTTGACTATCAATTACTGTATCGTAAAGCTTGAAAATAATCTAGGGTAGCACCTATAATAGTTATTTATGCAACTGTTGTATAATAAGGGGTATTAAAACCCGATTGTGCGTTTTATCACATGAGTGTTTTAATACCTAATTATGTACAGTTACATTCAAGACTTTATCTACACCCAGGATAATTATGAATCATCTATAAATTAAAAATTTAAAAAACCCCCGACAAAAACAAAGCATTTAAAAAGTAAAAAAATAATATGTATTGGCCCTTTAAGTTTAATATAAAAGTTGTAGGTAATATTTTGATCCAAGCGTCGTCGCGTCGGGGGACGGCTCATGAAAATAGGACATTAACAGCAGCTATCCTTTCTACAATAGCATATATTCATTATTCCTAGTGTATGTTGGCGTTTTCATTAGCCGTCCCCCGACGCGACGACGCTTGGATCAAAATATTACCTACAACTTTTATATTAAACTTAAAGGGCCAATACATATTATTTTTTTACTTTTTAAATGCTTTGTTTTTGTCGGGGGTTTTTTAAATTTTAAATTTAACTTTTATTTCCAGCTTTTTAAATTACATATTATATTACTAGTAGAAACGTTATGATCAACCCGCGGCTCGCCCAAATCTGCGTAGCTGTACGTACTTTTGCCACATTGAAGCTAGTTTCTAATTTAGTCTCATTTCTCTTTCCTACTCCATCATCAGACCCTGATCACCATCCATCTGTAACCTATTTTTTGAGACCTTTCCAATGAGCCCAAACACGATACCTCTGCTGTAAGTTGGTGAGGGCGTTGGGTATCCTGCATCCAGGTGATGCTGCAGCATCAGTTCAAGGTTACTGTATTCTTTTAATATCATTGAAGTAACAGAATTCTAAATTTCCAATCGATTAGCCCTGTGAAAGATGCTCACATCCATTCATCAACTAGAAAAGAGCTGATAATTTTCAAACGGCTGACCCGATTTTCTTGAAGAATAGCTAAGAACACTCTCGATCAAGTCACCTTTCAAACAAAACAAAACAAAAAAAAATGAAATCGGTTCAGCGGTTTGGCAGCTACGATGGAACAGACAGACACACAGATACACAGATACACACGTTAAACT
Organism: Lithophane ornitopus; assembly: GCA_948473465.1. Lineage (NCBI taxonomy): Eukaryota > Metazoa > Arthropoda > Insecta > Lepidoptera > Noctuidae > Lithophane > Lithophane ornitopus. Next base: position 10,504,723 of record OX419637.1, on the reverse strand, counting down.
TATAACACCCCTCTTTTTCAGTCGGGGGTTAATAAAAGGTTCTTAAACCATAGGGTGTTCTACAGTGTTGTAAGAGCTCTATGTCAATTCATGAAAAGTTTAATTGCTGAGTATCTAATACAAACAAACTATTTCAATCAATCTGCCTAGCCTTTTCCCAACTATGTTAGGGTCGGCTTCCAGTCTAACCGAATGCAGCTGAATACCAGTATTTTACATGGAGCGACTGCCTATCTGACCTCCACAACCCAGCAACTCGGTAATACGATAACCCTTGGTTAGACCGGTTGTCAGACTTTCGGGCTTCTGACGACTCGTAACGACTGTCAAAGATCCACAAATGACAGCCCATGTACAGTCGAAAAAATTGAATTCTGACACACCATAAGCTTATTTTCGTACAGACATTTAAATACAATTAGGTCGAAACGAATTTGTCATCCGCCATCTTTGTTATTTTGAAGGTTTCAAACGATTTATCGTCAAAGTGGGTCTTGATTCACTTAGCCTGACTGTACAAGACAAACATGTATAGGTAATAATATAATTGTTTATTGTAATAATTTTTTACATTTTGGATCGTACGTCAGTCCTGAAAGATGTTTAATACATCCCACTGCATAGAACCCTATGCAACTACGTTACACCACGGTGTAAGCAGCACTTGTACCTATCTTATAACTTGGCTCGAGCTGAAGCGAAACGTAAATATATCGGGACAGTAAACATGTCCTACCGTGCTGGATACCGCTCGATTCCATCGACTATTCGTTTTAAATCGATCCCTGTAATCGTTTTAGGAATACGGTATCGTGTTATCGGGGTTTGGTGAATATGGGTTATAATAGATCGGTTTCGTAAATGTATGACTGCATTTCATTATCACCATGCTTGATGAACGGGTTATTTAATCATGAATGGAGAATATTCCATTCCACACATACTCAGTAAATCTTTCGGAAAGACTTTCATTGTGCGTAAAAAACTGCTTGAAACGGAATCTATTTTCCAAAAGTCGAGTCTTCTAGTAACGAATGATTAGGTTCCTACTTCTAAGCAAACATGCATCAATTGTACCTAATACACCAGTTCAATCCAAAATTTTAAAATAGTTTACAGTATTTATAGAAATACTTAATTGATTCAGGCGTGACTTTGCGGAAATCCATACTAATATTATAAATTCGAAAGTAACTCTGTCTGTCTGTATGTTACTTTTTCACGCCTAAACCACTGAACGGATTTCGATAAAATTTTGCATGGAGATAGATGGCATCGCGGGGAAGGACATAGGCTACTTTTTATCGACATACCACGCGGGCGAAGCCGCGGGCGGAAGCTAGTCTATTATGAAATACAATAGACGTAGATATATTCAGTAACCTATTCTGGTTAATTATTCTTCAAAGAGTCATAAAAAACCCTGTAAGAAATCGACACGTGTTTCACCTCTCAACGAGGCACCCTCAGGATGAAGATTGACCAGTCGCAAACCAGAACACGACGTGTTGCCTTACCGAGCGCTGGACGCAGAGAACATCTAGCTCTGCGTCTATTGTATTTTATCTAAAGAGCAACCAGATACTACTTAAAACGCATTCCTCCGTGTGTTTGGTTTAACATTCTCACTGACTCAGCAAAACCTTCCTCTGTACCCAGCTACCATTTCTCCCGACAATAGGTACATTATACAATTAATTATACCCCGACTACATCAGTGTGACCGGTTAAACGAGGGACACATCCTTATACATATTATAAAACAAAGTCCTCCGCCGCGTCTGTCTGTCGTCCTCTACGCGATAAACTCAAAAACTCCTGCACCGATTTTGATGCTGTTTTCACCAATGGATAGGGTAGTTCTAGAGTAAGGTTTTAGTATATAATAACCGACATCCACGCGGGCGAAGTCGCAGGCATCAGCTAGTTGAATATAATTCAGTAAGTACTCATTCGATTTTCGTTACAAATAATAGGAACTACAAGTGGACGAAACTGTGGATCCTAAGCCCAGTTTGAAGTATGAAGGGACAAGGGACCGACCATGCTATCTGGCCTCATTACAAGATCTAGCCCAGTGCTGTGTCCACGCAAGTGTGACGAACCTTAAGGGGCCGGGGAGCGTCGTCGGTGGCAATTACAAATCGAGTGCTACAAATGTTGCGCTAGTGTGCGTGTCGGAGCGATACACACAGGTGAACTATACGACCGCGGACACATTGACATTGACATGACATTTGCTTGACGCGATAGCACTACTAGCTATTGAAAATTTGTGACATTCCGTAATACCTAAAATTATGAATATGTATTGATTGAATGATATATGAATTGATAATTTGTAACTTGATAACAATTATAAGCTATGTTTCTGCTGAAACAATATTGCAATTTTTTTTCTTTATAATACAAAAAAAAAACAATATGAAAACATGTCATTTACGCTGTAAAAATGTGCGAAATTCAATTCGTTTAAACCTCATTTTAGGTAAGTCTAAATCCGAATATCAACATAATATGGTGGAAATATGTTCAAATTGCAAATGATTTAGGTATTACGTTTGTATGGAAAATTCATCGGCCGCCGCATTCTTAATGAAACAATTTCATTAGGATTCCCAATGAAAGAACCTAATAACACCTCCTCACCCTTTTCTCAATTGTCACGGTTGAGAACATAGAACGTATTACTAGTCATAATAATATTATTATGTTCTGTGCTTGTTAACGCGAGAACAATTTCTTCTATGCGATTTACAAAGTGTTTCAAAACAATTATAAGATCATCATTATTCTCCTGCCCTTATCCCAATTTATTAGGCGTCAGCGCAACATGTCCCTTCTTTATTAGTCGTCATCTCGGTAGTCACCCCCTTTCTAGCCATATCATGTTTCACACAGTCCATCCATCGTTTCTTTGGTCTTCCCTTACTCTTAAAACCATCGACATTCATATCTAAAACTTTCCTCACGAAGTTTACATTTACAATCGATTTCCGCACAGTTTTTCTGTAAAAAACAATTATAACATGTGGGCATAAAAATTATGTATTCAATTCGTCCCTTGTTTACCCAGTCACCCTGTATAAGGAAAGCGATCACTATCCAAACTGTCCCATCATCAATAAAGCCCCTTTGCCCTTATTGAATGGGTGTCTTTCAAAACAGTTTCAATAGCCGTTCGGGAACATTTAGTTAGTTAATCTAGATAGCACGTGTTAGCTGTTGATTACGGTTTTAGTGTATAGGTACTGTATTGTTTAGTGTTTATAGGGTGTTTGGGGATGTTTTTTGAATAGGTGTAGATAGAGAGTAATTTGATCAGACTGTATAAAGTCGACGGTCCATTGCTACCGTTACGTAGGATGTGCACGGAGAGATTTGCTATGTTAGCTGCGCGATTCATTTGTTTACTACACACGCATCCGTGCGTAGCGTGGGCATTGAGTGGCAGAAGATCGTGCCTACATTTTCACATAAAGTAAGCTAAGTGCACGCGCACAGCTTAGCTGTTGGCTGCCGTGGAGCAGCGCCTTATTTATTCATCGGATCTTCATCTAAAAATAAAACAAATTAATCTTTTTGAATGTCACAGTTGCTCGCTATATAGGACAAAGGAGTTTTAAAGATCCAACGCCCGCACAGTTTTGGGTTGACAATTTCAAACCATCAGGTTCAGGTTTCTGGGTTAATTCCAAGCAAACCAATGAAAATCACTACAATGAAGCGTTACTAACCCATTCTTGGCACTCGAGAACCGGCTCTTAAAAACATTGTCTTTGAATTATTTATTTCAACCCGAACAATGAAATTTCCAAGTATAAATAATGATGATATGTTTTGATAAACTAATGACAAAGAACCTTACAGTCGGGGGGCGAAACCGGCCACATTAGCAATTCCTCTAAAAGCAATTCATTTCCTGAATTTCCAGCTGTCATTAGCAATTCCTCTAATTTGACACAAAAGCAATTCATAATGTGTGGCCCATTTTACGAATCTCCATAGAAAACTGTCAAACAGATGATTTTTTTCGTAATAAATGAATCGCACGCAGATCATATTATGAATTGTCAGTTTGTGACATTTTATAATGATTCATACATAATATTTTCCTATTATGATTATGCCAAAGAGACAAAAAAAAACAAACAAACAGTTCTAATGTTCAAGGGAGAAAATAAACAGTTCTAAGTAGGTAAATCTTTTATTCCTCATCTCAAACAGAGATACTAAATCCTTTTCAAATAATAGTCTGGTTCTCGTCTGTCACCTAGCGACTTTAGCACTTAGGTCCCCTCAGGTATTCCGTAAATGCATATTGACAATTCTGTCGCAAGTCAGTCGAATGTGTGAAGCACTCTCCTGTATATTGATGGAAAGTGATATTCTGGAGAGTAGAATGCAACTATGATTGAGGAATAAATGATTTAGGACTTTGAGTCAATCATAAATTTATAATCAATATGAAAGTGATGAAAATAAAATTGTTTCTTAGTTTCTCACTTCCAACAATTTTAACCGATCTTCATGTTTTCCTAGTTATTATTTAGAAGAGCGAACAAAGTCGCAATTAGTTGAGAGAAGCTCGTGGCTAAGTAATAACAGCCGCACAGGTCGATCCATCAGGTTAAGCTACGCTTCCTGCGGTTGGTCCGTGGATGGGTGACCATTTTTACACATCGAGACTCCTCCGTGCTTCCGAAAGCACGTTTTTCCGTTGGTCCCGGCTGTCATTCGTGGATCTTTGACAGTCGTTACGGTTCGTCAGAAGGGGTATCCTATTACCCAGTTACTGGGTTGTGGAGGTCAGATAGGCAGTCGCTCCATGTAAAATACTGGTATTCAGCTGAATCCGGTTAGACTGGAAGCCGACCCTAACATAGTTGGGAAAAGGCTAGGCAGATGATAATGATGATGAATAAAGCTAGAAGGTAATAAAATGACAATGGCAATGGGCCGGTCATATTAGTCGTAGAACTGATGGCCGTTGGGGTAGACGTGTTCTTGAGAGGAGACCGCGAATCGGCAAACGTAAGGTAGGATGTTCTCAGGCTAGGTGGAGCGACGATCTTCGCAGGGTGGCTGGTAGCAGCTGGGTGATTGTTTCCAAGAATCGAGCTGAATGGCGTGCAATTGGAGTGGCATATGTCCAGCAGTGGACTGCTATAGGCTGATGATGGTTATATTTATCCTTTTTTAATTATCTAAGTTGATTATTTTAGGTTGTTATTAACCCTGAGAAGCTGTCACGTTACTGTAAAATAATAAAAATGCAAGTAGACTAATAGATAAAAGTAAAAGGAAAAATATTCCAACTTACTTCTCTACATGTTGAGTCGAAAATCTCACTGCATCTTCATAGTGTGATAAAGTTGTACCTGAAACAATTACATTTTTATTTTTAATAAAGATTTTTATGACATGGCAAGCGTAGTGTGGGACGTCACCCAACTAGGTGGACCGACGACCTTATGAAGTTGGCTGGGAGGGATAGACTGGATGCGGAAGGCGGAGGTCAGTGTTTTGGCGCAGCCTGGGGGAGACCTATGTCCAGCAGTAAACTGCGACTTGCGAAGTCGCGTTTTTGTGTATTGGTCCGAGCTCAACTTGATACTCGCTCACTGATTTAAGGCTCTTACAGTTGCTAGTACAGGCCTTTACAGTACTAATTGCCTGATCTTGTCTTTGATTGAGCAAAGATGTCATGACATGTGTGTCATTGTAACGGTAGTTACTTAAATACAATTGCTACTGTCACAAAAAAAACATGCAACAAAAAAATAACTTTTAATATCGCCGTAAACATAAAAACGAACACATTATAAAAAAGTGTTTGAGCAAATTTTGTTTATTTTGTATACCTATATTTTTTTTTTTAATACTTCATTGGTATAATAAGCTGCATTTGAGCTTATTATCCCTATGAAGTATTAATTTGTATTTTGTATTGTCTTGTGGAGGGTAATGCAATTTTTGAAAACTATTTTTTAATTTTGGTAGTTCGATTCCCTCCGTTTCAAAACGACCTAAAAGCTAATGGTCCTATTAGCGAAACGTGATGAATTTTCGAGATGCTGGTAGCTATTTTTGTTAAAAAAGTCGCGTTATTTTTGTTGTTTGGAAACAATTTTAATTCCACTACCCAGTGTTGCTTTATGCCATAAAATAATTTTCATTGCATTTCTAGGAAAGCGGGATTATCTCTAATAAATTATGAAAAATTCTCGGCACCTACTGAGCGGATTATAAATACGGCTTTTTGAAACATTGAGCTTTTTTTAAAAGCCATATTGATCTTTGTTAATCTTTGGGCGAAAAAAGTTACAATAATAGGGATTATACTTTCAAGTAACTATTAGGTACGTTAATATTTTACTTTTCTAGTAGCTAAAGCCATGATGATTCCATATTTCATCATCATCTGCCCAGCCTTTTTCTAACTATATTGTGGTTAGCTTCCAGTCTAACCGGATGCAACTGAATAGGTGCTTTTTATTTTACATGGAGCGATTTCCTATCTGACCTCCACAACCCAGTAGCCGGGTAACACGATACCCATGGTAAAACTGGTCAGACCTTCGGGCTTGTGAGTAACGACCAAAGGAGGTTACTGTGCTAAAATCTATAGTACACCTAATATTCAAAGCAGAAGGGATTAAGTTAGAAGCATCAAAGCAAATCCGCTTAACCTTCCAGTATATATGTAGGTAGGTATGTATCTACAAATGTATTCACCACAATTATCAACTAAGACGCATTTGCGACTGTGCCCTTTTGATAAACTATTCAATAGGTAGTGATAATATTGAGCTTCAAAGACAGCTACTGTCTTAAGAATATCTATGACAGCTGTAACGAGTCGACTCCGCGTCACCACTGAAGTCCATTTGACGCAGCGCTAGTGTTTGTGTCATTGCATAAAATTGCATTTAGAAATAGTGTAGTACAGTTTTCCGCCGGACTTCAGTGGCGGCACGGACTCTAGTTAGAAGCCCGAAAATCTGACAACTTACACACGTTTTATGCGTAATACTGGACGCAACAAGAAACGCAAACTAGCCTCAAGCGTTTTAGAACGTAAAACTGAGTGCATCTGGCTGAAACATCCCGGCTGCGCGCGATTTTGAAGGTGCATAAAACGCCATAGTTGCAATGCTTTTATTTATTAATATTTGAAATGACTTCTCCCGCTCTGGGCGGAGTTGGGAGGGCGTGTCAGACTTTTACTAACTTAAACCCACCCGTGTTTCTTCAGTTGCCTGTAGCCAAGGGTTCCGTTATCCCTTTCGGACTTTCCCGCAACCCTGCACGGCATCGGTCCTAGCTCTTTATTAGTGATCGATGGTCCTAGCGGACCCCGCCAATTGTGCTGACATCTCTCTCATTCGCGAGCATCACTGGTTCGCAGAAGGAAGTGACGGCTTCCCATGCCCTCTCGCTCTGTACCACGCGAGAGGTAATTGCTGCCAATCGCCTCCACGAGGACAAGGCGGTGCTCCACCCAGACAGGGCATACCTCCACCGTAACCAACAACCCCCTGTCGACGTCATTCGAGCGCCAAAAGGTCTTTGAAGTATACCTACTTTACATCAGGTGGTCTTCCGAATTTGTAATCCGTCAAATAAGTCACAATCATTTTCTTCACAATTCTCACCACAACGACATCAAACTCAAACTCAAAGCATTTTTATTTCAAATAAACCTTAAAATTACAGGCACTTTTGAATTGTCAAGGTGTCGGTCAGTCAGAAAGATGCAGCTAGTTGCCCATTCCAAAGCGTAGTAGGTTCCTATTGAGAAGAACGGGCAAGAAATACCACGGACACTCTATTAAATCAGAATATTGTTACAATAGGTACAATACATGTCACAATACCTACATTCCAAACTGACTCTAGGTAATCTGACTGTCAAACTAAACTGATATATCGTACTTCGAATTACATGGATTATATTGTCAATACTGTACGCCGATATGTTTTATTGCTATCCCGGGAGTCAGACTAAGTACGTCTGATTAATGCCTCCGGGAATTTTGCTCCGGGAAAATTCTTTTTCGTGTAGGTACTACGAGTGGTTGGTTGCTCGGAATTGAGTTAGTTTTCTACGTTTCTGACGATTGTGGGTTATGTATTATTTTTCTGTTGATTTGTTCACGATTGAACGTTGTGAAAACATATTTTTTTTTGTTATTGTTTGTTTTTGTACTTGGCTGGATTATTAAATGGTATTTTTGGACGATGAAAACCAAGTTTTTAGGTACTTAGTAAGTTATTGGTACATTATTTTGCTGTGCTTGCAGACAATGCAGAAATAAATTATAACGGTCTACATAGCCAATACATTATTACACAAAATAACTTTTAGGTACAAACCTCAACGCTCATACATTATAATTATAATTGATTTAAACGTTTACGTGCACACATTTAAACACACAAATAAAGAAAGAAAAAAACAGTTTCTAGTACTGCTTTGATTTGCTTCGAATGGAATTTGTTGGAAATTATATCGTGATCGCCCATTGGTTAAGGCTTCGCTTCTCATGCCCAAGGTTATCAGTTTAAATCCGGGGAAGAAGGTACTGCAATTCGAGTATTTTTGCTGGAGATACAGTTATAACACTACTTGAATATTTTTAACCGACTTCTTCAAAAAGGAGGAGGTTCTCAATTCGTCTGTATGTTTTTTTTTTTGTGTGTATGTTACTCGATTTCTCCGCCAATTATGAATCGATTTTGATGATTCTTTTTTTGTTTGGTAGGTAATGCTTCAGAGGTGGTCCCATATAAATTTTATTAACTTTGCTTGCGTAGTTTTTGAGTTAGCTTCACTATTACGTATTTTTTCCCACTTAGTGTATGTAGATGATATATTGATTGACTCCGTCACTGTTATTTACATAGCAGGTAGTGGTATTTGAATTTGTGTGGGGTAGGTACCACAACTAAAAAGTGAAAAATAAAAACTTTTTGCAAAAAAAAAACTTTTTATTTTTTATACTGACATTGTAGGATGAAATAACCAACCAATGCACAAGTTGTTTTGTATTACTGTACGTCGATTCTGTAAAATTCAAAAAACAACTCGCATCTCACATATTCACTCTCACTTCGAATTTTGAAGTTAGTTAGTTCAACTCGCTGACACGCTCGCAAGGGTAGCGCTAGTGTATCAACCAAGTTTTTAGAACGCCAATCAAGAAACTCACAGCGGATTCAGATTCGAAGTTTAGAATGAGGTCTTACAGAATCAAACCCCTGTTCATGTTTTATTTACTGTCACAATAATTTACAAACCGCCAATAAATTAAATTACTGCTTGTCATTTATTTCAACTGATAAAAATATCCTCCCTAAAAATAACAGTTGTAAAAATTATTACCCATTATTACAATCTATCTACCTTCCCGTCCAATATTTTCCGTGTAACTGCTAAGCCGGGATCACGTCTTGACCGAATTACCGATGTCTGCTCATCCTGACGAGGGTAAATGGTAATGGTCATATTCTGACAGGACGGCTGTCAAAATATCTATGTAAATGAATTGGAGAGATTTTTTTTATATCTATTTGGATTTCCACGTGCCAAACAAGGAAAAACATCAAAATTAAGTTACTTTTAGGAATGAATCGTGCTTTTATTTTATTCGAAACAGATAAAATTCATAAGTAACTCTTTTCATTATCTGTCTCTTCACATTCCATTCCATTTTCAAACACAAACAATCACTTACTCAAAATGAGAACCTCCTCCTTTTTGAAGAAGTCGGTTAATAAAATAAAAAGGCTCACTTACTTAACCCATCCTGAGTTCCTGTCAAACACAAAGAGAGATCAAACAAAGTACTACTTAGGAATATTAAGATACCCCTACATGTATGTATTTGTAACTATAGTACACAAGGGATCCCTTGTAAATCCTCTCTCAATCACAATCAGCCTTCTTGTTTTATTTACTGGGTAATAAACGTATACGTTATTCACCATATGTAAAAGTCACTGAGTGAAGTGTGGTGTAAGTTAGAAGCGACTCGAGAAAGATATATTTTTAAATTCTTTATGTATTTGTCGTTTTTTGAGGCATAAAACTTGTTTAATTCAAAATCAAATATTTTATTTCACATGTTAAGCCTACATGGGCAATTGGGCACTTATGAAACGTCAGAAGCTAGGTGCACGGTTCCAATTGGTCGTTTCCTATGGAGAAGAGCCGGCAAGAAATTCCACGGATATTCTTAAAAAAAAAAAATTGGCTTTTACAATATTTTCGAATTACAGTGTTAATAGTTATGGGAGGACAGTGTAGGCCTTTCAATTGAATCCTTTACATACGTATTTTTTTATTTTTTATTTATTTATTAAAATTCGGACAACAATATGGTCCAGTTTGTTAGTAATAATACCTTATCACTAGTGTTAGTAGTACACAAAACATGAACAACAAAAGCTGGTGACTGCGACAAGATGTGCAGAGAATGATAACCAAGGAATATGCTACCTAACCATTTTCCCCACATAGTGCCTCAGAAAAGGGGAGTAAGGGCTCTCCACCACTGTTTTCAGGATGCTATTGTCACTGACCCGCGTTCTACGCATCAGTGATGCGATTTTTTTGCGAACCACTGCATGGAAGCCATCGGTTTGGTACTGAGCAAACATCTCCGATGCGCTACAGAAACGGGGCAGTTTCAACAGCATCCTAAAAAACATTATTGTATTGGATGCGTAAGACATCTAGCGATCTTTTGGTGTAACTGACCCACAGACCCCCCGCATACAGACCCTGACAAAACGCCTTAAACAAGGTGATTTTGACTTGGTCCGCACAACGAGAGAACCTACGGGCCAACATGTTCCCTCGGACCGCCAGTGCTCTACGCTCCCTTTCAATGTCTGCATTGTCTTTAAGGTCGTCGGTAAGTATGTGCCCCAAGTACTTAAATTGGTGTACTTTATTTATGCTCATACCATTTAGAGTAAAACTAGGTTCATAATTAGGGCACCCACCGGCGGCCTTAAAGACCATGTATTCACATTTACGGACGTTGTAAACAAGGCCGTGCACGGCAGCATAATCCTCGCAGACCTTCAGCATTTCTCCGATGGATCCCTCAGTCGGGCCCAGCAGAACCATGTCGTCTGCGTAGCTAATGCTGTTAATACTAACACCACCAACCCGGCAGCCGACACGCATACTACTGAGCTCAACTATGAGATCATTAACATAAAGGTTGAAGAGCCGTGGAGACGTCAACCCCCCCTGTCTCACACCGCACTCCAACCCATATGACTGACGTATTAAAGAAATAAATTATAATAATAAAACTATGAAATCCCCTCATCTTGGGTATTTATTTGCTGGTATATATAAAAAAAGTACAATAAAATCATGCAAGCATTCTCTTGACGAATTTATTTTGCAAACGTTCATTGCGTGTGCTTGAGTACCTACGTGAATCCAAAAACGAAAAAGTATTTCTCTGGAAGCTGCTCGCGAAAGAATGTTAGTTTCGCGAATGAATGTTTGTTGCGTAAAATCTCGTATTATTCGATTGTTTGCAAAATAAATTCGCGTAGCGAGTGCTTTTTTATTTTTATATTCAGTTTGGTAAATCATCAAATGACTTCTCCCGCTCTGGGCGGAGCGGGAGGGCGTGTCAGACTTTTAGTTACTAAACCCACCCGTGTTCCTTCAGTTGCCTGTTGCCAAGGGTTCCGGTATCCCTTTCGATCTTTCCCGCAACCCATGGCAGAGCTTGTAGCAGGTGCTAGCGGTGAGTACGTTCCTTAACATGATAGTTTAATAAAAAAAGGAACTCTTTTAATTAAAAAAAAACAAGCTAGGTACATTTGAAGTCGATCGATTTTTTTATTTTGTCGTCAAGAAAAAGGGGAATAGAAACAGCCATCTGCTTACAACCATACATTAAACAACCAAGTCTCCTATAACTTCAAACCCCACTAAAACAATTGCGAGTACGAGTGAGTAGCAAGCCGCTTCCCACACACCTACTAATACATAATTCAGAAGAACATCTACCGCGTAATGTATTAGAACCATAGCTAAATATTTATATGTGATCCACCAATCTACTAATGAATTTTAGTGCAGCAGAATAATTGTTATAACAAACTTGTGTTCATGATTTATTCAGTGCAATTTGTTGGAATTATTTCGTGAAAAGTGTGTTTTAAGGTGCTCTCTCACCGGGAGCATTGCCCGTAATGTATTTATTTATTTTATTATTTATGTACACACAGTAAAATACATGGAGATACGACATAATTATAACATGAGTACAAAGGTACTGCTTATTTCTTAAGAAATTTCTTCCAGCAGACCTGCGAAAGGAGAAATGAGAAAGAAATGGAGACAATAGTGTGTGAGAACAAGAAGAGAAAAACATGATTATGCGAAGTCTTAACTAAAATATTTAATATACCTACACGTATACGCAAGAAAATTAACATATACTTAAATAAATACATAAAGCTTAAATATATATAAACATAAATACACTATAGGTTTCTATATAATTATATACTCATAGTTGAGAGGAAAGATAATGCTCTTTTACACGAATTTTAAATAGAGAAACAGTTTTTACATCACGAATGCTAGGCGGAAGTCAGTTCCATAATCTTTTAGCATGGACAGAGAAGGAATAAGAATAATAGCTAGTTTTATGAGGATGAGATTTAAGGAGGGATCTAAGGTGTGATCTACACGGTGCGTCACTAGGACGAGCATAAGAAAAACGCTCACGCAGGTAGGATGGATAAGACGGGTTGTGTAAGATGTTGAAGAGGAGACATAAAATCCGAGTGTTCCTGCGAAGGCGGATAGGGATCCACTTGAGTTCCTTGCGAAGGTGAGAAACATGGTCATACTTTCGAAGACCGAAAACAAAGCGAATGCACAAGTATTGCAAGCGCTCAAGCTTGTTTAATAGCTCCTCAGTAGCATCCAGGTAGCAGGCGTCGGCATAATCTATACTCGGCTGAATAAGTGTTTGTGCCAAGGAAATTTTAGTCTTCAAGGGCAGTAGACTTTGAAGACTTTTTAACGAATGAAAGGAGAAATGTACCTTTCGACTTACCTCATTGACCTCAGCACGTCACGAAAGATTGGAGTCAATTATTACACCCAGATCTTTGGCGGTTTCGGTATAGTCAATGCGAACACCATCAAGATTATAAAGGCATCAAAGATGTAACATCAGCCGCATTGCGAACGAATCTGCTGCCTATAATCATGGCCTGGGATTTAGTTGGATTAATTTGCAAACCAAATGACTTAGCCAAGGCGCTGATGCAAGACAGGTCATGATTCATAGCAGCAATTGCAGAACCCGCGTCAGCTACAATAAAGTGTCGGTAAAGCTGCAAGTCATCTGCGTAGAGATGAAAACTAGAGGAGATTACTCTAGTAACAAAGTTGATGAAAATTTAAAAAAGAAGAGGAGAGAAATCGCTACCCCGAGGAACACCCTCAGTAAGGCTACACCACTCAGAGAAGGACTCCTCCAGGCGAACACGCCGAGAGCGTCCCCGAAGATAAGAACTGAACCAAGCTAAAGCGGAACGAGCTAAGCGAGCGGAGCGGAATGTATCGTTACAGAGTAGAGCATTACATCAGTGAGAGAGGAGAACCGAGCATTACAGTGCGCAACCTGTAATGATACAATTCGAGCATTACATCAGTGAGGGAGGAGAACTGACCATTAAAGTGCGCAATATCGTAATATTTTGATAAAACTTGTAACATCAATGCGCACCACTCGTTACATTACAGGCGAATGCTCGTTAGTCAGAGAGGCAGATTGTAACGTTATGCTCTAAATCGAATCTGTAACGATACATTACAGGCGAATGCTCCCGGTGAGGGAGCACCTTTAGATTATGTACGAGAAAGATGCTTTTATACAACATGTTAACTAACAACGGGCGTTCCCGCTAACCAGCAAGAGTATAGCGACCAAACAAGCTAAAACAAATATTACCATAAAAAAAAAAAGTTTATTAATCATAAGTATTGAAATGTTCACAAAACTATTAAATTGATACGTAAAAGAAACACTCTGTACACGAACTCTTGTATTTCAACGTAGAAAGACAAGTGTGGCAAGTGTACGTGTACAGAGTGTTTCTTTTCCGTATCAATTTAATATTGTTTTTGAATATTTTAGTATAAAAAAGTCAATCTTATTTTTTTAATGGTAATTTTTTTTTTAGCATGTTTAGACGCTATACTATTGCAGGTTATCGGGAACGCCCTTCGTTAGATTACATACTGTATTTGAAGTCATTTGTTAATTACTAATAATTATATTATATAATTATTAAAATCACAACTGTCATTCAACTGACAGGTGTATGAAATGGCTATTATTATTCATTCATTTCAGATAATTATAATCCATACTTAAATGATATTAAATTAAAATCAATATTTTACACTAACACATATATTAGGTACATATTTTACACTAATTATCATAATACACTTACATTACATAAAATTAATTAAAATCAATTTATCTACACAATACTAACATTACAATTAAATTAAATAATTTACAATAAAATTAAAATCAAAATTGTGTTAGTATATGACGTATACAATGTGTTAGTGAGCGCTCAAAATAATGCGCATCCATTTGTTTTGGATAGGGCAATCCGCACGAGATACCACCATCTGCAGGATTCCGTTGCTACCGCCGCTACACGCTGTGACAAGGAAGCTACCCGTTTGCGCACAATCGCATGAAAGCCGTCAGTTCGCGCGCAAACATACCAAACGCACTACAAATAGCTAGGCAGCCGCATTAGCATCCTGAAAATGTTGTTATATTGGACACGCAGAGCATTAGCAGCTCTATGAGTGTAATTTATCCACAAGCTGCTCGAGTAAAAGGACTGGCAAGCCTTTAAAAAGAGTTCAAAATCAAAATCAAAATCAAAATATTTTATTTCACATAAACCTACATGGGCACTTATGAAATGTCAGAAACTAGGTGCACGGTTCCAATTGGTCGTTTCCTATGGAGAAGAGCCGGCAAGAAACTCCACGGTTATTCTTTTAAAAATAATTGGCTTTTACAATATTTTTAAATTACAGTGTTAGTAGGCATGGGAGGACAATGTAGGCCTTTCAACAAGTAAGTACCAGGTACTTAACAAAATAGATGTTCAGCAAATCTACAGTCCAATAAGCCTACAAAGTTCTCACATTCACAAAATAGAAAATAATCTATATAAACAACAAACAATAAAATAATAAAAAAACCTATTTCAGCTAAATGACGTGATTGCTATTACAACTGTAACAAATTGAATAATTATCATGTCCACAAAAGCCACTAGGAGTTATCTTTACTTCCCTCGAGCAGCGAGCAAACCTACTCGCAACCATGTTCCCCCTGACTGCTAATACTCTGCGCTCCCACACAATGTCAGCGTCATCTTGCAAATCGCTTGCTATAACACAGCAAATTGACGTGGGGGGTGTAAATTTTCTGAACAATTATTTGCCCTTACCTATTGTTCATAATTACACCATGCAGTACAAAAAGAATTGTGAAATGTCAAACAAATAAATAAAGTTTCGTTCACCAGAATTCAAATAATTACCTACCGATGTTGTTTTATGTTTCAAATTAAATTGGGTTGTTTGAGTCGAAGTCTTGTGTAAATAATAAGTGACCATATTGTAATACTTTATTCCCGAATGTAAAATAATTATAGGATGTATTTTTTTTTCTGATTTATTGAATTCATGAAAAAGTCTGGTAGGTTCAATCAATGACCATGATTTCATAATAATCAAAATAATTGTTCTTCAGTTATTTTAAAAAGCATGAGAACTAGTATCCTTTCGTGCAAATCTTAAGTTGCACAAATTGTTCCTAAAGGTAAACCTACCCTGTGTCAGAGGTGTTAAAACGAAACAGAAACACAAAAATCTTTTGACGCGCTCGGGCGAATCTAACAATTTATATCTTTGCTTGTCAAACGAATATTACATAAAGTACCTATTATCTATTCTAATACGTAATTAACAGACCATGAAATGTGTTCAAATATAATTGTTATTCTTTATAATGTATTTTTTCACAAGTCTAGGTAGGTACACATCTTATCTTTACGTACACCGCTTTCACAAGAGGAAGGTACAAACAAAACACAGCGCTAAGAATGTCAAGTTACCAAGTTTTGATAATAGCAAACTTGGTGTCAACAGCTCGTGATAACACATTGTCTTGTTGAACAAAAGATAAGTTCTGGTAAAGTTCACTGTGAGGCGGATGCTTATGAATTTATGTATAATACTGCAACTTGTTGAAGTGTGAGTTTGAGTAAAAAGCAGCTTTAATATTTTATTCAACACCATATTTCTGTGTTTGCAAATAAATCTGTGAGATAGAATCCGGAATGAGGTAATCCGGCAGAGAACCAAAGTTGTTGACATAGCTCACAGAATAAGCAAGCTGAAGTGGCAATGGGCCGGCCGTAGAACCGATGGCCGCTGGGGTAGACGTGTTCTTAAGTGGAGACCGCGAATCGGCAAACGTAAGGTAAAACGCCCTCAGGCTAGGTGGAGCGACGATCTTCGCAGAGGGCTGGTAGCAACTGGATAAGAGTTGCCGAGAATCGAGCTGAATGGCGTGCAATTGGAGAGGTCTATCTCCAGCAGTGGACTGCTATAGGATGATGATGATGAAATAAATCTGTGAAGTATAGTATTTCTGATTTAAAGAACTGAAGGACAATTCTCTTACAGAAATCTGTCAAATTTGGCAAAAATTTGGTAAATTGATTAAATTTTTGACAGATTTTAAATGAAATGCGAATACGAACTTTCTTAAAAATACGGGAATTGTCCCTCTGTAACTGTATGAACCTGTCTGATGGGTTAGATTCCCAGGTCGAGCAAAGACATACAAGATCCCGTCATCAATCATTGGGCAGCTGCCCGCCAGACACGACACCCGTCTGGTCGGAGGATCCTCCCGTTTCTATAGACGATGAGTCAACTTTACACACTGTTCCTCAATTCCTCATAATTTAAGTAAAATAAAAATAGAAATCGGTCGAACCACTCTCAAACTTCACACAAATTCAAAAGAGATACTATTTAAACTAATTAGGTATGTCACGATACTAATTTATTAAACGTTAAAGTAATTAGTACCCGATACAAAATGGCAGAGTTCTGATTTTAATTATCTCGGAATAATTTCAATTTGCCCAAAAAATATTACTTAACTAAATTAAATAAATGAAAACCAATAAGTCCCAATGCGATAAACAAATTGAATGTACATATGCATGGAACATTATGAGCAGTCTGAAAAGTGTTTTTTTTTTGGAATCAATTAATGTTGCTTTTTGAGAAATAAAGTTCTTAAACCATAAATATACCTACGCACCTACGCGCAACCAATACTTTATTTTTATTTTTATAATACGTCGTTTTTAATTTACTTCGATACTGAGAATAATTATGGTGTAAGGAGATAATTTTAGTATTAAATGGATCACACTGGTAAACAAAATATTTTACGTGAAACGATTGCCTATCTGTCATTCACAACCCAGTTACTGGGAGTAACCCGATACCCCTTGGTAAGACTGGTTATCAGATGTTTGGGCAGATCTACGACTGACAGTCCGAACCGACGAAGGCTTGACGTGATTTCGTGGGTCTCGGTATGAAATACATCGTCACCCATCCACGGACCGACAGCGCCTAGCGTCGCTTACCCTTGCTCGATCGACCCGTGCAGCTGTTACTTAGCCACTAGAACTGTAAGTTCTTTTCCTAAGCCTTCGAAAAATGCAGTTATTGATAATTACGTTTGTCAAACGAACATTTTCACAAATATTTAAGTCAAGACATTTGCCTACTGACCCATCTTAACGAACCATCCTGTATACAGTAAACGTTAAACCAACATAACCAACTAACCTATACCAGATACCTATGATATATATATATAACCTACCCAGCTACATTGCCAGGTGCACAGCTGCAGTGAACAGATTTGGCAGACTAAATCCGATTGTATTTGCCTAATTCCCTTTCCATATGCAGGTATGTACATATATAAATGTATGCAGGTACGTATTATAATATTAAATTGACTGGTTCCTGAAAATTAGAGGATTACGTAACTGTCGACAGATTTGACATTTCGTGATAATCTCAATCATAATGTCTCACTTCGCAAGTTGGTTACGAAAATTGTCTTGCTTATCACCAGATGATCTCGAGAAGCTAGGTATTACAGAAAATTTCCATATTTCCACAAGATGTAGTCTAAAAGTGGCACCAGTTACCGAAATTTGTGGAAATCGGTATGATAATAGGCATGTGGTGTGAAGGAATGAGGAAAATGCTGTGAGAAAAGTTTTGAGTATAAATGTAGATAGTTATAAGAGCAGGGAAGACCAAAGAAACGGATGGATGGACTGTGTGAAAGATGATATGGCTAGAAAGGGTAAAGGGTAAATTATAATAATATACTAGTGTCGTAATACAGATAATGCAAGGCAATATAATGATAGGTCCAACGTGACGGATTACCCTATTGATATTTTCTCTATGAGTTTCGCTTCATACAGACACTATTTAAACAGTACGATGAGTGTTCGTCTATCTAGCTCTAATTGGCTTGATTTTTAGTGTTCTAGATTAAGGTCTAGGTACTAAACACACTTTTTATTGTTCTCCTTTGTCTCTAATTTTTGCATACGTCAATGTCATGCATACCTGTCATTTGCATGGTTACTGAAATGCCTATTTTAGATGTTAATTAATTGAATTGTAAGTGACTGTGCTGTTATTGTGCTTATCATAAATAAATTAATAAATAATCGTCAATATTACGCACTGTAAATAGTCACTGGCCCGGACGTCAGGCAATAAACAAAATTGACAAACTTATTTTGTAATGTGCGTTTTTTTTGTGGAGTATAAATAATTTTTCATTTTTTCTTTCTATATTCAAATTTTAGTCCACGCCATTATTACATAAGAGCAGTTTTTTCCGCTCATCCGTCAACCAAAAAGGTAGAAAACAAGTTTATGAAGTCCGTTTGTAAGTCATATGAACTTCCGCACGTAAAATGACACAAATATGATTCAGAAGGCTCATTTTGTAGAATAAGTAGGGATCATAGAAACAATGGATGGGTTGTGTGAAAGTGAGAAATAAAGAAAAAGTATTTATTGAGACTCACACAGGATATCACAAATTAAACTAAAACACACTCATAGAAACATAAATAAAATAAAAACAAATAATAAAAAAAGTAGGAGATGGCGGGACGAGTTGGATAGGTTCCATCAAAACTGGAAAGAGGACGCGCGGGCTCGCGAAAGATGGAAGGAGTGGAGGGAGGCCTTTGCCCAGGAGTGGGACAGCGTAGGCTAGGAAAAAAGAAAAAAAAAAAAACACTAAGTAAAATCAAAATAAAACCAGAAAGTCTTGTAAGAGGCCAAAAGGCTCCTATCTCAGCATGATGCTGCGAAATTTAAAAATACCTAAATGTCACGGCGCTGGAGGATGAAGTGGCTGAAAGTATGGAAGTTGAAAGCATTGGTCCGCTGCACCGATCACAAACAAATTGGAATAAGGGCAAGATGATGGAGACTGCTGTCAAAATGGAAAGATATTCTGTGTGTGGACAACGTACTACCACTCAACGTCGTCGAACGAGTCCAGGAAGAGCATTCTGTCCATTTTTGAGATTGATTTTACAAGATTAATTAAATTTAAAAAACCCCAGACAAAAACAAAGCATCTAATAAACGTTTTTTTTTATAGCTAAGAACATTCTCGATCAAGTCACCTTTCAAAGAAAACCAAAAAAATCAAAATCGGTTCAGCCGTTTGGCAGCTACGATGGTGCAGGCAGACACACCGATACACACGTTAAACTTATGACACCCCTCTTAATCTTTCGGGGGTTAAAAACAAATGAGTTCGTTTTCGAATTACATGCGTTCAATTGAGTGAGATCCAAAGTGAACTTCTATATCTATATTATAGGTACATATTATAAATTAAACTCGCTTTCATGTTTGTCTATATGTCCACGTTGTTCTTCTAAACCACGTAACAGATTTTGATGAGGTTTTCACCATCGTTTAGCGAATTTATTCCGGAAGTTTTGTGTATATAATACGTTACTATTAAAGTAACATAAAACTAAGAAATCTCGATGTTTTGTCATGTCCAAAATACCGTGGGAAGCCGGAGCGGGTCGCTAGTTATAGAATAGAAAGAAAATACATTTATTTAGCTCAGACAGAGCACACAACACAACGTAACTACAAGTAAAAAAAAAGAGACAATTAAAAAATAATAGAAAGAATAAGAGTCAATTCACACCGTGCTACAGTGTAATCGTAGTCAAAGGAGATTGCCCAAAATCAAAACCGCTTTATAGTGTAAGAGTATGGCCATAAAAATATACTCATAAATTATAAAATATTTTTTTAGCTTTTCTTAGTTAATTTGATCAAAATCGTATGTGGGGTTTTGGTGAAAGCTGTGTTGCCAATTTTTACGAGCGGATGATGAGTTTAAAAAATAATTTCAACTATGACATTTTTCCTCGTTATTAATATTCTAACTTTTTATTAAAATAATACTACTTATTCAAATCTTTCTTTAGGTGGCAAACAAATCACTTATGGTCAGGATGATTTAAATTAATTGTTGATAACACTGTCACGGGAAATGTGAAAGGCGTCAAACGTAAACTGTCAAAAGCGTCACTGTCAAATAAATCATCGTGTTGTTGTTGTGCTAATAAATAATTTATAATTGCGTTGTGTGAGTGTCCAGTGGATTGTGGACTGTGTAGAACGTTTTTACGACTACGGTCCTCTGTGCAGTAAATCAACAACGATTTCGTTAAAATGTCACGCTGTGTGAACTGTTCCCTTTCTTTGGTACATCCTCTACCCCGTCACCAAGTCGGGGAGGCAAAGGATGTAATCGTCAGAATTGTACGATCCTGGATTACTCCAGCAACGGTTAGTTCCCCTACATTTTAGTTAATAGGGCTACATGTAACTCTGTAGCTGATATTACAGCCTATTATTGCTAACGGAGATTACTTGCATAGACACAACCTTGTAGCCAGGATTATCCATCACCAACTTGCTCTTAAAAACAGCCTTGTGGAATCGGAAGTGCCGTACTACAGGTATGTGCCCGACCCAGTTCTCGAAAATGGAAATATCACATTGTACTGGGATCGATCCATCATCACTGACAGGACTATTGTTACCAATAAGCCTGATATAGTGGTGGTGGATCGAACAGAGCGGTGCGCAATGATCATTGACATAACAATCCCGCATGACGGAAACCTCCAGAAGGCCGAAAAAGATAAACAAATCCAAGTATCTTGACTTGGCTCACGAAGTTGTCGACATGTGGGATGTGGACTCTGCGATCATTGTGCCGATAGTCGTATCAGCCAATGGTTTAATTGCTAAGAGCATCTACCAACACCTATATAGGCTGTCGTTGGGCAGCTGGGTTAAGGGCCTGATTCAGAAAGCGATACTCCTGGACACGGTCCGTATTGGCCGGTAGCTTGGACCCTGTTCCCGATACCGGTGGGCTACTACTTTTTTAGTGTTTTTATATTTTTATAATCTAATAATTTAAAAAATATAATCTATATGTAAATAATAGATTAATAAAACTATTTCATTCCTATATTCAATCATTTTTATTTTCTACTTCCTACAAGTACAGGGATCATTAATTGATTTGTTAGAACTATTTTCTGTTGCATATCTATATAAATTCAAATCATAATGATGTACAGGAATGCGTTTTTTGGTGGAAGCTTTGTTACAAAACTAACCTTAAAACTGAACAAAAAATCAAAGAACCCATAGAGAACCCCACAAAATAAATGGATTGTTTTTATTTTCTTTGAGACAACAACATCACCCCTCTTTTATATCCAATTTATGCTGTCATACAAAATTGTTTGATGCGCAACGGCGCTCCGTAGATAAATGGGCATTTTCCTTTTAACTTAGCAGACCTTCTGTTATATTTCTATTCGGTGGCGCCGTCACTCTTAGAATATTTATTAAGTTCATGTGTCGTCATAATGCTCTAGGAAAAGTAAGGCTTGCTCTCACATAAGTTATGTTTGTAACAGTACAGTGTCAGACTTGTACACCGTATTGTTGTTATTTCTAGTATGTTTTATTTTTCGTAACATTGTTTTATTCTAAAGCAATATAAAGCTATACATTGTTCCGCCGCAGGACAAAGCTTCTTCTCAAACTGAATCGGATTTAGGATTGATAATCATACTTGCTTACTGCGTATTAGCGATTTAAAATCATATGGCCTGAGCTTCCCTCACAACCAATGGTCGAATCAATGGTCGAATGAAACACTTGTTGATAATTAATGAATTATAATAGCTCAGGGAATCAAAGATACATTTTCTATATCTGTCATCCTATTCTAAAATACAAAGTGCTAAAACATACGAATCAAGCCTTTCTTACTAGCCAGTACAATTGTATATTGCTTACTGCATAAAACCTTACAGTACCTACCTAAACTACTAGAACATAGATTCTCACAATTCAAAGCAAAATGATGGATACGTTATCAGTTTTCACAGCTGTTTTCGCTTGATACCAGTTGCAAAACCTAGTTTAAACCCACTACGATACTAATATAGCCACCAGTGCAATTTTCTTTTTATCGTATTGGAAAACACTGCAATGTTAATCCTAAATGGTCTTGTTTTCGGCGTGCCAACGTTTTTCCAGATTGTCAGAAATAATAACCTCCGAAAACCGTTCTCTAATAAAATTAAAACTAACAAAAACAGTACTACAAAAACCAAAACACGTAAGCAAGGTTTTGCGGCGCTCGCGCTCCCAACGATAAATTCAAGGCTTAGTGCCTTGCAAGCCAGATTTAGAATAATCCCTCAGTTCCACCTAATGGCTTGCATCGTACAAATGCTACCTACGCTAAATACATAGTTTTCTGTGTAGTTTGGTACGGTATTCTATTTAGAATTGATTCGGGGATACTTGGGGTAAAATGATAATGAGATTGGTTTTAAAAATGTTTAAAAAAAATTGATATCGTGCAATGGTTTGCTTTCTTTTACATAATTATGTAGGGTCATGCATGAATTGAAAACTGTGAGCAGTGGTGGCCCAGTGGTAACGGCCACGACTTACTAGTTTTAGGTCGTAGGTGTAAATTATTTCATCGCCACTGCTCTCAAAACGGTGAAGGAAAACATCGTGAGGAAACCGGCATGTCCTAGCACCAAAAATTCGAAGACATGTGACATCTACCAACCCGCACTGGGCCCATGTGGTAGATTACGGCCCGCTCCCTCTCACAGAGAGGAGGCCTGTGGCCCAGCAGTGGGAACATTATAGGCTGATTATGTATACATGAATTTACGCCTTTTTCTCATAGGTGTGTCTGTATTTAGAAATGACAAAATACCGGATGCTACAATTCTTACCCTATACTTCTTTCTACCATGTTTCTGGCATATAAATTACTTTCACTTTGATTTTGTTCATGCATAACTTTAGATATTTAATTATTTATTTAAACCGCTCAACTTTTCATTGGCCTTTTAAAGGCCGATAACAATTAAAATTCTATTGTGTCTCGTTAGTGACAGTTGGAGGTTTATCAAAAGAAATTAGAATAGCTTCCGCCAGTGGCTTCACCCGCGTGATATCTTTATAAATTATAGCATACTCTCTCTTTTCTCCACTGAAGTAAGATTAAAATAATACTGCTGTAAGCGGTGGTGGTAGGTCCTCTGACCATACAATGTAATTAAGACTTTGACCGGCTAGGAAATACCCGACATGTCATGATTGAAATTCCAAATTTTTATTTTTTAAACCAGATAAAAAATAAAAATACGCGTGTGTTATTTTCAACTAATTTACAAAATAATTATTTATTGAAGTGAAAACTTCTTTAGGCGTGTTGAGCACTTTTTGGGTGAACAAAAATCATGGAACTCGCGTTATCGTCACCGAACGCTTCCCATGAACTATATGTATACTGTGTATATATGTGTACTTTATGGTTGAATAAAAAGCGTGAAACTCGCGTCATCGTCACCGCATGTTTCCCAAGAGTTATATAAAAGAGGTTTATTTTTTGTTGTATTGTCGTCTCCACATTGTATATTCTATGTATACATAATGTACAATTCACAAGTTACCTACTTAGTTTTCACTTATATCGGCACTTCGGCAGTCCCCAAAGACTGCCCCGCATTTTTATTTGGTACTACTTTCACAGGCTGATGTTTTATAGCATGGCTGCAAAGCCAATAATTGAACTAAATTTCCACCCTGTATAATCTCAGACTGCGCCCACATTAATAAACTGACACTGTCACGTTTCCCTTCCCATTAACTCAGTATATTATGTTAATATAATATCGTCAGAACACAAGCCGTCACGTTATTAATGCTCCATTGGAGCTACGTCAGCGATGCACTCAGTGCCATAATTTATACAATAGTGATAAACGTGTTATCGGTTTATTAAATCTACTTAAGAGGGTGCATTCTGATAGTTAGCAACGTCGCATAGAGCTGTCAAATATTTCGCTAGTTAATTGATTCAGGCGTGACTTTGCGGAAATCCATTATAAAATACAATAGACGTAGATATATTTAGTAACCTATTCTTATTCTTATATTTCTATAAGAAATCTTTCTTTAGAAGAAGAATCATTGCGTCCAGCGCTCGGTGTGGTAACACGTCGCGTTCTGGTTTGCAATTGGTCAATCGTCATCCTGAGGATGCCTCGTTGAGAGGTGAAACACGTGTCGATTTCTTACAGGGTTTTTTAGGACTCTTGAAGAATAGTCAAGCGGAATAGGTTACTAAATATATCTACGTCTATTGTATTTTTTTAATATTTCGCTGTTTTGATTAATTCATCAATAAATGAAATTATAAAAAATCGCTCTATGATCAGAGAGGATTATGATTAAGCTATTAGTGCGGCTGCTGAGTCTCAAGCGGCGCAAATACTGTAACCTTATGGGCAACTACAGTTTTGAGCTGTTTGGGGTCGAAACGCTCGGGTCATGGGGCCCGAGTGCGCGTCTCCTTTTGAAGGAAATCTCCCACCGGTTAGTCGACACTTCACGAGACCAGAGGGCTGGCTTGTTCTTTGGCTAAAGAATTAGCATTACCATTCAAAGTGGCAATGCTGCCAGTCTTTTGGGCACGTTTCGTTTCCGGATGACAGCGATGCGGACGAATATTTCGACGCCTAAGTGTCCTTTTGTTTTTAAATTTATTGATATAGTTAGTTAGTCTTTTTAGTTTATTTAGTTTATGAAGTTGACCGATGGTTGATATATAGATATTAGTGTTAAGGCTCGTGCTAACAGGCGCGATATCGCAGGCGCGACAGGCAGCGGTACCTTTGTCGACAAAGGTACCGCTACCTGTCGCGCCTGCGATATCGCGCCTGGTTTGTACGAGCCTTTAGATTGTATATTTTATATAAAATTTGTCTCAAAATATTAAATAACAAATGGTTTACCCAATGTATATATTTTTTTTATCTTATTAACAATTAACGCAATATAAGCTTAATGATACACATACTCATACTAAACATGTAAACTTGTATGTCAGATCACAATACAGGCCATATTATACAATGAAATCCCTAAAGCATTTACAAAGAAACACACAATCACTCAACTCTATATGTACATTTCAATGGAATAGATACCGAGTCAGCGAGATAGTAGCATCAATCTCATAGTAAGCGAAGCGGAAATCGACACGGGACACATACGAGCCATTACACCGAGTACAATATTGTAATGGCGACAACAATGCATGGTATTGTATTCGAAAATAGTTTTAAGCGAATGTAAACAGATTTTGGGCCGACACATGTAAAAGCGCTGCGACCTCGCATCGCAGAAAGTGTTAAGTGAATTCGCCAAATTTTGCGATGTGTTATTGTAGCTTTGTCGGTTGTGGAAAAAACTGCTTTCGATTAAGGTATTTAAAGAACACGGAGACGGGTCATTTTGTTTTGTCAGTTACATCTTTAAACCATTTCTATGAACACACCTTGTGTAACGCATGCAAACATTGCATAACATACAATCAACCTCAACAGCTGAATAAGGGCGTTTCACAGACTATTACAATGAACAATTTGGAGAGATACACCTTGTGAGCCAGGTGGCAAATTGCCAATTTGAAAAGTAAGGATTTTGAGGTCTTGGCGAGGAGATTGAAAAAGCAGGAGTTCATTTAAAGACTCCATGCTTAAATTAACGTCAGGTCCGCCCTGAACAGTCAGCCCGCTTAGCAATAATAGCGTTTAATGTTCCCTCTGCCAGGACACAGGTCTCCTCTCTTTGAGACGGAGTGGGCTGTATCTACCACGCTGACCCAGAGCGGGTTGGTGGATGTCATCATGTTATCGACCTTTTGGTTCTAGGACATGCCAGTTTTCTCACCACGCTCTCAGCCCGCCTGCTGACCGGCTAATATTTTTGCAAAAACATGAGCCATTAGAAAGCTTGTGTTAATAAGAGAGGCAAAGAATAAGGACTCGGTTTAGGTTGCGAGTTAAGCCAAAAGATAATTATTATCTATGGATAGGACTATCCCAAAATGGCCAATAAGACCAATGCTTAAATTCGGTTCACTTTGCAATTGGCTAGCCTGATGGTGAACCCCTGAATCTTCTCAATCAACACTTGAATTGAATTGTCATTCAAATCGTCACTTAAAAACCACCGAACTATGTACAAATGTAAAGCAAAGCCTGAAACTGCAACCAAATACATATTTCACATTTTCATGTCTCATTTGAGGTAGAGTGCGACATGTCTCATTCGGGGTAAAATGCGCCATGTCTCATTTCGTTTGCCTGGCGAGAAATATGCAATATCAAAACTCTGTGGAAACCATTCGGTTCGCCGCCCACACGATGGGTCACTAAGACTGCATGGGTGGCGTTGATGATAGCTGGACCTAGAATTTACGATAGTTGTTAGTGCAAAATGTCTACAAGTGTATTGATGACTTTGTTTAGCGTTTGTAGATACGTAGAAAACTTCAGTTTTATCTTTTGATAAAACATCTCTTTTCTCGCTTAGACCATTTCTGAACCTTGTTTTTTTTTTGTTTGTTGAGACCAGTACGTAAATCTGTTTCTTATCTGGTTCATTTGAGTGTTGGTTCTCCTCCTACAGTGATGTAATGCTTGACTCTGTAACGTTATATTACAGGATGTATTGGTACAATACTTGACATTTTTAGTCCTACTACGGCAAAGCTAGAAGTGTCTCACTAGCATTGTGTAAACTCACTAGAATTAAAATTTCAAGTGATTTAATTAAAATTTCAATTGAATAAACGCAAATATTAAAATATTTTATGTGTGGCGATCCATACTACGCCAGCACGCCAGTACGCCAGTACGACAATACGCCACTACGACAGACCGCTGTCTAATTTCGTTTGCGCAGTAATTGCGTCCACGCATAAATTTAGAACACAGTGACGTTTACTGAACAAATTAGTGGTACTTATTTATGCTAGATGTTCCATGTAAGCCTGTGGTTTAGAATGACGGACTGAAACTGTTTAATGGTAATTTTGGGCGCCATATTTTTACCCGACTACGCCTTAAGGCGAGTTATGTTTTTCAAAAGTTACACTGAAGTGTTATGAGTACTTCTAAAACGCAAATCGAGCAGCCGAAATGTTCTTAATTATTAATTAAAAACAATTATGAGGTTTTCATGAACATTAAGCTGCTTTAAATTTTCTTTTACTCTTAAAGCTGTTACTGGAAAATGAGGCATCCTGCTTAAAGCGTAATAAAATAAATCGTTTATTATCTATGTTCTATGTTACGGGTTTGGTTTCCACACTTAGTCCCTAAGGTGGACATTGTGCGTGAATCGTTAATTATTTAGGTAATTACTTTAAACCACTCTAAAATACTTTTATTTCTTACCACTTCACCTTACACACCTAACCTAAATTACGTTAAAAAAAAAAAAAAAAAATCTAAATTAACTGTTATTCCCGCAATGATCAATGTTGGACTAAATGATATGTGTTCCGACAATAACATAAGGCTTATCCCAACTAACTGAGATTAGCGTCCTCTGATTGGCCGTTTGCCGGTAGCGAGCGCCGAAATCCGGTCCAAAGCGATTTAATCCAGATATAATATGCAGTTCTACATAAATTCGAGACTTTAGCAGTGTTTGTAATTTTGTAAGGATAAAAATGTATCGATGGTTACGCTACGTTGAATATTTTGCGAACGTTTTTTTACGCTCGAGTGCTTTTTATGAATATCCTGTTTCACGTTATTTTGTGTTTTTGTTAAAGCAGTTTCCCGATAGCTTTGACTTTTATTAAGTCTCATTCATTTTTGCAGAAACTCTGATAATTATAAAAAAAAACATAAAAGGTGAGTTTTATTATTCTCTGGACTTTATTCGTAAGTTAATTGGTTCGTTTTTTTGTGGATTACTAGGAAAGACTTAGGTTTTATGTCTAAAGGATAACCTCTCTCTTCAATGCTTTTGAAACTTTTAGATTTTATTTTTATTTAGCGTGGAATACTAATTTAGATTTCCCATCAGTAAAATTCATTGAGTATTTATTTTTAAGTCAAGGATTCTTAGGCCGCTTTCACATTAGTACGTTAGCAGCGCGACAGTAGCGCGGCAGAAGCACATTCCTTCACATTATTCACAGAAATACATATGTGTACCTTTAGAGCAAATTGGCTGTGACAGACGAACAGACAGACAGACGTACTGTTCTTATATGTGAAAAAATGTGCTTCTGCCGCGCTACTGTCGCGCTGCTAACGTCCTAATGTGAAAGCGGCCTAACTCTGTTCCAAAGAGCAATTGCAAGCAGTCATTATATCTAACTTCTTAAAATCTATTACAATTCCAGCATCAGTAAATCATTTCCTTTTAACTGCTTCCCACGCTAGCTAATTTTTGTATCCCCAATAAACAAAACACTAAACCACCTGCATTTGTTTTTCGTTCAATAAAACCACAAACAATTGAAAATCAACTCCTTTCAAAATGCCATAAAGTTCTTTATTCGTACGTTGATTCGGTTACGACCGCCAGAATCCGGCTCCCTTTGGATCTAACCAGATTTATGCAGTTCAAACTGGCTTCAGACTTGAGACGGAGCAAATGCAAATTTGGATTTAAAGGTAGATCAACGACGGAATTGTTGAAGTTTTATGTTGATCTCCTTAATGCTCATATTTTTTAGGTTTTTTGGTGATGTTTGTTTTTATCGATAGGGATTTTTAAAGATAGAGAAAAATATTTTATAGCTAAGTAATTGTTTTTATAGTCCTGAGTTTTAGGAAGTCATTTAATAACATGATTGCAGGTTTAAAACAGTGCACGTTCCAATGTGACTTTTCAACATTAAAGAAGGGGTTCCACGAAAGGGATTGGTGAAAATAATAATGAATTCACAAACAGCACAAATCACTAAATACGTTTAGCACTAAACGAATTTTCAAACATCATTCTGTTTCTGTCAATCATTTGACAGAAACAGAATGATGTTTGAAAATTGTAAAGAATTGCTTGAATAAATTGGTAATGATACTCTAAAATTTGAATACAATATATACAATATTGTGTCGTCCCATGAAAGTTGTTCCACAAGGGAAAAACATTAATAAAAACTTTCGTACCTAAATAATTAAACGGTTATTTTTTTCCAGCTATCAAACTTCAAGTAAAGTTCTTCTATAAAACAATGCTTCATAGTAATTCAAAGATATTTCCACAATCCTCTTTTGTATAATTCACGTGAAAGAGATCTTCAAAACTTTTGACAAAGGGGTTTTTTTATGAATACTTCAAAGTTTTTCTTTTGCCTTTTGTATGGAATTACTCGTAACTCAGACAGCCTAAAATAAAAGTCGTTTCTCACCAATTATTTTTGTGCAATGTTACTTAATTTGATGTACAGAATGCGTAGTTGACGGCTATGTGATGAGTCTTTTTAACTGACTTCTTCAAAAAGGAGGAGGTTCTCAATTCGTCTGTATGTTTTTTTTTTTTTTTTTGTGTGTATGTTACTCGATTTCTCCGCCAATTATGAATCGATTTTGATGATTCTTTTTTTTTTTGATAGGTCATGCTTCAGAGGTGGTCCCATATAAATTTTATTAACTTTGCTTGCGTAGTTTTTGAGTTAGCTTCAAAAAGTGAAAAATAATAATAATATATTTTTCACTTTTTAGTTGTGGTACCTACCCCACACAAATCCGAATACCACTACCTGCTATGTAAATAACAGTGAAGGAGTCAAACAGGATATCGTCTACATACACAAAGTGGGAAAAATACGTAATTATTGAAGCTAACTCAAAAACTACGCAAGCAAAGTTAATAAAATTTATATGGGACCACCTCTGAAGCATGACCTACCAATCAAAAAAAGAATCATCAAAATCGATTCATAATTGAAGGAGTAATCGCGTAACATACACACACACAAAAAAAAAAAAAAAACATACAGACGAATTGAGAACCTCCTCCTTTTTGAAGAAGTCGGTTACTAATGTGAAAAATAACTTTAATTTCGGAATTCGGTGGCAAAAAACGGAAATTGAAAAGCAAAGACACCGACTTCCGAAATTAAAGTTATTTTTCACATTTTTAGTGTTATTTTTGGAAGTCGGTTGTTTTTTTTTTTTGTAAAAATTTTTTTTACACCCTGTATTATAAATGATAAGGCTATGCTATGAAGCTACTAATTCGATTATTATTTTAATAAAGACTTACCGTTGTGATCTAAACTTCGGCTTTTAAATCTGAAAACAGAAAATTCTATGTTAGAAAATGATTAACGCTTTTTAAAAACGTAAATAAACTGTTTTGCTCGCGTTAGAAGCTTGGGTCTACATGAGTTCTGATAACTTTTTGACAGAGCGAGTCATAATATAGTCTCGTCTTGGCAACATTTTACATGAAAATGTTTTTGGTGGGATTTCACTTCTTTTCGTAAGTTGCATAATATATGACATTATTTTGTTACTGAATTAATTTATAAATGTTTTTTTTCATAATATTTTTCAAAGCAAACATTTTCCGAGGAGATAAACAGATCTATAATATATTATGTGGTATTGAGTCTTTCATAAGGTAATTCTCAGTAACAGCCACGATTCTGTTTTTGTGTCCGGTTAATGGCAGCAGGGTTCCATCTTGTTCGATGGGAGTTATAACATAATAGGTGAAATGAGGGTGCAATCAATCTGCCTAGCCAATCTGTCTTACCTGATCCTGCTAAATACCAGTATTTTAAATGAAGCGACTGCGTATGGACCTCCACAACCCACTTACGGGGTAACACGATACCTCTTGGTAAGACAATAATACTATAAATATTATAACTAGTGTGCAATGGGCGGTCTTATCGCACACACAAGGCGATAATATATACAAACTACCACTACATATCGGGGAACATAGTCTTTCTAAAACTGCATTAGTTCCTGTCAATAAGTCCAAAGTCTTAATCAACAGTAAGGATTCACAATATTTGATCTAGAACCTAGGTGAATCCTATTACCGCGCAAAGTCGAGTTTGCAACTTTTTCCAATCGGCTTACAGGCTGGTACCGTTGTGTGGAAAAGTGTTAGCGTTCGAGCGAAAAGGATTTTATTCAGTGCTCTGTTTTATAGTCCATTGCACGCTTTAAATGTTTTGCTATATAGTTTTCAGAGTATTATTGGAAATGTGTTTCTTTTAGTTGCGGATTTTGTTTTGAATTAAAGCTTTATATGTGACTGAAATGGTCAAATAAACAGGGGCGTGTCGAACCGCTATTTCTTTGCCTTCTTTATAACTTTTAAAATTGAAGGTTTATTAGTACGTTGCAAAAAGCGAACCATTAACTTAGTAGGTTTAATTAAAATGAATAAAAATCATGTGTATTAAAATCATGTGCCTAATACATAATATAAGGCCACTCGAGCAGAGCCACGGGCACAACAAATCAATATCACAAAAAACTATAATATTTCTAGTGTTTGGCAATCTTCAAAAAGTTCTGCTAGCAAAGGGTTTTCTTTGTGCAAAGTTTTTATTTGTTTTTCATTTTTATCTTTAACAGAATATTTTTTATTAGAAATGTGATTCTTCTTTATTATGAGTGTATTTATAGGAATTTTAATTATCTGTATTGATTAAAATGTTTCAGTGGATTTCTCACTTAGGGCAGACCACAAAAGTAATTGCGAGACGCGAGATGACAGACTAACCATTAATCTAGATTAAAGATTAAACATTTACTTTATGACAATAACTTAACATCACGCATGTTTTTCCGGACAGGTTAGTCAGAGCTACCTAATTAATACACCCACATTTCGCTTATGTTTAACCCCCGTAATATACAACGTGCCGCTACAATGGTGACATTAATATAACACACGTATACGATTTCGCGTATTCGTTTTATGAAAATATTTGAATTTCACTATACGTTATCATTTATTGATTTATTTACAATTTTCTAAACTACCAACCTGGAGCAACCTGTACTTAAAGAACTGTCGCGCAGAGGTCATTTGCCGGGGTCACGGATCATATGTAGGCGAATAAAAGAAAAACCGCGCAATTTCATAGAAATTATGCCGACAAACGATTTTACCGATTGAACGTAAGCCAGCTGGTAGGTAGCTAAGCTACCTACCAGCTGGCTTACGTTCAATTGGTCACTCTATGTAAAAGATTCATTCATGAAGCTACCGTAGCTTCATGAATGAATCTTTTACATAGAGTGATCTCAATTTTGGTTATGTTTTTATTATTTAGTTTGTTTGAAAATTAAATATTTTCTATTTACGAATTATTTTATTTTATTATAATTTTTATGATTACTGGCCACTAGTCCTACCCGTGTGTTAAATTAATGTCGCCATTGTAGCGGCACATTGTATAGGATGAGCGAATTACCGTCAACAGGACACAAATCCAAACTCCGGGCTGCTACTGAGTACCTATTTCCCGACGGAAAAACCCAATAACACGTTGTTTGACCCGAGAATCAAATCTGAAACCTCATGCTCAGCAGTCGCGCTGGCAATCACAAGATAACGAGGCAAAACCACGAGGAAGTTCTGTACCGAGGTGCTTTTTGACAATCTCCAATATCTAAGCAAAACTCCATGGTCTTTCGAAATCATCAGTCCTTTTAGAAGGAGGAATAGTAACTTAACTATTTCATCAATGAACAAGTGCCTACCTACCACCTACTCTCGGAGGCCCTTAATCGATTCCCAATTTAACCGACACCGCAAACTTAAAATACATTATCTGCATTAATTCCCAATCGTATAATAAATTTCCTTACCTAGTGAAGAAATAGGTTATTCACCTCCGTACGGAAAAAAATCCGGATGCGTTTTAAAATTCATATAAAACCGTCCACATGAAACCCCATTACTTTTAATTTCACTTCACATTCTCATTACAATATTAAAAACATTCCCTTAAACATCACCCAAAAAGAACTTTAAAATAATGGTCGTAACATTCAATTTTGTGTTTCGATGACCTTGCAGACACGCGACATAGAACCTTTAACTTTGGTGGGAAAAGATTGAAATTCCACTGAGAGTTTGTTGCAAAGAAACGCAAAAGCTAAAGGTTGCCTGCTGCACTTTACTCTTCTAAATTGTACCTTAAACATAAAAAATAAGATCCAAAATCAAACTTACGTGCTGAGATGATATTTCGTACCCGCTGCGTCAACATTGGCCAAGTCATGTGTGTTGAGGGCAAGCAACGCATCTGCAAACAAACAAAATACATAGATATTGGGATTTACGTTAGTCTCTCACGCTGAACTTGGCTGAACAAAAAAAAACAGAGTACACAAAGGTATTATCTTCTGGTTGTTATACTGGAAAAGTTGAGAATTTTATGGAGAGTTTTTTTATTCTGTGTTTTTATATTGTTGCTTTGGAACACTGCCGATCGTTGCTACTGTGTACATTATGTAGCCAAGGTAACTTGAAACATAGGACCGCTCGCTGTTGAGCGAACTTTGTAGTTTGATGCTATCATAGAATATGACGTTAATTTTATAATTAGTTTTGCTAAACAACTCATGTCAGGTCTTTTATAAATTGTTAGGGTGAATTCACCTTAAACATTTGGTTGAAGTAACCCTATGCAGAAAAAAAAACTAACTATTTACATTCTGGAATCCCTTACAAAAATTATCCTTAAGTCTAATGCTGCGAACAAATGAATTTTCGAGAGTTAATCCATACTTAAACTGTCAGACATCAATTATAAAGGGTGTTAGGGCAAACATGGTCTGCCATGGTTGCGGAATAGTCCGAAAGGGATACCGGGACCCTGGCAACAGGCAACTGAAGGAACACGGGTGGGTTTTAGTCAGTAAAAGTCTGACACGCCCTTCCGCTCCGCCCAGAGCGGGAGAAGTCATTTGATGATTTCCCAATTAAAAAAAAAAAAAGGCAAACACCGTTATCCTTGAAGCCAGTGGTTTGGTTTCATTTATAGAACTTAAAATCAATGGAAAATGACAAGTTTAAAAAAAAAAGAAAATCTACATTTTACCACAAGAGTATTTCACGGGTTGGGTACTGCGCAGCGAAAAACTAACCTCTGAGCCGCCATTAAGATGGATCGAACTGTACACATGGTTTGAGTGAAAACGGTGTGTACCCTTACACCCTGTATAACACGGATAAACGATATCTGACTTTGGTAACCTTAAGTCGCCAAATATAATCAGCGCATTGACACCGAGTTCTACAACATCCATGCAACATGGTTGTTCCTACAAAATGGTTGAGCTGGATGGTGCTGATCCATGTGTCATGTTCGTGAACGAGCGCCGTCAGTTGAGACTGGTCATCTCTTATTTGCCAGAGCTTATCTTTAATCTTATATTTTGAATTGTTTTTTGATTATTTTTTGTTTACCACTGTTCTCTCATATAGAAGTAATAAGAATACTATACGCAGGATTTTGTAATATCTATATCCATATTTAAAAGAGTGTCCTTGGAATTTCTTGCCTTCTCCATAGAGATCTACGTTTTGGAATGGGCAACTAGCTTCAACTTTCTGACTAACTGACCGACTCTTTGACAATTCAAAAGTGCCTGTAAATGGTTTAATTTAAATAAATGCTTTGAGTTTGAGTTTAAAAATTCTTCGCTCAATAATATCAAGGAGTAGCTACATCATGGATTAAAAAAAAAAAAAAAGTTGACCTGTGTTATACATGTAAACTTATTTTCTTGTAACGGGAGGCAACGTCATTTAACTTCCGAACCCCAAACAAGAAGAACTTTCAAAAACTCAGCATGCAAATAAATTCCAATAAAATTATTTCTAATCCTCAACAAATTACCGAGTAAGGGGAATTTCCTTGCTTCCTGTAACATTTTTTGTACATTCAAAGAAGATTTGCAAAGGTTCCGACTTGTAATTATAATGATGAACAAACTTCTGATTACTGGGGCGTGATCTGATGACAAATGAAGTACGAATTTGTATGTTAAGTCAAAAGTAAAGAAGGCCTGTCTTCTCTCCTAAAGAAATGAAAAAAATTGCTTGTACCGTGATCCTGCCAGGGTTGCGGGAAAGTCCGAAAGGAATACCGGGACCTTGGCAACAGGCAACTGAAGGAACACGGGTGGGTTTTAGTCAGTAAAAGTCTGAGCCCTTCCGCTCCGCCCAGAGCGGGAGAAGTCATTTGATGATTTCCCACCCTCAAAAAAAAAGCTTGTACCGGGATGACATGATGTATATTAGTAAGATTTTGGTCTCTAACAGACGATACGTAATTTTGAGAATTGGTCCATTTACGACTCAGTGGCCATTTTGAGAATTGGCCATTCTGCGCCTAAACCGTAATTTCACGGCAGTTTCTGGGTGAAAATAGACTTTTTAAGGTCAGAGTATTTTTGGTATTTTTGGTTTGTTACTGATGTGACTGATCTCGTCTAAAAGCTTCATTCGAGCTTGAAACTAGTTTGAAAAACCCGAAATAAATTCATGCGCAAAGCTTTCAACTTTTATTAAATAATAAAAAAAATAAAAAAAATATCAAGTTAAAAAAGGTAAAATTATGATTTACATTAACTACAAACGAGGAAACTCAAATTCTAGCTGTAATATAGACCTGCCTGATCTAGGTTTATGAAAACCTGTGTTTCAGGTCATCAATTTACCTCAAACATTTAAAAAGAAGACAACAATTTTATTAGAAGCTAGATTAAAAAAGAAGATATAATATTTTCAATGACTTAAAGAGTAACTATTTTTAACCGACTTCTTCAAAAAGGAGTTGTGTTTTTTTTGTATGTAATTTGATTAAATTTGCTTGCGTAGTTTTTGAGTTAGCTTCAATATTACGTATTTTACCCACTTAGTTTATCTGGACGATGTATTCATTTACTCCTTCACTGTTATTTATATCAGCTAGTGGTATTCGCATTTGTGTGGGCAACTAAAAAGTGAAAAATAAAAACTTTTTGCAAAAAACTGAAAAATTAATAACTTTAATTTCGGAAGTCGGTGTCTTTGCTTTTCAATTTTCGTTTTTGCCACCGACTTCCGAAATT
Source organism: Lithophane ornitopus (assembly GCA_948473465.1). Taxonomy (NCBI): domain Eukaryota; kingdom Metazoa; phylum Arthropoda; class Insecta; order Lepidoptera; family Noctuidae; genus Lithophane; species Lithophane ornitopus. The sequence continues at coordinate 10,467,988 of OX419637.1, read as the reverse complement.
AAAGTTATTTTTCAGTTTTGAGTGTTTTTGTTGGAAGTCGGTTTTTTTTTTGTAAAAGGTTTTTACGTTATAATCATTTAAAACTATACTCCATTTGAAATAAGATTAGACGTATAGATAAGCCTTTTTTACATTCCGTTCAACCGATTTTGAATTCTATTGCGTTGGTGGCATGACAAATGGCAGCCGCAGTAGATAGTTGGTATTGTGTAACTTTTGTTGCTATCCTTATGCCTACGGTATAGAAGTCAAAATCGGTTGAACGGACTGTAAAAGGGTTTGTTTTAATGTCTAACCTTATTTCAAATGGGGTATAGATTAAGTGAGATATAATTATTATGTTTAAATAAATAAAATTTACGAATAATATTATAGTAGAGAAAATAGAGACTATTAGAATTAGGTAAAGTATTAGAAGTAGGTATTAACATCATTATGGTCTCACGCGACTTATAATGAAAAGAAAACATTTTCTAAGTATAGAATTTATTTAATTCAAAGTCTTCAAACTTCTTCATCCAAAAATCCCAAATAACATATATATTTTCTGAAAGCTCATTTGAAGGTACACACGGCTATACATTTCCAGTTTATGTTGATCTCGAATTATATAGGATTTCCGTACAATGCGAGGTCAGCTATACTGGAAATGTATAGCCGTGTGTGTGTACGAAGTAAGAGTATTTCATTACCTCAAAACCGACAAGTCGTAACAAGCAAAGTTATTATAATCCGATTTAAAGGGCTGTTTGCTAAGTAACTTAAGTCATTGTTGTTTGGTGGAAGTTTTGATGCTATTTCGGTCGGTTTCTAAGAATAACAGACATACCTACACATTTTCCAAAAGTATTCAGATCTGTAACTTGAAGAGATACAAGTTTATCATGACAAGAGAAGTGTTTCTGATAATTTGTTAAGAGAAAGTCAAGAAAGACGTAGTTGTTCTCTATTATACGCACTTGATGAGATTATAATTAATGAGAGTAGTTTATGTTAAGCACATTTCTTACAATCTGTACAGCCTCTTAGCTGACAGCATGCCTTTAGAATAAATAAGAAATTCTCAACACTTGAATAGACAAAACAACTTACAACTTTATTTACATAATTATATTAGGGATGTTGAATGGGTAAAAAAAAAAAAAATATTATCCGACTGACGGACTAAATAAGTCCGTCAGTTAGATAATAACAAAAATATTAGACACGTATTTTTTGGTTTATCATATTATTAACAAAAAATATTTCGATAAACGCATTAAAGTTGGGGAGTGGGGCTCGCTACGTCCCAAGTCAGTATAAAATCTACCGGCCAGTGACGTCATGCCACATTTTAACTCAATGTGTATGCGTATTTTTTTTTTTTGATAACATAAAAATAAAGAAAAAATACGTGTCCAACATTTTAAATACAAGACGGACAAAAAAATTTGTCAACATCTCTCGAAACGAAAGGAAACTAGGACAACTTAAGGCTTCCTCACACCCTACAAATAAAACTTGTACACAATAAGAACCCTCATTACTTCGCACTGACATGTTAATAAGGGTGTGAATCTCCCCTATACAAATTCGTACTTGCCACTGAAAAAAAAACCCACACAGAGTAAAAAAAATCCTCACTGCACAAAACAGTAGGGCAACGTATTCAGTCTGTTTGCATACGGACGATGCTCTGTGTTCATTAAAATGCATGAAGTGACGTCATTCGGGGTATAGACTAGTGGTTGCGGTGCATTGTACCTATGCAGAACGTGCCTCAGTGAGGCGTGGGAATTGTGGAGGTGGGATGTTTGTAGGTGACACGCTGGTTGTTTAGTAATTAGTCTCATCATCATCTGCCTAGCCTTTTCCCAACTATGTTGGGGTCGGCTTCCAGTCTAACCGGATGCAGCTAAATACCAGTATTTTACATGGAGTGACTGCCTATCTAACCTCCACAACCCAAGATAATGGTCTGGGTAATACGGCAAGACTGTGTGTCAGACCTTCGGGCTTCTGACGACCCGTAACGACTGTCAAAGATCCACAAATGACAGCCGGGACCAACGGCCTCCTGCCAGGGTTGCGGAATAGTCCGAAAGGGATACCGGGACACTGGCAACAGGCAACTGAAGGAACACGGGTGGGTTTTAGTCAGTAAAAGTCTGACACGCCCTTCCGCTCCGCCCAGAGCGGGAGACGTCATTTGATGATTTCCAACGCAAAAAAAGAAAAAAAAAAAGGACCAACGGCTTAACGTGCTTTCCGCTTTTTGAGCTGTTTAGTAATTAGTCTATGCATTCTTAATTATTGTGATCGAAGTGACGTAAGCCCATTTTTTGGTCAAACGTTCATCCATTGTTCCTATCGGTTCCAATCGGTCATTGCTCAAAACGATCATCCGGGTTAATTCTTCGGCCAAGTGAACTTTCTCAACAGATTTACCCAGCAAACTAGCTGAAACGAAGCAAACATGCACAGCTATTTATTTTGCCAACTTTCGCTAGTTAGAGAGATACCATAACAAAGCAAAAAGAACTAACTATTCAGGAGGACGTGAAGCGACACGATGCTGCGCGCACTTTTTAACATTTATCGAACTTATTTTCTTCACGAAAAGCTATAACTTGAGTGCGAGGGTTGACACGTGTCAAAGTACGCTGAGATGCGCGGTGCTGCGCAGCACGTGTACCTTATTGTGTATTAAATAAATTCGATATTGTATCGGATCATAAAAAGTGCGCGTCACGTCAAAATCAAAATCAAAATATTTTATTTCACATAAACCTACATGAGCACTTATGAAACGTCAGAAGCTAGGTGCACGGTTCCAATTGGTCGTTTCCTATGGAGAAGAGCCGGCAAGAAACTCCACGGTTACTCTTTTAAAAATAATTGGCTTTTACAATATTTTCAAATTACAGTATTAGTAGGCATTAGTAGGCACAATGTAGGCCTTTCAACAAGTAAGTACCAGGTACTTAACAAAATAGATGTTCAGTAAATCTACAGTCCAATAAGCCTACAAAGTTCTCACATTCACAAAATAGAAAATAATCTATATAAAAGACAAACAATAAAAAATAAATAAAAAACCTATTTCAGCCAAATGACGTGATTGCTATTACAACTGTAACAAATTGAATAATTATCATGTCCACAAAAGCCACTAGGAGTTGAAATTAAATTGGAGGTATCTATAATAATAGGAATAATGTCAAATACAATGATTATGTCAAGGATGAATGTAAAGAGAATAAACATGGTAATTTGGGAGCAGTTAATAGACTCTTACATAATTATGCCTCTTATAAGGTACCAGGGAAGCCACATGTGCAGAAGGAATTATTGCCAAACTTCCTTGTCATCAACGTAGTCTTTAATCTTATAATATGCTTTTTTGATAAGGACACGTTTGATATGGGTTTTAAATTTTCCATCGCTAAGTTCTGTAACCGACTTTGGCAACTTGTTATAAAAGCGGATACTGTTTATAAGAAATGACTTGCTTGTTTTAGTTAATCTAAATTTGGGTATGACAATTTCGTGTCTACTACGTGTATTTATATTATGGAAATCGCTTCTTATTTTGAAAAGTCCTAAGTTTTTGCGAACATACAAAATACTTTCAAAGATATAAAGAGAAGACAGAGTCAGTATATCAATTTCTTTGAATTTGTTTCTAAGGGACTCGCGAGGACTCATTTTATAGATAGCGCGGATTGCCCTCTTCTGTAAAATGAAAATTGAATCTACGTCAGCTGCCGATTCCCACAGCAGAACGCCATAAGACATAATACTGTGGAAATAAGCAAAGTATACTAACCTAGCTGTGGCTATATCAGTCAAATGCCTTATTTTTCTTACTGCATATGCAGCTGAACTTAGTCTACCTGAAAGAGTTCTGATGTGGGCGCCCCATTGTAGTTTTGAATCTAAAGTAATTCCTAACGTCGCGTCTCGGTGTGAACTGACCCAAATACGAATGTTGAAATTCGTTTCACTTGAAGCACACAATTTCAAATTCACGCCCCCAAGGGACACGTGAAATTCTCAACGCTTTTGCAGCAAACACTAGGTTATGGAGCTCAGACAGTCGCTCCATGGGAAATATTGGTATTCGGCTGTATCTGGTTAGACTGGAAGCCGACGTCAATATAGTTGTGGATAAGGCTAGGCAGATGATGATGACGCGGCACCAACTCGAAAACAAAAGAACATCGCCTCTAGATCTTCCAATCTTTGCCTATTACCACTCTAAGTTGCACAAAAAAACAGCGGTTTTTTGTTTAAATGGTTTCCGTATGCTATCTTACATAAAACGGAATGGATGTGAATGTTTTAATGAATTACGTATGAGTGTTTCAATGTGTATTTTGAGTGCAATGTTTTTTCGGCAGCTATAAGGTGGAAATGCTCTCTGTTTTATCTTTAAGCTCTTTTTGCGGATTATTTGTGGTAGAAAGATGTGCTATTCGCTTTTTCGTGAAAATGTTATGCCTGGTTTTATTTTTTCAATCTGTCAGTTTGTCTCCAGCTCCTATTTTGTTTATACCCCGAGAATCAATGGGTGATTCATTATTAATATTCTAGTTTACTAGTTATCGATATTTCATATTTCCATACAGTAATGTTGCCAAATTAATCAAAACGGGTAAATATTTAACAGCTATTTGGGACGTTGACAACTTTTGTATAATTAACGCTCATAAAGTAATTGAAAACCTTTACCGAAAACATATTATTTGTTTACATGTTCGGAAACTACATTGCGCTCGCAGGACCTAAAACATGTGTCCTCGTGGAGGCGATTGGCGGCACTGACCTCTCGCGTCCGGCCCTGGTCCAGGCCATGGTACGGAGCGAGAGGGCATGGGAGGCGGTCACCTCCTTCTGCGAAGCAGTGATGCTCGTGAAGGAGGAGGCGGAACGCGTGAGGGAGAGGCAAAGCTTGCGCCCTCACGCCCCTAACCGCCGCCGCTGGAGACACCCTGGGCGTCGGGAATCCCAGGTGGGTTTCCGGCCACCATAGGCGCGGGCTTGCGGACGGCGAGCAATGGGTAGCTCGCCGTCCGATAAGGACCAGGCCCGGGTCGATGGCGCGTCGTGTTCCACGCGCGCCTCAAAGAGATGTCAGCACACCTGACGGGGTTCGTTAGGACCGATGCCTGCCAGGGTTGCGGAATAGTCCAAAAGGGATACTGGGGCCCTCAGTAACAGGCAACTGAAGGAACACGGGTGGGTTTTAGTCAGTAAATGTCTGATACACCCTCCCGCTCCACCCAGAGCGGAAGAAGTCATTAGATGATTTCCCATCCTCAAAAACAAAAACCTACGGCTTATCAGCTAGAGGTATATACATCAACACACAACACGGGCAGCATTGTCAGTACCATGTATGCGGCCAATTAGACTAAATAATTAATAATGCCACTTTCAACGTGTCTAATTGGCATTAAGCTGCTTATTATAAGGCGGTTCGGCTAATTTGATGATCACTTGAGCATTCTAATTACTAGATTTTGTTGATTAACTTTGCCTGAATACCGGGTGTAAGGGTAAACACCGTTGTCACTCAAACCATGGGTAGTTGACTAAAATATAAAAAAAAATTACCGAGTAACAACAAAAAAAAACGTTATTTTCATTAAAAGATTTTAAAAAGTTTCTATCCAACACCGTGCTGGCTAGCGAAACAGCTGACTGACTGAGCGAGAGGTCGCGCTCGCGGCCGGTTAGGTCACGTCCTGCGCCACCCACCCGTATTGAGACGCAAGTTCGTTGCCCTAGCGCCCTAGGGTGAAATACTCTTGTGGTAAAATTTTGATTTTCTTTTTAAAAAAAGTTGTAATTTTCCATTGATTTTACGTTCTATAAATGAAACCAAACCACTGGTTTCAAGGATAACGGTGTTTACCCTAACACCCTGTAGATTTTTAATTGACTAATTATTGGGTTGTTTTAGAAAAACCTATTATGAAAGAAACGTTTATACCTATTTCAACTCAACTAGTTCTCGGCCTGTTCACGTTCTTTCAGAAACATGACAATCCATAATACCTTCTAAACCTAAGACCAAATAAAAAACCAAGCCAGAGCGATGTGAACAATACAGTGAAGCATGCCAAAACTACACCTCCGCTATGTGCGTACTCGCTCACACGCACACATTTGCAACCAATTGCTTTTATGAAACTACACCCACTAAATGCAAACATGTTTACGAAACCGGCCTCACTATTGACAGCGCTCTGTATTGGTTATTTATTTGGTTTGAGTTTCTAAACTATAGGGCATCTGCTTACCCATCGGAGTCATAATATTGTTAATAAACAGTTGAATCTTGTCTTCTCTATCTGCCTAGCCTTTTCCCAACTATGTTGGGGTCGGCTTCCAGCCTAACCGCATGCAGCTGAATACCAGTATTTTACATGGAGCGACTGCCTATCTGACCTTCAACACCCAGTAACTGGGTAATACGATACCCTTGGTAAGACTAGTTGTTTTTCGGGCTTCTGACGACCCGTAACGACTGTCAAAGTTCCATGAAAGACAACCGGGACCAACGGCTTAACGTGCTTTCCGAGACTCGGAGGAGTCTCGGTATATAAAGATTGTCACCCATCCACGGACGACCCCGGCAAGTGTAGCTTAACCTGATGGATCGACCCGTGCGGCTTTTATTACTAAGCCTGCGGCTGTTATTATTACGAACTCCTCTCGAGTTGAATCTTCTCTTGTTATTTCTCCATTAATCCCCATTGAAAATCCCCATCAATGGGGACCACATATCGAAAAAAAGTTTAACTAGAGAGCAAGGTTAGTAGTCTGTTTGACTGCTTAAAATCCCAATGTATGCACCCATTATCACACGTAAAGGATTGATTTTGTAATATTGTCCTGACTTCATTAAAAATCCAATACAAACCCATGCTTACATGTTTGGGCAAACCCATGCTTACATACTTACCTATACGAATCATTACTAATCCATAAGATCCATACTTGTAAATTTAATCTACTTGATAATAATCCCTCATCAAAGTCGAGCGAAACTTATCAAGCACCATTTTTGGAGCCTCAAAAGGATTTGCGGAAAGATTATTTCGACAATACGTTTAAGTTCAAAGAGTTGCTATGTGATTTAATGTGATGATACATTATAATGATGATACATAATGTTATGTGTATGTGATACATTTTAATGATAATGGTAAAAGATAAAGAATTTACAGTTAACAGCACATAAATCAGCAGCAGTCGGGTAACGTTCTGTAGTTTCTGCCTACGTGTCAAGAAGGCATGAGTTTATATGCATGTGTATAAGTGTGTGTGTAACTAGTTTGAACGAAGAATTCTAAACAATAGTCCTTCCAAAATCAGGTTCAAGTTTTTCACCTTATCTACACTGGATTTCAAAACTTAGTACCACACTTTTAAAATTGCAATTTCTCCTAAACTGTAGTAGCCAATAAAAAACGTTTTATAGCAAATTTTATCAGCTATCTTGGAAATTATAGTTTTACGTTAACGTTTTTAATTTAAACCAAAAAATAGCAGTTTTTGACTTACTGGCAAAACAATTCAAACAACATTTATGACTACAGTTTTACGCCTTATCTACTTTTTTTTTATTGACACCTTGGCTTTTGATCAAAATTCATCGATCAAGAAATAAATGTGAAAACAAAAACAGAAACAAAAAGAGTCAAAAGTTGCAACAATTTGAAATGGAGTGTTTTTGTATAATTATATGGTTTTTTTAGCCAATCTTTAAAACACGGTTATAGGCGTAAAGAAATAAAGTTCAAAATAAATATTTTTGTTTCGTAATCCTTTTTATTTTGAAAATATATCTTGTAGAATTAAAAAGTTATTGCAATTTCAGAAGTGTGGTACTAAGTTTTGATGGCCAGTGTAGTTTTATTGCTCTAAACTTACACCTAACATTCTCACTTCATGTGTTGATAAAATATTGCAAAAGGTACCTACTAGTAGTAGGTATTTTAGGCAAAATCAATACCATTAATTAAACAACGTAAACATAACTCACGTCACATACCCAAAGAATTTCAAGGGACTCATTAATCTCGCGCATCCAACAAACGCGCACATCAAAGGGTAAAAATATGGCAATATTCTCCACTTTACCATTAAATATAATTATTGTACGGAAAAAATACAGCGAAATGTAGTAGTGGACTCATTAAAATTTCTACAGACCGATGCGTTTATGAGAATGGTTAAAAACAAAGCCGAGTAAAAAAAAAAAGTAATGATGTTTTTTTCTCATTTTGACGTTTCTATCTGTCATTATTTCATTTTTTTTGTCGGCAAATTATGCTGTAGTAATTGGTTGCCGATTTGTGTCGTGTTTTAAATTGATTGTAATTTTGTTGTTTTTTCTTTTGTTGATTTTATATTTCTTCTTCAATCTTTATGAATTTAATGGATTCCTAAAGATACCTCGGTCTTTCGGTCCAAAATAGCTTATTTTGAATTAGATGGAAATGGCTGATTTTAATTACGTAATAGGTAGGTATCCTAAGATTATCTTTAGAATAATTTTAGTATTCCTGTTAAATATGAAAGTAGTTTTATTTTCACATTAAAATAAATGAGTAGGTACTATTTTGACTGAGCTTTTTATGTTTTCCATTTTCAAATATAGGTTTTTTTTTCACATTTTCTACAACATTTTTTTCACATTTTCTATTACTTTGTCAACAATTTGTCTTCCCGCAACAAATCATCTACAATTGTTGTCGCGACGGCCCCAAATTGAAATCCAAATTCAATTTGTGATAAAGAACGTTGTTATGAAAAATAATGTTTCTGTAGCTCGCTGGTTGGTCCGTGGATGGGTGACCATCTTTACATACCAAGACTCCTCCGTGCCTCGGAAAGCACGATAAGCCATTGGTCCCGGCTGTCATGCCTGGATCTTTGACAGTCGTTACGAGTCGTCAGAAGCCTGAAAGTCTGACAACCAGTCTTACCAAGGAGTATTCGTATTACCCAGTTACTGGGTTGTGGAAGTCAGTCACTCCATATAATATACTGGTATTCAGCTGCATCCGGTTAGACTTGAAGTCGACCCCAACATTGTCGGGAAAAGGCTAGGCAGATTGATTGAGTTCGCTAAAAGTGAAATAATTTGACAGTTGTTCTAGCTATAAATGAAAGTGCCTTTGAAGCATGAGGTATAAAAGGTTCAAAAAAAATTTTAAAGAAAGAAAATAAAGTAAGTTCATATTAGTTTCGCCGTGTGCACAATTGGTTATTCCATAGCCAATAATAATGATCTTCTATACACACTTTCATAACTTAAATAAGGGATGATAGTTTGTATGTATGTTTATTATCATTATTTGTTTTATACTTTCGACAAAAAATCAATTTATTTGTCATTGCTCCATGTTTAATTCTTTTTACAATTTGTGGTAAAGTAATCGTATTCTAGGTGCATCGTATTCACATGTAATTATAATTGATGTATACAAAATATTGCAAACCAATTTTTTTTTAAAAAGAGTAACGATGGAGTTTCTTGCCCATTCTTCTCCATACGAAAACTACCTTTTGGAAGGGGCAACTAGAATCAGTTCTATTTCTTAGTTTTTTGACGTTCAAAAGTGCCTTTAATGTGCCTATTTGAAATAAATGATTTGACTTTGACAGATAAGAGATTATTTGAATTAACAATAAACGCTTCCACAAATAAAGCTTTCATTTCATAACAATCTTCCTTACTGCGTCTCCTAACTCATCACTCAGAAAGCATAAAAGTCGCTCCCGGTTAACTCTTACAATTTGCAAGAGATGACAAGCGGTTAAGGCTTTGTATTCTTAAGCCAAAGGCGCCATATTTTCCTTTTTGTCTCTCCGTTTTCTGAAGGAAGTGAAAACTGTTTGTCTTTCTTACTTCACCTAATTGAGTTTGTTATGATTGCGAGAAAGTTTACCGGTAACGCGGTGGTGGCGTTGTCTTGTTTTATTGGCATTGTTAGCAATATGACGTTAAAAGAAAAGTGTATCTTTATTTTAGTCATTATCATCATATTACATACATACCATCACGCCTGTATTCCCCGACGGATTAGGCAGAGGTGTACCTATGGTACACCTACATTTCGCCAGTTACATTTAAATCAATCCGCCTAGCCTTTTCCCAACTATGTTGGGGTCGGCTTCCAGTCTAATCGGATGCAGCTGAATAGCAGTATTTTACATGGAGCGACTGCCTATCTGACCTCCACAACCCAGTAACTGGGTAATACGATACCCCTTGGCAAGACTGGTTGTCCGACTTTCGCGCTTCTGACGACCCGTAACGACTGACAAAGATCCACATATGATAGCCGGGACCAACGGCTTAACATGCTTCCGAGTCACGAAGGAGTCTCGGTATGTAAAGATGGTCACCCATCCTCGGACCAACCCTAGCAAGCGTAGCTTAACCTGATGGATCGACCCGTGCGGCTGTTATTACTTAGCCACGAGCTCGTCAGTTATATTTAAGTCTCATACTGTAATAGGGGGCGAGCCTATCACCATCAACCGGGCTGCTACTGAGCAATTCCAGATTGAAAAACCCAATAACACTTTTCCCAATCCGGGAATCCAACCCAAGACCTCGTGCTCAGCAGTAGCACTTGCGACCACTAGATCAACGAGGCAGTCGCATCATAATTATCCGCCAACAATCAACATTGTTTTAATGATGCTATGCAACCACTCAATATGCTTCACAGACGGATTAAAACAAATTATAGTTATTAGCACAAATGAGGATGTAACAATACTCCATTTGAAATAAGATTAGACATTTAATCAAACCTTTTTACTGTCCGTTCAGTCAATTTTGACTTCCATACCGTAGGCATAAGGATGGCATTAAAAGCAAAAAAAGTTACACAATACCAACTGTCTACTGCAGCTGCAATTTGTCATGCCACCAACGTAATAGGAGTCAAAGTCGGTTGAACGAACTGTAAAAATCGGCCAAGTGCGTGACGGACTCGCACACAAAGGGTTCCGTACGATTATCTATAAAAGGGCAAAAAAATCATGTCTGTTGCGCCCCTTAAATATTTATTTTATTTTAATTAAATTATTTATTTTTAAATTGAATATATAACTAAATATTCTGTGAATATTTCAAGAGTCTACCTGTTGCCCTTATCAATATCGAGAAAAAAACGAGCAAAAAAATAACGTTCATTGTATGGGAGCCCCCTTAAATGGTTGTTATAGCGGCAATAGAAATACATCACTGTGAAAATTTCAACTGTCTGACTATCACTGTTCATGAGATACAGCTTGGTGACAGACGGACAGACAGACAGACAACGGAGCCTTAGTAATAGGGTCCCGTTCTACCCTTTGGGTACGGAACCCTAAAAAGGCTTATTTAAATGTCTAATCTTATTTCAAATGGAGTATAGTTACTACCCATCCTCTTGGTATAAGCACCTACATAGTCTGAAAAAATCATAAACAGCCTTACCACAATTTTTTCTAGGCAAAACTCAGAACCATAAAAATTCAGCGTCAAAAGATTCATTTCAAGTTAAGGCAAATAAATCTCTCGCAATAAGATCAAAAAGAATTAGTCTCTAGGGACCAATCCTACAAACCATTGCTTTTGCTATTACATCTTACTTTACGAAGCAGGTAAAAACGCAAAATTATAGACCCAGTTTTCAGAAAACGCAATTAAAAAATAAATTAAACCAATTATACGTGTATTTGCACATGATGTCGAAATCATTTTAAATGAAGCTTTATGAAAGGCACCAAACACAAATGGGAGCGCCAAACTTGATCCCGAATTAATTTCGTGGCATAATTAAAACTTTGGACTGGCTGCAAAATTGAAACGCTGTCATTCCAGAACTGCATGGGCTGTTATGGAAATTGTTTTGTGAATAAATATAGGTAATTATTATGTTTACCTGCCCATTCTGCTGGGCAGTTGCGGATCTAAGGTGCTGAAGCTCCTTAACTTATTAAGTACTAGCTGGTGCCCGCAGCTTCGCCCACGTGGATGTCGGTTATTATACAGGGTGTTTGGTGCATCGTATGCCAACAATGTAAATGGCGGATAGGAGGGGTCTTATGCTATCTTCTCAGGCCCCAAAAAGCTCTTGGCACTACGGGATGTTTCTAAAACCAGATGAGGAAAAACACGATGTTACTTTAAAGTAATTTAGATTTTGATAGAATCATCACATGTCAATCAATTAAGACACAACAAAAAAAAATTAGAGGCAGAAAACATTGAAAAAAGAGGAGGAAAAGTGGATTTTGAGGATTTTTCCAATACCTTTTTTTTACTAAAGTGCAAAGGCTGACCTGACCTGATTTTTCAAAAATAATAATAAAAAATCCCGTGGGGCTTAAAAACTTTTTTGGAGCCCGAGGACATCGCCCTTTACCCCGTCTATCCACCATTTTCATTTGGCAAATGATGCACCAAACACCCTGTATACTAAAACCTTCCTCGAACCACACTATCCATTGGTGAAAACAGCATGAAAATCTGCGCAGTAATTATTGAGTTTATCGCGAACAGACAGACAGGGAGGTCTTTGTTTTATTATTATGTTTTCAATTGATAAAGGAGGTCATTCACCGTCCATACATTTTTGGGCTAAATGTGAAAGTGAGAAAAAAGAGCTAAATTCCGAAAGATTACGTTTTTCTCTTAATTTTTTATTACTACAACGTCTTATTTTAATTAGATTATTTTAACTAAAACATACTGAAAATAGTATACCTACAAGCAAACATATTTATCTTTCTACTATTATTTTTTTCTACTCTCAGCCTTATGATTTAATTATAGCTGTTTGTTAACTAGTTAGCTGCCAAAGAGCCTAGACAAGTGACAATCGCTTCGAAAGCGTTTCGTATTTCTACAACGACTTTCAACAGGATTGACATAAGCTTTTCGATAGCTTATGTCAGTCCTATACATTTTTGCCTTTTCTATCATCGTTATGGATAGAATGTCACTTTGTCTAGGGGCTCTGTATACTTAATACCTCGTTCGACTGTACATTTCATAAATTTTTAAACTTGTAAGAGACTTACCAATATTCAGAAGTGATACTGATACGAAGAAAATTAACGCCTTCCCAACCATGGTGGATGATTCTGAAACAAAAACAAAACAATTGTTATGTTTAGAAATATCACAGTTTTCTTCTAGACAGTTTATAGGCATCCATTTTAAATTAAGTTTATTTGATTTTGAAAGAACGTTTTTAGGGTTCCGTACCCAAAGGGTAAAACGGGACCCTATTACTTAGGCTCCAAATAATTGTTATGTTTAGAAATATCACAGTTAAGACAATTTAAAGATCCGCTGTCTGTCTGTCTGTCTGTCTGTCCGTCCGTCCGTCTGTCACCCAGGCTGTATCTCATGAACCTTGATAGTTAGACAATTGAAATCACAGATGATGTATTTCTGTTGTCGCTATAACAACAAATACTAAAAAACAGAATAAGATAACTATTTAAGGGGGCTCCCATACAACAAACGTGATTTTTTTACCGTAATAGTTTCATCTTCTTGACAGACAGAAAACGTACGTAACTATTCTTTTCTAAAAAAATTAAAGTAATAAAAACTAAAACCCAACTACGACTAAAAGGGTATAAACAAGACACCACAGACAGACAAATTAATAATCCGGAGTCACACGTAATATGTTTGATTTATGCCCTAACACGTGTGACTCCGGATTTTTAATTTAAGAAGACATACCTCAACAAGCAATAAACGTAATATGGTGTATACAGCCTCGCCATGCCATGCCTGTGTGAATGCCATCTTTATATATCCTCCGTGTCTCGGCAAGCACGTTAAGCCGTTGGTCCCGGCTGTCATTCGTGGATCTTTGACAGTCGTTACGGGTCGTCAGAAGCCCGAAAGTCTGACAACCAGTCTTACCAAGGGGTATCGTATTACCCAGTTACTGAGTTGTGGAGGTCAGATAGGCAGTCGCTCCATGTATAATACTGGTATTCAGCTGCATCCGGTGAGACTGGAAGCTGACCCCAATATAGTTGGGAAAAGGCTAGGCAGATTGATTGGTGCATACAATATCTACGCTCATTGGTTACCTCATAGACGCCAAAAATGATTTCCTCTGGTAGACGCCGTTCGGCGTTTTCCGCGCCTGAGTAGAGTTTTGTTATTTTTATAAAATCATCATTTACAGAAACGGTGTCTGTTAATGCTGTTGTATGTACCTACGTAAAATTTTAATATGCACTTATAAAAGGTATAATCATCATCATCATTTTAGCCGAAAGACGTGCACCGCCATTTCGACGGGTTCTGTGCTTCTCACATCCAGCGCATTCCCGCGGTCCACCTTGTGGGGGTCTTCCAACGCTACGTCTTTCGGTACGCGGTCGCCACTCCAGAACCTTTCGGGCCCATCGGCCATCTGTTCTGCGAGTAATGTGCCCTGCCCACTGCCACTTAAGTTTGGCAATCCTTCGGGCTATGTCGGTTACACTGGTTCTCCTACGGATCTCCTCATTTATAAAAAGTTTATCCCTTTAAAATAGAATTTGGGGCCAAAATATAATTTACACCGATCGACGTCATCCGCTTATAATGACAATTTTAAATTACGCCGTTATGCATGCACCGCAACGAATGGGTTAACAATGTGTACCGAATTGCTATTGACTTGCCATCAAGAAATCAATTATTTTATTTTATTCAATTTTTATGATTACTGCCAACTAGCCCTGTGCCCTGTGTGTTAAATTAATGTCGCCATTGTAGCGGCACGTTGTATATTATATAATAATTATAATTATATAGTAGGATTAAGATTACCTTGTATTACCCATGATATATGATTTGTATTTTTTTCTAAGTAAATGTCCTAAATAGTATTTATAGAAAAGTAGTTCATTTGAGATCCACAAAGTTTTTGTTGAAGACAACACTCACAAGAATGTATTTCACTTTATGTACCTAATGTGCTTAAAACAGTCACTTTAGCAGAATCATATCATCGTAAAATGTCACAAACTGACAATTCATAATATGATCAGCGTGCGATTCATATTACGAAATAATTCATCTGTTTGACAGTTTTCTATGACGATTCGTAAAATGGTCCACATAATATGAATTGCTTTTGTGTCAAATAAGAGGAATTGCTAATGACAGCTGGTCACAGGTGGTAATCCTTATACATACATTTTATAAAACAAAGTCCTCCGCCGCGTCTGTCTGTCGTCCTGTACGCGATAAACTCAAAAACTACTGCACCGATTTTCATGCTGTTTTCACCAATGGATAGAGTGGTTCTCGAGTAAGGTTTTAGTATAAATAACCGACATCCACGCGGGCGAAGCCGTGGGCATCAGCTAGTTAAGTATAAAAGTATAGATAATAGATAGTATTGATGTACGCCATGATCCATTGTAACAAATTGCCATGACAGTAAGTTGAAAACTTTAATAATTGAATTTGTAATCAGGATGTTTCCAATTTGTTTTTCCGTTAAGGTGTAATGATCCGGAGCACATTAAACAGATAACAACTTACTATATATACAGCCTATTCGCAGATATTAACTTTATTCGTGTTGTTACCAAGATCAACAAGACACAAAACATGTATTTTTTCCTAATAATTATCTTCTCACAAGTATTAAACTGCCACCTGCATCCAACCGAGGTGAGTCAACTAAGTACGGAAAATTGTTAAAGATTGTAATTTCCTTTTAGTTAAAGACATGATATTTGACACTCTTTATGTTGTTGAAATAACTGAGAACACTTTTGAAAAGGTTTAGATTAAACAAAACTAAGCTATTAATTTAGGAAATTGAGTACCATATATTACTTTTTTTTTTGTTTGAGGGTCGGAAATCATCATATTAGGTCTTTACCTATGAAATTGCCGTTCTGCAGTACTGGCCATTTCAAATCAAAATAATTTTTGTTTGGCTAAGAATTCTAATTTCAAATTAATTTTATTTTAAAAACATGGATTTTTTTTTCCAAAAGTAGTCATTTCTTTATTGATTAGTGTTACATTTTCATCGCATTTCAATCTTTTTCGTCATCATGGATACGTTAAAAATTCGAGTAATTATGGAATATGAGTACCGTCGTGGCAGCAACGCGGCACAAGCGGCACGCAACATCAACGACGTTTACGGAGCTAACACTACAAACCAACGCACCACCTGTTATTGGTTTGCTCGCTTCCGTTCTGGAAATTTCGACCTGAAAAATGAACCTCGCGGTCGTCCGAAGACTTTGGTCGACAATGACGAATTAAAGGCGATTGTGGAAGCTGATGATACACAATCTACGGCTGAATTAGCAGCAGCTTTCGACGTTAGCGTCAAAACAATATTGGTCCATTTGCGTCAAATTGGCAAGGTAAAAAAGCTTGACAAATGGGTGCCCCACGAACTCAATGATCGCCAGCGCGAAGTACGCGTCGAGACGTGCCTTGCACTGCTCAACAGACACACAAATGAAGGAATTTTGAACCGCATTGTTACCTGCGATGAAAAATGGATTCTGTTTGATAACCGCAAGCGCTCAGCAAGTTGGTTGGATCCTGGTTCAGCACCTAAACAATGCCCTAAACGAAAACTTACCCCTAGAAAAGTGATGGTCACTGTTTGGTGGTCTAGCGCCGGTGTGATTCATGAGCATTACTGCAGATGTGTACTGTGAAGAACTGAACACAATGATGGAGAAGCTGGCGCATCTCCAACCAGCATTGGTCAATCGCTCGTCTCCGCTGCTCTTGCACGACAACGCGCGACCTCATACTGCACAGCAGACGGTCTCCAAGTTGCAAGAACTGGGGTTGGAAGCTCTCCGTCATCCGCCCTACTCACCAGACCTTGCGCCTACAGACTACTACTTTTTCCAGAATTTGGATAACTTCTTGGCGGGAAAAAAATTCAATACCCGAGAGGCAGTACAAAATGCCTTTGAAGAATTTGTTGCCTCCCGTCCAGCTGATTTCTTTAAGAAGGGCATCAATAAACTGCCACTGCGATGGCAAAGATGCATTGATTGCATGGGTGATTACTTCGATTAATACAAATAAAAAATTCATGAAAAAAATTCGTTTAAATTTTTTCATACAAAACGGCAATTTCATAGGTAAAGACCTATTATTACTTCACCCGTGGTGTGTCAGACTTTTACTGACTAAAACCCACCCGTGTTCCTTCGTTGCCGGTTGCCAAGGGTCCCGGTATCCCCTTCGGACTTTCCCGCAACCCTGGACCGTTTATTAACCTGGACTAAGAATAGCTTCCAGTCTTACCAAGGGGTACCGTGCTACCCAGCAACTTGGTTGTGGAGATCAAATAGGCAGTCCCTCCATGTAAAATACTAATATTCAACAGCATCCGGTTAGACTGGAAGCCGACCCCATATAGTTGGGAAAAGTCTAGTCGGTATCTAACTCTTTTTTCACTAATTTGTTCTATAAAATATCAGAAAATACTTTTACTGCAGGGTCTTCGCTGACCCTAATAAAATGTGTGCAGGCGAGACTGTGAAAGAGCGGTTCTCGACACTGGATCCGAGCTTGATGAACTAGATTGGCGGAGTTAACACTAAACATTGTTTTTCCGCATAGTATCGCGTGGTTCCAACATTAACCTGCTATAACCTACCTGTATAAGTTTCATGATGTTTTAATTATAGTATTGTTGTTGTTATTTTCCAGGTTGACACTAAGAATATAACATATGTTTCGGGTCAGGTAAGAATTCAGTACGTCGATTCTGTAAAATTCAAACAACAACTCTCATCTCACATCGCTATTCACTATTACTTCGAATTTTGAATGGGGTTCGAGTGCGAAGTGAGCGTCGAAGTGACGGGGGAATTACCTCACTGAATGCCACTTCTTAAGTCATCTCATACTTTTTCTGTCAAAATCTCACGGTCAATTTAGTTCGCTGACACGCTCGCAAGGGTAGCGCTAGTGTATCAACCGAGTTTTTAGAATGCCAATCAAGAAACTCGCAGCGGTTTCAGATTCGAAGTTTAGAATGAGGTCTTACAGAATCACACCCCAGGTTTCAAAGTATTACGCTTATTAGGTCATGGCATCACCCGCATGGAGGCCAGAATTTATCCCACGGCCCCATTGGTACTACCGGGATAAACATATCCTATGGCCTAACCCAAGTCATGGCCTATCCGTGTGCCGTGTAATGCAGATCAGTCAAGTGCGTGTCGAACACGCACAATGAAGGGTTCCGTAGTTTGGATGAATTTATCCTAAGAACAAACTTGACATTGTAGTTGAAAAAAATGTACCCCCAAAAAAACGACTTCAACAAAAAAAAAAAAGTAGCAATCATAAGTGTCACGAGATGGTGAGATTACAGATAGAGTTATTAAAGTATTCAAACATGGCATTATTCATAATGTGTGCATTTTTCTGTCTGACTGTGCCTTTTTTGGTTAAATTTCAAAGGAATTGCCGCAAGGTGCAAATTGATACACTAATATAATTATTTAAATGTCAATTTACCACTCGCCCCTTCGTAAGGGGCAAATCATTACACCAAAATAATAAAAAAATCCGGCGAGTGGAACATTTTAATCGAAAGGGGCAAGATCCGGGCGGGCGAGCGGAGCCTATACCCTCCGGGTGCACGGGGTAGATTTCGTTTCATTGCTATGTTTTGTGTTTGTCAAACTATCTAAAGAGAGCGATGCACTCGACGACGATGCCTAATTGTTGCACCATGAGTTGGGACTGGGTCATAAAGAAATATTCTCAATTGTTGTTGTTCTTCTTGTGAAGTATTTTTTTATTTTTCTTGTGCTAAGTGGGTATTTAGTTTTTTGGATGACTTTTGTGACCTTCATAATAGAGGGTTAACCGGAAAACAATTGCTTCAACTAAGTCGTATTAAATCGTGAGCCACGTCCATAAAAATACTTTTTTTTTCTCGCTCCTTAGTAAGTTAATATTTTTAAAGGCAATTTAGTAAGTTAATATGTTTAATTACTTGTTGATTTGGTTTGTAGCTATATCTACCTTACGGCATAAGTACTTACCTAGGTAGTTGATGAGAATTTTCTTTTACAATATTCAAAAGTGTTTTATTTTACTTCTGTTTTATAATTTTACTGTGAAAATCCGGTTTTGCATGATAGCGACTGTGGACGGACCGTAATATTATCATGTCACCACATTTACTAACATCCGTCAAGCCTGGTAAGGCAACTCTTGATAGAAATAAGAAATTCATGCATATTTCAGGTCCATGAATTTCATATTTTAAGGAGGCAACCGCAGGACGAAGATCCACCTGAGGAAGATCCTGCGGATCCACCTGCGGAACCACCTGAGGAAGAACCTGCGGAACCACCTGCGGAAGATGCTAAAGAAGAAACTATAGATACAGCTCCGGGCGATGCAAAAGATAAAATAATAATCACCATGTCCGGTGTGGTTATAAGTAAGCCAGTGGGTGATACAATCACAAAACATAAATTCAACGACACAGAAATTATGCCTGTGAAAATGCATGTGGAAGACAAGGAGTTGGATTGTAAAAAAGACTGCCGTTATAGTGGGAGACAATTTTTGGATCTACAATAATTCCCCAGAAACAAGTAAATTAAAAAAATCAAAAACCCGACTGCGCTAAAAGTGAACTTTAACCACTAAAGATGGAAACAAAATGACCTATTTCTATAACCAATCTCAATGAATACTAGGTATAAACAATCTCATGCAGTCCGAGGCAATAGGTCTGTTAAAAAACAACTGACTGTGAAATATGTAGTATATTAGTGCTCGGCATTATTACGGCGCGGTGGCGGCGCGGTGGCGGCGCGGTGGCGGCGCGGTGGCGGCGCGGTGGCGGCGCGGTGGCGGCGCGATGGCGGCGCGGTGGCGGCGGCGTGACGCCGAGCACTTATGTAATTAGTGAATAAAGGACGGATGTGAAGCGAGTGCCATAGATGAATCACGAGCAAGTGAAGGATTCTAAGTGATCCGACGCGAGTGATTCATGGCCCTCGATATAAATCCGTTTTATTCAAGAGTTGCATCATCATCATCATCATCATAATCATTTCAGCCGAAAGACGTCCACTGCTGGACATAGGCCTCCCCGAAGCACCGCCACGAGACGCTGCCAAGAATTGCATACTATACTTTATACCATGACTACGAGCAAAAGAAAGATTTAAGCCAAAATAGACATTTAATGAAGAAAAATTACGGGTTGCAGCCTTCTGTTAGCATTTTAAGGTGGGCTTGCAACTTCGAGTATGTTTTTATTTTGTTTATTTTATGCCTTGTTTTTATATAACACCGTAGCATAGAATACATACTCCGTAATGTCGATGACTTCTTTATCTTCGTCAGCTCATTAAAATAAGTTGGAAAACAGACTCGGAAAATATGCCAGAAGCTTGATTTTCATTTTTCTATATACATATAGACACACGTAATACACTGTTAGACACACATGTGACTCCGGATTTTGAATTTTTCTGTCTGTTTTGTCTTGTTTATACCTTTTTAGTTGACTTTTTTGCCGTAGTTGGGTTTTAGTTTTTTAAACTTTTATTCAATAACACGACAGATAATGAGTTTTCATAGTAATTTATTTGGTCGCTAAACACGTCAGATATGAATTTGCATAGTAACTTTGCTGGCCGCATCGTCACTTGTTTTTCACCAGTACAGCAATTTCGATTTATCTAGAAGAAGATTGTCAAAAAAATGCTCGAATTTCCAAGCATGTTTTAGAAAATAAGCTTTTTAGAGGGGGAATGGTATAATAGTTATTTGTTATGCAAGGCTGCAAAGTTTTTTTTGGCGCGAGTACTTGTATTGAAACCTGAGCAAGCGAAGCATTCTAGGATTGAACCATGACCAAAGCGAATGGTTCAAATATAGAATCCTGAGCGTTGCGAGGGTTTCAAAGGTACGAGACGCAGAATAACTTCGCTGCCGAGCGAAACACACAAGTTTTCACCTCACTACAGCGAGGAAAATGCTAGGTGTCTCCATGCAATGAACAGAATTATGAACTTTTCGCGCAATTTTTCCAGAAGAAAGCTCAATTCGGCATTATGTACCGCTTGCACTAACTCTGCACTGCTAAACAAACCTAAATTATGGAAAGTGAATCTAATAAACTGAAGAAAATTTGATAATGTTACGTCGTTACTATTGTTCTAAACAACAGAATGACAAATTATAAATGTCAAGTCAAACCACAGATGTAATATAATTAGGGACGTCTTATGTAATATATTACTAAACGCAATTAGTTAGCTGTCCGTGCCAGTGGTGCGCGCGGTCGGCGTATCCGAACGCGTGAATGAGGTCCGGTAACCTTCACCTAACCATCGCGACACCTCCGTGTTCACTCCACTCACAAAGACCATCATAGACTACATCATACTATCAGCACATTCGAATTCCTGCTCCGGGCCAAGACGCGCGTTCACTTGATCCTGGATCTATGTTACGTGTAGTCTTCATAATTCTTTATGCCTAAAGCAGCAACAGTTTTTATTGACTCATATTAGTCCCCACCTTATTAAATTCTGTGTTTTTCGTAACCATACTGGGTAAGTGTTGAACAGCAAATTATTTTTTATATTGTGTGTACCTACCTATCTAGGCTATCTTAGGGCGTGAGCCTACTTACACTATGGCAGCTTTATTCTTATTGTAGTATGTATGCCTTCTGCTATATCTAATATACAACCTATTTGTCATTAGCTCTGCACATTTATATTTACAGTCACAGACTTTAATTGATGAGCCACCTGGCACTGTTCGTATTTTAGCCGTGTAATGCAAATCGGGTTTATTCGGTTCCCGACACGGAAAGACATAATGTCTTCGTATTAGTAGAAGAAAATTATATTTAATAACTTTACCGGTTGACTAACCTGAGAGCCAGAACTACAAACTTGACAGCAGAGTGACTACCCAAAGTCAACCAATTGCAGGTCTAGCAACAGTAACCTAGCAACGATTGTTTAAGCGTAACGATAGTAACGCTAGCGTACGGAGAAATATTAATAGTCATTTCGGCAACTTCGAAATTAACGTCTCTGTCATCGACATTTCAACTGTCTTCAGTTAAGTTTTCAGAATAATCGAGTTAATGAGCTCTGATTCAAAGGAGGTCAGTATCAAATAGATTGGATAACCTTAATGCAACATTTTATTTATTTTTATCATTGAGAACTTATTAGTCAACCTCTATGGATAAGACTATTTCCGATTATAAGTAATTTATTTGTCATCTTGTTTACGAGCGTGTGGTTTGAGTTCGTGTTTAATCGTGTAATCTCGTGAATGTATGAAACTGTAAAATTGAAAAGTTTGAAGGTGGCTTATCAATTATAGTCCGTGACTGTACCTACTCATGTATTTTCTCACGACTCATTGTGCAAGTCGTGCTTCTCACTTCCATCCATGTAAACTCCGTACTGATTGTGACAACCACACACCACCTTCATTACCGGCCAGCCCGCCGGTTGAACACGTCCCAAAGGGTCATGGCCATCCGGCTGGCCCGGGGATACCGCACGGTCTCCCGTGAGGCGACGAGCCTCCTTTCCGGATTACCACCATGGGATCTGGAGGCGAAAGTCCTCGCCAACATTTGGATGTGGCGCGAGGAGGCGAAACGCCGGGGCGTAACTCCGCTGCCGCGAGAAATCGCGGTACAGCGGACAGAAGTCCGGCGGGATCTCATCGCAACCCAGTGTTGGGCACGCCACAATTACGGCGATAAGTCCTCTCTTTGAGGAGTGGCTGGAGAGGCGACACGACGTCCTCACCTTCCGTCTGACGCAGGTCCTCACCGGACATGGCAGCTTCGGGAGGTTCCTGTGTAGGATTAGGCGGGAGGAAACGCCCGGGTGTCACCACTGTGAGGATAACCCGGAAGACACGGTGGAGAAGACACGGTAGAGGCCCCTGCTTGGGCGAAACACCGCCGTGTCCTCGTGGAGGCGATTGGCGGCAGTGACCTCTCGCGTCCGGCCCTGGTTCAGGCCATGGTACGGAGCGAGAGGGCATGGGAAGCCGTCACCTCCTTCTGCGAAGCAGTAATGCTCGCGAAGGAGGAGGTGGAATGCGTGAGGGAGAGGCAAGGTATTCGCCCTCACGCCCCCAACCGCCGCCGCAGGAGACGCCCTGGGCGTCGGGAATCCCAGGCAGATTCCCGGCCACCGTAGGTGCGGGCTTACGGACGGCGAGCAATGGGTAGCTCGCCGTCCGATAAGGACCAGGGCCGGGTCGACGGCGCGTCGTGTTCCACGCGCGCCTCAAAGCGATGTCAGCACACTTGACGGAGCCCGTTAGGACCGATGCCTGCCAGGGTTGCAGGAAAGTCCGAAAGGAATACCGGGACCTTGGCAATAGGCAACTGAAGGAACACGGGTGGATTTAGTCAGTAAAAGTCTGACATGCCTTCCCGCTCCACCCAGAGCGGGAAAAGTCATTTGATGATTTCCCACATTCAAAAAAAAAAAAAAATTGTGTCACAATCAGCGGAGATGACTCTTGTCCATCTTGTGACATTCTTGGGATGTCATTTCTAGGGTTCGGCTACTTTTCACATCCGAAGTTCCAGCTAATCCGGTCAAAATCAAAATCAAAAAATATTTTATTTCACCTGGGCACTTATGAAACGTCAGAAGCTAGCTAACCAATTGGTCGTTCCTATGGAGAAGAGCCGGCAAGAAACACCACGGTTACTCTCTCTCGGTATCTATTTAGCTCTGTGTCGGGTACCTATTTACCCGCATAGCCACGTCGAGCACCCTACGAGTCAGGCGCGAACATCCACCGAACGTCACCATCCCTGGCGTCAGCAGCCTGGCACACCCGCTGAGATTGTGACCATAAACCTAGGGAAGGTTTATGGTCACAATCTCAGCGGGTTCTCGTATTATATAAATATATTTTTTTATGTTGACTAAGGTTATGTGGTCTTATTTTCACCCCACGTAGGTAAACCCCATCCATCACAAACTACAAATTGCTATGTTCTCCGCGCGTAGAATGTAGTGGCGGTCGTCTTCCGTGCGCCGAGGCAGTAACTTGTATTCTGTATAACTTAAGTAAGAAGCATCACTGAGCTTAAAATTCATGGTCATCTGTCAATAGACTTTATCCTGGATACTGGAATTTTATTTACACTTCTCCAACCACTATACTCATAAGCCTAAAGATAATTTTCAAAGACCTATTCAATGATGCACCACTTGACATGGTTCGTCGGTTATCGCCATATTTAATTTTGATTAACTGTCATCGACACTCATAAGATTATGAAAAATCGATTGACGTAAGAATCATCAAAATCAGCCCACGCGTTTGTTTTCTAGAGCACCACAAAGGAACAAACATACATAGGTATATAGGCTGAAAAACACATGATTCTCGTTTGTCGCGCAGTCGGGTAATAAGACCATACCTACTACCTACGAGATCAAAATTATAGGGAGCAGCATCCTAAGAGGGCTCGACATGTCGATGTCATTGATTATTTCTATGTAACTTATTGCTGCGCTAATCCTGTGAACTGCAAAACACTATTAAATACCACAAAAATTCTTGCAATCAAGTTTGAGATAGAAAGGTATCTAATTATCATTTAATAGTTAATACTGGCTGGCACTAATGCTGGCTGTACCCAGCATTAGTGAAACGAAATATGAAAACATCGCATTATATAGATTGAGCGTTTAAATCGCACGTGCCAAACAGAAACACATAGTTATAGAGCATGTCATGGACGATAATCGCGCGATCGTATCGAGATCGTATCGATACGATATACTTAATGAAATATCGTTAAGCTTGTGAAGGTTTTTAAAGTTGTTAACATTAAATTGATTTAAGAATGACTAATACCTACTAATTACAATGTATGAAGTTGTAGCTCAAACTGAACTTTATGTGTAGAAATTAAAGTTGCTTTTCGAAAAACAGAGATTTGTTTACCTGTTTGGAAATTAAATTACGAATGGAGTTTACAATGAATCTTGTAATGTAGAACAATCCAGGAAATCAGAGATTTCGTAAATCTTTAGCTTTGAATTTCAGGGTAGACGATTTGTATTGACCTTTGATGAATGTGGTTTATTTATTTATTTAAACTTTTCGCACACAAAAAAGGTACAAAGGCGGACTTAATGCCTTAGGCATTCTCTACCAGTCAACCAAGGGTGGTGAAGAGATTAGATGGCGGGTGCTCTGATTGAGAGGAACAAAGAGAAAAAAAATAAAAAAAAAATAAGGAGAAATATATATATCATAATGCATTATAGATAAAACAGTTTTTACAGCACATAAATACGCAATCAACTTGTGATACATAAATACTTACATACATATACTATAATATATACCTATAATATATATATATATATATATATATATGTATACATAATAAACAAATTCAAGGCAGAGAGGTGTATATGATTCTACTCTATTTATTTTGAAAAAATCTCTGCAGTTTCCGCTTAAATGCATACCGACTGGTGGCCGTCCTGATATCAAGAGGAAGCGCATTCCAAAGAAGAATGGACTGAATATGAAAAGAAGAATGAACAAAGTCAGAAGTATGAGAAGGGCAGAGTAGGAGAAGATTGTTAGAAGAACGCAGATTCTTAGTGTGTGAAGAACATAGATATTGGAAGTGAGACACAAGATAAGAAGGAGGAGTGGGAGAGTTGAGAACGGAGAAAAGCGTGGTCAGAGCACGCAAACTTCTTCTTTGGCGAATGGACATCCATTTGAGCTCAGACCTATAGCTCGAAACATGGTCATATTTCCTCAGGTTGAAAATGAACCGAATACAGTTGTTGAGTAGTCTGTCAAGCTTATCCAACAAAACTGCATTCAAGTCAAAGTAGCACACGTCACCATAGTCGATGATGGGGAAAATTAAAGTCTGCACAAGCATAGTTTTCGTCTTAGCGGGCAAAAAGTTGTTCCTGATTTTCATTTTGACGGAGGTGTGTAGGTAGAGATAGGTATTATGACATAGTAGGTACAGCGTCACATATCTACAAGAGGCTCCACAAAGGATTAAAATAGAAGATAACCTCTAGATTTCTGTGGCGGTATCTACATCGCCACATGCGAACCACGCCTGACGACCAGACGTCACACAAAAATCCTGAAGTCACATAAATCCTGCATCGCGCAATTAAAGTTTACCGTGCAGTGGACATATATACAGAACCCAACATCAATCGTTGGGCAGTTGCCCACCGGACACAACACCCGTCTGGTCGGAGGATCCTACCTTTTCTATGGTGGACAAGTGAACTTTACACCCTGTTCCTCATACTTTCAATAATCAACCCAAACGTAACATAGGACACCCTCAGCCACGATCTTCTCAGGGTGGCTGGTAGCAGCTGGATGATAGTTACCAATAATCGAGTTAATTCGCGTGCGATTGGAGAGGCCTATGTCCAGCAGTGGTCTGCTGTAGGCTGATAATGACGATGATCAAACCCATCATTTTGTATTTCCCCCTTCCTCCTCTTAAATAAAACCTTATTTTAATACCTAACCTTATAAATTCGACTATTCACCATTATAGGTTATAGAAATTACATACAAAACACTACTTCATTGGCACGACGTGAATGGCGCGATCTGTGGCGCTTTAACACATTACACGATTTAAAGCATTTTATCTTGAATGTGAAGAATTTCTGCGCAGTGTTCCTGAAGCGCTTTGAAGCGCTGAAAAATATTATTGTAGTAGTTTAGTATAATAATAATCCTAATTTATATATAATTATATAATAATGCGAAAGTGAGTGAGGATAAGGACATAAGATTTATCCCAATATTACCACGGGATCATGACTTATACAGGTGAAACCACGGGTTGCAGCTAGTCAACCTATGATGTTTCCATTGCTGGGATACGTGCTTGATATTTACTTACATTGCTTGATACAGTGCGGTTTGGTGAATGTCGTATGGTGTCATATGTAAATTGTCAAATTAAATAAAAATGCAGAAAATTACATTGAACACGCAATTTGTGTTTAATAAGTGGGACAAATCACCTGCATAACTGTACTAAACCCGTGGAGCCCCGTGGCTAAGTAATAAGAGCCGCTCGGGTCGATCCATCAGGTTAAGCTACGCTTGCCGCGGTTGGTCGGTGGATGGGTGACCATTTTCACATATCGAGACTCCTCCGTGCCTCGGAAAGCACGTTAAGCCGTTGGTCCCGGCCGTCATTTGTGGATCTTTGACAGTCGTTACCGAGTCGTCAGAAGCCCGAAAGTCTGACAACCAGTCTAACCAAGGGGTATTGTATTACCCAGTTACTGGGTTGTGGAGGTCAGATAGACAGTCGCTTCATGTAAAATACTGGTATTCAGCTGCATCCGGTTAGACTGGAAGCCGACCCCAACATAGTTGGGAAAAGGCTAGGCAGATTGGAACTGTACTAAACCCAGGAAGTAGGTCGTATTACAAAATCCATCAAGCCGTCACAGAATCCCTTGGCATAATCCAATATAAAATAACCAAACACCATCTCCCAAATCTGCCTAAAACCTCATTCGATAAGGGATCCATCTACCTCGATGAAGCTCTTAATTAGCACGGTAACGACTACCGTTCCGAACATCCAGCGTCGGTTTTAGATTAAGGCCTGTAAAATCTCCAATTCAAATGCTGCCATGGAATTCAAATGAACGGAGCCCTTACTAAGCGTCGTATGATTTTGGTGACGAGAATTTCGGTTCAGATCATTTTGATTCGTTCAGATTATATATTGGTGTCCTTGAAACTTTGTATTGGAAGTCGAAGTTAAAAACTAATATGAATGAATGTTATTTGTCCTCTTTAGAACAAAGGATTTTTCGCATACTTCTCCATTTTCTCGTAATATTAACCATCTCTGTAAGTCAATGAGGTTTCAAATATTAGCCGACATATTTTGACTGTGAAAGACCACATATTAGTGGGTAGGTAATTTTGAACTCGTAGTACGCACAATTTTTATGAATAGAATATAAAGTAATTTGACGGCACGATCTTAAGACAACTGAGGCCCTAGACAAAGTGACATTCTATCAGCGATAACGATGATGGAAATGGCAAAAATGTATGACACTGAGACTGACATATAGCTATCGAAAACTTACGTCAATCCAGTTGAAAGTCGTTGTAGAAATACGAAACGCAGTCTGTTCAATACAAATTATGAACATAAAATAATTTAGAATCTTCAATTTAATTTTTTTTGGTAGTTTTTATAACTTTTATGTGTGCAACAAAAATGTTTTTTTTGACGTGACGTCTTTTCAATCGCTCTTGTGTAAAATACCGAGCAACGGCCATACGTTTTTTCCCCATTTTTATAAAAAAAACAACCGACTTCCCAAAAAAAACACAAAAAAAGTGAAAAATAACTTTAATGTCGGAAGTCGGCGTCTTTGCTTTTCAATTTTCGTTTTTTGCCATCGACTTCCGAAATTAAAAGTTATTTTTCACTTTTTTTGTGTTTTTTTTTGTAAAAAGTTTTTATTTTTCACTTTTTAGTTATGGTACATACCTACCCCACACAAATTCGAATACCACTACCTGCTATGTAAATAACAGTGACGGAGTCAAACAATATATCGTCTACATACACAAGTGGGAAAAATATGCAATATTGAAGCTAACTCACAAACTACGCAAGCAAAGTTAATAAAATTTATATGGGACCACCTCTGAAGCATGCAACAAACAAAAAGCAAAAAAGCAAACTACCAGACAAAAAAAAAATCATCAAAATCGATTCATAATTGGCGAAGTAACATACACACAAAAAAAAAAAAAAAAACATACAGACGAATTGAGAACCTCCTCCTTTTTGAAGAAGTCGGTTAATAAAAATGTTAACTTTACTCTTTGTTTCTATTCCAAACACAGTCCTCTTATAGCTGTATTCCCTAATTTAAATCGTAATTTTTTTTTACCATGGCTTGTTTATATTTAATGGAAAAAGAAAAAAAGCTTTGTTTGTGAGATGTAATCCATTATCTATTTAAAAAATTATCAGGGCTCAGGAAATGCCCAATACGGACTCAATACATCAATCAACTAATATGTCAAGTAAAATGTAAAACCGCGCTAAAGCAAAAAGTTTTTTTTGGTATTGTCCCACTCATATACAATAGAGTACCTACCTAATGTTATAAAAAATATGACTAAATTAAAGTTTAAAAGGGCACTAAATGAAATTTGAATTATGAAAACTTATTACACGCTTGACGATTTTCTTAATGATGATTTACTGATTGACATAATGTTACTCTGATTGACATAATCATTGTGATCCTGGTTCACGTACTTTTTGTTTCCGTTTGACATTTTATTTTTTATTGCTGTGTACCACATTGACATTTTTAATACATTTTTTTAATTCCAATGATCTGCCACGTATTTTTTTATTTTTTATTATAATCCTTTGCCCACGTGACGGTAAAATATGGAGAACTTTATTATACCTATGTACCTAACTATACCCATGTTTGCAAAGAAATAAATGATTAGATTTGAGAGATTTGATTAAATTTGAAACGATAACATAAAAATACGATGTAAGAGTAAAAGACAAAACAAAATCTACAAAATCAATTTTTAATATCTCCGTAATAATGTCAAGGTCACTTAACACCGACGGGTTGAATCGAATATCATAAAACCATAGAAACTGAACAATTTGAAACTGTTAAGGGAGTATTGGCCCAATATTAGCATATTCCGGCGTTCTGTTGACACTTTGCCAAGCTCCGCCCGGCTTAACTCAATCTTAGCTGTCCAGAGTATTTGGCATACCTAACCATGGTGAAGGCTTTACCGCTTTGATTTTGTTCATGCACACAGCCGCACCGGTTCGTCGCTTCGCATCGTTCAAGCTTGTCGAGGTCCGTGGTTGGGTAATCGTCTTTAAATACCAAGATCCGTCCATGCCTCGGAACGTTGGTTCCGGCTGACATTTTTAGGGTTCCGTACCCAAAGGGTAAAACGGGACCCTATTACTAAGGCTCCGCTGTCTGTCTGTCACCAGGCTGTATCTCATGAACCGTGATAGCTAGGCAGTTGAAATCACAGATGACGTATATCTGCTGCCGCTATAACAACAAATACTAAAATCAGAATAAAATACATATTTAAGGGGGCTACCATACAGCAAACGTGATTTTTTTTGCCGTTTTTATAGATAATGGTACGGAACCCTTCGTGCGCTAGTCCGACTCGCACTTGGCCGGTTTTATATCTTTAATAGCCGATAAGACTACTCAGGATCCCGGAAGTATGACAGATAAGGCTATAAATATGTTAGAAAGGGTCAACCATAAGACATGAGATATTAAAGTAGAGGCACGACAAGCAATACGTAAGTGAACATAATACTAGTGAAAGAAAGAAAGAAAGAAAGAATAACGTTTATTTGGACACAGTTCCTGGAACACAAAATACAAGTTAAAAAAAGTTTTTTAACAATAATAGTGTGCGCCCCACGGAACCCTGCACCCTGGATCGTCAGCCCCTCATCATCATCTGCCTAGCCTTTTCCCAACTATGTTGGGGTCGGCTTCCTGTCAAACCAGATGCAGCTGAATACCAGTATTTTACATAGAATGATGGAAGATGGACACAGTTGGTAATTCAATGGCAAGGTCCAAGCAGCAAGAGAGCCAGAGGACGACATAGAGAACGTACGAAAGATGAAATAAAACATATTGCTGAAAAGAACTGGACCAACATGAGAGATTGTCTATAAAAATGTAAATGTAAAAATGAACGTTATGGAAAAATAAAGGCTATTTATTTATTTACTCTCGCAAGTTGAATATCCAGTAAATATTTAGTTTACGATGCCGAGAACCCTAGATTCTTAGTTCTTGTTTGACAAAACAGTTCGTAAATAAGAGAAATAAAACTTGATTGTTAAATAGGAACCTCGTAATCCTTTGTTATGTCGTCATTCTAAATCGAATCACGTCTCCTATAAGATCATTTAATGTCAATTCATAAAAGTGTTTAAAGAAAAGGTCATTCGATTTAAGGATCACAAATAATCTATTACATTACATGACATAAACGTGTTTATGGGTGCGTTAAAAGAGCCTCGAGGAGCGACGAAATTTGTGACAGCCCAACCTTCCTGACTTACTGACTGATCCTTTTACAGTCTATCATGTGACACTACTCCATCCTTGTACATCAGAACAACAGAAACGGAAGCATAAGTAAACGTACCGATATTCTAATTTAAATAAACTGAAGGTCGAATCAGTAATTCCCATTTCGTCTGGCGTTTGGTTGGTTTTTAACCGACTTCCAAAAAGGAAGAGGTTCTATGTTCGTCTGTATGATATTTTGCATACCATTACTCTGATCAAAAGCGATTTAGCCCCTCAATTATCGTAATGTTGGCAATAAAACCATTCCTACACGAGACCCAGTCGTGAACAGTTAGTAGCGGTACTAATTCAACCAGAGTAACGTTGGAGTTCGGATTTTAAGCGAGCCCCCTCGAGTCGGTTAACCGTCTTGCTCCGAAATTTATTTCTGGTTTTTGCATTAACCTCTCGTTTGTAATAGGTTGGGAGATAGTTTTGTTTGTGGGTTTTATTTTTGGTTTAAAAGTAGGTTATGTATGCGAAGGAGATAATTAAGGTTTAAGTTTTGTCAACGAAATCTCCAAACGGCTTGTTGACACTTCCCATGACCCAAGGGCTGGCTTTTACCTTTGCCAGAGGCTAAGCATTGCTATACTACGTGACGTTGCCGCCAGTCTCTTGGGTACACCAGTCGACAGCGATGCTTTTTCGACGCCATATTTTAGTTTGTAGTTTTGTTTTTTTTTTTTTTTTTTGTGAATGTGCGTGTACTACATAGATAAATTCTACCTTAGGTTTAAGTAAATTAATAAGAGGAACTCGTGGCTAAGTCATAACAGCCGCACGGGTCAATCCTGTGCAAGTGCAGCTTAACTTGTTGGATCAATCCAACAGGTTAAGCTACACTTGCCGGGGTTGGTCCGTGGATGGGTGACCGTCTTTACATATCGAGACACCTCCGTGCTTCGGAAAGCACGTTAAGCCGTTTGTCAGGCTGTCATTCGTAAGATCTTTAAAATTCGTTACGGGTACTTTCGTGCTTCTAAAGCACGAAAGTCTGACAACCAGTCTTACCAAGGGGTATCGTATTACCCAGTAACTGTGTTGTGGAGGTCAGATAGGCAAACGCTCCACGTGAAATACTGGTATTCAATTGCATCCAGTTAGACTGAAAGCCGACTCCAACATAATTGGGGAAAGGTTAGATAGATTGATTGATTTAATAAAGATATTATCATACTCCTTGCTCAAAAATCAGACACCTCAAAAAGAACCACATCCCTCTCTCCCAAATTAAACGTCATAAAATACAGTCCCGTAGGTACCGACGATTAGACCAATAAAAACCCGATTTAAATGTTCTACTAAGATTTAAAATTAACATTCCACCGATAAATTTATTATACCCTCTTGGAAGCTTTATTACTTTTTGTGAACAAAGCCTTTTGATTTTATCGTACTCTTTAACTTGAACAAGGGATTTAAAGATACATCTACTGATAGAAATTTCTTTAGAAGGTGATTTTGCTGTAATTATCAGATTTCTAGGACATAGGCAGTAGAGAGAAGTAATTGGAAAAAATATTCTTAAAGAACTTCGTTCCAAAAATAAAAGTTCAAAGATTAATTTCTCTCGTTTCCAATGTTCTCATTAACAACCACCTATTAATTCACCGAATTCCAACCAATTTTTGAGTAGTGGCCCAGGGGTAACGGCCACGACTTACGAGTTGTAGGTCGTAGGTTTGAACCCCGACAGGCGCTTTACTTTGTGTAAACTATTTCATCGCCACTGCTCTCAAAACGGTGAAGGAAAACATCGTGAGGAAACCGGCATGTCCTAGAACCAAAAATTCGAAGACATGTGACATCTACCAACCCGCACTGGACCCGCGTGGTGGATTACGGTCCGCTCCCTCTCACAGAGAGGAGGCCTGTGTCCCAGCAGTGGGAACATTATAGGCTGCTTATGCAACCAATTTTTCGTCCAATTCTGATTCAATCCCCAAATTTTTTACTCGAAACTTATTCACAATCGAATGTTCGACATTTCCTAGAAGTTACTGGCATTTCAAAGTTTCTGCAATTTATTTATGTTAGACCTGCTTCTTATGATTTTAGTACTTTGTTGAAAGGTCAAAACATTCTTGGGTTCTGTACTAAACAACTTTGCTCTCTTGTTGCACAAATGTTATTTAATTTATAGGATGGAACTACGCCTTTCATTTGCTTAGAATGTGACTTTATTTATTTAGAAATATATTTGGCTATTCAGTCTAGTCAAATTAACACAAAAAAAGGCAAAGATCGCAAACGCACATGTTACTACGATTTTCTTATGTATTGTTAGGTCCTCTTTTTTTATTTTTGAGTTTGGTAAATCATCAAATGACTTCTCCCGCTCTGGACGGAGCAGAGGGGCGTGTCAGACTTTTACTGACTAAAACCCACCCGTGTTCCTTCTATTGCCTGTTGCCAAGGGCCCCGGTATCATTTTCGGACTTCCCCGAATTGTCAGGTCCCCTGAAAGTAGTTTATACTCAAGTTTGCAATCCTGAAAACCTTGTGCTACTCCCATGGCGCTCAAACGTTTCGTTTGCGGATGCCTAACCTAACCTAACAACATATAAAAAAATCGTAGTTATAAGCATGTTTGCGATGTTTGATGTCGTTATTGACTGGGCTACAAGATATATTACATTTAGATAAAACTTCTGGTGATGTTCTTTTTGCGTGAGTGAGAACGAATCATTTACTTGACACTCTTTTCGAGCCTCCAAAACTGTTCCTTTGCGATACTTCATAATTCTACTGTACAATTTTGTGTGGTCTACTTTCACACAGAAACTGCCATGAAATTACGGTTTAGGCGCAGAATGGCCACTTCTCAAAATGGCCACTGAGTCGTAAATGGACCAATTCTCAAAATTACGTATCGTCTGTTAGAGATCAAAATCTTACTAATATACATCATGTCATCCCGGTACAAGCTTTTTTTTTTGAGGGTGGGAAATCATCAAATGTCTTCTCCCGCTCTGGGCGGAGCAGAAGGGCGTGTCAGACTTTTACTGACTAAAACCCACCCGTGTTCCTTCAGTTGCCTATTGCCAAGGTCCCGGTATCCCTTTCGGACTTTCCCGCAACCCTGGCAGGATCACGGTACAAGCTATTTTTTTCATTTCTTTAGGAGAGAAGACAGGCCTTCTTTACTTTTGACTTAACATACAAATTCGTACTTCATTTGTCATCAGATCACGCCCCAGTAATCAGAAGTTTGTTCATCATTATAATTATAAGTCGGAACCTTTGCAAATCTTCTTTGAATGTACAAAAAATATTACAGGAAGCAAGGAAATTCCCCTTACTCGGTAGTTTGTTGAGGATTAGAAATAATTTTATTGGAATTTATTTGCATGCTGAGTTTTTGAAAGTTCTTCTTGTTTGGGGTTCGGAAGTTAAATGACGTTGCCTCCCGTTACAAGAAAATAAGTTTACATAATATAATTATAATTTTAAATTTTTTTTTTTTTTTCCATGATGTAGCTACTCCTTGATATTATTGAGCGAAGAATTTCTAAACTCAAACTCAAAGTATTTATTTCAATTAAACCATTTACAGGCACTTTTGAATTGTCAAAGAGTCGGTCAGTTAGTCAGAAAGTTGAAGCTAGTTGCCCATTCCAAAACGTGGATCTCTATGGAGCAGAACGGGCAAGAAATTCCAAGGACACTCTTTTAAATATGGATACAGACTCCTAAAAAAATAATTATTTTGACTGTTGTTTTTTCTGTTCGATTTGATTCTGCTACCTTTGATGATTCTTGACACTGTCTTATTTCAAATACCTACATAGATACAGTAATTACATAAAGTTTATTTCGGGTTTGGAAAAGCTTACGTCAAATGAAAAGTAAACGTTAGAACGGTAGAAGCTGGCCATAATATCTGGATGTATTTTATATGTATACTAGCTGCACCCCGCGGATTCACCCGCGTAAGTCTCGATCCCGTGGGAATATGGAGATCAAAAGTATCCTATGTGTTAATCCAGGTTATAAACTATCTGTTTGCCAAATTTCATCCAAATCCATTCAGTAGTTTTTACACATGTCATGTTCGTGAACGGGCGCCGTCAGTTGAGACTGGTCACCTCTTATTTGCCAGAGCTTATTTTTAATCTTATATTTTGAATTGATTTTGATTCTTTTTTTGTTTTACATTGTTCTCACATATAGAAGCAACATGAATACTGTATCCAGGATTTTGTAATATCTATATCCATTTTTAAAAGAGTGTCCTTGGAGTTTCTTGCCCGTTCTTCTCCATAGAGATCTACGTTTTGGAATGGGCAACTAGCTTCAACTCTCTGACAAACTGACCGACTCTTTGACAATTCAAAAGTGCCTGTAAATGGTTTAATTGAAATAAATGCTTTGAATTTGAGTTTGAGTTACGTGAAAGAGTAACAAACATACATCCATTCATCCGTACTCACAAACTTTCGCGTTTATAATATTAGTTACATTACCATTAATCAACGATGTATCCGTGATCACAGTACCTATCCTGTTATTGGTAGACAGAGAAACTCTCATAAACATCCTCTTCACGTCTCTTTTACAACAAAAAACAGGCAGGAAATGAGTTTACTAAATCATAAAAAATAACTTAAAAACTCCTCAAGAAAACTTAAGCACTAACTCTCATAGCCCGTTTATAACTTAAGCTGCTGTAAAAACAGACACAATAAACAGTGGGTTTTTAACGTATGCAATTAATACCCACTTGTATACTTAGGTTCTAGTGAAGCTTACCGCGACCGCCGCCGCCGCCGGCGAAAATTATAACTTGAACGTGGTTTGAACGCTGTGATATGAAGTCTTATGTCTTCGCGAGTAATATTGACAACTTAAGTTAAGCCGAACAGATTTTAGAAGCGTGTATAAAAATAAAAGTTATAAAACTAAAACCCAACTACGACAAAAAAAACAACTAAAGAGGTATAAATAAGACATCACAGATAGACAAATTAAAAATCCGGAGTCACACGTGTTAATCAAACAGATTACGTGTGACTCCGGATTTTGAATTTGTCTGTCTGTTGTTTTTATTTAATTTTTTTTGGTGTAATAATATATAAACTTTTGGAATGTACTAATTAAGCCCTTTCATTTGATACCCAACATGGCGTAGTTAAAAAATGTTTTTTTTTTTTAGTTCCTGAGTGTATGTCCTCTAGAGGGTGCCATATTCAATTTAATGTGATATCACATAGCCTATAAACAGCGGAAGATCAAGATGCTTCCAACGACACCTCATTTGTCAAATTGTGATAAATAGATAGTTTAGAAAATCAAATCATAACCCTTCTTTTCGCTTCGCCGTAGTCGGGTAAAAAGGAAACAAGTAGTTATTGCCCGCGGTTTCACTCGCATTCTTTTAAAACAACTTCAGGTGCTCTGATAAGTAGTACCTATCTATTTCATACTGTGTTACAACTAATAATTATTTACAATCTCTACAAATACTTTTGCCACTTTACTATTTATATATCAAACTAGTGGACCCGGCAGACGTTGTCCTGCCCGAACAGCGCTAGCTACCGTATCCAATTGTATTTTCAAACCATCCAAGGACCCACTTTAATATACACACAAATTTTCATCCAAATCAGTCCAGCCGTTTAGGAGCAGTTAGGTGACAAACACACGTACAGAAGAATTATAAATAAAGAAAAACGAATATAAACCCGATTAAGTTGTTTACATAATAAACAGTAGGTACTAAGATCTGAAGCAGGAGCTCGTGGCTAAATAATAACAGCCGGGTCGATGCATCAGGTTAAGCTACGCTTGCCGGGGTTGGTTTGTGGATGGGTGACCATCTTTACATACCGAGACTTCTCCGTGCCTCGGAACGTTAAGTTGTTGGTCCCGCTGTCATTCGTGGATCTTTGACAGTCGTTACGGGTCGTCAGAAGCCCGAAAGTCTGACAACCATTCTTACCAAGGGGTATTGTAATGCCCAGTTACTAGGTTGTTGAGGTCAGATAGGCAGTCGCTCCATGTAAAATACTGGTATTCAGCTGCATGCAGTTAGACTGGAAGCCGACCCCAACATAGTTGGGAAAAGGCTAGGTAGATTGACAAAGATCTGAAGCATATTTTGTGAGCTACGATTACATTTTTACAAACGAAGAATGTCGATAAACATTAAATAAAGAAGTTACCTTTATTAATTCATAAACAATCTTAACTTTCGCTCAATAAATTACAAAAAATTAAATTGAAATGAGCGAACATAATTAATAAATCTATGCTGAAACCTACACCTAAACCTAGTCACGTTTAATGATTAATAGGCATTATATTCTTCACTATTTTAACAAGGTTTTGAAAACGACGATTAATCAAGGAGAAAAACCCATTTATATTACTACACGCACCAAATATTCTGAAAATTCCATTTTACCTTGTAATAATGTTGATAAACTCATGTTGTAGACCCCTCGTAGCGGCGTAGACTGCGTAGATGACTGCTACGAGCTGCTACGCTGCTACGAATATGTTATTGTAAAATTATTCTGATTAACATTTTGAACCTTGCTTGTGTAATAAAGACTGTTTTAATAAAAGCTGAAAATTTTGAAATATTAATAAAATAATTTACTTTATAAGGTAATAAAAATGCCAGAATAGCAATGTCACAACAAAGGTTTCAGGTCGATTTAGGACTAAGAAAGCGAATGCAAATTCTGTCCTCAGTCTTCCAAATTCTTCTCTTGTGAACAGGGATAAAGCATTCTTTTTTTGTATACACACGTTATACTTATAACACTCCTCTTTTTACCCGACTACGGCGAAGAAAAAAGGAGGGTTATGATTTTGACCGGTATGTATGTATGTATGTTCATCTGTTCCCTCATATCTTCTAAACGACTCAGCACAATTTGACAAATGAGGTATCATTGGAACCGCCTTGATTGTCCGCTGGATATAGGATACAAATCCGGAGTCACACGTAATCTGTTCGATTTATGCCCTAACACGTGTGACTCCGGATTTTTAATTTGTCTGTCTGCGGTGTCTTGTTTAATACCTTTTTAGTCGTAGTTGGGTTTTAGTTTTTATTACTTAAATTTTTTTTCAGTCTGGGGTTAAAAATGAATGTTTGCAGATTTGAAATTGGCGGACAACCGAGTTTTGTATGATAATTGGGTGAGGCCTATGTTTGCCAGTGAAACGACCAGAACCACCCGGAAATTCCATAAAAAGACACATAAATCCTCATACACGTGACATAACTTAGAATCACAGAACAACTTTGCAGCATATTTGACGACACGGTTGGCGCAGTGGCTGAGCAATGGACGGCTGCGCAACGTGTCGCGGGTTCGATCCCCGCACGGAACAAATATTTGTATGATCTGCAAGTAGTTGTTCCGGGTCTGGATTGTTAGTGTATGTGAGTTTTCTATGTTTGTAAACGCTCCCACGATACAGGAAGAAATTCCTAGTGAGGGGCAACGTTTTTTTTTTAAAGAAAGAAAGAAAGAAAGATGTTTCACGCTGATCTCACGCTGGCTTAATTAGTTACCTAACTGACATCACAAGGTGAGCAGAACTGGGTAATGAGTTCGGGGAGCTTTTAGATGCATCTGTTAGTCTTATAAGAGATTAGTCTTCTGTGATGTGATGCTTCAGTTGTCACATTGGGACAGGAGTAAAAGTTGAGAGCTTCATCTACTGAAACCTTTAAGACTTCAAGATGACGAAGGGAGAAATCTCATTTAAAAAAACCGGCCAAGTGCGAGTCGGACTCGCGCACGAAGGGTTCCGTACCATTGTCTATAAAAAAACGGCAAAATAATCACATTTGTTGTATGGGAGCTCCCTTAAATATTTATTTTATTCAGTTTTTTAGTATTTGTTGTTATAGCGGCAACAGAAATACATCATCTGTGAATTTCAACTGTCTAGCTATCACGGTTCATGAGATACAGCCTGGTGACAGACGGATAGACAGACAGACAGCGGAGTCTTAGTAATAGGGTCCCGTTTTACCCTTTGGGTACGGAACCCTAAAAATCATTAAATAAACATAACATTCAACAGAATGCCTGTTTTTCCTGAAGGTAGATGACTGTGTCCTCATAAATAATATTATTTCACCTGTTTTATGTAATAAGAGTCTATTGACATGTCAGTCTTCAATCTGCCTAGCCTTTTCCCAACAATGTTGGGGTCGGCTTCCAGTCTAACCGGATGCAGCCGAATACCAGTATTTTACATGGAGGGATTGCCTATCTGACCTCCACAACCTAGTAAATAGGTAATACGATAGACTGGTTGTCAGACTTTCGGGCTTCGCAAGTGCTACTGCTGACCATGATATCCGGGTTCGATTTCCAGGTCAGGAAAAGTGTACTTGGGTTTTTTCATCAGCAGCTTTTCAGCAGCAGCTCAGACTCTGGATTTGTGCCCGGTTGATGGCAATAGGCTCGTCCCCTATTACCCCATGTAATAGGGGACGACTCTATTGCCATCAACCGTCAAAATCTGGGTATTTAAAGGTGGACCTCTGCCCAACCCTTTGGGGATCGCAGGCGTGATAATATATATCTTTCTATCATATCATTAGTATATATCTTTCTATTATTATAGGTAGTATGTACTCG
Source organism: Lithophane ornitopus (assembly GCA_948473465.1). Lineage (NCBI taxonomy): Eukaryota > Metazoa > Arthropoda > Insecta > Lepidoptera > Noctuidae > Lithophane > Lithophane ornitopus. Next base: position 10,428,143 of record OX419637.1, on the reverse strand, counting down.
AGGTGGTGGTGGAGGAGCTCGTGGCTAAGTAATAACAGCTGCACGGGTCGGTTCATCAGGTTAAGCTACACTTGCCGAGGTTGGTCCTTGGATGGGTGACCATCTTTTTATATCGAAACTCCTCCGTGCCTCCGAAAAGCACGTTAAGCCGTTGGTCCCGGCTATCATTTGTGAATCTTTGACAGTCGTTACGGGTCGTCAGAAGCCCGAAAGTCTGACAACTAGTCTTGCCGTCTAGGCAGTCGCTCCATGTAAAATACCGGTATTCAGCTGCGTCTGGTTAGACTGGAAGCCGACCCCAACATAGTTGGGAAATGGCTAGGCAGATGATGATAGGTAGTATGTACTTACGCTAAAATTAAGCTATAACACTTCTACTTAATAGTCTACTCCTAGTACAATATTAGTCTCAAGTAACTTAATTAGTGGACAAACAATCTTAACACCACTGGACTAAACTAGGCTAATGAGTTTGCAAGTTCTCAGATGCATCGTCAGTGCTGTGAAACCTGATAGGTTACGGGCACGTATGAGGGACTTAATTAGTGAAGAAGTTTAATTATTTGTGGCGTTTATGAACTAAAAGGAATATTATTTTTACCCGACTACGGCGAACAAAAAGGAGGGTTATGATTTTGACCGGTATGTATGTATGTATGTATGTATGTTCATCTGTTCCCTCATATCTTCTAAACGACTCATCACAATTTGACATATGAGGTATCGTTGGAAGCGTCTTGATCGTCCGCTGGTTATAAGCTATGTGACAACACAATAAATTAAAAATGGCGCCCTTTAGAGGACATAAAGTCAGGAACTAAAAACAAAAATTGTTTAATCGTACCATGTTGGGTATCAAATGAAAGGGCTTAATGAGCACATTTCAAAAATATATATATTACAACCCCAAAAGAAAAAAAAAAACTAAAACCCAACTACGACTTAAAAGGTATATTTTATTATTTAATAGACTGATTGATTACGCAAATAGAAATAATATAAGAGTTGTTATTTTTACTATTTAATAAAAGTCAACGGAATTACAGTGTTTCTTTAGAAACAACTTATTGCTTTCGGGTTCATCGATCGGGGTTTTAAAGCACCTACTACCCGCTCACACGCAACGGGTCACCATGGTACCCGACCAAGGCAGTTGAAAAAGGCGAAAAAGGCAGTTTTACGCCAACGGGTACTATAGTCCCTGCATGAGTCCCCGCACAGTTTAAAAAATGCGTTAGAAAATCGACTACACGTCTAGTCTATGAAAAAAGTTTCATAGAGGCCTTCTCTATGAAATTATTCAACGAAATAATCGAGGTTGGCAGCAATACTCAAGCGAAATGTCAAACAAACTTTGTTTATGATCTGTGATCGTTGAAGTGTATGTCGTAATTACTCTGGATAGATATTATTGTATTCATTGATAAATAAACATTGTAAAAACAAAACTTTCAACTTTGAATTAACCATAAATGTTTTAAAGTATTTAGATTCTATTTTAAAGTACTTAGATAGATACTTAGAAGATACTTAAACCAATAACAAAAGAAGGACTTAAATATTACACCAAAAAATTAAATAAACAAAACTCGCAAACAATTTAAAAACCAACATGCCAACTAATCTTAACAGAAGTAAACTTCAAAATTCAGAACTGTTTGAAAACGAAAACGTTTAAAACAAACTGTACCGAAGTTTGTGAACTGATGTCTCTGGTTGGAGGTAAAACGTGCCAAGTTACAAGTTTTGATACACCCACCGGCCGACAGTCGCTTGAATATAGATATTTATATTTTGCTGGAAAACTAGAACTTGTGTATCTTTTAGAATCGCGACAATCTAAGAAGTCCGTTTTGACAGCTATAAAATACTTTGGGTAGTGATAAAAAAAAAAAATGGTTTCTTATAAACTGATTCTCGAGACATATCGATTAAACATACTTAGAGAGTTTGTAATCGAAGACTTATCGACATTGCTTAAAACTGATTCTCAAGGCATAACGTTTTTATTACAAGTACGAGAACGAAATGTCAAAACGGACTTCTTAGATTGTCGCGAGTATAGTAAAGTTTTTTTAGGTTAAAGTTCAAGTTGATAGAAAGGTTTTGTAAGTTTGTTTTGTTAAATGCATGTGTGAGTTTTATAAAAGGTCGGTACCTACTGCTATTTTACGAAACGATGCTGAAATGATCCCGCGGTTTTTGACGAACTGTCGATTGTCATCCAAAATGTTTGTATTGAAAACACTAATATTCTCTCTAACATAAATTGCATTCACTTAAAATTACAAATGAGATCTTATTAATGAAATTCCTATTTGATAAAAATTCTACCGTGTGACATAATTACATACCACTCAGTAATATCTCTTATGTAACACCCAGAACTACTTACAACCGAATGCTGAATTGACAATTTGAAGGTGAGAACTTGTCAAACTCTACTTCACCATTACTCAAAGTGAAAGCCCGCAATATTCAAAATGTTGTTGCCAAAAACTTCAGATTTTGCGGGCATCATTGAAAAAAAATTTGGTATAAGATACAAAAATCTGTTCGAACATAAGAATACAAGAGTATAGTCTAAACAGAATAAAAACAATATTCTTCTGATAAGAATTACCACCAATTTTGTTACTGACCCATTAATGTTTTAAAATCATAAATTCTATTCATAAACTTCGTGTTTCGAATAACATCAAAGTTTAGACGTAAAAGTTAAAAAGGTAAAAGATAAATATTTTCTTAAGACTTGGGTTTAATGGAGGTCTATCAGAAGGTTTAACAAAATATGATATGGATTAATTAAATGTAAATATTAAAACCAGAATCAATTTCTCACATTGCTTCTAGTAGTAGGGTCTGACGGAGTCTTGGTTTTTACCCAACTACGGCGAAGAAAAAAGGAGGGTTATGATATGACCGGTATGTATGTATGTATGTATGTTCATCTGTTCCCTCCTATCTTCTAAACCACTCATGACAATTTGACAAATGACGTATCGTTGGAAGCGTTTTGATCGTCTGCTGGTTATAGGCTCTAAAAGACATAAAGCAAGGAACTAAAAAAAATATTGTTTAATCGTACCATGTTGGGTATCAAATGAAAGGGCGTAATGAGCACATTTCAAAAATATATATATATTATAACCCCAAAAGCAAAAAAAGAAAAAAAAAACTTCAGTCTATTAAATAATAAACATCAGTCTATTAAATAATAAAAACTAAAACCCAACTACGACTTAAAAGGTATAAACATGACACCACAGACAGACAAATTGAAAATCCGGAGTCACACATAATCTGTTCGATTTATGCACTAACACGTGTGACTCCGGATTTTTTATTTGTCTGTCTGTGGGGTCTTGTTTATACCTTTTTAGTCGTAGTTGGGTTTTAGTTTTTATTATTTAATAGACTGATTGATTACGCAAATAGAAATAATATAAGAGTTGTTATTTTTACTATTTAATAAAAGTCAACGTAATTACAGTGTTTCGTTAGAAACAACTTATTGCTTTCGGGTTCATCGATCGGGGTTTTAAAGCACCTACTACCCCACTCACACGCAACGGGTAACCATGGTACCCGACCAAGGCAGTTGAAAAAGGCAGTTTTACGCCAACGGGTACTATCGTCCCTGCATGAGTCCCGGCACAGTTTAAAAAATGCGTTAGAAAATCGACTACACGTCTAGTCTATGAAAAAAGTTTCATAGAGACCTTCTCTATGAAATTATTCAACGAAATAATCGAGGTTGGCAGCAATACTCAAGCGAAATGTCAAACAAAAAAATTATCAAAAGACTTTGTTTATGATCTGTGATCGTTGAAGTGTATGTCGTAATTACTCTGGATAGATATTATTGTATTCATTGATAAATAAACATTGTAAAAACAAAACTTTCAACTTAGAATTAACCATAAATGTTTTAAAGTACTTAGATTCTATTTTAAAGTACTTAGATAGATACTTAGATACTTAAACCAATAACAAAAGAAGGACTTAAATATTACACCAAAAAATTAAATAAACAAAACTCGCAAACAATTTTAAAAACCAACGTGCCAACTAATCTAAACAGAAGTAAACTTCAAAATTCAGAACTGTTTGAAAACGAAAACGTTTAAAACAAACTGTACCGAAGTTGGTGAACTGATGTCTCTGGTTGGAGGTAAAACGTGCCAAGTTACAAGTTTTGATACACCCACCGGCCGACAGTCGCTTGAATATAGATATTTATATTTTGCTAGAAAACTAGAACTTGTGTATCTTTTAGAATCGCGACAATCTAAGAAGTCCGTTTTGACAGCTATAAAATCCTTTGGGTAGTGATAAAAAAAAAAAATGGTTTCTTATAAACTGATTCTCGAGACATATCGATTAAACATACTTAGAGAGTTTGTAATCGAAGACTTATCGACATTGCTTAAAACTGATTCTCAAGGTATAACGTTTTTTATTACAAGTACGAGAACGAAATGTCAAAACGGACTTCTTAGATTGTCGCGAGTATAGTAAAGTTTTTTTAGGTTAAAGTTCAAGTTGATAGAAAGGTTTTGTAAGTTTGTTTTGTTAAATGCATGTGTGAGTTTTATAAAAGGTCGGTACCTACTGCTATTTTACGAAACAATGCTGAAATGATCCCGCGGTTTTTGACGAACTGTCGATAGTCATCCAAAATGTTTGTATTGAAAACACTAATATTCTCTCTAACATAAATTGCATTCACTTAAAATTACACATGAGATCTTATTAATGAAATTCCTATTTGATAAAAATTCTACCGTGTGACATAATTACATACCACTCAGTAATATCTCTTATGTAACACCCAGAACTACTTACAACCGATTGCTGAATTGACAATTTTAAGGTGAGAACTTGTCAAACTCTACTTCACCATTACTCAAAGTGAAAGCCCGCGAAATTCAAAATGTTGTTGCCAAAAACGTCAGAAATTCTGCGGGCATCATTGAAAAAAAATTGTTGGTATAAGATACAAAAATCTGTTCGAATTCGAACAGAAGAATACAAGAGCATTGTTTAAACAGAATGAAAACAATATTCTTCTGATAAGAATTACCACCAATTTTGTTACTGACCCATTAATGTTTTAAAATCATAAATTCTATTCATAAACTTCGTGTTTCGAATAACATCAAAGTTTAGACGTAAAAGTTAAAAAGGTAAAAGATAAATATTTTCTTAAGACTTGGGTTTAATGGAGGTCTATCAGAAGGTTTAACAAAATATGATTTATGGATTAATTAAATGTAAATATTAAAACCAGAATCAATTTCTCACATTGCTTCTAGTAGTAGGGTCTTACGGAGTCTTGGTTTTTACCCGACTACGGCGAAGAAAAAAGGAGGGTTATGATTTTGACCGGTATGTATGTATGTATGTATGTTCATCTGTTCCCTCCTATCTTCTAAACCACTCATGACCATTTGACAAATGACGTATCGTTGGAAGCGTTTTGATCGTCCGTTGGTTATAGGCTATGTGACGTCACATTAAATTAAAAATGGCGCCCTCTAAAAGACATAAAGGAAGGAACTAAAAAAAAAATGTTTAATCGTACCATGTTGGGTATCAAATGAAAGGGCTTAATGAGCACATTTAAAAAAAATATATATATATTGTAACCCCAAAAGAATAAATAAAAATTAAAGTAATAAAAACTAAAACCCAACTACGACTAAAAAAGTATAAACAAGACACCGCAGACAGACAAATTAAAAATCCGGGGTCACACGAAATCTGTTCGATTTATGCAATGCAATCTCAGTCTTAATCAGTCAAAAATATCTCTAATTTACCAAATAAATTTTTACCTATTTTATTGAACGTTACAAAATTAATCACAGACTAGTTTTTTAACTTAGATTTCTAGATACGGGAAAAAATTAAAGTAATAAAAACTAAAACCCAACTACGACTAAAAAGGTATAAACAAGAAACCACAGACAGACAAATTAAAAATCCGGAGTCACACGTGTTAGGGCATAAATCGAACAGATTACGTGTGACTCCGGATTTTTAATTTGTCTGTCTGCGGTGTCTTGTTTATACCTTTTTAGTTATAGTTGGGTTTTAGTTTTTATTACTTTAATTTTTTGCGGTCTAGATTTATTAAACTACCTATCTATATATTTATTAAAAATCCTAAAAGTCATTCAATGACAGACAATTTTCAAATTGTACAATTTAAAATGTTGGCTAGCAAGAAAGTCCTCCTCCTAATTATGAGAGTTTGAAGTGTGTCGATGAGAAATCCCATCGGGCTCATGGCTTGAATGTTTATTATATTGTGTATAATAGGCAAAGAAATCCACCCGACTATTAAAGCCCCACAAACTATTATTAGTAACTTTGCTAATTAGTGAAGTTAGATCAACAGCCGCAGTTTCAGTTGCATGCAGCTTCCTGTAAATGTTGCTGACATACAGTCTCTGAAGCCTAGTGGTTTTGATAGTCAACTGACTTTATGATTATACTAGCTTTTCTCAAGTTTAGATTGGTTATTAGGCGAGCTAGAGCTGCCACCTATTTGTGTGTGCCCCCCATAACACATTATCATGCTGAGTCCTTTTTTCCGTGCTTTTGTTTTTTTTTTAATGTTAGCCTACGCTGCCCCACTGCTACGCAAAGGCCTCCCCACATTCTTTCAAGCATCTTTTTCCAGAGCCACCTCGATCCAACCCTTGCGGTATACGTCTAGGTCATCTCGCAACTTCTTCCTGTGCCGGCGCCGTCCATCCTCAGCCACCCAAAGTACGGAGACTGTTTCCCAACAGTCGCTATGCATGCGGCTGACATAACCCGCTCAATCCCGTTGCGTGCTTTTGATTTTATGTATACTGGGTGTTAGGGTAGACACCGTTATCCTTGAAACTAGTGGTTTGGTGTCATCTATAATATACTTTTTCTATGGGACCAACTTCGAAATCGCAAAAAAATAATCAGCTGTTCCATACATTTTGTCGATTTAAGTGAATACAAATGTATGGAACAGCTGATATTTTTTTTCGCGGTCATCAGTACGATCGCTAAACAAAGCACGGCACGTGACGCGAGTGGTGGCAGCACTAACACGCGGCTAACTTCGTGCCACGACGGAGCGTAGCTAACGGAGGGGCGCCAGGGCGAGCTCTCTTACCTTCTGTCCGTCCTGGAGAACAGAACCTCCAGTCTAGGAACTCGTTTGGCTTTTATAAATCACAATAAGTAACCCTATTGTGATTTATTGTAATTTTAATAAACGCCGTGTATCGCACCCAGTATGTTTTCATTGCACGAAACCCATCTTCTGCCCACATGATGTCTGATTCTAATGGAATAAATCCTGACGATCACCGACATGCATGATTATATTAATTTTTGTTTTAGGTACTAAGAAGGCATTTGAGCTAATTATAGTCTTCTTTACACGGACGAGTTTGTATAATAATTAAATAATTGAAAAAACCTCTCTTCTTCTATTCACGACTCTATAATTTGTCAAAAAATTTACTCATCCGTACCCATATTTTGTAAACAGATATACAAAATAAATCAAAAATAATCCCAAAACTCGCAAACGCGTACCCTACAAACTATTAGTCGCAGATGTGTCGGCAGGCGGGATATCACACGGAGTTCCCTAATTAAGGAAGTTTGATCAAAATATCGGGCGAGTGCCGCAACTTCTGCAAACGAATGCCATTTATCTAAAGTATTAGTTTGGTTTAGGATTTATAATAAAGTTTTCGATTTGGGACGAGTTATATTGTGGTTCTTGTTAATCCTTAATCCTTTATAAAATTCCATAGTGGGAGGCAATTAAAAAAACTGATGATAACAAAATTGGGGGATATAGTTTGATGCTGCAGCTGCATATCCTCAAACTCAAAGCATTTATTTCAATTAAACCATTTACAGGCACTTTTAAATTGTCAATCCATCATCAACATCCAAAATGAAAACTGAAAAAAAAATAGGTTGTATCGTCGTGTCCACGACACAACCTAATTTTTTTTCAGTATTTTTTTTTAAACAACTGATACAATGGTCGATCTCGTAATTGCTTTGCCTCATTTTGACTTCTACTAATTAAAACTTCACAAAGGTTGACTTTATATAACTGTCACATAGACAAATATATCTATTGACCTTGTGATCGTGCGAGTGATGTTCAACCTTATGGCGGTAAAGCAATTACGAGTGAAATATGATCTCGAGGCTAGATTATATTCGTGTCTAGATTCTAGAAATATTTTGGGTGCCAGACAACATCAAAGTTGTCTCCAAGGACTCGAAACTTCCACATATTCTCTGTATATTGAACTATTATTTAAACACGATGACACACCAAGCTATATATTCCCAGTGTACTCTGACCTCTCATTGTACGGAAAGCCTATACAATGCGGGGTCAGGTTATTCTGGAATTGAATAGCGTGATGTATAGCAGTGTATACATGGACAAGAACTTTCAGATATCACTCCAACTCTAATTAGAAAGTTTAATTCCATGCTAAGAATGTAATAGTAGGTATAGCTAGGTAGGTATAACTAGATATTTTTGTTTGTCTTTTATATAGATTATTTTCTATTTTGTGAATGTGAGAACTTTGTAGGCTTATTGGACTGTAGATTTATTGAACATCTATTTTGTTAAGTACCTGGTACTTACTTGTTGAAAGGCCTACATTGTCCTCCCATGCCTACTAACACTGCAATTTGAAAATATTGTAAAAGCCAATTATTTTTAAAAGAGTAACCGTGGAGTTTCTTGCCGGCTCTTCTCCACAGGAAACGACCAATTGGAACCGTGCACCTAGCTTCTGACGTTTCATAAGTGCCCATGTAGGTTTATGTGAAATAAAATATTTTGATTTTGATTTTGATTTGTGACTATGTAAACAAGTAATTATGGACATGGTATTCATTTTTGGTGTAGACACAAAACAGTAGTTTATAATTCTCAAGAAATTCTTGGATAACTATTGTCGTTGTATTGAATACTGCTTCGTATAGCGTCATTATCTTGTGGCGGTATCTACATTGCCACATGCGAACTACGCATCAAACACGTTACGTCACACAAAAATCCTGACGTCCCATAAATCCTGCATCGTGGAATTAAAGTTTACCGTGCAATGGACATTATATACAAGAACCCGACATCAATCGTTGGGCACTGTCCCGCCAGACACAACACCCGTCTGGTCGGAGGATCCTCCCTTTTCAATGGTGGATGAGTGAACTTTACACCCTGTTCCTCTTACACCTAAAATCTTTTCTATTATTGCCACTACATGACCTGTGTCTACAAAACATCTCAGGAAGACTGGGTAGTTATTGGGCAGATAATTATATATAACTTCTGTTTAATAATTCATCATCAATTTAATTTTTTCTAGTACTATGTTGGTAGACTAGCTTTTGCCCACGGCTTCGCCCGCGTGGGTGTCGGAAAATATGCCACGTACCCTATGGATTAATCCGGGTTATAAACTATCTGTGCGCCAAATTTTCAGTCGTTTTATGCCAATAAAAATGGAGAATTTTGTACGTTTGTCTGTTATGTTTCCAGACAAAGGGACAATTAAAAAAAAAACTGTGACAAAATAATAAAAACATCCTATCCTAAAGTGAAATTGGACTAAATTGCTAGTAAAGGAATAACGCCTGTATTTTTGCTAGTTATATAGTGAATTACTAATAGCAGATGAATGAAAAACGAAACCACATATTTTATGTTCTGGTTTTATAAAAATAACGTTAAAAACACCACTACAAAAAAAAAAAAGCATGCACGGTAAAAGAGGGAAAAAATGGTCGTGGTTGGGTTCATTTTCAGATTAATAAAACAGATGTTGATATATTTGCAGAATCCTATGGGAACTATCGGCGTATTAATTTTCCTGAGTAGTGTGTTATTATGTTTCGGTGTCATCGGATTTCTATGTCATATATGCTCAAGAGTGATGAAGACTTTTAGAGTAATGTATTCCTGTTGTGAAGATGAAGTTTCCATCTTCTTTGGCTTTGCGATTCCTTAGTCATTATCATCATCCTCTTGCTCTTATGCTAATTTATTTAAGAGGTCCTCCTCCTCCTCTTCGTCTTCCAATTTGTTATCTCTATTAGCTATCATCTTAGTATTGACCATCTTTCGACAAATGTCATTTACACGTTCTTTGTCGATCGTTTATTTTGACATTATTAGTTAATTTTGTTATTATACGTCACAATTATGACAGTGTGTGTGTGTACACTATACAATAAAAGTTAAATTTAAAATTTAAAAAACCCCCGAAAAAAACAAAGCATTTAAAAAGTAAAAATAATATGTATTGGCCCTTTAAGTTTAATATAAAAGTTGTAGGTAATATTTTGATCCAAGCGTCGTCGCGTCGGGGGACGGCTCATGAAAATAGGAAATTAACAGCAGCTATCCTTTCTACAATAGCATATATTCATTATTCCTAGTGTATGTTGGCGTTTTTATTAGCCGTCCCCCGACGCGACGACGTTTGGATCAAAATATTACCTACAACTTTTATATTAAACTTAAAGGGCCAATACATATTATTTTTACTTTTTAAATGCTTTGTTTTTTTCGGGGGTTTTTTAAATTTTAAATTTAACTTTTATTTCCAGCTTTTTAAATTTCATATTATATTACTAGTAGAAACGCTACGATCAACACGCGGCTCGCCGAAATCTGCGTAGCTGTACGTACTTTTACCACAGTGAAGCTAGTTACTAATTTAGCCTCATTTCTCTTTCCTACTCTATCATCAGACCCTGACCTTTCCAATGAGCCCAAACACGATACCTCTGCTGTAAGTTGGTGAGGGAGTTGGGTATCCTGCATCCAAGTGATGCTGCAGCATCAGTTCCAGGTTACTATATTCTTCTAATTCATCATTGAAGTAACAGAATTCTAAATTTCCAATCGATTAGACCTGCGAAAGATGCTCACATCCATTCATCAACTAGAAAAGAGCTGATAATCTTCAAACGGCTGAACCGATTTTCTTGAATCATAGCTAAGAACACTCTCGATCAAGTCACCTTTCAAACAAAACAAAAAAAAACAAAATCGGTTCAGCCGTTTGGCAGCTACGATGGAACAGACAGACACACAGATACACAGATACACAGATACACAGACACACAGATACACAGATACACAGATACACACGTTAAACTTATAACACCCCTCTTTTTCAGTCGGGGGTTAAAAACTGAAAGGACAACTTTGGCAGAATTAACGAACCTTAGTTTTATGAATAAAACTATTTGAGCTACAATACAATGTCTTCCAATTTAACTGATAATGATGGTATCCTCAAATCTTTAGTTACCAAATCTATACTAATCTATACTAATATTATTAAGCTGAAGAGTTTGTTTGTTTGTTTGAACGCGCTAATCTCAGGAACTACTGGTTGGAAATGAAAAAATATTTTTGTGTTGGATAGTTCATTTATTGAGGAAGGTATATAACATCACGCTGGGAACAATAGGAGCGGAGCATACATGAAAAATGTTGCAAAAACGGGAAAAATAATTCCTTTTTGAGAGCTTCCGTTGCGTGCGCTGCGTAAACGGTTTAAGTTACGCAAATATCATGTATGATGAAATTGTTCCGCTTTAAAAGTTCAAAAAAAAAGTTTGCGACAGCATAATTATGTCTATCTTTTAAGATTGACTCACTATAACCTTTTTTTATCGTAATCAAATTTGTTCAAAATTAATGCATTATTTGCGAAGAAGTTATATCTACATAATATTAATTCTTATTCAAATAAATAGCATTTTAAAATCAAGGGTATTTATGTAGCAGTAAAATACTTTTTAATTCATTCGAATCGGACATTTAATTTCGAAGTTATCACGAGTTTAAAAATGCAATACGCGAACCGTTCGACGCCAGCGCCCGCCGCCGTGACTTTCTCTACTCTAGAGAGGAGAGGATGGGCACACGGGTAGACCATGACCTGGAATAGGACATAGGATATGTTTTATCCCTATATTCCCATGGGATCGAGACCTACGCGGGTGAAACCGCGGGGCACAGCTAGTGTTATTATAAAGACAAAACCATTACTCCCTCACTATCACCATTTTTAACACACTCAAAGCCAACGAACGATCTCTCACATTTCACCAAAATCCGCCGACCTAGATTAACCAAGACATAAGCCCATGTGGGTGTGGCGCCATCTATCGCTAATCACTAGCCATTGACAACGTTATTGATGAGCGAGCAATTAATCATGATCACTTGTCCAAAGAGGTACGGTTTCACTTAGCGCCTGTTTGCTTTTAGCGATATATTTTGAGGAAACCTTTTTTGAGTGCTACGCGAAGTATGTTTTAGGTATTAGAAATATACTAAATACAGATTTTTAAGCATTCTTTGATATTTGTTTGCATGGTTACTGGTCCATTCTAATGGTCGTCTGAAAAAGCCCGCCGTACCTGTTTAAACGCCAATTGTAGTTTTTCATATAATTTTTTAATTAGTTCTCGTTTTTGTTTTAAATTGTAACGTACGATTCTTTTGTATTTAAATATAATTTGAAGAATTTAAGATAGTTACAAAAGTTAGGCCTCAGGTTTTGAAAACAGAATTATAGATAAAGATAAAATAAAATTAATGTATAATTTTGATAGAAAAGAAGTCAAAGTAAATAGTTGACCCAATAAAACTTTCATTAAGAACTCAAAAGAATAAAACAGTAGGTATGTATAATATCTATTAAATTATAACAGTATTTTGTCAAAAATGGTGCCTAATCTACAAAACACGCAAGTCTAGATAAGGGTAAAATAATAAACATATACACAAAAATATGGGCTACATATCTCATGTTAATATAGCCCGCTCATCAAACTTGCGAGCCATATAAAGAGCAAAATTCATAGCCAACATGAAAATATACATAAGTATCGTAAAATCAACCCAACTTGACCCGCCTTATATCGTCTAGTTTTATTATGTTTTATGATATCTCATAGTTTTATGTTTGGGATCTGGTTTAAAGGAAAGGCGGCATCGGGTTTTTTACTTAGTTTCAAATGCATTGGAATTTTTTATTGCTTTGTTATAGTTATAAGTAAAAAGTGGAAGGTGAATATGGTGGAAGATATAAATCTTCCAACTCATTACAGTGTCAATACCACTTCCGTTGGTAAAAACATTCGTTAATTGGTTCTTGAAAAAAATAGATCCAACTAGTGTGTGATAATTCTACACACTTTCTCGTAAAACAACAAAAGAATAACAATAAAACTTTGTAATAAGACCAGCCCCAAATATGATCCTTGCGGCAGCCACAAAAAATTTACAAAATCTATTCATATTTTTGCAACTCATAAAAGTTATTCAACTTTGTAATAGATATTCGGATGGAACCCTAAAAACTTAGACAGGTGGGCCACCACTAAAATGCTATACCACACCATCCATCATAAGCTGGTCTGTCAAACGCGTTAGACGAAACAGTAAATATTAAGACGGAGATGGGTTGGAGAGGTCACGGTGACTGGTCACATCTGCTGCTCTTGAAACTTATATCTAGACATAATGTTTTATTTGACGCAACAGCGGGAAGCGACATAAAGTCAGGAATTGGGTTGCTTGCTACGAGCGTAAACGTACCAAACTTGGAACCATGTATGACGTAATGTTTGTGAAAAATCGTTCAGTAAAAGAATTTGTTGTACAAAATCTAATAGCTGCAATTGCATGTTATTCATCGCACTTAATAACATCCGTGTGGCGTAATGTATGTACTGCCTACATATCATTAATTTCTCTAATTAGTAATTGCCCGTCACTCAATGTCAACCCTGAGTCGTCTAGTTACTATACTAATACGACTCAGAAAATGTCTGTAGAATTTATAATAATCAAAAGAGATTGTATTAAACTGATTATAGTTAGTATCAAATTCACTTATCACTCTCATACTTAAATTTTCAAAAAAAAATCTCTATATTTTTATTTTAGTTAATAAAAGTTGGGTACATACATAAAATATCGAAGGTTATTGAAAAAGTTATGGATACACGTACGTACCATTTTTTTTTTTTTTTTGGTTGTGGGAAATCATCAAATGACTTCTCCCGCTCTGGGCGGAGGGGAAGGGCGTGTCAGACTTTTGCTGACTAAAACCCAACCGTGTTCCTTCAGTTGCCTATTGCCAAGGTCCGGTATCCCTTTCTGACTTTCCCGCAACCCTGGCAGGCATCGGTCCTAGCGGCCCCGCCGATTGTGCTGACAACTCTTTGAGGCGCGCGTGGAACACAACGCGCCATCGACCCGACACGTACGACCGTACGTGCCTACGTTATACGTTTACTTATAATTGTTTTTTTTTGTGACATTAAAGATAAGATTCTTATTCCTTCTCTGTCCATGCTGTAAGATTGTGGAACTCACTTCCGCCTAGCATTCGTGATCTGAAAACTGTTTCTTTATTTAAATTTCGTGTAAAAGAGCATTATCTTTCCTCTCAACTATGAGTATATAATTATATAGGTACCTATAGTGTATTTATGTTTATATATTTAAGCTTTATGTATTTATTTAAGTATATGTTAATTTTCTTGAGTATATGTGTAGGTATATTTAATATTTTAGTTAAGACATCGCATAATCATGTTTTTCTCTTCTTGTTCTCACACACTATTGTCTACATTTCTTTCTCATTTCTCCTTTCGCAGGTCTGCTGGAAGAAATTTCTTAAGAAATAAGCAGTACCTTTGTACTCATATCATAATTATGTCATATCTCTTTGTATTTTACTGTGTGTACATAAATAATAAATAAATAAATAAATAAATAAATAAGTTGAAGCAGACGAGTATTAACGAAAAATAAACTTGTAGAAACGTCTAATAAGAGTTATTGACACTTCTCTCAAAAACTTTTCCGAGATTACATGTTTTTGCCTTCATCGCATAATTACCAGAACTGGATAAAATATATTTTCCATTTGTGCCAAAGAACTTTGCAGAATCCTCTTCATGTCATAAATTCTCAGCCAAGAAAATATATTTTTACATTTTTTTTTCCATCAGAGTAAAAAGTCCTGTTGCCATTAACTCAAGTTACATCAAGTGTTGAACCAACTTACCGTGATGTCTTGCGAAAGCGACCCTTAAGTGCGTGTTAAGTATTACTTTAGAAGCTTAGACGTGCTCAAACTTTTTCAAGTACAAGATTTTTTACTGTTACATTTGTTTACTTTGATATTCAACGCTCTATTGGAAAAGTTAAGCTTTATGGATTTTCGTAGAATTTTACAAAGATGGTTTTTACGTTTTGAGAATTTTGGGGCTTTTAAGACAATGGAATTTGGTAATCTTAGACACTATTTTTTGTATAAGACCTGTTTTTTTGTACCATACATATTCGCAAATTAATAAATGATTATGATTATGAAAAATCTTCTTTGACTCTCAAGAAGATTTGCTTTTTAAGGAATTTTTGGAATTTAATGACTTAAATATGTTTGCTTATGGTCTAGCGCTGATTGACGAGACCCAGAATTGATAGTCGCAGTGCTGTCAATTTTATTGCCTGGTACGACAGCCCATGACCAAATTTTTGCCATATCGTTTAAGAACAAAACCGTATAAAATCGATAGATTTGGTTAATGACATGATAATGTTGTACATGATAATGTTGTGCATGATAATGCTTGAAGTAGCCACTTCTTAAACGATATGGCAAAAAGAAGAATGCCACATTGCCGTACCAACTTGGGAGCTAGTCTGTCACAACCAAATGTAGCTCATAAAAATACTCCGATTTTTTAAATCCGATTTACTTTTTTGTTATGAAAACGATTCCCGGCTTTCGGACACGCAAATTTTTTTACTTGTATACGTACGTATTTTCCGCATTATATTTTTTTTTAAATAATGTTTTATTCATGACCATAGATCCAAGAAGTCTTTCAGTCGTAGACATAAATGTCATTTCTGAATGTTGCTACTACTTAAAAAAATATAGGTACCTGCCAACGAACATTAAATAAAGAAGATAATTATGTAAGTACTGATTTGCTATTTAATAATTTAATATTAGGGTATAATATATTTTTAGTGTGTCAAACAAAGCTTTAGGTCACGCGTCGCGTCGTAATAATTTAAATTGTTATTTTGGAATACACTTGCATTTAAAGAAAAGAGGACCGATTCAAAAAATAAAATACTATTTTTACTGTGACGTATTGCATTAATTATTGTTCTGTGGCGCCGTCACGGATTGTCACGGATGACGTTACTTTTAATATTGGTTTCATCTGAACTATTTGATTTTAGTTATAATACATAAATATATTAGCAAAAACGGGGGTTCAGGTGCTTTTTCATAACGTAGTCTTTGTGTGATAATCGTCAGCGATCCCTCCATCTTGAGTAAGATATCGGCGAGCAAGTCAGCGTCGCCGATATATAAACTGTTCGCTTGTATTGAAAGAAAAATTTAGAATAAATTACAAATTAGAAAATAATATCCGCGGCTATGATCGTGTTTTAACATCATAGATTGCACCGGTAGCCCGGCCTGTAAGTATTACCTCACCTAGTAGAAGCATTTATATTATAGTTAGCTTCTAAAGTACCTACCCGGGACTATTCGTTCAATTTAAGAATTAAATACCAGATTTTATGCTTTCAGATCAATCCTGGTACCTAGTACCTATTCATAATGTTACGATTGCTTCACATTGATACAAGAAAAACTTCCTTTGATTCCGAACTGATACCTGAACCAACATTCGGTCACATTGTGCAGTGATATGTGCTTTGGATGTGGATAGTCCATGCTACATGTTGCAAGGCGTTTCCGAGTGCCACCCAAATGTCGTACCTATTGTTTTATTTGTACATTTCTTTTCTCTAGTGGTCGAGGTCTTATACATTATGGAAAAATGAATATTATATAATTTATTAATTAATCTTAACTACGTTTTTAATTTTTGATGTAAGTACCTTAGTATGTACTAACAACATTATTACCTTATTATTATTAACTAACATTTCAAGTTCGAGAAGTGGGTACCTAGTGGGTAAATACAACTCTGCCTAGCTCTTCTGCGAAAACAGGCCTGATTTTATGATAGGATTTCAAGACATAAGGAATCAGTAAATACAGTACTAATTGATTACTTATTCAGACCACCAGCTGCACTTACTTCGAGTGAGTAGGTACCTACATGATTATTGATATTCATTATTATTATATTTTAATAAACTGACAACAATAATTATTATTTACTATGAGTTTTGTATTGTATAATCAATCATCCATCAGGAAACTATCACCAAATCAAGAATAAAAAGCAACCGATATTACCACCTTACATGTCACCAACTAACTAACATTTCGTGTCATTCACTTTCTCGAACTTAACCTCAAAATATGAAGTAGTTAAATGGTAAATAAATACGAATTGCGGGAATCCATGTAAAAAATAGTTAACAATATAGAAAGAGCATTAAATTCTCCTCCAAATACACTAGGTTTGGTTGTGATAGCGGACTTTTCGGCTTGGTACAGGTGCCCTATATTAGGTGGCATTGTCCTTTGGTCATGGGTTGTCGTACCACGCAATAAAATTGACAGCACTGCGACAATCAATTCTGGGTCTCGTTAATCAGCGCTAGACCATAAGCAAACATATTTAAGTCCTTAAATCTTCTATTCTTCTATTCTACTCTTTATTATGGCAAGCAAAGCCGATGTCGACAATTCTGCCAATGTCTAAAGTGAGTTGGAAAAGCAAGTGAAGTAGCTATCATAACAAACTATCTAAAGGTATCCAAGTTGACACCTGTCATCTCGGCATATGTCATCACTGTCAAAGTCTCATTGCATATGGCCCCTTACAGTTACTGTAGCCGCCTGCAAGCGAGGTTTCATTAAAGTTGTTACATAGTATTACTAGCTTTTGCTCGCGACGTCGCGAGCAGACGCGTGGATGTCGGGAAATATCCCACGGGAATGTACTACCGGGATTAAAAGGAAGCGAAGCAATGATCGCATACCTAATAACCGAGGAAAAGCTCATTGACCCTGTCCTAGTGTCATCCGCGCCCGCCGCCGCCTGTCAACCATAACTTATGTTACGCGTAGTTTTGAATATGTGATATATTTTAAAGTATTCATTTAAATGATATGATGTCACGGCATATTTTAATCTAAATTAAATACTCAACCATTTCGCAGCGGAAATAGGTTTGAGTTTCTTGTAAAAACATAAAAATGTTACTTCGAGTAGTGGTGGCCCAGTGGTAACGGCCACGACTTACGAGTTGTAGGTCGTACGTTCGAACCCTGACAGGCGCTTTACTTTGTGTAAATTATTTCTTCGCCACTGCTCTCAAAACGGTGAAAGAAAACATCTTCAGGAAACCGGCATGTCCTAGAACCAAAAATTCGAAGACATGTGACATCTACCATCCCGCACTGGGCCCGCGTGGTGGATTACGGCCTGCTCCCTCTCACAGAGAGCAGGCCTGTGTCCCAGCAGTGGGAACATTATAGGCTGATTATATGTTTGTTCATCGACAAATTTTTACTCGCTTACTAATTATTAAGTGAGTAAAAATTTAATGCGTTGTTTGTTTTTAATGCGTTGAATTCAACGCATTAAAAACTCCAACCACTAAGAGTCCACTTACACGTTGGGTTTACATAAAAACAAACTTGTGACAGCAATCCCCTTGAGATTGTAAAACAAAGAAAGATTTTAACATTTAATCCCAAAATATTTTCACTGTTCTAATACCTAACTTTAAATATGAAGTTTTCCTGCGACCTTGAAGTTTCTTTGGCTCTTGTACTTTTTCCCTCTGTAGTTGCCGTAGGGAATCTACATGACATTATTTTATAAACTCAATGTTGTGGTGTGTTTTTGGCGAAATGGGACTGACGAGAGCCGAGGGCGGTTGTATGACCCCGCCCGCGCTCAATTCTAGTGCACTTTGTTTACAAATATTTAATTTTAAAATTTTATTTGGGTTTTGTAGAAAAAATAAGTCCATAATCCCTTAAAGTATTTAATAGTGAACACGTAGACAAAATATTTTTACAATTGCTTTGATAACAATCGAATGGAATAGGTTTTTCTATTTAAAAAAGCAGATTTTAAGGAAACTTTGCGGTTTTTTTGTATCGAGGAAAGTTTTGTCAATCGTGTTTCGGGCCTCATACTTCACTAAAGACACTCTTCAATTTTTGTAATCATAAAAAAAACGCAAATGCGTTGTTTTTTTGAGAGAAACATTGATTTTGCGTGAAGTCGAATCGCGTCAAAACATCTGCCAAGGGTAAAAAGTGACTGAAATACTTTATTTTGACCTTGAAGAGTTCTTTGACATTAAATTACGGACTCCTTAATGGTGTGGTCTCCATCAAATATACTGGCTATGCTTTCTATGAACTTCTTAAAAAGATACTTTAAGATCTAAGGTTGGTTTATTTGATTTGCAGTTGTCTCCATAGAGTACTGCCTTCATACCTGTTTATATAAACAGTATGGCTGTTTCGGTTTGAAGGGTATGCGTTCCGATTTAGGTAGTTAAGAGGAAATAGGGTCGGTCCCCGCCACATACAAACGCTCTCGCCTGTTTTCTGTCTGGTTTATGACCTTAGAGCAATGATTGTTTACAGTAAAATAAATTTCAACTAGTTCTATGCCCCTGTATTTCCGTTTTGATGATACATTATCCGTAGAAGCACTAGAACCCTCAGAAAATGCTCAAAATTGCCTGTTTCGACCGTTGTCATCAGGGGCCTATTGTACAAATTTGACAACTATTAATGAAAGATGAAAAACATAGGGGCACAGTAAATATCCTTCTTATTCAATTTATAAAATATCTTTCAAATTGGTCCAATATTGGTGGAGGAAATAGACGAGAGCCGAACCTCGAATTATGACTTTTTGTATGGAGAAAAGACCGACCCTATTTCCTCTTAAAAGCAAAATAAGAAACTTCTAAGCACTCTTGCTCTACCTGTAATATTGCAGATTTTCAGTGGCGATGACCATTTACCAGGTGGATCTCTTATTTGTTTGCCAAACAAAAACGTTAAAATAAAACTAATTATTTAAAAAACAAAAGACCCGCCTGCAAAAACGTAGGTATAACTTAAAAGAGAAAAACAAGCATTATAATCTGTAGAATTTGGGTATATTCAGGCTGACTTGTATTAAATAATTTGTTTTATTTCAAGCTTTTTAGTTTTATTAATTTATATATTTGGAATTAACTCATTACTAGCTTGTATTTGATACCAATATAGTAATTTATTTTAAAAAAAAACTCTTCCCTCCTTTTTTTTTTGTTTTCCGATGAAATATATAAAAAAATTATTGCATATGTCACTCCCACTATTAAGACGAACCTAACGACACCTAGTATGTTAAAATCCATCAAGCTGTTTAGGCTACAGAGCGTGCCAAAGAAATGAACATACATACATACAATACTCTCGAAAAACATAACCCTCCTTCTGGGGCAGTCGGGTAAAAATGAGCAGTCGTACACCGAAATAAAACTATCAGAACTGGGTCAACTAATAGTGTAGGTACTATCACAATTAATTGGTTTGCGGCGAACGGAAGGCAATATCTCCCTGTATAAAGGATGAAACTCAACCGCATCTAGTTTGATAGGACCTACATATCTGGGAAAATTCCACGAGGAATGATTGGTTACCATGGTAACGGTACTAATAGTATGTTTCTCGATAGTAGCCGAGGAATTTTCAAGTTACCAGTGAATAGTTTGTGTTCGGCATGAGTGGATCATCTCATCGTCAAACACATATTTTAGTTTTAAGTACCATAAAAAAATTATTCCCAATTTTTTAAAACTCTTGTTCTATATTTCAAATATTAATTACTTGCTGCGCCCCACGGTTTCACCCACGTAAGTCTCGATCCCGTGGGAATATCGGGATAAAAAGTATCCTATGTGTTAACCAGGTTATAAACTATCTGTTTGCCAAATTTCATCCAAATCCATTCAGTAATTTTTACGTGAATGAATAACAAACATCCATCCATCCATACTTACAAACTTTCGCGTTTATAATATCAATTAGATAGTTAAATTGTAATTCTTAATCAATATTATGATAATGCACTACAGAGTAATATTTCATAATTTAATTTAGTAATTACCTATTGAAAAATTGCGTAGTACACGTGTCGTAATCGCACAGCGCCCCGCCGCCTCGACCCTCCCGGCTTTCGCATCAATGCAATTTGAGATCTATTGATGTGTCATATCATCAGTCTCAAATTATATACAAAAAAATTCAAAACGAGTTAGACACGGTTGGTCTCTCGTGTGGCGCTTAACGGGCGTGGGTCGTCTGAACGCCCGCTAAGAACGCGCGAACACGAACCGCTAAGTATAGGCTAGGATTTGCGAAAAGCACTAGGTTGATAATGTATGGTAATAAGTCTTAAGTTCTGGGACAGTTGAAACGGCTAAAATGCAGGCAACAAAAGGAATATTAGAACCGGATTATACGATTTTCCAGGCTTGATGATTATTAAAAAATCAAAATCAAAAGTCATTTATTCAAACTAGTCAAAATTATATAAGACAGTCCCCCAAAACGCCCACCCTTCACCACTTCCTAGTGCTTTAGCTGGGAAGAAGAAGTGGCGCAACAAACACCCTAGCAGCACAGCTGTCTGTTTAGTTAGAAAAAAAATGATTCTATATAATAGTATGCAAAATCATTCATATTACGGAAAAAAAAAAACATAATTCTAATTATTAGCCATATGTCAGCTAGCACACGCCATTATACCAACCAAAAAAATATCGTTTAATATATTTCCATCAAAGTCCTCAATTTAATAGGTCACTGTGTTAGCGAACTGTATGAAATAATTATAATAATCGTCAAGCGACCTTCGGGAAAATTGCCATCCAGGGCGCCGTACTTTTCTATGAAAGTTCTATGTCGGGTGGAAATTTTTTAGTAATATTAAATTCTTTCATTGAACCTAGTAGAGTGAAGATATTTGAAATTATTATAGGATACCTATTTTTGTTACAAAATTTACTTTAGCTAATTAATATTGAAACCGTTTGATCGCAAAGAGCTAATTACAAAATACTTTTCTTCTTTTGTTCATTATGATTTAAATTCAGAATTAGAATTTGTTTTCAAGATAGGTACTTACTTCCTATGGCTAAACAAGTAAAGGTTGTTAAAAACACAACGTTCATTCCATTTGTAAATATCAAGATTACAAAATACTCGACCAAGGTGTCAAATATTTAGTAATAAGTCCTACTGAAAATTTTATATTGTTACGTGAAAATGCGTTTATCAAATCCCAAAACCTTATTATACAAAGACCTCACCTGCAAAATCCACAATAGGCTGAATCACAATTTCCACATTTTCAAGTTTCCACACGAAGTTTCACGAAAAATCCAATAAGGCCAACAATGCGAGCAAAACTTTTAAAATTTCGAACTTTATTTCGCGGAGACCGCAACAAACGACACGCGTTCGAACAGTGTAGCGTCCAACAGCGTACTGAAACTACTGAAGTCTGAACCGAAACATCCCTGTCAAGCAATCCCACATAGCGTTTACTGTTGGCTAACTCAAGTTTGAATTGATTGCGTTCGTATTTCAAGCTGGTAAGGGTTGTTTTGGAACTGACGTATTTTATTTACTGTAAAAAGTATTTGGGAATTAATTTTGGCGCTTTATACGCGATAGCTTGATATGGACATACAGTAATTTTTGTAAGAAAATGTATGTAAAGTATTGTATTTTACACTTTAAGTACTGTGAGCGTTCAGAAGTTTGTTCGAAGCATTGTTTTTAATATTGTAATAATGTCAAAGATTTGAACGTTGGCAAAGAAGTTGTACATAATTATGTAAGTACTTTACATTTGGTTTTATCTAGAAATACCAGAAATCTCCTCAGCTTAAAATTTCGTCCAAGTTTAACTCGGGTACAAAAATATATGTAAATACTCAGAATGAAATGCATTTATGTGCATTTTAACGACTTTTACCATTTGCCTTTGTGACCTGATTTTTTAGCATGAACATCAAAAGAACTTTGGGTCATGTGGCCATACTTTGCATTTTAGTTATCTGCAGGTTCAGAACTTTGCATATTTTGTAACACTTCCAAGTTTTTTTTTGCAGAATTAAAGAGGTCCTCGTTTACCATGGCCAATAGAGGGTAAAAAAGTGAAAATGACAACAACTTTCACCAATCACTTAGCCTTTTCCCAACTATATTGGGGTGAGCTGCCAGTCTAACCGAATGACAACAACTTTCACCGCTATTACTTCATAATATAATTATTCCAAAAGAGTATTTTAACCTCACCCAAACGTATTTTAACCAAATGCTTGCACTGACTGGACAGGTCCACTCAAATCTATGTGGTTCTTTCCTCAAAAGACCATTTCAGACTCGAATTTACATGGTCCTCATATGGCTTGACCAAGATTATGTCTGGACTTTAAAAGAGACTGTGACCTCTGAGTTTGTTTCGGCCTTTCTTCTCAGAGTAGTCAGATAGGAAACGCCGACCTCATCTAGCTTATTTTTAATGTTTTTTTTATAATATGACGTGTAAAAGTGATTCCAATATCCTATTTACAGAATAAACAATTTCATTTCATTTCCTCTTTTCCCAAAACTTCGGCCAAAAGGAAAGACAAGACTTTACAATAAAAAAAATGAGTACCTACAATCTGGAATTTATTGATTTATTAATTATACTTACTTTCCGTAAATACACTCACTCTTTCACAGAATCCAAATGTAATCAGTAATATTTCAATTTCATTTATGATTCCACATTTTCTAAATTATGACTGAAGCGATATTATTGATACTTTCACGGTTCAAAAGGCTTATTTTAAAAGTTTGTTCTCATAAAACTTTTCGCTTTGTCCCTACGGTATAACGCGCCGAAAGTGGGCCAGCCAGCAGGAGTGAATGCTTGGAATATTTCAGTGGAATAAATGGATTGGATTGATATATTTTCACCCCTGTTTCCTGGCATAGTATAGGCAGGATTTCAGGTGTTTAGGTATTTTTTTGCTTAGCTTGAACACTAGGAACCGATATAGGGTGGACGAGTTTTGGAGCCAAGGATTCTGTAACTAAAACTATTTGAACATCGTCAAAAAGTTTGCATGCGATAAGTGCGATTGAAGGTACAGCAAGCAGCATTTCAGTGGTAACAGAACCAGTATAGACCTCTGATTCTATTGAAACTCTGAACTCCGCTAGGCCAACTTACCTTTGACGTGCGAACAGTACATAATTTTGAAAATAGTTAATGCAATATTGCACTACAGCACAGATCACGACAGGATAAATATCTCGTCTCATTGAGAGAAGTAATGAGCAGTGATTACCGATGTTGTTTACTGCGTGTTCCCTGCTGGTAATTTAGATCATTATGGCTTTCCTTCCATCCTTTTTCTTGCCTTATTTTTACCCGGAGTGCCTAGGAAGGGTTATGTTTTTTCCTTAAATGTTGAAATGGAACTTGAATAAAAACTTTTTACAAAAAAAAACAAACCGACTTCCAATAAAAACACTAAAAAGAAAAAAATAACTTTAATTTCGGAAGTCGGTGTCTTTGCTTTCCAATTTTCGTTTTATGCCAACGACTTCCGAAATTAAAGTTATTTTTTTCTTTTTAGTGTTTTTTTTGGAAGTCGGTTTGATTTTTTTTGTAATTTTTTTTTATTTTTCACTTTTTAGTTGTGTTACCTACCCCACACAAATCCGAATAGCACTACCTGCTATGTAAATAACAGTGAAAGAGTAACTAAGGAAATCGTCTAGATAAACTTAGTGGGAAAAATACGTAATATTGAAGCTAACTCAAAAACTACGCAAGCAAAGTTAATAAAATTTATATGGAACCACCTCGGAAGCATGACCTACCAAACAAAAAAATAATCATCAAAATCGATTCACAATTGGCGGAGTAATCGAGTAACAAACATACAAAAAAAAACATGCAGACGAATTGAGAACCTCCTCCTTTTTGAAGAAGTCGATTAAAAAAATGCATACCTACTTGTAACGTTGGTAATATGATATTAGGTACTTAGTTGATTATTTCTTCTTGCACATAAACATTTGGGAATGATACGGCAATTAGGATTCAGCATTCAACTTTCATTCAATATTACAAGCTGCGCCCCGCGGTTTCACCCGCATAAGTCTCGATCCCGTGCCAATATCGGGATAAAAAAGATCCTATTTTCTAATCCAGGTCATGGTCTACCCTTGTGCCAATTTCATCCAAATCCGTCCAGCCGTTTTAGCGTGAAAGCGTAACAAATAAACAAACAAAGCCACTTTCGGATTAATAACTTTAAAGTTAGGATTTGAAAATATAAAATAGTAAAGTGAAAAACGCAATCAATTTAGCTCAGATTCAGGTCGTCCTGCCATACAAAATTAGTTCTTCAACCATTTAAAAAAAAGAAAAAGGATGCTTTCAATTCTATTCACCCCTGTGGAAACATAATGAAAATAATATTTATAAAGTAAAATATAATATTTATAAAATAAAATTATATATATTATTTTTCTACTATATATTAACTCATGCCATATTCCCATGGGGGTAGGCAGGAACTAACAAACACTACCTACTTTAATCCTCGTCCTTTTGATTTGTTTAATTCTTCTTTTATTGTAAATTTTTTTTTTTTTTATTTATATAAAGTACCTAAAATCATAATTTTACCACAATTATGGACAGGACCATCATACTATGGATTCATACTGCAGATTTCCCAACAAACTCTTAGATAAAATAATCACCTGCCAGGGTTGCGGGGACGTCCGAAAGGGATATCGGGACCTTGGCAACAGGCAACTGAAGGAACACGGGTGGGTTTTAGTCAGTAAAAGTCTGACATGCCTTTCCGCTCCACCCAGAGCGGGAGAAGTCATTTGATGATTCCACATCCTCAAAAAAATAAAAAAAAGCATTATATCGGTAATCAATAAACAATCACACATATTTCTGGAACTGAAGAACAATTTAGGTCCGGTTGCTAGTAAATACTAGATGTATTACACAAAATCTCAGTTTCCAGCAATCCTTAGAGGCTCTGATTTTACGACGGCTGCCGTTTGACCTCTGAGGTCCGCTGGGACGAACTTCGTCTTCAGGGCATAACTCGCTGAAATTACTGAAGGAATGTTTGAAATATATTTCGGACCAGTAATGGATTGTACTGACTTAGTGGACTTTGAGATTGTTTTTGAACTGTAAATTTCGAACCTTGTTGTTGGAAGACAATAAGTTCTCTTATCTCATCCGTGGAAATTGTTAAATGAAAATAATTATTTATTTAAACAATTTATACTATAAACAACAACATAATTATTGCAATCATTTTCTAACAAATTAAATGATTATGAAACAATTGCCTGTTGAGTACCAATGTTCATGTTGATAACTCAGATCAAATAAAAAACCAAGGCAAAGCGCATTCAACAGTGACGTGAGGCTAGTTTCGTAAACATGTTGTGTCCACTTATTGAGGTGTAGTTTGATTGTAAATGGTTGTAAATGTGTGCGTTTGAGCGAGTATGCACAGCGCGGAGGTGTCGTTTTCGCCACGGAGGTGTAGCCTCGCCCACAGAATAGAACACTACAAAACTAATAAATAGTACCAGACTGTAACCCGCACGCCACTGTTCTACTTACTCATTTGCGTATATTGCATCCACTGCATGTTAGTGTAGCTCGCGCATATATTGCGGATACTTTCCATTTGTAGTACAATTGCAGAGAAATGGAGTATATTGGTTTTTGAGTTTGGAGTGTGGTGAACAAATACATGTCTTTTAGGAGATGATTGTGAACAGACGGATGCGGAGTTCAAGTAACTTCTCGTTTCTTAGACATGCTACGTGTTAGACATAAGCAAACAAATTTTGAAAAAAAAAAAAACTAAATCAAAATATTTTATTTCACATAAACCTACATGGGCACTTATGAAACGTCAGAAGCTAGGTACACGGTTCCAATTCGTTGTTTCCTATGGGGAAGAGCCGGCAAGAAACTCCACGGTTACTCTTTTAAAAATAATTGGCTTTTACAATATTTTCAAATTACAGTGTTAGTAGGCAGGACAATGTAAATATTATAAAATATTTATTTTTGCTCTAGTGCATACATTAGATGACACATAAAGAAGGAAATAAAGAAGTCAGAAAATACTTAACATTAAAAAGAATAAAAAATGAAATATTAAAGAGGTTTTATATACCTACTTGTTGGCTCAACCACTGCTTACGGGGAAAATGAAGAGATAATCCATGTTCTTTAAGATTAACGTTTTTAACTTAAAGTTCGCACGCACCGAGAGGTTTTTCTTTCTCTTCAAGGGTAGGAATCACAGACGTCTATGTATTAGTGGTGAGAAATAAGATCTAACTCTATTTACCCGTACAAAATATTACCTTCCCACAAAAATACCCCACAATTTAAGACCGAACCGCTTCAAACAATCGCCCTCAGGCAACCCGCGAACACCATTTAATTACTTCAAGAACCCCTTGACACAACTTAGTACACTGCCCACCCCCGTATATTGGGGGTGAGGCGATACATTTACCCACGGACCCCCATCCTTAACAAATAAATGGTCTTGAGCTCAGACTGCATATACGAAAATTGCTCTGACTCTGTTTACTTGGGAAAATGAGTTTCGTACTTAGAGTATGTATAGGACTAGCCTATGTTTTTATTTGTTTTTAGAACGATGTCGAAATTGGTTTACTGTAAATAATTTGGTATTAAATGAGAAGAAAACAAAATGCATTAGATTCGCGTTACCGAATGTTAGAAGTAGTGATTGTCAAGTAGTACTGAATAAGGAGATACTACAATTCGTCGAAAAGACGGTTTTCCTGGGGATTACGCTTGATTCAAAATTACAGTGGGGTCCTCACTTAACATCACTTGCAGGGCGACTTAGTTCAGCCGCATACGCTGTTTGGAAAATCCACCAACTAACAGACGTGGATACCGCGAGACTGGTCTATTTTAGTTACTTTCATAGCATCATGTCTTACGGTATTTTGCTGTGGGGACGGGCTGCAGATATTGATTCTATCTTTATTCTGCAAAAGAGAGCTATTCGAGCCATCTACAACCTCCGCAGACGCGAGTCTCTAAGGGAACTGTTTAAAAAAATTAACATCATGACGGTACCTTGTCAGTATATATATGAAAACATTATGTACGTGCGGAAAAATCTACATCTTTTTAGTAAAATAAGTGACAGGCATAATTTTAACACTAGAAATAGGAACAAATTAGATCAACCACGTTTCAGATTGTCTAAAGTACATACTTCTTTTATGGGGTATTGTGTAAAATGTTATAATAAAATTCCACTCGATATTCTTCAACTAAATGAGAAGAAATTTAAAACATGCATTAAACGCACACTATGTAGACAAGCATATTATAAGTTGGATGACTATATCGTAGATAAAAATGCTTGGCTTAACGCTAGTCCTACTCCACAGGCACTTGGGCTCACTAGTTAAAATTTCTTAATTGGAAGTGTTGCTTCCCCCTTTTTACTATTTTTTTTTTATTTTTCCTGACATTACGAAATTATTGTTTATTCTTATTTAACTTATCTGAAAATAATATTATACTAATTGCTCAATTTCTTTGCAAACTAGTTTTGTATAATTTAGAAGCATTTTTTCAATTATTGTAAATGTGAGTACCATGGAGCCGTTTAGTATGGTATGATGTATGTTGACTTGAAATAGCATGGCAGATGAGAGTATGTCATGCTCACTTAAATGTCTCGCTGATGGTGGCACGTGTGTTGGATCATTCGGTTCCCTACAAAATGGTTGAGCTGGATGGTGCTGATCCACATGTCATGTTCGTGAACGGGCGCCGTCAGTTGAGACTGGTCACCTCTTATTTGCCAGAGCTTATTTTTAATCTTAAATTTTGAATTGCTTTTGATTCTTTTTTTGTTTTACATTGTTCTCACATATAGAAGCAACATGAATACTGTACCCAGGATTTTGTAATATCTATATCCATTTTTTAAAAGAGTGTCCTTGGAGTTTCTTGCCCGTTCTTCTCCATAGAGATCTACGTTTTGGAATGGGCAACTAGCTTCAACTCTCTGACTAACTGACCGACTCTTTGACAATTCAAAAGTGCCTGTAAATGGTTTAATTGAAATAAATGCTTTGAGTTTGAGTTTGATCTTGGAGCTTAGTTGAACAAAATTGTAGAACGATTATATATACGATAGAATTAAAATGGTCGAATTTTCAAGGAATATAATTTCTAGGTATAATTTAGTTTTTAACAAGCAATTAGCCAAATTGTATGTGATGTCATCGTGTTGGCACGAGTTATAATTTATTATAATAAAGGTTTTGCAGAAGGGGAAAAACTGTCGGTTAAAAATATTGATAGCGGACAACATTTTAAAAGTAGGTACGTCAATCTTTGAAGTTCTTTCAATTAACTTTAACGTTGCTAAACCTAATGACAGTGGCTCACGTAAAGATATTTCTAAGCATTTTGCAATAAAAAAAAACGATGGCTCATTGCCTGAATTATGTGATGTATGTGACTACCTATCTTTCAATTAATATGTGATGTATCTGTTGTGGACCAAGTAATAAATAGGGGCATTTTTCATAATGCCCGCGCATTATGAATAATGACAAGCTACTTAGGGCAAAACAATTAATTATAATTTGAACTTCCTTATTTATCACATTGCCTCGTCATTATAAATATTGCCGTGTGGTCTTTGGACAATCTAATAACACACAGGTATTTAATTATGGTAAATTCATCATAAGTCAGCAGAGTGTCTATGAATGGAAAGATTTTATTTGATTTTAAATATTGATTCTACGTTTGAATTGAAAATAATAGTAATAAAACCTGGTTTTAATTGTGCTGCCCCATAGGTGACTAGCATAATAATCGATATTTTTATTTCAATAGTTGTTATCATACTGCCCTCTCATATTGGGAATTTTTCAAACGGCCCGGGCATTTTTTGTAATGCCCTAATAATCACTTGGTCCATAACATATCCACCTCACACTTCAAAAGCGCTCTACAGCTGTATCAATACTCAAATGTCCCGGAAAATGAAGTCGTAGATGTAATTCAGTGAAGATGGCTAATTTTCACACACTAACTGACGCAGTAAGTACTCACGATAGAGTTTAGAATGCTTTCCAGTTTGCAACACGGAGTTTTCAAATGTAATTTTTTATTTCTGTTCTGAGTTGGTTTGTGCTAACACTTGACGTTCTCTTGTAATTATTCCTTACCCTTGCTGTTTTATCGGAACGGAACGGAATACAGGAACGGAAAACCAGTAGATTTTGTTGAGGCTCCATTGCTTTCTAGAAGACTTTTAATATAAGTCTGCTCTGTTAATCCAGATTCAAAAGACTTGTGGGTGTTGCAAAAGGCGACTTTAAGCTGCTAATAATAAGGAATTAAAATACTTTGAAGTTTGATTATTGATCCATCTTATCTAGAGGAGCTCCTGGCTAAGTAATAACAGCCGCACGGGTAGATCTATCAGGTTAACCTACGCTTGCCGGGGTTAGTCCGTGGATAGGTGACCATCTTGCCTTGGAAAGCACGTTAAGCCGTTGGTCCCGGCTGTCATTTGTGGATCATTGACTGTCGTTACGGGTCGTCAGAAGCCCGAAAGTCTGACAACCAGTCTTACCAAGGGGTAACCACACCTACCCTGGGTTATTACCCAGTTACTGGGTTGTGGAGGTCAGATAGGCAGTCGCTCCATGTAAAATACTGGTATTCAGCTGCATCCAGTTAGACTGGAAGCCGACGCCAACATAGTTGGGAAAAGGCTAGGCAGATAATGATTGTTGATCCATCTTCTATTACACATTATCCAATATCATCACTAGCGTATAGAATACAAGAGTGTTTAGTGTACCTACCATGGGTAGTCAAGTCGTCAAGATTGTTGACTGGCTAAAGTTTTCAACACGACATGTAAGTACAATCACGGACTTTAATTGATAAGCCACTTGGCACTGTGCGTATTTTAGCCGTGTAATGCAAATACGGTTTATTCGGTTATACTCGTACATCTAGACAAGGAAACTAACTAATTATGTCTTCGTATGATAGAAGAAGAAAATTATATTTAATATATTTACAGGTTGACTAACCTGAGATCCAAAACTACAAACTTGACAGCAGAGTGACTATCCAAAGTCAACCAATTGCAGGTCTAGCAACAGTAACCTAGCGACCGTCGATTTTTTTAGCGTAGCGATAGTAACGTTAGACTACGGAGAAATTATAATTAGTCATTTCGACAAATTCGAAAATAACGTCTCTGACATCGACATTTCAACTGTTACTGTCTTCGGATAGGTTTTCAGAATTATCGAGTTAATAACCTCTATGGTTATGACTATTTCCGAATATAAGTATTGTAATTTGTCATTATGTTTACGAGCATTCGGTTTGAGTTCGTTTTAATCGTGTAATCTCGTGAATGTATGAAACTGCAGAATTGAAAAGTTTGAAAGTGGCTCATCAATTAAAGTCCGTAACTATACATGCACTATTCTCATATAGCTAGAGTAGACAGGCGAAAAAATAGATGACAGCTCAATCAACCTGCAGATGTATCTACCCCTTTGACAAAAACAGTCGTCGTGAATCTCTGAACATACCTTCAATGCATCGTGCACCGCTTCAAAGCACATTCGTTCGACTAGCATCCAAGTTAGGAGCTTGGATCAAACATTTGCCAAACAACCTCTAAAGATTCCACGAACAACTATTTGATCAAACATTTGACAAATCCTTCTAAAGGTATTTGTACAATCGAATAGCTATCTAGCTTATTGTTACTTGGTATGCTCCTGTTCCGACCTTTATTGGGCCAACTAATTTAGTACCAATTTTGCTGGAGGCATTGTAAAGCAATCTAGTTTCAATAGGTACACATAACTCCGTTCCTAGGAATTTTGCGCTGTGTATCTTGAAAGACGATTAGTGAATTATGCTAGGTAGGATATAGTTTCATCCGTACCTACTCTGATGTTTCTTAATTATAGGAAAACTTGATGCTTAAAATGATTTTTTGTAAATTACTATTTTGTTGGTTACATGTTACAGCTTGTTACATTACAGTCATGAAATTATTATTTTGGGTACCTCGGGTCGCTTGTCCAAGGGGATGTCCGAGACGTAACGAGCCGGATCAACTCGGGATGGATGAAAAGGCGACAGGTCACCGGAACAACTTGCGACCCACGGATGCTCAAGTTAAAGGGGAAAATCTATAAGTCCGTGATAAGTCCTGTCGTACTGTATGAATCGGAATGCTGGGCCGTGAAGAAGACGGATGAAAAAAGAATGCATGTAGCGGAGATGAGAATGTTGAGATGGACGTGTGACGAAGTGGATAAAGAAATGAGTATATAAGGGGAAGTTTTAAAAGTGGTGCCAATGACAGAAAAGTTGAAAGGTAATCGTTTCGCCTGGTATGGGCATGTGATGAGGAGGGACGAAACGCATGTGACTAAAAAAGTGATGAATATAAATGGTGATGGATGGAGCGGAAGGCCAAAGAAGAGATGGATGGATTGTGTGAGGAATGATATGAAAGAGAAGGGAGTAAATGATAGCGTGACGGTTGACAGGGGAAAGTGTACCCCAAGTAACATGGGATAAGGGCAGGAAGATGATGAAGAAATTATTATATTGCAGTGTTATTAAGTACTGATTTCTTTCTTTTTGGTTCCATTATGTGCACCTACCTATCTACCATAGTAATATTCTGTAAGTAGAATTCACTCAAGTGAATTTGATAGCAATGACAAGTGAATTCGCTTTCATCGCCAGGATCGCGTAGGTACTTGAGGGATGATCGCCTTTGGTTAGTATGCGGGGATCGGTTTGAATTGAAATAGATGTGGAGTCAGGAAATCATCCAGGATTACTGAAATTGTGAGTTTTGATGACTACCCAGTATGGTACCGAAACGAAATGAAATAAAATTGTTTATTCTGTATATAGGATATTGGAATCACTTATACACGTCATATTAAAAAATATTAAAAATAAGCTAGATGAGGTCGGCGTTTCCTATCTGACTATTCTGAGAAGAAAGGCCGAAACAAACTCAGAGGTCACAGTCTCTTTTAAAGTCCAGACATAATCTTGGTCTGGCCATATGAGGACCATGTAGATTAGAGACTGAAATGGTCTTTTCAGAAAAAAAAACACACACATATTTGAGTGGACCTGTCCAGTCAGTGCAAGCATTTGTCAGTAATAGTGGAGCTCAACTCAGAACTTAAAGAAACTACATGAAAACCGTTGCAAGCTTCTAGACTCGGGTTGTGCGAGTTGGAACTTGTCCGGATTCCTTCCCGATTCAGCATCGATTGCAGTGTTACATGTCAGCTTAGATTGGTTCACCAATTCCTGGCGACCTCGCGTTGAATTTACTGACACTATTTTAGTAATACTTGTGTGTATATTATGCATGTAAGTTAAAATTAATTACCAGCAATATATCCTTTATTCAATGAGTACTCAATCTGCTTAGCCTTGCCTAACCAATGAGTATTAAATATTATTGATTAAAAATCGAAATTATCAGCCTTTAGCTACTTAATGGACCAATTGTAGCATGGAGACTGAGGAAACCGTCGCGTACGTGCTCTTTGAATGCACGGGCGTCGCCCAGATTAGAACTGAAACCCTCGGTTCACCCAGATCTTACATGGAGGTTCTGAACAAACCAGGAGACTTAGTACACTTCTGGAGGGAGGTGGAGGTGGGCTGGTTGGAATACCCCCAACGGCCACCATGGCCACGCACAATGGTCCACCTTAGGGACTAAGTGCGGAAACCAAACCCGTAACATAGTACATAGAACATAATGGACCAATTTTGTTTCGTCTTGTTAAGCCAAACAGCCAGACATGCATAAAACAGACGGATTTTTTTTACAACTAACAAAAATATTAACGTATAAATTATGATACACCTACTAATACCACTAACAAATACAATCAATTAATCTGCCTAGCCTTTTCCCAACTATGTTGGGGTCGGCTTCCAGTCTAACCGGATGCAGCTGAATACCAGTATTTTACATGGAGCGACTGCCTATCTGACCTCCATAATCCAGTAACTGGGTAATACGATACCCCTTGGTAAGACTTTCGGGCTTCTGACGACCCGTAACGACTGTCAAAGATCCACGAATGACAGCCGAGACCATCGGCTTAACGTGCTTTCCGAGGCACGGAGTGGTCTCGGTATGTAAAGATGGTCACCCATCCGCAGACCGACCCCGGCAAGCGTAGCTTAACCTGATGGAACCGTGCGGCTGTTATTACTTAGCCACGAGCTCCTAACAAATAAAATATGAACTAAGTTTAATAGTCAATACTTCAATTACATACTCACTTTCCGTTACCTCAACATTAAATACCACTTCATCAAAATATAAAACGAATGCAAAATGTTCACATAAAAATACGTAATTCTTAAAACAAAATTACATAATATACACTTTTTTCTGAATATAGGAGCCACGTACAAGTTTTACGACGTAAGAGAGATGACGAAAAATAAAATGTTAAGTGCTTCTCGCGCTAATCCGAGAAAAGGAAGGAACTGGGATACAGTGGTCGATGGCACTGGACTGGAGTTTGACGGAGAGTTTCAGGTTAATTGACGGTTAATGCTTGTCAAAATAAAATAATGTTGATGACAGGACTTTTTACATTATTAGTTAAACTCGGCAATACTCAGAAGCAGATTATAATACGCAGCTAGGACGCATAGCGATGATTTGACACATGACACACAGACAGATGACACTCAGCACTTTTTTTTATATTATTTTTTTATTAGGTTCACCAACAATTAATTACACTGATACAAACACATAATACATATAAAAAAAATAAAAAAAAATAACAGTGCATCAGTTACTTATAGGTAAACACCACATGCATAAAACAATGAATCAGAGAAATAAGCTAACTTACTTAGTAATAAGCGCTAATATAGAAAATAATTGGTAGCTGTAAAAAGTTACAATTGAATGAACTTAAAATGTATGGAATTCTACTTTAAAATTATACTTTGGTAAAGGTAAAGGTAAAATTGAATATTCTTTGACATTATAAAATTGGTAAAATCGATAAAAAATTATGTTCATTTTTTGAGGCAACATTATGTTCATTTTTTGAGGCAAATTTGTTTTTAGCTTTCCGCAATAATATACAGGGTGTAAGGGACAGCCGCAAATTAACAGGGGGGGCATTCACCTCCTTATTTTGAATCATATTCCATCGGAAATTTGCTCAGGAAGGTTTTCATTTTTTAACCGCTCGGTCCAGATCACGTCGCTAATAACTCGCAGTGGGGCCCGAGCGCCCCCACTTCACGCCCCGGGCCCCGATTCGCGTATCAGAGGCACCAAGAAATCCACAATAACTTGAGATATACTGAACGCAGCTCGATAAAGTAAAGTGTTTTGGGTTCTTGAATAACCAGAGCACATACTTATCTATATACAATAGGTGGAATAATACAATGGAAATTACAAATAATGAATGTTATCGTTGTGTGCGTGGGAATTTCTTTGTTCTTTTGTTTTGACGAACTAACAAAAAACTACTGAATCGATTGTAACAAAATTTTGCAGGAAGCATTATGAATAGATAACTAATCTTACAACAATAGCAGTTTATGATAATAACAGAAATAAAAAACACAAAATATTACGAAACATGAGTACATCGTGACCTTGATTTCACGGATCGTGTTTTGACAACAAAATGTTGTTATTATGTCGTAAAACTGTTTCAAATTACTTATAAATTATGAAAAACCTATATTTTTATAATTTAAACATGACTTACCAAGCTGTAGACCCCAATAACTATCACTATACACTATAATCACTCTCACTCAGTAGCTCACTCACACACTCACGGCTCATGTTTTCACACACGGTTTTTGTACATTAAACTGTTTTATTTTGGTAATATTATTATCGATAATTACGGAATAACTATTCATAAATAGATTTTATAACACTTCTAGTCAATAACGCCACTAAAACACGAAATATTGATTTTATTACGCAAAGAGGCCCACCGCGCCCGCGCCATGACACGTCACTGTCAACGTGTTGTTACTTGTCAATTTATTATTTTATTTCAGTGTTGTCCTCTTGCTAAATTTATGTTTTAGTCGATTAATTTGACTTATAGTCTATCCAACTCTAGAGTTCTACTGCCCATAGACCATCATAGCCCGTATCCCAAGCGACAAAGAGCTGTAACTGCATGGCAACCGTCCGACGATTTAAATTTACGCTGGGGATCGATTGTTTTTCCTCCCGACGATTATAAATTACGTTCGGGACCGGGCGGTTAAATCGTTTTTTCAATATTACTATTCCTTTATTTCAATGTAAAATAACATTCTCTGTACGCAGCACTCCATTTATGTAAATAAAACAGCTAAAATCAAAAAACCAGCAATGTATGTTAAAATACTCGAGCGCGCGGGGACCGACGCGGGGAGTGCGGCTACGCGGGTTTTGCCACGGTAACAATACATTGCGCGTGAGGTAATAATACAAATCATTAACTCACGCGCAATGAAGTTTATTGTATTTCCATAATGGTTCCGGAAATAATTTCATGTAGGTACCGATCGTCTTAGTATGATATGCTGAATTCATCCCATCAGTCTGCGGAGGGCTGTCCCTTACACCCTGTATAGGCACATTTGCAAACGGTAAATAGGCATAAAGTGGCAAAAACATAACCTGCGCACAATATTCTAACTAATCCTTAAACAAGCCTCTCTAACGAACAGTGCCATCAGCCTCTCACGATAAAACTTTATGATCCGTATTGTCCGCCCAATGAAAGGAAAAATAATGCCATATTATATTATAACCCGGGCGTTTTTTTGGGAGTTTCCGGTGGCACTCCAAAACCTCTGTTTAACGCGCTATTTCCTTCTAGCCTTGTGACCTGCGGTATTGTGCGGTGCGAAACAACAACAAAATTAAATACAAAAACAATTTATAACTCATATTATTTAAATTTTGGTTATTCTATACTAATATAGTAAAAAGAGGTAAAATTGGTTTGTTTGTATGTAGGGGCTAATCCCTGGAACTACTAGCATTTGATAGCCCATTTCTTGAAGAAGTTTATAACCTATTTAACAGCACGCAATGACCCTTAGAAGTCGAGCAAAACGATAAAAAAAGTCAGATAGAACGCAAGGCAAGAACGAAGTAATAGCGCTAGCGGGCGACGCGATGTGACGGGGTGGGACGGCGAAGTTGCGGTTGAGATCTCGTTGTTTTTTATATTTCAGTGCAAAAGACAAAAAAATTATCACCGTATTTTATTAAATAAAATAAAACATAACTACATACAAGGTGATTTTATTTACAAGCCAGTCCGGGTAGATTTTGACAAAATAATGGAAAATATTTAGAGCATTTAATAAATCTGATCTCTTTTTTTAAATTCACAAAAAATTAAATTATGTCACTTTTATTTTCTTCGACGATTTTATGTCATTCTTTTCTTTCAGCCTATGGTTTCTTTTAGCGATTTACTATAATGACCAACTATCTCATTGCGTAATTTTTTGTCGTAACCGATTGAGACTAATCTGTTTCATTTTGACAGTTCAATCACATTCATTGCGTTATTTATGTTATTGTTCAGATTTTTTTTCGAACTTATATTGCAATGGATTAGCAATTTGTTTCAAACCGATTCAGATTGTTATTGATCGTTTATTACGCAATTAGGGTGTAGTTTAGAACTTACTTATACTAACAAGAGAAATCACTTTGTATATTAGGTAACTAGACATTGTTGGTGGCGCATAATCACTTGCAACGTGAGTTATTGTTATCAATGTCATTTTAAAATTGACGTCAATATTAACTCAAATATACCTAGTTCAAATATTCATACTCCAATAACTCAACAGTATGCCACTAGCAACATAATCTCAAGCCACAGGTCGCTACTGAATCACTGAGCTCTATAATGACCCATTTCCTGGAGCTAGCTGCCAGATTCATGCGGAAATATAATATTGAATCTGCACTATATTCTATGACTTGAAATACCAATTTCCTTCAATACGCTATTGGAGTTTTGACAAATTGACGATTCAATTCAAATTAAAAATAAATTATACGTGAAATAAAACACTTTTAGTCAGTTTTTGGCCAAATCATCATCTGCCTAACCTTATCCCAACTTTGTTGGGGTCAGCTTCCAGTCTAACCAGATTCAGCTGAATACCAGTATTTTACATGGAGCGTCTGCCTATCTCACCTCCACAATCCAGTAACTGGGTAACACGATACACCTTGGTTAGACTGGTTGTCAGAGTTTATTTACTAAAAGTGTCCCTCCTTCAGCAACAATAAGCAGTTAGTTCTATTCAGTTTCTTTGAAAATCGAATAATAATATTCAATCAATCCATGTCACTTTTAGAATAAAATGAATTAAAAAATAATACATAACCCGGCTGGAAAATTATCACAACTTCACTCAATGAATGCTCTTTCTAGACAGCAAAGAGTACCTAATGAAATATATGGTGCTTACATAAAGTACTGCCAACTACCATAATTTATCTTAAAAAGATCTTTTAAGAGACGAAAACAGTTACATTACAGTAAGTACCAAAATTCATTTCTCGTCTCTAAGAAGCCAGAGTGCAACAAAAAAAAAAAACTTACTTCTTCTTCCAATCACATTAACTGAAGTAAACACCAAAATGTTGCCAAGTATCAAATCACAGTCACTTGTCCAAACTTATTCAATTTGCGTTACACTCGCCAGAAGTAATCGATTCGATTCCGATAAGACGATTAATACAATTTGGAATCGAGAGCCATTCGACACTTCTGGGAATCGTTACAAATCGATTTTGTGTTACAACTTAGCGGCATAATTTACCTGTACTGAATGGTGTGCCGTTGGAAATTGTGAGGTCTTGTATTCAATATCCAGGTCAAGCAATAAGTTTATTAGGTTTTTCGGTACAAACATTTCCATTACTAGCCTTGTGTTTGAAACCGTGCCCAGTAAATGGCTATAGGTGTCAAACCTATTATACATAGAACTTTTAACATTACTGACGGTATGTAGGCGTACCTTTATATATACATCTTTGCCGTCTCGTGTGAAGAAAACAGGCGCGGTGATATCCTGTACAAAAGTCAGGCGTGTAGTACTCTTAGGTAACAAGACGCATACGGGTACAATTTGTGACACTTTGAGCATTAAAAATAAAATATCTTAAAATAACCGACATCAGTCAAGAGAGCTGGTTCAGCTCCGTTGCGAATAAGCATTTTTTTTGACATGGAGCTGGTTCAGCTCCCTCACGCTTGGGAGAGGGATCGTAGCAGGTGACCTGTCGTTTCTGCCTACCCCCAATATTATATATAATAGCTAAACATCGCCTAGTTACGTAATGCCTAACATAATCAGATCCCTAAAGAACAACTCCTCCTTCTCAGTAGGCAACTCGTAAGCTTCGAATCTACATTTTTCTCACTTGTTTATAATGTTTTTTAAGGCCAGTTGTGTCTTTTATATTTTTTGTTTTGTTTGACAGTACTTTAATGAGTCATTTGCAAGGTCCACTAAAATGCAATTACTATAAAATAATTCTACACCACGACCATTTCTTAAAGGTAGTTCATATCTTTGTGGCGGTATCTACATCGCCACATGCGAACTAAGGATCAAAGACCTGACGTCAGACAGACGTCACATAAATCCTGCATCGCGCAATTAAAGTTTACCGTGCAGTGGCCATATATACGAGAACCCAACATCAGTCGTTGGGCAGTTGCCCGCCAGACACACACAACACCCGTCTGGTTGGAGGATCCTCCCTTTTCTATGGAGTATGAGTGAACTTTACACCCTGTTCCTCATACCCCTAAATCTTCACCAAAATCAATCAACTACTTCAAAGTTAAGATAACTAAACCACTTACGAATGAGGTTAAATCAGTTAAACTATAACTAAGTTATATCTAGATGATCACTGCAGTTTAGTAACGTAAACTTCTAAGTTTGCGCTAAGACTCAGGTAACGTCTCAATTACTTATTTGTTGTTACTTCAGAAAATCGTCGGTCTGTCTGTGTCGACGGAACAAACATTTAACAAAAAGGAGAATGGACCTCTGCTTATGGGGTTCTGCCCTGAAGCCCAATAAAAATAAGATATATACCAATTGAAAGAGCTTTTCAAGGGAAACCTTTCCTACTAACATAACTTTTGCCAATTGTTAGTCAGTTCGGAGTAAATGACCGAAATAGGTGTTAATACTTGGGCATCGAAGTTAAGGAATAATACCAATGGAAAGAGCTTTTCAAGGGGAACCTTTCCTACTAACATAACTTTAGCCAATTGTTAGTCAGTTCGGAGTAAATGACCAAAATAGGTGTTAATACTTGGGCATCGAAGTTAAGGAATTTTCTTGGTCCAATAGCCATAAGATATACATCAATAGTTTTAGCTTTTTGAGGGGAACCTTTGATACTAACATGACTATTGCCAATTGTTAGTCAGTTTTATTATTTTTCCCTTATGGTAATGATAATGTAGACGTCTTCAAAAACCCGCAAACTTAACATTTGGCATTTTTAATTTTAGTTACACTTGTCTTTCTGGCAGTTCATAATGAGATACTCTTAATACTGAAGAGTTTATCTAACTAAACGAACCTCCGTTCTGCGAAATATCAATCAATCACCTAGCCTTTTTACCCGACTGCCCCAGAAGGAGAGTAATGTTTATCGAGAGTATGTATGTATGTATGTTTGTATGTATGTATGTATATTTCTTTGGCACGCTCTGTAGACTCAACGGCTTGATGGATTTTAACATACGAGGTGTCGTTAGGTTCGTCTAAATTGTGGGAGTGCCATAGGCTATATTTTTTTTATATAAAATGTCATCTGCAAAAAAAAGGGAGGGCAAGGATTAAAAAAAAAAACACAATGTTGGTATCAAATATAAATTAATAAAACTAAAAAGCTTGAAATTTTTTTTTTTTTTTTTTTTTTTAATACTTTTCCCCACACTAGGAATTTCTTCCTGTATCGTAGGTGCGTTTACAAACATAGAAACTCACATACACTAACACCCAGACCCGGAACAACTACTTGCAGATCATACAAATATTTGTTCCGTGCGGGTATCGAACCCGCGACATGTTGCGCAGCCGTCCATCGCTCAGCCACTGCGCCAACCGTGTCGTCAAATAAAAAAAACAAATTATAAAACAAATTATTTAAAAAACAAAAAACCCGCCTGCAAAAACGCATACCTATCTTAAAAGAGAAAAAGAAGCTTTATAATCTGTAGAATTTTGGTATTACAGGCGGGGAACAAACAAAAGTCACACCATATTTCAGGTTATTGGTTTGTTCCCCGCAAAATTCTACAGATTATAATGCTTATTTTTTGTTTTTTAAATAATTTGTTTTATGCCAATTATGTCGGGGTTGGCTTCCAGTCTGACCGGATGCGGCTGGATATTTTACATGGAGCGCCTGTTCTGTGACAATTATGTTACTACGAATAAGTTATAAACTATTTTTTCTCCCCTATATGATTTCCCTTTTCTCATTCATCGAATTCTTTCTCTTATTTCCTCTCTATGCTTCCGTTACTTTTGATCTTTCAGTGTTGCCATTTACATTACAGCCAGTAAAGTTCTGGTGAACATGATGCAGCCCCCAGATTCTTGCCGGTAAGCCCCGAGAACACCCGAGAAACTTAAATGTGAATAATTTTCGCCGTGTCCGTGATTTTGACTTCTCACCGAGATTCTCGCTGCGAGTCTGGAGGCCACATAACAGAGCCTTAGACAAAGTGACATTCTATCAGCGATATCGATGTTAGAAAAGGCAAAAATGTATAGGACTGACCTATGCTATCTTAGGCTTAGCCTAACCTACTTGAAACTTTTTGAAAGGCCTACACTGTCCTCCCATAACTATCAACACCGTAAATCAAAATATTGTAAAAGCCAATTATTATTTTCTTTTAAAAGAGTAACCGTGGAGTTTCTTGCCGGCTCTTCTCCTTAGGAAACGACCAATGTCAATCCTGTTGAAAGTCGTTGTAGAAATACGAAACGCTTTCGAAGCGATTGTCACTTGTCTAAGCCCTCAGTTTACTTCCACATTTCTCGTATTGGCCCGAAATATGTTACTAAGAAAAGCTCATGCCATTGTAAAATACTTATGAGCTAGAACTACTATTTTTAGACTGTCTAGGACTACTATTTATCGGCTGTAAAAAGACGTCGAAAGTCACTTGTTATTCCCGTCATTTTGTTCTTTTTTTTTGTTCTTGACCATACTTGGGAAACCTCTGGTTACGGAGATATTGAGGTCAAAGTTGCACCTTTTTTAGATGTTTTTTTAAAGAAAACATGTTTTAAATGTTATTTATAACTTAATTTAAAAAACAACCACGAAACCTGAACCGTTGCAAAACGATGTTTTGCGTGCGTTACGTTGCGCACTACCGTAAACAGCGATTTTTCACACCAAAAAAAAAAGTCGTTTCCCAGCAATTAATTTTTGTGCAATGTTACTTAAATTGATGTACAGAGTTGACGGCTATGTGATGGTCTTTTTACACCCCGTATTTTCTATTACATAATATTTTAAAATTCAAAATGAAACTCTTTTTAAAAGGTATCTCATTATGAACGTTTATTCCGGTGACCACACTTTGGTATCTCGCCAACACACTCACTGAATGCTTGTAATTGTTGCAGCTGTGCTGAACTTCTCTTTAATTGTCTACATAAAAAAATATTGATTTTGTGTTGCGATGCTCATTTATGTACTCGTTTAACTGCAATTTCTGTGCGTTTTATAATGAGGTGACCAAGGGATTAGATATTATAATATCGTTCTATCCATGCTTCGAAAGTATAGAGGTATAAGGAACAGGGTGAAAGTTCACTCATCCTCCGTAGAATAGGGAGGATCCTCCGACCAGACGGATGTTGGTTCTGGTGGGCTACTGCCCGACGATTGTCACGACGATGTCGGGAAGTTATATATAAGTTGATCGGGTAGTTAACGCTGCTTGCGAGATGCAGGATTTGCATGACGTCATCACGTCAGGTCTTCGAAGATGCCGCTGCAAAAGTATCCATGCAAAACTTAAGTGTTGAGAAAACTTGTCGGTGTAGTGTATTTCTATTGTAGGTACTTATTCTAATTCAAATTTTTTAGTAGCTTAGAAGTGTGACTTTGATTTTCTATTTACTTCGCAAGTAGTAGTTTTTGTAATCCTGGTTTGTCTATTTAAATTATCATACCTATACCGTATGATAATTTAAATAGACAAACCAGGATTGCAAAAACTGAGATCATAATAATATCTACCCAGTAAAACAAAGGCACCGGTTTATAGGGTTCCGTACCCAAAGGGTAAAACGGGACCCTATTATTAAGGCTCCGCTGTCTGTCTGTCTGTTTGACCGTCTGTCACCAGGCTGTATCTCATGAACCACGATAGTTAGACAGTTGAAATTTTCACAGATGATGTGTTTCTGTTGCCGCGGCTATAACAACAAATACTAAAAAACAGAATAAAATAAATATTTAAGGGGGCTCCCATACAAAAAACGTGACTTTTATGCTCGTTCTTGCTCTATATTGATAACGGCAACACGCTTGAAATATTCACAGAATATTTAGTTATATGTATATTAACTTTAAAAATAAATAATTAAATTAAAATAAAACAAATATTTAACGGGGCTCCCATACAGCAGACATAATTTTTTTGCCGTTTTATAGATAATGGTACGGAGCCCTTCGAGCGCGAGTCCAACTCGAACTTGTTTTTTTTTTAATGATAGATGCATGAAAAGCCATTTACTGCGGTCTATGTATCAAATAAATGCGTAACAGAGTGTAATAATACACTTATGGAGCTAATAGCAATACATTGTAATTACCGATCCTTCAGTCAAGCGTGATGATTACCCACGGCAATTTAGCTAATGACCAGTAATTACTCTTAGGAATCAATGAGGTTTCAGGGAGATTATTGCTCTCTGTACATGTTTAGATGCACCGCTATGCGAAAAAAAAAACGTGTGGAAACCCTCAGGAACGAAGTTCCTTCTCACGTAGGATATAAAACAAAAACAAAATTTTCGCAGCCGCCATCTTGGATTTACATTTTACTGTCACTATCGGCTTTAACATCCTCGAAAATTACAAAAATGACAACCATGTTGAAAAATTTGAAAATTTTCACAGGCGCCACGCTTTCTCTCTCCGGCAATGGAGTGGTGGCAGGCATGCAGTGTACTCGGGCCGATGTGTATACAATTTTATCCCACGACACTGTAATCATTTTCCTCTTTTCTTTTGTTTTTATCTGCCGGCGTTCTCTGTCTCTCTTTCTTCCTCTTTGAATAAGACAGTCGCAAGTATGAACTCTTGTAGCGTTACATTTT
Organism: Lithophane ornitopus; assembly: GCA_948473465.1. Classification (NCBI taxonomy): domain Eukaryota; kingdom Metazoa; phylum Arthropoda; class Insecta; order Lepidoptera; family Noctuidae; genus Lithophane; species Lithophane ornitopus. The sequence goes on along the minus strand of OX419637.1, from coordinate 10,383,464 downwards.
CTGAAAGTTTACAATTCGCGTAAAAGAACTGGGTGTGTTCCAAAAACAAATTACTATACTAATAAACTAATTTTACAATGTACTAACCCAGATAATTCAGATTCATTCTTGAAAATCAAAACTTAAAAGAAAAAATCAACAGTTCTTTACATAAAATATATCTGAAACCTTATAATAAGTGTCGCATTACTTAATTCGGAATTCTATTCCACCTTAATTACAAAGGGTTAAAATAAACAAGGGTGGAAACCAAATTCAATTTGCTGCTCCCAAAGTGGATATTACAAATATTTGCTAAAAGACGCCGTGTTATTGGACCGCAAAATTAAATTGGTGAAAGCTAGGATATTTTACAATAGCTTTCCGTAATAATTTCTTAAGCATCTACCTACCTAGAAATTAGGTATGTACTTTCATAAGCGATAAGCGTGAAAATAGCTTTCCTAATTTTTGCGGGAGAAAATAAACTTTTAGTCCAACTGTTTTCTTTCACACATTACATGAATGACCCAATAGGCAGAGGAGCTCGTGACTAAGTAATAACAGCCGCACGGGTCGATCCATCAGGTTCAGCTACGCTTGCCGGTGTTGACCATCTATACATGTCGATACTCCTCCGTGCCATCGAAAGCACATGCGTTGGTCCCCGCTGTCATTCGTGGATCTTTGACAGTTGTTACGGGTCGTCAGAAGTCTGGCAACCAGTCTTACAAACGGGTACCGTATTACCCAGTTACTGGGTTGTGGAGGTCAGATAGAGAGTCGCTCCATGTAGAATACTGGTATTCAGCTGCATCCAGTTAGACTGGAAGCCGACCCCAACATAGCTGCGAAAAGGTAAGGCCGATTGATAATTATGAAACCTAATTTATTTGTTTTTAACGCTTTCACACTAAAACGGCTGTACAGATTCGGATGAAATTTGGCACATGGGTAGACCATGACCTGGATTAGGATAAAGTATACTTTTTTCAATCCCGTCATTCCCACGGGATCAAGACTTATGCGGGTGAAACCGCGGAGCGCAGCTAGTGACCCAATAAAAATTAACTGCAAAAAGTGCGTGCTTTTCCAACCAGTCCACCGCAAATTCTTTTCATTTGCCAATGTGGCTTACAAATGAAGACAGTCAACATACCTGTACTCCATTTGTAATAAGATTAAACATTTAAATAAGCCTTTTTTACAGTTCGTTCAACCGATTTAGAATTCTATTGCGTTGGTGGCATGACAAGTGGCAGCCGCAGTAGACAGTTGGTATTGTTTAAGTTTTTTTGCTTTTAATGCTATCCTTATGCCTATAGAAGATTGGTATAGAAGTCAAAATCGGTTGAACGGACTTTAAAAAGGTTTTTTTAAATGTCTAATCTTATTTCAAATGGAGTATAGGTATAGTTAAATCGCTATGATAGTACAATCGTAGCAACATCTCGGATAGATGGCGAGTAGCATGTAGCCCTAAATTCGATGTGACTGCTGTATCTGGTGCGTTTGAATGGGACAGTGGACTTGGCTGACACTAATTAGTTTACCTTAATGTCTTATGAATTTCAAATGCATGCAAACGTTGTATGCCTTTCCTGTTATTTTGCCTACACTTTGCAGAAGTGTGAGCAGTACAAACATAGTTTATGAATACACACAATCACATTTGATTACTTGACAGATAAGCTATTTTTGGAAGTCATCACCTGGTGATGACTCAACACAGAGATAATTTACTAAGACATTCACCACAAAGCAGTTGTTCAGCACAATCGACTTCCAAACACAAAAAAAACGTGAAGAATAACTTTAATTTCGGAAGTCGGTGTCTTTGCTTTTAAATTTTCGTTTTTTGCCACCGACTTTCGAAAGTAAATTTATTTTCACTTATTTTGTGTTTTGTTTGGAAGTCGGTTGTTTTTTTTTTTGTAAAAAGTTTTTATATTCGACTTTTTGGTTGTGAAAAAAAAAAACGTAATATTGAAGCTAACTCGAAAACTACGCAAGCAAAGTTAATAAAATTTATATTGGACCACCTCTGAAACATGATCCACCAAACAAAAAAAGAATCATCAAAATCGATTCATAATTGGCGGATTAATCGCGTAACATAATCTCGATAGCTAACTTGCACCAGGCATATTGCACAGAATTGTTCGATAGCGGAATTGGAGAGCTATTTCCGATATTCTAGGCTAATTCCACAACAACAAAATCGAAACGCGAACCACAAGTAACCAACAAAATCCAAACGCTCACCTAAACTGAAATTCATACGCGGCATGCACCGCTCATATTGTTTGCCACTGGCTGTCACGAGCGGCGATTCGTGCGGGAATTAATGTGTTAAGGCTTTTTTACGCTTTTTGCTGCTCCGTATTTACCAAAAAGATCCGCTTTAAATTCGTATGCGGAGATATGAAAAGCTGTTTCGTGATGTTGTTTAGTTTTGAGTTCAATTTGTTGATGTGTGATTGGGATGTGCATTTGGGGTAATTTTTGTCATGCTTTAGCGTGTTGCTGTCTCTTTCGTGTGCCTGTTCTATGGTTATGGTTCCATTCTGTATATGTGTCTCTTATGTGTTACCTCGTTCTATTGTCGTTTATTGAGGTTTTTTATACATTGCCCTATTTTTTATATATTGCTCTAGTTTTTATACATTGCTCTGGTTTTTTTAATACATTGCTCTAGTTTTTTTATACGTTGCTCTAGTTTTTTTATACATTGCTCTAGTTTTTTATGCATTGCTCTAGTTTTTTATACATTGCTCTAGTTTTTTATGCATTGCTCTAGTTTTTTATACATTGCTCTAGTTTTTTTATACCTTGCTCTAGTTTCGGGGTTCATTTTTATTCGTAATCATGTTTGGGGTAGGGTGCGAATAGTATAAATTTTTCTCTAAGACTCCCAGAAAAATCTAATATCGATTATGCAATTATTCGTTTGGATGATCCCGTAATTGGAATTGTTTAGTTTTATAAACCAACCTCCATCGAGGTCAAAACATGACTAGCATCATAATTATACAATTTTCACTATGATTCCGTTTGAGTTTTGAATATTAATTTCCAATTGAAATGAAAAAAAAAAAAAACGTTATTATTTTGTTACAAAATCATAACTATATACTTACCTTTTATTCAATATTTATGTTAACCTCATACTGATGCGATAAATATTTCATTTTGATCACCAATCCGGCTGCCAAACGTGGTGTTAATCGCGGTATCACTCTAAATACTTCATTGTTGCGGTCAGGTTGGCCCTCGTTCAACATCCAATGTTATAGTGGTACCTTCATGTTTGAATACTGAATGCCATGTTACAAGATTTTTGTACCTATACTCCATTTGAAATAAGATTAGACATTTAAACAAACCTTTTTACAGTCTGTTCAACCGATTTTGACTTCTATACCTTATGCATAAGGATGGCATTAAAAGCAAAAAAGTTACACAATACCAACTGTTTACTGCAGCTGCCATTTGTCTTGCCACCAACGCAATAGAAGTAAAAATTTGTTGAACGGACTGTAAAAAAGGCTTATTTAAATGTCTAATAATAGGTCTTTACCTATGAAATTGCCGTTTTGTATGAAAAAATTTAAACGAATTTTTTTCATGATTTTTTTATTTGTATTAATCGAAGTAATCACCCATGCAATCAATGCATCTTTGCCATCGCAGTGGCAGTTTATTGATGCCCTTCTTAAAGAAATCAGCTGGACGGGAGGCAACAAATTCTTCAAAGGCATTTTGTACTGCCTCTCGGGTATTGAATTTTTTTCCCGCCAAGAAGTTATCCAAATTCTGGAAAAAGTAGTAGTCTGTAGGCGCAAGGTCTGGTGAGTAGTGCGGATGACGGAGAGCTTCCAACCCCAGTTCTTGCAACTTGGAGACCGTCTGCTGTGCAGTATGAGGTCGCGCGTTGTCGTGCAGGAGCAGCGGAGACGAGCGATTGACCAATGCTGGTTGGAGATGCGCCAGCTTCTCCATCATTGTGTTCAGTTCTTCACAGTACACATCTGCAGTAATGCTCACCCCGTTTGGTAAGAAGCTGTGATGAATCACACCGGCGCTAGACCACCAAACAGTGACCATCACTTTTCTAGGGGTAAGTTTTCGTTTAGGGCATTGTTTAGGTGCTGAACCAGGATCCAACCAACTTGCTGAGCGCTTGCGGTTATCAAACAGAATCCATTTTTCATCGCAGGTAACAATGCGGTTCAAAATTCCTTCATTTGTGTGTCTGTTGAGCAGTGCAAGGCACGTCTCGACGCGTACTTCGCGCTGGCGATCATTGAGTTCGTGGGGCACCCATTTGTCAAGCTTTTTTACCTTGCCAATTTGACGCAAATGGACCAATATTGTTTTGACGCTAACGTCGAAAGCTGCTGCTAATTCAGCCGTAGATTGTGTATCATCAGCTTCCACAATCGCCTTTAATTCGTCATTGTCGACCAAAGTCTTCGGACGACCGCGAGGTTCATTTTTCAGGTCGAAATTTCCAGAACGGAAGCGAGCAAACCAATAACAGGTGGTGCGTTGGTTTGTAGTGTTAGCTCCGTAAACGTCGTTGATGTTGCGTGCCGCTTGTGCCGCGTTGCTGCCACGACGGTACTCATATTCCATAATTACTCGAATTTTTAACGTATCCATGATGACGAAAAAGATTGAAATGCGATGAAAATGTAACACTAATCAATAAAGAAATGACTACTTTTGGAAAAAAAAAACCATGTTTTTAAAATAAAATTAATTTGAAATTAGAATTCTTAGCCAAACAAAAATTATTTTGATTTGAAATGGCCAGTACTGCAGAGCGGCAATTTCATAGGTAAAGACCTCAACTTATTTTTTTTTAAATACAAAATAGTTTATTTGTGACATATTGGTAATAGTTTGTTTATTTGCATCTGTTATTAGTATCATAGTAAGCCAAACATTTTTATTCCTCGATTCGTCTGTATTTTTGTATGTTTGTTATATTATTTCAAATGTACTATAGGCACTGGCACATATAACTGACACATTGGAATCACAACTTCAGTTACAAAAGAAAAAAAACATTAAATACATAGTCTTCAAATCAAATTGACCGCGTCCACAAACGTCGACCGCATCATCGCTTTTCATCAATTGGAATATTTAGTCACTGATAGCTAATAAGCATAGCCAACGTGTAGTTTGTAAATTAAGTGAAATAAATAAAACAGGACAGCGCGACAAGGTGGGGGAACAAAAAGTATCTATGATCATCAAGATTTCAAGGCGAACCTCAGTCGACTAATCTGTATATAAGGCTGGTGGCCATACCTCAGCTTCTCGACGGAAAACTGACAGTAGGTAATTACAATCACAACTATAATTAGGTATTATTTATTGAATAATAATAATTATGGCCTTGGATAATCTTCTTTATCATTTAGGGTGGATATCACCAATGGAACTGAACGCGGTCAGCATAATTATCTAAATTGCGTTCAAGTGCAACGTTTATTTATTTTTATCGTTCGAGTATTGTACTGTTTTTACCTTCCCTTGATGATGTTATTATTCACTCTAGTATAATTTTACGCAAAAATTCTCAACCAATTAACTACATTTCCAAGGAAGCTGTACGTCCAATTCAGTTAAAATTACACGCCACTTACTGCCAATACATTGTGCAATCCTATATACATGCAAATTGCGGGCAGCTGCGTTCTGCCGCATTCGAACCACTATTACGGATCGTCCTAATACGTATGTGTTTTACGGGCACATGGAGGAGGATTGAAATGTATTTATTTGTGTGCGAGGTTTAAAAACCTGCCACTGAAAATAATTTTATTGCTGAATAAAATAGCAATCCCGAAACAAACAGCAAAACGACGTTATCTACATACAAAAATCTATTTGGATAACAAAAAACGGTGAATAAAAATTCCGTAAGGTACCGAAACCAAAAATTCGAAGGCATGTGTCATCCACCAACTATGCCCGTGTGGTGGATTATGGCCTACTATCTCTCACATATAGGAGGTCCCAGCAGTGGGTACATTATAAACAGCAATTCCGGCAAAATGACGTAAACTACACACAAAAATCTATTTAGAAAACGAAAAGTGGTGAATATATACTTCGTAAGGTAAGGTTAAGTAGGGTTTAAGGTACCGAAACTAAAAATTCGAAGACATGTGTTATCCACCAACCCGCACTATGCATGCCGAATTATGACCTGTCACATAGGGGAAGTTTGTGTCCCGCAGTGGGAACATTTCGAACTGTAGAATATACCAAAGAATTTCCTACTTAAGGAAGGCATTAAAAATATGGCGAACGAAAAAACATAGAAGAGAATTATAATAATTTGCATAAAGAATAAAAGACATTAATTAGAGCTTGCTAGACAATCGACTTGTTAGACAAAAGGGATATTATGCAAGGCTGTGTCGAACCTCTGCTAGTTTGAGAAACCACTTTAACTAGAATAAAAGGCTGTTTTATAGGGGAGGAAAAGATTATGACGTAAACTTTGTGTTTTATAATTGAAAGAAAATAAATAATGGTGTACCTAATGCAAAAATATAGAACATTAAAATGCCATTATTATGGTCATAAACCAGACATTCTAAAACTTATTATTAGGAAACAAAAATTTTGGTAAAAAGTTCCCTTGATCAAAAAGGTTTTTTCGCACTTCGCACATAAAAAAACCTAATGAATGAGCTGAAAAACGAAAGATGATTCTAGATTTTTACCCATTGCAAGCAGGTTATACTTGGTACCGACCAGTACTAGGTACCAGTTGGTACCGAATTCTTTCAGCTTCAATTTGGGCGATTCGTACAATATTATTGCTCCTCCCGAGTCAGCCTTTCAATGTAGAGTCTCTTCACTTTTTCTGACTACCATTTTTCATTGTACATCTATAGTCATTAATCTATGAGTCATAGAAAATATTATAATGAATCATTTGTTTGTTTGTTGTATACCATAAATATTTTTTTTACATGATAAAAGATATTATGATCCTATGGTACTAGATATAGATAGTGTGTAATAATATTCCCTTTAAACTAAAACTAAACACGAACTACCACCACGCTAAAAATAGAACCAGCAAAAGCTAAAATTAAGCGTCACTTAGCAAGTCCAATAAAATAGAAGCGTATGTACCAATTCGTAGTAATTTTGGTAACAGAATTGGGGTTGCTATCGCGCAGCGCTGCCATGCGGGCCGACCGATATTCCCAATGATATGGCTTGCGCCCAGTGCTTGTTTGAACGAATGAGTATACTTGAATGATTAAATACGAAAGGTTTTGATGTAGAAGCATATTTTCTGAAATGTATTTTTTGCGTTGTTTCAATTTTGGAAGAGTGTCTGTAGATAGAGGTAAACAGTATTTTGTAAACTATTAGGGGTTGGATAAGGTAACCTTTTCTGATCGTCTTCTGTTTAGGCTGCCATCAGACGGACTGCATTTCAACTGTTTCAACTGCACTCCAACTGTTTATTGCAGTTTGAATGCAGTTACCAGTACATTACGAGTGTTGCAGTCGTACTAAACTGCATTGAAACTGCAAGAATGCAGTCCATCTGATGGCAGCCTTATTTGAATACCATTCTTCAAATCAAACTAATAAACTAATTCAAAGTTTAATGATGTTTGAGCAGAACATAAACAAAGTTTAGCAAGCACACTTGCACAAATGATTCACGATATACATTTTTACTACAGCGAAGTTAGCATTTGAACTGGTACCGGGCAAATACTCACTACTTTTTTATATGCCTAAGGAGAATGCATCAGAAGGACTGCATTTCAACTGTTTCAAGTGCACTCCAACTGCAAAGCAGTTTAAATGTAGTTACCAGAACATTACGATTGTTGCAGTCGTACTAAACTGCATTCAAACTGCAAGAATGCAGTCTTTTTGATGGCAGCCTAAAAGTTATGTGTCGTTTAAGTTTTCATGGGTTTTTCTTTTAGCCCGAGTATAAATCAGCAGCTAAATAACGCAAGCCACTTACTCACCCTCAGTAGATCCCTAATTACTAATGTGTAAGTACCTTTGCATACAGGGTGTAAGGGACAGCCCTCCGCAAATTAACAGGGGGCATTCAGCTCCTTATTTTGAATCATATTCCACCGGAAAATTTCCATTAGAGGTATTTTTATCTCCACTCTCCTGGCAACTAGCACATATCTAAACGCAGCAGCTGTAACAACATGTTATCTAGCCGGCGCGGTCAAGCGTTCACAGCGGAATGAATTCCCACCAGCAGCTCGAGCTAAGCTGTAGCTCTCCGCTGAATTTTTGCTATGAAACAAGCTCGAAATTTATGAACGTGTTGGTAAATTGTAGATTATGTTTTTGAGAAATAATATATTAAAAGTAGGAATTTAGTGTTTGTAAGGTCTTTGGAAAATAAGTACTTAGGATAAGTTGAATATTTTCTCTGGTTTGTAGACTTAATAAATTCATGGTAGAGAATACACGTTTCTTTAATCTATGTGTTATTAAAGTGAAATTGCTTAAAGTTTTCAATTTGCGTGTGAGTGCGTCGCCAATAGACAGTGAAAGAAAATACCTACGTTTATTTTCCTTGTCAAAATGCCAGTATATTTCAGCCTATTTTATTATTAATTCACGTCCAAGATAATCAAACCTAAATCTACCAACCTACATGATTCTAATTATAATTTCCCTTCTCCGTCTTGTCCCATAAACCCAGTGTAATGTATGTAGATTACTATGGTATACTGCCTAGTGCCAACACGTCATCATCTATGCATTGCTGTAATCACAATGCAAGTAGCGCCGTCTTGGTTTACGGCTTAACATAGTAACTAGTATCACGTTATCATTCGGTATATACAGGGTGTTTGGCAGAACGTTGAACATACGAAAATGGTGGATAGGTGGGGTCATCTGCTACTTACTCAGCCGTAATTTATTTGGCCCTGGACCTCTGCATATTTTTTTTTTTTAATTTTTCCTTTCTTTTAGTTTCACCACTTTCTTAACTTTAAAGTGTAGTTTTTATTAAAAATGGGTAAACCAGGAATTTTTTTTGGATACTTTTTTTTTAAATTACACTTTAAAGTTAAGAAAGTGGTGAAACTAGAAGAAACCAACAATTTTTTTTTTAAATGCCCTGTGGTCCAGGGCCAAATAAATTAGGGCTGAGTAAGTAGCAGATGACCCCACCTGTCCACCATTTTCGTATGTTCAACGTTCTGCCAAACACCCTGTATGTTATGGACCAAGTAATAAATAGGGGCATTTTACATAATGCCCGCGCATTATGAATAATGACAAGCTACTCAGGGCGAAATAATTAATTATAATGTGAACTTCCTTATTTATCACATTGCCTCGTCAGTATAAATATTGCCGTGTGGTCTTTGGGCAATCTGATAATACACAGGTATTTAATTATGGTAAAGTCATCATAGGTCAGCAGAGTGTCTACGAATGGAAAGATTTTATTTGATACTAGCTTTTGCCCGCTTCTTCGCCCGCGTGGATGTCGGAAATTATCCCACGGGAATTTGCTACCGGGATAAAAGTATCCTATGTCCCATAACCCACGTGGTCTGTCTAGGCGACCTAAGCGTTACGGCGTAAAAGTAACAGACATGAGACAGCCAGTAACTTTATATATTAGTGGTAGTCCATATCTATATTGTGGTGATAGTGTGGATAGTAAGGACAGCAGTATGAAACTGTCGGAAAGATTAATGAAAAAATATTGTATAAAGATTAATGAAAAAACTATGGCATATTGTATGGACGATGGAAACTAAGGCGAAAGGTTTGGGGGAGCCTGCGAAATTAAAATTTTCTTATGTTTTTTGCTTTTTACAGGTCAGTATCAAGTTTTATGTTGATCTAAATAATGAGTCGCAGTTGTTTCAAATATTTATTTATCTAATCTAACTAATATTGCAGGAGTTGTATTCCTGTATCTAATGGTTATTATTCTGTAAAGCTACTATTTGCTACGATCGCGAATCATATTTTAATCATATTGACATTCGAAACTTACCCATTAAACGATTTAAAAGCTGTATTAAAACCAAACTTTGTAAAAAAGGGTACTATACAATTTCAGATTATTTAGAAGACAAAAAGCATGGGATTGAGCTGCTCGCTCTGCTAACATTTTGTCATTTTGGCATTGTGACATTTTGAATAAGTACTACCTATGGAAAATCATCAAAATATACCAGTTTTATATACAAATTCACATTATTGAATATTATATGTAGGATATTGACAAAATGACATGATTGCCTTGTAAAGTATTGTATTATTGTGAATGTGAGGACTATGTGGATGTTTATTTTGTTTTTATTATTATATTTTTTCGTTCTCAGTTAGTTTTAACAATGGTCTGGCAATTTGAGAACTTTATGCGGCCTACACAAATGTCCTTTCTTTGGTATTGTTCGTCGAGTCGTTGAGCTCCTTAAGTTCTGAGCTGAGCTCCACTATTACTGACAAATGCTTGCAGTGACAGGACAGGTTCACTCAAATCTGTGTGGTTCATTCCTCAAAAGACCATTTCAGACTCTAATCTACATGGCCCTCATAGGGCCTGACCAATATGCCAATATCTGACCTAGGTATGTCCGGACTTTAAAAGAGACTGAGTTTGTTTCGGCCTTTCTTCTCAAAGTAGTCAGATAGGAAACGCCGACCTCATCTAGCTTAATTTTACAATTTTTTGATATTATTACGACGTGTAAAAGTGATTCCAATAACCTATTTACAGAATAAACAATTTCATTTTAACATACAACCTGCCTGACACTGACTTGCAAATTGCAAAAAACTTAAGATTTGAATTTCGCGGGCTACCGGCGCATCCCCCTTAAAAAAATCGCATCATTTGCACAACGCCATCTATCCAGTAAGTACTCACAGGTAAACGCAAACTCTTCGTTCCAAGCCAAGAGCCAAGTAGTAATAACTTTTGATTGAGTGGACAGATTCTCAAGATACGGACTATGACTATATTCTCAATCCCTTAACGCTCTTGAAGAGAGTCCCGCAAAAATGTCAATAATAAGTACTTACATGTGAATTCCCATAAACTCTTTCATCCCCTATATCCCCCCCCCCCTTAAATTTGTTTTTGAGAAAATAATTGCCTGTGTTCTTCGCCGGGATGCCATCTATCTCTTTACCAAATTTTATCGAGATCCGTTCAGTGGTTCAGGCGTGAAAAGGTAACATACAGAATTACAGACGGACAGACAGACAGAGTTACTATCGAATTTATACTTTTAAGCATCGATTAGTATGGATTATGTGTTCAATTCAAAATGAGCCAAATGCTCGATAATTATGAATTCGGCGAAAGTCATTCTTCTACGGAGACTCTTAACACCCCGATTCAGAAAATGACGTTAAATGAACAACGCCATCTATCGAGCATGAAGTGATACTGTCAAAATATATGGGAAAACGTTCGAACACTCTGTAAGCTATGTAGAAAAGACGTAGGGTTCATGACTGACTTGACCTGACTTGACCTGACTTGACCTGACTTGACCTGACTTGACCTGACTTGACCTGACTTGACCTGACTTGACCTGACTTGACCTGACTTGACCTGACTTGACCTGACTTGACCTGACTTGACCTGACTTGACCTGACTTGACCTGACTTGACCTGACTTGACCTGACTTGACCTGACTTGACCTGACTTGACCTGACTTGACCTGACTTGACCTGACTTGACCTGACTTGACCTGACTTGACCTGACTTGACCTGACTTGACCTGACTTGACCTGACTTGACCTGACTTGACCTGACTTGACCTGACTTGACCTGACTTGACCTGACTTGACCTGACTTGACCTGACTTGACCTGACTTGACCTGACTTGACCTGACTTGACCTGACTTGACCTGACTTGACCTGACTTGACCTGACTTGACCTGACTTGACCTGACTTGACCTGACTTGACCTGACTTGACCTAACTTGATTTGGATTGAGTTGAGTTAACCTTGAGCAGGTATATTTTATCGCAGCAGGTTCATTGGTAGTTGAAAGAAAAGTAGATTACGTACCTTGCTAAAGTGAGTACCTAATTAATGCACTCGTGTTTATTTAGTAAGCGCATTCGTGCCTTAATTACTCACTTTTTGCTCAATCTACAATTTTTAAGAAATTAAAATTTATCACCATTTTTTCATGATTAATATTTGTATCATGATTTAAAAGATAGATAGCGCCACCTATGGCACTACTACCAAACAATGGATTTGGAAAACTTGAATTAACCAAACTTTAGATTGGGTAAATTCACAATGTATCGCGTTATGTTTCCGCGCGAAGTATGTGAACATATGATGATTATGATCGTGTGTTACACACGTTCTCACAAACCTACCTGATTTTACGCTAGTGTCATTTTACGGCAATAGATGGCGTTACGTGTATCTACATTACGTACCTAATGAAAATTTCTTCTTGAATACTTTAAACTCTTATATCTTTTGATATTTTGAAGCGATTGCGATGAAACAAAGACTAAATGAAACATCGAGTTACACACAATATTTGAGTGTATAAGTTAACCATATTGATTTCGTACTTTTTACGTGATACTAGAACAATCAAACAAACGAACAGACAAACAGACAAAAATTCCAAAAATGGTAGAAATGGCATCTGTTGGTTATTCTTGGACACACCGCCTACGTTTTTTTTTTTTTTTTTTCGTTGTACTGATACGCCTCGTCTACAGATTTATTATAGTATGTATAGATTAATAATGATTCTACGTTTGAAATCAAAATAATAGGAATAAAACCTGGTTTTACTTGTGCTGCCTCATAAGTGATTGGCATAATAAAAATGCCCGGTCGATTTGATTATTTCAATAGTTGTTATCATACTGCCCTCTCATATTGGGCATTTTTCAAACTGGCCGGGTTTTTTTTAATCCCTAATAATCACTTGGTCCATAACAAATACCTGTATACAAAATTGTAAGGGGTGCTACACACTTGTTATGTCGGCACATTCGATTGGCATTTGTTGAACAACAAAGCCGACCTGAAGCAATTACACATATTCGGCTTTCATTCGGTGTGGGCATCTACCCTCGCTGAATCAAGTTTGGGTCGGCTCGGCACAATGCGGTATTAGCCGAGCGGCATTTCCCGAACATAATAGCTACATAATTATATTCGATTTTGCCGCCTGGCTGTTCCGAATCACGCCGGGCTATACTCCATTGGTTTAGGTAATTATATAAGAACAAATCGTAAAAAGTTGCACACAATTGTTTGTTAGATTTATAATAATAATTAATATTATACTTAATATTTTGTAATCTGTTTATTGTAAAGAGCCCAATAAAGTTCTTTAAAAGTCAACGAATTATAACGTTGGTAAATTGAAGAGTACAACTGGGATGAAGCATGACAACTGAAGTGACAGGTATTACGTTTAATCGGTTAACCAGACTCTCTCATCACGTGGTTTATTTGTGTACCTTTATTTGACTATCTAAACCAACGGATTATAAAGCATTTTATAAAAACGATCTAACGCCGAGGATAATTAATCCTACTCATATATTTTTGATTCTTGAATAAAAACTGTAAACTCAAACTGAAACTCAATCGCCCACGCAATTTTCCACCCACCCCATTCAAACGCCTACATGCACACGGAACAGAACAGGGTCATACCATTCACGAATATAGTAGTAAGGTAACAATCGCGCAGGACACAAAGCTGCGCCACTAATTGGAAACTGTGCAACACCAAACGGATGGTCAACACGCTTGACATACAGTGTGGGACAGAAATAGTAGCCTCGCGTTTATCATATCCTGGTATTTTTACTTTTTCCGGGAGTGGAACTGATCTTACGTTTTCAAGAGATACCAAAACGAATGAATGCTTTCATATATAAACTAATAGAGGGATAAGAATATCAATATTGAAAACCAAAGCTAGGGAAAGAAAAAAATAGTTTTTTTTTATTATGCACAAACAAAACGCACACACACAAAAAAAAAAAGACAGAATAAAAAATAATATAAAAGTAGCTAAAAGCCTGAAATCCAACCAATAAAAAAGGTTGACAGTATTGTTCATACTACTACTCCCTGACGTTTGTTCATTGTTTGATGTCAAGGACAGGGACCAACGACAATATTACGTAATTACTGTTGCGACATCGACATTGGCAAATATTAATACAATACTCTTTATTATGCACACCATAAAAATTACAGACAAAAAAGAAAAAAGCTAAAGATTAAGTTGAAGAAAGCTCTACTATCTCCAGGCAGAAACAAAGTAAGTAACTAAAGATTGCAACAATTTGTTAGTTAGGTACTTATGAAAAAAAAAGTGGAACAAACCCAAAGAGATTACAAAAAAAACACACACGTTTCTCCAGACCACGTAGCATTACTTCTTACTGACAAATCTGTTCACCCCCCGATAGATATTCTCTCTTAATGCATGTAAGAAGAAGAATCTACAAGAAAATGCCCGAACAAAATCATAAATTCTGTTTTACTGCAAATCCAATAACGTACTTGAATTCAATCTTTTATTACCATACAAGCATGCGCATACAAATGGGAAAATAATCTCAATCGAAAATATTTTAATACCGATCCGCATTTCCATGCACTTCAGTGTAATAGAGAAATAGGATGACCCACTTTTTCGGTGCACAAAAGACTCTTTTATATTGCACTGAATACTAGATTCGGTCGCCTACAAACTACTGAGCGCGTTTTTTTGTTAATTTCTTTACTCAGAATATTTTTGCAAGGCTTTGTAAAGTTTATCTTATTAAGGCGAAGTTTGGACTCATTTGTTATTAGATTTTAAACTCGTTTCGTGAATATTTTCCGGGTTTTTTTTTTGTAATTAGTTGTGTTGACAAATTGTGAATCCCAATAGATAACAAGTTAAATTAAATTAAAAAAAAATTAAAACCACCGACAGAAACAAAGCATCTCATAAACGATTTTTTTATAGCTAAGAACACTCTCGATGCATTCATCTTTCAAACAAAACCAAAAAAATCAAAATCAGTTCAGCCGTTTGGCAGCTACGATGGAGCAGATACACACAGATACACACGTTAAACTTATAACAGCCCTCTTTTTCCGTCGGGGGTTAATAAAATTATGGTATAAACATAACATCATTAATCCTAGCCTTCGATCAAGAATATATAAGTTGCATTCATTACTATATGAAAAGACCCTCTCGATTTTTTTAACTTTCAGAATTAATTGCTACTTACTTTACCGTGCAAACCTACAGAATTTAAGTCGACATTTCGATAATCGATTTAATTTCAAAGTTTTAAAAGAATCCAACCTCTAAATCAAAACTGTTTCTGTAAGAAAACTTCTGATTGAAACTAAATTAGCCGTAAAAAAAAGTACTTCAAGTGAAATCTAAAGTATCTTGTGAAAGCCAAAGAACTACTTTCGTTCGAAAAACATAAGTGTTTTCATAAAAGTTGTTTTGAAAACTTGAAAACTTTCCTTAGATACTTTGAAGGTGACGTTTTTCAGAGAATAGTGGGTGCTTACTAAAAGTACAAATGTTAGTTTATTTTATTTTATACAACGTGAAATAACTTGATTTTCTTCTAACAATTATAAGCAAGTCATAATCTTCAACCGCACGAAGAGTTGCAATTAAAAATTGCTTGATTTAAATTTGGTCCGTAACACATAATTATTATTTTGTGATTAGAAATAACATAATTTGTGCTCTGACTGGAAAAGGTCTTTCAATTTCACATTTTAATTTAAAATATAAACAAGAACGTATACGTTTTTACAACTATCCAATCTCCCACGCAGCAATGTCATCAAAACCAAAACATTTAACCTACTCCAAAATTTAAATGTTAGAAATTGAATTTGCCCCAAAAAATTGGGAGCCAGAAAAAATGTCAACACACTTCCCAACGAACACACGAATGAAATATTAATGTTGCCATCAATTCACCGAGTTTCACCTCGAATGAGTTAAAAATTTAAAAACCAATGCTATTTGGCTTGCGGCCAAACTCGAAACGTTGAGGGTTGCAAAAATTTAATGTAATATTGAATAGTAGGGAAAACTGCTAGCTTCAGCCATTTTGCTATCTAAGTAATTAGGAGAATAGAAGCACTTGTGGGTCATGAAGAAATGGGTAGTTTGGGCAGTTATTCTCAATGGTTAATATCTAATAGTGCAGTCGGAATTTTTCTTCGTAAAAAGATGTTTTATTTTACTTAAGAATTTCATTTGTTCTTTTTCCTATTTCTAAAAAGTTTTATGAGATTTTTTTCAGTGGATACCTCCATTACTGGATACAAGCCTTATCGACTGGACCTGCGTTCCGCATCCAGCGGATAGCCGCGACCTACACCGATCGATGGTCTACCTTGTGACCGAATTCTCATTCTGAATAAAAACAGAGATCACTCTTTTTAAAGTCGGTTAATAAAGAAAATAGTAAAAATAATAGTTATTCATATTTTTTTTAATATAAATGAAATTATAATTGACTCCTTTTAATTATAGGTCTTTAGAAAAAACAAACCCGGCGACATAAGGATCTAAATAAGGGACCTTTCACAAAACCCTTGCAATGCTCCCATTAGGCCAATGAACAGTAATGTATATTAATATTAATATCATACTCCAAAAAATTCCGGCTGAAAGCCGACATAATGTAACATCATTGCATTTTAAAATACCCCACTCAGTATTTCACATACTCATATAATATGCGAAAATTTCGTTTCATCTCGGAATAAGAAAAAAAAAATCTTTACTAAAAATATACGTGATTTTGTGAACATGTTTGTCACGCAAATACTCAGAAACGGTTAAACGGATTCGCATAAAATTTTGCAAACAGATAGACTATGGTGCTAATTTATATTTATACTAGCTTCCGCCCGCGGGTTCGCCCGCGCTGTATGTCGATATAAAGTAGCCTATGTTCTTTCCCAGGGTGCCATCTATCTTCTTGCTTAATTTTGTCGAAATCCGTTCAGTAGTTTAGGCGTGAAAAGTTAACATACAGACAGACAGAGTTACTTTCGAATTTATAATATTACTAGCTGCGCCCCACGGTTTCACCCGCGTAAGTGTCGATCCCGGGGGAATATCGGGATAAAAAGTATCCTATGTGTTAATCCAGGTTATAAATTATCTGTTTGCCAAATTTCATCCAAATTCATTCAGCCGTTTTTGCGTGATTGAGTAACAAACATCCAAACACACAAACTTTCACATTTATAATATTAGTAGGATTACGGATTATGGATATTATTATGGATAATTTATATTACCGTGAATGACAAAGTTTCCCTACGAGGCAAGTGAAACCACGGCCAGCAGCTGGTATAAAAATATTTTAGAGACGACCTTTTTCTCTTAATTTCTGTATCATCCCCCGTGTTGTTTACAAATCCGTTTTACGTGTACGTTGATAGTAAATTCATGGACAAGTTAGAATGCAGACTACATATTTTATACTAGTATATAGGTATTGTAACCGATTAGTATTTATTTTAGTAGGTTGTTACATCAATATAGTTCCTTCAATCCTCGTCAGATGTTCATAATAGAAATAGGGTAAGTAATAAGGTAGCCAACAAGTATTGGGTATTAAACTCCACCAGCAAACCGTTCCCTAAAGTATTTTAGATAAATAGTCGCCGATATAGTGTCTCCTTCAACTTTTGTAAAGGATTTCTAACAGCTTCCTGTGAGCGTATTTGAAACTAAACCAGTATCTTGACAAATGTCTATCCATTTGTCAATATACTGGTTGGCTAGCGTACGTGTACGGAGCAAAAAATTTAGGTACCTATCCATTGCGTTGATCTAGTCGAGAGTTTTTATGCATACCTAATGGTATGGTGAAATTAATTATTATAACAAAGAATACAAACTTCACACTTATGATCGCATACCAGAATCAATCAAAATATTAAATGTTTAATTTGATTAAAAGACATTTTAAAAAAAATCTCTTAAGTAAATCGTATTATAATATCTCGGAGTTCATATCGGAAAAAATCTGTGGGATCTAAGTATCTATTCCTGGTACTCATCATCATTATTCAGACATGCTTTTTTAAAAAACAATCATAAAAATTAATATTTAATTGTATTGACTTTTTTTGATAAAATAAATTATTCCTGTTGCTACTTTTTACATATTTAAATTGACATGCTTGTATTTTATCCATTGACATACTTAGTTATTATTGTAGCCAATGAAATTTTGATGTAATATTATCATGACATTTTCTATTATTTTATTGTAATTCAAATGATTTGACATTAATTTGTAAAATTTGTCTATTGGATTTATTGATATTTTCTAATGTTATTTTAAAATTATATTTAATTGAATAAGATTTGCATGCCCATGTGACGGTAAAACATGGAGAACTTGCTTTATGACAACACCTATGTACAATTTTTACCCATGCTTGCAAAGGAATAAATGATTTGATTTGATTCGCATGAGGAACTCGGGGCTTCTATTGAAACCTACAGATGACAGGCGACAATACGTCAATTTTACTAGTTTTATTCATAGTTTTAGTAGTTTGTTGAACCATTGTCACGACAGATGCTGTTACCTAAAGCAGAAAACTGTAAAAGAAACTTACAAAATTGGCCGATTGCCAGATTATCGTCTGTCACCTATCGCCTGTCGGATTGATTAAATAGGCCCATAGTCGCAAAATACGCCAATCACTGTAGAGTGCTGGGGTGTGATTCTGTAAGACCTCATTCTAAACTTCGAATCTGCATCCACTGTGAGTTTCTTGATTGGAATTCTAAAAACTCGGTTGATACACTAGCGCTACCCTTGCGAGCGTGTCAGCGAGTTGAACTAAATTGACCGTGAGATTTTGACAGATAAAGTATGAAATGACGTAAGAAGTGGCATTCAGTAAGGTAATTCCCCCGTCACTTCGACGGTCACTTCGCACTCGAACCCGATTCAAAATTCGAAGTGAGAGTGAATAGCGATGTGAGATGCGAGTTGTTGTTTGAATTTTACAGAATCGACGTACTGCTGTTTCAGAGAGTAAGAAATAATACTTCGAAATAAAGAAACACGAAATAATAGGTATTGCTTTTTCTCGGATAAATGTATTGTTGAGGAAGACTTTTTAGTACTTTTATTATTTCACTTGCTTGCACCACATTTTATTTTTAATTTATTAGTACTCACATAATTACAGGTAAATATAACTACTAACTAATTTGTAATATCTACTTAATAATAATAATTATGTACAAGGGGAAATTATCAAAGGGCATCAAAAAATTCGTCCGCATCGCTGTCAACAGGAAAAGTGCCCAAAAGGCTGGCCGCATTGCCACGTTGTATGGCAATACTGATTCTTTGACCAAAAAATAGGCCAGCCCTCTGGTCACGTGAAGAGTCGACCAAGCGCTTGGTCACTCGGACCCCATGGCCCAAGGGTTTCAACCCCAAACGGCTCGAACATATACGTCCCGATAAGATTGGAGTATTTGCGCCGTTTGAGGTTTTCTGCACCTGCAGCAGCACCTGAGGTAGACTATTCTATCTCTGGTTACATAATTAACATACAAGCTTTATCAGATGAATTTAGGTGGAAAGGCAACAGCATTCACTTGTCATTGTTATTGTCAATTCGCCAACCATGCGAATCGATAATTATATCGTGATGATAACTTTACGCTTTTAATCGGAAATATGATGAATGATATGATATGTTGTCCATTAACTGCTAAAGCATTGTCGAGATAGGAAATATAACAATCACGTTTTAGTGACATTCGAGTGGATGATGAAGTAACGTAAAAGACTTTTTTTAAATATGCTGTTTATATATTATATTGTGTGCCTTTTGGATATATATATTTTCTTTTCTTTATTTTGCTTTCTTATACCTTCGTGGTAACGGCCACGACTTACGAGTTGTAGGTCGTAGGTTCGAACCCCGACAGGCGCTTTACTTTGTGTAAATTATTTCATCGCTACTACTCTCAAAACGGTGAAGGAAAACATCGTGAGGAAATCGGCATGTCCTAGAACCAAAAATTCGAAGACATGTGACATCTACCAACCCGCACTGGGCCCGCGCGGTAGATTACGGCCCACTCCCTCTCGAAGAGAGGAGGCCTGTGTCCCACCAGTGGGAACATTATAGGCTGATTATGCTTATGCTCAAGCTATACCTTCTGATTCAATAACTGTGTATTACTCCTTGTTTAGTTTTAAGTTATTAATTTTCTGTTACGGGGGTGACATTATCACTAAGTGATAAAACCCTTTCTAAAAAATAAAGACAAATAAAAACTTTTTACAAAAAAAAAACAACCGACTTCCAACAAAAACACTAAAAAAGTGAAAAATAACTTTAATTTTGGAAGTCGGTGTCTTTGCTTTTCAATTTCCGTTTTTTGCCACAGACACAGTTTTTTTTTTGTAAAAAGATTTTATTTTTCAATTTTTAGTTGTGGTACCTACCCCACACAAATCCGAATACCACTACCTGCTATGTAAATAACAGTGAAGGAGTCAAACAGGATATCGTCTAGATAAACTAAGTGGGAAAAATACGTAATATTGAAGCTAACTCAAAAATTACGCAAGCAAAGTTAATAAAATTTATATGGGACCACCTCGGAAGCATGACCTACCAAACAAAAAAAGATTCATTCAAGATCATCAAAATCGATTCATAATTGGCGGAGTAATCGCGTAAAATACACACAAAAAACAAAAAAAAAACATACAGACGAATTGAGAACCTCCTCCTTTTTGAAGAAGTCGGTTAAAAACTATCATGCATTCCATCGTGACCAAAGTTGTCGGAAACTTGACCCACACTGCTGATTGGATGAAGCGTGGTGACTCTTGCTTATTCTTTATCTGTAATCATACAGCATCAGACTCAGGTTTAACAGTTGGGACAACAATAGCATAATTATTTCCTGTATTTCATTTTTAATACATTTCATCACGTAATCGGGTAACAAACATAAAAAAAAAGAAAAAAAAAAGAGAACCTCCTCGTTTTTGAAGAAGTCGGTTAAAAAATAAGAAAACCTTCTGATTCTGTGGCACATCGGGTTTTAAAAGCTGTCAGCTTTTTATAACGTAGTCTCTGTCAAAGAAATAGATAATGTATGTGTGACAGTCTCTTTCTAACACTCGATGTACCATGTTAACTGAATAGAACGCCTTTCTTCAACAAATCATCGTTTAGAATCTTCCCCACATTAATCACTAAAAGTCACTTCAATCAACCATCCCATACATCTCACTCTACTTCAACGCACACATACAAACCACGTTAGAAAACTATATGTAATCAGCTCCCTGATTACATCGCTCCCTGTGGAGGAACCGAGCTCGCTTCAATGAATTCTAAATGCTGTACAACGATTAACTGGCAACATTCATCACTGAAGAAATGTGCTGTTTTACTGTTGTTCTTTTAGTGTTAATTTGGTTGTTTTTCATTCGGGAATAGACATTAAATTAATATGAAATAGCAAGTTCACATATAATTATATAATTCATGTATACAAAATAATATTGTAAAACCATACCAACCATACGAAAACTACCTTTTGGAAGGGGCAACTAGAATCAGTTCTATTTCTCTGTTTTTGACGTTCAAAAGTGCCTTTTATGTGCCTATTTGAAATAAATGATTTGACTTTGACTTTGACTTTAGTTATTTAATTTATAAAAATATGCCTCGTTATTATCTACTGTATTAAAGACTAGCTTCCGCCCATGGCTTCGCGTAATAATTATGTTGATAAAAAGTACCCTATGTCCCCAGGATACCATCTATCTCCTTGCCAAATTTTGTCGAAATCCGTTCAGTGGTTTAGGCGTGAAAAGGTAACATATAGACAGACAGACCGACAGAGTTACTTTCGAATTTATAATAATATGACTATCAAAGTAGTTACAAGTTCATCAACTCGCACTGAAGACGTTTCAACTTGAGACTGAAGTCATTTGAGTTAATTATGCTTTAATCACATGTAGACCAAGTTAAGTAAGTTAATGAAACACATTTCCAGATACATAAGAAATCCACTAAATAACTTTTTTAACCGACTTCTTCGAAAAGGAGGAGGTTCTCAACTCCTCTGTATGTTTGTTTTTTTGTATGTTTGTTTCCCGATTACTCCACCAATTATGAACCGATTTTGATGATTCTTTTTTTGTATGGTAGGTCATGCTTTCGAGGTGGTCCCATATAAATTGTATTAACTTTGCTTGCGTAGTTTTTGAGTTAGCTTCAATATTACGATTTTTTCCCACTTAATTTATCTAGACAATGTTTTCATTTACTCCTTCACTGTTATTTACCACAACTAAAAAGTGAAAAATAAAAACTTTTTACAAAAAAAAAAAATCCGGAAGTCGGTAGCAAAAAACGAAAATTGAAAAGCAAAGACACTGACTTCCAAAATTAAAGTTATTTTTCAGTTCTGAGTGTTTTTTTTGGAAGTCGGTTTTTTTTTTGTAAAAAGTTTTTATTTTGAGGGATATTTTTTGATGCTAAGCTATCAGCCGAGCTCTGAATTACATAACATAACATAACATAACGCCTGTTATCCCTGAAGGCAGACGTTCTTGCCAGTTATGTTTCAGCTCTGAGAATTTCCTTGCGAAAAACTCCCAATAATATTTTGCCCGACCCTGTTATCGAACCTCAGTAGGTATCTATATACCTCAGCTTAACAGTCGCGATTGCGGTTACTGGGGCAATGAGGTAATCCATCTATAACATTTCATAAAATGTAGGTAAGAAAGAAAGGAAAAAAATCCATTATAACTCATAAAACTTTCGATATCATATGCATACTAAGTAATAAAACTTTCTAACAATTACACCTTTCCCCCAAAAAATCATGTCATCAAATCATAATTTTCAATAACCCCCAACATTTCAATATCAAACTCTCACAACTCACACGCAATTTTCATCTTTATTTTTAGAAGGATAGATATCATAATCCCTCAAAATTTCGGCACGAAAGTGCGAAATTTCTATTCATGGCATTAAGGTTCTTAGTGCTATAGAAATTGGGCTTAGTTTAGTATTAAGCTCAATTGGAACTGAACGCTTTTGGTAAAGTGTATGCCGCAATCTGCTCAGGTGCTTGGAATGGTTATTTTTGAGGAAACAGCTTTTGTATTAAAACTAAATGTGCTTAGTTTTAGTTGAATGCTCAATGTTTTCTTTAGTAGGATAACATTCGCTTGGATGAAATAAATACGATAATTAGGTTTTTGAAAATATATGTACCTAAGCGTTTTTTTAATGATCATCGTGAACGTTCCTACACAATTTTTCCTAAAATATGTTTTTTCCGAATGTTAATTGCCATTTGGGGCAACGTTGAGACGCACACCGCGCTTTGTATGTTTCGTTATTTTTTAAAGTGTGTCAAAGACAATATTGTCTCACTGTGTCTAGTTTTCTATTATTGTTTTTTTTGTTGTTGTAAATTGGCACTTAGTAGCTCATTTATAGTTATTATTTAACCGTGTTTTTTATGTTGTGTTGTCTTTTGTGTGCACCAAATAAACGTTTTATCTATCTATCTAATTTTAGCCTATGAAATTATTGCCTTAACATTAAAGCATTGTACAATATATTATTAATGTGTACCTATATTTCGTTTCCTCGCGAGTACAACATAAAAGAGTGCGACGATCGCGTACAATTCAATTATTTTTTCAATTTATTGGTCCAGTAACAATTCACATTGCATTCAAATATAATCCAAATGGCCTAGACACGTGACAATCGCTTCGAAAGCATTTCGTATATCTACAACGACTTTCAACAGGATTGACATAAGTTTTTGGATAGCTTCTGTCTGTCCTAGTTTGTTTTTCTTGCTCTTTCAATGTTTTCAACGTTGGACCGTTGTAACAAAATGGACTGGACCACGAGGCACTAGAAGCAGAGGCAGGCCTAACGCTAGATGGGTAGATGAGATAGTGGAGGTGGCGGGTCAAAGCTGGCTAAACACAGCCAGCAACAAAGATTACTGGCATTCCTTGGAGGAGGCTTTTACCCGTAGGGGGTCCGCGCAAACTACATAACACTTTACTTTGTATATACAATGTGGAGACGACAATACAACAATAAATGAAAACACTGGCAATACTAATGCATAAGACTATTTTGGAACTATCAAATAAATCCTAACATCGAAATTAAAAAAATCATTTTTTCAAACAAACTAAATAATATTGCTGGGCCGAGTATGGGATATGCCGATCTTTGACTAGCTATCGTAAGTAAACTATTGGATATATTTGATTAAGTTTTTGTATGTAGACCGAGTACGTCATTAGATATACGGAATTTCATATCTCATAGCCAAATGCTATTATACCATATCGGAATTTTTAAATGACCGCAATTAATTAAATAGATTCCTATAATTACAACATTTTCACAATTTTAGTCTCAAAGTAAAGACAAATTAGCATTAGGATTAAGTTATATATAAATCTCATATTTTGTTGTGTAAAGTCAAATTTTGTTTTTTGGTTTATTTTAAACCAAAAATTATGTTGTTTTGTACGCCATAAATGGCAAAACATGCAGATCTAGCTGTTATTTAAGACCTCGCACATATTATTTGATGTGTATACTCATGTTTTACAATAAAATATATTCTATTCTATTCTATTCTATTCATTTTTTGTCGTATTGTCGTCTCCACTTTTATATATATATTTTTTTTGTGTTTTCTATTTCTAAGTTATTAGTCTGTAATTTTGCACGGAAATAAATAAAGCTTTATTATTATTATTATTATATGTCAGTCCTATACATCTTTGCCTTTTCCACCATCGTTATCGCTGATAGAATGTCACTTTATCTAGGGCCTCAGTACTCGCGCGACGATCGCTTTTGGTTATTATGTGGCTATAATTTCACTGGCATTCAATCCCAAACACTGAACCAAAATACAGCTGCTTAGCGATACAAAACAAAAACATATACGGTAGTTTGTATTTTCGCTAACAAAGTTCACAAACTATTCTACTACTTCCGATAACAAAAAGAAAAAAAAAAAGCAGAATCCATTTCCACACTCCCATCCCTTTTATCTGAATCCGAACAGATCTACCGTGAAATATCGGCACCGTGCTCCGAATATAAAAGCAGTACTCCTTATACATTACCATATCGTTTGACGTTTGAAAGCCAATTTTATTGCTTTTCCTATCAAAGGGCGCAATGGAATTTAAACTGTCCATTAGCTTTGGTTTTCGAGTGCGTATTTGCCTTGGGAAGTGATGAATACGGTATACAGGGTGTTAGGGTAGACACCGTTATCCTTGAAACTAGTGGTTTGGTGTCATCTATAATATACTTTTTCTATGGGACCAACCTTGAAATCGCGAAAAAAAAATCAGCTGTTCCATAAATTTGTGTTCACTTAAATCGACAAAATGTATGGGACAGCTGATATTTTTTTTGCGATTTCAAAGTTGGTCCCATAGAAAAAGTATATTATAGATGACACCAAACCACTAGTTTCAAGGATAACGGTGTCTACCCTAACACCCTGTATACTGTATAGTTTTAGAAAAATACGTGTAAAGGATCATCTTTATACGTATTTTTCTGTTCCTTTCTTTGCTCTATGCTTAGATCATGTATATTTGTTTAGATTATTATGCACTTTTGTTAAAAACGGTCTTTGATTGCAGACCAAAATCATATTTATGTGATAAGCCAAATGTAAACAAAAATTCAATCCAAAGAAAAAAATCACGTACTCTTTAATCGCCATTCTCCAATGAACCATTACTCTAATTTACACGTAATATAGTTTTTTTATCAACAAAAGGCGAGTCGATACCCTCGCAGATTCAAAATAGGAAGGTGCGGTAAAAACAGAGGGTAGTCGTAAGCTCGTACCGAAAAAAAACCACGCTAAGCACGAAACTGAGCGCGGACAGAAACGCCCTAGTTTCATTGAATTGTTTGTGACATACGGCTGGAATAGTTTG
The DNA here is from genome assembly GCA_948473465.1 of Lithophane ornitopus. Taxonomy (NCBI): domain Eukaryota; kingdom Metazoa; phylum Arthropoda; class Insecta; order Lepidoptera; family Noctuidae; genus Lithophane; species Lithophane ornitopus. The sequence goes on along the minus strand of OX419637.1, from coordinate 10,357,392 downwards.
AGAGTAAGGGGTGCTACATACATGCTCTGATCGGCATGATTTAGCACAGCCGGGCGGCAAATTGTGCATTTAGCCACCTAGCTGTTCTGAGTCATGGCGAACGTGATCTACTTTATAAAATTCTTTAATTCATTCTTCCCTCACTGATAGACAACGCTGGGTTTAGAAGCATGGAATGTTTCAAAAAGGAAATAAGTTCATCACCTAAAGGGATAAAATAGGGGATGAAAGTTTGTTTGAAAGTCGTCCTTTTTCCGATAGGAAATCCCATCGGGCATGTACCTTGTACCTGTATAAAAATTCACACTCCGAATACCTATTAAAAGTTGCATTAAGGCTCTTACATACTGGCTCGACTTGTCGCGCGACGCGACGCCGCCGCATTGTCCGCCATGTAGTTTTCTCAGAAATTGTTTTGTTAAATTCGCTTCGCGCTTTCGCGTCGCGCCTGTTTGTGGGAGGCTTTATTCTCCCACAAGTTTGACAATTTCCACAGCAGTATGTAACACCAGAACCACGTCCTCAGTTTAAATAAGTCCATCTCAATATTCCGTTTGAAGCCATTACCTTACAACGCTCCAGTTCTGTTCCTAACTCCGCAGTAATTGTCGGAGGTTTCTAATCCACTCGAGTTTCCATATCGGTGAGATGAGGTGTTAAGAAAATGGAAAATGATTTTCATGCTTGTTTTTAGGGTTCCCTACCCAAAGAGTAAAACGGGACCCTATTACTAAGGCTCCGCTGTCTGTCTGTCTGTCTGTCTGTCCGTCTGTCACCAGGCTGTATCTCATGAACCGTGATAGTTAGACAGTTGAAATTTTCGCAGATGATGTATTTCTGTTGCCGCTATAATAACAAATACTAAAAAAACATTACCCTCCTTCTGGGGCAGTCGGGTAAAACCAGAATGAAATAAATATTTAAAGGGCTCTCATACAACAAACGTGATTTTTATTGCCATTTTATAGATAATGGTAAGGAACCCTTCGTGCGTGAGAACGACTCGCACTTGGCCGGTTTTTTCTTTAAGTATGGAATAACATAACATCTCGCCTATTTTCCCCAAAGGGTGAGGTTACGTTAGGCTTAAAAGAGGATGAAAAATGACCTTTCTTTCTATGTGGACTCATTTATCCATTAGTGCAGATAAATGTACAGTCACATTTTCATAGGTTGACAATGTGGCGGTATCTACATCGCCACATGCGAACTACGCATCAAAGACCTGAAGTCAGACAAAAATCCTGACGTCACATAAATCCTGCATCGCGCAATTAAAGTTTACCGTGCAGTGGACATATATACGAGAACCCAACATCAATCGTTGGGCAGTTGCCCGCCAGACACAACACCCGTCTGGTTGGAGGATCCTCCCTTTTCTATGGAGTATGAGTGAACTTTATTCCCTGTTCCTCATACCCCTAAAATAACATCAGTCGGATACAATAAAAAAACCCATGATGACAGAGACAGAATGATGTTTAGCGCTAAACGGATTTAGTTATTTGTCATACAAGTGAACCTTATTAAAATATCAGACGTAGTTCTAGTCCATACTCTCAAATTCGTAGCTCTCGTAGCGCTATCAGCTACGGCGTAGCAAACCACGTAGACCTCTCAACAATAACTATACTCCATTTGAAATAAGATTAGACGTATAGATAAGCCTTTTTTACATTCAGTTCAACCGATTTTGAATTCTATTGCGTTGGTGGCATGACAAATGGCAGCCGCAGTAGATAGTTGGTATTGTGTAACTTTTTTTGCTTTTAATGCTATCCTTATGCCTACGGTATAGAAGTCAAAATCGGTTGAACGGACTGTAAAAGGGTTTGTTTTAATGTCTAATCTTTTTTCAAATGGGGTTTAGCAAGCTATGACGTAGCAACACGATAGTTTCTACCGCAAGTGCATGCTTGCATCCATACTTAAACCCCAGAATTTATGGTAAGTACACACTATAGCGTACTGAGCTCGCAGAATTTTAAGAGGCTCTGAGTTTGGAAGTCAGGGTTCCTAAAACTGCCACTTTGGTAGAATCATAATAAGATAATATTATGAATTATCGTAAAATGTCACTTACTAATAATTCATAATAAGATCTGCGTGCAATTCATATTACGCAATTCATCTGTATGACAGTTTCATCGGAGTCAGCTAATTTATTTGGGATCAGGGCCGCATGTCTTCTTCCATGCGCTTCTATCATTCTATCATGTCTCACAAAATCCATCCACCGTATCTTTCGTCAAGTGTAGTTCTATCCAAAAATTAAAAAAAAATATAAGGAGAAGATAAACGACTCACTGACTTTTATCTGAAAAGAAAATCAGGAAACCCCCTGCTCCGGCTTTGAAATCGATGTAACAACTGTTGATGTTGGTTTTGTGTGAAACTTTTCAGAGAATCACTAAACAAAACAAGATCTTACTCTATTTGAAATTGAAAATCCCGAACAAGTTGGTTAGAGATTGAATCAAGCGGAAGAAACAGCATTTAAACTTTGTTGTAATAAAGCGCCTAGAGCCAACAATCCTTACAACACAAACATTCGCTCCATTAAAGACTTTGAATTTGAAATATCCACATTTAAAGCAAACTTGATGAATTCTCTTGGTGGTTTCCCGATAAGATCATTAGAATATCTAACCGACAAAGGAACTCCAACCGTACGCCTTGGTAATAAGAACGAATTAAATAGTTTACTAACAGCAATATAATTGGGAACGAAATTGAAGTCGACTTACTTACATTTGCATCTATCAAAGAAAAGTTTTATCTAGTGTAAATCTTATTCAGTTTAGATAAGGTTGGAAATGCCATTTTCCGAACAGCAAAGCTTATGTTGGTGGTGTTATACGAATTTGTCGGTTTATCAGGGCTCTGCTTAATAATGTATGCAGCACCGCCGCAATACAAACGCCTTTGATTTGTCTCCTCCTGTTTCGAAAGGAATAGGGGAACCATGTGAGTGGTCTTAACTCTAAATTCAAATTTCTGATGACGTCATTTTGAATTCTAATTACTTCGAAAACAAGAGATTGTAAACATTTTTACAAAATGTAGATTTAGATTTAAAATGCTTCATTAATTTGGAAGCAGAAATTGGGCTCATTAGCACCCCTGATTCGGTTAGGGATGTTTATTTTGCGGGATCTGAAATTATATGAGAAATTCGAAACGTAAACGTATAATACCCGTTCCTTCTCCGCCCACAGTTGGTTAATGACGATTATAAGGTTTACAATATTTTGTCAGTTGAAAACAGAATTAATAAAAAAAAAAAAACCTGTATCTCAGAGGTATACAATAGTAACTCCACTTTTTTTGAAAATATGTTTCTTGCACCATTCAAATCGCAAGAACCAGTTCTACAAAATGGTAAACAACATTAAGTCCTATGACATCTATGAAAAGAAATATCCAATCGTATATGACATTAAATCCACTAACGTCTAATGGGTATAGGACCTCAAATGACGAGAAGATTAATATAATGTAGTGACGATAAGATTATTTACCTCTAACCTTTGCACGAACTTAATGTTGCTAATTGGAGTTAATGCGTCGGTGCGTTCGCCGTCGTACCGTACTGTGCGTGCAAAACTATCCGCGTAAAAGTTAAAAATGATAAGAATTAACTTTATTGCAATTATGTGTAATACATAATAATTCCATCTAATAATAATAAAAAATACTTTTGGGTTTATTTCAATATCTATAAAACAACTATGTCAAAATTGCATTCAAAGTTTCACTCCGCGTATTTTTGCCTCTCCTGTAAAATTCCCGTTTTATCACATAATGTTGTATACCTCTGAGGTACAGAATTTATACAGGTAAAATAGTGTTTGACTGGTCTTCAGGATCTGAGGGTCTAGACAAGTGACAATCGCTTCGAGAGCGTTTCGTATTTCTACAACTACTTTCAACAGGATTGATATAAGCTTTTCGATAGCTTATGTCAGTCTCATACATTTTTACCTTTTCAATCATCGATAGCGCTGATAGAATGTCACTTTGTCTAGGGCCTTGGGCCTTATTAAAACCCTTATTTTGATTAAGACTGAGATTTTCTAACAGTTAACTTCGTCTTCGAAAAACCTTTTAAGAGTCATTATGATCAAATGGGAGCTCGTGGCTAAGTAATAACAGCCGCTCGGGTCGATCCATCAGGTTAAGCTACGCTTGCCGGGGTTGGTCCGTGGATGGGTGACCATTTTCACATATCGAGACTCCTCCGTTCCTCGGAAAGTACGTTAAGCCGTTGGTCCCGGCTGTCATTTTTGGATCTTTGACAGTCGTTACGAGTCGTCAGAAGTCCGAAAGTCTGACAACCAGTCTAAGCAAGGGGTATCGTATTACCCAGTTACTGGGTTGTGGAGGTTAGATAGGCAGTCGCTCCACGTAAAATACTGGTATTCAGCTGCATCCGGTTAGACTGGAAGCCGACCCCAACATAGTTGGGAAAAGGCTAGGCTGATTGATGGGAGCATTTTTCTTTCTCGTATTGCTATTTATTCCATATCTGTCTCCAATTTATTTGTCATTCAGAAGGTTTCGAAATTCTTCATTTTGGAGTTTATTATAATTTTTCTATTCTCCACCAACTTATATACATTATTACTATCGTACTTCATTCCTTTAATTCCTTAATCATCTTTTTCACACGTCTCTCTACATCCAGGAAACCGGTATGTCCTAGAACCGAAAATTCGAAGACATGTGACATCCACCAACCGTGGTCATTATGTACGGATCGCTCCCTCTCACAGGGATGAGGCCTATATCCCAGTAGTGGGAATATTATCAGTTGATTATGCATCTCTTTCTCAACATGAGTACCTTTCCTTTATTTTAGAATTTCCTCAAAAATCCATTCGTTCTTCTCCCACTTTCTACATTACGGCCATCATGACCAGCAAAATCTAAATAACTAGCTCGGTGAATAACTTATTTCGTCTCTACAGTATTCTGCTTGTCCTCATTATGTGAATTATGGATGAGTTGAGACACGCCTCGTAACGACATGCAGATTAAGCCCGCAATATGGATGCTGGGATGGGATGTAATGGATGTCGGAAAATAAGAGGAGGTAATGTTGTGTTAGATGGTGCGTGTAATTTGAAAAGTACATGTGGAAAGCATATTGATCAGGGGTTTGGATAAAATGGCTGCCTGTTAGAATCCTGACAAGTTATAACACATACTCGTGTACTTGTGTGCATTGTTAACAATAATCCAGTTTTTAAAATCTTCAAGAATTCTGTGCCAATAACTGAACCCCAAATCAAACAATCTGCCTAGCCTTTTTCCAACTATATTGAGGTCGGCCTCAAGTCTAACCGGATGCAGCTAAATATCAGTTTTTTTACATGTAGCGACTGCCTATCTGACCTTCACAACCCAGTAACTGGGAAATACGATACTCGACCCTTGGTAAGACTGCTTGTCAGACTTATCAGACGGTCAAAGATCCACGAATAACAGCCAGGACCAACTTCTTAACGTACTTTCTGAGGCACGGAGGAGTCTCGGTATGTAAAGATGGTCACTCATCCACGAACCAACCCTGGCAAGCGTAGCTTAACCTGATGGATGGACCCTACCCGGCTGTTATTACTTAGCCACGCCCCAAACCAAAAAATATCATAAAATGGACGATAAGCTTCACCTTTTATATTGATCAAACTTTACAGAAAAACTTTACTTCCAATCCAAACAATATTTTTCTCAGTTTTCTTCCAGCCATCAAAAACAAATTCCCACCTTCCACCTTCACAAAATTTTGCCCAAACATTAAATTAAACTGTCACTTCACTTCCAAGTTACCAACTCCAACATACAACACATGTTCACGGTGTCTCTGTGTTAATTTATTCTACCTGCGATCCCTGCACAGTTTGAGTTCTGACTTTGGACAGATTTATATAATCATGTGGCAACGTATGTACAGAAATTGGATTTTGGCAAATATTTGATGTTAGAGTTTGAAAGCTTCGTTATCAATATGTTAATTAATAACTATAAAACGTGTCTTGATTTGGGATCTGATCAAAGTGTGTGAATATTTATTAAAGAGGTTAGTAATAATTACAGTTTTGACTCATGTACGTCATGTCTGTATGGAAAAGGGTTGGGTTTCGTATTTTCGATAAATAATTTGGTTATTAAAACCTTCTTTTTTTTGTAGTTGGGAAATCATCAAATGACTTCTCCCGCTCTGGGCGGAGCGGAAGGGCGTGTCAGACTTTTACTGACTAAAACCCACCCGTGTTCCTTCAGTTGCCTGTTGCCAGTTCCCAGTATCCCTTTCGGACTTTCCCGCAACCCTGGCAGGCATCGATCCTAACGGACCCCGACAGGTGTGCTGACATCTCTTTGAGACGCTAAAAGCTAAGTGGTATTTTCCATCGACCCGGGCCTGGTCCTTATCGGACGACCATTAAAACGTCCTATAAAATTATTTAATACCTAGTTTTTGGTTCAGACGTTGACACCAAAGTTTTGGATAATTGAACTAATCACCCGTATATGCTACACAATATGCGATTACCGTTTTGCACAGAAATATTTTCTTGTTTTCACAATAGTATAGGTATCTAATTTGTCAAGTAACATAAATACAGCTGAACTTATAAGGAGCTTGAGAAACAGGATAACTTTGCCAAATCCTGACTTAAAAAACATAAACATTAAAAAAAAAACAATTTCCGCCCTTTAGCTCCAGTAGAATAAAGAAGACAATATCCCATTTAGGCCTTCAAACATCTTCTGCATAATAATCCACCCATATATACGACGAATATATTATTTGGAAAACAAAAACTTATTTACGTAAATCCTAGTAACAGTAGCCTTGGAATATCCTGAGCTGCTTCGTATATTCGCCTTTTATCTCCATAATACCAAAACTTCAAAGAAACCATCTCACTAACAATTACTTAAAGAAAATTCGCAGTTAATTACTCGAGAAACACGAATTGTAGGCATTAAAGCCAAAGGGAATACGAAATGAAACATACTTAGTAGGTATAGAGATAACAAGATTACTTATTCTGATTGTACTGGGATTGTTACGCTCAAATCACAAGCTTCTTTGGATTTGGACTAAGCGGAACTATCTGCAAAGCCTTTGACCGATGAATTTTCCATACAAACGTTATACCTAAATCATTTGAGCATATTCCCACCATACATAATCAGCATATAATGTTCCCACTGCTGGGACACAGGCCTCCTCTCTGTGAGAGGGAGTGGGCCGTAATCGACCACTCGGTGTGGGTTGGTAGATGTCACAACACTTCGAATTTTTTGTTCTAGGACATGCCTGCTTCCTCACGATGTTTTTCTTCACCGTTTTGAGAGCAATGGCGATGAAATGATTCACATAAAGTAAAACGCCTGTCAGGGTTCGAACCTACGACCTACAACTCGTAAGTCGTGGCCGTTACCACTGGGCTACCACTGCTCCCACCATAATTATGTTGATATTCGGATTTAGACAGTATTTATCTAGGTTCCTACATCTGTTTTTTCCCAAAAGACTTACCTAAAATGAAGATTGAGCAAATTTAATTTCGCACAGCGTAAATGACATGTTTTCATATTGTTTTTTCTGTATTATAAACAGCAATATTTGTAATATTGTTGAATTATAAAAAATGAGATTGTTTCAGCAGAAACATAGCTTATATTATGAAGTTAGAAATTATCGAAAAAATATTGAAATAACCTTAAGTTTTCGCAACTTTTACTTTTAATTTTAACAACAAATCCCAAACTATCTAATACATAATTATTCTCATAGGGGTCAATTACCTATGAGTATTTCACCCGTAGCTTCCGATAACCCTTTCATTCCGCTTAAAATTCCGTCGACTTGTTTCAATCTACGTTGAACAGGTGTGCGGAATAGCCCCATAATGGCAGCCTGTTTCCTTACATCACATCGAATTTGCTTATGTTTTTAGAGCATGAAAGCTAAGTGGTATTACCCTTTTTATATGATAACTAATTTTGTGAGGGTGTTTCGGAAATTACATTATTTTTGTTGGAGTTATTTTGGAGCGAAAGGAAAATGAAGATTGGACTTTTTTTAGAGGCAAAAAAGTCAAGTAAACAGACAAATTAAAAATCAGGAGCCACACGTAATCTGTTTGATTAACGCGCTTATTTTTTTTTGTGGGTGGGAAATCATCAAATGACTTCGCCCGCTCTGAGCGGAGCGGAAGGGCGTGTCAGACTTTTACTGACTAAAACCCACCCGTGTTCCTTCAGTTGCCTGTTGCCAGGGTCCCGGTATCACTTTCGGACTATCCCGCAACCCTGGCAGGCTTTGAGGCGCGCATGGAACACGACGCGCCATCGACCCGGGCCTGGTCCTTATCGGACGGCGAGCTACCCATTGCTCGCCGTCCGCAAGCCCGCGCCTATGATGGCAGGGAATCCGCCTGGGATTCCCGACGCCCAGGGTGTCTCCAGCGGGGGCGGTTAGGGGCGTGAGGGCGCAAACTTTGCCTCTTCCTCACGCGTTCCGCCTCCTCCTTCGCGAGCATTACTGCTTCGCAGAAGGAGGTGACGGCTTCCCATGCCCTCTCGCTCCGTACCATGGCCTGGACCAGGGCCGGACGCGAGAGGTCATTGCCGCCAATCGCCTCCACGAGGACACGGTGGTGCTCCTCCCAAGCAGGGCATACCACCTTATGCTCCACCGTGTCCTGCGGACGATCCGCACAGTGGTGACACCCGAGCGTTTCCTCCCGCCTAATCCTACACAGGAACCTCCCGAAGCTACCATGTCCGGTGAGGACCTGCGTCAGGCGGAAGGTGAGGACGCCGTGGCGCCTTAGCCACTCCTCAAAGAGGGGATTGATGTATGCCCTAAGACGTGTGACTCCGGGTTTTTAATTTATCTGTCTGTGATGTTTTGTTTCTAGCGTTCAGGACTTTTTTGTCTTAGTTGGGTTTAATTTTATAAGTTTTTTGCTTACCTATAGCTTTGATCTTAACTAAGTACATCTTTCCATTATTTTTTTTGTCTAGAAACTAAGTTGGAATCTAACAATAACCTCAATATCCTTCACACAAAAAGAATGCAACGCTGTTTGGCTTATATTCTTCAACTTTCCTTATATTATTTTACCAAACACCATCCTTTCAAATATATACACAGCAATGCTGTTTTGCGACAGAATTATTTAGGTACGTACAGCTAGAACCTTCCCCGAACAAACTCTTTTTCTACGAGCTCCACTACTTCCAAAACTTTTCCTAAACTTACAATCTACACAAAAATTCACACACAGCGTCTTTTCGTCGAATGCAATGAAGGGAAAGCGCTCGCCTAGAGAAGATTAGGAAAGCAATTTGTAAGCAAAGTTAGTGACTACATAAAACTCTTCCTTCGCCTACTTTAAACTGAAAACTATTAGACACAAAAATCTGCGCGACTTTTTCTTGAATGCAGCAGATTGCAGCTTATTTGCATTCAGAAGTGTTTTAAGGTTAGTGGCATAGTCATCATAGCAGGCACTGTAGTCTTTATTTTTTTAGACATAGGGTTGATTTTCATAAAATTTGTGGAATGTGTTGTGGCAGTTTCATTCACTTTGAGCCTTCTTAGCAATGCTTGAAATAGTGCTGAGCTTGTTCCTCATTTTAGTTTAAAATCTTGAGAGGAAATACAATGCAAATATGGAGGAATTGTGTTGTAGGGAAACTTTTTCATTTTAGATTGACGGAAAATTGGATAAACATTTTCAAAGGACTGCCTATTTCCCAAGTAAAGATGGGCTGCTTTATTAAAAGACATTACAACACTTCTATGTGAATCAGTTCTACGTAAAATCTTTTAGAACTAATCGCATCAAAAGTTGCAGAAAAACAAAAAGTGACAATCTGTTCTGATTCGTATTGATGGATAATATGACCATAAAAAAAAAACAACCGACTTAAAAAAAAAACACTAAAAAAGTGAAAAATAACTTTAATTTCGGAAGTCGGTGTCTTTGCTTTTCAATTTCCGTTTTTTGCCACCGACTTCCGAAATTAAAATTATTTTTCACTTTTTTAGAGTTTTTTTTGGAAGTCGGTTGTTTTTTTTTTGTAAAGAGTTTTTATTTTTCACTTTTTAGTTGTGGTACCTACCCCACACAAATCCGAATACCACTACCTGCTATGTAACTAACAGTGAAGGAGTCAAACAGGATATCGTCTAGATAAACTAAGTGGAAATAAAAACTTTTTACAAAAAAAAAACAACCGACTTCCAAAAAAAAACACTAAAAAAGTGAAAAATAACTTTAATTTCGGAAGTTGGTGTCTTTGCTTTTCAATTTCCGTTTTTTGCCACCGACTTCCGAAATTAAAGTAATTTTTCACTTTTTTAGTGTTTTTTTTTGGAAGTCGGTTGTTTTTTTTTTGTAAAAAGTTTTTATTTTTCACTTTTTAGTTGTGGTACCTACCCCACACAAATCCGAATACCACTACCTGCTATGTAAATAACAGTGAAGGAGTCAAACAGGATATCGTCTAGATAAACTAAGTGGGAAAAATACGCAATATTGAAGCTAACTCAAAAATTACGCAAGCATAATATAATAAAATATAATAAAATGTTGATAACCGCAGACCCCAAAAAAAACGTTAAATGTGGGTTACATTTTAAATTTAATAACAGCAGTAAATTCAGCGAATCATACTTTGTTTCACCACATATTAAATTTAATTCGCTAACGCAATTTCGCAACGTGTTCATTTCGACCACAAATAGCGTTATTAACCAACTTTATATTGCGTCATATTGGTAATGTTCTTGTTACTTTGTTCTTTTAGGGTTCCGTAGCTAATGAAAACTGTAGGCAATATATAAATATTGACAGAAGCGTGCCGCAAGGGAAATATGTTTATACATGTGTGGTAAAATATAGTCTTGAAAGAATTGCTGTACCTACCTAACATTTTGGTGGCTAGTTGACCAAAATAAAAACAGTTTATGAGTCGCATCAAATTTAGTAAAAAATTACCTACAATTGAGTAGGTACTGAGCTGAGTCCAGTCGGGTAGAAGTAAGTACTTATGCCTGTAATTTGTACAAAATTACGTTAGTCAAAATTGATACATCAAAAAACGAACAAAACAAAGCGAGTGCAATTTAAACACAAAAAAATATATTTTTAAAATAAAGCAACGAACAATGGTGTTTTGTTTTCATATAAAACAAGCTAAAAAGTTTGCTCCTGATGGCCATTGTGCGTCCGCACAAAAGATCTGCATGTGATGTGCATATGAGATTCACTACTGTTAGGGTTGGGGTATACGAGGCGAAATGTTGGGATAAACATTTTTTTTAATGTTATCTATGAACAAGCTGAATAGTAATGATAGTTGGCTGAAGGAATATATAGTTGCCGAAGATAGAACGCATACACACTACATAGCTGCTTGGAGAATTTTATATCCAGGAAGGATTGATTTATATTTTTAGGACGATTGCTAGGATTATTGATTTATATTTTATTTTTTAGGACGATTATGATGGTGACGATGATTATAATAAAACAAGCCGGCGATGTTAAGTTGCGCACGAGATCCAATTAACTCCGGTCACAGTGTGGGAAGGGAACACTGGGGTGGTTTTTAGTCAGTAAGAGTCTGACAGGAACAGGGCGTAGGACAACCACGAGGATTTTCAAACCCGGTACAAAAAAAATGGTTATAGGTAGCTTGCAGACAGATCATCAAGATTGCTGATCAAATAGGTAAGTTAAAAACACAAAAATCGTGTTTTTAACTTATCTATAGAATATAATAGAATAGAGTACTCTTTATTATGTACACCATAAAAAATACAGATATAAAAGGTGATACAATGGGCGGTCTTATCGCTAAAAGAGATCTTTCCTCCTTCGATCTTTTCTTTCATTATCTATTTGGTGTCTATTTTGATAACCACATTCAGAACTCAGTAATGACGCCTATCCACTATGTACACCATAAAAAAAGTTAAATTTAAAATTTAAAAAACCCCCGACAAAAACAAAGCATTTAAAAAGTAAAAAAATAATATGTATTGGCCCTTTAAGTTTAATATAAAAGTTGTAGGTAATATTTTGATCCAAGCGTCGTCGCGTCGGGGGACGGCTAATGAAAACGCCAACATACACTAGGAATAATGAATATATGCTATTGGTGAAAGGATAGCTGCTGTTAATTTCCTATTTTCATGAGCCGTCCCCCGACGCGACGACGCTTGGATCAAAATATTACCTACAACTTTTATATTAAACTTAAAGGGCCAATACATATTATTTTTTTACTTTTTAAATGCTTTGTTTTTGTCGGGGGTTTTTTAAATTTTAAATTTAACTTTTATTTCCAGCTTTTTAAATTTCATATTATATTACTAGTAGAAACGCTACGATCAATACGCGGCTCGCCGAAATCTGCGTAGCTGTACGTACTTTTACCACAGTGAAGCTAGTTACTAATTTAGTCTCATTTCTCTTTCCTACTCTATCATTAGACCCTGATCACCGATCCGACCTGATCTGTAACCTATTTTTTGAGACCTTTCCAATGAGCCCAAACACGATACCTCTGCTGTAAGTTGGTGAGGGAGTTGGGTATCCTGCATCCAGGTGATGCTGCAGCATCAGTTCCAGGTTACTATATTCTTCTAATTCATCATTGAAGTAACAGAATTCTAAATTTCCAATCGATTAGACCTGCGAAAGATGCTCACATCCATTCATCAACTAGAAAAGAGCTGATAATCTTCAAACGGCTGAACCGATTTTCTTGAATCATAGCTAAGAACACTCTCGATCAAGTCACCTTTCAAACAAAACAAAAAAAAACAAAATCGGTTCAGCCGTTTGGCAGCTACGATGGAACAGACAGACACACAGATACACAGATACACAGATACACAGATACACAGACACACAGATACACACGTTAAACTTATAACACCCCTCTTTTTCAGTCGGGGGTTAAAAATACAGATATAAAAGGTGACACAATGGGCGGTCTTATCGCTAAAAGCGATCTTTCCTCCTTCGATCTTTTCTTTCATTATCTATTTGGTGTCTGTTTTGATAACCACTCACATTCAGAACTCAGTAATGACGCCTATCCACAAAAATAAAGAGCAAACGTACGTCTGGCAAGCGCAGTGTGGCTATCAGTACCGTTAACAATACGCTTGAAAGAAAAAAAAAAATAACTGACGGGATATAAGCTTAACTCCAGAGGGAAACTCCTTCACAATGAGTTCTACTGCATAAAACGTCTACAGTAAACACATAAAACAGACGAGAAATAATGACGTGTAAAATTACCTTCTTCATTATTTCTTCATGCAAATTAATTTAATTACTCATTCTTACAGTGTATTGCTCTACGGGGCGCAAGTTTTATTATGTCATAAGATTTTATAACTACCACGTCAAGCCAGAGTGCTGAGACTTTTTTTTAAGACCTGCTGATTTCATGTAATAAACTAAGGATTCTAAGAATTTTAGGAGGAAAATTATGTTTATTATTTAATTATAATATATTTATGCATGATACTAATTTGCAGTAGGTACTGCGTTAGTAATAATAATATTATAATAGCGAAGAGCCTCGACCAACATCTCAGGAGACTCTCATTGCTCGGCTGGGTCAAGGGCTTGATTCAGAAAGCTTGGACACCGCACGCATAGTGAGGAGGTTCCTCTCTCTAGAGCCCTGACCACCGGCAGCTTGGACCCTGATCCTGGTGCCGATGAGCTACTAGTTTTTATATTTTTTAATGTTTTTTATAAAAATATTTAAAAATGTAAAAAATATGTATTGAAAAAGAAATAAAAAAACTATAATAATATTATAATTAAGTATAATAATTTAAATTCAGTGTATTTTGGTAGCTCTATTAGTAAAAAAAAAAATTGAAAAAAAGGCCATAAAGGAGTAATTGATGTTTCAATAAACAGGAATTAAGTTAAAAAAAAAATACAATTTTATACCACAAAATGCTTGCTCTAAAATTTAAAATTATTTCAGAGCTACGTGCTCCACTGTAATAACAAAAATTACAGTTTCTAAGGCATACAATGTAATAACCTTTGCTACATGAACCGTGTAAAATGGGGTCCTTCTGGGTCCTCCTCGGGGTCCTTCTGGGAATACGGGCGTGTTGCACAAAACATTATGAGATGTAGGTTCGTGGGAGGACGCCTTAATAATGATAATGTGAAACGTTTTTGTAATGATAAGGATTGTTGTGACAAATAGCATGTATATACTTTTTTTGCAAGTGTCTCCTGTTGTTGTATAGATAAATCTATAGTTTATACATACACTAGCGAAAACGGTTTTTTGGACTAGACAAAGTATCGAGATTTCTTAGTTATATGTAACTCTAACACTAACTTATTGTACACATAAACCATCCGGAATAAATTCTCTAAACGATGGTGAAAACCTCATCAAAATCTGTTGCGTGGTTTAGAAGTATAACGCGGACATACAGACAAACACGAAAAGCGACTTTAATTTATAATTTATGTATAAGCTAAGAGCATATTTCGCTAGTTATGTTATAGGTAAGTAGGTACTGGTGCCGATTCTTTTGTTCACAAACTAAACTAAATTTAAGTTCAGTGCATCTTTTTCTTTCTATTTCATTAAGAAAAGGACATAAGAAAAAATTTGGTTTATTCCTGTCAAATTAGTCAGCGCCTGACGTAAATTGAAGTAATTTTAGTAGGCAAAATTTTAATCGTATCTAAACTTTTATGGAGTAGTGACAGTTTGACAGGACTAAACTAAAATTTATCTTCTGTCCTTTTCATAATGAAATAGAAAGAAAAAGATGTACTGAACTTAAATTTAGTTTAGTTTGTGAACAACAGAATCGACACCACTGTTATAGAAGGGTGAAGATACCGTTTAAAGCACCAGACTGCTGAATAAATTACACTATAAAAATGTTCTGAATATGAGTTTTGGTGTAGATACTAATAGTGGTGACGACCGACATCACGTATGGTTGTAGAGGGTTTTATCTACTATTATTACTACCTTTATCGTCGAGAAATGCAGTATTTTAATGCCAGCTAGGTGGGTCGTCGGTATGTACTACATTTTGGAACAGGCTTTTAGCTTCAACTTTCTGAGTAGCTGGTCGACTCCTGGACAATTCAAAAGTGCCTGTAAGGGTATAATTGAAATAAATTCCTTTATACCAAAACACCTACCAAGCATATTTAACTACCTACCAAATTACCATAAATAAATAAAAAAGTCGTATTTAAGTGTGTTACCTCACCAAAAGGACCAGGCTCCCATATCAAGAAGTAATATTAACTCTAGCTAGTTTGGACGTCGCGTCGGTAATTACCGCGGAAGACGCAGCGAACAACTAATCTAAGTTGGATCAGTACCAACGCTAACGGCTTGTAAAGGTATAGTCAACTGGTCACAAAGTCCTGCCAAGCTATTCAGTAAAAATATCACCGTGAAAAGTTAGGTGAAGTGAGCATCAAGTGAACTGTCACTGCCTTAGCATCAGTAGGTATCGATGACAATGACAGCTCACTTCACGCTCACTTCACCTAAGTTTTCACGGTGAGATGGTTACAGAATAGCAATGCTGATGTCCTTTTAAAAGGGTTTGATACTAGTATTTTGTAATGATGTAGTATTATAGTCTTTAGCCTTTTAGGGGTATGAGGAACAGGGTGTAAAGTTCACTCATACTCCATAGAAAAGGGAGGATCCTCCGACCAGACGGGTGTTGTGTCTGGCGGGCAACTGCCCAACGATTGATGTCGGGTTCTCGTATATATGTCCACTGCACGGTAAACTTTAATTGCGCGATGCAGGATTTATGTGACGTCTGTCTGACGTCAGGTCTTTGATGCGTAGTTCGCATGTGGCGATGTAGATACCGCCACATCACTCCCCTCCGGAGACCGGAGGTCGATAGTGGGCTGAGTCTTGTATCTTGCGATGCTTGCCAGTGCCAGTTGTGGTTCCAGTGAGTCGGAACCGGGTGCCGCATTGTTCGCAGTGGGTCGGAACTGTTTGCGGTGGTTGTGGTGATTGAGGTGATTGCGGTGATTCCCCAGTGGGTCGGGGTGATGAGGTGATTGCGGTGATTCCCCAGTGGGTCGGGGTGATGAGGCTGAGGGTGATGACCAGGAATGCGCGTTCGCTGCATGCTGGTGGTCAGGATACCCGTTGACGCCTCGGGTGTTGGCTTGGCTGTGTGACTCGCCTCACTGAAAGCTTGCGGGAGCGATGATGATGACGTCACGCTGGAGTAGTTGCACGAAGGCTGCGTTGACGTTCATATTCGGGGTCACCAATTTAGGGGTATGAGGAACAGGGTGTAAAGTTCACTCATACTCCATAGAAAAGGGAGGATCCTCCGACCAGACGGGTGTTGTGTCTGGCGGGCAACTGCCCAACGATTGATGTCGGGTTCTCGTATATATGTCCACTGCACGGTAAACTTTAATTGCGCGATGCAGGATTTATGTGACGTCTGTCTGACGTCAGGTCTTTGATGCGTAGTTCGCATGTGGCGATGTAGATACCGCCACAGCCTAATGAGTTTATGAGTCATTACGCTTAGTAGTTGAGACTAGGATTAAAGTTCTTCCGTCTTTACTATACCGTACCTAGGTTTTACCAAACACAACTCAAACTCAAACTCAAACTCAAACTCAAAGCATTTATTTCAATTAAACCATTTACAGGCACTTTTGAATTGTCAAGGAGTCAGTCAGTCAGAAATATGAAGCTAATTGCCCATTCCAAAGCGTAGTAGGTACCTATGGAGAAGAACGGGCAAGAAACTCCATGGACACTCTTTTACATCAAAATATTGTTACAATATAATGGTTACATCATTCATGTTGAAATTATAGATGTGAGAACAATGTAGAAAGCACGTTAAAAGCGTCCGCAATTATATAATAAGAACAATTCAAAAATTAAAATAAGCCATGGTAGCTAAGAAATGACCAGTCACAACTGACGGCGCCCGTTCACGAACATGACGCATGGATCAGCACCATTCAGCTCAACCATTTTGAAGGGAGCTAAATGATCCAACACATACGCCACCATCAGCGAGACATTTGAGTGAGCATGACATTCCCAGCCGCGAGGGCACATTCAAGTCAATGAAAGACAAAATACCCAGTAAATGGTAGCTCTATAGTACATAGTACTCACACCTGTGCAATTATATAATACAAAGGAGAGATTGAGTTTATACAATGCAAAGATAGTCTTACAATCTTCAGCAGCTCCAACAGCATTTTCGAATGTTAATAAGTTAGTTGTGGTTGTGGAGCAGGACCAGCATTAAGCCAAGCATTTTTATCAGAGATGTAATCCTCCAACTTATAATATGCCTGCCTACATAGTGTGCGTTTTATACAAGTTTTGAATTTCGTCTGCAAGGTCAAGTAAAAATATAGGTTGTTATATTATGCTAGACCGCGGACCATGGCGAGACTTCAATCAAAGAAATTGATGACATCTGTAATATTACGCGCAGGGCGTGAGACACGATTGCAAGCGTCAATTGTTTTTAATGATTAGCCCAAAGGCCATAGACAATGTGACATTCTATCAGCGATAACGATGATAGAAAAGGCAAAAATGTGTAGGACTGACATAATTAAGCTATCGAAAAGCTTATATCAGTCCTGTTGAAAGTCATTGTAGAAATACGAAACGTTTTCGAAGCGATTGTCACTTGCCTACGCTCTCAGGGGCGCACGGGCGATTTTTTCACGCAGCGGTTTATTTTCGCGCACTGGATTTTCAAAATTCTTGTTAGCGCCGAGAGTTGAAAATACAACAGTGTGTTCTTTCAACGCTGGGACGCACTTTATTGGATTCTCAACGCTCGGTTCAACATCGAGAATTGAAAGTCCAGTACGCGATTAAAACCCGCCTCGTTATTTTTACGTCCGTGCGAACGTAGACTTAGGAAATCACGCGACTATTCGCGACAGTTTGAACGCATCCATACTAGTTTGTTATCATAATCGACGCGAGCTATATTTGACTCGCATCCCGCGCGGGTTTCACTTCATTTTGGACAAAGTTTCAATGTAAAATGCCCCTTACATTTTCCATCTCTTTCCCTCCTTACGTAAGTGTTGATAACTCTTCGGAGCCCTTAATCATGTCCTTGCAAATGATTAAACTATAGATGAGTAAACATTGGCGCTAACTTTAATACCGGGAAGAACTTTCATAAATTACTTTCTAAGTTCTTGGTGAAGTGTGGGATTGGATGTATCAAAATATGTTAACTATTTTATATTTGTTGGTATAATAACTTATTGCTTGGCATCTATCAAAACGAAAGTAGTTTTGGCATACTGTTTTTTGGTTCTAACTATCGAAGCTAAGGAGAAATTCTATTAATGAGATTTTTTCAAATTTTTAAGGAAAAGACAAAATATCGTGTAAGAAATCAGATAGAACGATTTAGCCCCTACACTTCTGATTCATCATCATCTGCCTAGCCTTTCCCCAATATGTTGGGGTCGGCTTCCAGTCTAACCAGATGCAGCTGAATACCAGTATTTTACATGGGGCGACTGCCTATCTGACCTCCACAACCCAGTAACTGGGTAATACGATACCCCTTAGGTAGACTGGTTGTGGAAGTCAGATGGTCCATTTAAAATACTGGTATTCAGCTGCATCCGGTTAGACTGAAAGCCGACCGCAACATTGTTGTGAAAAGACTCGGCAGATGATCACGGAGGAGATGCGAATGAAACCGCAAGAGCTAGTTACTAGATAATGTGCAGTGGCTGTCCTCTTTTCATTCATAGAAGGCATGGACAATTATTAAATAAGTAGACATAATGATAACTTAGTAAATGCATGTATTTAAGTAAAGTAAGCGTCGATAGTAAACCGACAAAGATTCTTGATGCGCGGAGACTCGTTCTTAGTTGACGATGTTTCTGAGCAACTACATCTGTGAGTCGCACATGGACAGTTCTGAAAGAAGAAGATATTTTGAAAGTGCTAGGTTCTGACTTGATGATCTAGTATTCTAGTAGATTGTGAGATTGGCTGGAGAAATCAAAGTACAGGGAAGAGTCGAAAGCTGTAGGGGAACATGATACAGATTGAAAAAAAAAAAGACATCAAAACTTATTGACAAGTTATTTCGATATCAAACATTATGTATATCGTTTGTAAGTATTCATCGAGGAAGTTGGCAGTGGTGTATATTAGGTAGGGCATATATTGCCAGTTATGTTGGTAATTACTATTAGCAGAGAGCAAGACTGTTTCCTTTAGCCACGTTTGTTAGGTACCATTAACCAGAAGGCGAATTACTCGTTTGTGTCAAAAATGTTAGTAAATTGATTGTATTTTTGACAGAATGCGAATGCGCACGTTCTTAAAAATTACCGGAAAAAATCACACTAAGCAAGACTCGGGGATTGAACCCAGAACCCTACACTCTTGAAAACTGTTGAGCGAGGTGTAGTACAGACTGCTAGTAAGCCTGCCAGAGGCGAACAGCGTTTAAATAATAAAAATAAACATAAGAATTCTTTTCCCTCCCTTTCTTCCAAATCTTGTTTTGAGCGATCTCTGGCCATGTTGGCCTCGCAAATATTATGATGGCATGATACAAAGGCCCTAGACAAAGTGTCATTCTATCAGCGATAACGATGATGGAAAAGGCAAAAATGTATAGGACTGACATAAGCTATCGAAAAACTTATGTCAATCCTGTTATTTATGAAAGTCGTTGTAGAAATACGAAACGATTTGGAAGCGATTTTCACTTGTCTAGGCCCTCAGATCCTCACCACGTTACGAGTTACGTTCTCATTTTTTCTCCTGATCTTCAAACAGCTGGGTCTTCTACAGCGACACCTGCCCAGTCGTCGGATCCTCGCAGACGACCGCATTCTTGATTTGAATAGGGACCAGGAACTGCATTTGTTTTCGCATGAGCAATTTGACCCTGGTGAAATTGATTTGCTTACAGGAGGTATCGTTTTCACTTTAAAAATATTATTTTTTAAATCACGCACTTTTTTTAAAAGATCGCCGGTTACCGGGCTCAAATCTGAATTCCAACCCTCTATTAAGAAAATTAAATTAGAAAAACGCTATGTTTTTTCCCGTTCGACCCTACACGAAGTAGAGCATTGAAATTGAAATTGTTTATTGAAATAATGGATTTACATAAATATTTTACAAAATAAGGCCTCAAACTAGAGGTGGTATAGAATAATTGGATTCTACCTGAACTAGGAATAAACCTGTATCTCAGGTATCTCACTCAAGTGCTTATACATAAGTGTGATCTATGATTTCACAAATAGTAAAATGATTTATCTACTATAATTATATTATGTTTT
Source organism: Lithophane ornitopus (assembly GCA_948473465.1). Classification (NCBI taxonomy): domain Eukaryota; kingdom Metazoa; phylum Arthropoda; class Insecta; order Lepidoptera; family Noctuidae; genus Lithophane; species Lithophane ornitopus. The sequence continues at coordinate 10,336,978 of OX419637.1, read as the reverse complement.
CATTAAATCTGTCATTACCACCAAAAGTCAGTTTAGCATTGGTTGGCGTATTTAATAGATGAAATCATGTGTTTTGCATTGCTATCTACTGGCAACATTCCCACTGCTGGGACAAAGGCCACCTCTTTATGAGAGCGACTGGGTCATAATCCACTAAAAGTGCCCAGTAGTGTGAGTTGGTGGATGTTACATTGTGTCTTCGTTTTTTTTTTATCTAGGACGTGTTTTAGCGGGTTTCCTCACGATGTTTTCCTTCACTATTTTTCACCACACATAAATTGTAAATGCAACCCCCTTCGATCAAGAATACTTCAAGCAACCCAGAATTTACAACAATAATTATTAGACTAACTGTGCAATTATGGATGAAGTTATCATGACGAACAATTACCGGAGATTTATTGTGAAGGATGGAACGGTTGACATCTGTCGGGCATGCCACCGACCGGGAGAATCAATTCGACACATCATCTCCGGGTGTTCTTGTCTAGCTAACGGAGAGTACTTGCATAGACACAACCTTGTAGCCAGGATTATCCATCAGCAACTTGCTCTAAAGTATAGCCTTGTGGAATCGGAAGTGCCGTACTACAGGTATGTGCCCGACCCAGTTCTCGAAAATGGAAATATCACATTGTACTGGGATCGATCCATCATCACTGACAGGACTATTGTTGCCAATAAGCCTGATATAGTGGTGGTGGATCGAACAGAGCGGCGCGCAATGATCATTGACATAACGGTCCCGCATGACGAGAACCTCGTGAAGGCCGAGAAAGATAAACAAATCAAGTATTTTTATATTCTAATATTTAAAAATGTAATTTATATGTAACTTTATGAAATAAAAGGAGATAATTAGACTAACAAAATACATCATTATAATTTATTCATTGTTTCACCACAATGGAGCATGTTTTACATAATATTCATTAACAAAAAAGACGTCTGTTGTGTATTGATCTGCCTTTTTTCGAGTATGTAGGTATCTCATAGACAAGTCTTGGCGCTGTATTGCCATAATTACCACGAAAGGGTGATAAATTTGGGGACAGTTCTGTTCACCTACCTACATAATTACGTAGGTACACAGAACTGCAACTGCATAGATATAACACAATCACTCACCCATAATTTGATTATTCTATACATTAATGTTTTGTGTTTTATATCAAACTCAAAATTGATTTAGGTTAGGGAAATTAATTGTCAAATATCTAAGCCATCTTGAATTACTGTTATACTAGGTTTCACGTATCTGTTCAATACTATCCGATAAACGTTTCCCCTAACAGTAGGTACAGACATACCTCTCTTAAATTATTGCAGAACTCAACCTGCCTAGTACTGAATCCTATTGGCCATAAAGTGAGACATTCAGCAATGTCTTTTTTTTTTGAGGGTGGAAATCATCAAAAGACTTCTCCCGCTCTGGGCGGAGCGGAAGGGCGTGTCAGACTTTTACTAACTAAAACCCACCCGTGTTACTTCAGTTGCCTGTTGCCAAGGTCCCGGTATCCCTTTCCGACATTCCCGCAACCCTGACAGGGGGCAACCCAGCAATGTCATCCCAAAAGAGTCTATCACAGTAATGAAGTTTTCTTTTCGTCATCATCATAATTATTTCAGCCTGAAGACGTCTGCAACTGGACATTTACAAGGACTAACATATCGAACAGTTTTGCGTTGCCCGCATCCAGCAGATTCCATGAAACTGATAAATCAATCTACTCGAATAGGTTCTCAACACAATAGGTACCTATGCCAGATATTTCATCTATGTAGCATTCATATTTCCTGTACAAGTAATTATACAATCAGTGTTAGTAGTTTTACCCTAAGAGAGTCATAATTACTAGACAGATATCCTTCTTTTCAAGTCAATGGTAAATATATAAATAGTAAATGTAAAAAAAAAGTATTAAATAAAAATATGAATACTATTTTTCGCTTCGGTTTCGCCCGCTTGACAAATTATATACTAAAACTTTCCACACCATCCATTGGTGAAAACAGCATTAAAATCGGTGCAGTAGTTTTTAAGTTTATCGCGAACAGCCAGACAGACGCGGCGGAGGATTTTGTTTTATAATGTCTAGTGATGAGTAGGTGGTCGCGTCAATCGCGGAATCTGTGGCGTTTTTCAGGTCCACAGAAATGCATAAGTATGGATACTCAAGATAGTCCAACATAAGGGTCAGACACGACAGGCAAAATCTCCCATTGCTAGACTCAAGACCATCCCTTATTGACCAATTCACCAACGCATTTACAACCACCAACTAAAACATAAATCTTCCGGTACTAGTGTGAGTTCACGTCGAACAAGACAAACTCAAACAAGTAATTAAACTCTAGCCACTGTAGATTAATTATTTGTTTGGCCGACAAACTGTGCTGGATTGTTGCGGTGTACCACGGTGAGGGCTGAGACTGTTTTGGCAACGGGATATGGTAGATTCGAGTTTCGTTCGAGTATGTAAATGGAGGGTGGTAGTAAAATATATTGGGGTTGAAGTTTGAAATTATACAATGGGTGGTGCGAATGATAGACAGGGTTAAAAAGATGTCCAAAGTAAGATGATAGAAAATGGGGATGTATATAACATATATATTTGAAAAAGGAACGGGAGAAATGAAGAGAATAATGATTGTTTTCCTAAGTATTCTGAAAGAAGTTTGTACGGAAAAGGACTACTAGTAATTCTGACGTTAAAACTCATTTGTGCGATCTAGTTTGAAAAAGCATGTGTTAAGGCGCGATATCGCGGGCGCGACAAGGGTAGCACTGCCTGTCGCGCCCGCTATATTGCGACAGTTTGTGGGAGCCTTTAGGCATGAGATAGGTATGTAGATGCTAAAGATGACACTGAATGAAGATCAGGCTTGGTACTCCGTAGAAAAAGGTGTGGGGACGTACCAACTTGTATCGTTGTGGCGGTATCTACATCGCCACATGCGAACTACGCATCAAAGACCTGAGGTCAGACAGACGTCACATAAATCCTGCATCGCGCAATTAAAGTTTACCGTGCAGTGGACATATATACGAGAACCCAACATCAATCGTTGGGCAGTTGCCCGCCAGACACAACAACCGTCTGGTCGGAGGATCCTCCCTTTTCTATGGTGGATGAGTGAACTTTACACCCTGTTCCTCATACCCCTAAATTGGTGACCCCGAATATGAACGTCAGCGCAGCCTTCGTGCAACTACTCCAGCGTGACGTCATCATCATCACTCCCGCAAGCTTTCAGTGAGACGAGTCACACAGCCAAGCCAACACCCGAGGCGTCAACGGGTATCCTGACCACCAGCATGCAGTGAACGCGCATTCCTGGTCATCACCCTCAGCCTCATCACCCCGACCCACTGGGGAATCACCGTAATCACTTCAATCACTTCAATCACCACAACCGCCGCAAACAGTTCCGACCCACCGCGAACAATGCAGCACCCGGTTCCGACTCACTGGAACCACAACTGGCACTGGCAAGCATCGCAAGATACAAGACTCAGCCCACTATCGACCTCCGGTCTCCGGAGGGGAGTGATGTGGCGGTATCTACATCGCCACATGCGAACTACGCATCAAAGACCTGAGGTCAGACAGACGTCACATAAATCCTGCATCGCGCAATTAAAGTTTACCGTGCAGTGGACATATATACGAGAACCCAACATCAATCGTTGGGCAGTTGCCCGCCAGACACAACAACCGTCTGGTCGGAGGATCCTCCCTTTTCTAATGGTGGATGAGTGAACTTTACACCCTGTTCCTCATACCCCTAAATCGTCACTCGTAAAATGAAAACAAAATGGGTTTAATTCCAGAACTTTGGGATTTTAATCAATTACAAATATCGAAATCATGTCAACGTAAAATATCACTCAATAATTTCGAGTTATGGAAACCAAAGGTACGGGCTCGAACAATTTCAAGCACCAACTTTATATTATCGAAGTTCGCAAGTTGTCGCGGTCCAACGAAAGTTTTTGGTAGTTATGTTCACAACAATCAGTTTGTTTGCACAATCATTTAGGGAATTATGTTGATGATTATCGGTAAATATTTATAAGGGGAGTTTGTGTCTGTTCGAGGCTATAATTTTTTTCTATTTTCTTTTCGGAAAATATGCTAGGGAAATTCTTAAGTTAGGTATTTCATCCGTTTGACTCGTAACGCAGCTTTGGGATAAGTCAATAGACTGGTAGAGCTGCTTCTTCTTAATTACGAATGTTTCAGTCATGAAACTCATATGGAGGCTCATTGTGATGTTAGTACTTGAACATTAACAGACTATGAATTTATTATCAGCTGAGAGGAGTCGTCAGTTGGACAAAAGAATAACATCGTGGATTCATACTATGCACATAAACCTTCAACTGTAATTAACGAGACACAATCGAATTTTAATTGTTATCGGTATTTAAAAGCCCGATTGATACATGATGGGATAATCGTCATATTACCTTTAGCAGAGGGCCTAGACAAGTGACATTCGCTTTCAAAGCGTTAATATTTCTACAACAACTTTCAACAGCACTGACATCATATTACCTTTAGCAGAGGGCCTAGACAAGTGAGAATCACTTTCAAAGCGTTTCATATTTCTACAACGACTTTCAACAGGATTGAAATAAGCCCTTCGGTCTAGTTTGTTTCCTGCAGAAAGGAGTAGATAATTATGATCAAACTCTTACTTGCATTGATTTTACTTTCGACACTTTCTCTTTTCTCATTATGATGTTTTTCAACCATCCTAAACAAACTTATCATCCCAAAACACCCATGATAACAACCAAGAAGAAACTTTCATTGAAACATGTACGAACTGAACTTAAGTCTTTTAATCCCGCGAGGTCGGAACACACGAACCGTAAAATTGGATAGTCCCGGCTTGTTTAGATCGATGACCTAATTTACAACGGTGGAAAGATACGGTTTTTTTTTAATACTACACGTGGTGTGTGTAAGTTTGGAATTGAATTTGAATGGAAAAGTGATAATATGTGTGTTGTCTGTTTGGGATTTGATTGAACCATTTTCACAACTTTTAGATGCCATACTATCTAAATATTCAGATGGAATGCTCGCTTAGTTCTTGATTGCACAGGTTGTTAAAATATAGACAATCATTAAACGAGTAGATACCTATAAACTGGTGATGGAAGACAGGGAAAGCTGCTGAATGAAAACTCAACCGTTTGTAATGAAAATCTAAAAGTAAGACATAAACTTATTATTTAGGATTAGACGGTATAGGAATAGGAATAAATGAGAGAAGAGAAAGAAAAGATCACTAAAACAGTAAGGAAAAATATAATGAGATCATTTTTTTTTTACATAGAGCGAGTGTAACATTGACTCGCGAGAGTTACCTATATCTTTTCAACATAACATGAAAGTTATAGAATAGACTTTGACCTTTGATGATCTCCAAAATCTCAATCAATCTACCTAACCTTTTCCCAACTATGTTGGGGTCGGCTTCCAGTCTAACCGGATGCAGCTGAATACCAGTATTTTACATAGAGCGACTGCCTATCTGACCTCCACACCCCAGTAACTGGGTAATACGATACCCCTTAGACTGGTTGTCAGACTTTCGGGTTTCTGGTTTCTGACGACCCGTAACGACTGTCAAAGATCCACGAATGACAGCCGGGACCTACGGTTTAACGTGCTTTCCGAGGCACGGAGTAGTCTCGGTATAGGTAAAGATGGTTACCCATTCACGGTCCAACCCGGTAAGCGTAGCTTAACCTGATCGATGGTTTGTCAAGTTCAAAAACCTACGTAATACAAAAACTTGTATATCCTTTCTTAGAGAGTTCCGCACCAATTTTTCGGTTGACTGCACACTCAAAGTAAATCGTTGTTTGAACCGATTTTATACGAAAACTTTTACGTCGAAAGTTTCTAACATTTTGTTAGTTTAATAGACTTTAGTTTGCTGCTTCAGTATTATTTCCAATAACTTAATTCACTTTCTTTTGGGAGTTAATGCTTCATTGGGTTCATTTTCTTTGTTGAAAGTAGTCTGATCCTTTTCTGTTTTGTTTCGTGAGAGAGTGCTTAGGTGGTCTGTGGGCTTTGGGTTTGCTAAGCAGTTTTCATTTGTTTAAGTATTATTAACATGACGTCACAGAACAATGATAACCGATTTTACTTATGTAATTAGTTTTACGCAAACAATTTTACACATCAATAATATTTTAAAAACTAGATGGGGTCGGTGTTTCCTACACATACTTACATGCTGCATTCAAAAATGACTTACACTTGAAAAACAAATTGACTTTTCTTTTAAATTTGACGACACTCAAATGGACACGCTACAAAGTCCGGAGTTCTTGTTATCATAAACGTTGTCCCAAAGTTCGTTACAGTGTTTTCGGTAAATTTCAGGGTAGTTAGATATCTGGGAAAGATATAAGTACTTATTTCGATTGTGTTCATATTTGGGAAATAATTTTTTGAAATTAAATATGTTGCTTATGCGGTTAGCGACTGTACTGTGTATTATTCACTATTTCATTCTCAACACTGCAAAACAATAATTAATTTAGCGTCACTTACAATATTTTTATATTCTTTTGTAACGTATGTATTCAGTTTTCAAAGTCAGTCAAAGTCAAATAATTTATTTCAAATAGGCATTTATAAGACTTTTGAACGTCAAAAACAAAGAAATAGAACTGTTTCTAGTTGCCCCTTCCAAAAGGTAGTTTTCGTATAGAGTTTTGGTTTGATGTGTTAGGTCTTTTTATAAGAGGGTGAATAATAAAACAGTTTTTAGTATTCTAACATTTAATATTTTCGAAATTTTATTTCTATAGTAAATCGAGGATTTACATATTAAAAAATAAACGTTAAACAATCAGTCTTTTTGAAGATAATTAATTTTCAATTTACTTTAGTTTTTCACTACATTATTCCTGTTTCTCTAGCTTCAGACATTTTGTGCTAAAAGTAATATAAATGAAGATAAAAAGTGGCAGTGTTAGGATATTTTTATAAACATTCAGAAAGATTTCATAATTTCTAGATAAGAAAACAAAAAATCAAAATCATTTCACATTTTTACTAACACTAGATGACACCTAAATTAATGCCTACATAAAAGCGCGCTGATGAATTTTCAACCCTCGGCTCAGTGCTGAAAGTTGCAAATGCAACGGCGTACTTTAGCGAAAACGGGCATACACGTCTTTGTATACTTACTTATAGCTTAAAAAATAACATGTCTGAAGACTGTGAAACTGGATTTCATTAGAATAGCTACTTATGTTAAACATAGTTTACTGTTCAAAGATTTTAATTACAATTTCATTTACTTATAGGGTGAAATGTGAGAAAAACAAAGAGAAATTAAATTTATAATGATTTGGCAACATTTGATTTGGCTCTTTCCATGTATAATGAATTTGAGAGAGACATTTTTGTTTATGATTTAAAATCTGTTTTTTGTTTTGTTTTTAATATTCGTTATGTAGGTAATAAATTTACTGGTTTTCATTTTCATAAAAAAACTATACGTCTGAAAACTATAGGTTTACAAGAAAAACATTCCTATTTTATACAATTCATTATTAACATTATTTTATTTATAAAAACTTACATAGTAGGAAAAGAAGATTATTTTGTAAATTGCTTAGTTAAAACCACATAATTGTTTCGTTAAAATTATGCTATTGAGATCGAAACTTGACTAGCTTTACAAAACAATAAAATTTTACTGACAAGGTAAACGTAATTTGTAATAATTTATATTTATTTAAGAAAATTAAATCTAAAATTTTAAAATAAACATGTTGTAAAATGCAGTAAGTAACTGACATAGGTCCTCCAATAATAGAACACTTAAAAAGTATAAAGCCGGTAAACAAAAAATGAAGGCAAAAAATATTAAATTGTTGTTTTATTAAATAATAATATAATTGCAAAATGCTACCTAACTTACCCATAATAATAATTCATTTAGACTAGTATAAACTCCATTATTACAATGATAAATGAATAAAACTGATACAATCTTGATGACACAAAATTGAATCAACCAGTTGATATGAACACAACCATTTAATTTTTTTTTACTAAGTATCTCACTTATGACTGTGTCAGCTACCTATGATGTGGCACTCTGCATGCTTCTGTAAAAGAAATGTAAGACTGTCTTTAGATTATATCCCCAATCATCAGCTGATAATCTAAAAACAGGCCAATTATTTTGGAGCGAAGTTACGATAAGTCAAGTTACTGCTGGGGAGTTTGTTGCGCCACTTCTTCCCAGCTAAAGCACCAGGAAGTGGTCAAGGGTGGGCGTTTTGGGGGACTGTCTTATATAATTTTGACGTTCGAATAGTGCTGACTCTCAGCCTAGTTTGAATAAATGACTTTTTAATTTTGATTTTCCCGTGAACCAATTGCCAGTATCGGGATACAAACCCTCCAGGCTCCAGGCTCCAGGCTCCAGGCTGTTACTGATATTTAAAACACTGGCCTATTGCTTGGCAAATACTTTCGCGATTTTTTAAAAATTGTATTACTTAAGTCTTGATATTGGCTCTACTTACTTCTTGGCACACTTTTTAGTGTTGTTGTTCGCGATACGCAGTCACTTTCTTCAGACTCCGACCGCATTTGAAAACTTGTTTCTGGAAAAAACCAAATTATGTTTAGTTTATGGCATTATAATATCATCTAGATATATCTAAGCTTTATACACGTTTAACACAAGTTTTTTTAAGGTTCTACGACGCTAGTTGATTTCCAAAATTGCTTGTAGATGACCAAGAGTCTGTCATGTATGTATTTCTATTTTAGTTTTAATTTTACATTATAGTAATTGCCTCACCACTGTCGTATCTCGATTTGCTGTTACCCGGCAGGTGTATCCTGTTCGGCACTTCTTGATTGTCGACATGTCCAAAGGTTCGGAAGCCTATCGCAAACTGTGCATAAGGACTTATCTCGTATAATTCTGTGGGAGAAAGAAATATTTAATAATTCGTTCATGTAAAATCGTCTCGTCTTTTGATTATTTCTATCCAACCCGTCCAGCTTCGTACGGTTTTTACGACTTGACAAAATATGGAAATTTCGTTATTATTGCGTCCCTTTTTGCATTTTTTTCTTAATAATGATCATTTTCACCTACTGTTGGGTAAAAGTATTGCAAAAGCCGCTAGAAACTAATCATAAATATACAATTCTCACCATGCTTATTCTCAGCAGTAAGATGTACTGGCGTACTATAAACTCTGTTGTTCATATCAGTGGGAACACTTTGCGGCGTGTTCACTGTTACGTTACTTCGCTCTGACTTGCATTCAGCTGTTAATGAGTTTCTGTACTCTGTCATGTGTTGGTGGCTGGAAATAAAAGGAGATAAAGTTTTAGCGACTTCATTAGATACCAGGGCCTCTAGACAAGTGACAATCGTTTCCAAAGCGTTTCGTGTTTCTATTACGACTTCCAACAGGATTGACATAAGCTTTTCGATAGCTTTTGTCAGTCCTATACATTTTTGCCTGTTTCATCATCGTTATCGCTGATAGAATGTCACTTTGTCTAGGGCTTTGGCTTGTATAAGATGCGTTTAGGTTAGTTGTGATTTTTTTAATCATAATTCTAGGGCCAAAGAAAAAAAAAGTACCACCGATTGGGTCCTATTAAGCGATGTCGTTTAGCAACGACATCGCGGCAGACCAAGACGAAGATGGAGGGCCGAACTCGATTCCTACCGGAAAGACTGGTCCGCAATGGCAATGGACGAATAAAAAAGGAAAGGGACGCCTTGGTCCAGCCGTGGGATATTACAGGCTGAATAGATAGATAAACTATTTGCTGCATCAATTTTCATCTAATCCGTTCTTTTGTTTCAATTACTTTGCTGCATCAAGTTTAATCGAATCCGTTCTTTTGTTTCAATTACTCAATGATAAGCATAGTTGGTAAAAATAACTTTGTAGATTGGGACATAGTGTATTTTATTCGATAGTTTAATAAATGTTAATGCAATACTTACTTATGCCTCTTGACGAGTATGTAAACGCAAGTCAGTGAACAGATCATCAGAAGTATTGAACTACAGATTATGACTAGCATGTTCAAATCAAAGAACTCTGATGGTGGCCCAACTGATTCTGAAATGTTAAACAATAATATTTATTTTAATTTAATTCTAATCAATGGGAATATTAATGTGATTCTTTAAAATATCCCAAAGTTTTCCAGAAATAAGTAATTTTACACCTGGTTTATAGCTTAATGTTTCATGCGTAGTTCATAAGTAGCTCTACAGACAAATGTCGTCATAGGACCAATAGAAGTTAAAAAAAAACAGAACGTAAAGTGCCATAATTTTATATTATCATACCTCCTTGCACAGTAGTAGTAGCATAACTGTACAATGACGTAGATATTCCGGCTGCATTCTCCGCAGTCACTCTAACGTGATACCACTGAGCTGATGACAGTTCTGCTAACACGAAGGAGTTTGGTTGAGCGTGGATCGATGTGGGCACGTAGTGGCTCCAAGCTTGGTCGATTTGGGGCTGGAATTAAAAGCAACGATAAGTAATTGACGAGGTTTCAATGTTATAGATTTCATGAGCAAAGTTATAACAATTCTGGAAGCTTGTGAGGTGATAACCAATTGACGATCAGTTTTCTTAGTTAAAAACAGTATAACGGATCTTTTGGATGAATTCGCTGGTGACCTCAGTACAATCTCATATCATCATAACAACTTATTTTGGTGTCCCTACCCCAAGAATTTGTTATGTACTAAACACTTACATTGGTTCACAAAGACCTCGATCCAAAATAACTATAGTGATAAACCTACAAATTGTACTTTGCTGTGTGCATACAATTAATATTACGACGACACAATAAATGGTCTTCAGATTGCAGATGTAGCGGTATCGGTGAGTACTATCAGCGGTTGGTCCTGCGCCTGATCTCTCTCCGGTCGTGTCGGATTGCCGTCCCATCGGACTATGAGAGTGAGGGAAGAGAGTGCACCTGTGTCTGCGCATATAATTGTTCACTGTAATATCTCCCGCGCCGAAGGCTAGTCTCCGTAAAAATTTGCCGTCATAGCCGAAATATGGCCTGGAGGACGAATTATCTATGCGTAAGCAATCGCATGGTACAAATATATTCAATTTGGTAAGGATTCTTTTACTCACCAGTCTATTTTCAGCCTTCTTCCACGCTTTGCCTCCATATTCCTTGTAATCCACATCAAACCTGGTAATCTCACACCCATTGTCGTCCCAGCCGCTCAGCTGTATGTAGATGTGTGTAGCGTTGCTCCAGAACCATTCAGTGCTGGTTGGTGATATGGGAACTGAAATAAGATTTTTTTCCTTGTTTTGTTGGTTCATTGTGGTTTTAAAATCAGTGGAACCGGTTCGAAGCTTATCTGCGCTCTAATTGCGTAATACACGATCAATCACAATCTGAATCGTTTTGAAACAGGATGCTAATCCATTGATTCATAAGTTCGAAAAAAAAACTGCTCAACAACGTAAATAACGCAATGAATGTTGTTGAACTGTCATAATGAAACAGATTAGTCTTAATTTTTACGAAAATGTGTTACGCAATTAGACAGCGGTACGTCGTTTCTGTGAGATTTAAACAACAACTCTGATCTCACATCGCTATTCACTCACACTTCGAATTTTGAATCGGGTTCGAGTGCGAAGTGAGCGTCGAAGTGACGGAGGAATTACCTTACTGAATGCCACTTCTTACGTCATCTCATACTTTATCTGTCAAAATCTCACGCTCAATTTAGTTCAACTAAGATTCAACGGATTCAGATTTGAAGTTTAGAATGAGGACTTACAGAATCACACCCCTGGTCAAGATTACAGGAACCCACTAGATGTTTAAAGCGGATATTTTAGCGATTTTTACGGAAGGATAATGTCCATGCCATCTTTCCGTTGATACCAGTTATAGATTTTGCAAAATTATACAACTTGCCTCCTCCCAAAGTAGTAGCATCAACATAAGTCGGCTGCGAGGATCCCACACTGTTAGCTGCCGTCATCCTCAGAGAGTACTTGGTGCCACACTTTAAACCTTGAAGAGTGTACTCCTGGGTTCCTTGAAGTGATGTGCCCTTACTTGACCAAGCGTCTTGCCACGAACCGTTCGCTTCTTTCCATGTTAGATTGTAACCTAGAATTTAAACAACACAGAATTATTATTGCATGGTGGGAAAAGGCACCTGTCTGTCAAGGAACTAGACTTAGGGCGTATTACATTCCTGCTAGAGTTACGCGAAAGTCCGAAAGGGATACCGGGACCTTGGCAACAGGAAACTGAAGGAACACGGGTAAAACGCACCCGTGTCAGTCAATAAAATTCTGACACACCCTTCCGCTCCGCCCAGAGGGGGAGAAGCCATTTGATGATTTCCCACAATAAAAAAAGGGGGCGTAATACACTATCATATCTATGATCATAGATCTATGATCAAAGTTATAATGAAATTGTTAAATAGACATAATTATTATAATATGGATATATCCCCCTTAGGGATATTACACTACATTATATCTACGAAGCTCACAAATTACCCATAAATTACCAATTTCACTATAACTTTGATCCTAGATAGATCTATGATCATAGATATGTTAGTGTAATACTTCCCTTAAAAAGGCTACCTCATAATGACATGGCAAATTAGTAATTTACAGTAAATAACTTCTGTACATGCACAGGAGATCAACGAATAGTTACTCCTGCAATCGTTTGCAATTTTGCATCTTGTTTGTTAAAAAATTTACGATGATGTGTCATTATCCTGTCCAATGCAAATTGGCTAAATAGTCTAACTGAAAAAGGGGAGGTGCAATAGAATATTTAAATAATCTTACTTATTTTCTGCATCTTCCCACCAATTTTTCTGGGTAAATCCCACTGCAGGTGTATGGCGTTCTTATGTGATGTTATCCTCACGCTCGGAGGCTCCGGGGTAGGCAGCACTGACACCTCGTAAGATACTGAGTCGGACCCGTACAGGTTCTTAGCCAAGCAGGTGTAGTTGCCGCTTAGGGCTTGGTCTATATCTGGAAAATTAGAAAAACCATTTCTGTAATTGCTACAGGAGGAGGCAGGCGGCAGGAGGACCTCGTGGCTAAGTAATAACAGCCGCACCGGCCGACTCATCAGGTTAAGCTACGCTTGCCGGGGTTGGTCCGTGGATGGGTGACCATCTTTACATATCGAAACTCCTCCGTGCCTCGAAAAGCACGTTAAGCCGTTGGTCCCGGCTGTTATTCGTGGATCTTTGACAGTCGTTACGGGTCGTCAGAAGCCTGAAAGTCTGACAACCAGTTTTACCAAGGTGTATCGTATTACCAAGTTACTGGGTTGTGGATGTCAGATAGGCAGTCGCTCCATGTAAAATACTGGTATTCAGCTGCATCCGGTTAGACTGGAAGCCGACCCCAATATACTTGGGAAAAGGCTAGGCAGATGATAAATTTCTACATGAAAGATTTATTTCATATCAAAAGAACAACGGGATTCGAGAGAAAAGCGTATGGGATCCAGAGGCCTTAGACAAAGTGACATTCTATCAGCGATAACGATGATGAAAAAGGCAATAATGTATAGGACTGACATATCGAAAGTCTTGTAGAAATACGAAACGCTTTTGAAGCGATTGTCACTTGTCTAGGCCCGCAGATTCTTTCTACTACTTTGATAAAGCTACAAATGACGTATAAATAGCGAAACATGACGCGAGTCGGTACAATTGAACTACTGCGGTTTCGCTGTTATGATTTCGCGGCGGAGGTATGCTGCCAGCGTTAGACGATGGAAGTCATTTGTTGCTTCAATTTTATTGCAAGAAACAAACGAATCTTCGTCTTGAATTATTTACAAAGCATACACGTAAGTGCAACCCTTTTTTTATAGAACTAATAAGTATACTAATATACAGTATGTTATCTAAAAGGGTGTTCCTGTTAACCTGCAACAGTATAGCGTCTATACATGCTCAAAAAAACCGGCCAAGTGCGAGTCGGGCTCGCGCACGAAGGGTTCCGTACCATTATCTATAAAAACGGCAAAAAAATCACGTTTGTTGTATGGGAGCCTCCTTAAATATTTATTTTATTCTGTTTTTAGTGCCTATTTGTTGTTATAGCGGCAACAGAAATACATCATCTGTGAAAATTTCAACTGTCTAGCTATCACGGTTCATGAGATACAGCCCGGTGACAGACGGACAGACAGACGGCGGAGTCTTAGTAATAGAATAGGGTCCCGATTTACCCTTTGGGTACGGAACCCTAAAAATATTACCAATAAAACAAAAATACAAAAAAAAAATATGTACTTAATAAAATATTTATTCACAATAAATTTACTCTATTCACGAACACTTGTCACGCTCGTCTTTCTACGTTGAAATACAAGTGTGCGTGTACAAAGTGTTTCTTTTATCAAATTAATAGTTTTGTGAATATTTCACTATACAGGGTGTAAGGGACAGCCCTCCGCAAATTAACAGGGGGCATTCAGCTCCTTATTTTGAATCATATTCTAGAAATTTTGTCAGGTTATTTTATTTTTAAATCATTTTTTCAGTTACTATTCCTTTATTTCAATGTAAAATTACAGTCTCTGTACTATAGCGATATGAAACTCTGAAAATTTACATTGATAAATCACGCGTCGCTAGCGCGCCCCCCCCCGTCACGAGGAGTGCGGCTACGTGCGTTGTGCCACGGTAATGATACATTGCGTGTGAGGTAATAAAACAAATCAGGTTTATTGGATTCCCATAACGTTCCTGAAATAATTTCATGTACCGATCGTCTTAGTATGATATGCTGAATTCATCCCATCAGTCTGCGGAGGGCTGTCCCTTACACCCTGTATTTTTTTTTTTTGGTAATATTTATTTTTGCTTATGTGAACTCTATAGGTACTATTGCCGGCAAACTAGAACACCCGTTGTTAGTTAACATGTTTTAGTTTAAAAAAAAACATACTGTAAAAGAAGCACTTACTATTAATCAGCAAGCTATCATCATGGTTCCTCGTGAACCTAGGATGGTGAGTGATGATGTTATGTTTGTGATACCACACGGTGCGAGGTGGTGGCGAGCCCACACACTGACACACGAGCAGGAGGGAGCTGCCGACGCCCACGGACACGGGGCCGCCCAGGGAAGCTACGCCGGCTACCACTGGAAATAAACAATTTAAGATTAGTAATTATCGTACAAACACAATAAAACGCTTCAATAAAAATACGTTTACTTTGATTCATAGTCTCAGATAATTTACATTCCATTGCCACTTACTCAATTATCTACCTACCTGTAAAACTTGATTTTTGAGTACTTACCCAAGTTTTATAAAATTATAATTTCTACAATTCTGATTAAAAGTTTAGTGTAAAGTTACAAGAAATTGAATGTATGACTATCTTTTTTTTTGGCAGATTCATACTTAGTCCATTATTGCATTAATTGAAATAAATTCGCTTTTCAACGCTATGTTTAGCTTTCCGGGCGGTTTGCATTGCAATCGTAATAAAAATCAAGCAAAGCTGTTTCATAGACATAAATAGAGCAGTTTAAGTTTAACATTCCAGTCTAACCTTTAGCAGACAGATCAATATGAACCCTGTTACTCGGAGTACCCTCTCCGACTGCTGTATGAGCTCTCACAAACACCTCATACTGCCTACCAGTTGACAGGCCCGATACTGGAAACGTGAGGTGACGGAGGGGTGTCTCTAGAGTTGATTCTACTCGATAGCTCTGTGGTGAATTTGTGCTGAAAAAAATTAAAAGAATAATTTGATTACGTCTGGTAAAGTGTAACGCCATGTCAGTATAGTGTCCATGTTCAACAACGGACTCATTAATGAATTGGCTAACACAAGCTCACCTTGAAACTGGCTTGACATAAACAGTGTAATGAGAAATGTCTCCATTTGCTTGTTCTGGTCTCTTCCAACTGACGAGGAGAGAGGTTGGTGATGATACTAATACTTTTATAGCTGAAGGTGGACCGGGCACTAAAATCAAGTTGAGGAAGAAAATCAAGGTTAGGTATTTGAGTATGGCAAGAGGAGATGACTGTACCTTGGACTCTGAAAGAAAAATGCATCGTACTATTTTGAAGGTGTAAGTGTTCAGTTATTGTAAATTTGCTCATGTGAGGTCTGATTTTGCAAAGTAGCAGAAATACGCTGCAGGCTAATGTATATCAATTACCAATTAACGACGTATTGAATCTATACTAATATTATAAATTCGGAAGTAACTCTGTCTGTATGTTACCTTTTCACGTTTAAACCACTGAACGGATTTAGACGAAATTTGGCAAGAAAAAATCCTATATAGGTGATATAATAAAAAATATATAAATATAATAGATATAGGGGATGAAAATTTATATAGGAAACCCAGCATTTCTTAAGTATCCCTGTAGCACATTTCCATGAGACGATATCTGACATCCACGCGGGCGAAACCGCGGGCAAAAGCTAGTATTTCATAAATACGACTTCCCATTGCACTTCATTTCGATTTCTAAAATTTTTGGTTTCGAACTAGTTTGGGTTTCTCACACGTTCTAAAACCAACGTTAAATGTATAGAATGTATAGAGGAGTATAAAGCAAACTGAAAGCATGATAACTTACCATCCTGTAACGTAGTACAAACGATGGGATAAGAGAAAGGTCCCAGCCCATAGTTTGAGAAGCCAGTCACCTTCACTGTATAGTTGGTGTACTTCAGAAGAGCTTGGAGATACAGCTCCGTGTGTGGGGAGCTTATGTTCTGCCAGGGTCCATCTGCAATAGAAAGTTGAAAGGAGTGGAGTACTGTAGCGATTTAGTACATAAAGCTTATTTGAAGTCCTTTTCCAGGGAAGCAAAAAAATCAATCAGCCTAACCTTTTCCCAACTATGTTGGGGTCGGCTTCCAGTCTAACCGGATGTAGCACAATACCAGTATTTTACATGGAGCGACTGCCTATCCGACCTCCACATACGATACCCTTGGTAAGACTGGTTGTCAGACAGTCGGGCTTCTGACGACCCGTAACGACTGTCAAAGATCCACGAATGACAGCCGGAACCAACGGCTTATCGTGCTTTCCGATGCACGGAGGAGTCTCGGTATGTAAAGATGCACCCATCCACAGACCAATCCCGGCAAGCGTAGATTAACCTGATGGATCGACCCGTGCGGCTGTTATTACTTAGCCACGGGCTCCTCCAGGGAAGCACTACACTATAATTAACAATTTTCACTAAAAAGTAGGATTGCTGTATTCCGGCTTAAATGGTTATTGCTTCGTATTATAATAGGCCCATGAGACAAATTTAGCTTTGGCTCTTAGGTTGGGAACGTACCGGCGAATAAAACTTCCTTAGCATTCCAGGTGCCATTCATAGATTGTTGACTCTTTGAGCACAATGGATTTTCCAAAACAGCAAGTAGGTACCTACTTACCTTCAGTACTATAGTATACGGAGTATCCAAGCAAAGATGTTCCGTGAGAAGTGATGGGCTGCCACGCGACCCTCAGAGATGACGATGATACTCCTCGACACTCTACTCCTGATGGTGGTAATTCTGGTGCTGAAATGAATGACAAAAGAGTAGCAATCATGCTAACGTATTTCATGTTCGACTTATCTATAAGAATAATATTTATTTATTTAGGTCTCATTCGAATTTAGTATGAAATGGTGATTGCATTTTTTGTGAGATTTTTGTCGCGTAATTCCTTTTATGCTACTATGCAACTTATTACTTATTTAGATTAAAAACTATAAAGCTCTTTATAACATCTAACCTCCTTCTCTCGTAGTTTGGTAAACCGGTAATGAGAACGGTCCATTGCCAGCTGAATTGAAAGCACTCACAGATACAGCGTACCTGAAACAATACATTTCGTATATATTATATAGTCCTCTAGACCGTATTTCGGCCACGGCGGCCAATTTCAACGGAGACTAGCCTTCGGCGCGGGAGATATTATAGTGCAGGCGTATGTGCGCAGACACAGGTGCACTCTCTTCCCTCACTCGCATAGTCCGATGGGACGGCAATCCGACACGACGACAATTCGTATATAACGTACGTAAAAGTGCATCTACTTAGGAGCAAGGTCATGGTTGGCATTGATTATTGAATGTCACCAACCTCATATTTTTCAGCAGTCCACTGAGAGTCGTTTCTTGTTTACCTTTCCTTGACATCACCTTTACCATTTTAGTTTGGGTGTCATTGGGAACTGTAAAATAGACAAAAAAACTGATAAGAGTGCTGAAATTACTTAGTAGGTACTGCTTATACGATAGAATGACCATCGCAGAAACGAAAGACAAAATTACACGTGGGACAAAGATGACTACAGTGCGATATCCAAAATGAAGTAAAGAAACAACAGTTAGTATAGAAAGACATGTAAGGGGACCTACCACCACCGCTTGCAGCAGTATTATTTTAATCTTACTTCGTGGGGGAAAGAGATGGAGCTATGCGTCCTGTAGAGCTTCATCTCTTTCCTACACTGAAGTAATATGTTGTTGTTCCCCAGTTCTTTATCGAGTAGAGATAGAAGTGGTCATACTACGTGTGCAGGAATGTCCTAGGAAGAATTTTTGGCGTCGTCACTATAAAGAAACATCATCTTGTTTATGTTGTTTAAATCACATTTTCATCGTGAGGGAGACCTATGACCGGTAAAGAAGTGTATGCATTAGTTATTAATACCTGGATCTCCACTAATCCTGGGCACAGCTTTCACATGGTACCCTTGCAGCTGTCCATTGTGACTCTCTCTAGGTGGCGGGAGCCATGACACGACTAGTTCTCCAGGGTTGTCCGTCTGTTGGACTTGTACGCCAAGTGGTGTTGATGATGGAGCTGGAAAATTAAGATGTAGTATAATATACATGTTTATATTAGGTTTCAGGTTTGTAAGCTTGTTTTATCAGCTTTGCTGATGGTTCTGTTGCAGCCTACCTACCTATGTATTAACATATAAACACGCAGTTTTATTTTTGTTTTGATTGACAATCTTTTGCCAGTAACAATGCCAACCGCCAATCTAATAACCGGGATTTCTAAAGAGAAATCCCTAATAGAAATGTTATCTACTCCAGTTGTTGGAATCCCAACACTAAAAATATTAATAAATAATACGAACATCACTAGCGTGCAGCAATATTTTATTTGAATGCTCGTTCACTTCCTCACGGGTCGGGTTTGCTATATGTCGGCATTACTACAGTGTGCCAATCTTGCGAAAAATGCGTCAATTTTGTCTTACCTACTTTGAGATTGGAATATAATAATATCTCCGTATAAGAACTGGCTGTTTAATTTACTCGAAGCCAACATACATACAAAACCCGGGTATCAAACTAAGAAACTCACTCTCAGTAGTCACACTTCCAAATACTTGACCAATGGGGCAGTTAAAAACAGTCAACCAACTCACAATATTTTCGGGTCACACCGAGACGGACGCGACGCGCACTTTTTTATGATCCGATACAATATCGAATTTATTTACTACACAATAAGGTTCACGCGCTGCGCAGCCCCGCGCATCTCAGCGTACTTTGACATGCGTCAACCCTCGCGCTGAAATTATATTTTTTCGTGAAGAAAATAAGTTCTAAATATTTGCCTGACACATGCTGAGTTGGACTCCCCTTTGGTGCAACTTTGAGACGCACAGTGCATTTGTTTTCTTTTATTGTTTTTTTTTTTTTGTATATTGTTACGTTGTAGCTATTTATATAAGTAATATATAATTAGTTATTATTTAACCAAGCTTCTGTATGTTGTGTTATGTCTTTTGTGTGCACCAATTTATTAAACGTTTTATCTATCTATCTTAAAAAGTGCACGCAGCGCCGCGTCGCTTCACGTCGCGGTCTGTTAGACGTAAAGCACAGTGTGAAATCTCTTGTTATTTTAATATTGTTTTTGGTTTAATTTTACCTTCTTGCTGCGTACTAAAATGCACTGGTTGCGTGTATGGACTCAGGTCCACCTGGTTGCCTGACGCGACCCTCACTCTATAGTCCATTGCTGGCTGTAGATCTCTTAGGTCAATGTTCTGGCGAACATCGTTCTCCTGCCTGGAAAGGATGACGAGATTATGTTTCAAAAGCCTTTTCATAACTCTTAGATATTCTATTGTGTCCAAATACCTTTACAACAACAATTTTTGTGTCGTTTTTTATATATTCAAATTCTAAGGGAGAAAAATACGAATTCTATAATTTCACAGCATAACTATTTGATGATTGTCATCTGAAACAAAATTTGGATTTTCGGCTGATACAACCAGCAGATTTACTAGACCATCTTTACCTAATACCAGCGCATTCTGATACTCCGTCGTCACTCAAAAATTCTCAGACCATCCGTTCCCCAAGCAATGTTACTTTATTGGAGGTACATTCTTGGAGCAGTTGATCACAATGTAAAGTGACCTATATAAACTCCAATGGATCTACCAAGTGCAATAAACTCGGATTGGCAAGCGAACGGTAGGTGGAGCGACGATCTTCGCAGGGTGGCTGTTATGATGAAAGTATACAGGGTGTAAGGGACAGCCCTCCGCAAATTAACAGGGGGCATTCAGCTCCTTATTTTGAATCATATTCCACCGGAATTTGTCCCAGTATTTTTTTTTATCGTTTTTACAGTTACTATTCCTTTATTTCAATGCAAAATTACATTCTCTGTACCCGCAGTCCATTTATGACAATAAAAAAGCTAAAATAAAAAAAACCAGCAATGGATATTGAAATACTAAAGCGAACGACGCGTGAAGCTCAGAATTTACATTGATATATGACATGGCGCGAGTGCGCCTCCCCGCCACGGGGAGTGCGGCTACGTGTGTTGTGCCACGGTAACAATACATTGTGTGTAAGGTAAAATCAGGTTTATTGGATACCCATAACTTTCCTGAAATAATTTCATGTACCGGTCGTCTACGTATGATATACTGAATTCATCACATCAGTCTGCGAAGGGCTGTCCCTAACACCCTATATATTACAATCGAAACCGATCCCATACCTCGTAATATTGATGCTCTTAGCACTGTCCCACATCATGAAGTCGTTGGTGGTGTACTGCATCGTGTAGTACTGAACGTGAGTACTGATGGTGTCTCGCCAGGATAGCTTGACTGAGTTACTGGTTACCGAGTCTACTTGTAGGTCTAGGGGAGGTGTTGGTGGTTCTGTAAGGAAACAAATTATTGTTAGCTTTGCGTTGGATTGGTGGATAGTTAATTATGTATATTCCGTAAATCGATTATAAATAACTAGTTTTTTTTTTTTTACTGGATGCGTTCCTTTCCTTATCCCAATTTGTTTTGGGTCATTGGAGTACATCTTCTTCTTCCATACCTCTCTATCAGTAGCCATTTTATCTTTCACACAGTCAAGTCATCGTTTCTTTGGTCTTCCTTTAGGAAATGTATCTTATTATTTCGCTTAACATGTCCTATTGTCTATAAGATCCTCTAATAGTTCATTATTATAGCAAATGAGCATAAAGGATTATTTTTAAACTCACCAAGTATATTCAAATGTACATTATATGCAGCAACCCCATACGGATTACTGGCACGGCACTCGTAGGTACCACCATCTCTACTCTCCACATAATTAATGTTGATCAAACTGTTCAGACCGTTGTGCGTCATCGTCTCTGATACTGTGAACCTGAAATTGTAAAACAAAAGATTCGCAGTATTCGAAACAAAAGCGAATCAAGCTTCGTTGGCATTTTGAGTGATTCCAAATTGAAATACTTAATCCTCCCTTTGGGTCCATAATTATATTGTGCTTTGGGAAAGCGTGTATCAAGTTGCTAGTATTTAGGTATGTGAAATGTGAGTAGGTATCATCAAAATTAGTCATTGAAGAGAAGTGTACCCTTCTTTATACAGCGCCATCTTTAGAATAGTTGTATAACTACGGTTACGGATTCGTCCCACTTTGGGACAGAGGGTTGAAGACCAGAACAAAAGGCTGAATCGCTTCAACAGTAAAATAAAAGTTTCGTTCGCGAGTCGAGTGAGGCTCTATTTTGTCCTGATGGCACGCGCTAGATGGCGCTATTATTAAAATATACAGCAGGATGCTCTCTGATAGGCCCGGGTTACACGAAGCTAGTTTTTGAAGCTAGCAAGTTAGTCACCCTAGCTTCGACAATAGTAGTAACCTAGTTTAATAGGATGCGTTTCTATTTTTGAACTAGTAGCGTCCCCCTCCACTGATTTTAATATCCTGGCTTGCGTATCTACTAGCCTGATGTAGCCTCCTCATCGCATCATTTTACTCTCTGCAGTCAGTCACCGCAATGCTATTAGCTTAAAAATTACTAACAACGTGTAAACAGCTCCAGCATGTGCTCAGTCAGGATAGTTAGCCGGGATATTACTAGCTTGCTATCCTAGCAAAAAAAATCTAGCCTCGTGTAATCAGAGCATTGTTGTCTTAATTTAGATAAAATTTTATCAAAATTACCTTGACGAAGTAAAATCAACAGGCTTTCCATCCAGAGACCATTTGACCCTGATAGGGTTGTCGCCAAGCGGTCTGCAAGTTAGGGTCACTGGTAGACCCATCTTAGTTGTCAAGTTAGCACCGACTGACTCGAAGTGCACCGGCTCTAGAAATAATTTTAGAGTTTATTAATCGTGAACATCTTTTCCTAAATATTATGGCCCATTGTAAATGTCACTATTAAATGTAAATACATGAAATGAAATCGGAGAAATTGTGTCGCCATTATCAATTACTAGCTTCCGCCCGCGGCTTCGGCTGCGTGGTATGTGGATAAAAAGTAGCATATTATGTCCTTTCTCAGGTTCTAGACTATCTGTGCACCACATTTCATTTAAATCGGTTCAGTAGTTTTAGCGTGAAAGCGCAACAAACAGACAGACAGAGTGACTTTCGCGTTTATAATATTAGTAAGGATTTGAATTGAAGCACCTATTTGCTTTGAATAGTCTCTCAGCAATATTTTGTCAATCCATATTATTATAAAAATATAATATCCATATTATTATAATAATATGGATTGGATGAAACATTGCTTGCAAAAATGGTGCTTATATGCGAAACCGCATTTTTACAAGTTTTCGCTTTCAATGCGTTTCTTAATTAAAAAACGACTTTGAACGGGATTGACTTAATTAATAAGCTATTTGGTAGCATAATGTCAGTCCTTTAAGTCATTGTTGACTTTTCCATCATCACTGATAGAATTTCATTTTGTCTAGGCCCTCAGCTTTGTAATTTTTTTCCGTTAAATAAATATCTTCGCACTTAATATAATTAATTTGTTTTTTAGACTAGTAACACTTGAATGTTTCTTAGAACAGATATTTTTCTTTGATTCGGATCAAAATAAACGAATTGATGTCAAAACAAACAGCTAATAAGCTAGTTCATTTATATCGTAGGTAATGACTTAATATGAAAGAGGAGTAGAGTAAACAAGTCTCATGTTTCAACCCCCACAAACACTTAATTGAACAAATCGATCAACTTGATTGATTGACCAAATATTTATAAGCACGCACATTTTTGTCAACCCTATAAAAATGTTTACAAGTTTGATTTAACGCTTGGTTATAATTTGATAATGTATTTTCTTATCATAATCAGCCTATAATGTTCCAACTGCTGAGATGCAGGGCTTCTCTCTGTGAGTTGGGCTGTGATCCGGGCCACCACGTGGGCCCAGTGCGAGTCTTCGGATTTTTAGATATAGGAAATGCCGGTTTGATCACCGTGATCCAATTAATTATTTTTATTAAATCAAATTAGACTAACAAACTGACGTCGACAAACGAAACTACGACAAGATTTTATTTCGAAATTACGGAACTCCGACACTTCTTTATTTCGACAATACTTTAACTTTACTTCGACAAAATCAAAATCAAAAAATCAAAATATTTTATTTCACATAAACCTCAATGGGCAATTATGAAACGTCAGAAGCTAGGTGCACGTTTCCAACTGGCCGTTTCCTATGGAGAAGAGCCGGCAAGAAACTCCACGGTTACTCTTTTAAAAATAATTTTCGAATTACAGTGTTATTAGGTATGGGAGGACAGTGTAGACCTTTCAAAAAGTACCAGGTAAGTACTTAACAAAATAGAAAATGTTCAACAAATCTACTACAGTCCACTAAGCCTACATCGCTCTCACATTCACAAGATGAAAAAGAATCTATACAAGAGATAAGTAAGATAATAAAAATAAAGACCTATTCAAACCAAAATTACGATAAAAAGAAATCAAAAAGAATCAAAAATCAAAACCGACATTCCATAAGTCTCGTATTCTATAACTACTGTACCTACTCCGACAAAACGTTTCTTTAACATCACACCCGTATTCTAAGCGAAGCGAGGGCTAACCAGAAGTGGATCTCACATTTTGCCAGTTAATATTTTAAGATGAGTATCTTTCCCGCTATTAGGTAACCGGGCAAAATCTTGATACCATTTTTATTGGATTTCGTAATGTACAAAAAACTTAAGTCACTTTGTCTACAAAAAAATCGGTAATACTTACTATTAACACTGATCCACAGATTTTTATTCAGTGCATCCCCCACTCCGTTTTCAACATTGCACGCATACATGCCTTCATCAGAAAGCGATACCACCTCAATAATAAGGGTACCGTTAGGGTAGCTCATGACTCCACCACCAGCTAAGTCGAGGACTGGACGCCAAATTCCTAGTGTAGCTGGAAAATGGATAATATTGAGTATAGCTTTAGTCGGTCAACCGTTTGTTAGTAGTAGCAACATTGTAAATACAAAAACTGCTACGAAATATACGCACTGGAGGAAAGAGTTATACATAGCATTATATAAAGGCCTTAGCGTGTCGATGGCAATCTATACTGATTTGTCCCAGTCCCATTTTAGCTACGAGCTTGTTGGCGCCATCAGATCATCAGCCTACAGCAGTCCACTGCTAGACATAGGCCTCTACAATTGCACGCCATTTAGCTCGATTCTCGGCAACTCTCATACAGTTGCTACCACACTGTGAAGATCGTCGCTCCACCTAACCTTACGTTTGCCGATTCGCAATCGGCGCCATCAGATAGCATTCATCAATTCCTGTAGCGTGCTATTTATAGGCCTTTGGACTATGCTTTAGGCCGATGATAATCATGCATATATAGAAAATAAACTTCAAACAAAAGAACGTCCTAATAATAAATACCAAAAATCTATGTATGATTCGTTAATTTTGAAGTCGAAACTTTTAAAATAATGTTATTTGAAAAGTGTCGATTTGGGAAGTTTAGGAATAACATTTTAACATTTTGCTTGACGCTATATCAAATATTGGAATCTAGTAGCAGAATTCCAATTTGTCAACACATATGGAAGAGATCCAACCGTTTTCAAAGAGTGTATTCAATTGATCGTGCGTAAATATTTCACCTACCGTCCCTTTTCATCCAGTGTATCTGTGGCGTCGGGTAACCGTTTGCGTTGCAATACACTACGCCTCGTTGTCCCAATAGCAACGACGTGTTTGTTGGTTCTTCTATCCATTTCGGTGCAACTGCAGAACAATTTGTTTTAAAATGATTCTTTGTACCTATCTAAAATTCTAAATAGTATTAAAGTCTGTGTTTTAAGTTGAGTATTCCAAAACTATTTGGTCAATATATTGTGATGCGGTTTACATCATAATTTAGAGAATTACTTTGGGATGGTTTATTTATATTTAAATGGTGATATCAAGTAGACTCGTGCAAAGTCAGAGCAGGTGTGTCATTCAATGAATATAATTAATAAAGTTATTTTTATGAATTCAATTTTGTATAGTGTTCAGATTAGTATTTAAATCAAGCTTTCGACTACATACCATTAATATAAAGGTCTGCAGTCTGGTTGACTTTACCAACGTGGTTAGTTGCTATGCACGTGTATTTTCCACAATGTTCTAAAGAAACACGCTTTATTATCAAAACGCTGAATAACTCAGAACTTCTTTCTGTAATCTGAAAAGAAAAGATGGTGTTACTCAAGGGAACATACCGAGTCTTATAATATTTTTTCTAGAAGGGACAATAAAATAACTTGGTAACATTTCTACACATTTGGTTAAACTTTATTTGTTGATAGTAAAGTACAAAAATTCGTCATAAAAAGTAAATAAAATTATTATTTCCCTACCTTCAAACTAGCAGGAAGTTTTTTCCCATCCTTCAACCAAGAGAAATAGATAGGTGGGTCTCCACCAACAATATTGCAAGTAATTTGAACAATCTGGCCTTCTTTCAGTCCAGTACCAACACGGAGTTCATCTAATTCTGGTGCTTCCACAACTTGGATTTCAAATGACCTGGAAAATTATTACATTACTCATAGAATTTCATATGATCAACGAGTATTTGTGTTCATCAATTTGGGGATAATATTCCAGTCACAATTTTATTAATACAAGCTTGTAAACGCTATAACATTATGAATGTAAGAGTTATTACATTGACATTCTTTGAACACTACGCAGAGGCCCTAGAAGAAGTGACATTCTATCAGCGATAACGATGATGGAAAAGGCAAAAATGTATAGGACTGACATAAGCTATCGAAAAACTTATGTCAATTCTGTTGAAAGTCGTTGTAGAAAAACTAAACGCTTTCGAAGCTATTGTCACTTGTCTAGGCCCTCTGTCGTTTTCATGTTTTCATAAAATAAGTGACTATAACACCATTTCAAGATTAAGGGTTGTGAGATCTTCATCAATAACGGTAACTTCCTCATTGTATTGTACAACAAAGTTTGTTTCTTGAAATTTTTGAACCTTCGGTGGTATTTAGAATAAATCCCTCGTAATTATATTGTTTATTTTTTTGTCGTTTCGGAGTTAATTCTTACCTTCTAGCCATTTCTCCCGAAGGACTAAAAAGTATACATGTATAAGTATCTCCATTCTCCTCCTTGACAACTCTTGCAATATTCAGTACACCATCAGCTCCCGATTCAAAGAGCTGTCTTTTCTTACGTTTTCTTCTCGTATTCTTACTGTTGTTTGAAGTTGTTGAGTATGTTCGTTTATATCTTGAGTGCTGGGGAAGTGTTGAGCTGATGATCTTCTTGCCTTTGTGTTCCCATTCTAGTTTACTGAAATAGAAAATGGCATTATTATACAGTATTAACATCCACGCCGATTCCGGATACGGTGACTATTCGTAACGATTACAGGTTACGACTTACGTGCATGTGCTCTGATGTGGTAATGTAACCTATCTTGGCAGTGAAGATACGTGCACAGTGCGTAATATAAACGTCATATTCATATACTATGTATTCATAAACATCACAGTTACTTTCTGAAGGAAGGTATGTAGAAACGTAAGCAGTATAGTAAATCCATTTTGTCAGTGATAAATAAGTCCCATTATTAAGGGAGTGATTCTATTGCCGTTAACCGGACACAAATCCTCCGGACTGCTACCAAGAAATTCGTAATGGAAAAAACCAATAACACTTTATCCGACCTGAAAATCAAACTATACAAAACCTACTCAATAGTCACGATTAGCACTAACTACTACACCTACGAGGTTGAAACTTGCTTCACAATATAATAAATTATAATGACTGTATCAATACTAAGAGGCCCTACGCACTAGCGGTTGGCCACCCACTCAGCCGCCGCGTTTGATGGCGGTTAAGTGCGTACAACCATAAGCGGTTGCATATTATAAAATGAAAAAGCGCCTAGCCGCGCGGTTAAACGCCCCCGCGGTTAACCACTAGTGCGTATGAGAACTAAATGAGCCAAATTATTTATAAAATAGGATTAAGTAATTCATAACAAAAATAACGTTAGGTCAAAACAAATAACAATCTGGTCATCGATTATGGATTGGCAGGCCATTGTGCTGTCATTCAGGCTAACCTGTAATTCGAAATACTACAGTACGAGAGAATGTATTCCCGACACCTGTCAGTTGGAAAATTTCTAGTTGTAATAAAGGATCGAATTTACAAAACACAATCATATTCGTTAGTATGGAAGTGACAGGTGTCTAAAACGCATTCTCTCGTCTACTACATCATAAAAAGTACCTGATTGGGTATCCATAGTAAGGACATCTCAGTTTCAATGATTCTCCACTCTGAACTTTTATTGGTGGTAGTGTTCTGATGTAGGGTGGTCCTGAAAAAAAAAACACATTAAATATTGTAAAAGTGACCTAAAAAATTAACAAGATCTCTTACGTTATGGAATTTCTTATAAGAGATGAGAATTTATAAAAGAACATCAATAATGGGAATTGGCTTTATCTTGCACTAGCTTCTGCCGGAGACCTTGTCCACGTGCAAATTCTGATCTTAGCATAAAAAATTATCCTATAACACTCTACAATATTGTAGCATCATATCAGTTGAAAAAAAAAATGTAATCGTATCTGTACTTCAACAGATTACCCGTTACAAACAAACAATTTTACCTCTTTATGGTATTTTAATTAAGATATTGTGTATTACAAACTATCTGAGATACATTTATATATATCTCAGATAGTTTGTAATTCATAAAATTGAGTTTTTGTTATCTTACCAAAAACATCAATTCTAGCCGAATGTCCAGTGCTGGATTCTCCTTCAAAAGCTAAGCATGTGTATAAGCCTCCATCTTCAACTCTAGACCTGGTTATATTGAGCTGGGAGACCACACCAACTCCTGATGGTGACATCATTTGACCCAGAGTGTATCTGAAAAATTGAAAAGTGGAGCAGTCCAGAGTTAGATCATTCGAATCGTTAAGGTAAGCCTTTTTTGTTTGAGGATGTGAAATCATCAAATGACTTCTCCCGCTCTGGGCGGTGCGGAAGGGCGTGTCAGACTTTTACTGACTGAAACCCACCCGTGTTCCTTCAGTTGTCTATTGCCAAGGTCCCGGTATCCCTTTCGGACTTTCCTGCAACCCTGGCAGGCATCGGTCCTGGCGGACCCCGCCGATTGTGCTAACATCTCTTTGAGGCGCGTTTGGAACACAACGCGCCTTTGACCCGGACCTAGTAATTTTTTTGTTTTTTTTGTTTTGGTAAATTACCTAAATAATGATATAATATTTTTACCTTTATTTTATGCCTTGAAGACTCGTGAAAACTGGCCACGCACCCTTTGTCATTTTATTATACAGAAATCAAATGTGAGAGAGTTCTTTAATTTTCATAGTACAAGTTTGATTTAGTTTGGAATTAATATAAGATTTAATTATGATCACGTTCGGAAAAAAAGTTGGATACGTTTTTTTATCTTATTTTATTCTTACCTTTGATCAGTGTTAGATGATATAACAACACCATCTCTCTCCCAAATAAACCTTGGTGGCCTGTCTGCTGTTGCCGTACATTGTAGACTAACCTGAAAATATTAAAAAAAATAAGAACTGGTCCAGAGTTCGTCTCTTCAAGTCACTGATCCAGAGTAGTTAGTATTGGTTAGAATTTTCCACACAAACACGAAAGTGTGGTCAAAAATATAAAGTATATTTTATTTTGAATACCAATTTATTAATCTTTGTAAATACTCTAAGAACATCTTCTCACAAATAGCTGTTGTAATCAATGTTTGTATGGAAATACTAGTATGTTTGGTATCGAACACGGCGTTTGCAAATCCATTATGTTACCAAATTGCCAAACTGTCTGGATTGCTGACCACGATTTATTGTTATTAGCAGAGGCAGATAGGAGAACTAAATAGTTAGTAACCAGATAGGATAGATAATAGACAAGAAGTGGTTAATTCTTTGAAATGTATTTTATTTTTCTTTACTTCTATCGTACTATACAGTTTTCACACATCAGTTGGTATATTATTTATGACTCATCGACTTTTAGATTAAAGTTTGACCGAAACTCATGTACCACGCCTTAGGCAAGTGCACGGCGTGTCGGAGGGGCAGTGCAGGCCGCTCATTCGTCAACGCTCACGGCGTCCAGCCACCTGCCACGCCGCGCATTCCTAAGGCGCCGTACAGCAGTTTCGCTCAAACTATAAAAAGAGACTGTCGCACAAGTATTAGTGACAGAGACGCTCTTCAAACTCGATGTACCATATTAAGGGGCGCGTATTTGTAAGTAGCAGCTTTTTTTTTAAGTTAATTACTTTTGATTACTTACCTCTTCACCAGGAGTGACAACTTTCTCAGTAAAGTGTTGAGTGATAATTATATTGCCGGATCCTAGATCCCTTTTATGTCTTATAAATTGGACTTCTGAAATACATAACAAAATTAATTAAGCTCCGTTTTCCCCATTTAAAGTTCCATTGTTTTCATCGAAGTAGCCTTCAAGAGTTTTAGTTAGGATGGCAAACCAAAGACAAGGAATTTTGGCTGCGAATTTTAGTCTAAAGCAATTAAATGTTTTGATGAAAAAAAAAAGTACCTCAACTTTAAGGTGGTTAGTCCTACTTTCTTTTTTATTAAAATTAATCTCTTTTAAGACCATGTTTTAAATAATATCTATAAACATTGAAAAATCGAATAAGATAATAGTAACGTGTAAAAAGACGCTCAACGTAGACAAGAGTCACGTGTTCTCCGGGTCATTGTGATAATTTTATGACTGGACCATACCTGGGAAGCTTCTGGTTACGGAGATATTGAAGGGCAAAGTTCCAATTTTGATTGTCTTTTTTTTTTACGAAATAGGTTTTAAATGTGACCCATGTTTCTTTATTACCCCTACGACATAATTATGCACTATTTTGCGTGCGCTACTTTATGCGCTACCGTAAACAGCAATTTTTCTGACCAAAATTTTATGTCGTTTACCAGTTTTTTTTTAAACTCAGTTTGGTGATTAGTTTGTTTAGCTGACGGTATTCTGATGGGTGTTTTTTCCCTGTGTATAAATAATTTTATCCTATAGTGTTTGATACCATCTTCAATTTTTTCAATACATACGATAACGTTCAAATCCGGCAGTACGATGCTGTCTTCGATCTGATTTCCTGTGTTTGGTTGATCTGTAAAAAAAAACAGAATTTTGCTTATTATCGTTTTGATTCTGACAACTGCGGCAACTGCGACCCTTAATTAAAAGCTGTCATCTACAGCATCTAGGTATAAGAAAGTTCTGGTCATATTTTAGGACCTACCCAACCTCAAATTTTATCTCGCTCGCACCATACTACTCAGTGCCTGAGTGAGAGCGAGACGAAGTAGGGTGCTGGCGGATCTCAAGCCTTGAATAGTTTATGTAATTGCTTTTATGGTGAAAATAATGGTAGGTAATTACAAAAAAAAAACAAGACCTGATTTATAGTTAGTTCAGTTATTATGCAAAGTTTCATGATCTAATTTATAGTATTTTATGAATACCAGTGGGTTATAGTTCGGTTTAGAGGTAACTTTGGATTTTTTTCTATAGAGCAAATTTTATGTTATTTTATGTTTTCATCAAACATAGGACCTAGCATTAATCCTGTAAACTTTAACATAAATATTTATTTCCAAATTAATGCTGCAGTAGTTTCGGCGTAACGGAGGATCATGCTAAGCAATTTGAGGTAGGGTAGGGCCTTAATGGTGTGGTACAGACCATCGAATCAGACCATCGCGAAAAAAATTTCAACTGTACTAAAATATATGGGATGACTGATATTTTTTTCGCAATTAAGTTGTTGGTCCCGTGGAGAAAGTTGTTTAGTTTGTTGGTCTCTATACACATATAACCGATTATAGCATTTATAATGAGACGAATATTGTAAATTAGAGGAATAAAGAAACTGTTATTTTTTGGTTTTCGATTGATCGCTCCTTAGTTTTAATTACCAATATAAAAATGGAATCAGCGTGGCAATTCCCTTATTTTTAAGAACGTTCACATTAGCATCTCATTCGCAATCTGTCAAAAAATACCATCAATTTACCAACATTCTTGACAATTGGGAAAGGTTGCGTCTTGAGTGTGAACGTTTTTTAATTAAGAGAATTGGCCCTCAGGAGTTCGTCATCGTTTTCTAGAATACAACAACAAATAAAATTTCAGACGTCCTTTGATACGCGAAATAGGTTGGAATTTATGTTCAACTTGGACGTGTTTTGTATAAATACCATTAAAAGCCGGTAAACGTCCCAATGCTAGGACACAGGCCTCCTCTCTGTGAGAGGGAGTGGGCCATAACATTACCAACGACGTAGGCCGATTGCGGATTGATGGATGTCACATGTCTTCGAATCTTTGGTTCTTCGATATGCCGGTTTCCCCACGATGTTTTCCACCACCATTTTGAGAACAGTGGTTATGAAATAAATTACACAGATTCTACGACGTGTAGGTTACCACTGGGCAACTACGAATATGTAGATTGATTTATGTATAATACTGAAAAGCAAACAATACTGCCCATAGTACAGCAAAACTAGGCTATGTAATCAAGTAGTTCCTAGAACACCAAACAAAACAATATGTTACAAGCTCCTGACTATAAATTCAAATTGAGAGCAAATTATGCAGCAGCACGGCCCCACCATGTACGGTAATTTCATTAATCTAAGTTTAATTTATGCATAGTTAACTTAACTGCTGTTAAACTGCGCCCGTTAGTAATTATACTTTGTTAAGGTTTATTTTGTTTGCTGTAGATTTTCGGTAAATTAGGGTTTTTGGGTAAAAGGTGCGAGATTTTGAAGGTAAAAGTAGTTTGTAGATAAGAGTTTTAGCGCAGTTTTAAGTCGAATGACGGTCCATTTCTACTATATGTAGGACGTGCACGGAGAGGTTTGCCATCAATTGTTTGCTAGCATTTGTTTCGTGAGTTGCGTGACCGTCTGTCGCAGTGAACGATAACGACCAAATTTTTATACAAAGCGATGCTAAGTACACGTTGAAGGTTAGTCGTTTAAGATAGATCATTCAACAAGCTTTGTTGGTGCTAAAAAAGGGTTGTTTTCTCAAAATGTCTGCTAATTTTACAGGCTGTGTACCTAAATTATGTGAATTTGGTAATAAATGAGACGCTAAGGGAATGACACAAAAATGAATTCGTAATTAAATGCGAGATCATGTTTATTTAGTAACTTTATGTTTTGCCCGATAATGAAGTCAGTTAAGGACAGCCAAAAGAGTTTTTATCATAAATTTTTTATTAGACATTTTAAACCGAACTTGTTATTCAGTCTATCGTCCGAAAAACACATAGTGGTTATATTTGTCGAAGACCCTACGAGACGATCAATAATGAATCCCACTCGTCATTTCGGATTAATCAAGCAGGTATTTTTCACAGTAAACGTCGGGACACGAATAAATCGACTGTCAAGCGTTCACCAAGTTTAACTGACACTCGATTACGTATCGTCGGTGGAATCAGCTCTAAATCCAGCAAGAATAAAATGTGGAGAATTGCTTTATATCTCTTACCGGTGGTACAGGTCAAACGTTATTCAGAAAAACTGAATTACTGATATCGATAAATGATTTTATTTCTGTAAATTGGTTAAAAACACTTTCACACGTCAAAATTAAATTATGTTTTTAAAACTAGACGAGTTTTAATCAAAATCAAATTTTAGTCGTTTAAATCCTCTTAAGCTACGCTTGCTTGTTGGTCTGTGGATGGGTGACCATCTTTACATACCGAGACTCCTCCGTGCCTCGGAAAGCACGTTAAGCCGTTGGTCTCGGCTGTCATTCGTTGATCTTTGGCAGTTGTTACGGGTCGTCAGAAGCCCGAAAGTCTGACAACCAGTCTTACCAAGGAGTATCGTATTACCCAGTTACTGGGTTGTGGAGGTCAGATAGGCAGTCGCTCCATATAAAATACTGGGATTCAGCTGCATCCGGTTAGACTGGAAGCCGACCCCAACATAGGAAAAGGAAAAAGGCTAGGCAGATTGAAATTCTCTTAAGGAGTCATTGTACTCATCATTATGAACAACTTTCACTATGAGACAAACCATGAAATCATACATTTATGTTCGCGTAACTCGTCATAATGTAGGGAACAGCCGATTTCAGGGTGCACTTACTTCTAGGATCTAATACTGTCCTCTAATAACAAAGGAAAGGGTAAACCATAATCACCTTTGTCTCATGCACAATAACGCTCATAAAATCAAAATATAGGCTACAAAGCAAACACAATAATTGCAATAGATATTCCACTCTATTATAATACTACAGCATGCACTTCAATATCACAAGCATTGATATGGGCGGTCGTGCCAATGCATAGTAATGCCGACTTCAACGGAGCAGTTGCAGAACTAATATGTTTAACGGTTGCAGACGAGACACTCTTAGACAACAGCATAGCCACATGTGTGCAACTAAATAGTTGTCGAGTCTTCTAGATGTGTTCATCATCATCTGCCTAGCCTTTTTCCCAAGTATGTTGGGGTCGGCTTCCAGTCTAACCGGATGCAGCTGAATACCAGTATTTTACATGGAGCTACTGCCTATCTGACCTCCATAACCCAGTAATACGATAAGACTGGTTAAACTAGTGAGACTGGTAGTCAAGACTTCTGACGACCCGTAACGACTGTCAAAGATCCACTAATGACAGCTGGGACCAATGGCTTAACGTGCTTTCCGAGGCACGGAGGAGTCTCGGTATGTAAAGATGTTCACCCATCGACGGACCAACCCTGGAAGCGTAGCTTAACCTGATGGATCGACCCGTGCGGCTGTTGTTACGTAGCCACGCACGAGCTCCTCTAGATGCTTCTAGATGTGTTGATAGATCATATTTTGTTTGTAGTATGTATGTTTGTAACAACAGCGGTTTCTGCAAACTCTTTTCCTCCCGTGACCTTATAAATTGTATCTTTCTTACCTACTACTAGTAACAATTACTCGAAAACCAAGCCGTCTGCCAAGTGTCATTGTAAGAATTGGACTATTACACTTATTACTAAGACAAAATAGACATGTAAGTGCAGCTAAGTTTAATGGTAAAGATGTGATTTATCTTAATTTTATTATTCATTACTAGCTGATGCCCGCTTGACAAGTTATATACTATTACCTTCCTCGAGAACCACTCTATCCATTGGTGAAAACAGCATGAAAATCGGTGCAGCAGTTTTTGAGTTTATTGCGAACAGACAGACAGACGCGGCGGAGGACTTTGTTGTTAAAATATGTAGTGATATTTATCAATCAAAACATAAAAGACTATAAAATGTATTCCACACTTTCTTAATTAGAAAGTATTGTCATGCTCATCCATTTTTTGTCTTTATATAAGTATTGCTTCTAAACAGAACCACTTTTTAACCGACTTCCAAAAAGGAGGAGGTTCTATGTTCTTCTGTATGTATTTTTATTTGTGTATGTACATCTATATTTTCGCCAATTGTGAACCAATTAAAAACAAATCTTTTTTAGTTCGAAAGGGTATACTCTCGAAGTGGTCCCATATAAATTTTATTAACATGGCTTGCGTAATCTTTGAGTTAGCTTCAATATTGCCTATTTTTTCCCACTCTCTCGTCTACATTAGTCTATGTAGACGATATATTATTTGACTCCGTCACTGTTATTTACATAGCAGGTAGTGGTATTTGAATTTGTGTGGGGGTAGGTACCACAAATAAAAAGTTAAAAATAAAAACTTTTTCCAAAAAAAACAACTTTCGGTGTCTTTGCCACCGACGACTTCCGAAATTAAAGTTATTTTTCACTTTTTTTGGAAGTCGGTTGTAGTTGCCAAACTGTAGCTCAAAAGTGGCCCATCTAAACTAGCCTTTAGTAAAAACAAACTACGCACAGTTTCCAAACTCCTGATGTGTTTAAGTTGTGAGAAGCAAAATTTTGATGAGTGTACTTTGTACGGAAATCTAAGGGGAAACGTTGTACTCAGCTTGTATTACTAAATGAAAAGTAAATAACATGTTCAGGAGTACAGTCAGTTTAGTAGTTGTAGTTTCATTTGGTGAAAGGTACAAAATATAATGTTTCCCGTCTCTGTTTTTTATACAACACTAGCTTTTGCCCGCGGCTTCGCCCGCGTGGATGTCGGATATCGTTCCACGGGAACGTACTACCGGGATACTTAATAAATGCTGGGTTTCCTATACAAACTTTCATCCCCATATCCTTACTTCCTTACTATTATTATTAATTCGAAAGTGATTTTGTTAAGCTTTCACGCTAAAACGGCTGAACGGATTTGAATGAAAATTTGGCACATGGGTAGACTTTTTATATTCCCACGGGATGTAGACTTACGCGGGTGAAACCGCGGGGCGCAGGAAGTCACCCAAATAAAGAAACAAAAAGTATGTGTCCTACCCCAGGATGCCATCTATCTCCTTGCCAAATTTTGTCGAAATCCGTTCAGTAGTTTAGGCGTGAAAAGGTTACATACAGACAGACAGAGTTACTTTAGAATTTATAATTTTAATATTATAATTTAATTATAAATTCTAAAGTAACAAATTATAAGTATAATATTATAATTATAATAGGTAAGTATTATTATTCTAATTAAGTATAAAGTATGGAATCACAGTTTGTTTGTGTTTTTGTTTCAATATTTTCTTTGAACTAATGATCTTTGGAGATATAAATATATTTTCAATGAATAATAGTAGATCGCCCGCGCATACTTTAGTCATAGTTTCTGTGTGTTGCTTATTCGTTACTTACTTTGGTACGTGGATATTCTTTTCGAAGTTTTCATCTCTTGAGATACCTGTAAATAAAATGCGCTGAATTATTTATTTGTTTCAATAATAAATGCTTCTATTTATTTATAAAGAAAACTATGGTTAAGTTACCTACACTGAAACTTTTATAGCATGTAAAAAGATTTGAACAAAATATTTCAATTAATAATTCCGAATTTTCTATTAATAAAGTACAACAATAATAATGTATGTTAAATCAAGTATCTTGACTTGGCTCGCGAGGTTGTCGACATGTGGGGGATGTGGACTCTGCGATCATTGTGCCGATAGTCGTATCAGCCAATGGCTTAATTGCCAAGAGCCTCGACCAACATCTACGGAGGCTCTCGTTAGGCAGCTGGATTAAGGGCTTGATTCAGAAAGCGGTACTTCTGGACACGGCCCGCATTGTCAGAAGGTTCCTCTCTCTGGAGCCCGCCGGTAGCTTGGACCCTGTTCCCGATACCGGTGGGCTACTATTTTTTATATTTTTAAATGTTTTTATATTTTTATATTGTAATATTTAAAAATGTAATTTATATGTAACTTTATGAAATAAAAGGAAATGTATGTTAAAAGACTTCGTAATAAACTTTTTAACCGCTCACATTATTTTATGTTTTTGGTAGCATCGTAACAAATGGCAATTTTAAATCTTTATAACGTATTATTAAGAGCGTGTATTCTGAAAGTGTCACATATTTTGCTAATTTGATTAATTTGGCAATATTACTTTATGGAAATATGAAATATGGCTAGTAAACTAAAATATATATTATGAAATGCAATAATTAATATCGTAACACCGAATATTTAGCTTTAGATGTAAAAAAAAAGTATTTGGAAACTTTCCAAATTCCTGTTTCACACCTGAAACGGTTACAACATCAAAAACAGTAATATAATATTGCTTAATTCATTATTAATATTCTAGTTACTTAGTTAGCGCTATTATATTTCTATGCAGTAATATTGCCAAAATAATCAAAACAGGCAAATATTTGACAGCTATTTGCGACGTTGCCAACTTTTAGAATCAACGGTCATATAGCACTACTGTATGTATCCACTGTACCTAAGAATATCCTCCACCCCCAGATATACCTCAAATCACTTTCACGACCCTCCAGGGAATCCAGGATATTCATGGAAGCCGATCGACTTCAAAACTTTAAACTTTTTACAGCCCCCAAGAGCAAAGTAAAAAGAAAGTCTGGAATAGATAACAGTTCCTTCTTTTGACAAGAAGTTTTAAATTATTCAACTTGTAGAAAAATGGTGGAAACACTAGAGCATGTTGTTTTTGGAACCTTTTCGATTAAATTTATATGCGGTGGAGCAATTTTTTCGAAATCAAAAGTTTTGTAATAAACCTAGTAGTACATTTTGTACATTTTATTTTTCCACAGCACGGCAAGGACGAAAAATTTAATCCGAACTTTAATAATATCATAAATGCGAATATGAGTTTGTTTGTTACGTTTTCACTTTAAAACAGCTGAACAGATTTGGATGAAATTAGAAAAAAATACCCGAAGAAGGACATAGGCTACTTTTCATCCTGAATCGCAAACGAAGTCGCGAGCAACAACTAGTAAGTTTATAAAGGACTAGCTGCTCGCCCTGGCCTGGCACGGGTAGCACTAAGTACTTATCTACGGCTATTTTAGGTAATTTTTTACACCTTGGGATACATTCTTGGAGTTTTAGTAAGGAGCCCTAATTTTTTTGAAAATATAATATAGCCTATCTCAGCCGGGGATAGTGTAGCTTCCTAACAGTGAAAGATTTTTTCAAATCGGTTCGGTAATTTCGGAGCCTATTCAATGCAAACAAACAAACAAACAATCAAATCTTTCCTCTTTATAATATTAGTATAGACAAATGCAAAATCGTATTCAAAGAAGATTTTTTTTTTAATCTTGTCCGATTTAAATTTTATCAAAACAATATAAATGAACTCAATAATAAGATCTCACTATTATAACAGACTCCCTACATTTGAAAATAGAATGCCACAAAACTATTTTCCTACCAGCCAGCCAGCCAGCCCATCTTGTAGTTCCAAACTCCACGTCATAAAACGGCAGCCGTAACCGACTTTACAGTAAAAAAAGGGTAAAACTAAAAACTGGGATCCTGCAATTTCCAAACGGTTTAGTTTAAAAGTACCCACTAGTGAACTAACTCCCGATGCACTACAAACTTTCCGTTGCCTGCGGTTGCTACTAGTGATGTGCGAAATTATTCGAGTTAGTCGATTTTTTATTCGATACGAGTAAAGCAGTTTTAACTTTGGAGAGGAAATGGAGCGGGTAATTTAAACTGTATCAAAGGATCATTGGAAAACTTTTATTTTGTTATTTATTGTTTGCCTCAGTTTGCATGTTTTCTCTTTCTCGTACGGGAAAGTGACTACCTGAATGATTTGAATTCGATCATTGTCAATCAAGAAAGATTTATGAAACAATGTATTAAATTATACTCAGCAAATGGCCGAACATGTATTGGAAATTCCCCATTAAAACTTACTTCGCTTTTATTTATTTTATTGCTAACATCAATAACTAAACATTATAAATAATGTTATAAAATGGATACCAGCCTATTGTTACCACAGCATTGATTTCCGCTTACAAAAATAAAGGATAACATAATAATGTAGCATGAATTTACGGACCATAAATATGACAAAATATATCACTGCCAAAATATAAATTATTCGACTAAATCGAATTTTCGATTCGACCGTCCGCAACACTATTTCCTCCCGGTAAAGTTTCCCGCTTCCGGACCACTAATCTATACTAAACTTTGTTAATAACTACGCCAATTTAGACTTTATGTACATAGCAATAAGGACTCTGTTGTAAGTAAAACAAAAATTGGTGAAAAAAAGTTTTGCCGTTGCGTTTCGTTGAAGTTCGAAACGAATTGTTCAGCTCCTTAATAAGTGGGGATTAAATATTTTCAGATTCGCTTTAACGAGTTTTTGAACAATATTTTTTTGTTGTTTTTTACTGAAATGGATTTTTAAAGGATTATTTCCAGATTTTATTTTTCCGTGAAATTGTTTTGTTTAGCGGTTCACAAGACAGACTTTGCGAGTTGTTCAGCTCAATTTAATTTTCGGACTGATCCACAGTTTTTAAACAAACCATCCAAAAAACTAAATAGAGAACTATTCAAATCCTTGTTTCCAATTGATGTTATTTCCACTTAAACAAACATCAACTTTATGCCAGTGTACATTAAGTTGATTTAAGACTGACTAGTAGGTACCGTTGAAAAAGTCCTAAAAAATATGAAGTTGTAGCGCAAACTGAACCATATGTGTTGGTATTACAGTTGTTTTTCAGAAAACCCGTATTTGTTTACATGTTTGGAAACTAAATCGCGAACGCAGATTAGGTTAGTACCACATTTGCTTTCAACAACGAAATAATTTAGTTAATAACTATACAACATTCGTTTTTGTTTATGCTAAACCCGAAAAGGGGTCATTGTACTCATCATTTTGAACAACTTTTTAAATGGGACCAACCTTGAAATCGCAATAAAAAATCAGCTGTTCCATACATTTTGTCGATTTCAGTGAACACAAATGTATGGAAAAGCTGATTTTTTTTTCGCGATTTCAATGTTGGTCCCATAGAAAAAGTTGTTCAAAATTATGAGTACAATGAACCCTTTTCGGGTTTAGCATAAAGAAAAACTAATGTTGTATAATTATGCTCCATTATGTAGATACCCACGTGAATAAAAGAGTGACAGGGAATGTAGACAGTAAAATTGAGGCTGACTGAGTTTTTGGCTTTTCAAACTGAACAACTTTCTCCATGGGACTAAATGATCACCTGTCCCATACAAAACTTCAATAGTCGAGTATCCTCGACTGAAATGTATGGGACTCATTGTGGACTGCGGTTAGACAAAAATGTTACATACGCGAAGGAGATAGAGAGAGATGAGTAAAAGATACAAAATATAGCTTATATTTTGTACCGTTTACTC
Organism: Lithophane ornitopus; assembly: GCA_948473465.1. Classification (NCBI taxonomy): domain Eukaryota; kingdom Metazoa; phylum Arthropoda; class Insecta; order Lepidoptera; family Noctuidae; genus Lithophane; species Lithophane ornitopus. The sequence goes on along the minus strand of OX419637.1, from coordinate 10,296,211 downwards.
ATACTACTGAATTTGAGTGCATCCTTTTTTTTCCATTAACGAACCAGGTCAATGTACCTCCAAGTTCAAACTGGTCCATTCCCAACCCTGGGCCATAACTCTTGCCGTCAGCAACAGACAGTAGCGTTCAAAACTTTTCCATGCATTGTCCTCGTTCACAGCGAGTTAGCAACAAGCTGTACCTGACAATCTAATGGACTGAGCGGTACAGTTATATGTGAAAATTGGAATTATGTAGCCGTTTAGTATTGTCTGGTTTTAGTTAAAACATTTTGTAAAAAAAAGTTTGTCCGGCAACTCACAATAGCTGTTTCAGCTGACAAACAGTAATACTATATTCTGGTTGGAAGGGTAGGTGCACAGGTTACGATATATTTTCATATAAATTTTATTAACTTTGCTTGCGTAGTTTTTGAGTTAGCTTCAATATTACGTATTTTTCCCACTTAGTCTATGTAGACGATGTTTGCGATGACTGCGTCAATGTTATTTACATAGCAGGTCGAATTTGTGTGGGGTAGGTATCGCAACTAAAAAAGAAAAATAAAAACATTTTCCAAAAAAAAAAAAAAACGACTTCCAAAAAATAGTGTTTTTTTTTGTGAGTGGGTTGTTTCTTTTTTGGAAAAGGTTTTTCCTTTGACACCCCTCACTAGAATAAACTATTCGGCTATTCACGAAACCGTAACTTGGTTACAAGAAAGTTGTTATTAAAATATGAGTAAGCACCCAATAATATTGAGAAAGAAGTTGTTGAAAACAATCAAGAAACGAAGATATCCCTAGGAGAACCAACCGATTAGCCCGAAGAATCACTAAACTTAAGTAGCAGTGGGCAGGGCACATTGCTCGCAGAACAGATAGCCAATGGGCCCGAAAGGTTCTGGAGTGGCGACCGCGTACCGGAAGACGTAGCGTTGGAAGACCCCCCACACGGTGGACCGATGATCTGGTGAAGACCACAGGAATCCGCTGGATGCGGGAAACGCAGAAACGGTTAAAGTGGCCTATATCCAGCAGTGGACGTATTTCGGCTGAAATGATGATGATGAATCAAGAAACTTACTCTAAGCAGCAGTCATCTGAATTTCCAGATTCTGAATTTAATTAGCATCTTCCCTGAAGACTTGAAATGACAAATTGGCATCACAATTGGCATAAGAACAAATGGCATTACAATTGGCACAAGAACAAATTGGCATCACAATTTTTTCTGTAGTCTACCGGTACGAAACCTTATAATCCCAGCTTTTTCAAGAGTACGTCAGTCTATTTCACTTCAATATCAATCAGCCCCATTTAACAACGAAAAAACAAAACATTACTGACATTGCAAATGGTTTAATAGCAAAAATCCAATCAGACCGTTCACAGCGAGAGGAACTATGCATCAATTAGACCAGACAGTACCCGGGTGGATCAATTAATTAAGTAAAAAAAGGAGAAGTGTAGGAAATCGCGAACTCGCTCAGCGAAGTGTTTCCGGACAATCTACTCCACAATTTTAGTAGAGACGTGCTGGATAAGTTTCGTGCACTTGGGGACAGATTTTCGCGGTGAGATTTTTTTTTTTTCCTTTTTCACATTTGGTCCTGGTTTAAAAGATTTTCTGTTGATCTTGTTAAAAAGACATAAATCATTTTAGTTAATAGGTACACATTTTTGCAAATAACTTATTTTAGTTTTATTAATTCTCGATGGAAAAAGAAGCACCCGTGGTGGACGGACCTATAAAAAACATCTTTTGCCGTTCATACTAAAGATACACTTTATGCCAACACGATTTACAAAACTATGGATTTTTTGATAGAACCACCATAATTACGGAAATGACTTAGTTAGAAACTTATTTCCTAGAAACATTCTATTATAATGTCATGTCTAGATAATACTTCTTACTATTTACGAAGTAGTATACTTCCTGGTTTCTGAAGTGGTTTTGGTGGGAGTACATTTCTGGACGACCCTTTTCCTCTACCGAAAACACCATTATAAAGAATTAACTACACACAATGCTTTAAATAAACACAAAACTAAAGAGAGCTCTCTCAATTTATTGCGTAACTACAATATATTATTTTATATTTATTGTCTCCGAGTAGCCATTAAGAAATGATTTACAACTGTTAAATGTTGAAATTTCTAACGTCCGTAATTTATTACGAAGTTGTACACTGTATTGCTTTGCGTAATATATACAAACATAATTTTGTTTTCATAAACTGTGATGTGTTAAATGTTTTTGTATGGTTCACTTACTAACTGAAAATGCGTTTGTTTTTGTTAAAAATTGAACACACATTCATATTTTGATTTCAAATAATATTTTGTCTTACTTTAATTAATTTAACATTTCCTTTTCTCTCTCAATAAACTCACCGTGATTTGTCTCAGTTATTTATTCCATGTCTTTAATAAGGTTAAAAGTTCATATTTTCCGAATACATTCCGATAAATTCAAATTTTGTTGTGTTCTTTTTTCCTTATCCCAATTCATTCGGAGTCGTAGAGTAACCCCATTTCTAGTCATAAAATTTCTACTTCTGTGTCAATTATTATGCAAGCAAGTGTACTAACTGAATATTTGGTAGCACGAACCAGACGAGCGAACCGTGCTGAAACTTTAACTGGCCACTACCGAATACTACTTATCATAGTACTGTGAACGTGATTATTAATTTCTCTCACTTCCCACGTACATTAAAACAAATAACTAAGCCTTGACTACGCATAAATATTAAATTAATAAAATAAATTCATGTTTTTGGTTTTCAAACCTACGTGCCTATTTTCATAATATGAATAACAATTGAAAGCACAGGGTTTTGAGCATAAGTACCTACAAAAAACAATGTGGATATATAAAAGTCTTATATGCCGATTCCTATAAATTACGGGCCGTTATTGGTTAAATTTAAAACTCTTGTATCTTTACTAATAATAAAGCAAAGACCTCATTGCTTTGCAATAAAAAATTATACCATTGGTAAGCGAAACGATTCGTTGATGTTTATAGGAATTGAGGAATAATCGATCGCATTAACTACAGAACGATTTATACGAGTAGAGTAGTCTAGAAACGTTTCTTTCCGATGAACAAAAAAAATGGCGCTATAGAATACCAACACAGAAGATTTTTTTTATTTTATTTAAAAAAGAGAAAATTGTAATTACCAGCCTATTACTGTGCCACTACAGGGCCAAGGCCTTTTTCATACAGAAATAAAAATAAATACAAGAACGTTCAATTTTATTGCAAGCAAGTGCATCTATAATGGTCGATAGCCCGAACCAGCAAGCGGATGCTCTCGAACTTCTGTTAGCCAAACGTAACTTGCTCTGCAAAGTCTTCTAGTGTCCGTAGATACTGTTCAGAATGTACCCATCGATATTGTACTGTATGTATATTGAAATAGAGGCCTTTCGGTATATCATACCTACATAATTAAAACGGCAACTTGAAAATATCACCATTGATACTACTGTACACACATGTACGTACAAGACAATGTTTAATGTGATATCACTACAATAAAATATCATTGTAATGATATCACTTCAACTAAAGTCTGTTTTTTAAATCTCTAATTTGACATTTCAAGCGATTCTTATTTTTTTTTTCTCTTAGTTGTTTGACATTTTGCACCTGTCAAATTAGTCTACGAGATTAAAAAACAGACTTTACAATGATATTTCAGCGTTTTTAAGACGTCTTGTAACAAAATTAGATTATGTAAATCTTTATTTTGGTTATTTATTTTTCAAATGACAAGTTAATAAATACAAATATGAGTAAACATTCTGTTAAATAAAAAAAAAAGATTAACAAAAAAACAATTACAATTATTGAATGTCAGTGTCAGAATCAAAAGAGGAATTGATTTAAGTAATTCCAGTACTAAGCCCACTAGTTCTACTTAACTTCAACTATACCATCGACGATTTTTAGCATTCTAAACTTTTTTTTTTTTTTTCTTCTCGATACATACTTGCTTTTCCAACTCACTTTAGACATTGGCAGAATGGTCGAAATCGGCTTTGCTTGCCATAATAAAAAATAGAATAGAATAGATGTACCTAAATAATTATTTTTGTCTATGCCTTAAGGAGGCCTTAATAAAAGCAAGCAAGCACTGAATTCCTACTGAATGACATCATGCTCTATTATTACAAAATAATTAACCCTCCTCCATACATTTCCGAACCTTTTAATAATATCGTTATCATCACAAATTATGACTGTGCTATATTTTTTGCAACCAAGTGTAATTACGGACTAATGTTCGATAGCACGAAATACAGGCCAGCAAACTGTTCCCGAACTTCTGATAGCAGTGTACGTACAAATTACACTTTGAATACGTGGGTCTATTTGGGTCAATGGAGCTGCAAGAGATTTTAACATTACCATGTAGGTAATGTTTTCACAGCGTTTTCCTTGGAATTTTCTTTAAACCTAGAAAGATTTGGTACCTCCATATCACTCTAAGATTAAAGAAAAAGGTGAACGATAAAAGGTAAAAAGATTTACTTACCATGTTATTTGAAGAACATTATAGACTATTATACAATGTGGAGACGACAATACAACAATAAATGAAAACACTGGCAATACTAAATGCATAAGAATATTTTGGAACCATCAAATAAATCCTAACATGGAAATTAAAAAAGTAATTTTTTCAAACAAACTAAATAGCAGTGATGGGCCGACTATGGGGTTTGCCGATCTTTGACTAGCTATCGTAACTAAACTATTGGATATATTTGATTATTTTTTTGTATGTAGACCGAGAACGTCATTAGAAATACGGAGTTTTATTTTTTGTTGTATTGTCGTCTCCACCTTGTAGATATTCCTGTAATCTATACGTATAAGTAAAACTATTTCCTGTGTTTAAAAAAATTTAGGCTCGTTAGTTTCGGAGTTATGAATTGTCTATTTTCTTAAATAACTTTAAAACTATTTATTTTATAATTTAATCAATATACAGGGTGTAAGGAACAGCCCTCCGCAGACTGATGGGATGAATTCAGCATAACATACTAAGACGATCGGTACATAAAATTATTTCAGGAACGTTATGGGAATCTATTGGATTCCCATAACGTTCCTGAAATAATTTAAACCTGATTTGAATTATTACCTCACGCGCACAGCGTGTAAAAGTTTTTAAATTTTCTTTTTTGTCTCCCAAAAGTGACCCTCATATTCACACAGTTTTAAAATAAGGTATTTCTCACCTATATTGATATACTTAAGTAGCATGACATTCGAAACTTACCCATTAAACGATTTAAAAGCTGCATTAAAACCAAACTTTGTAGAAAAGGGTAGGTACTATAAAATTTCAGATTATTTAGAAGAAAAAAAAACATGGGATTGAGCAGCTCGCTCTGCTAAGCATTGTAACATTTTGAATAATATGGAAAATTATCAAAGTATATCAACCAGTTTTATTTACAAATTGACATTATTGAATATTCTATACAAAATGACATGATTACTTTGTAAAGTATTTTATTATTGTGAATGTGAGGACTATGTGAATTTTTTAAATTTTTTTTTAGTTCTAAGTTAATTTTATCAATGGTCTGGCAATTTGAGAATTTTATGCGGCCTACCCAAATGTCCTTTCTTTGGTATTGTTCGTCGAGTCGCTGACCTACTTAAGTTCTGAGTTGAGCTCCGCCATTACTGACAAATGCTTGCACTGACTGGACAGGTCCACTCAAATCTGTGTGGTTCTTTCCTCAAAATACCATTTCAGACTCGAATTTACATGGTCCTCATATGGCTTGACCAAGATTATGTCTGGACTTTAAAAGAGACTGTGACCTCTGAGTTTGTTTCGGCCTTTCTTCTCAGTGTAGTCAGATAGGAAACGCCGACCTCATCTAGCTTATTTTTAATATTTTTTAATATGACGTGTAAAAGTGATTCCAATATCCTATTTACAGAATAAACAATTTCATTTCATTTCATAAAATTCTCGTAAAAATTTCAAGATGTTATAAATTCACCTTATAATATGGTTCGCGAAGTATCTTAAGTTCATAGTCATGAGATAACAGTTTTTATTTTATAGGTTTTTAAGTAACCCTCTGAATTTGGTACTTAAAAATCTGGAAACTTCATAAAGTCTTTGATGAGAAAATCTGCAACCTGCATTCGCAACTTAGTAAACAAATAAGTGTTTTTGGAAAAATAACTTGAATACTCACACAAAAAGTTTAGTTTGAGGTACAACTTAAATTTTTTATGACTTTTTAAATATTCGCTACTACTAACATATTCATCTCATTCTGAAATTAACTTAATTTACACTAACACATAGTTGATAATTTGTGTAAGTGGAAATAACTTCAATTGGAAACAAGGTTTTAAATATGGAACATTTGGATCTATGGACACGTTTAATTTTGGAATCGGAACTCGCTAGCGTGATAGTCGAAGCGCGGTCCTCATCTGCTTAAAGAAAATCTTTTTACCCGACTACGGCGAAGAAAAAAGGAGGGTTATGATTTTGACCAGTATGTATGTATATGTTCATCTGTTCCCTCATATCTTCTAAATGACTCATCGCAATTTGACAAATGAGGTATCGTTGGAAGCGTCTTGATTGTCCGCTGGTTATAGGCCATGTGACGTCACATTAAATTAAAAAACCATAGACAGACAAATTAAAAATCCGGAGTCACACGTAATCTGTTCGATTTATATTCGCTTCGCCTTAACGCGTGTGACTCCGGATTTTCAATTTGTCTGTCTGTGGTGACCTTTTTAGTTGATTGACTTTTTGTCGTATTTGGGTTTTAGTTTTTATTACTTTAACTTTAACCGACAGTGAAACAAATACAGGCTACTCTTTAATTAATAATACATAGCTCTTTTAATAACCTCAAAACAATAAAATAACCCTACAACACTCCTTACTGATCGCCACTCCGGGATATCTCTATCCCGGGGGCCGCATTAATAACTCCGTCCATTACTCACCGTAATTCCCGGGGTAGTCCGGAGTGTCGGCGCTAATCCCGCGAGCCCGGGACCACGGTGTCGCATCACTGGAACAATGGTTCGTTAATTAGATACGAATTACAATTGATGACTAATTAAGCTGGTGTAGTTATGTTAATTTCATGTATTAGGGTAAGCTGTTGGAATTTTAAAATATTGATGCACTAAGCAGCCATCTTGAAAAAGTATAAAGGTACAGGATGAGTTTATTTTTTTAAACCCATCAAAAGTTTTAAAGATTTTTTTTTTAATAATAATTAGTTTTATTGTATTATGGCCGATGAAACTTCTTATGGGCGATTACCAATTTTTGCCGATGGGAAATCGCATCGAGAAACCGGCTTGTCTCTAAGAAAAGTTTAAACGTGTGATTTAGGTTTAAACTGTTATAATTATAATAATTAAAAGAATGCCACTTCATTACTTTTTATTTTACCAAAGAAGTTTTCGTTTTAATTTTTCGGCTGAAAATGCAAATAAGGCTGAATTTTGCTGTCGTTTTCTGGTAAAAAAAATATCAATTTTTGGTCGAACTCTATCTCCTAGCTACCGGCCAAACAGATAAACCTAGATTTACATATACATATATCAAACGAATTCATACACTATTTGCACAGTTCCGTTAAATCGGTGAACAGCAAATGGCCAAATATTTTTTCACATATTTTTAAAGTGGATAAACTCGTTGCTACTCTGATACAAATCTGTTTATGTTTTCGGGTGATTTACGAGTAGCGAGTAGTAGATAGTGATTTTGATAGTAGGTAGGTATTACAATATTTTGATGTCTACACACTGTATATGTATTTGTTGTGTTTGTATTGGGATGTCTCTCTGAATATGTGTGGATGTTTGTGTTTCGTTATTTTTTTAAGTGTGTCAAAGACAATATTGTCATCACTGTGTCTAGTTTTCCTTTACTATTTTTTTTATTTTTTTTTGTATATTGGCACCTTGTAGCTATTTATTAATGTAATAAGTTATTATTTAACCGTGCTTTTGTATGTTGTGCTGTCTTTTGTGTGCACCAATTAAACGTTTTATCTATCTATCTATCTATGTACACAGTACAGTACAGCTCATTATCTTTGCCGTTCGCACCGCCATCACGCTATGTCAAATGAGTCCGAAAGGATTGAAGATATTGTCGAAAAACTTTTCGTTTTTGTGCGCAATTTTTCGAATATGGCGGCGCGACCGGCAAAGAAACGACTTGGCAAAGTGAAAATTCGAAAAGAGAACGTCAAAGACAAAGACATTTTGACATTCGTAGAATATGGTATGTACAAAGATGGATAATAAGGTTATGTTCCTAACACATCCGCCACTAAAGGCGGCATACGAATATTTATAATAGGTAGGTATGTAATCTAACTTATACAGCATAAGCAAGCATAATCAGCCTATAATGTTCCCACTGCTGGGACACAGGCCTCCTCTCTGTGAGAGGGAGTGGGCCGTAATCCACTACGCGGGCCCAGTGCGGGTTGGTAGATGTCTTCGAATTTTTGGTTCTAGGACATGCCGGTTTCCTCACGATGTTTTCCTTCACCGTTTTGAAATCAGTGGCGATGAAATAATTTATACAAAGCAAAGCGCCTGTCGGGGTTCGAACCTACGACCTACAACTCGTAAGTCGTGGCCGTTACCACTGGGCCACCACTGCTCCGCACTTATACGGTTATTACTTATATTCTAATAAACAATAAAAGCTAAGTATAGACATAAATATACATTTATGCCAATTTTGTTTATATATATATCATCATAATCAATAAACTCACCAATTTTCAAAACTCCCGGAAAACTTTCCAAATGACTGGACAATATGGCCTATACGATTATACCATAAGAGAGAGAGAGTTTTGGTATTTTCCCACTGCCTGGCGAAAGCCTCTCTCTTCCCTTACAGAGAAGGAACGATCATTTATCCTCATACAAGCTCCATTGGTTGTTAATCATTTCTGACTTTAAAGTTCAGAGGCCCTAGACAAGTGACAATCGCTTCGAAAGCGTTTCGTATTTCTACAAGGACTTTCCACAGGATTGATGTCCATTGTCATGTCAGTCCATTTTTGAATTTCCATCATGGTTATCGCTGATAGAATGTCACTTTGTCTAGGCCCTCAGAGGGGCCTTTCCGTATTTTACAGAACGTTTGCATTCTTATCTCAGTCTTAATCAGTCAAAAATATCTCTAATTTACCAATTAAATTTTTACCAATTTTATTTAACGTTAAAAAATTAGTCCAGACTAGTTTTTTAACTTAGATCTCTAGATACGGGAAAAAATTAAGTAAAACCCAACTACGACTAAAAAGGTATAAACAAGACACCACAGACAGACAAATTAATAAAAGTTAAATTTAAAATTTAAAAAACCCCCGACAAAAACAAAGCATTTAAAAAGTAAAAAAATAATATGTATTGGCCCTTGAAGTTTAATATAAAAGTTGTAGGTAATATTTTGATCCAAGCGTCGTCGCGTCGGGGGACTAGGAATAATGAATATATGCTATTGTAGAAAGGATAGCTGCTGTTAATTTCCTATTTTCATGAGCCGTCCCCCGACGCGACGACGCTTGGATCAAAATATTACCTACAACTTTTATATTAAACTTAAAGGGCCAATACATATTATTTTTTTACTTTTTAAATGCTTTGTTTTTGTCGGGGGTTTTTTAAATTTTAAATTTAACTTTTATTTCCAGCTTTTTAAATTTCATATTATATTACTAGTAGAAACGCTACGATCAATACGCGGCTCGCCGAAATCTGCGTAGCTGTACGTACTTTTACCACAGTGAAGCTAGTTACTAATTTAGTCTCATTTCTCTTTCCTACTCTATCATCAGACCCTGATCACCATCCATCTGTAACCTATTTTTTGAGACCTTTCCAATGAGCCCAAACACGATACCTCTGCTGTAAGTTGGTGAGGGAGTTGGGTATCCTGCATCCAGGTGATGCTGCAGCATCAGTTCCAGGTTACTATATTCTTCTAATTCATCATTGAAGTAACAGAATTCTAAATTTCCAATCGATTAGACCTGCGAAAGATGCTCACATCCATTCATCAACTAGAAAAGAGCTGATAATCTTCAAACGGCTGAACCGATTTTCTTGAATCATAGCTAAGAACACTCTCGATCAAGTCACCTTTCAAACAAAACAAAAAATAACAAAATCGGTTCAGCCGTTTGGCAGCTACGATGGAACAGACAGACACACAGATACACAGATACACAGATACACAGATACACAGATACACAGACACACAGATACACAGATACACAGATACACACGTTAAACTTATAACACCCCTCTTTTTCAGTCGGGGGTTAAAAATCCGGAGTCACACGTGTTAGGGCATAAATCGAACAGATTACGTGTGACTCCGGATTTTTAATTTGTCTGTCTGTGGTGTCTTGTTTATACCTTTTTAGTCATAGTTGGGTTTTAATTTTTGTTACTTAATTTTTTTTAAATTCTTTTGGGGTTATAATATATATATTTTTGAAATGTGCACATTAAGCCCTTTCATTTGATACCTAACATGGTACGGATAAACAATATTTTTTTTCAAGTTCCTGACTTTATGTCCTCTAGAGAACGCCATTTTTAATTTAATGTGACATCACATGGCCTATAACCAGCGGACGATCAAGAGGCTTCCAACGATACGTCTCTTGTCAAATTGTGATGAGTGGTTTAGAAGATATAAGGTAACAGATGAACATACATACATACATACCGGTCAAAATCATAACCCTCCTTTTTTCTTCGCCGTAATCAGGTAAAAATTACCCTTCAGGTTTTTTTTTTTCGAATCATAAGATCTTTATACGTTCAAACCCTTTCACTTCGAGTCATCACTATAATTTTTTGACATTTGACGTCCACAATTTTACTATAGATAATAATTATATAATTACATGTTAATTAAAATACATCGGCAACCCACGGTTTCAACATAATAATTTGCATGAGCTAATAAATTCATTTTCCGGCTAAAATTGCAATAGAGTCATGTAAACACTGCGCTAATTAATTATTCATTTCATATTACAGTGTTATTTTGTAACAGAAAACAAACTTTTATTTTTATTTTTGTTTATTTGCTTTTTTTTAATTTGATGTTTGGTTTATTCTATTGTGGTTTTTATTAATTTAAGCCTGGCAATGGGTGTTATTAACCTGAATTTTATTTTTTATTTTTCAGAACTTGTTTCAGAAATAAAGTTTTTCGCTCGTAAATCTGGCTAGCCTTTTTCCAACTATGTTGATGTCGGATTCCAGTCCAACCAGATGCATCTAACCTCCACAACCCAGTTACTGGGTAACACGATACCCCTTAATAAGAATGGTTGTCAGACTTTTAGTTTTTTATCTATCCGTATCGACTGTCAAAGATCTACGTGCTATCAGAGGCATAGAAGAGTCTCGGTGTGTAATGGATGGTCACCGATCCACGAATCGACCGCGGCAAGCGTGGCTTAACCTTCAATCGCTCGTCCACGAGCCCCTCACAAAACCATCGACACGAAAATCCTCGTATATCTGTATACTATTTACTACATAGAATTATATTCTCGTTCGTATTCGTATCTGCCATAAACAGACGGTGGGAAAGTTAGTGGAATTTAATACCTCACTCCCAATTTAACATTTCAACGCTTTAGTGTTGTTACTTTGTCAGTTCCCGCGTTAAATAATTGTGTTGTGGATGTAGCGAGTGAATTGAATTATTCTAAGTCGATTTAATAAAAAAAACTACATAATATTGGATCCGAGACTTCGTACTAATACATAGGTGCCGTGTTGGCCCAGTGGTTAAGGCACTTATTTTTTTTGAGTTTGGGAAATCATCAAATGACTTCTCCCGCTCTCGGCGGAGCGGAAGGGCGTGTCAGACTTTTACTGACTTTTACCCACCCGTGTTCCTTCAGTTGCTTGTTGCCAAGGTCCCGGTATCCCTTTCGGACTTTCCCACAACCCTTTTTTTTGGGTGGGAAATCATCAAATGACTTCTCCCGCTCTGGGCGGAGCGGAAGGGCGTGTTTCCCGCAACCCTGGCAGGTGAATAGCAATGCTGGACTATTAAGTTAATATACGTCTGAAATCGCCGATCCATCTTCACAAAACGTAGTGATCAATATGCTCGTGCTTTCTTCGTATGAGGAGAGGACATTGCCCAGCATTAGGACAAAAAAAAAATAGGATCCTAATTTTGTCATATCACTTAGAGTGATTCTATTCGATCCATCAGGTTAAGCTACGCTTGCCGGGGTTGGTCCGTGGATGGGTGACCATCCTTTACATACCGAGACTTCTCCGTGCCTCGGAAAGCACGTTAAGCCGATGGTCCCGGCTGTCATTCGTGGATCTTTGACAGTCTTTGACTGGTTGTTAGAAGCCCGAAAGTCTGACTACCAATCTTGCCAAGGGGTATCGTACCCAGTTACTGGGTTATAGAGATCAGATAGGCAGTCGCTCCATGTAAAATACTGGTATTCAGTTGCATTCGGTTAGACTGGAAGCCGACTCCAACTATGTTGGGAAAAGGCTAGGCAAAAGGCTAGGCGGAAGGCTAGGCAGATGATGATGACTTAGAGTGATTCTAGCCAGTTCCGTGACCCTTAAAACAAGTTCGTTGTATGTAGCCCTCTCGCATATAAACAACGTTTTACTGTATGATGAGTCCTTAGATGTTTTCTCTAGTACTGAGCTGAGATTCCTGACCACTGCTGCACGATACCTAGAGTCCATAGCTGCACCTAGTACCATCTCATAGCATTAGAGTAACCAAAGCTGCTTTATATTGATATTTGTAAAACTAATAATTTCAATTGAACCCTACAATAATTCCATCCTAATTCTATTTAATTTAATTTTGTATAATTCTATTTAATTATTTTTATTTGTATTTAATTTTGTATAATTCTATTTACTTTTGTGTATTTGCGAGTAAATTTAGTTTTTTTCTTGTTTTAATTATATCTGTCTCTTATTAGCCTATAACTTGTATGTTTGGTGTCTTACTTGTGTTAGTGCAAGTTGGTGATTAATAAATAAATAAATAAATAAATTCTATTAACACTGACATCTGGTAGCGGCAAGTTGCTGCAACTGTGATTTTTATAAGCGAAGCTATTTTGCATAGTAGACCTAATTCGACTCGAATGATTATAAGTGCTTACACACGTAGGGGAATTGAAAATATGTCAGGGACGACTGTCCATTCCAACTCAAGCCTCGAGGCAGAAAACTTTACAAAATTCTACTCCTTGGGGAGTCGTTTCACGAAGACATAGTGATGTGGAACTCTTTAAAGAGAGATGTCATACGGTCAGCGAATTCAAGAGCTTGTGAAATTGTGTTTAGGTAGAATCGATTTTATACTTTATTTATTTGAGGTTAGGTACATTCTACATATTTTTAGCCGATTATTAAAATTGCCCACCTGCGTGAAACGGTGGTCACCTTTATGTTTAGTTGATAGTGACATTTCAATAGTATTGTCTCGCTTTCTTTTTAAGAAAATCGTATCTATCGTTCTATGCGAAATTCTTATTCTTCTCAGTGTATTTTGGTTGTGATTTTTAACGATCTAAGTAGACGAGGGTTAATTTATAACGATTTAAATCTTTGTTGAGAGCGTTATTGTGCAGTATGAGAAGGATTAACGCCTTGATGCATGCAGGTGACTAAATCACCACCCTGTACACTTCTTTACACTATTCCTACCGTTATACCGTTCCTTAATCCCACATACATTCCCGTATAATTTCCCGTAAACCTCAAGTAAAATGCAGCAGGAATTCTCTACACTCGTAGCATCCCCAACTTTACAGAGGTACAGTCGCGAACATAAAACTTTAAAGCCAATAAAACGGGTACCATCTCCAACATAGCTGATAAGCACTTTTTTATTTAACTGAACCGCTCAACCGATATACTGCAAAGTGAATATCCGAACTGTCTCCAGTTGAAAACTTTTTATACTTATGAAGCTACAGTTTTTAACGGGTTGAGCTCAGTTCGAGCACTTTTGGGGAACTAGGTTTTTAAGGAAAATGGGAAATCAAAATTTTTCTCACTGGAAAAGCGCGTTAAGCCGTTGGTCCCGGTTGTGTTTTTCTGATTTTTAGGGTAGTCAGAATTTTGAAATGACAACAGTTCAAGCAGTGTTGGCCCAGTGGTAACAGCCCCGACTTAGGATGGTCGTGGGTTCGAACCCTGACAGGCGCTTTACTTTGTGTAAATAATTTCATCACCACTGCTCTCAAAACGGTGAAGGAAAACATCGTGAGGAAACCAGCATGTCCTAGAACCAAAAAACATTAAGAAATGTAACATCTACCAACCCGCAATGGGCCCACTTGGTGGATTACGGCCCACTCCCTCTCGAAGAGAGGAGGCATGTGTCCCAGCAGTGGGAACGTTATACGATGATGATGACAACAATTCGTATCCATATTTCCCAGTAATTGGGTTGTGGAGATCAGTCAGATAGGATAGGCAGTCACTCCATGTACTGATATTGTTGATTCAGCTTCTATTATTGTAATAGACAATTAATACCTTAGAATTTAGATTTGTCGGTAATGGCAACTTCCTTTTGGGCTAAATTATGAAAGTGGGGCTAGTAGAAAGAAAGCTGGCCAAATAAAAACAATTATATATATCTGATACATATCAATATTTACGTAATATATCATTGCTCGCAGAACAGATGGCCGATGGGGCCAAAAGGTTCTGGCGACCGCGTACCGGAAGACGTAGCGTTGGAAGGCCCCCCACAAGCTGGACCGGTGACCTGGTGAAGGCCGCGGGAATGCGCTGGATGCGAGAAGCACAGAAAGGCGGGGCTTGGGGAAGGCCTATGTCCAGTTGTGGACGTCTTTCGGGTGAAATGATGGTGATGATGAAATCAATATTAAATATTTACCGTTGGTACTGACGAAGTATGTGGGTGTGATCATCCTTTCTGTGTACTGTGATAGAAATAGCGGTACCTGAAACAAAATAAAATAAAATTAGATTTATAGCCAACTAGTGAAGCGCTAACATGTTGTCAGAACATCGAGATTTCTGTGCAGACTCTATCAAAGTAAAATGAAATACGTGATTATTTATAGGTAATTGATTTTTTATCGTCCAGGCTTATTTTATTTATTAACTAGCTGCGACCCGCGGTTCACACGCGTAAGTCTCGATTCCGTGGGAATATCGGCATAAAAAGTAGTAACGGGTCCGCCATATATTTTTTTTTGTTGAAAATGCTATAAATAAAAACTACTGAATATTTTCTCAAATTTCTTTTTTTATTTGAAAGTACAATCCTTCCGGTTAATAATGGAAAATAATTTCATTCAAATGCCTGCCTCGGCTGGTCATGCAGTAGCCTACACGATCGGTCCAATTTTTAAGCACATTATCGATTGTGTGCAGCTGTATTTCACCAATGGCTTCACGAATATTGTCCTTTAAAGCGTCAATTGTCTCTGGCTTGTCGGCGTAACACTTATCTTTGAGGGCACGCCACAAATAATAGTCCAACGGTGTCAAATCGCAGCTCCGTATTTCGGGTCATGGTCTACCCCTGTGCCAAATTTCATCCAAATCCGTTCAACCGTCTTAGCGTAAAAGCGTAACAAACAAACTCACATCTATACCTACATAATTATTATAAATTAAAGTCGCTTTTCGTGTTTTTCTGGATGGTCGCGTTGTTCTTCTAAACCACGCAACAGATTTTGATGAGGGTTTCACCATCGTTTAGAGAATTTATCCGGAAGGTTTATGCTTAGAATATTATGTTAATATTAAAGTTACATGTAAGTAAGAAATCTCGATTTTTGTTAAGTCGTAAAAACCATGCAGGATTAAAACGGCCACTTTGGCATAGATAAATATTATGAACCATCGTTATGTTACAAACTGACATAATAATTATGATCTGCGTTCAATTCATATTGACAGTTTTATAAGGAGATTCGTAAAATGGTCTTTAAATAATGTATTGCTTTTGTGTGAAATTAGAAGAATTGCTAATGACAGCTGGAAATTCAGTAAATGAAATGCTTTTAGAGGAATTGCTAAAGTGGCCGTTTTAGGCCGCCAGTCCGCTAGTGACTTAATATTTCTCTTGTTCTTAGCGTAGTGCCAATCGATGGCAAAAAGTTCAAATATGTTTGAACCGTAATTTAGCTACGAGAACTTCGCTCACTGAATTTATTGAGTGGGTTTCATTTAATTCTCCATATTTTGTGGGTTTCAATAAATTCTCTAAATTATGGTGAAAACCGCATCAAAAACGATTGTGAAGAATAACTAAGGACACAAACAATTACGAAAAGTGACTTTGTTTTATACTATTATAAATATGATTTTGATTCATCTATTAAGGATTATTAGTACCAGGAATATAATGAATGTGATTAAAATTATTTATTCGGTTCTAATACAAAAAACTAATATCACTGGTCAAATACCAGTGATATTAGTTTTTTGTATTAGAACCGAATAAATAATTTCAACTCATTTTTATTTTCTATTCCGAACGGATACCATTGTTTAAACTAATACCAAGACAAGTTTAAATATATAAGGTTCAAATATACAGTCAGTAAAAATGCTTTGAAGGTAATTTCATTTTTCGAAAATGTGCACGATTTTACTTCTTATCACTCGAAGTCTCCATTCTTCCGTTAAATGGTTAAATAACATAATTTAAATGTTTTTTTATGTAAGTAAATTAACGTTAATAGAGACTGGAATAAATTCACAAAGTAATTGAGATTTCGGCAGGAGTTGCTTTAAATTAAATTGATACATTTTTAATTACTTACAAAATCTATTTATATTATTAAACAGAGTATTTTATTTTGTCAAGCTCATAAAATAGAGCCATGACAAAGAGTAGACAAGTACAGAAGGTCAGCCTCATAAAACGAGTTTAAACGCAGTGCACCTATCATTACGCGTTTGATTGAAGTTTTCTATCCGTCGCGGTCGAGTTACGTACTCCAGTCACGGAGTCATCTGTCACTCAAAAGTTTTAAAAAGTTTTTTTCTAGTTGTTAATCTATAATTTGTAAACATGGTACAGCGCTTCTCCTTCACATATATTATGCGCACAGCTAAAGTGTAGAGCTCTCTGCCAGCTACTTTGTTCTTTTCCACATGTATCCCGTCTGCCTTCAAAGCAAGAGTGAACAGGCATCTTCTGGGCACTTTCGTTCCATCATAGACCTCATCCATCGCTTTTCAACAGATGTGATTGAGGTCAAGCGCATTCAGCAAAAAAATAAAAATAAAAGTGTATTAAAAAATAGTGCTTGTAGTAGTAAAAGTATTTCCTGCCAGGGTTCCGGGAAAGTCCGAAAGGGATACCGGGACCCTGGCAACAGGTAACTGAAGGAACACGAGTGGGTTTTAGTCAGTAAAATTCTGACACGCCCGTCCGCTCCACCCAGAGCGGGAGAAGACATTCGATGATACCCAACACTAAAAAAAAAAAAAAAATGTAAAAGTAGTTCGCATAGTTATAACAGCTCTGCATTCAATCTAGCGCATCCATATTTCCAAAGATAGACGATTATTTCCAAAGCGCAGACTTGTCTTGGAAAATCTGTACCTACGTGAACCGTGTGCGTGTCTTTTCGCTCGGTGTGTGAAGCTGACCTTCTGTGCCTAGCTATTCTGTGGCCAAGATTCACAGTGTCCTTTAAAGAAGACAAATAAAACAGCAAGGTAGCTTTATGTGTCGCAATTAACGATCCGAATTAGAATTCAAAACAATTTGAATATAAGGGCGCCCGTTTGTTTTACGCCGAGTCGTAAAGGTTTAATTTGTTTTACGCATAATAAACTTTAATTACGTTACACTCGAGATTACCTATAAGTTATTGGTCTGGTGGTCACAAGGATTTTGAGTGAAGTCTGAGGTTCAGTTATTATTGAGAAAATGATTTTAAGTTTTATTATTAAGTTAGGATGTAAGTATAGGTTGACTTGAAAGAGCATGGCAGCTGAAAGTATGTCGTGCTCACATAAATGTCTCGTTTATAGTGTTGCGTGTGTTGGATCATTCGTTTCCCTACCAAATAGTTGAGCTGGGTGGTGCTGATCCACGCGTCATATTCGTGAACGAGCGCCGACAAAATCACGACTTTTTTTTTTTACATTATTCTCAAGAAGCAGCTCGAATAACGCTAGCTTATTTATATGAAAATGCCATTTTAAACGCTTTAAAACGCTAGCTGTCCTTGTCAGTTACATGCCAAAGAAAAGAGAAAGCAGTGTTATGATGATTAAAATAGGAAGAAAAAAATTATTTTAAGTGAGTGAGTTTCAGTAAAATGTTTTGATTACTTTACTTAATAGTGATAAATTATAATTACAAAGCTTTGCGGAGAGAATGAAGAAATATGCAGGAATTTTCTTTCTTCCACTCGTTTTTAATAATGTTTATGAAAAGCTGAACTAAGAAGGTTATTTATTTAAGTGGTGTTATTTTTATTAGTAACTAGCTGTGGCCCCGGTTTCACTTATAATAATCACGTAACGTTCCCATTGCTGGGACTCAGCCTCCTCTCTGTGAGAGATTTCCACTTGCAGAGATAATAAATACATTTATTGTCAATCTTCAAAGAGTTAAACTTTCACCCCCTGAAAAATTGACAATAAATTCAATGTCAGACTATACTGGGTGTTAGGGTAGACACCGTTATCCTTGAAACTAGTGGTTTGGTGTCATCTATAGTATACTTTTTCTATGGGACCAACCTTGAAATCGCGAAAATAAATCAGCTGTTCCATACATTTGTGTTCACTTAAATCGACAAAATGTATGGAACAGCTGATTAATTTTTTGCGATTTCAAAGTTGGTCCTACCAACCTATAGCCTACCTACCTGCCTTATACCTACGGAACCATTCGTGCGCGAGTCCGACTCGCACTTGCCGGTTTTATACCGAAGTCTATCGAAGTCTAAGTTTGTATAAAAGGCACTTTTGAACGTCAAAATTTACAAAAAGAATTGAATTGATTCTAGTCACCCCTTCCAAAAGGTAGTTTTCGTATGGAGAAGAATGGCCATATCACCATTCATTTAACCGTGTAAGTATTTGTTCTTAATTAATATTGGGTTCCCACCTATGAAATTGGTGTTTTTTTCTCACTAATAGACAACCTCGTCACTTCTATGATTTAAAATATTCATCAATTGCTTGGTATTATATCGAATAATGACCATCATAGACAACTACCAATAGTAAAAAAACCTTATTACTTATAGTTTTCTAAACATAAAAAACACCTTAAAAATAACTCCTCATTTTGTTAGCAGAAACGACCACATTTTTTTTTTAATTTAGCCATAACTTATTTTTGTCGCCTAAGTGGTTCGTTATCTTAGTTTTCAAACATTATTGCATAAAAGTTTTAAAACATTAGTGTTCATGGTTGTTAAATAAATTAAGAAAATTTTAGTAAGCGAAAAATGCGACTTCTTTAAAATTCCCCATACAAAACGCCGATTTCATAGGTGGGGACCAAATAATTCTTCATAAACAAATTAATAATTAATGACCAAACAAACAAACTGCAGACAATTGAAGTCAGTGCTCCGAAAATAGGGCAATGACACTCTTTTCATACGGTTCTGAATACAACTTGTTAACTGTTAACTGGATAGCACAAAATTGAAATTTTCAGTGTGAAATTTCATCTCTACCCTGAATGAGCCCTCATTAAATGGCTGTGAGGCCGCAAATTGCAATTTATTGTCCTAGAAACGACATAAATTTGTTATGTTAAGCTGTTATTTTCGCTATGTTTTTAGAGTTTAAAATCGCTTGTGCCGTTTTTATTGGAGCTTTATTTTGATGTATTTTGTGTTGTGTAAGTTTCGTGATTTTATGATTCAAATGTGTGTTGTGATTGGTAGAATTACATGAAACTAAATAATAGGAGTGTGTCGTTTAGCAGTTGAAGAAGAAGATTGTTTAAGATTGTGTATATTCTATCTATTCAGATTCTATGGTTGAAATATCTATGGTTCGTTAGTATTCATTTGTCTAAGTCAGTGAAGGTGCACTATGTTGGGGTTGGCTTCCAGTCTAACCGGATGCAGCTGAGAACCAGTAGTTTACAAAGAGCGACTGCCTATCTGTCCTCCAATCCAATCTCATTCGCAATCTGTCAAAAATACAATCAATTTACCAAAACTTTTGTTTTGCAGATTGCAAGTTTGACAGATTGCGTTTTTTAAGTACGAGAACTGTTACACGATGCAAGTTTCTTGTCTATTGCATAAAATAAAATTAAAGCAACAAATATGACTTGAACAGTGTACCTACAACTTATATTGCTTCAACTTATGGTATGCCATAGACAATTAAATCGGACGGGGAAAATAAGGCTTTAGCCTCAATACAAAGTTGCACGATTAATTTCAGTCGAACTACAGTTTGGTCAATGAATAAAAAAGGTCCAGAGTTTAGTTCGAATGTTCACATAATCAGATTGAAAGAAATAAATGTCCAAAATCTCGTTTTGCTTACAAATGGTTCTATTAACACATTTTACTTCTTGCTGATAGAAATTCAGGACGGGTATGGTCACGATTTGCTTCGAAAGTAACGATTGAAATAGTAAAAATATCGAATGAATAAAATTCGATTATAAAATAATGGTTTAAACTGTATAATTTACAACCGTATTTGGTGTCGAATGCTCGTGGCTAAGTAATAACAGCTGCACGAGACGATCCATCAGGTTAAGCTACGCTTGCCGGGTTTGGTCCGTAGACCACCCATCTTTACGTACCCGACACTCCTCCGTGCCTCGGAAAACACGTCCCGGCTCCCAAACGTGGATCTTTGACAGTCGTTACGGGTCGTCAGAAGCCCGAAAGTCTGACAACCAGTCTTACCAAGGGGTATAGTAATTACCCAGTTACTAGGTTGTGGAGGTTAGATAGGCAGTCGCTCCATGTAAAATACTGGTATTCAGCTGCATCCGGTTAGACTGAAAGCCGACCCTAACATAGTTGGGAAAAGGCTAGGCAGATTGCATAAGCATAATCAGCCTATAATTTTCCCACTGCTGGGAAACAGGCCTTCTCTCTGTGAGAGGGAGTGGACCGTAATCCACCACGCGGGCCCAGTGCGGGTTGGTAGTTGTCACATGTCTTCGAATTTTTGGTTCTAGGACATGCCGGTTTCCTCACGATGTTTTCCTTCACCGTTTTGAGAGCAGTGGCGATGAAATAATTAATTAATTAACAGATATACTTCGAACCGGAACGCAGCAACGTAGCTTGACGGTAGAAATAGGTATGACCAATGATCATGGAATGGTACCTATGTGTGTTACTACTATCAGTGGCCTGTTAATCAAAACTTACAAGCCTTGTATTACCAAATGTCATTATTTAGTTCACAAGTACTTATATTTTGACACTTTTATTCGTGATTCTGTTTATCAAAAAATTATTTGTAAGTTACAACTTGTAGAAAATCATAACAAATCCTGAGAGTGTCCGGCAACTCTCTATTCCGTCTTACAAGTTTACAAGTGTCGTGCTTAGTACCGCAATAAATGTTTAAATTCGATTTTCTTCTTTTAAATGTGGTCAAAAGAGAGAGATGACCTGATGCCCGTGTCCCAGCAGTGGGAACATTAAGGCTGATTATGAATATGGAGATGAGCTATTAATTTAAGGAAAATTAACATTCTAGGTAACATGTGAACGTGTAGATTTGTAACTTTTGATAAACAGGGCCCTGGTTCCACCATTACCATTCCTATTTTCTTTCTCATCTAGCTGGTCTTATATTCGTGGGACTCTTAAAAATTAAATTCTTGATATTTTAGGTAAAGCCAATACATATTCATCGTTTTAGCAATACTTACACGAACCCTATCAATTTTGAACCCTTTACGCGTCATGCAACTTTCCACTCAACGCAAATGAACGGCTGAATGAACGACTAAATGAACGAATGTGTAAAAGTGAATGAAAAACGCCTCAAACTGAACATGTCTTGCCATTAAGCTAATGATCCGTGCTTATTAGCACGCTCGATGTAGCGTATCTACAAAGTTTTTGTGGTAGATAGTTCGCAGTTTTTTTAGGGTTCCGCGAGGTTAAAACCTTTTTGTCTCATGCGTGGTTTAGGTGGCAATGGATGTTCTTATTGGTATATATCTTTTTTCTTTCTTATATATTTACGTGGTAATGGATGTTCTGCTGGGGAGTTTGTTGCGCCACTTCTTCTTCCCAGCTAAAGCACTAGGAAGTGGTGAAGGGTGGGCGTTTTGGTGTAAAGTGCTGATTCTCAGCCTAATTTGAATAAATGACTTTTGATTTGATTTTAAAGAGGAACAATTCCATCATACATGATATTTGCGTAACTTAAACCGTTTACGCAGCGCACGCAACGGAAGCTCTCAAAAGGGAATATGTTTTCCCATTTTTGCAAAATTTTTCATTTATGCTCCGCTCCTATTGGTCCTAGCGTGTTGGTATATAGCCTATACCTTCCTCGATAAATGGACTATCCAACACAAAAATAATTGTTCAATTCTAACCAGTAATTCCTGAGATTAGCACGTTCAAACTAACAAACAAACTCTTCAGCTTTATAATATTAGTTTATATTAGTTTAAATTCTAACCGTTGCGTTCAAAAGCGTTCAAACAAACAAAAAAAAACAAACAAACTCTTCAGCTTTATAATATTAGTTTATTAGAAGATAGATAGTATCAGATATCATTATAGTGTGCGGAGCCGATTTTCAAGGCTTTTAGGGAGATTTCTTTTTATTCCAATTCCATAGAAGTGTTCACTAAGTCTTTAAAATTTTCCTAAAATTTTCATTCTTAAAATAACGATTGGTAAGTTATAACGATCTGTAGGTAATTTTGTCTGTAGGAACCAGTCTTCCCGAATACTCTTCATTCATCATTAAAATCCATCCGAACACCAAGTATAATTCTCTTCACCATTAGAGTAATGATGCGTACTTATTAGCACGGTCGATGTAACATCCTTGTACCGGTAATGTTCCTTTTTGCGGTAGGAGCGTGAAGAGGGTTCCGCAGCTAGTTGAACCTTCGTTGCGTATCCCTAAATGTAATGTGAAAGTTAGTTTGTCCGTTTGTTTGTGACGTTTTTACAGCTAAACGGTCGGAGTAACTTCTAACATTGGAGAAAACTGTTTTAAAATTGCCAACATTGGGTGAGCAACATTCGAGAATGTTTGTTCCTTCTGAGCATAAAAAGATTTTAAAACGTATCTATGCGACACCGTGCTCGCTAGCGAAACAGCTGACTGACTGAGAGAGGGATCGCGCTCACGGCCGGTCAGGTCACGTAATGTTGAGACGCAAGTTCGTTGAACTACTGAAAAACCGACCACAAATGGTGTTATTTGCTGATGACACATCACTGATTTTTAAAGTAAATAGACATGCACAGGAGTTTGACGACGTAAATAACGCTATGCTTAAGGTCCATAATTGGTTTACTGTAAATAATTTGGTATTAAATGAGAAGAAAACGAAATGCATTAGATTCGCGTTACCGAATGTTAGAAGTAGTGATTGTCAAGTTGTACTGAATAAGGAGATACTAGAATTCGTCGAAAAGACGGTTTTTTTATTCAGAATTACAGTGGGGTCCTCACTTAACATCACTTGCAGGGCGACTTAGTTCAGCCGCATACGCTGTTTGGAAAATCCACCAACTAACAGACGTGGATACCGCGAGACTGGTCTATTTTAGTTACTTTCATAGCATCATGTCTTACGGTATTTTGCTGTGGGGACGGGCTGCAGATATGGATTCTATCTTTATTCTACAAAAGAGAGCTATCCGAGCCATCTACAACCTCCGCAGACGCGAATCTCTAAGGGAACTGTTTAAAAAAAATTAACATCATGACGGTACCTTGTCAGTATATATATATGAAAACATTATGTACGTTCGGAAAAATCTACAGTTTTTTAGTAAAATAAGTGACAGGCATAATTTTAACACTAGAAATAGGAACAAATTAGATCAACCACGTTTCAGATTGTCTAAAGTACATACTTCTTTTATGGGGTACTGTGTAAAATGTTATAATAAAATTCCACTCGATATTCTTCAACTAAATGAGAAGAAATTTAAAACATGCATTAAACGCACACTATGTAGACAAGCATATTATAAGTTGGATGATTATATCGTAGATAAAAATGCTTGGCTTAACGCTGGTCCTGCTCCACAGGCACTTGGGCTCACTAGTTAAAATTTCATAATTGGAAGTGTTGCTTCCCCCTTTTTACTATTTTTTTTTCTGACATTACGAACTTATTGTTTATTCTCAATTTATTTGCAAACTAGTTTTGTGTAATTTAGAAGCATTTTTTCATTTTTTGTAAATGTGAGTACCATGTAGCCGGTTAGTATGGTATGATGGATGTTGACTTGAAATACCATGGCAGATGAGATTATGTCATGCTCACTTAAATATCTCGCTGATGGTGGCTCGTCTGTTGGATCATTCGGTTCCCTACAAAATGGTTGAGCTGGATGGTGCTGATCCACATGACATGTTCGTGAACGGGCGCCGTCAGTTGAGACTGGTCAGTGAATAGGCAGTCGCTCCATGTAAAATACTGGTGTTCAGCTGCATCCGGTTAGACTGGAAGCTGACCTCAACATAGTTAGGAAAAGGCTAGGTGGATTGATTGCCACAACAAATTATGTTCAGATCATTATGTAAAACCGAACTCAAAAATTAATTTTGTACCTATCTTATACATGAACAAAATGTCTAGAAAAAGCTCACTTTTTTATTTTGAAAACTGCAAAAATACCTCACAACTATACTCCCAACAAAATATACTATTTACCTCCATAATGCTGTCTACAGTATTTCAAAGAATTTTCATCAAAGCTATTCAATAGACAACCACTAAAAGCTTATTGCTTGCTGTCGCCATTGCCATTAAATAAACTACAAAGTACTTAAAGTTATCGAAACGCTTTATATAAATAAAGAATTGTTTTTAAATGGGTCTATACTCAAAACCTTTTAGAGGCATTCTTTATTTAAATCGGGAGAGGTATTGTTGTGTTTTGTTTTTTTTTTTGTTTGTAAAACAGGCTTACGGTCCATCTGAGGAAAGCTACTGGCCATGAATATTTGCTGCATAAAAAGGATTTCTGATACTTTAATAATAATTACCTACCTTAAAGATACTTTAAAATGTTTCACGTGTCCTTAATTTTTTCAGGGAGTCATAAAACTTGACTTGACGGCAGAAATGTAGTGGTATTGCCCTTGCCTCTAATAAATTCTTTACTTCTCTATATTATTAAAATTATCTTCTCGATTCTCGGAAGTTTATTAATAGCAATAACGCATGTTTATAGTATAAAAATAAAGTTGTTACTGATATACAACTTTATCCGATTTTTATTTAGTTATTTTTTATTCATTCTTTTTTTTACATCGGTTTAGGGTAAGCTTAGAGATTTTTAATTACCTAGGTAGGAACTAATATTTTGTAATTCACTACAAAAACACAAATAATACAAAATATATAATCAAATATGCTTAAAATTATAAAAATAAAAATTGAATAAATAAAGATGTACGGAACCACACATTACTTATTCACAATAATGCCTACCTAACCACAGTTTTATACTTCGGCAGCTAGTTAGTAGGATGAAGGCTTTTTCCAGCTGATTACTGAACTGAGTAATTATGTGAGTACAGTACATGAAACACAATAGTAACAGTTACGTGACTTTGTCTGCATACAGCGTATTTTTTTCGAAACTAACTTTCGTAATTGGTTTTTGAGTTGCACAGGATAATAATATGGATATTATTGTATGATATATTTGTTTATGGTAGCTATGCATATAGCGTTTTTTTTCTCGAAAATAATGTGTGTATTTGGTTTTTGAGTTAGTACAGGATAATGATGCTTTATTATTGGATCATATTTTTTGTTTATGCTAGCTTTGCTATTATGCTTATGACATGAGCAGTTTCTATTTTTTTGCAAAATATTGAAAGCCGATTCCGTTAATTAAAATCTCATCTCAGCGATAGTCAATGTTAAAAATATTGGAAAGTTAGAGGTATTTTGGCCAGATTGAGACTGAGATTGGAATTCGAACGTTCTCAAAAATACGGGAATCGCATGATTTTCAAATGAATGTAATTTTATAAACAAGCTAAAAATAATAAGGTTGCCTGTTAAATAATAAGTTGCCCAAAAACGAAATCACAATCCTTTGATTGTGATCCGTCAAGGTCCGTTTTAAATTCCATACATAATTAAACAGATTTTTTATAACCCAGAACTGGGTTGTGGAGGTCGCTCCATGTAAAATACTGGTATTCAGCTGCATCCGGTTAGACTGGAAGCCGACCCCAACATTGTTTGGAAACGGCTAGACAGATACTTGTTAGATTTTGATATCGCTTCTTTCCATCTGAAAGGCGAATACGAAGCTCTCTAGCTTCCAGGCCATCACGATACCGTTTTTCAAAATCACCCAATTTGAATCTTGAACTTCAAACATTAGGATTGAATCTAGTAGTACATTGTGTTTAACGCTTAATTAATTTAGGACGTTTGTAGGTCGGCTTTAATATAAAAGAAAACGGCCACTAACAGGAAAAATATAATCCAATTTACAGACAATCTCCTGTTACCAAAACAAAAGTAGGTACGTACTAGTGCAGGGATGTCGGATCTTTGGCACGTGTATTAAAAATGTGAACACGGAAATTATTTAAAATGAATTTAATTGCCTACCTACCACATAGATTTAATTTTGATGTAATCCTAACTGCCTAACTAATATTTATGCGAAAGTGAGTTTGTTTTCAGATGTTTGGCACATGGGCTACATGACCTGAAATAGGACATAGGATACTTTTTATCCCGATATTCCCACGGGATCGAGACATACGCGGGTGAAACCACGAGGCGCAGCTAGTGGGTTATATAGATATCATCCGCAAAAGAAGTAGCGTCATCGATATGATTGTTTAAAGATTTAGCAAGCTGAAGTGAGAGCAGAACTGGCCAATTTTGCTTTTTTTTTGCTTTGTGACGGTGGTAAAGATTTGATATTGATCCTACTAATATTATAAATGTGAAAGTTTGTGTGTTTGGATGTTTGTTACTCAATCACGCAAAAATGGCTGAATGGATTTGGATGAAATTTGGCAAAGAGATAGTTTATAACCTGGATTAACACATAGGATACTTTTTATCTCGGTATTCCCACGGGATCGAGACTTACGCGGGTGAAACCGCGGGGCGCAGCTAGTGATTTTATAAAACAACAAAAAACAAATAGAAATCAAAGCTCTTTGTAAATGATCCATCAGTGACATGATTATTTTTCTTTTCTTTAACTTACCAACAAAAGATTTATCAGTTGGTATAGCCATTTTTTTTTAAACTAAATGTCTACGTAGGTAATTTAATTTAGGCTCGTAATATTATTGTGAATCTAATCATTTCCAACTTAGTAAAGAACAAACCTAGATCCAAACTTCAACTGTATAACTTCCATTCCAACGAAGGTTCACCACCCCTGCCCTCGCGGACCAAAACAAACATAGCATACATAAACAAATAGTTAATTAACTATATAAAACAGAGGTACTGCAACAACAATAATATTACTAATGTAAGGAACATCGTTAGAAGCAAATGTTGTTGTAGGACTGACGTACAGCTGGCTACAAAAGTTGTTCAGCATTTCAGAATGGCGGAGGACAGGGTGTTGTGGCGCAAACTTTTATTTATTTATTTTTTTAGGTGGGAAATCATCAAATGACTTCTCCCAGACTCGAGACTTTTACTGACTAAAACCCACCCGTGTTCCTTCAGTTGCCTGTTGCCAAGGGCCCCGGTATCCCTTTCGGACTTTTCCTGCCCACAGCCCCGGCAGGAAGCCTGGAAGAGCCCTATGTCCAGCAGTGTACTGCGATAGGGTGAGTTGATTGATTACTGAGAGCAAAATGAAGTGAACTGAATATTTTATTTATAACAAATTGGCATGCGCTGTCAATTAAAAAACAAAACCAAACTAACTGCTCACTATGAAAGAAAGAAAGAAAGAAAGAAAAATGCATTTATTGGCATTGTGACATACAAATACACCTTAAAACTATAAAAACAGAAACAATTAATAAAATGCCAAAAGGGCTTCAGCTCAGCATACTGTCAGATGGCAACACAAAGTGTACCACCTGACGCTGATTTTCAGCTGCAACCCACGAGTGTCATACGCTAGAAAAATAATATAGGTTATAATAAACAATTAAAATCTGATATATAAGATAGAAGAAAAACAATATATAAAAATACCTAATAAATGTGAATATTTATAAATAAAATATAATATTTAAAATGGCAACATTCCGTTTAGCCGGCATGGACTCGCACGCCGCCGGCTTAGAATAATCTGTGCGCAAAGCTGTCAAAAATAAATTATTAATTTGTCTGACGTTTTCAACGATAAGTGATGACCTTCGCCTATCATAATCTTCTTCTGTTGGACTTATCCCTCCCAAGCACCGCTACTTCGATAGGTTTGCCTGCGCTTATAGATATCTACAATACCAGAGGACATCGCATTTGAAATGTTTCAAGAGCCTGTGGTAACATGGGAACAAATTCCCTCACGCAGCGTTTACTGCGCGACCGGTATATATACAATGTCCCGACAACAATCGTCGGGCAGTTGCCCACCAGACAACACCCGTCTGGTCGGAAGATACTCTCTTTTCTTCAGAGGATGGTGATAACTTTACACTCTGTTCCTTATGCCTCTATAATTATAATCGCTTAATTATTAACAGAATTCTACAGTAATAATAAAAAAAATAAACTCTACGCACCTTCCTGATGTCATGTATGGGGCAATGGAGGACGTTCCTTCGCTATCCAGGATGTCGAAATATCCAAAGGAACAGCGAACCGATAAGGATCGAGCGAGGTATATTTCAGGGCGATAGTTTGAGTCCACTCTGGTTCTGCTTGGCCCTGAATCCTCTAAGCACACTGCTGGAGGACTCAGGTCTAGGCTATCGGCTGAGGAGAGGTGGTCAGGTTAAATCTCACCTCCTCTACGTGAATGACCTAAAACTCTTTGCCCCCAACAATTTACAACTGATGGAGCTACTGAAAGTAACTGAAACTTTCAGTAGAGCCATCAGGATGGAATTTGGTGTGGACAAATGTGCGGTCATGCATGTAAAGCGAGGGGAGATTGTGGAATCCGCAAGAATCCAACTCTCGGATTCCATATACCTTAGAGCCCTCTCCGCATCCGAAACCTATAAGTATTTGGGAATGTCGGAAGCGTTAGGCATCAATGTTACTGACATGAAGCAATCGTTGAAGGAGCGCTTCTTTGGCCGCCTGAAGAAAGTGTTTAATAGTCTTCTATCAGGCGGAAACAAGGTGCGCGCCTTCAACGGTTGGGTCATGCCGGTTTAGATGTACTCTTTCGGCATACTCAAATGGACTCAGACCGAACTTGACGCCCTGGATAGGAGGGTCCGTACGCTGCTGACTGCATACCGAATGCATCACCCGCGGTCATCGGTAATGAGACTGTATATCCCGCGAAAGTGTGGAGGTCGAGGCTTTTTAAACGCTAAGTCCCTCCACAATCGCGAGATATGCAGTCTCAGGGAATATTTCCTAGAAGCCGACGTGGGGATGCATCGAGATGTGGTCGCGGTGGACAAGGGCCTCACCCTGCTCTCCTTGGCGAAAGAGAACTGGCGCAAGCCTGTAGTGCTTGACACTAACGATCGCAGGAAGGTATGGCAGAGTAAGGAGCTTCACGGACGCTTTTTCCGGGCCCTACATGGACCCGATGTAGATCTACAAGCGTCCGTAGCCTGGCTGCGTTTCGGTGACCTCTTTGGGGAAACCGAAGGTTTTGTCTGTGCAATTATGGACGAAGTTATCATGACGAACAATTACCGGAGATTTATTGTGAAGGACGGAACGGTTGACATCTGTCGGGCATGCCACCGACCGGGAGAATCAATTCGACACATCATCTCCGGGTGTTCTCGTCTAGCTAACGGAGAGTACTTGCATAGACACAACCTTGTAGCCAGGATTATCCATCAGCAACTTGCTCTAAAGTATAGCCTTGTGGAATCGGAAGTGCCGTACTACAGGTACGTGCCCGACCCAGTTCTCGAAAATTGAAATATCACATTGTACTGGGATCGATCCATCATCACTGACAGGACTATTGTTGCCAATAAGCCTGATATAGTGGTGGTGGATCGAACAGAGCGGCGCGCAATGATCATTGACATAACGGTCCCGCATGACGAGAACCTCGTGAAGGCCGAGAAAGATAAACAAATCAAGTATCTTGACTTGGCTCACGAGGTTGTCGACATGTGGGATGTGGACTCTGCGATCATTGTGTCGATAGTCGTATCAGCCAATGGCTTAATTGCCAAGAGCCTCGACCAACATCTACGGAGGCTCTCGTTAGGCAGCTGGATTAAGGGCTTGATTCAGAAAGCGGTACTTCTGGACACGGCCCGTATTGTTAGAAGGTTCCTCTCTCTGGAGCCCTGACCGCCGGTAGCTTGGACCCTGTTCCCGATACCGGTGGGCTACTATTTTTTTATAATTTTAAATGTTTTTATATTTTTATATTCTAATATTTAAAAATGTAATTTATATGTAAATTTATGAAATAAAATAAAAAATACAACTATCAAATTTTTCATTAATAATCGCTTTTGTTTGAATAGTTTTCATTTACTTTTCTCCACTGAATGTACATTGTACGAGTTGGTATTTAAATATGTATGTAGTGATAATGGTAATTGGAATGGATTGGTAATGTAATGGGAATCAGTAATGGGCTACTTTAGCTTTACATTATTTATGGATTGGCTTCCTAGATAGCTTGGGATAGCTCGATATTAAGCTAATAAATTAATCGTGATATTCATAATTATAATTATGTACAACCCGTGCGCATTAACATGGCACCTGGCTTGGAACTCAATACTCCCCCCGCTAATTGCGCGGTGCCCCGCCGTCGCCGTGCGTGGTTGCGGGGGGTAGCGCCATACAATATTTAACACTACACGTTTCTTGTATGGGATGGGCATTGGAAGTACCCTTTAAGAGTGGCTCGCAAATAGAATCCTTAACGAGCTGATTGTTTCTCGCTTCCGTCCCAAATATTGCGCCAAACTTTGTCTACTGATTACCTAGAGAGTTAAGCCTGTAATCTGTTGTGGATCTACTGAATTTGTGACGCGGTTTCAGTTGTTTTTGGGGCTGAAATATTACAGTATATAACGCCCTTTTTAACCCCCGACGGAAAAAGAGGAGTGTTATAAGTTTAAAGTGTATATCTGTGTGTCTGTCTGCTCCATCGTAGCTGCCAAACGGCTGAACCAATTTTGTGTTTTTTTGTTTTGTTTGTTAGGTGACTTGATCGAGTGTGTTCATAGCTAAAACAAAAATAAGCTTTGTTTTTGTTGGAGGTTTTTTTATTACATTTTTTATTTAATTTAACTTCTCTATAGAAAAATTGTCATGGAGACTACGTAAGGTAATGGCGAAGATGATACCTACCGTATTATCATTATTATCATTCACATACCCAACTTTACCCACTGCTGGGCATAAACCCCTTCTTTTATTGTGCAAATCTCTACGCTCACTTTGTTTCAATGCTAACTAGTATATTCATAGTTCTATTTTGTTGTTTTTAGGGTTCCGTACCCAAAGGGTAAAACGGGACCCTATTACTAAGACTCCGCTGCCTGTCTGTCTGTCCGTCTGTCACCAGGCTGTATCTTATGAACCGTGATAGCTAGACAGTTGAAATTTTCACAGATGATGTATTTCTATTGCCGCTATAACAACAAATACTAAAAAACAAAATAAAATAAATATTTAAGGGGGCTCCCATACAACAAACGTGTTTTTTTTGCCGTTTTTATAGATAATGGTACGGAACCCTTCGTGCGCGAGTCCGACTCGCACATGGCCGGTTTTTTTTTTTTTGTATATAATTTCAGGAGCTCGTGGCTAAGTAATAACAGTCGCTCGGGTCGATCCATCAGGTTAAGCTACGCTTGCCGGGGTTGGTCCGTGGATGGGTGACCATTTTCACATATCGAGACTCCTCCGTGCCTCGGAAAGCACGTTAAGCCATTGGTCCCGGCTGTCATTTGTGGATCTTTGACAGTCGTTACGAGTCGTCAGAAGCCCGAAAGTCTGACAACCAGTCTTACCAAGGGGTATCGTATTACCCAGTTACTGGGTTGTGAAGGTCAGATAGGCAGTCGCTTCATGTAAAATACTGGTATTCAGCTGCATCCGGTTAGACTGGAAGCCGACCCCAACATAATTGGGAAAAGACTAGGCAGATTGGCAGATTGGATATAATTTCAACACAATGGAAATTGTTTATGAATAAATAAAAGGAAATGAAATGCTCCGGTGCCAGCCTTATCCAAGTTATACCCGCGATGGCAACTAGATTAGTACCTAATGCAGGATGTTTATCGTTTAAAAAACCGGCCAAGTGCGTGTCCACCACGCAAAATGAAGGGTTCCGTAGTAAGGATGAATTTGTCCCAAGAAAAAACTTAGCATTGTAGTTGAAAAACATGTTCTACCGTATATTCCAACTGCAAATGTAAGTTTATACGCACAATATTGTGAGATTTACCGTGTGATTTTAAACCATAGAGTTCTTATACGTTTTCCGATCTATGAGTACCTACCTAAAGACCTGATCTATTTTTATTTTTTATTTTATGCTCCGTAGTTTCGGAGATAAGAATGGTAAATGTTCATCTTTGTTCTAAAATACCTTTAAAAGTATTTATTTTAAATGATAAAAAAATATATTTTGTATCCTCAAAACAAGTCCTTTCATTTTATATATCACACGGGACAGTCCGCAAAACTTTTTTGTTATTTACCTATAAAAGAGTTCCGTTTTTTCCTTTCGAGGTACGGAACTCAAAAAAAATGATCTGGGATCTAACCGCTCCTAAGTCAAAGTATCTGGTGCCCGTATGCTCAGATGGGCCGTCTTACCTTCTGCAGCCATAAGCTTGCTGCCCACAGTTCCTTTTAAAAGGCACTCGGAACATGGTTCCCTTGCCGCCATGGTCAGCCATCGCCAGATTCGAGGACCTGTGTCATTGTCATTTAAAGGATTCAACAACTCTTATACATCGTAGAGCAAGATACATTGGAGATATTGAGCCTGGATATTACTGGCACAAAACCAAAGTTTATTACAAAAAAAAAGACGAACCCAAAATCTAATTATGAAAAATAACACTGATGTAATTAAGCACTGGCCGTTGCCTAAATTAAAATCATTTTAGAACTTTTTAAGCGTTCCTTTTTATTCGTAGTAAAAAGTCTGTTATTCTTTATTATAAACTCTAAGTCCACCAATCTATTGTTGGAAAGAAGTTTTAAAAACTACTTAAAGTGGTAGCCGAGACAACTTTAATGTTTTTAAGAAGCCATTACGTGACTAGAATTGAAGTAGATAGCTTAAAACAAAAGGCAATCTAGAATATCGAAAAATTCAAGGCTATGTTTTGTAACACTTTAAAACCTTCTAGGAAAGAAATAAAGTACACAAGGCTAATCCTTGTGTACTTTATTTCTTTTATCAACTTTACTCAAGGCTCATATCTAAGTTGTGTGTAGGTCTCTTCTCTGTGTGAAGGAACAGGCAGTTATCCACAACCTGGGATAAGTGTGGGTTGATGAAGTCGTCTTCAAATTATTTTTCTTTATTGAAATGACAAGGATTAGTGGTGTTCATGAAGCATTAAATAATTCCTATTTAACATAAATAGGTCTTCAGAATCCCGGTTGTTGGCTATAAGCTTGCCCCGAAGCATAACTGGCGAAATGTGGGTGTACTATGGGTACACTTCTGCCGAATAGTGATGGATTAAGTAGCATTCGCATTCATTGTTAGCAAGTTTCTCATGTAGCATTTAGAAAATGAAATGTATTTGCGAAATACTGTGAAATGCTGATTGAATTTATTCGTAATTTTTCATACTATTATACGTCAGAGCGTCGACGCACGCAGCGGTAGATATACTCAAACTCAAACTCAAAGCATTTATTTCAATTAAACCATTTACAGGCACTTTTGAATTGTCAAGGAGTCAGTCAGTCAGAAATATGAAGCTAGTTGCCCATTCCAAAGCGTAGTAGGTACCTATGGAGAAGAACGGGCAAGAAACTCCATGGACACTCTTTTAAATCAAACTATTGTTACAATATAATGGTTACATTATTCATGTTGAAATTATACATGTGAGAACAATGTAGAAAGCACGTTAAAAGCGTCCGCAATTATAAAATAAGCACAATTCAAAAATTAAAATAAGCCATGGCAGCTAACAAATGATCAGTCACAACTGACGGCGCCCGTTCACGAACATGACGCATGGATCAGCACCATTCAGCTCAAACATTTTGAAGGGAGCTAAATGATCCAACACATACGCCACCATCAGCGAGACATTTGAGTGAGCATGACATTCCCAGCCGCCAGGGCACATTCAAGTCAATGAAAGACAAAATACCCGGTAAATGGTAGCTCTATAGTACATAGTACTCACACCTGTGCAATTATATAATACAAAGGAGAGATTGAGTTTATACAATGCAAAGATAGTCTTACAATCTTCAGCAGCTCCAACAGCATTTTCGAATGTTAGTTAGTTAGTTAGTTGTGGTTGTGGAGCAGGACCAGCATTAAGCCAAGCATTTTTATCAGAGATGTAATCCTCCAACTTATAATATGCCTGCCTACATAGTGTGCGTTTTACACAAGTTTTGAATTT
Organism: Lithophane ornitopus; assembly: GCA_948473465.1. Classification (NCBI taxonomy): domain Eukaryota; kingdom Metazoa; phylum Arthropoda; class Insecta; order Lepidoptera; family Noctuidae; genus Lithophane; species Lithophane ornitopus. Next base: position 10,261,251 of record OX419637.1, on the reverse strand, counting down.
CGTCTCATTCAGTTGAAGTATGTGGGGAGGGATTTTATTGTAACATTTTAAACAGTACCCCATGAAAGATGAGTCTACTTTAGCCAGTCTGAAACCTGGTTGAACTAATAAGTCCCTATTTCTAGTACTATAATTATGTCTATCGCCTCTTTTACTAAAAAGATGTAAATTTTTTCTTACGTGCAAGATGTTTTCATATATATATTGACAAGGTACCGTCATGATGTTAATATCCTTAAACAGTTCCCTTAAAGAATCACGCCTGCGTCGATTATAAATGGCTCTGATCGCTCTTTTCTGCAGAATAAAGATAGACTCGATGTCTGCAGCCCGTCCCCATATTAAAATACCGTAAGACATTATGCTATGAAAGTAACTAAAATAGACTAGCGTCGCGGTATCTACATCAGTAAATTGACGGATTTTTCTGACAGCATATGCTGCTGAACGCAGCCGTCCTGCAAGAGATGTTAAATGAGGACCCCATTGTAGCCTTGAGTCGAGCGTGATCCCCAGGAAAACAGTTTTATCGACGAATTCTAGTTTCTCTTGATTCAATATAATCTCACAATCCCTACTTTTGACATTTGGTAAAGAAAATTTTATGCACTTAGTCTTTTTTCCATTTAATACTAAATTATTAGCAGTGAACCAATTTTGGACCTGCAGTAGGGCGTTATTTACTTCGTCAAAATTTGTAGCACGTCTATCTACCTTAAAAATTAAGGAAGTATCGTCAGCAAATAACACCATGTGTGGCTGATTTTTTAATAAATGGAGTAAATCATTAATGTACACTAAAAAGAGGAAAGGACCCAAAATCGAGCCTTGTGGAACACCCATTTTTACTTTTAAACCTAGTGAGTTGATACCGTTTATTTGAACTTGCTGTTGTCTATCATTTAAATAAGATTTTACTAAACTGAGCGCAAGTTTACCTAGTCCGTAATGCTCAAGTTTCAAGAGTAAGGTTTCGTGATCGACGCAATCAAATGCCTTGGAGAGGTCACAAAAGATTCCTATGGCGTCTTGGGCTTCTTCCCACGCGTTAAAAATGTGTCTTAATAAGGTTACACCGGCGTCAGTCGTACAACGTCCTTTGGTGAAACCGTACTGTTGGTCGTGAAGGATTTTATTTGTGTTAAAATGATTGAGCTAGATACTTAAATAGATAATACAGGCCAATATGTACGCAATAAATACACGCCAGGAGACGTCCTTATGCGAACGTACTTTTCAATTCGCATGTTAACAAAATTCACATACTTCATTATTATCAATTATCGTCATGTTAACTATTAGCAATTAGCATTGCAATAGCAATTATCATGATAAGACTCAAGAATTCACATGCTAATGAAATTAATGCAAAATCGCATTAATTGCCATTACTACTGCCGAACCCGTCGGGGATGACAGACGGAATGATACGTATATTATGTACTAAGCAAAGAAATCTCAATGTTTTGACATGTTGACACATCAGTAGATCGCACCCTTGTGAATCAGGGGCACGCTGCTAGCTCTAAAGTAGGTAAATCATATTATAGTATAGTTATCTTTGTATATTCACGTGTTTATAACATAACAAACTAACGTGACCGTGTTCATGTGACACTTTTTTGTATTTTATTTTTTTATTTTCTATACCAATTAAAACTTTCACTGCAACGCGTTTTTCGCTCAGTGTACGTCATTCCTCTCACCCGAATGTTGTACCATGTAATGGGCGTTTCTGCTCCATTAGCCTTATGGCCTGTGTATCTTGCCCGTAACTTGTACACCGACCGCTAATTGTACTACACAGGGCAAGAATGTACCTAATGGTTGGGTATAAGACGTTTTGATTTCTTGTTCAAGATAAAGGTAGAGAATTCTCTAGGTGCGAGTTTGTGAGGTTTCGTACTAATGTCTACGTTGTATTATATAATTTTACTTAAGTACTTACATAAAATATAAGTTGTTTAGTACATAAATTAATTTCTCAGTCCAGAACGTGGGTTTAGACAAGAAATGAACATGGAATCAGAACAAGAGAAAGATTTAAAGAGCATTATTTTGTTGATATTCTTGCCATTTTAATAAGGATAGAAGAAAGACGAAATGATGCTCTGACCCTGTTTACACAAAAAGAATGAGCATTCGGTCGTTTGGTCTAAACCCACCTACGGTAGAATGTAGATAATTGGACGAAAAAGACAAGTTTCGATGATCAAAAATAAATATTATATAAGATAATTAATATTCTATAAGAGCTAAGAATAATGATGATGTTGATGCTGAGAATATTGTACTGAAAACACAATATAAATGTCTATAAATGTCTTGTTCTTTGGCCAAAGAATTAGCATTGCCATTGGACGTGGCAATGCTGCCAGTCTTCTGGGCACGTTTCCGTATGACAGCGATGCGGACGAATACTTCGACGCCTAAGGGCCCGGCCACACGGCACCGCGCCGCCGCCGCGCCGTTCCGCTTGATTAATTAAAGTGTTATAAAGCGCGTGCACTTTTGCAAGTAGCCGACGATCAATCGGAAAAGCGCGGTCGCGGCGCGGTCGCGGCGCGGTCGTGGCGTCATGTGGCCGGGCACTAAGGGTCCCTTTGTTGTTATATATGGTATGGTTAGGCCTTTTAGTTTTAGTTTTTTAGATAATTTAGTAAAAATAAGTTACCCAATGTATATATTTTACCTCTATAAATAAATAAGTTCTTTATTTCTATTCATGGAAAGCTTCACAATCCAGGTTTCCAAGAACTTATTAATATCGTTAAAAACATCTGCTAGGGTGTCGATTTAAATCCCTCAATTTATACAAAGTCTTATTTTTCTTCGAATATTTCGATTGCAGCTCGACAGTCCACAATTGGGTTTACGTAATAACAATGGGATCTACTCCTATTACGAGAAATGTAGGTGACAGGATTCAGGACACCTCTGCCAAACCCATCTCAAACACATGCGCGCTATGTAATCTACTTGTGATCACATACATTAAATAGAGCTTATGGATTCAGTAATAAAGTACTGAGTGCTACAACTCTAATTAAAATTGCGTTTGGAACAAGTGGTCTTGAATCTGATTGGTATTTCATTTGTGATAGGATTGAAAAAGGTATAATGTTTCGTACAGAAACAAAAGTTTGCTTATCATAAGCCCCGAATCTGAAGCTTGTGCTATTATAAATACTAAAATATAATTATGATACTTTCAAGCAGTTAGGATCAGCGCGGTATTGCGTAACACGCTACAATATCAATGTCTTTCATTTTAACATTTCAACAACATTCATCGCGTGATTTACGTTGTCGAGCAGACGCATTTTTAACCGACTTCTTCTATTAGGAGGAGGTTCGGAAGTTGGCGGCAAAAAACTAAAATTGAAAAGCAAAGACACCGACTTCCGAAATTAAAGTAATTTTTCACTTTTTAATGTTTTTTTGGGCAGTCTGTTGTTTTTTTTTTTTTTTTGTAAAGTTTTATGAAGCAACTAGCTGCGCCCCGCGGTTTCACCCACGTAAGTCTCGATCACGTGGGAATATCGGGATAAAAACTTTTACAAAAAAAAAAAAAAATATTATATGGAACCACCTCGGAAGCATGCCCTACCATACAAAAAAAAGAATCATCAAAATCGATTCATAATTGGCGGAGAAATCGAGTAACAAAGATACAAAAAAAAAAAAAAAACATACAGACGAATTGAGAACCTCCTCCTTTTTGAAGAAGTCGGTTAAAAAGTATCCTATGTGTTAATCCAGGTTATAAACTATCTGTTTGCCAGAGGACTATGCCCCCTAATATAGGGCACCCTGTACCAAGCCGAAAATTCCGCTGTCACAATCAAACCTAGTGTATTTGGAGGAGAATTCAATGCTCTTTCTATATTGTTAACTATATTTTACATGGATTCCCGCAATTCGTATTTATTTACCATTTACATACTTCATATTTCGAGGTTAAGTTCGAGAAAGTGAATGACACGAAATGTTAGTTAGTTGGTGACATGTAAGGTGGTAATATCGATCGCTTTTTATTCTTGATTTGGCGATAGTTTCCTGATGGATTATTGATTATACAATACATCACTCATAGTTAATAATAATTCTTGTTGTCAGTTTTTTATATACCTAATGGTAATGAATATCAATAATCATGTAGGTACCTCACTCGCAATAAGTGCAGCTGGTGGTCTGAATAAGTAATAAATTAGTACCTACTGTATTTACTGATTCCTTATACCTTGAAATCCTATTATAACAACAGGCCTGTTTTCGCAGAAGAGTTAGGCAGAGTTTTATTTACTATATCCTCTTCTCGAACTTGAAATGTTAGTTAATAATAATAAGGTAATAATGTTGTTAGTACCTACCAAGGTACTTACATCAGAAATGAAAAACGTAAGTAGTTAAGATTAATTAATAAATTATATTATATTCATATTTACATAATGTATAAGACCTAGTCCACTAGAGAAAAGAAATGTAAAAATAAAACAATAGATACGACACTTGGGTGGCACTCGGAAACGCCTTGCAACACATAGCATGGACTGTCCACATCCAAAGCACATATCACTGCACATTGTGACCGAATGTTGGTCCAGGTATCAGTTCGGAATCTAAGGGAGTTTTTCTTGTATCAATGTGAAACATTCGTAACATTATGAATAGGTACTTCCAGGATTGATCTGAAAGCATAAAAATGTTTTTTAATTCTTGAATTAAACGAATAGTCCCGGACTTGGGTAGGTACTTTAGAAGCTAACTATAATTTAAATGCCGCGGATATATTTTCTAATTTGTAATTTATTACTGTGACTGACACACATGAAAATATATTGTACCCTAATATTAAATTATTAAATAGCAAATCAGTACCTACATAATTATCTTCTTTATTGAATGTTCGTTGGCGGGTACCTATATTTTTTAAGTAGTAGCAACATTCAGAAATGAAGTGCAATGACAGTGACATCACATAAGCGGAAAATACGTGCCTACACAAGTAAAAAAATACTTTTATTTTGCGTGTCCGAAAGCCGGGAATCGTTTTCATAACAAAAACGTCTATCTAATTTAAAAAATAGGAGTATTTTTATGAACTACATTTGGTTGTGACACACTAGCTCCCAAGATGGTACGACCCTGTGGCATTCTCCTTTCATCCAAATCCATTCAGCCGTTTTTGCGTGATTGAGTAACAAACACACATAAACACACAAACACACAAATTTTCACATTTATTATATTAGTAGGATGAATTAGGAATTTTGTTCTTGACTTCAGTGACTGAAAGTATTTTACTTACGCAATAATTGTCGAACATTGTATTGAACGAATAATTAATTCCATCTAGCCAGGATAGAAGTATCTATAATGTTAAGCAAGATGTTGAATGCATTCGGAGCGGGAATTTCGCTACTCTGACGTAGTGTCCATAGCGAAAGGATGACGAAATTTTTTTTAACCAGTTGGAAAATAATAATGTAGACGGATTTTCTTTAGAAAAACGGTCCTTCTAAAAGAACAGCTTTGTTAAAATATTATGTTCATCTCTTCAATACTTCTATAATTATGTTAATTAGAAACTGGTCATATAGAGATTCAGAGATCGATTCAGAGACCCCCAACGTTAAAAAAAAAACTGCCAAACCCAAAATGCCGGATAATCCATTTGATTATGCAACACCTGATCCGATCCGATACGTCAGTTTCAATTTACAAACGCCCCGTACACTTGAGTCCAAAAATACACCACCCAGTGTATACGTCATTGCAAAATAACGGCTTACGTGAAGCAAGTCAATATGGCGTCGTTTCACCTGTCACATTACAAGCCACTCTCGATATTACCCGGGCAATTTAAAAAATGGAACGTTATGTTTTAACCTACATTTGAGAGTTACGATTGAATTGACATTATGGGTGAAAATATTGATATTGTGGACGTCAGATGATAGATGTCCCATAAAAAGTATTAACATTCAGCTACGTATAAATTATGCTTCTATCAAGATTCTTGATCTAAATGCATTAGACTTGTAGTAGGCAGAAACCTAGTCGGGATAAGATAATGTTTTAACTTGATAATAATTTCAGTTAAAATAGTCCACTGCTTGACATAGGCCAGCCCAAGTTACAGGACAACCAATCTTATACTTTCCAAAGTCAGTGGATTCCCGTGGCCTTTACAAATAATAGAACAAAAAGCTCTGTTACTGATCAGATAAAAACTTCTCAAAATCTTGGCTCAAACTGGTCACAAATAGCCGTGACCTTTAGAAATAAATTTCCATCTGAATACTAAAAATATATTAATTTCCGGAATTACAAGTTAAGTGTTGTCGAAGAAATTTGCATTTGTTTGTCATAAAATGCTAAAAAAAAATAAGTATTTTTTTACACGAAGCGGCGAAAATGAGAAGAAACATGAATATTTCATGATTTTGTTTGCAAATTGAAGATGTTTGGCGAGTGACAATAATTTAAAGGTATTGATTTTTCTGATAGAGAAATTGGAAGTTTAAATACTGTTGAGAAAATAGAATATTTTTTTACCCTTATTACCACTCAACCCATCATCATCTGCCTAGCCTTTTCCCAACAATGTTGGGGTCGGCTTCCAGTCTAACTGGATGCAGCTGAATACCAGTAGAATGAGAGCAAATAAAAATTCAAGCTACCGGCGGTTCTGCAGATTCCAATGCTATTTCAATTAAGTTAATGGCACAGTACGAATGCAAAAAATGAGAAAACATAAAAAAAATCCTAAAGATATAAAAACTCAACTACTTACCCATAAAAAAAAAAAACGTAAACACGAACAATTAACTCCACTTTAATTAAAGGAAAACTACTAACAAAACTTCAACAAGAAAATCTCGATTAGAACTAAAACCGAATTAAGGCCAGGATTAAGCCAACAGGATAGAACAAACTGACATTGCATAGCTTAGCTCGTCCGTGTAATTATGAGCTACCAGTGAACCGGCATGAACTGGTATTAACCGGAATTAACTGGATAAAACCAGATTGTGAGCAATATAGCCGGCCTGGATTTGGCCGCAATCTTAGCCGTTAGGGTGCTTGGGATGTTGTTTTGGATACGGTATCGTGTTTCTTAGATAATACCTAATCGAAAGATAAAGATTTTAATTAATATTTTGTGATGTCAATCTGTATACTATACATTATTCCAAACTGGCTTTTACATAAGAATGAAAGTTTTAATCTATTGAGAGCATAGGAATCCCAAAAATATTTTTCCTTTCCTAGCTTTCGTCCTGTCGTTGGTTCATGTACACTACTTTTTCCGATTTTTATTTTGCCTACCAGAAAATTCATTTGCTAAAGCGTATTCATTCCTCTTCAGCTTCCTAATCCTTCTTGTTTAATTTTCTCTTCTTGAATAATCTTCAATTGGATAATTTTCATTCATACTAAGCCCGCGTACAAGCCATGAACTCATCTGCTGCAGCCGCCATTGTTTCTTTGCCAGAAATGCGAAGCCCAATGGGACCAGCTTTGCAAGAAAAGACTTCTGTGGACCTAAAACCGCCACATTAGCAATTCCTCTAAAAGTGATTCATTTCCTGAATTTCCAGCTATCATTAGCGATTCCTCTAATTTGATACAAAAGCAATTCATAATGTATGGACCATTTTACGAATCTCCATAGAAAACTGTCAACAGATGAATTATTTCGTAATATGAATCGCACGCAGATCATATTATGAATTGTCAGTTTGTGACATTTTACGATGATTCATAATATTTTTCTATTATGATCCTGCTATAGTGACTGTTTTAAGCCCCCTGTTCTTTTTCAGATTATTTCGTCATGAATTATTTTTTCCAACGTTTCGGGCATTCCTGATACCTCATCCACCTTTTCATACACCTCAATAAGTAAGCAGGAATAACTGGCGTTTGTTTTCTTTTTACATTTCAATTATCTCGGCTCTCCTTAGTATAAGGCGACGAAATTTCATTTTTACTAGGATCCTTCATTTTTTCAACATAATTAGATTTTTTTCGTTTCATATTAATAGCCGTACCTGCCCGTGGCATTACTAAAAATGTTTTTTTTATCCCCAAAAAGTATAAAATAGAACCCTTACACCACACCCCTATTATTTGCTTGAAGGAAAGGCAGAGGTGTCTGTTTAAACAGCCATATTTCGCCAGTTATGTTTTAAGTGCCACGTAATAGACGGTGACCCGATAGCCATAAATTAGACTCATCCAGACTTCAGGCTACTACTAAACCCAGGCTTGCGGGAATGTCCAAAAGGGATACCGGGACCTTGGCAACAGGCAACTGAAGGAACACGGGTGGGTTTTAGTCAGTAAAAGTCTGACACGCCCTTCCACTCCGCCCAGAGCGGGAGAAGTCATGTGACGATTTCACATCCTCGAAAAAAAAAAAAAACCCTGCCTTGGAAACACCCAAAAATACACTACCTCAACTTTGGGATCCATCCCAGTTATGCTCAGGGGTCGCGTTTCCAAATACAGCAACGGAGCAGTCAGCCACAGTCATCGGTTTACAGACTGCTGTAACTAAGGCCCCGATACGGGACGCGACAGGGCGCGTCGATTATTTTAATGACCGGTGCCCTATTTAGTAACTAATATTAAGTAATAAAAACTAAAACCCAACTACGACTAAAAAGGTATAAACAAGACCGCACAGACAGACAAATTAAAAATCCGGAGTCACACGTAAACTGTTCGATTTATGCTCTAACACGTGTGACTCCGGATTTTTAATTTGTCTGTCTGTGGGGTCTTGTTTATACCTTTTTAGTCGTAGTTGGGTTTTAGTTTTTATTACTTAATATTTTTTTAAATTCTTTTGGGGTTATAATATATATATATTATATTTAGCCCTTTCATTTGATACCCAACATGGTACGATTAAACATTTTTTTTTTTGCTAGAGGTCGCCATTTTTAATTTAATGTGACGTCACATAGCAAATTGTGATGAGTGCTTTAGAAGATAGGAGAGAACAGATGAACATTCATACATACATACATACCGGTCAAAATCATAACCCTCCTTTTTTCTTCGCCGTAGTCGGGTAAAAATGCGACATTTTTGTCAAAAACTGATATTATTGTTTCATGTATAAAATGAAACAATAATATCAGTATATATCAGGTAGGTGCTGTATAAAGTGCAGGCCAAACTAGGAACGAAGGTAAGTTCATTTAGCTTCGCTCATGTAGCTACCGTATCTTTTACATGCTTCGGTTCATAGTATGCAAACGCGGTTAAAACAGAAAATGTGTGAAAAAAACTTGTAAAATTGTCAGATTGTCGCCTGTCACCTGTCGGTTTTATAAAAGGCCACGCGACTATTCGCGCTTGTTTAAACACGCCCATATAAGTTATTTGACATAGTCGATGTGACTGAATTTCATCCTGCATCTCGTGCATCCCCTCATGTGTCAATCGGACTTTTAAATACCGATAACAATTAAAATTCTATTGTGTCTCGTTAAAAGCGTACCGGAAGACAGCGATGGAAGGCCTCTCACAAGGCGGACCGATGAGTTGGTGAAGGACGCAGGAATCTGCTGAATGCGAGAAGCATAGAACCGGTCGAAGTAGCGGAGGCCTATGTCTAGCAATGGACGCTTTTCGGCTAAAATGATGATGAGGATGTTATGGCCGTTATATTGGCATTGAATCTAGTTTTAGAAAAAGTTCCAATTGTATAGCGTCATTTTTGTCACTCATACCTGTGTTACACTCTCTTTATGAAGCTCGTCGTGTCATATTTACACCATCATCAGGGGCCCTAGTGTGAGTTTCTTTTCCAATCAGAGCGCCGAATGCGGTCGATGCGTAAAGTCGAGATAGTTCAAGGAAACTCACACTAGGGCCTCTCCGATTGACCCTTCACCAGTGAAGGCCAGTGAATGGCCAATCAGAGCGCCGAACGCGATCGATGCGTAAAGTCGAGATAGTTAAAAGAAACTCACACTAGGGCCCCTCCGATTGGCCCTTCACCAGTGAAGGCCAGTGAATGACCAATCAGAGCGCCGAACGCGATCGATGCGTAAAGTCGAGATAGTTAGAAGAAACTCACACTAGGGCTTCTGTTCAGCCGAAAACGTCCACTGCTGGACGCCTATTTACACCAGGTTATTGTTAACTACATGAAAATATTAGTAAATTAATCATAATATGGCCGTTGGGCTTAATAAGGGTCTGTAGACCTCAACAAACAATGCTGCAGCGATATTGCCTTAATCACCATATTTGACAGGTTTATCCGTTGATTGATCGACTTCTATTGTAAGTACCTACCTATACAGGTAGAAGGTAATGTTGCTTTTCCGGGCTATGAATTGGGAAGTTCCTTATTTTAAGGAACTTTTTACGGGTTTAAACAATCTTTAATGGTGAGATTTAGAATGTTTACAGTTCTTTCTTTCAGTTGAGGTTCCAAGGAGTCGGAACCGAATGCCGCATAGTTCACGGGGAATCTGCTGTGATTCTCCAGTGAGTCGGGGGCACCGCAGAGCATTGCTCTTAGTTACGGTAGCAAACCTATCACGAGATCGACTATAGACTATCCTAACTATCCTTACTAATATAATAAATGCGAAAGTGAGTTTGTTTGTTAAGCCTTCACGCTAAAACGGCTAAACGGATTTGGATGTAATTTCGTACGAGGGTAAACCTTGACCTGGAGAAGGACATAGGCTTTACTTTTCATCCTAGATCGCAAACGAAGTCGCGGACAACAGCTAGTGTTATATATTTGATCAACAACAACATTTTTCAAAACAAAAACCAAGAGCTCACTTCTTCTATACAACATATTATTTTCTAACAAGAAAATTAAAAATTCACGATAACGTAATAAGTCATAAAGTCGGCAGAGCTAGCGTATTTTCTTACAAAACCTTCCTTTTTTCTCCATGGCTATATTTATAGAAGAGAATTTTATAATTTTGTACACCTAGTTATGGGGTGTGTTGTTTATGTGTAGGTGTTTTGATGAATAAAAGGGCTTTTTTGGGAAATAATCCTAACTAATATTATAAAATAAGTGCGCTTGTTTCACCCGCGTAAGTCTCGATACCGTGGGAATATCGGGATAAAAAGTATCCTATGTCCTATTCCAGGTCATGGTCTAGCCCTGTGCCAAATTTCATCGAAATCCGTTCAGGCGTTTAAGCGTGAAATAGGGTAACAAACAAATAAACAAACTAACTTTCGCATTTATAATAGTAGTTAGGATTAGGATTAGGATAGTTAGGATAATATATCTAACTAATATTATAAACGTGAAAGTTTGTAAGTATGGATAGATGGATGGATGTTTGTTACTCTTTCACGTAAAAACTACTGAATGAATTTGGATGAAATTTGGCAAACAGATAGTTTGTAACCTGGATTAACACATAGGATACTTTTTATCCCGATATTCCCACGGGATCGAGACTTACGCGGGTGAAACCGCAGCTAGTAATAATATATTTATAGTTAGGATAAGGATGCGAAAGTGAGTTTGTTTGTTTGTTACTCTTTCACGCTAAAACGGCTGAACGGATTTGGATGAAATTTGGCACATAGCTAGACCATGACCCCGAGAAGGACATATAGGCTACTTTTCATCCTGGATCACAGATGAAGTCGGGGTCTAGTATAATTAGAATTATGAGGTAACAATGCGCCTGTATTCTCCGAAGGGGGTATACAGAAGTACACACGCTGAGAAACAAACGGGTGAAAAGGGGGTGGAGGGGGTTCACCGTGTGAGTTTACACTTACGCTGTATGTACCTATAGTACACCCCAGTGTTTGTTAGGTACGACAAACAGCCGGGCTGCTACTGAGAAATTCCTAAATACTCAAAAACACTGTGCCTGAACCTCGGAACCCATATACAATGGTACCGCGAACACTACACCAATATGGCTTCTTATCAGTTAATTATTTGGAAGTTCAGTGTACAAGAAACATTCCGATAGTATCACAAACTTTCTCATTATTTTCTTCATGAGTTTCAAGTATCGTGAACAGAAAGTCATCGAACTTTGAAAAGTTCTTAATATAAAATTGATCGAACATTCGCTCCGTTAAGAAAAAAAAAACTAGTTCCATTAAAGAAACTTCAACCAAATTGTCAAACTATTTAATTAAGAGAATTGAAGAGTTGGTACCGTCAGCCTCAAAAAGATGAGGCAGACATCGGCAAGTTTTTTTTTGACCTTTTAGTTTTCTTTATTTATTTATGCTCGCACGCAAATATAACAACCTTATTGGGAGCTATATGTTTGAGCCGTTTGGGGTTGAAACACTAGGGCCGTGGGGTCCGAGTGCTCATCGAGTATTTCAGGACAGCGCTAAGCGATTGGTCGACTCTTCACGTGTCCAGAGGGCTGGCCAATTTTTAGCCAAAATAAGCAGCTTTGCCATTCAACATGGCAATGCGGCCAGCCTTATGGGCACTTTTCCCATTTTTTTTTTTTTTTTTTTTTTAGACTTTGCCCCACACTAGGAATTTCTTCCTGTATCGTGGGTGCGTTTACAAACATAGAAACTCACATACACTAATACCCAGACCCGGAACAACTACTTGCAGATCATACAAATATCTGTTCCGTGCGGGGATCGAACCCGCGACACGTTGCGCAGCCGTCCATCGCTCAGCCACTGCGCCAACCGTGTCGTCATTGACAGCGATGCGGACGAATTCTTTGATGCCCAATGAGCCCCTCCCCTTTATTTAACTGTCTACAATCTTCGTTATTTATTTTTATCAATGTGTAATGTAGCTACTCATTGGTACAGTATTAAGGAACAAAAATAGACAGTCAATTGAATTCTGTTGATGTACAGGGCGTATCAGAAAGGTGTGGTATACAGCCCATCAAACTGAACAACTTTCTCCATGGGGCTAACATCGTAATCGCGATTATTCGAATCGAATGATTAATTCAATTCGAATAATTGCGATTACATATACATTTGGATCGACTAGGTATTGAAGTTTTGTGGTATTATACATCTTTTTGAGACTGACTGTACAAAACTCGCAGAAGCTAGTTAAAATGAAATATGAAACTTTTAATTAAAGTTTTTTGCCTTTCCTTCGGACAAGTGAACTTTGGTACTAAATAAAGTTACTGAAAGCATCATCAGTTTTATCATATATACAGGGTGAAAGAGCCAGCCCTCTGCAAATTAATAGGGGGCATTCAGCTCCAGCAGCATAAGGAGGATAATTTTTTTTCATCGTTTTTTCAATTTCTTTTCAATGTAAAATTACATTCTCTGTACGCAGAAGTCCATTTATGTTAATAAAACAGCTAAAATAAATATAAACCAGCAATGGATGTTGAAATACTATAGCGAACGACGCGTGAAGCTCAGAAATTACATTGATAAATCTAATGTTTATAATTCTGTAAATCCATATTTGTTACGGCCGCCAATAATATTTAGATCAACATACAACCTGATACTGACCTGCAAAATGCAAAAAACGTAAGAAAATTTAAATTTCGCGGACTACCCTAGCGCATCCCCCTTAACGTTCCTGATTCATGAACCGGTCGTCTTAGTATGATATACTGAATTCATCCCATCAGGTTGCGGAGGGTTGTCCTTTACATCCTGTATAGTGCCCACTTATGAAACGTCAGAAGCTTGGTGCACGGTTATTATCGGCAGGGACTTGAAACGTTACTCAAAATAGAGGTACAATAACGTTATGTAATAGCGTTTTGTATAGTTCTAGTAATAATTCATGAACTAATTTCTTGGCAATACAACGAAAATCTATCGGAACGAAATCTTCTACTATTAATTCAGTTACAATCCGGATGGAACGGTAGAAATCGTTACTGGAACGATAAACTATAACGGTATTTTAACGTTATTTTATAACGTTTTAAGTCCCTGATTTTCGGAAATTCCACGGCTACAAGTTATATAAAAGAATCTATACAGATAATATTTTAATTGCATCGTGTAGGATAAGTATTGCGAAGGTCTTGACACGAAAAAATTTAAGCTTAGCTAAGGCCGTCAATGCTTTTTCGTGAAAATTGTGGATCGTTTGAGTAAGCTCGCTAGTGACTAAGTAATACCAGCCGCACGGGTCGTTCCATCAGGTTAAGCTAAGCTTGCCGGGGTTGGTCCGTGGATGGGTGACCATCTTTACATAGCGAGGCTTCTCCGTGTCTCGGAAAGCACGGTAAGCCATTGGTCCCAGCTGTCATTCGTGGATATTTGACAGCCGTTATGGGTCATCAGAAGCCCGAAATTCTGACAACCAGTCTTATCAAGGGGTATCATCCCAGTTCCTGAGTTGTGGAGGTCAGATAGGCAGTCGCTCCATGTAAAATACTGGTATTCAGCTGCAACCGGTTAGACTGGAAGCCGACCCCAACATAGTTGGGAAAAGGATGATTACACACATCTATAAAATTAAATATGAGTGAAGGATTCATAAATTAATAAATTAATTATAAATAAATTCGTGCTTCAGAAAATAATTTAAACATTATTTATAGGGAATGCCTCCGCTGCCGGCGCCGGCTCCCAAAAATAACGCCATTGGGAACCGGCAGTAATGTCACCGCCGGCTCCCATAATGGACACCGGTGGTTTATAGAAACCCTTCCAGTATTCAGAACCCCAACTAACTAACCGTAGAGGTAGGTAACTAAAATATGTTTTTCTGCATATTCTAGTCGTTTTTGGCACTCGCCAGCCGCTGCCGCGGCACCGCTTGCTACGCTCGCTCGGCTCGTGCGTAGGGGGTCACAGTTCTAACCTAACCGAACCTAACCTTTTTTGCGATTAAAATTCATCATAATCATAATCAGCCTATAATGTTCCCACTGCTGGGACATAGGCCTCCTCTCTGTGAGAGGGAGTGGGCCGTAATCCACCACGCGGGCCCAGTGCGGGTTGGTTGATGTCACATGTCTTCGAATTTTTGGTTCTAGGACATACCGGTTTCCTCACGATGTTTTCCTTCACCGTTTTGAGAGCAGTGGCGATGAAATCATTTACACAAAGACAAGTGCCTGTCGGGGTTCGAATTTATTAAACTTAATCTTGCTAGTTCGGTTTCGGGTAGTACTTTATGACTTTATTGCTGGAATATGGAAAAAAAATATGCTCTATTACATGTTTTTTTAATTATGCCTACCCTGCCTATCTACTCCATACGCCAAACTGACAACCAAAGTCAGCGCCGGCAGCCAATCCAGCAACTGGCGCCGGCAGCGGAGGCACTTCCTTATTTATAATAACACCGAGCTAGCTCATCCATGAATGGAGTTACTCTTTTCTCCACACACATATTTCTTATCACGGTAACAGAATCCGATATAAAAGAGTAGGTACCCCATTAGAGCATAACGTGTTGGGTTCCGCACTAACAAAGGGTTCAGTGGTATCAGCTTACTTCAATTTGTTACATTTATTACTTGGCTTTCTGGAAACTGCTGGATTGTCGAGAATGGAGGTGTTTCCGTTCACGTGATTGGGTGAAATGTTATAGCGGGTATTGTGTGAAGTTAAGAATTGTGTGTACGTATAATATATATTTTTATGATTGTTGAAAGAGATGATATAAAAATAAAAATAAAATATGATCTGCGCGCAATTCATATTACGCAATTCGTCTGTTTGACAGTTTTGTATGGAGATTCATAAAATGTCCACAAATATTATGTGACATGTTAAATTAAAATTAATTAATTTAAATTCCGGTTATTTTATTAATAATTAAGTCATTTTCACGCAGCAATATTTACACCAAATATGAATCGAATATGAATTAAATTGAGACATATAATTCAGCTAATTTATTATGTGTCACCATTTTGTGTCAAATTATAGGAATTGCTAATGATTCAGGAAGTGAATTGCTTTTAGAGGAATTGCTAATGTGGTCGTTTTAGGCCCCCTGATCAATAAATAGAAAATAACAACTGAACCAAACGCTACAACTATTCATACCACAGAACCAAGTACGGTTAGCAACAAAATTACACGTTTGACAAAGAGCGAGTACGGTCAGCAAATGTGGCATTTGGATTACACTATTGTTAGTGGTCACTAGTGTGGAAAGAGATGGTAGTATGTTCATCTGTTTGGGGGTAGGAAAATTGGTAGTTAGATAGAAAATGGTGATCTAGTAGGGACGTTCTAGTAAAAATGTCTGTCAACGTATTCGTCATGCATAAACTTTAAACAGTGGTATAGTTTACTTTCTTTTTATTTCTCAGTAGCTGCCCGAAATCTGGATTTGTGTCCGGTTGATAGCAATAGGCTCGCCCCCTATGACATGGAACTTACTCATAACAAGCGAAATGTGGAAATGCCCCAAAAAACTTTGCCTTACCTGGGAATCGAACCCACGACCTTATGTTCAGCAGTAGTGCTTGTACACCAACGAAGCAGTTTATAGTAGAAGTTAATAAAATCACAACACACATAATATTCAATTGTATAATAATGGAAAATATAATAATTGGAGCGAAGAACACGTTCATCTCACTCTGACACGATACCGATGTGTTAATTGCAGCTACGCGCGTAGCTGCGTCGTAGCGGTCCAGTGGACTGCTACGACCGCGTAGCCAGCGTAGCAGAGCCAAGCTACGTCGTCGTAGGCTAGTAGTAAAGAGGAAATAGGTAGGTCTCTTCTCCATACAAAAACTCACAATTCGAGGTTCGGCTCTCGTCTATTCCTCCTCCACTATTAGACCAATTTGAAAGATATTTTATAAATTGAATAAAAAGGATATTTACTGTGCCCCAATGTTTTTCTTTTTTTATTAATAGTTGTCAAATTTTTACAATAGACCTCTGATGACAGCGGTCTAAACGGGCAATTTTGAGCATTTTCTGAGGGTTATAATGCTTCTACTATAATGTATCATTAAAAAGGAAACTATGTTTTCCTTTGATATTTATAGCATAGAACCAATCTAATCTCTTCACCACCTTTGGTTGACTGGTAGAGAATGCCTAAGGCATTAAGTCCGCCTTTGTACCTTTTTTGTGTGCGAAAAGCATAAATAAATAAATAAATAAATAAACCAGTTGATATTTATGCACTATAAAAAGTCATTGCTATATAAACCCGAGAGAAAACAGGCGAGAGCGTTTGTACGGAGAGGGGACCGACCCTATTTCCTCTTCAGTGTCCTATTTACTTTACGAAGTTGTCTCCGTGAAAGAGTTTGGTATGATCATTGTCAGTCTTCAGACATCAAGACCAATATCTGCTAAAAATCTAAGCCCGTGTATAATTTTTACAACTCTTCTGTTCGCAAAGCAAAGACAAAAATTAAACAATATAATTACCGTGATCAACAGAGCAGGGAAATTGTTTATTTTTTATGTTGCTTCAAAAACAAACATGTTTTTTGCAATTACTCTGCAATAAACCTAAAATCCTACTAATCACTAACGCAATATATGAATGAAAAAAATTACTTTATTTATCACTAGCTGCGCCCCGCGGCTTCACCCGCCTAAGTCTCGATCCCATGGGAATATCGGGATAAAAAGTATCCTATGTCCGAAATGAAATTTGGTACATGGGTAGACTGGTAACCTGGAATACCAAGTCATGGTCTACCCAAGTCCGTTCAGCCGTTTTTTTTATATAAAACGTTGCCCCACACTAAGAATTTCTTCCTGTATCGTGGGTGCGTTTACAAACATAGAAACTCACATACACTAACACCCAGACCCGGAACAACTACTTGCAGATCATACAAATATTTGTTCCGTGCGGGGATCGAACCCGCGACACGTTGCGCAGCCGTCCATCGCTCAGCCACTGCGCCAACCGTGTCGTTTAAGCGTAAAAGCGTAATAAACAAATAAACAAACTAACTTTCGCATTTATAATATTAGTTAGGATTACGATTATTTTCATACAGACCGGTCATCCAATGTTTTACATTTTACAACCAAGACAAAGGTATTAAACCAAAACCAAATTGTACCAAAACTTCTAACAAACCCTCACGAATTAATCTTTCCTAACAATCACTCGTCTCCAAGCCCCTATATTTCTGACTACCCGCACATCTAAGAGGCAGAGCGTGAAGATAAGCCTTGTCCGTGTTTCCCATTACCACGACGCGTCGGTCAGATCTCACGATATACTGAGCTCACGTGCGAGGTGGGGCGTCTGTTACACCGTTATGCAACAAGAGGGCCAATTCTCTTACTTAAATAATTTGTTTTATTTCAAGCTTTTTAGTTTTATTAATGTAATAATATGTATTTGGAATTAATTTTTTTTTTTAACCTACCCCTCCCTTTTTTGTATTTGCAAGTGAAATATATTAAAAAATATCAAAATCAAATTTAAAATCCATCAAACCGTTTAGGCTACAGAAATAGACATACATACAAACAGTCACGGACTTTAATTGATAAGCTACCTTCAAACTTTTCAATTTTACAGTTTCATACATACACGAGATTACACGAACTCAAACCGCACGCTCGTAAACAAGATGACAAATAAATTACTTATAATCGGAAATAGTCTTATCCATAGAGGTTGACTAATAAGTTCTATATGGTAAAAATAAATAAAATGTTGCATTACGGTTATCCAATCTATTTGATACTGACCTCCTTTGAATCAGCTCATTAACTCGGTTATTCTGAAAACATAACTGAAGACAGTGACAGTTGAAATGTCGATGTCAGAGACGTTAATTTCGAAGTTGCCGAAATGACTAATAATATTTCTCCGTACGCTAACGTTACTATCGCTACGCTTAAACAATCGTTGCTAGGTTACTGTTGCTAGACCTGCAATTGGTTGACTTTGGGTAGTCACTCGATCTGCTGTCAAGTTTGTAGTTCTGGCTCTCAGGTTAGCCAACCGGTAAAGTTATTAAATATAATTTTCTTCTACTAATACGAAGACATTATGACTTTCCGTGTCGGGAACCAAATAAACCTAATTTGAATTACACGGCTAAAATACGAACAGTGCCAGGTGGCTCATCAATTAAAGTCCATGACTGTATACTTACATACATATTTCTGGGGCAAACGTGTAAAAACGTTCACATTCAAGTCGCAATCTTCTAAACTTGTCAAAAACTTTGGTAAATTGATGGTTTTTTGACAGATTGCGAATGAGATGCGAATGTGAACGTTCTTAAAAATATGGGAATTGCACCGCTCTGGTATTCTGACAATTTATTTAAAAAGTATCTAAATATTAAACTGTAGCTGACGAAGCAAAGGGCCTAATTTCCCAAAATTGTAATCAGTGATGTTTTGATCACACACATTAGATAAAAAAAGATTTAATTGTTTGCTGAAAAATCAATCACAACAGATGAGTATTGCCATTCTGTAAAAAAACTCACCGTGAAAACTTAGGTGAAGTGAGTTTGAAGTGAGATGTCAATCACTAGAGTCAGGTGGGATGACAGTTCACTTCAAGTTTACTTCACACAGATTTGCACGATGAGATTTTTACAGAATAGCACCACTATTGTGCTTTCGCTTTTCAACCCTAAATGAGTCCCATGGCTAGTCAGCCTTTCCTATGATTCGGTTAATAATCATATCTTTTGCTGATAGTTAAGCTCAGATTATTTAATTTAAAAAAAAACAGCAAGGAAAGACTTGCACCAAATGAACGCTATAAGTATGATCAAAATATTTGCTTTCTTGTAAATACCTACTCTTTATAAAACTTGACACACCTCCAACAATGCATATTTACAACACTGCATAATATTAATCATACCGGTGGCGGTATCTACATCGACACATGCGAACTACGCATCAAAGACCTGACGTCACTTAAATTCTGCATTGCGCAATTAGAGTTTACCGCTATGGACATATATATACAAGAATCCAACAACAATCGTAGGGCAGTTGCCCGTTACCCGTCTGGTCGATGGATCCTCCCTTTTCTATGGTGGATGAGTGAACTATACAGCCTGTTCCTCATACCCCTAAATACTCACGAGACGGTGTAACAGACGGTCGCAGACAAAAGCTCCCAGAGCGGCGGGTATGCAGTCGAAATGGAAATTTAAACTTAATACGTTTATAATAATTCTCTATTCTGTATCTAGTCTTTGCTACAGCTCTCGTGTGAAACCTTTTGCGATAATTAAATTTACGTTAGGAGCTGCTAATTGCTTTTTATCTATGTGTGTGTGAAATACAAATATAAAGAAACTGTTCTGTAGTAGTTGCTCGGAAAAGATACATCACCTAAGATTTTCAAGTAGGTGGGAGAGATCTATCAGGTTAAACTACGCTTGCCGGGGTTGGTCCGTGGATGGGTGACCATCTTTACATATCGAGACTCCTTCGTGCGTCGGAAAGCACGTTAAGCTGTTGGTCCCGGCTGTCATTTGTGGATCTTTGACAGTCGTCACGGGTCGTCAGAAGCCCGAAAGTCTGACAACTAGTCTTACCAAGGGGTATCGTATTACCCAGTTACTGGGTTGCGTAGGTCAGATAGGTAGTCGCTCCATGTAAAATACTGGTATTCAACTGCATCCGGTTAGACTGGAAGCCGACCCCAACATTTTTGGGAAATGGCTAGGCAGATGAGATGATGAGGTTCTTTTTTTGCAAACTATTTTTGATTTGAAGGTTTATAAATCTAATTATTAACCACCACATGCTTAGCATGACCACAATAGAAACGGATTGTTTCGACGGAAGAATAGACAAAATGGCGGATAAACAATCACAATCTGTCATTTTGTCTATTCTTCCGTCGACAAAATTCGTAGGAAACCCGTTTCTATGGTTTTCATGCTACGCGTGGTAGGGAGTTCTAAAGCTCTATAATTTTAATGTTTTAGCCATCAAAAAGCTAGTAATAAAAATAATAATAGGAAATGTTGCCAAATGAGTTAGTTTAGTATACAGAAAATATCACGAAGAAACCTAGGCCATAATGTAGACAAATCATCGTGATTAATTTTCGTTTATTTTATGTCTGCGACTTAATCTTAATACATAATTATTTACGTGTATGTGAATAGTACTGCAAGCGATTCAGTTATTTAGCCAGGAGTGCGTCTGACAATACCACAGCAAAAGTTACCCAGTTACTGGGTTGTAGAGTCAGATTGGTAAATCGTCATCCTGAGGATGCCTCGTTGAGAGGTGAAACACGTGTCGATTTCTTACAGGGTTTTTTATGACTCTTGAAGAATAGTTAAGCGGAATAGGTTACTAAATATATCATATATAGTCTATTGTCTATACTAATAATAATAATATTATAAAGAGGAAAGATTTGATTGTTTGTTTGCATTGAATAGACTCCAAAACTACCGAACTGATTTCAAAAATTCTTTCACTGTAAGGAAGCTACACTATCCCCGGCTGACATAGGCTACATTATATTTTCAAAAAAATGATAGCTCCTTACTAAAACTCCAATAATGTAACCCAAGGTGTAAAAAATTACCTAAAATAGCCGTAGATAAGTACTTAGTTACGCTACCCGTGCGAAGCCGGGGCTAGCAGCTAGTATTTTATAATGGATTTCCGCAAAGCCACGCCTGAATCAATTAACTAGATATGCAGTCATTCCATGTAAAGTACTGATGGTCAGTTGCCTACCGCAACGTAGGTAGTTGGAAAAAGGCTTGGCAGATAATGATGACATGTGTGTGTTCGTCTGGAATTCTTTAGTATTGTCCTTAAGTTCATGTAAGTGCATTGAATGACTATTTCATGAATTCGTCGTTCAATGCACTTTCATGTACATATGTAGTTGTATTGCTGATTCTAAAGATTATAATTCTGTAAATCCATGTTTGTTACGGTCGCAAATAGTATTTAAATCAACATACAACCTGATACTGACCTGCAAATCGCAAAAAACGTAAGAAAATTTGAATTTCGCGGGCCACCCTAGCGCATACACCTTAAGATGGCTCTTTTACTACAACCCACGTGTAAGTGAGTAAGCCGAGGAGGAGCTCGTGGCTAACTAAAAACAGCCGCTCGGATCGATCCATCAGGTTAAGCTACGTTTTCCGGGGTTGGTCCGTGGATGGGTGACCATTTTCACATATCGAGACTCCACCGTGCCTCGGAAGGCACGTTAAGCCGTTGGTCACGGCTGTCATTCGTGGAACTTTGACAGTCGTTACGGGTCGTCAGAAGCCCGACAGTCTGACAACCAGTCCAACCAAGGGGTATCGTATTACCCAGTTATTGAGTTGTGGCGGTCAGATAGGCAGTCGCTCCATGTAAAATACTGGTATTCAGCTGCATCCGGTTAGACTGGAAGCCGACCCTAACATAGTTGGGAAAAGGCTAGGCGGATTTTGTGTAAGTGAGTAAGCGAGTGAGTGATAAGTGAGTTATACGATTGAGTTTTGAACATAACACTACAAAATGTTCGTGAACGAACATGTTGTTTACCGGCGCCGGTATTAGGTCTTGTACTGGAGATGTCCCAATTTATCGGCCACAATTCCGATCGTGAAACGTTTCAATTAAACTTTAACCTGACCTAGAAATCGAATCTAGGACTCTGAAGTTTGTATCCGTATACGGCTAAAAGCAATTAGAACACTTTGTGCGCTGAACCCTTACAAACATTTGTTAGTTAGTTTGTAGGTTTGTATGTCTGTTGTGTTTTAATTCCTCGACGGTTTAACCGTGAATTTGATATACGGATAATTTGATGCACAATACATTATGTAAATAAGTCATTTTCTGTTAAATGTTTTAAGGTAAGCTAATTTCAATGTTAGACCTAGTAATACTAACATACTCAAACACACATTAATTAAGTTACTTTTCGGCAAACTGACGCAAATATGACAGATCAAAAACACAATTAATTAATTATCATCATTCATTCTTTTTTTTTTTTCATTGATTAATTTCATCTATAGATAATAATCAAAATCATTAGACTTGCCTGGGAAATAACTAACTGTACTGAAGATCTTTGTATAAAACATCGTGAGGAAACAATAATAGGCAAACATTTTGGCACATCAGTTAAAACACTCGTTTATTTATTCCATACTTTATGCACACATATGTTCAGAGGCGGACTTAATGCCATAGGCATTTTCTACCAGTGAACCTTTGGGTGATACAGAGACAAACTGTTCAATGATGATTATTGGACCAGCTTCTGAGGATGGCATGGAGGCAACAGAGCGTATTTTTGATAGTTAATTGATTCAGGCGTGACTTTGCGGAAATCCATTATAAAATACAATAGACGTAGATATATTTAGTAACCTATTCCGCTTGACTATTCTTCAAGAGTCTTAAAAAACCCTGTAAGAAATCGACACGTGGTTCACCTCTCAACGAGGCATCCTCAGGATGACGATTGACCAATTGCAAACCAGAACGCAACGTGTTACCACACCGAGCGCTGGACGCAAAGTGAACGTATTTTTGTACTGAAAATAGTTACTGAAAGTATTTTTACTAACAAATTCAAAACAAAACAAAATTTAAAAGAATAGCGTCTCAACTTTAATTTACAGCATTTATAAAGAAAAAAGAACTCATTACACTTAATAGACGAAAACCGTTATGCTCCCTAATGCCTCGAATTCCTTTGCAAAGTGGTTTTGGCAATAAAAAGAGACTATTACCCTATTGCTATCTCCTTAAGGGGGGGAAAGGGGGGATTGGGGGTTGGATCATTTATTCGTTGTATTAAGTTAATGAATTTCCGTAATAACATTGCTCAGTTGTGGTTGTTTAAATTATGATAAGGAGGTATTGTTTTACTGGAGTAGGGACAATAAGATGGACGATGTGTGTGACAGAGACAAAAGTTCGCTTTAGATTCGGTGACACAAATTGGTGTTAATCGACGGAGATGTCACGTGACATGAAAAAATCAATTTTTATACGATTTTAATAATTTTTATTTTGTTTATCGGTGTTTTTTGGTGCACCTTACCTACCTATTTATTTTATTTCGCATCGTCGCATCACAATGTTAATTATTTTGAATGATATTGCTAATGGTAAATAACGCAATGAATGTTGTTGAACTGTCAAAATGAAAGCCATTGCTACTGTTAGTGTGTTACGCACTGACCCCGCTGGTGATGGTAATAATTCACTGAACTAAAATAGTATGTTAAGTTAGTAAAGCATAAAATAATTAATAATAATTAAGCATGTTCATGAAGCGAATGCACTTTGCATTGTTAATTAATTAATTAATGTAATGTTAATTTTAATTTACGCAACCAAACATGACTATTACATTAATATTCACTAGTTTTACACACGACACACGTAAGATATTTTTTTATCGGATTGGAATAAGTTTGAAAAAAATAAAAATACAGGGTGTTTGGCAGAACGTTGAACATATGAAAATGGTGGATAGGTGGGGTCATCTGCTACTTATTCAGCCCTAATTTATTTGGCCCTGCTCCCCTGGATATTTTTTTATTTTATTTTTCTTTCTTCTATTTTCACCACTTTCTTAACTTTAAAGTGTAATTTTGATTAAAAATGGGTAAAACAGGCAAGATTTTTTTATTTTTGTATTTTTTTTAAATTACCCTTTAAAGTTGAGAAACTGGTGAAACTAGAAGAAAGCAAAAACATTTTTTTTTTCATATCAAGGGGGCCAGGGCCAAATAAATTAGGGCTGAGTAAGTAGCAGATGACCCCACCTATCCACCATTTTCGTATGTTCAACGTTCTGCCAAACACCCTGTATATTGTGGTGAATAAACCACGACATAATTTTTGCAAAAAAAAATTGTATCGCTTTTTACATATATGCAAACACATAGAAACCAGTGACTTTATATTTGACCCCGTAATTGCTTGAGTAGTCTTGAACCAAAAACACACCCTAGACTGGTAAAGCAATTATGAACTCGACTATACATAAAATTACGTTTTATAGATGCTATACATTTGGTAAGTGATATTTAATTACTAAGGAGCATGTTTAACTCCGCTTTACGCTCAATTTATCTTCATTAAAAACGCATAGTTATCTAAACATCATTATCGCAAAAAACAAGAACCAATCTGCCTAGCCTTTTCCCAACTATGTTGGGTCGGCTTCCAGTCTAACCGGATGCAGCTGAATACCCGTATTTTACATGGAGCGACTGCCTATCTGACCTCCACAACCCATAAACTGGGTTATACGATAACCCTTGGCAAGACTGGTTGTCAGACTTTCGGGCTTCTACGACCCGTAATGACTGTGAAAGATCCACGAATGACAGCCGTGACTAATTGCTTAACATGCTTTCCGAGGTACGGAGGAGTCTCGGTAAAGATGGTCACCCATCCACGACCCAACCCCAGCAAGCGTTTTATTTAGCCATGAGCTCCTAGGAAAAAACAACAACCAGCTTTTAAATAAATAATAATAAAATAAACAAATCCTACTAATCCTACTTCCTACTATATATAATATTATAAATGTGAAAGTTTGTGTATGTTTGTTACTCAATCACGCAAAAACGCCTGAATGGATTTGGATGAAATTTGGCACACAGATAGTTTATAACCTGGATTAACACATAGGATACTTTTTATCCCGATATTCCCACGGGTTCGAGACTTACGCGGGTGAAACCGCGGGGCGCAGCTAGTACATAATATTATTCTAATCTCTTCACCACCCTTGGTTGACTGGTAGAGAATGCCTAAGGCATTAAGTCCGCCTTTGTACCTTTTTTGTGTGCGAAAAGTTTAAATAAATATATAAATTATTAAATACACTAATGATTTTATTAAATCAACCATAACAATAAAATTTCGCCATACCATTGAAAACAATAAAAAATCCAATCAATGTCAACAATAAACTTACTTCTTAAGAAACAATCAGAAATATGATTGAACAAAATTGCTCAAAGATGTTTTCTTTGTATACTTAATTTACATTGCATATACAAAAAAAAACTTAGCGAAGTTTGTTCATCAAAATATTTTGCTACGGATCTCGTAGCGACAAAGTTGTGTCTACGCCGTAGTAGTACCGCGCCGTAGCGCGGATACGGACGCGATAAAGTTTGGTTTACACTTTCCGATTTATTGCGACGTTTAAGGTGTTTGCACCAAGAACTTGCTGTTTCCGGTTTCTGGATTGCAATTCGAGTTTTAGAGATATCTTAGTTAGGTACCTAGTCTCCATCTGAATAAGTCTGTATGTATTCCTAGGTAAAAAAAAAACTTCACAATATTCGAAACTGATCGTAACAAATAAGCTGATTTTATGTATATTTTTCTTTGAATACAGTCACACAAAAATGTTGCAGTAACAAAATGTATCTACATTTACGCACAACGTGACTCAAATAGCAAGCTCCATGTTCTACATAACAAAACTAATAATAAAAATACAAACTCAAACAGCACAGTATCACAAATGACATACACACAAATGACAGGAGGCTTACATTTTCAGCTGGTGAAAAATATTTGTGCAAAAAAACGTTTTACACAGAAAATGTGCAAAAGGATCGTGCATTATGTGTGTTGTGCAATCTTTTCTTTTGGTGAAAGATTCAAAAGCGAGCCGTGTTATTAAATAAAGCTTTTGTCGCATAATGTAACTTGTTTTAAAAGGTAATAATGTAATATGGTATGCCAAAATATTCTTGAAATTTAAGTTGTTATTAATAGTGTTAAGAGCGAAATAGCTACATTAGCTTGCTGAAGCTTTGGTGTCTTGAAAACTGTTTTTTTTTTCTAAAACAAATTACACTATACTTACTAAATTATATACAGTAGGTACTGTTTCTTTTCTTCTTTTTTTGTTTTTTTTTTGAGTGTGGATTATCATCAATTATCATCAAATGACTTCTCCCGCTCTGGGCGGAACGGGAAGGCATGTCAGACTTTTACTGACTAAAACCCACCCGTGTTCTAATCATTTTGGAATTAGTTATACGGTACATGGCCCCTTTCTCTCCAATTCTTTACCAGCATAATATAAAATGCTTACTTTATTTACCAGTTACCTCGTCGTGAAACAAAATTATTCCATTTTTTTTCCAAAAATAACCCAGAAAATGCTAGAAGATTCTGACAACTTAACCGTTGAGTTCTTGGTAGATAGTGCTCCTTGCTTTTACATTAAAAATTCACTATCTAATCTTACTGAAATGCGAAGGAAACACCGTGTTAGCAATAACATATCTTAGCTAGGAAAACTGAATGCTAAACCCATTTTCGTATACATTTTTCTAAATGGGTAGTGTTTTTATAAATAATTGGAAGGATAATCCGAAATAATGACAACCAGTCTTACCAAGGGGTATCGTATTACCCAGTGACTATACTAATATTCAGAGACATTTGGTTAGACTGGAAGCTGGACCAACATAGTTTAGAACGGGCCAGGCAGATGATGGATAACAATAACCAGTGCAATTATTTTCACAACCATGTCCAGGAGTGGACTACAAAAGGCTGACGATGATTGCGATATTATTAAACTACCATCATGTTTACCTGAATTAATAGAAAGTTTCGGACAAACCATGCAATGACCTGAAATATGGTGTAACTTTTGCTTGTATAAATAATAATGCTTGTTTATTTCTTTTCGGTTAAGTACGTGTTTTTGCAGTCGGGTTTTTTGGTTTTTAGGGTTCCGTAGTCAACAAGGAACCCTTATTGTTTCGCCATGTCCGTCTGTCCGTCTGTCCGCGACTTAGCTCAGAGACCGTTGGTACTAGAAAGCTGTAATTTGGTATGGATATACATATAAACAACGCCAACAAAGTGGTAAAATAAAATCGTAAAAAATATTTTTTTTAGGGTACCTCCCCTACACGTAAAGTGGGAGTTGTTTTTTTTTTCTCGTAAATCCCATGGTGTGGGGTATCGTTGGAAAGGTCATTTATAAATAATGTGAGTTTGTTACAACCATTTTTGGATTTAGAGATCCGTTTGCGGAATATTCGCTCTAATATTATATATTAGAGCCAAGTGTCCCCCCCCCCCCTGCCAGCCAAATGGTTGGGTTTGGATATGTGAAAAAATTCATTTCAGTAGTATATATAACGAAATTAAAAGGAAAACTATCACCGCTACGTAGGCTCCACAAGTTACCGAGTAATAATCGACCAACTTAAATTTGCAGTTGTAAAAACATGTTCTCCCATACATTCTGTATCGGAGAACAAGTTTTTCAAATACAATGTTAACTTTGTTTTATAAATTCATCCCAACTAACGGAACCCTTCATTGTGCATGGTACGACATGCACTTGGCCGGTTTTTTAAATATATTTTTTATTAATACTGCACCCTGCATCTGGATAATGGACAATACCATACGAGGATTAGTTTTCCTTTCATTTGAAAACTTGTTTTCACAAAACGCCCGGAAATAAACAAACGAATAAAATACCCGTTTTCATTGTATTTACCTGACATTCACCGTTTGCAATGAAAGTGTTTTTCTTCAGATGTGAGTTATTGATTTTGTGAGTAATCTGATTTTTCGGTACAGGTAGTTTCGGGAATAAATAAGAGACTCTTGTTATTTCCATATTTAATGAGCTACATCTTAGGTTTAGTAAGAGGAGCTCGTGGCTAAGTAATAACAGCCGCACGGGTCGATCCATCAGGTTAAGCTACGCTTGCCGGGGTTCGTCGGTGAATGGGTGACCATCTAATACATACCGACACTCCTCCGTGCCTCGGAAAGCACGTTAAACCGTTGGTCCCGGCTGTCATTTGTGGATCTTTGGCAGTTGTTACGGGTCCTCAGTAGCTCGTAAGTCTGACAACCAGTATTACCAAGGGGTATCGTATTACCCAGTTACTGGGTTGTGGAGGTCAGATAGGCAGTCGCTCCATGTAAAATACTGATATTCAGCTGCATCGTTAGACTGGAAACCGACCCCAACATGGTTGGGGAAAGGCTAGGCAGATGATGATCTTACGTTTAGGAACAGTTAAAATGTGACCTGGAATAGATTTTACCAATATCTCTTATCATATCTTCTTTTTTGTTTTTATATTGATTGAGCTTAGCACGGTGTTACGGGAAAATCCGAAAGGGATAATAAAAGATCTTGACATGCACCATTTTAAAAAGGCTGTTCTTAATTTATTAAATATAAGAGCATATTACACAATAAATGAATACCTAGATGACAAATTATAATCATTGACATTTATTTTTTTCAATTAGGGATCAACTCTTATTAAATTTAATTTAATTTTAATGTTTTTATGTGATATAAGTGTTCACTTTTATTAATATTGACATCTGTATTTATCTATGTTCTACAAATAAAAATATTTGAATTTTGATACCGGGGCACTTCGCAACAGGCAACTGAAGGAACACGGGTGGGTATTAGTCAGTAAAAGTCTGACATTCCGACGTCACGCTCATTTGAAGATTAACAAATTAAAAAAAAAAAAAGTTGGCCGCTATTGCTGCTCTCAAAACGGTGAAGGAAAACATCGTGGGGAAACCGGCATGTCCGAGAACCAAAAACTTCGAAGACATGTGACATCCACCAACCCACACTGAGCCCGCGTGGTGGATTACGGCCCGCTCCCTCTCACTGTGTCCCAGCAGTGGGAACATTATAGGCTGATAATGAGGTGGCCCCGTTAGTTGCGGCATCAGTTTTTTACTTTATATTTTGGTATTTGTATTTTGTGTATCACGAACTGTGTGCAAATAGATGGAGCAATGGAGGAGCTCGTGGCTAATTAATAACAGCCGCTCGGGTCGATCCATCAGGTTAAGCTACGCTTGCCGGGGTTGGTCCGTGGATGGGTGACCATTTACACATATCGACATATCGAGACTCCTTCGTGCCTCGGAAAGCACGTTAAGCCGTTGGTCCCGGCTGTCATTTGTGGATCTTTGACAGTCGTTACGAGTCGTCAGAAGCCCGAAAGTCTGACAACCAGTCTAACCAAGGAGTATCCTATTACCCAGTTACTGGGTTGTGGAGGTCAGATAGGCAGTCGCTCCATGTAAAATACTGGTATTCAGCTGCATCCGGTTAGACTGGAAGCCGACCCCTACATAGTTGGGAAAAGGCTAGGCAGATTGATTGAACTGTGTGCAAATAAACGTTTTTTTTTTTTGTTTTTTCTTTACCATTCTTAATGCCATCCGAGGTGCAAATGAACAGGCTCTTAGGGCACTCCAGGAAGTGGGCCATGGTCGCATTAGAAGCATCGGAAAAAAAAATCAATATATATAAAAATAAATTTGCGATTTTATTCGTAGGATAGGATATAAATGTCGTTGGTAAAGTCTGCCCTTAATGAATTTGACTGCCTCAATGACAAAGTAAGTACACAAAATACTTACTTTCGACTCAGCTAACAGACTTTGCTAACAACATTCTATTAAAACCTAATTATCGTTCACATAACATTAATTTAATCGACTCACAAAATCCTACCAAAATTATCAAATGTGAAAGTTTGTATGTTCGTTATTCCATCACACTTTTACGGCTGAACGTATTTATGATATTAAGCATACTGATAGACAACTATACTATCATAGTCATAAGTCATACCTATGACTGACTATGATGATTTGTATCTCCGGGTACAGTCTTACGCAACTTAGAACGTTGTCCATGCAAATGAAATAAATTATTAAAAAAAAAAAAAAATACACAGACACAAAGACCAACAACCACTCACCTACACCAACCACCAACCCACCAACAACCAAACATAAACTTTTTTAAATTATAATTATTTTATCAATAAATTGTCAACCAAAAGAAAGAAATATGACTAAGTTCAAAAGTGATCAACGTTTTTTTAAGGTGATCGGCATCTATAGGATTCAAGTGAAACCACGGGCTATAGCTAGTCTTTCAGGCTTAATTTTCAGTACACCCGTTTAAAACTCATTACGATTCTATACGTAACTGAAACAAGGCCTTATGATGGTAATTACTGTTTGGTAATTGAATTTCAGTCACACACGTTCGCTGTCATATACAGGTTGCTTGGAATTAGCGGCAACTGTCGACCGATGTATCGGATGTTTGATTGTTTTGTGCGCCTTTTGTCTGTGGGTGACAGCAGAGAGCAAACTGTCAGTACTTTTTTACCCCCGACGGAAAAAGAGGGGTACTATAAGTTTAACGTGTGTGTCTGCCAAACGGCCGGACCGATTTAGTTTTTTTTTTGTTTTGTTTGAAAGGTGACTTGATCGAGAGTGTTCTTAGCTATGATTCAAGAAAATCGGTTCAGCCGTTTGAAGATGATCAGCTCTTTTCAAGTTGATGAATGGATGTGAGCATCTTCCACAGTTCTAAACGATTCGAAATTTAGAATTCTGATACTTCAATAATATGAGAAGAATACAGTAACTTTGAACTGATGCTGCAGCATCACCTGGTACCCAACAGGATACCCAACTCTCTCAACCTCTATACCAACTTACAGCAAAGGTATCGTGTTTGGGCTCATTTGAAAGGTCTCAAAAAATAGGTTACAGATGGATGGTGATGAGGGTCTGATGATGGAGTAGGACAGAAATAAGGAAATATTTGTTTCGGGGGTTTTTAAATTTTTAATTTATGCTTGTTACAAGCTTTTATTTAACTTGCCTTCAATTAGTTTAATTTACGCGATCCAATACAGCTGACGTGCATTCCGCATGTTTATACACATATTGTAGTAAGCTATCGGACTATGAGAGTGAGGGGGAGAGAGTGCACCTGTGTCTGCGCACACACTTATTTGCACTCACTATAATATTTCCTGCGCCGAAGGCTAGTCTCCGTCGAGATTGGCCGCCGTGGCCGAAATACGGTCTGGAGGACTATTTATTTATAGCAAATGTGTCGTCATAATCATCATCATAATCAGCCTATAATGTTCCCACTGCTGGGACACAGGCCTCCTATCTGTGAGAGGGAGCGGGCCGTAATCCACCACGCGGGCCCAGTGCGGGTTGGTAGATGTCACATGTCTTTGAATTTTTGGTTCTAGGACCTGCCGGTTTCCTCACGATGTTTTCCTTCACCGTTTTGACAGCAGTGGCGATAATTACACAAAGTAAAGCGCCTGTCAGGGTTCAAACCTACGACCTACAACTCATAAGTCGTGGCCGTTACCAGTGAGCCACCACTGCTCGTGTGTCGTGACGGTCAAAATGTTTCACTTTTTTTGTTATAAATCTGATTTGCCAAGTATGCAGATTATTTATTTATTTATTTAATACTTCAATATATACAGAAACGGCCTTAATTATCGTGATTAGATTATCGTGCGATAAGGAACTTGGTTGCAAAAACCTAGATAATAATATTAACTGCAATAAATTCTGTTATTTTTCCTATCACTAAACTCTGTACATAATACCAGCACACTAATTGCGTACCTAATACACGATCATCAGAATCAGAATCGGTTTGAAACAAATTGCTAATCCATTGCTTTATAAGTTGGAAAAAAAAATCTGCTCAACAACGTACATAACACAATGAATATTGTTGAACTGTCAAAATGAAACAGATTAATCGGGTACGAAAATAAGTTAAGCAATTAAATAGCTGGACCTTGTATGTTTATCATGAGTATTCCAACACTTGAGCAGTGTTAATGTTTCTCTTAACATTGACATAAGATGTGTTCGTAACAAGATTTATTTGTTTGAACGTCGCTCGCCGCCTCGCCGCCTCGCCGCCATCATAGCTGCTTTGCAAAGAAAGCGAGTAATATTGAAGTACAAAAATGTATTGGGATCTTGTTTGTATATCGGAATCTAGCTGTCAAATTATAGCTAACCTACACATTTATAGTATTTTTCAGAAAGTCACAAGAACGCCATTTTTTTAGGAAAACTTTTGTTTTCTTTTTTTTTTTCGTTTTGCGAATATATCCTAATTTCACGGTCTTTTAAACTAAAATGAGTTATTAGTACTGTCATCCTGAATCATTTCTCGACCTAAACAATACCAACCAGTAAATGCTAATTGAGTTATTTTAAAAATAGAACATTCTTTATTCTTGAAAGTGTACACTCAATATCTTTCGAAACAACAGCGTAAATTCACTTTTTTTTTTTTTAATAATAATTATTATGTTTATGTAAGCATACTCTACAATACCTTTTCAAACCTTCATCAAACCATCATCTGGGGTTGGCAAAGGTATCCCTATTCAGCCTAATAGTGACAGAGTTAACAAGCTGTTTCCAACGAAACCTCCTCACAATAAAGGTCCACCGTTAATGTTGCCATCATTTTGTTATACTTCAAAATATGGCCTCATCTACAAAGCCCGTCATTTAACTTTGAACCTTATCTTTGGAAGAATAAAGTCCAATTTACAACTGTCTGTCATTAAAACACCAATTTATTTAAAAAGCTGCGGTATTGTAATTCCAACTCTACCGCTTTAAGATAAAGTTGGATAAAGATGCAGGATTAAGTTTGTCCGTTTCTTCTACCGAAATCGTAGCCATCATTACAGCTTTGCAAAGTTGATTCATTTTTGCAGCATTTTCGTGTTTTATCTTCAAGTCTAGGCAAAAAAGAAAGTCTTTTGAGTCTGAAATAATGATGGTTTATTTGCACAAGGGGCACTAAAAAAAGGATTAAAAGTACAGTGCAGATTTCTAGCAAAAGTGATAATCGAACAAGGGAGAGGAGAAACAACGGTGTAACTAAGGAAGTACTAGGTAATTCTGACTTTTTCAATTTATATTTTGTAGCTTTCTGAACGCTTGGTTTCTGAGATCTTCAGAAAAAACTTTGAAAAACAATAACTATTGAGTCCAAAATCCTACCTATTACAGAGAACTTTTTGCTGAACTGAGTATTCAGACACTTAATCCGTCAGACCTTTTAAACCATCGAGCCATTTTTTTTAATTTTGGACTTTATTTCAACTAATGTAAAAACCTAATTAATATAAAATTGATGTCTTAGGCCCACTGGCACCATAAATCACTAAATGCATTTGGACCTAAACGAAATTAAAACATCGTTCTATTTCTGTCAATCGTTTGAATATGACAGAGACGGAATGTTGTTCTAAATTCGTTTAGTGTTCAATGTATTTAGTGATTAGTGTTCTATTTGGTTTTTAAGTTAACTTTGTCAGAGTAAAGTTCGAAATTCAAAATGGTTCGATGGTTCAAACCCGGGTCTACTGTTAAAACTCTTTTTGTAATAAGGCTGAATGTTTCCAGATATCAAAACTATAGTAACAAGAAACCGACTATAATTTCTTAGGAACCTGCGCTTTGGGACGGGCAAATATAAATTCTTTTTATCTGACTCATTAGCAGTTCAAAAGCAAGTGTGAACTAACGGTTGATGGTTTAATTGAAACAATTGCTTTGAGTATAAACCATTAACAAGGAGCTCGTGGCTAAGAATTATCAGCCGCACGAGTCGATCCATCAGGTTATGCTACGCTTGCCGGGGTTGGTCCGTGGATGGGTGATTATCCTTACATAACGAGACTCCTCCGTACCTCGGAAAGCACGTTAAGCCATTGGCCCCGGCTGCCATTCCCGGATCTTTGACAATTGTTACGGGTCGTCATAAGCCCGAAAGACTGACAACCAGTCTTACCAAGGGGTATCGTATTACCCAGTTACTGGAATGTGGAGGTCAGATAGGCAGTCGCTCCATGTAAAATGCTGATATTCAGCTGCATCCAGTTAGACTGGAAGCCGACCCCAACATAGTTAAAGCTTAACATAATAAAAAAAAAAAAAAAAAATAATAATTAGGCAAACTCTGCAAGTGCTGTGCACACCTATAAGTGACAAGTTCGCTGTAGTTTGTAAGTTATACTATGATTATGCATTCTGTAAATGTTTTTGCGATCTAGTCGTTGGAGTGCCATAATAAATAAATAAATAAATAAATAAACATCGTAAGTTGACTGGCAGGCAATTACCTATATATTAATCTTGACGAATAATGATAAATACGAAAGTAAGTCTGTCTGTCTGTGGCGCTTTCACGCCAAAACTAAACCGATTTAAATGAAATTTGGTACACAGATAGTCATACCACGCGGGCGTTGTCGCGGGCGGAAGCTACTTGCTTATATATTCACACTACACATCGTATCAATTATAACCTGTCTGATTGCTATAGAAACAACAAGATTAGACAATTAAACGCATGACATCAAACATGACCATAATTTATAACATCTGACTTAGAGATTGAGTGCTAGCGTAAGATAGCAAATTAATAGTCATCTATCTGTCTAATATATTGGTCGGTAATCGCCACTTTGGTTGATATAGGCTATCTGCGTAGGTCGAAATGGTAATTGCTTGATTTTGGTAATTAGGATTGGTATAGTACGACACAACTTAGATGTGGCATTTTCATTCATTTCAATTTTGCGAATGTATTTAAGGGGGATGCGCTAAGGTAGCCCACGAAATTCAATATATTTTTAAATTTTTTGTCAATTTGCAGGTTAATATCAGGTTTTATGTTGATCTAAATATGATTTGCGGCCGTAACAAATATGGATTTACTGAATTATAATCATTAGAATTAGCAATACAACTCCTTAAGTTCAAGTGCATTGAATGACTATTTCATGAAATCGTCATTCAATGCACTAACATGAACTTAGAGGTTTTATGACTTTACAATATGGTAGAGTAATCTAATTATAGGTGCATCGTCTTCACTTATAAGTATATAATTGATGTATACAAAATATTGTAAAACATTTTTAAAAGTATAACGGTGGAGTTTTCGGCCCATTCTTCTCCATACGAAAACTACCTTTTGGAAGGGGCAATTAGAATCAGTTCTATTTCTTTGTTTTTGACGTTCAAAAGTGCCTAATTGAAATAAATTATTTGATTTTGACTACACACAAGATAAGACAAGAGATTGCGTTTGCGTAAAGATCATTTTCACCTAAAGTAGTAATAAAGATTGGAGATTTTGAATTCGCAATCAGTTCGGATGGTGATCGGTTCTACAAATTTTGCCGATGCTACATCTAAGTTGTGTCGTACTGTATATGATTGTATAATAATTGCATATCCTTACGAAGGATATTGGCATCAAACATTACTAAGGGACTCGTGGCTAAATAATAACAGCCGCACGGGTCGATCGAGGTTAAGCTACGCTTGCCGCCGTGAGTTCGTGGATGGGTTTTTGGCATTTCGAGACCCCTCCGTCCCTCGGAAAGCATTACGGTGAGTTAGAAGCCGAGCAACCAGTCTTACCAAAGGCGTTACTCAGTAATTGGGTTGTGTTGTGGAGGTCAGATGGGCAGTCGTTCTATATTAAATACTGGTATTCAGCTGCATCCGGTTAGACTGGAAGCCAACTAAAACATAGTTGGGAAAAGGCTAGGCAGATTGATTGGTGAAAAACATTACTCTGTAAATAAACAAGAAGTTGCATCTTGAAGGCATGAATATTACAACCGCATTGAGCCGCATTTCAGTAGAAAAAAAACGTGATGTGTGTATTTGAGAGAGAATGAGAGTAACGTATTAATGTTTTTAGTGTTCAGTTGTTTTAACGGTTTGTTAAATATTATGAACGAAACGCGTGCCGCGAAATAAAATTACTTAGCACCAAAAATTTGAGCCGAAATTACTTTCATTGTCACAGTAATTTACAAACTTAAACAATACCCCCTCATTCCCATTAAAATCTGGCCAAAATTCTCGTTCTCCGCTCGCAATTATTCGTAACATTACATTGTAATAAGCGCGCAAACCGTTTCATTTGACGTCGGCACTAACTGTACCTACCCCTATAGAACGAAATAACGCGCAATTATGACGTGCGCCAAAGACAGAACCCGTATTTTGTCGGGTAAGAGAGCGTTTAGACTTGACGATACGGAACGGCTGTCAAAAGTTCTGTCACAGCGAGCGCAAAATTAAAAAAAATAAGACTGTTTATCCCTGTCCATAGTGCGATAACACGTGTTGATTCTTAATAAATTATTTATTTAAATTAAATTATGGAGCAGTGGTGGCCCAGTGGTAACGGCCACGACTTACGAGTTGTAGGTCGTAAGTTCGAACCCCGATAGGCGCTTTACTTTGTGTAAATTATTTCATCGCCACTGCTCTAAAAACGGTGAAGGAAAACATCGTGAGGAAACCGGCATGTCCTAGAATAAAAAAATCGAAGACATGTGACATCTACCAACCCGCACTGGGCCCGCGTGGTGCATTACTGCCCGCTCCCTCTCACAGAGAGGAGGACAGTGTCCCAGCAGTGGGAAAATTATTAAATTTCAATAATCAACACGCATTATCGCACTATTTTTAGGGACAAACAGTCTTGTTTTTTTTTTTTCAGGACCGAATTTTGCTGGCCAGACTCTAACAGTTGCTTTTTTAAGCTGATATCTATTAACGTTACTTAGCATAAGCTGATATCAGATGCTCGAATGGTCCAGTCTAGTACAAGTTCATGTTCGTTTCATTCAACTATCACAAAATCGACAAAAAAAAATTAAACCTAATAAAAACTAAAACCCAACTACGACAAGAAAATCAATCAACTAAAATGGTATAAGTAAACAAGATACCACAGACAGACAAATTAAAAATCCGGAGACTTCGGATTTTAAATTTGTTTTACTTTATGTCCTCTAGAGGGCCTCATTTTTAATTTAATGTGACGTCACATAGCTATAAACAGAGGACGATCAAGACGCTTCCAACGATACCTCATTTGTCAAATTGTGATGAGTCGTTTAGAAGATATGAGGGAACAGATGAACATACATACATACATACATACAAACCGGTCAAAATCATAACCCTCCTTTTTTCTTCGCCGTAGTCGGGTAATTAGACAGGATTGAATGTTCCAAAAATTTGAAAACATGTGACTTCTACCAACCCGCACTAGGCCCGCGTGGTGGATTATGGCCAGGGAGTGGGCCATTTTTCACAGAGAGGAGGCCTGTGTCCCAGCTGTGGGAACGTTATAGGCTGATTATGATGATGAATGTTCATCTGCTCTTTTCATTTCATTTTTCGATCATTTGGTAGGCGAGTAAAACGGTGAATCTTTCACTACAAATTAAAATAACACACTCAAATTAAAATAAGCCATGGCAGCTAAGCGATGACCAGTCACAACTGACGGCGCCCGTTCACGAATTTGACGCATGGATCAGCACCATTCAGCTCAACCATTTTGAAGGGAGCTAAATGATCCAACACATGCGCCACCATCAGCGAGACATTTGAGTGAGCATGACATTCCCAGCCGCCAGGGCACATTCAAGTCAATGATAGACAAATTACCCGGTAAATGGTAGCTCTATAGTACATAGTACTCACACCTGTGCAATTATATAATACAAACGAGTTTAAACAAGCGTTCTCGGAACGATTATCCTAATCTTTGTATGTTTGATTTGACCAAGCTATAAAATAGGTAGGTTTTACTTAAGTTATATAGCCTGAAGACGAATCTGATCCAATACAAAAAAAAAAAATGTTACATTCAGCAATTCTCTTGTGTCATTATTTTGTCTGAAGAGCAAAAAATACAAAGTTTCCTCCCTTCCAAAAACCAAACTGTGGATCAAAATAATGGTGACGAGAATTACATTTAAGCATGCAAAAAACTGCAACATAAAAACAGTTGCTAAAACCGCGGAACTTATCCAGTGTGAAACCCCCCCTACATTATATAGAGAAGGGTTCGCACAAACGACATGTTGTAATGACGGGAAGCCGTATGCCCGCTTCCGATGTAACAGATAGCGTAATGATACCCACAACGAATAGAAAGGAAACATATTTTTGTATGGAAAACGCTGCGTTGTAAATGTTTGTGTGTGAGTGCTTTAATGGGTGTTTTATGTTGAGTAAAAGATTTAGGAAGACTGTATTTTATGTATATTTTCTTTTGGTTTTGGCAAAGCTTGCGCTAATTTATTTTTTATGCTACCATAACTGCCAAAGTGGCAAATACTGTCATGATAACTACCCTTCTAATGGAAAGTCGTAACCGCAACCTGCCGCGGCTTATGGACACTCCAGGTTTTCAAATGCCTAGTTCGGAAACTCGTACGTATTTTAGTTTTCTGCTCATATCATACTGCTATGAAATAAAGACGTTATTACCTCTCTCTCTTACCGACCTGTAACTTTTAGGATTCATGTGCGTATTGTATAATTATCACTTGCTTTAAAAACGGTGAAGGAAAACATCGTGAGGAAATCCGAGAGATATTTCTCGACGGCATGTGAAGCCAGGCCATTGGGCGGCTTTAAAACTCTGACACCAGGTTAGTCACTAACCACACGAAAAGATGAAGAAGTTTGTGAGTAAATAAATGTTTACGCTAGACGTGCAGTTGACTGTCCGAATGAAGTCTATTACAAGTAGGTCCTCTCACTTTAAAAAAATCTAATTAATCTTAATCTAATAAACATAAGCAAAACGATAAACAAAAAACACCTATCTATAATGAGCTATAGTTTAAATACAGTAAAGACAAAAGCCTATCCAAAAATGTAGTCTATCCCTTTTATACTCCGAAAATAACAAGCTTTAACGACTTCACAAACATGATTTATATACCAATAAATAAATGGTTTGCACAAAATTACGTCCCCAAAAAATTAACATCGTAACCAATTTTTGGCACAACGATCAACACACTTTCACATAGCAACAATACTTAATTATGCACCATAGAGTCAGCTAAAAATATAGGTACAGAAGGTGAGCTCCATACAATGAACGAAAACGCACGCACACATAGACATGCGAGTGCAAGTGCACTCGCGGCTTTGATTCGTATAAGAAGAAATCAATATAGTATAATATATAGGCCTATTTCCGATATAAGCGATATCGCTGCCGCACTCGGTAGCGATACTACATAGTCCACGGTGACTGAAGAAGGCGGAACAGAGGCCTTAGACAAAGTGACATTCTATCAGCGATAACGATGATGGAAAAGGCAAAAATGTATAGGACTGACATAAGCTATCGAAAAGCTTATGTCAATCCTGTTGAAAGTCGTTGTAGAAATACGAAACGCTTTCGAAGCGATTGTCACTTGTGTAGGCCCTCTGTATCGCTACCGAGCGCGACAGCGATATCGCTTATATCTGAATAGATCTTAATTTAATCAGAATCGGTCGGTGTAATTTCATGAAATGTCTTTCAATAGGGTAATTTGAACTTAGGGAGCTGTATTGATGAGAAATTATTTTCGCCTTAAGATACGCACGTACGCGTCTATATGTGCGTGCGCCTGCTTTCATTTTATGAAGGTAACCTTCTGAACCTAGCTATTCTGTGACAGCAGTTTCCAAAATTTTAATTACTACGAAGCTCAGCAGGAACCGAGCGTTAATTATTCAACAATGCAAGGCCCGCCGGCAATTGTTTTTCGTGAATTGCTATTATATTGCATAATATCGGTTTATTTTTTATTTATGACTGCGTCTGGCCATAATTTTGGTCTGTCAGTCGTGCAAATGAGTTGAGCTTCAGGCAATTTTTGGAATTCGTCAGGGAACTTTGAAACGGGGACAGGTTTGAAAGTTGAATGAATGTGACGTTTATCTAAACTGTTTTTGAAGGGTTTTAGAAACAAGTTTTGTATCAATAGATCTTGTTTTGAAACAGCTTGTCATGAAAAGTTCTACCACAATCATTCTTCTTTCTGTCTATTCTATCTGATTTGTTGGTAAAATTTAAAGTGGGGAAGTCTTTTCGACTTTACTGTTACCTACATTTGTATTTCAAGTAGTAGGATTGCTGCTATAAAATAGTCCATTTTCAGGTATCTGAGAGAGCTATCTCCCTCGTGATTAAAAGATTAGCAATTCAAGGTTAATAGCAAAGCTTACTACTCAGGGCGCGCATGACGTAATTAAGAATAGTCACTCGTGGAGGGTCGTTTATAGCACGCACATGCGCAAAAATAGGACTATTTTTTAAAATTTTGTTGGTATATTGGCGTGTGCTATTTGACATAATTTTATTATGGCTCATATTTTTTTTATTGCGTTTTGTATTTTTTTTTTGCATATAACTTTAGCTTTAGCTGGGAAGAAGTGGCGCAACGAACTCCCAAGCAGCACAGCTGTCTGTTCAGTTAGAAAAAAAAGATTCTATACAATATTTTGCAAAATAATTTACAATACGCAACACAAAACATAAATCATTTTTTTTTTTTTTTTTTTTTTTTTTTCATATACCCAATCAATATAATTGCACATCAAATTATTTATATCTCTATTACTAGGAAGTAGTGAAGGGTGAGCGTTTTGGGGGAAAATCACATTTTGAAAAGTGCTGATTCTCAGCCTAGTTTTGATAAATGACTTTTGTTTTATTTATTATTTTGAATCATAAATTGGTAGAACTGATGCTAAACTAAACTACTCATCTGAAAAATTTAGGCTTGACAAATATTATTGTGATGTGGTGTGACGTGTCGCAGAAGGTCCAATTATTTGACGTGACATTGACGACACAACTCATGATGCTAAGGCAGTGACAGTTCACTCCAAGCTCAGTTCACCTAAGTTTTCACGGTAAGATTTTTACAGAATAGCACAACTTAACCTAGTGGTCAGTTCACACTGAGACGCGACGCGACGCGCACTTTTTAACCGACTTCTTCAAAAAGGAGGAGATTTTCAATTCGTCTGAAATTTTTTTTTTGTATCTTTGTTACTCGATTACTCCGCCAATTGTGAATCGATTTTGATGATTCTTTTTTTGTTTGGTAGGTCATGCTTCCGAAAACTACGCAAGCTAAGTTAATAAAATTTATATGGGACCAATATAAATTTTATTAACTTTGCTTGCATAGTTTTTGAGTTAGCTTCAATATTACGTATTTTTCCACTTAGTTTATCTAGACGATTTCCTTATTTACTCTTTCACTGTTATTTACATAGCAGGTAGTGCTATTCGGATTTGTGTGGGGTAGGTACCACAACTAAAAAGTGAAAAATAAAAAACTTTTTACAAAAAAAATCAAACCGACTTCCAAAAAACACACTAAATAAAAAGAGAAAAATAACTTTAATTTCGGAAGTCGGTGGCATAAAACGAAAATTGGAAAGCAAAGACACCGACTTCAAAAGTTTTTAATTATGATCCGATACAATATCGAATTTATTTACTACACAATATGGTACACGCGCTGCGCAGCACCGCGGATCTCAGTGTACTTTGTCAAACGTGTCAACGCTCACACTGAAATTATACCTTTTAGTGAAGGTAATAAGTTCGATATTTGTTAACAAGTGCGCGTAGCGTCGCGTCGCTTCACGTCGCAGTCTGAACTGACCCTAGCTCAAAACATAATCACAGCCAACGGACATAAAAAAAAAACAAAAGAACGCGACATTTTAACAGCATTCTCTAATCAATACATTCTAACTCACTTAACAAATCAAATGCCACAAAAATAAGCATCGTATGCGTGCCAATTCAAAATAACATCTACAAAGCACTATCATTAAACAAATAGGTACAGAAGGTCGGCTTCATACTACGAGCGAAAACAGGCGCACGCACACGTAGACGCTTGTCTGGTCTGTTCCGAAAGTTTATGATGAAAATATAAACAAATAGATCAGAAAACGTTTATGCGTTTTATGAGGTACTTCCGAAATTAATGTTATTTTTCACTTTTTTTGTATTTATTTTTTAAGTCGGTTGTTTTTTTTCTTTTTTTTGTAAAAGTTTTTATTTTTCACTTTTTAGTTGTGGAACCTACCCCATACAAATTCGAATACCACTACCTGCTATGTAAATAACATTGAGGGAGTAATTTAAAACATCGGCCACATATACAGGGTTATTGGTAAAACACCAACAACCTCTTAAGGAGTCA
This sequence comes from Lithophane ornitopus, assembly GCA_948473465.1. Lineage (NCBI taxonomy): Eukaryota > Metazoa > Arthropoda > Insecta > Lepidoptera > Noctuidae > Lithophane > Lithophane ornitopus. Next base: position 10,218,400 of record OX419637.1, on the reverse strand, counting down.
TTGTACTCATCATTATGAACAACTTTTACTATGGGAACAATTAATATGAAATCGCGAAAAAAATACAGCTGTTCCGTACATTTTGACGAGTTCAGCGAACATAAATGTACTGAACAGCTTTTTTTTTTTGCGATTTCATATTTGTTCCTATAGTAAAAGTTGTTCATAATGATGAGTTATTTTCACCGTAAAAAGTAATGACCTAAACTTTTACGAGGCTTGAGAGCCGCTAGCACCCCTCTCCGTCTCGCTCTCACTCAGGTCGCGACTAGTATGGCGCGAGCGAGATAAAATCTGAGGTAGGGTACGGCCTCAACCTGAACTGGGTTTATTTACACTTTCATCAGATACTTAGGAACAAATGAATGCCAGACTCATGTGCGCTTGCGCTCGCTGCTTCGCTGGGTGGCGGTATCTACATCGCCACATGCGAACTACACATCAAAGACCTGACGTCAGACAGACGTCACATAAATCCTGCATCGCGCAATTAAAGTTTACCGTGCAGTGGACATATATACGAGAACCCAACATCAATCGTTGGGCAGTTGCCCGCCAGACACAACACCCGTCTGGTTGGGGGATCCTCCCTTTTCTATGGTGGATGAGTGAACTTTACATCCTGTTCCTCATACCCCTAAATTGGTGACCCCGAATATGAACGTCAACGCAGCCATCGTGCAACTACACCACCGTGACGTCATCAACATCACTCCCGCAAGCTTTCAGTGAGGCGAGTCACACACCCAAGCCAACACCCGAGGCGTCAACGGGTATCCTGACCACCAGCATGCAGCGAACGCGCATTCCTGGTCATCACCTTCAGCCTCATCACCCCGACCCACTGGGGAATCACCTCAATCAGTCATCACCCCGACCCACTGGGGAATCACCGCAATCACTTCAATCACCACAACCGCCGTAGACAGTTCCGACACACCGCGAACAATGCAGCACCCGGTCCCGGTTCCGTGAAGCGTGTCTATATTATATGCGTGCGATTTCGCTCGTATGGCGCTGTCTTTCTATACCTATCTACTCTGTGGCACTATTTTGTACAGAATTTATGGCTACACAAAAGAGGCGGCCATTTAGAGATATATTTTCAGAATTCATTAGTGCTTTGGTAAGAGAGCTAGAGAATAATGGTTCTTTGTTTTAGGTAAAGCATTTCGTGTTTCTATTCAAAAATTCATTCTTTGTGATTGTATTTAGAGTCTTGTCGCTATTGGGACACATTTATTTGTATAGTTTATTGCGTGCAGGTTTGAAAAACACAGACACGGCGTCAAACATCAGGGTTAAGGCGTCAAACTGGTGCGACTTGTCGCGCGACGCTACTTTTAACAAAACAATTTCTGAGAAAAATTCACGACGAACAATGCTGCAGCGTCACGCCAGTATGTAAGAGCCTTTAGAGCCGTAGATTTAAAAATAAAACTTTACTTATTTTACTTTTTGTTTGTGTAAACCTTAAAATCATTACCACGATCATTGCTGCAAAAAACCGTTGCCGAAAAACACACGATCTTTCACGAAAACCTAGGATAATTATCGAAAAACATACAATAATTCATATTTAGCTCACGAACATTCCTGAAAAAAAAAAGGATCATGATTGCCGAAAAACACAATCTAAACTGAACTCCGCCATAATTTACATCGTAAAATGAAACTGCAATAATTTCAGCAGTTTAGTGTAAAACGTTAACAAGTACGAGGAAAAAATGAACCCACTCTTTCCTTATCGCGGGTGGAACTACGCTAGAATTTTAAATGTACATACATTTATGATTTTACTCCGTGTAAGTTAGATAATTTTCTGTCTCTAGAGAACTATCCGAGCTTTTATGGACAAGATTGGCTTAAATTTTAATTTTCTGGCTGATATGGAAATTTTAGTACGTAAGAAGGTATTTATGTGGAGTATAGTAGGTTTTATTAATCCCAATGATATTATATTAAACAGATATATTGTGAGCTCGCAATCGTGAAGATTCGAAAACGTCCTAATTAGGTATTGACTTTAGTCTGCGACACGCATGGCGACGAGTAAAGAAAATAAAAACTTTATACAAAAAAAAAACAACCGACTTCTAGAAAAAACACTATAAAAGTGAAAAATAACTTTAATTTCGGAAGTCGGTGTCTTTACTTTTCAATTTCCGTTTTTTGTCACCGACAACTACCTACCTACCTACCTACTTACCCCACACAAATCCGAATACCACTACCTGCTATGTAAATAACAGTGAAGGAGTCAAACAGGATATCGTCTAGATAAACTAAGTGGGAAAAATACGTAATATTGAAGCTAACTCAAAAATTACGCAAGCAAAGTTAATAAAATTTATATGGGACTACCTCGGAAGCATGACCTACCAAACAAAAAAAGAATCATCAAAATCGATTCATAATTGGCGGAGTAATCGCGTAAAAAACATAAAAAAAAAAAGCATACAGACGAATTGAGAACCTCCTCCTTTTTGAAGAAGTCGGTTAAAAATATAGTAAAGATAAAACTACTAGGGTTCCGTACCCAAAGGGTAAAACGGGATCCTATTACTAAGGCTCCGTTGTCTGTATGTCTGTCCGTCTGTCAGTCTGTCTGTCTGTCTGTCTGTCCGTCTATCACCAGGCTGTATCTCATGAACCGTGATAGCTAGAAAGTTGAAATTTTCACAGATGATGTATATCTGTTGCCACTATAACAACAAATACTAAAAAACAGAATAAAATAAATATTTAAGGGGTCTCCCATAGAACAAACGTGATTTTTTTGCTCGTTTTTGCTCGATATTGAAAACGGCAACAGGTATACGCTTGAAATATTTACAGAATATTTAGTTTAAAAATAAATAGTTAAATTAAAATAAAACAAATATTTAAGGGGGGACAAATATTTAATTTTTTCCCATAAAACAGACATGTTTTTTTTTTTGCCGTTTTAATAGATAATGGTAAGGAACCCTTAGTGCGCGAGTCCGACTCGCATTTGGCCAGTTTTTGTTTTATTCCACTGACACGATATAGAAAACATTACATAAGAATGAACGTTCATCTGCACTTGTCATTTCAGTTTTCGATCGAGTGAAAAATGCCAAATGCTGATAATCCAACACTGTTGGATATTTTGCATATTATGAACTTAACAGTCACTAACGAGAAACAATATTTGTTTTATTGTAATCGATTTTTAAAAGCAAATCGACAGTTGAGCGGTCCGGAATTCTTAAAATCATAACCTATAATCGTACGATCCTGGCCGAAATTCACGAACATTGCCGAAAAAGACTTACAATACACTACATAACATCACGCCTGTAATCTTCGAAGGGTTCAGCAGAGGGGTACCTAATAGTACTCCCATATTTTGTCAGTTATGTTTAAGTCCCATGTAATGGGTGGCTAGTCTATTATGGACCAAGTGATTATAAAAAATGCCCGGGCAGTTTGAAAAATGCCCAATATGAGAGGGCAGTATGATAACAACTATTGAAATAAAAAAATCGACCGGGCATTTTTTATTATGCTAGTTACCTATGGGGCAGCACAATTAAAACCGGTTTTGTTACTATTATTTTTATTTCAAACGTAGAATCAAAATATAAAATCAAATCAAATCTTTCCATTCGTAGACACTCTGCTGACCTATGATGACTTTACCATAATTAAATACCTGTGTATTATTAGATTGCCCAAAGACCACACGGCAATATTTATAATGACGAAGCAATGTGATAAATAAGGAAGTTCAAATTATAATTAATTATGTCGCCCTAAGTAGCTTGTCATTATTATGCGCGGGCATTATGAAAAATGCCCCTATTTATTACTTGGTCCATAACATATTCACAAAATAATTGAAAAACAGATACCAATAGATCCAGCATAAATAACCGCCCACGTTCTGACCCACTTGTTGAACTTCTATAAAATATTTATAGAACACTGTATGGTGCACTAGTCCAGTGTTCATTCCATTCATATTGGATCCCTCGCTTATTGCACGTGCATATTTTAGAGGCTTGATCGGTGAGAGCTGCATTTTTCTTGTAAGCTCTTTTCTATTATGGGTGGTAGTTTTAATAGTTGATGTAGGAGGTTTGGACTGGTTATGGAATTGGATTAAGAGTGTGAGTTTAACCTGTAGCCTTTTTGTGTAACACACTTTCAATCACAGAAGAATTCGTCTGCTCAACGTAAATTACGCAATGAATGTTGTTGAACTGTCAATATATTGTAAGTGAGTTACGCAATTTACCCCGCTGGGTTTTTTAGGGTTCCGTAGTCGACAAGGAACTAGTTTTTCCATGTACATCTGTCTGTCTGTCTCTCTGTCTGCGGCTTAACTCAGATACTCTTAGTGCTAGAAAGCTTTAATTTGGAATGCGTATACATACAAATATAAAAATCATGCCAACAAAGAGGTAAAAAAAATTTTTTTTTTTTTTTTAATAAATAAACCGTTTTTGATTCAGGAAAGAAAGTGCTCATTTTTGTTAGAGTCAAGTGTACCCACCTCCTGCCAGCTAAATGGTTGGTTTTGAATATGTGAAAAAATTCACGTCAGTTGTATCTATGTAACGAAATTAAAAGGAAAACTATTACGGCTAAGTAGGCTCTACAAGTTACCGAGTAATAATTGACCAACTTTCATAAAATTTGCATTTTCAAAAACATGTTCTCCCATATGTTCGTCATTGTGCGTGGTTCGACACGCACTCGGCCGTTTTTTATGGGATAAGTTTATTTTGATCTATACTCCATTTGAAATAAGATTAGACGTATAGATAAGCCTTTTTTACATTCCGTTCAACCGATTTTTAATTCTATTGCGTTGGTGGCATGACAAATGGCAGCCGCAGTAGATAGTTGGTATTGTGTAACTTTTTTTGTTTTTAATGCTATCCTTATGCCTACTGTATAGAAGTCAAAATCGGTTGAACGGACTGTAAAAGGATTTGTTTTAATGTCTAATCTTATTTCAAATGGGGTATAGGTTTTTGGGGTCTGAATTAAGAACATGTTATCCCTATTCACCCTCAGTAGAGCTAGCCCTTGGAGCACTAGAATTAAGTTAGCTTAGTTACACTGGAAGGCTTAAAAGTCTAATTAAGAATGAACGCAAAATATGCTTGAAAAAGTGCGTGCTTGCGCGTATTTTTGGAATGTAAGCGCATTACAAACGAGCTTACTAAACGGGCTTATGGATCCTAAAAAAACGCCTTATCTGTAATGGCCCTAAATGTTTTGGCATACCTACACTGTTTTTAAACATGCATACAACGCGTGTTTTGCGAACGAAAAGTTTCACAGAGAAGATTGTTCGCGTTCGTATCGATACAAACTGTTGCTGCGAACTGGGATAAACAATTTGTCGGATATCTGAAATGTTTGTTCCGTAGTGCCGCAATCCCTACATTCTGTGTTCAATAAGTTGTTAGCTATGCGAAATAAACATTTTTTGTTTTAAAATGTACTGATTTTAACAAAATACATACTACATATTACATCTTTTTTTTTTTTATTCACTCACTGACAGGCAATGCACAAACTAAACTGCTAGATCTAGAAGTATGAAATGCAAAAGAGTTCCATATTTCACGAGAGTGGGCACAAAGACAGGATCTTTGAAAATTCATCCCCTAGAGGGGTCAAATATGAAATGAAAGTTTGTAGTTATGGAAGTTCGTAAATTTTGCCGATGCCGATGGGAAATCACGGCTTGTAAGCTCATAAAATATATATAATTATCTATATATGAACATAACAACGGTTCCCTTTCAAATAAAACACTTAATTACCTTGAGGTAAACATTTTCTACCAACTTTTTTAGTCACTCCGAAACGGTCTATAATAATAGTATAATGTCCAAAATGCTTTGAATAGAATTATACTTCGTACTTATAAAACATCGAACATTTAGGTCAGGTCAGGTTTGCTGTCATCTTATTCTATGGATAGTCATCCAATTAATATTCATTTTTAATTATATGCAAGCATTACTGACGATGAAGTCTTGTAAGTTCGTTCGGATCATTTTGGTCCCACTAGAAATTCTCCTGACTTGAAACCAAGCATTACTTAAAACTTAGTTTAAACCTATTTTATTAGATCAAACATAATTTTAAAGTAATGCTTGGGTGAGGTTTTGTAATACGGGCCTTAGATCACGGTTACAGTCGATACTCACGTGGCGCGTACTTATGATCATGAGGCACGTATTACGCACATTATATTATAATTTAATGCTATTTTATTCGATCAAACAATTTTTAACCAATGCTTGGGTGAGGTTTTTAAATATGGGCTTTAATATCTCGGTTACACCCGATACTCACACGGCGCGTACTCATGATCATGAGGCACGTATTACGCACATATTATAAAAACAAAATCAAAAGTCATTTATTCAAACTAGGCTGAGAATCAGCACTTTTCGAACGTCAAAATAACATAAGACAGTCCCCCAAAACGCCCACCCTTCACCAATTCCTAGTGCTTTAGCTGGGAAGAAGAAGTGGCGCAACAAACTCCCCAGCAGCACAGCTGTCTGTTCAGTTAGAGAAAAATTGATTCTATACAAAAGTATACAAAATCATTTACATTACATACATAAAACTTAAATCTAATTATTAGCCATATGTCAGCTAGCACACGCCGAATTACCAACCACAAAAAAAAATTATAAAATAAAAAAAAGCGAGAACTACTCAAGCAGAAATAAAAGTTAAACATAAATTACCTAAATAAAAGCCTCCAGGCACAAAGGGCGTGCCCACTTACATATAGCTGTAACTGGAAGTTATAAATGATAAACTAGGACCATCGAAGTAAAATAAATAAAAAGTTAATTACTAATAACATTAACAAAACCAAGATCAGCAAGACGACCAGTCACCACAAGCAGCACCCGTTCACGAGCATAACGCAAAGATCAGCCATTACCCCCTCGCCATAAATATAATTTAAAGCCATTTTATTAGATTAAACAATTTTTAACCAATGATTGGGTGAAGTTTTGAAATATGGGGCTTAGTTTCTCGGATACTCACGCGGCGCGTACTCATGATCATGAGGCACGTATTACGTACATATTATAATTATAGGTACTCGTGTATAACGTGCTTTAAATCCCTTTTATCTGCACGTGCACATAAAGCGTAGCGTGGCGTGTATAGTGTAAATAGAAGAGGCAAATACATACTTTTAAAGCTCTGGCCATACAAGCAGAAGTGAGCGAGACTGCGGGATGCGGGACAATACTGCTTAATAATAATTAATTATTATGGTGTCATTGTTTATGAAAAGAAAATAAATTATTTGAAATTGGACTCCGTGCGTCTGTTGTTTTAATCACAATTAAATCACGCTACTATTCGCCCGAGTTTGAACACGTACATACAAGTTAGTTGACACAATCAACGCAAGCAAATTTCGTCCCGCACCCCGCTCGCTCGCTCGCTTCCTTCAGTTTGGCCAGAGCTTTACGACTCGAAAAGAGATATATAACCGAAACTTTTATATCTTTTCCGTCGATTCCCAGAGTTTCGCGGAAATCCTAAAGTCTTGGAACAAAAAGGGAATGAATGTTCGGGTCTGTGAGCTTCGCCTGATAAAGGGTGAGTGACGGCCAATGGGTAGTGTACTATGACCATGGTTATTGGTGGATTATTTGAGGATTGTTCTTATTTCTATGCTCTTATTTGTTCTTATTTACCTCCAAATTAATCCAAGATTGGATTATCCCCAAGGTCACCAATGCTGAACATAATTATCTTACGGCAGAAATCGATTACAGAATTAAAAAGCCGCTTCTGCACACAAACATATAATGTGCGTACTAGAATACTGTAATCGCAAACGGTTTTTATACTTTGCATGTATTGAAATAAGGATTAAAATTGCATCAAACGCGAAAAGAAACCGAGTTTTGTGGCGCACCAACGGACGATTTAATTTGCCTGTAATTACACTAGTAGGTTAACCTTTACTTACCCTTTAAACTGTGAGACTTGTTTGGGGTCAGCAGCTGACCCCTAACACACCCCTAGTCTACAGCACATTGCGCTGATTCCGAATCTATGTTTAACTCAATTTGGAAAAAAATATACTTACTGCAGTTATCGCAAGCGCGGCAGAGCATTAAATAGAATTTCCTCGAATGGACGTCTTCAGAAAAAGCTCTACAAGTACCATAATAATTCAAACTAAAAACATGTTTTTGTCAATATAACGGTGTACCCTGGCGAACAAACATAATATTTTATACCCCCAGCATCCTTCCTCCAACAATTTCGTACCCGTATCCAAATGCCACACATTAAATGCACCAATACTACACAGTATCTAGGGCAAGGCACAGCTACTGCCGGCCACAATAATTGATTCACACTAGTATCAATATTAACAGGGTCACAGTACATACTGTACTGCTCTCGTGTGGCTCTTGAAAATAACATTACAACGTTCAGCTACTAACAGTAGTAGAAATACTCTGCCTAGAACTGGCTAGGAATGAAGAGATGACTATTAATATTCCTGATGCATACACAAAATAACACGAGAAGTTGAAGGGATCGTCATTAAATATAGCTCTTTCCTCCTGTTTCATGTTTATTATTGTATATATTTATAGAGATAAGTATATGCTTTATGTATATTTTTATTGTATATGTAAATGGTACACCACTGACTACCTGCAGTATTATCACTCCTTATTCTCGCTTTAATCCATCTAAAGTTTGTCTGTAAAAGATCGTTTTTGGCGATAAGACCGCCCATTGTGTCACCCTATGTTTAATTTCTACATTTATATCTGTATTTTTTATGGTTTACATAATAAAGTGTATAGTATTCTATATAGGTATCTATCTAAGGGATGTATTGGAAGCATCCATGAGTGATGATAAGCGTGCATGTATGTGTCAGAACTAGGCAAAACTCTTCCTATTCCTTGTATATAATCAATAAAACTTGGGATCATCACAATGAATATAAAAGACATTATTATATTCTGATTCAACGCACATTACATCACCGGTTACTATTTAAGTAGTGAGACATTAATTTCAAACAGCTTGCTTTAAAAGAAAACAGTTGCGAAGAACGCTCGAGAATTCCTCTATTACAACCAGCTAACTGTACCTACCTACAATGTGTCTGTATTCAATAAACATAAGAGAGAACCTATAACCATTGAACACATTGAAAACCACTTCAGACCAGTAGTAACTATTTACACTACACTAAACAGAAAATAGTTCCTAGAATATCCTACAAACAGCGAACGAAAGGCCACCCGTCTTGGTAGGCATTGCAAAATGTATGAGTCCTCTCCTATCGTGTAATGACGTAAATAGCTCCCGGCAAATCGCTTTGTAGCTAGCAATTCATGGTCACTTTACCATGTATCGTGTTCATGTTTTTTTGATAGCGCCAAAACAATGTTTCGAGTTCTAAGTGAAAGAAAGAAGGGAAGGCTTTATCGACTGTTGTACGGAATAAATGGGTGGAGAGATAAGAGTGAGTGATTGTACAAGGAAGGAAGGGGAAATTAGAAATTGCGGGTTTTTGTGGAAGATTCGAGATGGTAGGTACCTACTGAAGGCTATGGCAACAAAGAATGTGGGGAGTTCGTTGCGCCACTTCTTCTTCCCAGCAACACTAGGAAGTGGTAAAGGGTGGGCGTTTTGGGGGACTGTCTTATACTGGTTGTTAGGGTAGACACCGTTATCCTTGAAACTAGTGCTTGCAAGTAACTTTGAAATCGCAAAAAAAATATCTGCTGTTCCATACATTTTGTCGATTTAAGTGAACACGAATGTATGAAACAGCTGATTTGTTTTCCCGTTTTTACCACTAGTTTCAAGGATAACGGTGTCTACCCTAACACCCTGTATAATTTTGACGTTCGAAAAGTGCTGATTCCAAAAGATCGCAAACCTAAAGTCTGACAACCAGTCTTACCAAGGGGTATCGTACCCAGTTACTGGTTTGTGGAGGTCATATAGTCGCTCCATGTAAAATACTGGTATTCAGCTGCATCCGGTTAGACTGGAAGCCGACCCCAAAATATTTGAAAAAAGGCTAGGCAGATGATGTTCGAAAAGTGCTGATTCTCAGCCTAGTTTGAATAAAATAATGACTTTTTATTTTGATTTTTCTATGGCCAGGAGATTTTTAGAGTTTTTCTGGCCTAGGTTGGCTGATTTTGTTAGATTTTTGTGAAGAATGCTAGATTTTAGTCTAAGCTAATATTATAAAGAGCTGAAATTGTTTGTTTGTAAGAGGTAATCTAATCTCTGAAAGTACTGATCCGATTACAAAAAATCTTTCACTGAAAGAAAGCCACACTATTGATGAGGGTCATAGGATATGTTTTACGGTTAGTTAACTTTCACGTGGATGCAAGTCGCGGGCGGAAGCTAGTATGTGAAATAATTAAATTACACGCCTTTATTCCATACTAGCTGCGCCCCGCGGTTTCACCCGCGTAAGTCTCGATCCCGTGGGTAAATCGGGATAAAAAGTATTCTATGTGTTAATCCAGGTTATAAACTATCTGTTTTCCAAATTTCATCCAAATCCATTTAGCCGTTTTTGCGTGATTGAGTAACAAACATCCAAACACACAAACTTTCATATTTATAATATTAGTAGGACTAGTAGAATACAGATAGTTAATTGATTCAAGCGTGACTTTGCGGAAATCCATTATAAAATACAATAGACGTAGATATATTTAGTAACCTATTCCGCTTAGCTATTCTTCAAGAGTCATAAAAACTCTGTAAGAAATCGACACGTATTTCACCTCTCAACGAGGCATCCTCAGGATGACGATTGACCAATTGCAAAGAAGAACACGACGTATTGCCACACCGAGTGGTGTGGCAACACGTGAAACACGTGTCGATTTCTTACAGGGTTTTTTTATGACTCTTGAAGAATAACTAAGCGGAATAGGTTACTAAAATATATCTACGTAAATTTTATTCCACATACAGAGACAAATAGTACACCCCCATTCCTCCAGTTATGTTAAAAGTCTCATGCAAGTGTTCCAGCTTATTGAGAATTTTATTTTATAAAACTTTATGCGCAAGTAATAATACCTACTATAAAATTAAGGCGGATTTAACTTTCAAATCTAAAAGTTAGAATCGCCGTCTGACCCTGGCAATCGTATTATGCAAGTATACCTTTTAGTACATATGTGTTGTATAGCAACCAAAGTGGGAGCCCCCAGAGAGTAGAGGCGTCAATGATACAGTAAACCAGAATTCCCAGTAACATACGTAGATACACAAACGTGGTATTACGTGAACAAATACCCTGACTACTAGTTTGGTATCTATGCTCGTGGCTAAGTAATAACAGCCGCACGGGTCGATCGATCAGGTTAAGCTACGCTTGCCGGGGTTAGTCCGTGGATGGGTGACCATATTTACATACCGGAAAGCACGTTAAGCCGTTGGTCCCGGCTGTCATTCGTGGATCTTTGACAGTCGTTACGGATCGTCAGAAGCCCGAAAGTGACAACCAGTCTTACCAAGAGCTATCGTATTACCCAGTAACTGGGTTGTGGAGGTCAGATAGGCAGTCGCTCCATGTAAAATACTGATATTCAGCTGCGTCCGGTTAGACTGGAAGCCGACCCCAATATAGTTGGGGAGCGAGTTTGTCTGCGATCCAGTATGAAAAGTAGCCTATGTCCTTTTCCAGGTCATGGTCTATCCATGTCCCAAATTTCATCCAAATCCGTTCAGCCGTTTTAGCGTGATGGCATAACAAACAAACAAACTCACTTTTGCTTTTTTAATATTAGTTAGGAAATATCCTCTTGTCTTGAAGGAATCGTAACTATGTTAACGCCAGGTTAGGTTGCCCCGCAAAGTCAAAATTGTCAAAAGAAATTCACTTTTGACTCTAAACTACTTTTACCTCACACTCCTTTTTTCCATGTATCTGTACGAGCCATAGGATTAGGAGAATTATTTATGCTTCAGGTGAAAAGAAAAGCTAGCTACAATCCGTGCGCATTAACATGGCACCTGGCTCAAAGCTCCCCCTGCTTCCCCGCATGGCGATAGCGGGGCGCGGCGCGGGTAGCGGGGGAGTTTTGAGTGCCGAGCCATATGCCATGTCAATGGCATGGCGCACGGGTTGTACTATTATACAACATTATTTTTTCTTTATGCTAAACCCGAAAAGAGGTCGATGTACTCATAATTTTGAACAACTTTTTCTATAGGGAAAAAAAATCAGCTGGTCCCTACATTTGTGTTCAGTTAAATCGAGAAAATGTATGGAACTGCTGATTTTTTTTTCCGCGATTTCAAAGTTGGTCCCATAGAAAAAGTTGTTCAAAATGATGAGTACAATGACCCCTTTTTGGGTTTAGCATATAGAAAAAATAAGGTTGTATTGTGCACAGGGGTGTGAGTCTGTAAGACCTCATTCTAAACTTCGAATCTGAATCCACTGTGAGTTTCTTGATTGGCATTCTAAACAGTACTTACAATGTACCTTTATTATATCTACGCTTTTCAATTTAATCATGCTTTATTTCGGTTAACGTAGTTGTAATTTTTTTTTTTTTATGTAACCTAATACATAACATTACGCCTTATTTCCCAGAAAGGTTGGGCAGAGGTGTATCGTACCTATAGTACACCCACATTACACCAGTTACCATATTTCAAACTCAAACTCAAAGCATTTATTTCAATTAAACCATTTACAAGCACTATTAAATTTTCAAAGAATCGGTTGATATACTAGCGCTACCCTGCGCTGATATACTAGCGTCTCAGCGAGTTGGACTAAATTGACCGATAAAGTATGAGATAACGTAAGAAGTGGCATTCAGTAAGGTAATTCCCGCGTCCCTTCGACGCTCACTTCGCACTCGAACCCGATTCAAAATTCGAAGTAAGAGTGAATAGCGATGTGAGATGCAAGTTGTTGTTTGAATTTTACAGAATCGACGTACAGGTCTGAAGTATCCTACAATGCACCCCCAATCTTACGCACAATTTATTTTCCAAAATTTCTAAAGATATCCAAAACTAAACATACCGAAAACATCCTACATATTTAAACGACGAAAAATCTTTAAAAACTTAAAAATTTCCACCAAACTGCTAAGCATTTTCCGTGCAAATTGATATGCAAGTGTTGTCGCCTGATAAATATTTATGAGATCTGGCAACACCCGACACCCAGACGTCGCGGGCGCCTCAAGTACTTTGTAAACTGCTTTTCATTATCATACTTTAAGCTGTTGTTTAGTTTTTAAAACTTGTTATAACATGGATTTTTATTGTAGTCGTTAGGAAAGATTGTTTTACTTACTTCTTAATTATAATATGTGAAATAATCACTATATTGCATCAAAAAATTCGTCCGCATCGCTGTCAGCAGGAAAAGTGCCCAAAAGGCTGGCAGCAATGCCACGTTGTATGGCAATGCTGATTCTTTCGCCGAAAAATTGGCCAGCCCTCTGGTCACGTGAAGGTTATATCGGTATTATAAAAAGAAAGTCGATTATGTAAGGTTACTAAATGTTTCTTGGATTGTTGACCGATTTCGGTATGAAATTTTTACAGAAAATAAATAAAATATTTGGAATACCTAATATGTTCGACACACATACGGAGCAGTTATCACAATTTTTGCCATACCGCTGAATTCAAAGGTTGCTTTATTTTATCTTTCCATTAGAATATGATATCAATTTCGCTGCCTGCAAAGATATTTATATCGGAGACTGGATAATTGATAAATATTTGAGAATAAGAGATAGCATAAGCATGGCGTTAGCAGCCTCTATCGTTCCCACTGCTGGGACCTAACACTCCTCTTTATGAGAGGAAGTGGACCAAAAACCACTTCGCGGCCCCAGTGCGGGTTGGTGGATGCTTGTACTAGGTAGTTAGAATTATATTTAAATAGAAACATTGTCAAATTATCTGGATACATAATCAGCCTATGTTCCCACTGCTGGGACACAGGCCTCCTCTCTGTGAGAGGGAGCGGGCCGTAATCTACCACGCGGGCCCAGTGCGGGTTGGTAGATGTCATATGTCTTCGAATTTTTGATTCTAGGACATGCCGGTTTCCTCACGATGTTTTCCTTCACCGTTTTGAGAGCAGTGGCGATAAAATAATTAACACAAAGTAAAGCGCCTGTCAGGGTTCGAACCTACGACCTACAACTCGTAAGTCGTGGCCGTTACCACTGGGCCATCACTGCCAGTCTGGCAAATTATCTGGATACAAGGACCAAATTAAGACTTAACAGAGATAAATAGCTAACTTCATAATAATAACATAAATAGAGGTACTTCCACAAAGATAAACATGCAATATCATGTAAATCTGAAACCTAACACACAAAACGAAATAACCCGAAAATTTGCTACCAAATCAAATCAAACTGCATCGACAGAATTGCTACAATTTCATCGAACAACATAATTTATTAGTACAGAAAATATCGTAGAACTACAATACAGGGATGCTACAAACCCACTGTAATTGAATAGTTTTCGGCGGATCGTCATTATTGCGGCTCGAGCGGTAATATATTGTGATAGCCCCATGATTAAGAGCAGCTGTGCACACAAATTATGTCCGAAATTTCGATATAATATATGGTCAGTACTAGGGTATTCGGAATTGTGTGTGTTTGGAAGCATAAGTGTAGTTTGGTTCTATGGTCCGGAGGAGCTCGTAAGGATTATTTTTTGCTAAAGAACATAGTCACAAATAAAAGGAAAACCATGAATTTTAACGGAGGTAAATAATCAAAAGAGGGAGAATAACTTTGTGTTCAACAGGATGGGACTCATTTTGAGCATTAGATAAATTGATTAATTTTGTATTAAAAATGTTAAAATTCATGGTTTTCCTTTTATTGGTGACACTATGTTATTTAGCAAAAAATTATCCTTATGATGAAGCTTTTCGATCGGTATGATAAAGCTACATGGTGATTATTTTTCTCATAATAACGGGTTCGATTCCCGGTTCAACCATGTAATAATTTAAATATCTATTGCAGTCTATCGCAGTTTAAATTGTTTTTTAAATTAAAATAATGTCTTCTTTCAGTAAAATGTTCCATCTACAATATTCAAGGTACTTTCCCTCCATGTGGCATATCCGTGGGATGCCCTGTATAGTAGACAGTGGCTGCTATTAAATTGCGTATCAAAGTGAAACTATTTTAAAATTCAAGTAAATAATGTGAAACAGAAATAAGATACTAATTTACATAGTATCTAAAATACTCGACTCACTAATCAAATTTCAAATAAGTTCTACCCAAAGAAAAACAATGTTGAGACAAAAAAAAAGAAAACAATTTCAAAACATTCCAAAATGAAATAACAACGAAAACTTAAACCTCTGAGCCACAAAATATGCAAAGGCCACATCTTATTCAGCCTTGTCGTGTTATGATAATGTTACGCAACTGCGGCCCGCATTCCTTAACTCCCAGATGTTTACGTTCAAAAAAGTTTTTATTTATAAAACAAAACGAAGATGTATACAGTCTCCTTAGTTATTTTGTGTACAGTCTCCTTAGTTATTTTGTATACAGGCTGGAATTCAAAGAGGATTTAAAAGGGTTTTCAACTTAAAACTTGATTTACTTATCAACTAAAAGTGGCTGGACTGCTTTGGGAATTAAAGAATAATATTATAGGTACTTTGTTTATTGTTTTGTTTTTGAGATTCGGTTAAGTAATTTAAGTCTGTGCTTGTTATTTCTTCATTTATCCTAGTAGTAGAATAATAAGGAAATTCATTTTGTAACTACGTTTTCATTTTCCTTCAAAGTTACAGTTTTAAAAAGAGTTTTAAAAAGAGTTTTAAATTAAAGCATCAAAGGAAGCTAACACGTATTTTGACACTAAATTTACGACAGTTAACTACACATCACGCTTTAAATTCCACACATAAGAGAGTTCTGAATAAGGCTAGTTAATGCTCTGTTTATTAGACCTATTATCTGTACACTTCAATTAATTACCATATAAAATTTAAAGAAAAAAAATCAATATTCGACAGCGCAAAATCGCAGTTGTCAACTTAATCTCTGACACATTTATAGACGTAACGTCTTTCACACTCAATTTACGAAGCTAAACTAAAACAAATCACGCTCTATATTCCACACATAACAGGGACATTCTGTATACTAGTTACTGCTCTGTTTAATAAATAACTGTAAGTACAATGCGATATTAAATCTTGAAACCAAAAGGTCATTATTTCAAGAAAACAAAATGAGTTCAAGCACACAAAAGTCACAGTATTCAACTCAATTTATAAAATACTAGCTGCGCCCCGCGGTTTCACCCGAGTAAGTTTCGATCCCGTGGGAATATCGGGACAAAAAGTATCCTATGTGTTAATCCAAGTTATAAACTATCTGTTTGCCAAATTTCATCAAAATCCAATCAGTAGTTTTTACGTGAAAGAGTAACAAACATCTATCCATCCATCCAAACTTACAAACTTTCGCGTTTATAATATTAGTTTTATAATACAATGGTGCCGATTCCCTTGTACACAAACTAAACTAAATTTAAGTTCAGTGCATCTTTTTCTTTCTATTTCATTATGAAAAGGACAGAAGATAAATTTTAGTTTAGTCCTGTCAAATTAATCAGCGCCTGACATAAATTGACGTAATTTTAGTAGGCAAGTTTTTAATCGCGTCTTAACTTGTTTGGAGTAGTGACAGTTTGACAGGACTAAACTAAAATTGATCTTCTGTCCTTTTCTTAATGAAATAGAAAGAAAAAGATGCACTGAACTTAAATTTAGTTTAGTTTGTGAACAAGGGAATCGGCACCAGTGTCTTTCACACGCAATTTACGACACAAAACTAAAGCTAAACTACAACTGAACTAAAACACATCACACTCTATATTCCACACAATCAGAGTTCTAAATACGGATAGTTACCGTTCTGTTCATTAGAAAACTGTACACCACGAGAGTAAATCTGGAAACCAATACCTAGGTCATTATTTAAAAGAAAAACAAAAATAATACTCAACAACGTAAAAATCACAGTTTTTAACTCAATTTATAAACGTAATACAGTGTATTTTACACCCAATTTACGACACAAAACTAAAGCTAAACTACAACTAAACTAAAACACATCACGCTCTATATTCCACACATAACAGAGTTCTGAATACGGCTAGTTACGGCTCCGTTCATTAGACTCATATTGTGCACCACGATATTGAGTTACCCGAGCTACGGGAAATACGACACGACGCCAGGTATAGTTTTCTTATGTCGCTTCACCTGGTTTTATTATGAAGCTTTTTTAGTGAGAAGAAGTGGGTTGATTGCATTTTGGATAGGTTTACATTTTTAAAACGATGCTAGGCATTTTTGTTTTTCTTTTACAACATTTAGGTATTTTATAATAAAAGGAAAGCTTTCCAGCTAGTGTTAGTAATCAGGGGGCCTAAACCGGCCACATTAACAATTCCTCTAAAAGCAGTTAATTTCCTGAATCCCCGCTGTCATTAGCAATTCCTTTAATATGACTTAAAAGCAATTCATTATTTGTCGACCATTATACGAATCTCCATAGAAAACTGTCAAACAGATGAATTATTTCGTAATATGAATTACACGCAGATCATGAATTGTCAGTTTGTGACATTTTACGATGATTCATAATATTTTCATATTATGATTCTGCTAAAGTGACCGTTTTAAGCCCCCAGGACCTATTAATCATCTTATTCATCATATTCATCTTTCATTAATTGCTTAATAATAAATGGTTTTAGCTTTTTCATCCTTTGAAAGGCCTATTAACAGCCCACACATCATTTTCCCTCAAAAAGTAAAAATAGATCGTAATAGGTAACGTTTATTTTTACTTTTACTTTGCTCTATGGTCCATTTTATTAGCATCATTTACATTTAAAAATTATCATCTTCCTAGCACGGCGGGCTGTGCTGGAGCTGCTGCTGCAGGTGCAGAAAACCTCAATCGGCGCAAATACTCCAATCTTATCGGGACGTATATGTTCGAGCCGTTTGGGGTTGAAACCCTAGGGCCATGGGGTCCGAGTGCCTACTTGGTTTTTCAAGACATCGGCAAGCGCTTGGTCGACTCTTCACGTGACCAGAGGGCTGGCCTATTTTTTGGCCAAAGAATCAGCATTGTCATACAACGTGGCAATGCGGCCAGCCTTTTGGGCACTTTTCCTGTTGACAGCGATGCAGACGAATTTTTTGATGCCCTTTGATAATTTCCCCTTGTACATAATTATTATTATTAAGTAGATATTACAAATTAGTTAATAGTTATATTTACCTGTTATTATGTGAATATTATAATTACTTAAATACACAACCATATAAAAAGTCCCAGCAGTGGGAACGACAGAGGCTGCTAACGCCATGCTTATGCTATCTCTTATTCTCAAATATTTATCAATTATCCAGTCTCTGATATAAATATCTTTGCAGGCAGCGAAATTGACATCATATTCTAATGGAAAGATAAATTAAAGCAACCTTTGAATTCAGCGGTATGGCAAAAATTGTGATAACTGTTCCGTATGTGTGTCGAACATATTAGGTATTCCAAATATTTTATTTATTTTCTGTAAAAATTTCATACCGAAATCGGTCAACAATCCAAGAAACATTTAGTAACCTTACATAATCGACTTTCTATTTATAATACCGATATAACCTTCACGTGACCAGAGGACTGGCCTATTTTTTGGCCAAAGAATCAGCATTGCCATACAACGTGGCAATGCGGCCAGCCTTTTGGGCACTTTTCCTGTTGACAGCGATGCGGACGAATTTTTTGATGCCCTTTGATAATTTCCCCTTGTACATAATTATTATTATTAAGTAGATATTACAAATTAGTTAATAGTTATATTTACCTGTTATTATGTGAATATTATAATTACTTAAATACACAACCATATAAAAAGTCCCAGCAGTGGGAACGACAGAGGCTGCTAACGCCATGCTTATGCTATCTCTTATTCTCAAATATTTATCAATTATCCAGTCTCTGATATAAATATCTTTGCAGGCAGCGAAATTGACATCATATTCTAATGGAAAGATAAATTAAAGCAACCTTTGAATTCAGCGGTATGGCAAAAATTGTGATAACTGTTCCGTATGTGTGTCGAACATATTAGGTATTCCAAATATTTTATTTATTTTCTGTAAAAATTTCATACCGAAATCGGTCAACAATCCAAGAAACATTTAGTAACCTTACATAATCGACTTTCTATTTATAATACCGATATAACCTTCACGTGACCAGAGGGCTGGCCTATTTTTTGGCCAAAGAATCAGCATTGCCATACAACGTGGCAATGCGGCCAGCCTTTTGGGCACTTTTCCTGTTGACAGCGATGCAGACGAATTTTTTGATGCCCTTTGATAATTTCCCCTTGTACATAATTATTATTATTAAGTAGATATTACAAATTAGTTAGTAGTTATATTTACCTGTAATTATGTGAATATTATCCAATCAAAAACATAAATGTGAAAATGGAGCCAAATTCAATATCAAGAATAAGTGTGGTTGTCGACTTCGCCGACAAAAGAATTGAGATCTAAATGGGTGCCAAGTTCTATAGATAATCCTGAAATGTATAAAGAACATATAATATTCTAAAATAAATTTAAACAAAATTTCTTGTTTTTCTGATAGAACAATGTTTTTTATTTTAAAATATAACTTCATTGAATAGTCGAATTATTTACACAAAGCACTTAGGATGAATTGAAGCTGATAATTTTACTTGGCTAGTTTTTATCAGCAAGCCAACATGTTAGAGGAGTGAGATATGTTGGCCTTACAATAAGATGTAGCTGTCACGCGCATAACTATAGACATATAAATTATCAAAGATAAAGAAGATAAGTTGATTAGCAAAATATAAGAACTTGTGTGTAAAAACTAGCCAATAGTAAAATTTTGCTTCGTGTAAATAATTCAACTATTCAATGAAGTTATATTTTTAAATAGAAAACATTGTTCTATCAGAAAAACAAGAAATTTTGTTTAAATTTATTTTAGAATGTTGTATGTTCTTTATAAATTTCAGGATTATCTATAGAACTTGGCACCCATTTAGATCTCAATTCTTTTGTCGGCGAAGTCGACAACCACACTTATTCTTGATATTGAATTTGGCTCCATTTTCACAATTATGTTTTTGATTGGATATCATTACTTTTTGTAAAGAAATTATTATTATTTGTCAACTAAAAGTGATCTGAAAAATCTATTTTCCAATATAAGTAGCAAGATTGTGTAAGAATGTATTTCTTTCGTAACACAATTAGTTACAATTGTCCGCAATGATGTCAGATCGCTGAGCCGGTGCGGTGTTGTAGTTTGTGTTAATATTGGTTGTCAAAGTTCTATAAAAAAACACGTGACTGTGCTGTCGGGGTAACTCCGTCAGGAACGAAGTTCCTTCCCCACGTATGATTTAATTAATTAATTTTCGCAACCACTATTTTGCATTTAGATTTTGACCTCGCTATCGACTTTAGCACCCTTGAAAACTTTGACGACAAAAAAAACGACATCCATGACGAATTTGCAGTCGCTATTTTAGATTTAAATTTTGACCTCACTATCGGCATTGACACACTCGAAAACAATACGTAACTTATCGGTACAAGTACGAATTGTTTATATTATTTTTTTATTTATGGGCTACTAGCTGTAGCCCACGGCTTCGCCCGAGTGGAAATTTTCCCACGGGAACGTACTGCATCACGATCCTGCGGAAAATCTTGACACCGCGATTTAGAAAATCGCGTCATTAGCACAACGTCATCAAATGAGTACACTGGTAAGTTCAAACTCTCTGTTCCAAACCAAGTAGTATCTAATCAGTTTTGATCGAGTGGACAGATCTTAATTAATGAAATATCTACTAAGGTTTCCTGTCCACGACGTCGGAGTCGCACCGGGCGCGCGGTGCCGGACCGCAAGCTTGTATCGGCGCTGCGTAGATTTTAAATTTTCATTCTGAGATGATCTGAATTTCTTTCACCTTGTGGTCCGACTCTTGTGCGGCTCCGACATGATGTACAGGAAGCCTAAATGTCACCTCAAGATACGGACTATGATAACTTTTCCAAACCCTTAAATCCCCGTGAGCCCGGACGCGCCGCACTCCTGTTGCCCGCCTCGCGGAAAACTTAAACAGCCAATGATTAATAATTATTATTAATTATTGGTTGTCTAAGTTATATAAAATAATCTGGTACCTATATACAAAACGATAAAAACGACCTTTCATAATGATAAAACAACTCTCCTAGAATAGAAAATATTTTTGCTATTATAATTTTGAAAGGCGCTAGGTGTTAAAAATCGATTACTTGAAAACAATTTTAAATCGTAAAACTATTCTGTTTTCTGATTTTTTCCTTTGTATACACACAATTACCAGTCTGGATACCAAATTTCAACTTTCTAGGTCATCTGGAAGTGGGTTAGGTTTTTGATCTATCGGTATATAGGTAAGTCAGTGATAAAATTGACGATTTTTAGAGGTTAATATCTAAATAACAGTTTGAACTGTATTTATAAAATTTGGGATTTTAGTTGAAATAAGGGATATTAATAAATAAACCAAATTTCATGTGTGTACGTTAAATAGATTTTGAGTTATTGAGGGGTAAAAAGTAGCTCCAAATGGTTCGTGTAATATAACACACGACTGCTGCATCGCCAGTTCTTTTATTAAACTTTGGCTTGACACACTGCCGCATGTCTAGATAATTACTTAAATACACAACCATATAAAAAGTAAACGATTAGGTGTGTAGGTACCTAATCAAAGCAAATATATTTATTTGGTCCTTCAAGACGAAATTTGAAATACAACTTCAACAAACTCATTCATGGTCCAGTAATCACCTAAACGTACCAAAGCTACATAGAAGTCCAGCATCGTTACTGTACTCCTTGTACTCTTGTTACGTAACAGCTGATTTCTAGGAAAATAGCTTACACATAGTATCGGAAATTGCATTATTGACTAGTACTGCAAACTTGGTTACCGTTCGATTGAAGGGATTGTGCGATTTTGCTTTGAGTATGTTATTAACTATTAAAGGCAATCATCGGAACTATGCTATGAATTGAATAAGTACCGCAAATCAATAGATTTGAGGAGTAGTTATTATTTATTTAACCACGAACCTAACACTGCAGGTCCAGTTGAAAACCAGCGTCAGGCACTAGTTGTCTGGCATTTTAGCTGAACTGGGCCTATTTGGCGCAGCCGCGAGGCACACTTTCCTGTTAATTTCTAACTTTAAGTACACTTTTTATTTGTTTCCTTTTTTTATATTTGTTTCTTTTTTACTTGTAGTTACGTTGTGTTGTGTGCCATATAGTCTGTGCTTAATAAATGTATTTTCTTTTTTTCTTAACCTTCCGGTCGACTTTGACGTAAACTTTTTACATTTCTATAAGCACAATAATTTATTTACACTACAGATCCAAATTATGTACATAAAAGAAAATGTTGGTCCTTCGGTACAGGATCCCAAATGTAGAATTCTACGTCTAGCATGTCTGGCTAAAGTTCTCAATAGAGCTGTAATCGCCAGAATGTACAACACGAATACAGTTTCGACATCGTTAGCCCTCATTGTTCCATGTATTTCAGGCGTCTGGGAAATGAACAGAAATCCACAAAGCAGTATTTATTATTTAGATACTAGCGTGTGCTGTATTTACTACGGGTAGCACATTGTAATTATAATCCTATTACCTGTTATGATTCAGAAGTTTCTCCAGTATTTTTGCTGAAGACTAAATAATTAGTACTGAAGCAGAGGCTAGCAGATTTCTCTTGCTCATAATAAGAGTTATTCTTTTAATATTTTTATGTGGCCTTTAATGGTAGATCGAATAGTATATTATGAAATTAGTGAATAAAGGACGGATTTAAAGCGAGGGCCATAGATGCATCACGAGCAAGTGAAGGATTCTAACGATTTAATCACGACCGTAGCGTAGGGAGTCATTCATGTGTAAGAATCCTGAGCGACGCGAGTGATTCATGGCCCTCGATATAAATAATTGTAGGGTTTGATGTAAACCAGCCGTGATTTTTTGTGTAGCAATTTTCTACTATATCACTTTTTCAATCGATTTATTATGAAGTAACACTAAACTTAGTGTTCATACAATTTACAGTACTTAAAATAGCGCCAATTCTGAACACATCAATATATTCAAACTCCATCGAATATATTGATGTGTTCTAAATTCAAACACCAAAACAGTGACTAAAAGTGCTTTTTATTCACTGTTTTCAGTGAATAAAATAAGCATTTTAGAGGGGAATGGTATAATAGTTATTTGTTATACAAGAGTGCAAAGTTGCTTTTTAACCGCGTGTTCAATTTTGATGACCGAGCAAGCGAAGGATTCTAAAATTTAATCACGAGCGTAGCGAGTGATTCAAAATTAGAATCCTGAGCGTTAGCGAGGGAATCAAAAGAGCACGAGGTGAAAAATCTTTGCACTCGAGTGCAACACGTAACTTTTCATTCCACCTCAGCGAGGAAATGACTAAATGCAAAAAAAAAAACGTTTACAATCACAAGATAGGTACACTTTTATTTCAGTTTAGGTATTAATTACTACATTATGACAGGTAAGTAATATAGAATAATCTTTAAATTATAACAAAATATTACTAAGGTATAATTAAGAAAATTTTAAAGTAACGTTGCTACAGTTATTTAAATTGAGTGTAATATTTTTGTTTGGTACTGTAATATTGGTGTTAGTCACTTGTGTACTGTTTTTCGGTAAACTATCTGTCATACTTAATAGTTGTACCGATTCATCGGATTCCCTTGGCGTGAATGTTGGAGAGAGAGGGAGATGGTTAGGTGTTTCATAACGGCTTATTTTTGATGTAGAAGGGCCAGTCCAAGGATCCGATTGAGGCTCTTTCAGTGTAATGGCTCCTACGATGCCTTCACATATTTTAGACTTATTTTGGATGGAATCCTCTATGTATCCCTCTACAACTGCATTGGACTTCCAGCCTCCGTGGCGCTTAAGGGACAGGAGATCAGCTCCGGAATCAGCCAAAAGTGTGGCTGAAGTTCGTCGGAAACAATGACCCGTGTACAACAGGGGTTCTGGAAGTTCAAGAAATGTTGCTATTTCTCGTGGGATACTGCCAATTTTATTAGTACCCATAGGCTGTCTAACACACTTTCCATTGCGATACTGTAGAAAAAATCGATTGATTGGAGTGTTAGGCGGGCGTAAGGCTTGATATTTCTCAACAATCGTTACGTATTCCTTGCGAATGACGAAGTTGCGGTCTCTTTTTGTCTTTGTATTAGGTAAATTAATTAATAGTAAGTCATCTGAATGTTTCTCAATGTTTTTGACATTAAGTTGTGTTAGTTCATTAGTTCGACATGCTCCGTTTATTCCAATAATAAGAACAACCTGTAACGTAAAGAGTATTGTAGTAGATAAATGAATAAAATTGATATGAACGCATAATTATGCCTATCAACATCTACTAAGTATACTATTTAATTGAGATTAATATACTTAAGTAGATACTGAATGTGCAACTGACTTACTTTTGCCGCCAAATATACGGAATCGGGTGCTTCGTTAAGAAACTTTTCAATATCAGATACTGTGAAAACCTTCGATTTTTTTGGTTGATGACCAGATGAGGCTCTTTTTAAAAATGCCACTAATTTAGGATAGGTATCGATATGTTTGTCTTTTTTCATCTTTATTGTTGCTTTTAGCATCGAATACGTACTCCATAGAGTGCTTGCTTTCTTGTTCTCGGATAATTCTATAAAATATGCCAGCAAAACGTTTTCTGAGAAAGTTTTGGCTCCTTTTGCTAGTCGCCACGTGTTGAACATATCGTACTGTTTTAAATACTTCTCGCGTGATTGTTGAGGGAGAAAGCTCATTTGCGCATTATTAACAGTTTCAGTTAATTCTGTTGGCGTCAAGCAAACTTCCTCGTCGCTAGAATCACTCATTTTAGTTTTTTCACTTGTTTTCAAGTTTCTTGTTTTTAATATAAGGTTTAACAATGACGTGAAAAAATGCCGCGTAAAGAACCGCGTACAAAGCAAATTGAAAAAAGAACACCAAGAAGGTTCCGAGTCTGAGTTTTTAACAAATTAAAAAAAAGTTGTATGATATATTCGGCACCATAGAGGTAGCAGTAAATAGGTTTAATGTTTTTTTTAATTCACAAACTTAGTGCACACGATGTTCTAAATTCAATTTACTTTATCCTCTAGAGAATAAAAACGGCTTTTCCACTCAGATATTGAAGATTAAAAATACTCTTTCCGAGATGGTGGGATGAAAAATACATTATTAATTTTTGAGCTCTGGTGTTGATGGTATTGAGGACAATTTTTTACAGTTAAGTGCACCCCAGGTGCTCAGTCCAGGGCCATGTTTATCTAAAGTTAAATCTGCTACACGTTCACAAGTTACCTAGAATCTTAATTTTCATGAAATTCATAGCTCATCTCCATATTCATAATCAGCCTTAATGATCCCACTGCTGGGACACGGGCATCGGGTGATCTCTCTCTTTTGACCACATTAAAAAAAAGAAAATCGAATTTAAACAATTATTGCGGTACAAAGCACGACACTTGTAAACTTGTAAGACGGAATAGACAAGTGCCGGCGACTCTCAGGATTTGCTATGATTTTCTACAAGTTGTAACATAAAAAGATTTTTTTGCTAAAGAATAAAAGTTTACAATTTTATTCGTGATTTTCTTTAGCAAAAAAATTCACAAGGACTTACTTGGGAACTAAATAATGATACTTGGTAATACAAGGCTTGTAAGTTTTGATAAACACGATAAACACTTTGATAAACACTGGTCGCTCACCGAGTCGCAAAACTTCCGCCTCGAGGTTTTTCAAAGAACAATAGAGCGTGAAAAGGATACCTGGAAAAAATTGAGGGAATCCTTTGCCCAGCACGAGGGAGAGAGTTGGCTGACAAAAAAAAATTGCATTGTTTAGCATTACTTATACAGTGTGTAAGGGTAAAAACCGTTGTTACTCAAACCATGGGTAGTTGACTTAAATATAAAAATAAATGACCGAGTCACAATAAAAAAAAAACGTTATTTTCATTAAAAGATTTTAACAAACACGACTGAGAGAGGGGTCGCGCTCGCGGCGGGTCAGGTCACGTACCGCGCCACCCACTCGTGTTGAGACGCAAGTTCGTTGCCCTAGCGCCCTAGGGTGAAAGGGTGAAATATTCCTGTAGTAAAAGGTGGACTTTCTTAAAAAAAAAAAAGTTGTCATTTTCCATTAATTTTACGTTCTATATGAAACCAAACCACTGGTTTCAAGGATAACGGTGTTTACCCTAACACCCCTGCATTTTTTTTTTTATTCATAATTAGACGGTGTTAATTGGTTCCTACATAAAACTTAATATAATTCGTTAATTTTAAACCTCTTCAAACAATATTAACGTGTCAGGACTTAATAACAACGAAGAGCAACGCTGTTTGTTATTTAAAATGTTCGGAAATCAACTAATCATGATTGATACAAAGCTTTTACGTCAGGTAGACTTCAAACTGTCATGGACTCCATTTTAAAATAACCTGAGCCTGACCCGCGGCGCTACCCGCCTAAATAATTAAAGGCATTTTATACTTACGTACTACGTTAATGCCGATACTTACGTTTACTGGATATTTATTTGTATAATAAATACCTAAACAATATTATTCGTTTTAATAAGCTCGAGAGGAGCTCGTGGCTAAGTAATAACAGCCGCTCGGGTCGATTAATCAGGTTAAGCTACGCTTTTCGGGGTTGGTCTGTGGATGAGTGACCATTTTCACACATCGAGACTCCTCCGTGCCTCGGAAAGCACGTTAAGCCGTTGGTCCCGGCTGTCATTTGTGGATCTTTGACAGTCGTTACGAGTCGTCAGAAGCCCGAAAGTCTGACAACCAGTCTAACCAAGGGGTATCGTATTACCCAGTTACTGGGTTGTGGAGGTCAGATAGTTAGTCGCTCCATGTAAAATACTAGTATTCAGCTGCATCTGATCCCAACATAGTTGGGAAAAGGCAAGGCAGATTGATTGATATTATTAGTTTTAACTAAAATAATAAAATCTTGTAAACTTTCTTAGCAAACAAAGTAGCACGAAATAACATACCTATTAGTGCTCCGTTTCTTATAAGAAAAACGAATGGTTTAGTTACCAATATGGTAGGTTTTTATTAATGTCAAACTGGCGATGTAAATGGATTCGTTAGCTAATATTTTCGAAACACTATGCAAAACTATGAGGCTCTTGCTTCATTATTGGTAAACAAGAATCTTAATTTAAACCAATAACGTTACGTAAATTATAGGAATCGGCCAATAGAGGACAAAGTATTAGCTTTACTTGGCTTCAATACAATTAATGACCATTCAAAGAGAAACATGAAATACACGATCAAAAGCACAGCTAAATTCTTAACCACGGACAATTTGTGAAAGCGCGTCATAGATGGCGCCAGATTCGTTAGGCCCTTTGTTACTCAACCGTCGCTTGCCGCGTGGTTTCGACAAATTGCAGTTCTATACACGTAACATCGACGTGTGGAGGGTTAAGCAATCATCATGATACCCGTATTAGTATTCGGTGGTGAATTTGCTTTTCTGTGGTTCATTTATTTGGGGAATCATTTATTATTAAGGTTTTGAATAGAGGTTCATCAGTCCTGGACGTGACCTGCTAATTATTGTGAGGTTTCTTATTATCAACATTTCATGTATATAGTATCCATCAAAAACATTTAATGTAAAGTAACATTTTTTCAAGTTTTGTAAATGTGAGTACTATGTAGCCGTTTATTATGGTATCATGATGTATGTTGACTTGAAAGAGCATGGCAGATGAGAGTATGTCATGCTCACTTAAATGTCTCGCTGATGGTGGCGCGTGTGTTGGGTCATTCGGTTCCCTAAAAAATGGTTGAGCTTGATGGTGCTGATCCACGTGTCGTGTTCGTGAACGGGCGCCGTCAGTTGAGACTGGTCATCTCTTATTTGCTAGAGCTTATTTTTAATCTTATATTTTGAATTGATTTTGATTATTTTTTGTTTTACATTGTTCTCACATAAAGCACCAACAAGAATACTGTATCCAGGATTTTGTAATATCTATATCCATATTTAAAAGAGTGTCCTTGGAGTTTCTTGCCCGTTCTTCTCCATAGAAATCTACGTTTCGGAATGGGCAACTTTCTGACTAACTGACCGACTCTTTGACAATTCAAAAGTGCCTGTAAATGGTTTAATTGAAATAAATGCGTTGAGTTTGAGTTAAAAAGTTATCAGTTCGAATGTAGAGTCAAACCCTTATCTCTACAAGGCCTAACTCTACAAACCTTACATCTTGGTTAAAATGTACGGTTTGGCCGTTTCGCGGCCGCCACACAGACCCTTATAGGGGCTATTGGTAAGAAATTAAGTCACAGGTATTTAATTTTGTGTCATGCAATAGTTGAATGGAACGGCCAAGCCATACATTTTGACTAAGATGTAAGGTTTGTAGAGACTAACTCTACATTAGATCAGAGAGCCTAGACAAGTGACAATCGCTTCCCAAGCATTTCGTATTTCTACAACGACTTTCAACAGGATTGACATGAGCTTTTCGATAGGTTATGTCTGTCCTATACATTTTTGCCTTTTCCATCATCGTTATCGCTGATAGAATGTCACTTTGTCTAGGGCCTCTGGGGGCTTAAAACAATCACTTTAGCAGAATTATAATAGGAAAATACTATGAATCATCATAAAATGTCACAAACTGACAATTCATAATATGATCTGCGTGCGATTCATATTACGAAATAATTCATCTGTTTCACAGTTTTCTATGGAGATTCGTAAAATGGTCCACAATATGAATTGCTTTTGTGTCAAATTAGAGGAATTGCTAATGACAGCTGGAAATTCAGGAAATGAAATGCTTTTAGAGGAATTGCTAATGTGACTGTTTTAGGCCCTAATTAGAACTGATTTCCTTTATTAACAGTCTTATTCAAATCTTGGACAAACCATCAAATTCCTACGATCAAGAAACTGTTCCAATCCGTTTGCGGTGTGAACTCAGTCGGTTTCCTTGTACTAATATATTCTGCGCCATCTTGGGCAACCGCGATAATCACCTAGTTACTGGAAAGCTTCATTAGTCTGTTCAAGAAAGTTCTGTAACTTGTTACACTTTGATGTGGTTTTATACTGAATTCGTCAAACACGAAGCTGTCTATTGTGTTTGGGAGTAGACAGGATGCATAAGTTTAAATTGATTTATGATTTAATCATCTGAACACAATGATTTTGTCTGAGTAAGATTTCGAGAAATTAATTAGAGGTCTGGAAATTGAATTGTATCCATAGACAAATAAAGCACTGAAAAGTGAAAAATAACTTTAATTTCGGAAGTCGGTGTCTTTGCTTTTCAATTTTCGTTTTTTGCTACCAACTTCAGAAATTAAAGTTATTTTTCACTTTTTGTGTTTTTTTTTGGAAATCGTTTGTTTTTTTAATATTTATCTTTTTCACTTTTTATTTGTGGTACCTATCCCATACAAATCCGATTACAAATAACAGTGACGGAGTCTCTTAAAACATCGTCTACATACACTAAGTGGGAAAAATACGTATTATTGAAGCTAACTCAAAAATTACGCAAACAAAGTTAGTAAAATTTATATGGGACACTCCGAAGTATGACCTACCACAAAAAAAAAAACATACAGACGAATTGAGAACCTCCTCCTTTTTGAAGAAGTCGGTTAAAAACTCGTAACAATAGAATCAAATTTATTTTTATGTAACGATTTTAGCCATCGGCCTACCGATGTTTAGCGGGTACCCCCTAAATAACCCCCTGTTCAAACTTACACTTAGCGACATCTAACTGTAATGCCTAAATAAAAACGCATTATTACATTTTCAACTCCGAACCGTCGAACCTAAGGGCCATACCACACTGGTGTGTTGCCAGCATGCTATCCGCGAGGCGATTGTTTAATGCGCTCGCTGCGTGATCGTAGACAGCACGCCACGTGTGCGCAACGTGTTCTGATTGAACTGAATGAGAGAGAGACAGATAAGCGAGTGTATAGTATTGTTAAAACGCGAAAAATACGTCGCGAGGTCGCTGCTGGCTCCTGTCGCAACCGCGGAGAGCAAGTTCACAAATCACCTCGTTGCAAACACGCAGACAAATCGTCAGTATCTCGCTCTAAAGACAAAATTGGGAAAACTAATAATTGAAGATTTCTGACAAATTAAAGACATAATAGTCATTAATCTGTCAGCAATCTTAAAACTTTAAGGAGACTCAGATTTTAAGAGAGGTAGGTTCTAGTGACAATAAAGATTTATTCCATTCTAATAGTCTTATAGTTCAAGTCATATTTATATTCTATTCCAAACGGATACCATTACCAACTAATACCAAAACAATTTCAAAGATATAAAGTACAGTCAGTATAAATATGAGTTTTAACAAGTGGTATTAGTTTTTGGTATTAGAATGGAATAAATCTTATTGTTATTTATTCCATTTTAATACCAAAAACTAATTCCCTTGATATTTGTTTCAAGTCATATTTATTTTCTATTCCAAACGGATACCATTACCAACTAATACCAAAACAAGTTCAAAGATATAAAGTACAGTCAGTATAAATATGAGTTTTAACAAGTGGTATTAGTGTGGTATTAGAATGGAATAAATCACAATAAACATTTAGACATCTCAGACAAATCAAATAATTAGAACAAGTTAAAACTTCCGTTGCTTCAAGTATTCTCTTACACAACTAAGTTATCAAAGTCGATTTACAGTCTGAACCACAACACGAACATACATATTGATCAGCTGACGTTTGTCGCACTAACTTAGTTCGTAACTTGTTACTCTTTGACGCGGTTTTATATTGAATTTGTCAAATTCAAGTTTGATGAGAGCATTGATTGCAATACTTTGTTAAGATGCGAAAAGTTGGGGATGGATTTTGAACAAGCATGTAGAGGAAAGAATTTATGTAATACCTATTCTAGTTGAGCTAGAGAGGAGCTCGTGGCCAAGTAATAACAACCGCACGGGTCGATCCATCAGGTTAAGCTACGCTTGCCGGGGTTAGTCCGTGGATGGGTGACCGTCTTTCTTAACGAAACTCCTCCGTGCCTTGGAAAGCTCGTTAAGCCGTTAGTCCCGGCTGTCATTCGTGGATATTTGACAGTCGTTATGGGTCGTCAGAAGATACAAAGTCTGGCATTCAGTCTTACCAAGGGGTATTCTATCGTATTACCTATTTACTGGGTTGTGGAGATCAGATAGGCAGTCACTCCATGTAAAATACTGGTATTCAGCTGCATCCGGTTAGACTGGAAGCCGACCCCAATATAGTTGAGAAAGTCTAGGCAGATTGATTGAAAAAAATATTTCAGTATTTTTTTTTTTTTTGAGAAAAAAATATTTATTTATCTATTAAGATTTTTAATTAACAATTTTAAATAAAATATACATTAACTTTAACTTTAACTAACATTATATACAAAGGGAAAAAATAAAATATAAAGGAAGAGCTCATAGGGTATCAAAGAATCTTCCGAATCGCTTCCGAAAACATACTTGGGAAAAGGCTAGGCAGATGATGACCTATTCTAGTTATTTATTTGTTGAAAATGTTATGTACCTACCTTCTTACATAACAGCACGTCTTATTTCCCCAAAGGGTTGGGCAGAGGTGTAGGTACTCTAGTACACCCACATTTCGCCAGTTATGTTTAAGTCCTATGTAATTCCTATTCTCTTCCCTGGAGCGTTTTATAATTAATTTAAACTACAGTAACTTTTAATAAAAACTAGTATCCCACTACAAAGGACCAAACAGTTTTGTTTTGTTATTATAGTGAAAACTTTGAGCACGAGTAAGTATAATTATGAAGTAACATCATTTTACTATGTTCATTTTACGATGGTTGACTTGACACCTCTAAAAATAAAGTTTCACACTTTATTAACAAACAAACAAGCTTTAAAAAATACGATAAAAAACATAGTATAAAGTAAACTATCGATTACATTTGCTTTATGTCATATTAAAGCTCAAAGATGTCGTGTAATAACAAAGGCTTTTTATTTATTTGCAGTGAATTAAAACGGTATAAGACCAATTACATGAATTAATCATAGAAACAATTTATTTCCTTTATTTAATTAATTACATAATTATGTAATTTATTATTATTTTATTAATAATAACTGAAAAACGATTTAAAAAAAACGTTTTCCTGAGAAAAATTCCGGTGGAATATGATTCAAAATAAGGAGCTGAACTTTTCATTTGCTGTCCCTTACATTGTCCTGTAATAGAATTTAAAAAAATATAAAAATATTTATAAAATAAAAAGTTTTGTAAAAAGTTTTTATTTTTCACTTTTTAGTTGTGGTATTTTCTCCCCACACAAATTCAAATACCACTAGCTGATGTAAATAACAGTGAAGGAGTAAATGAAAACATCGTCTAGATAAACTAAGTGGGAAAAATACGTAATATTGAAGCTAACTCAAAAACTGCACAAGCAAAGTTAATAAAATTTATATGGAACCACCTCGGAAGCAGCCCCTACCATACAAAAAAAAGAATCATCAAAATCGATTCATAATTGGCGGAGAAATCGAGTAACAAACATAAAAAAATTAATAAAAAAAAAACATACAGACGAATTGAGAACCTCCTCCTTTTTGAAGAAGTTGGTTAAAAACAATTATTATTACGTTGCCAATAATATAATTTAATTTAAAACTACCTAACATGAAACAGTGGACTATTGCATACTTTCTCCCACCGAACACCAAACATAATTTAAAAAAAAAAAAAAAAAACACAAAAACAAACTGAAATAATGTGAAAAAGAGTTTTGTTTTTGGTATAGTTTCTCTAACTAAAAATAAACGCATTGAATTTGATCGCAACACTAACCACAGTATTTTGTTTCAAACAAAACATTCTGAATATACAAATCTCGATCCTATTCCCGAAGAAAAATGTAAATACGGGTGGGTCGTTACAGCTTTATCTATTTTACTTTCTTTGCTTGAACCAGACATACTCGTGCATAATTTCCAAATAACTCGCCTCTGAATTTCAATATGACATCAGGGCTTACATTTCCAAGGAAAAACAATAACAAGACGTTTTAATAATGTACTATTGTAATGTACAGTGTGTTTTATTAAATTGGGGAGTAGGGGAATATTTTGACATAAATAGGAGTTTCGGGAAAAAAATTACATTGGATTTTTCACAATAATAATAACTTTTTTTCTTTTTAATATAATTTTTAAACATTCTAACTTTTACGGTAAAATATTTAACGATTTTTTTTTGTCACATTTCGGCGGTTTTTTTTTTTTGTGGAAAACCAACTTTCACATTAATTGTTTTCTTAATAAGTTGTAGGCACTACAAGCGTCTAAAGAAGTGCAAAATCAAGAATTGATATTTTTGGCACTATGTGTTTTCATCCTGTAGTGTATATACATAATAAATAACTCTGTCTGTCTGTCTGTTACCTTTTCCCGCCTTGACGGCTGAAATTGATAAAATTTGGCACAAAGGTAGACCATGAGCTGTGAAGGACATCAAATACTTTTTTTTCAACCATAACGGTTAAGCTCTTGGCCTGCATCTCACCTAATGGTAAGTAATCAGGCCGAAGGTGGAAGCGAGCTTCACCCGGAATCCTCAACCAAAGAGGAACTGAGGGCCTAGACAAATGACAATTGCTTCGAAAGCGCTTCGTATTTCTACAACGACTTTCAATGGGATTGATATAAGCTTTTCGATAGCTTATGTCAGTCCTATACATTTTTGCCTTTTCCATCATCGTTATCGCTGATAGAATGTCACTTTGTCAAGAATGAGAACTTTAACGTTTTTATTATATTGTTCGCAATGCCGTATGGAATTGGAATAGAGCGTACATTTGCTACCTATTGGAATAAAGTCACGATAAATTCCGTTTTCTTTCTCTAACATCATTAAAATGATGAAGTACCAATCCTCAAATAAAAGACATAGCAATCTAGCTATCTTACCTCTAACACAATAATGCTGTTAGCATTGTTGTTATAGCGACAGACTTAGATAAGATTGTGGTAGCTAGCCAGGCGGACTTAAAACAACTTTTTCCCGGTAGTACGTTCCCGTGGTATAATATCCGACCACCACGCAGGCAAATGCCCGGGCAAAAGCGAGTTACGAATATAATGTACATTATGGAGGGCATCATGTTCCAAATCGGGACAACGCTTCGGGCGAAACACGGTCTTTCAATCTAGTGCCTTAATGACATAAGTTTAGTGAGTTGTATAGTAGGGTTATACCTAGTATGTGTTTCGCCTTTGGCCAGGATAATGACGCACCCTCTGTTTCCTTGTCAAAGGAGGACGAGTCTTTTAAGAGGAAATAGGGTCGGTCTTTTCTCCATACAAAAAGTCATAATTCGAGGTTCGGCTCTCGTCTATTTCCTCCTCCAATATTGGACCAATTCGATAGATATTTTATAAATTGAATAAAAAGGATATTTACTGTGCCTCTATTATTTACTTTTTTCATTAATCTGTTGTCAAATTTGTGCAATAGGCCTCTGATGACAGCGGTCTAAACAGGCATTTCTAATGCTTCTACAGATAATGTATCATCAAAACGGAAAACATAGAGGCATAGAACTAGTTGATATTTATTTTATTGTAAAAAATCATTGCTCTAAGTTCATAAACCAGAGAGAAAACAGGCGAGAGCGTTTGTATGGGGCGGGGACCGAGCCTATTTCTTCTTAAGCATTCTGGTTGATTTTATTATGGCAGGAAGATCCGATTTATCATTTGTGGTAAAGGAGTTAATCTGTCAAAAAGACAGACAGGTCACAGCTTTGTAGG
The DNA here is from genome assembly GCA_948473465.1 of Lithophane ornitopus. Taxonomy (NCBI): domain Eukaryota; kingdom Metazoa; phylum Arthropoda; class Insecta; order Lepidoptera; family Noctuidae; genus Lithophane; species Lithophane ornitopus. The sequence continues at coordinate 10,183,300 of OX419637.1, read as the reverse complement.
TGAAGGAAATGATCCTAAATCAACAATGCACAAAAACACGCGTGATATTCAAAAATAGAAAATCAAATCGTTACATTTCTGTATGAAAACCATCTTTGCATTTCCTTGACTATTCATCTGCCTAGCCTTTTCCCAACCATGTTGGGGTCGGCTTCCAGTCTAACCGGATGCAGCTGAATACCAGTATTTTACATGGAGCGATTGCCTATCTGACCTCCACAACCCAGTAACTGGGTAATACGATACCCCTTGGTGAGACTGGTTGTCAGACTTCCGGGCTACTGACGACCCGTGCTTTCGACTTAACGTGCTTTCCGAGGCACGAAAGAGTCTCGGTATGTAAAGATGGTCACCCATCCATGGACCAACCCCGGCAAGCGTAGCTTAACTTGATGGATCGACCCGTGCCACTTTTATTACGTAGCCACGAGCTCCTCATTTCCTTGACTATTATGCACGTAAAGACAGACGGATAATTCGAATGAACGTAAAGATAATTCACTTAATAAATAGTTGAGAACTCATTAATTGTTGGCATAAATTCCTTTGATGATCAAAACGCATTTGCAGACATTACTGACTATATTAAATACCTACTCCTAACTCGTAAATGCCTTACGTTGGTCTTTATGTATGTGGTTACAGAACATGAGTAGGTATTAGATGTATATCTATAAATACATACATCTATGTATATATGTACATAATGTGGTTTGACTCTGAAGCGTGTGTACCGAATCTCCCCTAAACCTCAATGTTCTCGTAGGTTAGCTACCTGTTAGTTAATATTGATTCTAAGAACGAAATAGCAAAACCAATAACTCATTTCTATGAGAAATTCGAAATTAAATTCTTATCCAAATCTGAAATGATTTCCTTCTGTAACAATTGACAAGTTTTCATTACCCAGTAAAGTAATTTCACATTCGATTCCAAGAAAATTGAAAGAAGAATTTTTCCAATACAGACTTTATAAAAAGAAACAATATAAAACAAAAAAAAAAACGCTATTAATTAAAAACGACTGCACAGACAATATTAGCTGAACTAAATTAACTTCGATAGAACGAATGACTGAATGGAAGAAACGAATGGAATTAACGAGTCTTACAATCAATGTAAGAGTTCAATTCTTATTTTAAATTCCAAAGTAATTTGTTCGAGAATTGACATTTCAATTCCTTTTAGGTGGTGGACATAAAGGAAGCGGCGATGGAAATCACTGAATATAAATTCTCAATATTTCTATTACAGAAAATTACTTCGCCCACGGAATGTATTTTCTAGCAAGTCATAAAAATATTATACAGGGTGTCAGGGACATTGTCGCGCAATCTGTTACCATGGATTCAGTACATGATTCTGGACGCTGCGTTGAAAGTTTTCGTTGCTTATCAAAAACAATTGTTGTTCCATACATTTTGACCGCGTAGGTATTGCACTTTTCTATGAAACAGTAGTTTTTTTTTTGATAACCGGTAAAAATTACTACGCCTGGGGGTTCAGAAACATGTACCTACTGAATCCATGGCGACAGGTTGCGCGACACCCTGTATAGAATTACTTGCGATTGCGACCTACCCCTGTCTCGCACAGGTGCAATGTCAAAATTGAACATGAACATGTCAAAATTTCGATATTTTTTATTTACTTACATAAGTTAAAATCATGAAGGTAATTCATAAACATTCCGGAATAAAATGCTCTAAATCATAGTAAAACCCGCAAGAAAATCCATTTTGTAGTTTGAAAGATCTACGCGGTCACACATACAGACACGAAAAGCGGCATTGTGTAATGTATATACCTATTATAGATTTAGATTTTTCAACTATAGTATTAATATACATGTTAGAAAAGTAACGCAACTTATCAATAATTTGTTTTTTTTTTTCATGAATATAATATTTATTAAAATAGAAAATATATACATAGCACAACTATGTTTTTGTAGGGTAAGAAATCACAACCACGCACTCCAAACGGGCGCCTAAAAACTACTTTTTACTTAGATAATTTAAAAAAAAATTAACCAGATCTTTCACATTGCAACTTGCTTCTGATGTTTCATACACATGTAGGTTTGTGTGAAATAAAACATTTCGAATTTGAATTTCATTTTTTTTACAAACGTACAGCTATTTTCAATTCTGCTCCAGTCAATCATTTTATGAGCGTACTGTATCCGCTGTTTTCATAGGCACATTTTGAATTGTTTGTATCCCTTCGAGTCGGGACTCAATTATCTTGTACGTATCACTTCATAACCAAATCATTTTGTTGCGTATTCAGGATAAGGTTGAGATGTTTGGAAGTGTTTCTTGTTAGAATTATATTGAACTGCTTGATCGTTTTGATTGTAACAGAAACTCTGTCCGATCCGCTAGTGGACGCATGGGTACCGCAATAACATTTCCAAAAAGTAATTTAATTTAAAGAGTTATTGCTATTTTAAAATTCACGTTTTTAGTACCAAAATTACCTTTAATTTCAGCATACATCGGTCGTCAGTGGGTCGTCTTAGGGGCGGAATTTTAGGAGTTGGAGTATACGCTTAGGGGCACTATGAACAGCAAAGAAAACCAAATAAAAATATGTTTGGTAAAAAAAAAATTTTTGGGACTTTTTTTTTTCGGAAATCTTCAATTCTTTTTGCAGTATCGGGTTAATCTGGACCGTAGAAACCATTATGGTTTCTAGAAGTATCGCTCTACGACGCGCCGTTTCCGAGGTAGGAGCTTTTGATTTTTTTTACTTTTTAAAAAATGGCTCTATTTCCAAAATGTTAGCTCGGATGAAAATCTTTTCTCGAAAAAATTTGTTGCTCTACTCGAAAACCATGAGATGATATTAACAAAACCAACGACATGTGGAAAAAAATGTCATTCGAAGTCCCAAAAAATTTTCGCTCCATAGCGCCCCTAAGGCTACACTCCAACCTACGTCAGCAAAAAGTAATTTAAAAAAAAAAATTGGTGAAATTAAAAAGTTATTACTATTTAAAATTCACGATTTAATCAAATTAATTTCAGTATAAATCAGCAAACTTTACAGAGGTCAGTTATGACTTGTACACACCCGTTATACGCCGCGCGCCGGCCGCCCGCGACTCATGTATTAACCGGATAAAATTCATTGAAAAAAAATGCGGCAATATTTTTTTTTCTTTTTTCCAAAACAAAACCACATAAATAGACTCTCAGTATGATTCTTAGCAACACCTTCAGGGCCGAGTCACACCGGAATGGCAGCGGCCGGCATCGAAGCGGCGAGCACTTTCAGTGTGAAATAATTTTAATCTCTATCTACATACTTGAAAGACCAGTGGTAATCTGAAGATTTTCCGAATTCGTTTGCTGTTCTACTTTGCTCCTGTAGTCCATCTGGTTAATTCTTAATTAAGATTTTTTAGTCTAAAGACTTAATTACCCACTAATTAGGAAATACCCACCCACCAAACCACCCAACAATAATCTCAGCAACAATTTCTGTCAACATAATACTTACCTTTTCCATAAAACATAGCTCCCAAAAGAAAATTGGTCCTAGGTTTTTATCAAAGGACCCAATTAAAATATCAAATAACTAGTCTATACGATATTTTACCAAAATAAAAGCGTTTTCTTTTAATTGGATGTCTATCCCAGACGATCAGTATAAGGAACGGAATTTCTTTACTAGTTTCAATTCCTTTCTGAATTTGCTGCTGAAGTTAGGGTTGGTCACTTATTAACTAAAAAAACTTAATAGTAATTTAATAGGAAGTCTGCGTACTATCGATCAAGTTATTAGGTTAAGTAATTGGTAACATTATAATAAAATCTATGTTCACTACTAGAGTATAGGTACTCTAGTAGTGAACATAAATTTTTATTATAATGTTCTCTAGACCCTACCTAAATAATTGAGCAGCATTTTTAAAACCTTTTGTAATTTAATAGAAAGTCTGCGTAATCGCGATGAAGTTATTAGCTTAAGTAATTAGTAACATTAAATAAAATCTATGTTCACTATTAGAGTACCTACTCTAGACCCTACCTAAATAATTGAGCAGCATTTTTGAAACCTTTTGCAATTTAATAGAAAGTCTGCGTAATCTCGATGAAGTTATTAGCTTAAGTAATTGGTAATGTTATAATAAAATCTAAGTTCACTGCTAGAATATCTACTCTAGAGCCTACCTAAATAATTGAGCAGTATTTTCAAAACATTTTGTAATATAGAAAGTCTGCGTAATATCGATGAAGATATTAGCCTAAGTGATTAGTAACATTCTAATAAAATCTATGTTCACTACTAGAGTACCTACTCTAGAGCCTACCTAAACAATTGAACAGAATTATGAAATACAGAAAAAAAAAGTGTGATCGTAATTATCTTAAGATAAATCCAATGAATGGTGATATTCTTGTATAAGTAGGTACTACAACATTCACTTACAATAATAATTGTAACTACGCCAAAATAAAATATTTGTAAAATTATTTCTGGATAGTCGACAGGAGCTCTCGAGTTCCAATACCTGGTTTTTATGTATAATTGCGTAGAATTTTGTTCATCTAACAATACTTAGATATCACCTTATAAATCACCGGTAATTGTGCATCAAAATACCAAAACCCTATAAAATATGTACGTTACAGCCCTACCCTTTTAGGGTCACCCAAATCCCAAACATAGCACAAATTCTTAACCCCCGTGCTATGTAACAAAAATTTCGTTCTCATTACAGCATTTTTATGCAAACTGAAGTCAAAGAGTGAATGAAAGACCAAGTGAATGAGTGAACGAATGAATGGAAGTAACTGAGCGTGTCCGTGGGTCCGTGATTATTTCGCGGAGTTGTATCTAGAAAAAATAAAACAATTGCCGGCTTTGTTTTGGTGTTCGGAAATTCTATTTGTGTGTAGTTTAGTGACGTATGTCGGGTGCAGCGACAATTGTTTTAAAGTGACGGTGAACTGGTGAATGTTTGAAAATGAGTTTATCGCAAAACCATGTTGCTATTTTATTGACTGGCTTATTCTTGTGTTGGGTGAATTATTTATATTATATTTGGTACATATACAAACAAATATACAAATACATCAACACAATATAAAATTAAAACAGAACATTAACATAATAAAAATACTGGTATATATTGCCTACTATAGGTATAAAACACCTCAATAATTAAAAAAAAACATCGTAAATTACTTAAAAAATACTAATGACAGTTTTAATAAAATTGCAATAAAAAAAAAGTGATAGTTATATATTTCTAATATTTGTATTATATGTTTAACAGAATAAAAGAGGAGCTCGTGGCTAAGTAATAACAGCCGCTGGGGTCGATCCATCAGGTTAAGTTACGCTTGCCGGGGTTGGTCCGTGGATGGGTGACCATTTTCACAAATCGATACTCCTCCGTGCCTCGGAAAGCACGTTAAGCCGTTGGTCCCGGCTGTCATTTGTGGATCTTTGACAGTCGTTACGAGTCGTCAGAAGCCCGAAAGTCTGACAACCAGTCTTACCAAGGGGTATCGTATTACCCAGTTACTGGGTTGTGGAGGTCAGATAGGCAGTCGCTTCATGTAAAATACTGGTATTCAGCTGCATCCGGTTAGACTGGAAGCCGACCCCAACATAGTAGGGAAAAGGCTAGGCAGTTTGATGTTTAACAGAATAAAAATGGAATAACTATGTCAATATTTTGATAAATTCATCGAATTTCTATATAGATTTTTTGGGTACTCAATTTGATATCAAAGGTTTCGTACCAAAGGACAAAACCATTGAACGACCTGAAAACTAATGAAACAGAAGTAACGCACACATGAGTAAACAATTAAATACAAGGTTCATATAAACAATAATGATCAAAGCAAAGTACTTACAAGAATTAATTAAAACTGCAGCAGCGAAGTAAATCCATAAGATGTACATCTTTAGGGACCTGAAACAAAGGGAAAGTGTTTTATAGAAACTTAAATTTGTATCCACTACAGGGAAGCTCTTGGCCTGCATCTCAAATCTCATAATAGGAAAATATTATGAATCATCGTAAAATGGCACAAACTGACAATTCATAATATGATCTGCGTGCAATTCATATTACGAAATAATTCATCTGTTTGACAGTTTTCTATGGAGATTCGTAAAATAGTCCACAAATTATGAATTCATTTTGTGTCAAATTAGAGGAATTGCTAATGACAGCTGGGAATTCAGGAAATGAATTGCTTTTAGAGGAATTGCTAATGTGGCCGTTTTAGGCCCCTAGATGGTAAGTGATCATCAGGCCGAAGGTGGAAGCGAGCTTCACCTGGAATCCTCGACCAAAGAGGAACTGGTCATCATACCTCTAACTGCCGAAACACTACAATGCTGTTAACATTGTTGGTATGGAGACAGACTGGGATAAGATGGTGGTAGCTAGCTAGCCAAGTGGATTTAGAACAAGCTTACAACCAACTAAACCGAGCAAAAAACTTAACTTAATTAATTGTAGCATTTAATTTAATTTAGTATAAAAGTCTAACATAATGTAACTTTGGGACTTTACAATATCATAATTATTTTCTAAATAGGTTCGAAGGAATAGTCACAAACTAACATGTAGGTAGACAAGCTAACAGCTCCCTGCATAACCAGCCTACAATGTTCCCACTACTAGTACACGCACCCAGTGCGGGTTGGTGGATGCCACAAATCTTCGAATTTTTAGTTCAAGGACAATGCAATAATGGCAAAGTCATCATCATCATCATCAGCCTATAGCACTCCACTGCTGGACATAGGCCTCCCCAATTGCAAACCATTCAGCTCGATTCTCGGCAGCTCTCATCCAGTTGCTACCAGCCACACTGCGAAGATCGTGGCGAAGTAATTTATAAAAATTAAAGTGCATGCCAGTTCAAACCTATACCAACTTGTAAATCGCGGGTGATAGCACTGTGGGCCTAAAACGGTACATTAGCAATTCCTCTAAAAGCATTTCATTTCCTAAATTTCCAGCTGTCATTAGCAGTTCCTCTAATTGGACACAAAAGCAATTCATATTATGTGGACCATTTTTATGAATCTCCATAGAAAACTGCCAAACAGATGAATTATTTCGTATTATTCCGGTTAACTACTTGTCACATTAAAATTATCACATGAATAAGTTAAAAGTTTATTATCAAACTAGCGCGGACTTAGGACTAAATTACCTTTGTTTTATCGTAATATTGAATCTCATGACTATGATATTATAATAATTGCGGAAAGTTGGTTGTGTGACGGAATATTGAACGCAGAAATATGTGATAATCGTTATGATGTATTCAGACACGATCGCCCTAGCGGTAGGAAGGGTGGCGGTGTCATGATCTCTATTACACGTGGTTACTCTGCCACGGCAAGGTCAGACATTCAAACAGGATGCGCGGAATGTACTTGGGTTACAATTAAGAACAATGGGTTTTCTAAGTCATCAGAGAAAGGCGATCTACATGTAGACGCAGTTTATATAGCTCCCAACAATAATTCTCCAACAATGCTGAAGGACTTTAAAGACTCTCTTCTACATTTTTAAAATTTACGTCTCGATGATAGGTACCTAGTGGTTGGCGATTTTAACCTACCTTTCATAGCATGGTCTTCCGACGGATACGTATGGAAAACTAAAACTTAAATACGCAGATCATAGTATGAATTGTCAGTTTGTGACATTTTACGATGATTCATAATATTTATCCTATTATGATTCTGCCAAAGTGACTGTTTTAAGCCCCCTGATCACACACAGTTCCCACGTTTTGTTTCCCCAAAGGGTATGGCAGATGTTTACCTATAGTACACCCACATATCGCCAGTTATGTTGTCCCATGTAATGGGGGGCGAGTCTCTAGCGATCAAAAGGGCATAAATCCAGACTCCAGGCTGCTACTGCAAAATTCCAGATGGAAAAACCCAGCAACAGTAGTAAAATATCTATATCTATCTATCACAAGTTTCCACTGCTAGTTTAATAGATAAATAGGTGTGAAACAAAATAAAAATCCTTTAAAAACCAACGATTTATTCTCCCAAAATACTGGCTAAAACTGAACAGTGGAGCTCACTTAGCTTAAAATATATATATACGTTGCATATATGTTAAAACAGTTCCTGCAATAGCGTTGTTCCAAGAATTGAAAAGCATAGTTTATTTTGTTGAATCCTCTGCACTGCAACGTGGCTTTTTCAGGATTTCGGGCTGTTCAAAATTACTTACATGGCTACACTGTTTTCCGGTCTGGAATAAATAACATTTTGCATAGTATTAAGGATATTTAATTGTTAAAGTGTAAACATTCTATTTAGAAACTTTGCTTAAACTTAAGAGACGTTTTAACGTGTAATTAGATGTTAAAATATTACATAACTATAAGCGACGTTTATAGATAAGTATTAAGTTTAACGTTCCAGACTAAGAATATTACAATAAGGCCCAGAATCTTACTAATATTATAAAAGTTTGTAAGTATGGATGGATGTTTGTTACTCTTTCACGCAAAAACTACTAAACGGATTTGGATGAAATTTGGCAAACAGATAGTTTATAACCTGGATTAACCCATAGGATACTTTTTATCCCGACATTTCCACGGGATCGAGACTTACGCGGGTGAAACCGCGGGGCGCAGCTAGTATTATAATAAGCCCCAGAATATTTGTTATTTTAAATCATCATTCTCATAACTCTTTGATCTAGTAGTCGCAACTGTGACTACGAATGGGGTCCTGAGTTCGATCCCACAAAATGCTATTGGTTTTTCCCATTACGTACCTATATCTAGCTCTTTACCTCTGCCAACCCTTTCAGGGAATGTAGGCGTTAATTATGATTATCATTATCATTAAAATTGTGCAATCATCATTTTAAATTTAGTTCGTCTCGTTCGAGGTTGTTCACCAATTTGAAGCTATTTTGTACACCACTATGTGGTCAAACATTGTGGCTAACTATCATTTAGTTAATTAATTTTACCCATGACTATGCAAAGTTATTTGCTTAATTTCTAAACAGAATTATGATGGCTCGTGTATTGATGTCCCTTTTAAATCAAGAGCATCGACTTCCTTTTTGAGATCATCAACGTATTTGCCGATTAAAGTGTTAGAAAGCTACATAAGATACATTCTGTTTTAAGACTAATTCAATTATTTTTCTTAACACGGCACAAGATCATCATCATCTGCCTAGCCTTTACCCAACTATTCTGGGGTTAGGTTCCAGTCTAACCGGATGCAGCTGAATACCAGTATTTTACATGGAACGCCTATTTATGACCTCTACAATACAGTTACTGAGTAATAAGATACTCGTTGTTAAGACTGGTTGTCAGACTTTCAGGCTTCTGAAGACCAGTACCGAATGTCAAAGATCAAAGAATGACTGCCGACACAATTTTTTGAAATTCGTTAAGTGCATTAACAGATTATCTCACATACAGCCTGTCCGAGTGCTCATAGTTTGTTTAATGAAATCTCTAAACGGCTGTTTGACACTTCCCGTGACCCAAGGGCTGGCTTTTGCCTTGGTCAGAGGCTAAGCATTGTCATTCAACGTGGCAATGCCACCAGTCTCTTGGGTACATTACCAGCCGACAGCGATGCGGAGGAATTTTTCGACGCCATATTTTAGATATTAAATTGTTTATTTGTATAGTTAGTTTTAATTAATATTAGTAATAGTTCGTTTTGTTAGAGTTAGTGTTTAGATTTATACCCCATGTTTTAACTTAAATAAAATAATAAAACTAGAAAAAAAAATACATACAGCCTTTATTTCATAAATATTATAGCTCCTGCTTCAAGCTTTAGTTGAATAAAAAATACACGAACTCATAGACGTATCCTTTTAACTCCAATACTTTGAATTTTCACTAAAAGGGGACATTAAAAATTATTAATTAAATATCCCTGTTCAAAAGGGAAGCTAAATATAGCATCGAATATCCGTTCCGTTCACTGATCAAAGAGCTGCTCCTAACAGGTTGCCAACAATAAATTAACGTACATTTTTAAAAGCATTTTGTTTACGATGTCAGTAATAATGGAGTGAAAGTTATTGAAGAAGCAACTCTGTGTGATGATGATAATGTAGAAAAAAATGATTAAATAATGTATTTTTTCTACATTATCATCATCACACAGAGTTGATTACAACTAGCGGCCTGCCCCTGCTTGTGTGTGCCATGGATATAATGGCAGCATGCCTAAACATCGAAACATTATGTGCTATATCTAAGTAAAAACACATAAACCTTCTAAATGCCCCTATTTATTACAATATGACTCATCATCATCTGCCTAGCCATTTCCCTACTATGTTGGGGTCGGCTTCCAGTCTAACTGCCTGCCGCCTATCTGACCTCCACAACCCAGTTACTGGGTAACACGATACCCCTTGGTAAGATTGGTTGTCAGACTTTCGGGCTTTGACGACCCTTCACAACTGTCAAAGATCTACAAATGACAAGCGGGACCAACGGCTTTACGTGCTTTCCGAGGCCCGGAGGGGTCTTGGCATGGAAAGATGGTCACCCATCCTCGGTCACCAACCCCGGCAAGTGTAGCTTAACCAGATTGATCGACCCGTGCGGCTGTTATTTCTTAGCCACAAGCCCCTATAACAATATGACTATGCGAACATAAATGTAGGGAACAGTTGATATTTTTTTCGCGATTTCAGGGTTGGTCCCATAGTGAAAGTTGTTCATAATGATGAGTACAATGTCCCTTAAGACGATTAAAAAGAATAAAATTTCACCCTGTATTGTGCCTCTAAGATGGTGTAAACCGTACCGAAATCCATTGTGTTGTTTAGAAGATATAACCGGTCACAGACAGTCACGAAAAACAACTTCGGTTTATAATCCTGTCCTATAAATACTAAAGTGAGTTCGTTTGTTTGTTTGTTACGCTTTGACGCTAAGACGGCTAAACGGATTTAGATGGGCACATGGGTAGACCGTAACCTGGAATAGGACATAGGATACTTTTCATCCCGTTATTCCCACGGGATCGAGACTTACGCGGGTTAAACCGCGGGGCGCAACTAGTATTATATACAGAAGAAATAGAAGATGAAATGAAAATAGGAAAAGTAAGAGGAAGACAACAGAAAAGTAGGCACAGAACAAAAGAAAATCAAAACTTGTCTCATGCAGCGAAAAGTTATTTGAGAAAAAGGAGGTCTAACTGAGATGAAAATGGGATTACCACAAAGCTAAAAAAAGAGTAAGTTATGTCATCGTCGATGGTGCTTTAGGTAAAGTAAGATAATATGCTAGCTAAACGTAAGCACACAAAAGAGCATTGAAGTTCTCAACATCTAAGGTGACCAAAGTGGGCCTAGACAAGTGACAATCGCTTCGAAAGTGTTTCGTATTTCTACAACGACTTTCATAAGGATTTCATGGGGAGGGCCTCTGAGGCCCTAGATAAAGTGACATTCTATCAGCGATAACGATGATGGAAAAGGAAAAATGTATAGAACTGACATAAACAATCGAAAAGCTTATGTCAATTCTGTTGAAAGTCGTTGTAGAAGTACGAAACGGTTTCGAAACGATTGTCACTTGTCTAGGCCCTTAGAAGCCGTAGAACGCAGTCACTGGCATCATTATTTAACAACTAAGCGATTGTTACATATGGTGATTATGAAAACAGCTAAAATAAATGAAAAAATGGTGAAATGAACAGAAAACAAAGAAAAAATATGTATAACATTTATGAAGCTAAGAAAGTGTACCAAAATCTATTAAAAGACTTTTCATTATACCAATATTGTCTCTTGTATCGAAGCAAAAACGTAAACATTCTATCAATATCGTTTTAATAACAGTACTATATCTTCAACCAACAATTCAGCTCCAATGAGTTTGCACGGCTTTGTTGCGTCTCAACACAAAATAACAACGACTTTTTTATTCAGGAATCAATTTGAATCGGAACTCTGAACTTTGTTGAGTTTTCAATCAAAATGCTTTGGGCGAAGAGATTTTTTTGAACGAACCGTATGTTTTGTTTGAATACGTATGTTTTGTTTCAAGGCAGTGTGCTAGATTATTTCAAAACTGCTTTATGAAAAATATTCGGGTGTTTTCGTGGAATTTTCGTGTGTTCGTTTTGTTTTCGTGTTTGAATTCAATGGTATGATTTCTTTGCAGCTGAATTTTTTAGTCTTTTTGACTAATTTGAGGAATGTTCTTTTCAGTGACGCCTTTGTCAATGCGTTTCTCTTTGAGTCAAAGGTATTTTACAAGCTTTTATTTACTTTCAATTGGTAGTACCTGCCTATGATTAGAATGGCTTTTTTTGCAAGCTAATTTACTACGACATCCTCTGGTTGTATAAAATTTTAAACTTTGATACTCGATCTTATACTAATATTTACATTTACTTTATAGCATAATGACTTGATGAGAGCAGTGGTGGCTCAGTGGTAACGGCCACGACTTATGAGTTGTAGATCGTAGGTTCGAACCATTTTTTTTTTTTTTTTTGGGTGGGAAATCATCATTATGACTTCTCCCGCTCTGGGCGAAGCGGAAGGGCGTGTCAGACTCTTACTGACTAAAACCCACCCGTGTTCCTTCGGTTGCCTGTTGCCAGGGGCCCGGTATCCCTTTCGGACTATTCCGCAACCCTGGCAGGCATCGGTCCTAACGGACCCCGTCAGGTGTGCTGACATCTCTTTGAGGCGCGCGTGGAACACGACGCGCTTTCGACCCGGGCCTGGTCCTTATCGGACGGCGAGCTACCCATTGCTCGCCGTCCGCAAGCCCGCGCCTATGGTGGCTGGGAATCCGCCTGGGATTCCCGACGCCCAGGGTGTTTCCAGCGGCGGCGGTTAGGGGCGTGAGGGCGCAGGCTTTGCCTCTCCCTCACGCGTTCCGCCTCCTCCTTTGCAAGCATCACTGCTTCGCAGAAGGAGGTGACCGCCTTCCATGCCCTCTCGCTCCGTACCATGGCCTGGACCAGGGCCGGACGCGAGGGGTCAGTGCCGCCAATCGCCTCCACGAGGACACGGCGGTGCTCCGCCCAAGCAGGACACACCTCCACCGTATGCTCCACCGTGTCCTCCGGACGATCCGCACAGTGGTGACATCCGGGCGTTTCCTCCCGCCTAATCCTGCACAGGTACCTCCCGAAGCTGCCATGTCCGGTGAAGACCTGCGTCAGGCGGAAGGTGAGGACGCCGTGGCGCCTCTCCAGCCTCTCCTCAAAGAGGGGACTTATCGCCGCAATTGTGGCGTGCTGAAGGTTCGAACCCTGACAGGCGCTTTACTTTGTGTAAATTATTTCATCGCCACTGCTCTCAAAACGGTGAAGGAAAACATCGTGAGGAAACCGGCATGCCAAAAATTCGAAGACATGTGACATCTACCAACCCGCACTGGGCCCGCGTGGTAGAATACGGCCCGCTCCCTCTCACAGAGAGGAGGCCTGTGTCCCAGCAGTGGGAACATTATAGGCTGATTATGATTTGATTATGATAATGATCTATTTTGTAGAATTAAAATCACTCATTAGAAACTGGTAGGTATCGTCTAATTTAGAAAGCAATTTGGATAGCAATATGATTTTATAAAGTATTTTAATAAAATTGTATTTTAGCAATACAGCGTGCCGCTTTAGTGGCGTCATTAATTTAACACACTTATACGGTTTCACGTATTCGTTTTATGAAAATATTTTAATTTTATTTAACGTTATTATTTAATGTTTTATTTACTATTTCCTAAAGTAGCATCTTGAAGAAACCTGTACTTAAAGTATTGTAGCGCAGAGGTCATTTTTCCAGGGTCACGGATCATAATATCGCACCAATTAAATTAAAATTTGCGAATTGAAGGAAAGAGAGACCTTTATTATTTTGTTTGTTCGGAAAAAAAAAAATATTATTAAAAATTCTTTTATCATAATTTATAATTTTGTATGATGACTGGACACTAGCCTGCCCGTGTGATAAATGAAAGTCTCCATTGTAGCGACATGTTTAATTTCATTTCATATATTTAGACTGCCCGTGCAATGAATTTTGTGAAAGGCAAACACAACATAATTTAAATCAACGATGCGTTGACATAATCACGCATCATTCATAATGCGGAACTTTAGTTAGTATAGGCTTTCGCGTTTTGTTGTGAACTTCATACATTATTTAACCTACATTACGGCACATATTTGCAAACTTTTGAAAAGGCAATTCGTATACAAATGATATTTCGGGTCATAACATTGCTACATTGATGGCAAACCTTTTATCGATTTTATTGCTTGAAAAAACATAAAATCGAGCAATTTATTTGTGATACGTTTTTGCTGCGTAAATGACATTATCATTGTGTTGAAGTTAAACAGGATTTTGGAATGCGACTCGTTTATTTTCACATTGTTTTTGAAATCGTTTTTTAGAATTACGTTTTGTATTAAGATTTTTTAGGGTTTGTTAACAACATGTTGTTGAACAGAGAGATACTTTAGATTCTCCTAGTGAAGATTTTATATAGTTTAGATAAAGTAACTCCTTGTAACATCAGCTATCTGCCAATGAAAGCCTCTTCAAAATCGGTCCAGCCGTTTCTGAGATAAGCCGAAACAAACAGACAGACAGACAGACAAAAACTTTTTTTTTTGTTCCAAGTGCCTTTAATTGTACTTTCTTGTGCATGCAAAGTTTTTATTAATTTTGAAATTACAAACAGACACTTCAATTTTATTTAAATGTATAGATGTGAGTATAGAAGATTCAGCTGAATTGATGGTATCGTTTATGTAAGCTTTGGTCACATAATGCCAACATTATGTAGAAGAGAAATAGTACCCTCTAAAAAGTCTAGCCTCTAAAACTGAGCAAGATTTACTGGCACAGATTTAGCAGCACGTCCTGAACCTTAGATTAAAAATTCCTAAGAACCTAAAGTATAGAGTTAAAACAAATATTGTTTACCTATATAACTCATAATCATCGGCCTAACCTTTTCCCAACTATGTTGGGGTCGGCTTCCAGTCTAACCGGATGCAGCTGAATACCAGTATTTTACATGGAGCGACTGCCTATCTGACCTCCACAACCCAGTAACTGGGTAACACGATACCCCTTGACCTATATAACTATTACGGATTAAATTATATGAACCATACGCAAACAAAAATGGAAGTAATTAGTTGAGAACAGTCACACATATTTTTTATTTTATTGTTGGAATCATCAAATGACTTCTCCCGCTCTGGGCGGAGCGGGAGGGCGTGTCAGACTTTTACTGACTAAAACCCACCCGTGTTCCTTCAGTTGCTTGTTGCCAAGGGTCCCGGTATCCCTTTCGGACTTTCCCGCAACATGTGAGTTTTGTTTGATGGCTGAACGGGTTTGGATGTTTGGCACATGGTCATGTTCTACCCATGGAGACAGACATAGCTCTCCTATAACTTGAACTTTCAATCAACAAAGAGTCAAAACTAGAATTGCCAAAATCAACACGATTCTAAGACAAATTGGTTCCCACAAGGTCATTATAGCCTAGCACAGTGTTTTTCAACCCTTTTCATGACATGCCCCTTTAATATGAAGAAATATTTCGCGACCCCCAACCCGTTGCTTTTTTTCATGTATTTTTATTTTGTGACAAATAATAATTAAATCCAACATATTTATTCATTTTCATAATTAGGCTTCGGATAAATACATATGTAATTAGTACGTAAAACACATTTTTTTACATCAAATGCGTCGCCAGTAGATAGCGCAATTTACGCGCACACGTACACCACGGCCGATGCCACGATTTTTTGTTTATTTGATACAAATGATTATGTCCTTTAGTTATCAATTTTATTAATAAATCCTTTTAACCTTATTATTTTATTTTTATTGCAGTAGCTTTCCCAACCGTTTGAAAGTCCCCTATAGAAGCTTCGCGACCCCCCAGGGGGTCACGACCCACACGTTGGAAAACACTGGCCTAGCATCTTACACCGACTCTTAAATCAACCAAAAACGTTCAAGTACTACACAAAATCTACAATTACACTTCGGTTCACCATTTTAGTGCCCACAGCAGCGTTGTCGGCGCGTAACCGCAGTAAACACTGTAATAAAACCACAAGGGACCTATCTGGAACGCGATCAGCGACTCATGAATAAATTTATGCCACTTTTTTTAAGACATACTGTAGTTATAGGTTGGTGGAGGCGGCCGTTTTTTATGTCATTAGGTGGGTGAGGTTTTTAATGTCGAGATACGCGTGTTTATGTTACGGTAAAGGATAAATTGGTGGTCTTATCTCAAAAAGGTGTTGAAGAGATTTTGTCAAAATGGAATTTGTACATCACACTTGTATTCCATTGGTCTCGGCTGTCATTCGTGGATCTTTGACAGTCGTTACGGGTCGTCAGAAGCCCTAAAGTCGGACAACCAGCCTTACCAAGGGGTATCGTATTACACAGTTACTGGGTTGTGGAGGTCAGATAGGCAGTCGCTCCATGTAAAATACTGGTATTCAACTGCATCTGGTTAGACTGGTAGCCGACCTCAACATGTGGGAAATGGCTAGGTTGATGACGACGATGATGACTTATGTTTCTCGAAATGATAGTCAGAAGAGAGTATAGAGAGAGACAGAGAGAGATGGGAGGAGAAAACAAATCGTGACTAAATGTGGGACTATCATCGTTGGCCCACATTTGGTCAAATATTAGGTCCCCACCTATGAAATCGGTGTTTTGTATGGGAAATTTTAAAGAAGTTGCATTTTTCATACTAACATTTTCTTAATTTATATAACAACCATGAACACTAATATTTTAAAACTGTTGGACTAATGTTTAAAAACTAAGATAACGTACCTATGTCACTTAGATTAAACGACAAAAATAATTTATGGATAAGTTAAAAAAAAAATAGTGGTCATTTCTGCTAATAAAATGACGAGTCATTTTTAAGGTATTTTTTATGTTTAGAAAACTATAGTTTTTTTTACTGTCTATGATGGTCATTATTCGATATATGTAATATCAAGCATTTTATGAATATTTTAAATCATAGAAGTGACGAGGTTCTCTATGTGTGAGAAAAAAACGCCAATTTCATAGGGGACCCAATATAAATATAAGCTGCTACTACAGTTTGCGACGGAAAACCTCAATTACGCTATACCCATTCTGGGATCGAACCCAGAATCTCATGCTCAGCAGTAGCGTTTGCGACCATTAGACGAATGAGGCAGTCCAGATAAACATTAAACTTACATAATTATAATAAAAATTTCTCCATGTTTTGTCAAGTGGTAAAAACCGTGCGAAGCAGGTGCGAGTCGCTAGTCTTTTATAAAACAAAGCTAACCTTCTGACCTTATTAGAATTTGATATCCTACAAGACGCCATAATTGTACCTATTCAAATGGACTGTAACGAAGTTAATTTACGCTCTACGGGCACTGTATCTAATTATGTGAGTCGAGAATTCGATTTACTGCCTTAAAGCATTAATTACTGCTATCCTAATTGCAGGGCATTCATTTCATTGAGATCATCGAGCGTTTTGGAGGGAGATGATAGGGAATACAGTTTTTGTGTTCTAATTTAGTCCCATTCTTATTAAACAATATTATTATTATGCAAAAAAATATATCCTTCAAGGCTTTGACGAAAAATTTAGTTTAGGAAGTAATTTTTAGAGTCAGGGAAATTAAGTTGGGCAATTTGGCGTGTTATAGCCATTTTATACAAATTAATGTAAAAAAATACAAATTTTATTTGAATTAACAGACAATTTAAGTTATAGAATTTTCATCTCACGAAGCTACGCGCGCTTTACTCGTGGTAATCAAGTGTACAAAAGCGCTGTGAATGTGTCTGTAAGCACATACATTCACAGCGTGTTTGTACAGTTGGTTACCACAAGTAAAGAGTACGTCGTTTTATTTGAAATAAGATTAGACATTAAAACAAACCCTTTTACAGTCCGTTCAACCGATTTTGACTTCTATACCGTAGGCATAAGGATAGCATTAAAAGCAAAAAAAGTTACACAATACCAACTATCTACTGCGGCTGCCATTTTTCATGCCACCAACGCAATAGAATTCAAAATCGGTTGAACGGAATGTAAAAAAGGCTTATCTATATGTCTAATCTTATTTCAAACGGAGTATAGTTGTCAATTAATTTCCCTGACTTTACTATCAATGTGATTAGCATTTGCGCCGCTATCGTGCAAATCGTATTAACAGATCAATAGTTAAGCCGAAAATACACATGCCAGTAATTCCCATCTAACTATTTGTGCAAGCTACGGGCTTGTATGTACTTGTTGGTACTCAATTACTGATAGAAAGCAATGTTTTTATCAAAATAACTAAGTATAATAATCACTACATTATAAAACAAAGTCCTCCGCTGATAAGCTCAAAAACTGCTGCACTGATTTTCATGCTGTTTTCACCAATGGATAGAATGGTTCTCGAGGCAGGTTTTAGTATATAATTTGTCAAGACATCCACGCGGCCGAAGCCGCGGGTATCAGCTAATATTATAATATTACAAAGCTAGTCACAACAACAAACCACATGAGATTCAAAACAAAAATAATTCTGTCATCATTCACCTTAATGACATATTCTATGATAAATAAATTCCTCCAGAGAAAAGTCACTTACAACTAAATGAATACTATAGACTCCACTGAAAGATTGATACAAGAATAATGCCAAGAACTAGTGTAAACTTCACTCTCGGGACTCTAACAAATTCACTCCGAAAACGCAATATTCGTTCTCTATTCACAAAAAAAGAAACAAGAAAGCTTCGCTACGGACTTATTCGTTTAACAACCGACTTCACCCACGTCAAAAATGATGACAACTGACGTTCTGAAAAATAATAGACTGTCACAGTCCTTATTATTATTTTGTATCTTGTAAGGATACGTCCGGCGCCTGACAAAAAAATCATAGCAACGCGTTTCTCTTAGAAATGTTTTTGCTATGTCTTTTATTTGAGGATTGGTACTTCATCATTTTAATGATGTTAGAGAAAGAAAAAGGAATTTATCGTGACTTTATTCCAATAGGTAGCAAATTTACGCTCTATTCCAATTCCATACGTCATTATTAAAGTTTTATTCTTCATTTATTCTTCTTATATTTAGTGACTAACCTAAGGCCCTAGACAAAGTGACATTCTATCGGCGATAACGATGATGGAAAAGGCAGAAGTGTATAGGACTGACTTAGGCTATCAAAAAGCTTATGTCAATTCTGTTGAAAGTCGTTGTAGAAATACGAAACGCTTTGGAAGCGATTGTCACTTGTCTAGGCCTTCTGCTGTCAGAGTTTTCACTTTAAAGACTTGGCTTTACATGCCGTCGAGAAATATGTTTTAGGATGCGGGTTTCCTCGCGATGTTTTCCTTCACTGTTTTTGAAGCAAATGATTATTAATACAATACATACATGAATCCGAAAAGTCAGAGGTTTGTGCCTTGGGTTCTAACTCGAGACCTCTGACGTAGCAGTCCGACGGTCACACCGCTAGGCTATGTGGGTAGTTTTAAGTATAACTAACATTAGTCTATAAGAACATTGTTACTTACAAAATGAACACCATGATCTGAAATAAAAGGTAATTTAATTGATTAACCGTCTACGGCGAAGAAAAAAGGAGGTTATGATTTTGATCGGTATGTATGTATATAGTCATATGTTCCCTCATATCTTCTAAACGACAATCAACTAAAATGATGAATGAAATAATACTAAAACCCAACAGTCGAGTACATATCAATAGAAAGTCAGTCAACTAAAATGGTTTAAACAAGACACCACAGACAGGACAAATTAAAATGCGGAGTCACACGTGTTAATAAATCGAACAGATAACGTATGACTCCGGATTTTGAATTTGTCTGTCTGTGGTGTCTTGTTTAAACCATTTTAGTTGACTGACTTTCTATTGATATGTACTCGACTGTTGGGTTTTAGTATTATTACTTTTTTTTTTTTTAATTTCTTATTGCTTAGTCTGTTTGAAGACATGAATCTGAAGGGCAATCTCTTATGTATTATTTTAAACGTTCACCTTGGAATCTGTCCTCAATCAGTAAAAAAACTTTTTACAAAAAAAAAAACAACGGACTTCCAAAAAAAACACTAAAAAAGTGAAAAATAACTTTAATTTCGGAAGTCAGTGTCTTTGCTTTTCAATTTCCGTTTTTTGCCACCGACTTCCGAAATTAAAGTTATTTTTCGCTTTTTTAGTGTTTTTTCGAATCCGAATACCACTACCTGCTATGTAAATAACAGTGAAGGAGTCAAACAGGATATCGTCTAGATAAACTAAGCGGGAAAAATACGTAATATTGAACCTAACTCAAAAATTACGCAAGCAAAGTTAATAAAATTTATATGGGACCACCTCGGAAGCATGACCTACCAAACAAAAAAAGAATCATCAAAATCGATTCATAATTGGCGGAGCAATCGCGTAACAAACATACAAAAAAAACAAAAAAAAACATACAGACGAATTAAGAACCTCCTCCTTTTTGAAGAAGTCGGTTAAAAAGTATGAGGTTTTTCAAATCAAATCATTTATTCGGTTGAATATGGAAATTTATTGTTACTGAGGTGAGATTACGACTAGATGTCGAACGTTTTTAAATAGGTACGTGAATAAAATTGGCCCTCAGGTTTGCACACAGCCTAACCCTGACACAAATAAGCAAAACACACAACCTAGGCGTCCCGTCCGTCACTTCGTCCACACAACATTCCTGTGACAGACAGACTGACATCACGAAATGACAAGGGTACACTGTTACACAAATGTAGGTACGTGTAATGGTATATACGGATCCCTAAAATGTTTGAACGTACTTGGAAATCTCGACAGCTGACAATTTAACAAAATAATTAACTGTCATAAATATTACTTGTTATATTATTCTGAAAATGTCAAGATATTATCGTCGTGTTTTATTAGTTACAGGAAATTTTTTATGAACTTGTAATGAAATCTGGAAAAAAAGCAACTGTTTGTTATCCTATACACTCATAATATTAACAGTACTGACTTTAGCCCCACTGTATGGCAAAACATCTTCTCACATAGATACAGAAAAACATTGCTTATTGCGCGTTAGTGATTTCCGACCATACTTGAGGCTTAATTACCCGACTACGGCGAAGAAAAAAGGAGGGTTATGATTTTGACCGGTATGTATGTACGTATGTATGTTCATCTGTTCCCTCATAACTTCTAAACGACTCATCACAATTTGACAAATGAGTTATCGTTGGAAGAGTCTTGATCGACCGCTGGTTATAGGCTAAGTGACGTCACATTAAATGTGTGTAAAATGTGTAAAATCCTACCATGTTGGATATCAAATGAAAGGGTTTAATGAGCACATTTCAAAAATATATATAATATAACCCCAAAAGAATAAAAATGGCGCCCTCTAAAGGACGTAAAGTCAGGAACTAAAAAACAAAATTTGTTTAATTGTACCATGTTGGGTACCAAATGAAAGGGCTTAATGAGCACATTTCAAATATAACCCAATAATAATAATAAAATAAAAAAAGTAATAAAAACTAAAACCCAACTACGACTAAAAAGGTATAAACAAGACACCGCAGACAGACAAATTAAACATCCGGAGTCACACGTGTTAGGGCATAAATCGAACAAATTACGTGTGACTCCGGATTTTTAATTTGTCTGTCTGCGGTGTCTTGTTTAATACCTTTTTAGTCGTAGTTGGGTTTTAGTTTTTATTACTTTATTTTTTTTAGAGTAAGCCAGTAATGTCGTAATATTTCGAAAGTATCTAGGTATACGATTACATAACAAAAGAATAGATACATAACACGAGATGGCAGGAGTTAACGCACTCTGGTAAAAATATTAACCAGTCAGCAAGGTTCGATGCTGGGCTAACCACCAGATGGGAAATTTACCCATTTTTTAAATTAATTTATTATGGCAAGTGCATTAAAAAATTAATTTTAAAAATGGTCTATTACAGTCCAAATTACAAATACATAAAATTCATTACTATCATAAAAACAAAATACATTAAACTTCATTCATTTTTTAAGAACAGTCGCATTCTTATCTCAGTAAAAATTAAAGAGATAAAGAAATTGAGATTTAGAAAAGACTTCTACAAGTTTTTGACATTGATTGTCGCTAATAAGAGATTCGATTAGATTGCGACAAGATTTTGATTTTTTAAATCACGGGAATTGGCCTTCAGAGCCACCTCTATTTTAAAATATCGAAACTCATAGAGACTCTTTTAATGCGCCTCCACTTTATTAAACTCATGGCTTAAAGTTAAAGACGTAATGACGCTTTTCGCGCTAGCAATCGCGATTCACGCTAGCAATATAATTAAAACGATAAAAAAAAACAATCTGCCTAGCCTTTTCCGAACTATGTTGGGGTCGGCTTCCAGTCTAACCGGATACAGCTGAATACCAGTATTTTACATGGCGCGACTGCCTATCTGACCTCCATATTCTCCACAACCCAGTAACTGGGTAATGCGATACCGAGCCACGGAGGAGTCTCGGTATTTAAAGATAAAACGATACCTACTATAATATTTTCATCACGAAACGCCGTGACAACAGCATATAACGTTCCTAATACTAGAACACAGGCCTCCTCTCTGAACAAGGAAGCGGGTCGTAATCCACCAGGACCAGGGCTGATTGATGGGTGCCATGTCTTCAAATTAGTTTAGTCTAGGAAATAGTTTCAAGATTTTGTTCTGGCTTACATATTTTCATCATGAAACGTTCCGGCAAAATCGAAACTCATATAATGAAGATAATCTAGATCCCTGCTTTCCCATTGGCGAACTTACGTTTATATACAGATAAGCCAGTAACACAAAGGATCACACTAGAATGGTATTGGAAGCCAACCCTTGGGAAATTATTGGCTGCGTACTAAATATGGCATATGATTTATAGTATGTGCTAGCCTTAATTCTGTTTAAATTTCATTGATGTGAATATTTTGGGGAGCACATTACGGTTTGGTTACTGAAATCGTTTTATAAGGGCCATCGAAGCCTCTGTTTAAACTACTTTACAATATGGTCACTGATGGTGCTACTTTGCCCAATAACATAGTATATATTCCGTTTTTAAATAACTTTTGTAGTGCCTACAATCATTGTTACAAAAAAAAATTACAAAAAAAAAAACAAGTCTTCTAAAAAATCATTTTGTGTTTTTTTTGAAGTGGGTTGTTTTTTTTTGTAAGAAGTTTTTGTTTTTTCACTTTTTAATTGTGGTACCTACCCCCACACAAATTCGAATACAACTACCAGCTATGTAAATAACAGTGACGGAGTCAAATAATATATCGTCTACATAGACTAAGTGGGAAAAAATACGTAATATTGAAGCTAACTCTAAAACTACGCAAGCAAAGTTAATAAAATTTATATGGGACTACCTATGAAGCATGACCTACCAAACAAAAAAAGAATCATCAAAATTAATTCATAATTGGCGGAGTAATCGCGTAACTTAAATACAATAAAAAAACATACATATAAGATCCTTTTCACTTTTTAATTGTGGTACCTACCCCCACACAAATTCGAATACAACTACCAGCTATGTAAATAACAGTGACGGAGTCAAATAATATATCGTCTACATAGACTAAGTGGGAAAAAATACGTAATATTGAAGCTAACTCTAAAACTACGCAAGCAAAGTTAATAAAATTTATATGGGACTACCTATGAAGCATGACCTACCAAACAAAAAAAGAATCATCAAAATTAATTCATAATTGGCGGAGTAATCGCGTAACTTAAATACAAAAAAAAAACATACATATAAGATCCTTTTTAACCGACTTCTTCAAAACGGAGCCTGAGGTTTCTCAATTCGTCTGTATGTTTTTTTTTTTTGTGTATTTTACGTGATTACTCCGCCAATTATGAATCGATTTTGATGATTTTTTTTTGTTTGGTAGGTCATGCTTCAGAGGTGGTCCCATATAAATTATATTAATTTTGCGTTTATATATTTTTTTTTTTTTAATTATATAAATAAAGCTTTTGAGTTAGCTTCAACTATAACGTACTTTTCCCACTTAGTGTATGTAGACGATTATTGTTTGACTCCGTCACTGTTTTACATAGCAGGTAGTGTATTGTAGTGTAGGGTAGGTACCACAACTAAAAAGTGAAAAATAAAAACTTTTTACTTTTTAAAACTTTTTAAACGGTAGCAAAAAACGAAAATTGAAAAGCAAAGACACCGACTTCCGAAATTAAAGTTATTTTTCACGTTTTTAGTGTTTTTTTGGAAGTCGGTTATTTTTTTTTTTTGTAATTGAAGAAATCGGTTAAAAAGTTTGTGCTCGCGAGGTCTATGTTCTGTTCGTAGAACTACTAGTATAAACAGAGGCTGGTTTATCTTTAATGTTATTAACTAGACAAAAGTTTACTATTACAAGTTTATTCGTTCAATGTAAAGTGAGCTTCAATTTGGTAAAGATATCTGTTTACTGTCTACCATAAAATTATATCGCTCTTTCGGGAATTACTCGAGGTACCTAAAGGTTATTTCAAGGTTGGAATAATACTTACTGATTTGGTATTATAATTGTCTGTAAAGATATGGATAGATTTTATATAAGTTTGCCCGTGGGTGTTATAATGGTTATAATATTACTTTTAGTTATTTCGGTTCAGTGGTGTGGGAGAGGCAAAGTTTGCGCCCTCACGCTCCTAACCGCCGCCGCTGGAGACAGCCTGGGCGTCGGGAATCCCAGGCGGATTCCCGGCCACCATAGGCGCGGGCTTGCGGACGGCGAGCAATGGGTAGCTCGCCGTCTGATAAGGACCAGGCCCGGGTCGATGGCGCGTCGTGTTCCACGCACGCCTCAAAGAGATGTCAGCACACCTGACTCAAATAATAATGACAGCGTTTTCATGACCATTAAATAAAGTAACTAAGTAGGCTTTATGCCACAAACAAAAAAAAAAACTGCCTTGATTTTCCCAACTATGTTGAGGTTGGCTTCCAGTCTATCCGGATGCAGATGAATACAAGTATTTTACATGGAACGATTGCCTATCTGACCTCCACAACCCAGTTAATGGACAATACGATACCCCTTGGTAAGACTCCCACAATTAAAAACAAAACATGAATGAATGAATGAATAACAATAATAATAATAATAATTAATCATTTTAATTCATTATGTAATTATTATTATTAATGACTTACCCACATTATGTTAATTACATTAATTAAACATGAAACATTTTTTTAATTTAACATGAATTCAGTAATTATTATTATTCCACAAAACATGAATTATGAAAGTATACTAAACATAAATAAATAAATAAAGTATTTTATTAAACTTAAAATTATTAATTTCTATATTATATCTTAAGTTCACGGCTTCGCCCGCGTGGAGTTCGGAAATAATACCACGGAAACAGCATTGCTATTCTGTCCATCTCACCGTGAAAACTTCGGTGAAGTGAGCGTGGAGTGAGCTATCATACCTACTGCCGGTCTATTCTGTAAACACCTCACCGTGAAAACTTCGGTGAAGTGAGCGTGGAGTGAGCTATCATACCTACTGCCGGTCTATTCTGTAAACACCTCACCGTGAAAACTTCGGTGAAGTGAGCGTGGAGTGAGCTGTCATACCTACTGCCGGTCTATTCTGTAAACACCTCACCGTGAAAACTTAGGTGAAGTGAGCTGTCAATCCCTAGCATCAAGTAGAGTGACAGCTCACTTTAAGCTCACTTCACATAAGTTTTCACGGTGAGATTTTTACAGAATACCACTACCAGTCATGGTCTACCACTGTGTATCAAATTTAATCGAAATCTGTTCCGCCGTTAAGACGTGAAAGCGTAACAAAAAACAGACTCACTTTCACATTTATAATATTATATTAGTTAGAATTTGACACTAGTATCGCGATTGTCCTTGCGTTTCCTCAAAAGCCTCCCCTAGAGCTTGCCCCTTTCCAATTAGTAGTCATTCCTTCCATCTAACAATATCGTCCTCCCATCTAAGTAAAAGTGGGTATCAAAGTCTTCACAAATGTACAATTTCAACATGAATGATGTAAGCAACATATAATCATAATATTTTGATTTAAAAGAGTGTCCATGGAGTTTCTTGCCCGTTCTTCTCCATAGGTACCTACTACGCTTTGGAATGGGCAACTAGCTTCATATTTCTGACTGACTGACTCCTTGACAGTTCAAAAGTGCCTGTAAATGGTTTAATTGAAATAAATGCTTTGAGTTTGAGTTCAAAAGGAAATAAAAACGCAAAAACATTTTGACGCGGTTCGTCGAATCTAACGATTTAAGGCTCCCGCAGACAGGTGCGATACGACACCTTAGATCAATTTCCCTGGAGTTTTCATAAAAATTGTTCCAAATAAGGCGCAACGCGCCTGTCAACCTTCCTTAGTGAAGTTTTAAATGTCTTAGAATTTGTTGACAAAGGTGATAAAGCCGTTACGAGGTCCTTTGCGTGTATATTACCGTATTATTTTAATTACTCTAAAACATTCAAACACAGAAACCAAAACTTCGCCACCAACCCTACAAATTCCGTACCGAACCCTATAATGTATCCAAAAGAAAAAATCCAAAAAATTCTATTTGCCCCTTCGTATTTTATTCAGCACTTTTATAGACCCCGCCGGAAGGGTCGAAGTCCAGGGTCCGAATTCTATAATTACATCCTAAAGGGCCCAAGTCCATAGGCCCCTCTTTTTACATATTCATAGGGGAAATTGACTTCCGTTTTGGGGCAAAAAGAAGTCGGTCAACAAAAATCCAGTGAAAAGTTTTGTAACCTTTTGTGTTTTGAGGGTAGGTGCTCATGTTCTATTGATCTTTTTATTTGTACTTTTCATCTGCGAGATTGTTAAGAGTTCTATTTATCAGTAATTGTGTTGACAGAAATATTTAAATAATTATTTATTCATTTTGGTTCTTCAGGAGTCATAAAAAATCCTGTAAGAAATCGACACGTATTTCGCCGCTCAACGAGGCATCCTCACGATGACGATTGACCAGTCGCAAACCAATATACGACGTGTTGCCACACCAAGCGCTAGACGCAGAATATATCTACGCCTATTGTATTTTATAATGGATTTCCGCAAACTCACGCCTGAATCAATTAACTATGATTTTGGTTGTTATTTTCAACCTTTAATTAATTAATTGACTGATAATGTGAAGGATAAAATCGATTAGATGTTTTTTTTTTTTACAAGCTTTATGTTAGCTTGCTCTGTTCGTATGTGTTTCCGGTTACTCCAATTGTCATCCATATTTCAAGCACTTCCTGGCATCCGATTGAGCTGAAACTTGGCATACTTTTAAAACTACCGAGACATTTTGAGAAAATGATACGATGGAACTGGTCTGATGATGGAGCCGGAAGTTTTCCATAGGAACTCCTCAATCAAACAAGATAGGACCATCGTGTTTGGACTTATTAGCTATATATTAACCAGTGGTTTGACAGGTGGTATTCAGGGTTTGATAATGGAGGCGGAAAGTGGCCCAGGGAAAACCCTTTTTAGTTCATTAAAACCTTGTTTTTAAAAAGATTTTTGCTTTGTGATTTCCAGAATATAAAGACCGGCGGGGTAACTGTAACTTGAAATGCCAATGCAATTCATTTTGACAATTTTATTATTCAACAATATTCATTGCTTTATTTACGTCTTTGATGAATTTCCTTCAAAATCCTTTGCATTGTTATGCAAAGTGTGGGGTATAAAAGTTACCGTGCCTAATTTATTAGTTTCTAAACCAGTGTTAGGTAGGTACTTTCCAGGGTTCGCCATGCCATTCACGCTCGCACACACTTCATTTCAAGAAACGACTCCCAAACGACCAACACGACTCTTATCAGCTTTAATAAATCACTCAGACCAAAATCAAGTCCAATATAATATTTGTATTACATCTTAGAACCTCACATCTCGTCTGCCAAAAACAAGTGACGCCGATATAATCTCGAGAGAGGACCTTATCAACATTGCCATATTGTATAAATAATTCCATGGATATTTGTAGTGTCTACCCTGTGGTTTGGTATAGTTTTATTGCTACTAATTACTGACTAAGGGTGGAGCTCGTGGCTAAGTAATAACAGCCGCTCGGGTCAATACATCAGGTTAAGCTACGCTTGCCGGGGTTGGTCCGTGGATGGGTGACCATTTTGACATATCGAGACTCCTCCGTGCCTCGGAAAGCACGTTAAGCCGTTGGTCCCGGCTGTCATTTGTGGATCTTTGACAGTCGTTACGAGTCGTCAGAAGGACGAAAGTCCGACAACCAGTCTAACAAAGAGGTATCGTATTACCCATTTGCTTGGTTGTGGAGGTCAGATAGGCAGTCGCTCCATGTAAAATACTGGTATTCAGCTCCATCCGGTTAGACTGGAAGCCGACCCCAACATAGTTGGGAAAAGGCTAGGCAGATTGATTGATTTTTTTTAGTGACTTAGGGCTAATTTCACCAACGTAACTGAACGCGACCAGCACATCTTAATCGCGTTGAAGAGCTGTCAGTGTCAATAGTAAATAATGACACTGACTGCCCTTAAACGTAGTTTAAGTGCTGATCGTGTTAAGTTTCATTGGTTAAATTCGCCCTTAACATAGATGGAATAAGGCTCTATTACTACTCGAGTTATCTTTTCTCTTCATCAGAATGACAAAAAAACTGACTTTCAGTAAGTATAGATACCTCGAAAATCATATTATTATTATCATGTAGGTACCTACTTACTAGCGACCTGCTTCGCACGAGTGCAATCTACTGATGCGACGACATGTCAAGATGTCGAGATTTCTACGTCTTACGTAAGTTAAATATTTATACGCTTAAACCTTACGAAATAAATGCACTAAATGATGGTGAAAACGGGAACAAAATTCACTGTTATGTTTATCGCGTGTATTTAGAAACTGCAAAATCCTTTTTAACTTTAGCCTGCAATAAAATCATGTTTTATTTGTTGACAAAAATAAATAACATTAACCAATTACTAAAGTTGTTGACGTGATATTTATCAACAGATTAAATTGAATTATTTTACAGAAATATCTCACATTTTATTTTTAATTTTGGTTATCTGAACAGCAATCAACTCCTGTCAGCAACATTCATGTAAATACTACTCATTCCGAAAAGATTATTAAAACGTTATTTGGTTAGAGCATTTCTGTATTCAATTACTAAACTGCTGGGTCGAGAAGCATCAAATTCTGCACTGGAGTTTCTTATAACTGGTGTAAAAAAAAAGCTTAACGAAGCCGAAAGTCACTTGTTGTTCCCGTCATTGTGTTTTTTTTTTCTGGACCATCCCTGGGATCATTATCGCTAAGGAGATATTGAAGGTCAAAGTTTTTTCAACCCTCGCGAACCCTGAACCGTTGCATGAACCCACATACACAATGTTTGGGTGCGTTACGTTGCGCACTACCGTAAACAGCATTTTTTAAACACCAAATATAAAAGTCGTTTCCCAGCAATTACTTTTTTGCAATGTTACTTAATTTGATGTACATACCTAATGCATAGTTGACGGGTATATGCTATGGGTCTTCTTACACCCTGTGTATTATTATGGCTAAGATGGATTTTATTTAAATTTTTGCAATTTGCAGGTAATTAAATTAATATTGGAGCAGTGGTGGCCCAGTGGTAACGGCCACGACTTACGAGTTGTAGGTCGTAGGTTCGAACCCTGACAGGCGCTTTACTTTGTGTAAATTATTTCATCGCCACTGCTTTCAAAACGGTGAAGGAAAACATCGTGAGGAAACCGGCATGTCGTAGAACCAAAAATTCGAAGACATGTGACATCTACCAACCCGCACTGGGCCCGCGTGGTGGATTACGGCCCGCTCCCTCTCACAGAGAGGAGGCCTGTGTCTCAGCAGTGGGAACATTATAGGCTGATTATGTATGTATGTATTATGCAGATAATTATTAGGTTGTATGTTGATCTAAATATGATTCAAAACCGTAACAAATGTGTTTTTACGGAATTACAATAATTGGAATCATAAGTACATCTCTTTTGTTTAAACATAGCCTCAAAATAGTCATTGAGTAGGATGTTAAGGAGAGTTGTTTCGACGATTTTATTTATTTTAATTCTGTGAATACATGTTAGTTACAGTCGCGGATGACATTTTGATCAACATACTACCTAAAACTAACCGGAAAATTACAAAAAACTTAAAAAAAAAAGGAAATTCTTCGGCCACGCGTTATCGCCTTAAATCTACCCATGTATTTTAAACTTGGAAATAAAGTTAAAGTGTCACACGTACCAGTTATTATACCTACGGCAACTGTACCTTTCAACCCGGAAAACAATGATTTAAGTGATTAAGATTTTTTAGTTTATTTTGGTGCAGCCTTTTCTTGGAACTGATTGTGTTATAATAACAACTTTATAAGCCTACAACACTATTTCCTGTTTCTTTTACGAGTTCCCAAACCAGTGGCACTTCGACAGTTTACCAAGTATAAAAATACTAGCTGCGCCCCGCGGTTTCACCCGCATAAGTCTCGATCTCGTGGGAATATCGGGATAAAAAGCTATGTCCTGATCCAGGTCATGGTCTACCCCTGTGTCTTTCATCTAAATCCGTTCAGCCGTGTTAGCGTGAAAGCGTAGCAAATAAACTAACTCTCTTTCGCATTATTTAGGACTAGCTTCCGCCCGCGGCTTCGCCCGCGTGGTATGTCGATAAAAAGTAGCCTATGTCTTTTCTCAGGCTCTCGACTATCTGTGTACCATTTAAATCGGTTCGGTAGTTTTGGCGTGAAAGCGCGATAGACAGACAGAGTTACTTTCGCATTTATAATATTAGTTAGGATTAGGATAGCTTGGCATTCCAAAAATAATAGATACCTATGTAATTGCTGCGGCTCATACAAAAATGTAGTATGGTATCTGTATAGAATTTAGCAGTCAATAATAACGGAAATTCATAAAAACGTCACATGTTATCATACACTTACAGTGGTATACAGTGTATGTAAATTCCATGTGATTTTCATCATAAATCTATTATTGAATCGATTATTACAAGTGATAATCGATTCAAAAGCGGTTCTTTTTTCTAAAACAACTTTCAACAGAATTGACATAAGCTTTTCGACAGCTTATGTCAGTCCATTTTTGCCTTTTCCATCATCGTTATCGCTGATAGAATGTCACTTCGTGTACGGCCTCCGGTCATTAGTAAGGACACGAAAGTTCGCCACTGGCGACATCACGTGATCTACCCCCAACAAAAGCGCGCTTCTACAGAGTCGTGATGTTTTATGTCCACGGCGAGGAGGACATTCAGTGTCTGATCGCATCGGAGTTAGAACGTCGCGGTACTGTGGCCCTAGATAAAGTGACATTCTATCAGCGACAACGATGATGGAAAGGGCAAAGATGTATAGGATCAGACATAAGCTATCGAAAAGCTTATGTGAATCCTTTTGAAAGTCGTTGTAGAAAAACGAAACGCTTTGACTTATTATAATTTGTGGCTATAGTGTTAATTTGTGATTTTATGAAACGCCGTGTATCGCACCCAGTATGTTTTCATTGCACGAAACCCATCTCCTGCCCACATGCTGTCTGATTCTAATGGAATAAATCCTGACGATCTCCGACATGCTTATGTCTTACCAATTTAGTAGATGGGTTACCAGTAGGTATCCATGAGGTTATGATTAGCAGTATTAAGTCTCTACAGCCTACGTTTTGGGTTGCGTGACTAATTCCCACATTCCACATTATGGGCCTGAAACTGCATTAGGCAGTTATCTATTAGATAAATAAATCAATATAACAGAATGAAATTATCTACCCAATAAGTTAACAGGGGCTTATCAGTGGATATAAATACGCTATAATACCTATTTATATAACCTACAATATTGCTGTTTTTTGTATTATTAATGATTTTGATTTTATCTGTGGTGACATTGTTGCCATTAATTATTTTGACATTATCAAGATTTGCCAAATAAAATTTACTTACACTAGTGTGTAATATGTGTGTTTATGTAATTACTAACAAATTGGATTGTATGATCCGTTAAATAAATGATAATTATAATAATAATTTTGGGCGTGAATCCGCTACAAAAATATCCTAACAAGGTAAAAGCTTTTCATAAAAAAATCCGGATCAAAAATACATACATAAACTCACGCCGTAGTCCCTAGGGAGTAGAAAGAAATTACGAAACGCGCGTGCTATTCTTAGGTACATAAAAGTTTTGCTTTGAAAACGTTTATACATTTTGTGAGACACGCGTGCCGATTGTTACTAAGTAGAAACATTTCTTAGCCCAGAACCATAGTTGTTCTACCACACAATGGTAATCCATCGTATCGCAGATCCTTACATCAATCAGTAAAGAGCTGAGTACTTTCAAATGAACAGATTTTAATGACATCCAACGGGATTGAATCAGCGTTCTAATAAAAAAAACGCATTAAAATTGGACGAGCTATTATGGAGCTACCAAGCCACAGACAAACACATAGACAGCGTGACATTATAGGCGTCAAACTTATCTCCTGTTTACTTCGGGGTAGAGGTGGGAAAAGTGTATCATTTTTGCGATTGGATCATTCGCATCTGGATCACTGAAATGATCCGAAACACTGATATGTTTCCTTTGACTCATTTGGATCATCGGCTCAAAGGATATAAAATACAGAATTTTATGTATACATTACAAAAAACGACCGTATAGTATTTGATACGTAAGCGCCATAGTGGTCATTTTTACGTGCATGGATAACGACAACGAATGCACAGAGTACATGTGAACGAAAATCTGTGATTGTATGAGTGATACACATCTCATTTGGTACCTCTTTCTGAGTTGTATAAATTGTAATGATATCGCCCGCTCACTCGCGACTCGCGAGTCCAAAAACTCAGTGTGTCTCAGTGTCCCTCTCTCGCTCACTCACTGCTTAGTCGCCTCGCGAGCGACGCGTCGCGCGGAATGAGCCAGAGCAAAGTAATGTTTCAGATCCAAATGATGCGTTTGAAACATTGCTACTGAACCAATCTTTTGAATCACTTCAATGATCCGGATCAGTGAGTCGGTTCCGTAAAGAGTTACACACGCCTACTTCGGGGGTTAAAAATAGGTGTACTCACACATAGACGCCTGAATCAATAGTAATTTAATTGATTCAGGCCACTTTGCGGAAAACCATTATGCAATAGACGTAGATATATTTAGTAACCTATTCCACTTACATAGCCATACCACTCTGCGTCGCAGGCGTGGCAATACGTAGTGTTCGGGTGCTCTGCGTGGCAACACGTCGTGTTCGGGTTCGCGACAAGTCAATCGTCATCTAGAGGATGCCTCTTTGAAAGGTGAAACACGTGTCGATTTCTTACAGGGTTTTATAAGACTCTTTAGGAACAGATACTGAATGTATCTACGTCTGTTGCATTTTCAGCTTATCTCAGCAGAATGCTAGTCGCGAGTGCGTGCGCACTCGCTGTAGGTACGTGAAGCGTATTATAAGTCGTCATCATCTGCCTAGCCTGCTAGCAGTATTTTACATGGAGCGACTGCCTATCTGACCTCCGCAACAGTTACGGGGTAATACGATACCCCTTGCTAAGACTGGTTGTCAATCTTTCAGGCTTCTGACTACTAGTAACAACCGTCAAAGATCTGCAAATGACAGCCGAGACCAACGGCTTGACATGCTTTCCGAGACATGGAGAAGTGGATGGTCACCCATCCATGGACCAACCTCGGCAAGCATAGATAACCTTTGATCGACCCGTACGGCTGTTATTTAGCTATGAGCCCCAACAAAAACTGCCTATCAATTAAAAATAAATTACCTTCCCCGTGTAACCAACTGTTGACAAGCCGTCGGTCAGCCATTATTATAATTAATTAATATTCATATATTTTACAGATGACCCGTCTGATTTAATAACCGATATGTTCTCTGACCACCAAGAAGCATTAATATGGAGCCACAGCTCGATGAATCAATTTAAAATTATTACAGGAATTGGTAATATTAAATGTAATGTTGAATAACTTATTACTCGTTGACTTTTGTATAGGATTATAAGCGTGTTTATTATTATAAGCATATATTCAGCCTTTAAGGCACTTGGTCCCGTTTAGTACCGTAACATGGTCAATTTAAAAAGCCTACTCCTCATTAACGGCTTGGATAAAAGATCTGAAAAAAATATATGTTTGCCATAGATTCATGTACAACATTTTATTCGAGCAGTTTTTTTCGTAAGACTAATACTTTTGCCTTAAAAAAATATATACCAAGACGCACTTGTTGGCTAATATTTCCCTACTACTACTAAACTGCTTTGATGTTTGGAAATATTTTTATACTGAAAAATTGATGGTTAGAGGTACTACAGGTTGTTCGTACCATAAATTTAAATTAATCAATATTTTTAAGAATATTACCCCACTTAGAGATAGAGGTTCAGAGGTGCTCTGCGCGGGGCGCGGGCGGCAGTCCCGAGTTAGCATTGCTACGGGACGGCTGTGTCGCTCGCTGCTCCGCCCCGGCTATCGACCGACTATGCACGTTTGCGTGTGTTAGTGCAAATATTTACGAACTAATTGTATCAATGTGCGTTTATAGACTAGCTCGCTGCAGAGAGCCCAATTCAATTGTGCGCATAGGCGCTTTGTTGTTGAGTTTTTTTTTAAATTTGCAATTACTTATTAATACTTTTTTTATTTACATTCACATAATTTACATACAAATTTATAATATAAGTAGACCAAAAAAAAATGTTAATGTAACATAACATCACGCCTGTATTCCCCGAAGGGTTAGGCAGAGGTGTACCTTTAGTTAGTACACTCACATTTTGCCAGTTATGTCGCATGTAATAGGGGCGAGACTATTGCCATCAACCAGGCACAAATCGAGACTCCGGGCTGCTACTGAGCAATCCCAGATAGAAAAACCGACCAAGTGCGTGTCGGACCACACATAATGAAGGTTTCCGTAGTTGGAATGAATTTATGCCAAGAACAAACTTAACATTGTAGTTGAAATCATGTTCTCCCATACGAAATGTACGGGAGAACATGTTTTTGTAACTGCAAATGTAAGTTGGTAGATTATTACCTACTCGTTAACTTGTAGAACCTGGTATAGCCTATAGCTGTGATAATTTTCCTTTTAATTTCGTTGTACATTATATACTACTGCCGTGAATTTTTCACATATCCAAAATTGGACGAAAATAAAAGGTGTATCTTTTTATACACGAAATATTTTAAGGGGTCACTGTACTCATCATCATGAACAGCTTTCACTATGGGACCAAGCCTGAAATCACTGTATACAATATACAATATACCTCTTGGGCCCAGTGCAGGTTGGTAGATGTCACATGTCTTCGGATTTTTGCTTGTAGGGCATGCCGGTTTCCTCACGATGTTTTCTTTCACCATTTTGAGAAAAATAATAACCAGGATTGTATTCAATAAAAAACAACAAGTAAAAATTTGCGCATTTATGACGTAATGAAGCTATTCAATTCTGCTTTTTGGACAAAAAATTTACCATCGCATTTTTATCTATGTACGTAACAAAACAACTTCAAACTAAGAAAACGGATTCTGATAAAATCTTTTTCTATTATGTTATTTACAAACATACATAAATCTGATTTTCTAGAACTGGCAAGGTACTGTTGAATTTGAATATGAGTGGTTCTGTATGGTGATTTAAAAATGATAATCTCTTGTTTTGGGACGAAGCACTATGTACAAGAATCTCACAAGCTCTCGCCGTGTTGACATCATACAGGAGACGGTAGGACTACTACAATTCATAGCGCACTTCATTTGTGTCACTGATCGCCTTAGAAGCTGTGTTGGTTTGTAAGGAAAGTGTTGACAATGCCGCCTCTAGCAGCGGCCGCCGAGGAGACTCTGTGCTCTGTGGTAGCAGGGCTGACAGCTTAGAATACCCAATTTGTGCAACTCATTAAAACTTATTTAATATAAATTTCACGCATGTTGATGACGCGTCGTTGAGCCGTTTTTTTTTTTTCAAAACTAAACTTAGATAGTTATGTAGTATATACATAGTTAAACAAGCAGCATGACCATTGAGGAATAATGAAGCGAACATTTTTCCTTAAAAGTGGTCCCCAAACGATAATCGAAAATTATTACTTATGTAGAGTTAAATATTGTACGGTGGATACGGAACCCTTCGTGTGTCAGTCCGACTTGCATTTGGCCGCTTTTTTTCTTGTTTTAAATGCGTCATACAAAAATTATCATCCACTTTTTGCACTGACCATGCAGACCTATGCAAGTACCTACATCAATAACGAAAATTCGGTTTAGGATTTCTTCAAATAGGTATCAAATGATCTGTTAACTGAAATAGTTTACTAGCTTTTGCCCGCGGCTTCGCCCGCGTGTAGGTCGAAATTATTCTACGGGAACGTACCTACTACCGGGGTAAAACGTATCCTATGTGTTAATCCAGGTTATAAATTATTCGTTCAGCCGTTTTTGTGTGATTGAGTAATAAACATCCAATCATATAAACTTTTATATACCTATTAGGATATAGTAGTTTATGTAGAGGTATGAGGAACAGGCTGTAAAGTTCACTCATCCTCCACAGAACATGATCCTCCGAAGAATAGTCAAGCGGAATAGGTTAGTAAATATATCTACGTCTATTGTATTTTATGATCCTCCGTCCAGACAGGTGTTGTGTCTGGTGGGCTACTGCCCTACGATTGATACCGGGATTTTGTATATTGCTAGTCGCGTGGTAAACTCTGCTTGTGCGATGCAGGAATTTGCGGGATGTCAGTGCGATGCGTAGTTCGCATGTGGCGATATAGATGTCGCCACAGTAATATAGCTGGGCGGTGTACTATAGGCAGAAACCTACCTGTAAATGACACAATAGGTACATAATAGTTGCAAAATAATAAATTAATCTCTATGTAATCAAACTACCATCACCACTGCTTTCAAAAGGGTGAAGGAAAATATCGTTAGGAAACGGCATGTCTTGGAGCCGAAAATTCGAAGACATTTGTGACATCTACCAACCCGCACTGGGCCCGCGTGGTGGATTACGGCCCATTCCCTCTCACCGGGAGGAGGCTTGTGTCCCACCAGTGGGAATAATACAGGCTGATTATACAATGCTAAGTAGTGCGTGCAATGCTTATGCTAATCAAACTAGGTAATACAATTCAATCTAAAAAAACAAAAGAATGATCTAATTAGAATATGATTTAACCTTCTAGGTTTAATTGTAGGCTCATTATTTTCTTTATTAGGTATTGTTATTATTTGCATTTTTTTTAAGATCATGATTTTGCACAGCTTAATGACGCTATGTTATTGGTTCATCATCTGCCTAGCCTTTTCCCAACTATATTGGGGTCGGCTTCCAGTCTAACCGGATGCAGCTGACTGTATTTTACATGGAGCGACTACCTATCTGACCTCCACAACCCTGATAAATAATAAACTGGGTAATACGATACCCCTTGGTAAGACTGGTTGTCAGACTTTCGGGCTGCTGACGACGTAACGACTGTAACGACTGTCAAAGATCCACAAATGACAGCCGGGACCAACGGCTTAACGTGCTTTCCGAGGCACGGAGGAGTCTCGGTATGTAAAGATGGTCACCCATCCACGGACCAACCCGGGCAAGCGTAGCTTAACCTGATGGATCGACCCGTGCGGCTGTTATTACGTAGCCACGAGCTATGTTCTTGGTTAAAGGACTGATATCACGGGCGCGACAAGGGTAGCGATCCATGTCGCGCCCGCGGTATCGCGCCAGTCTAGCTTCTAATAAAATAACGTAAATTGATGGCCTGAAAGACACGTTTTCATAAACCTAGATCAGGCAGGTCTATATTTCATTTAGAATTAAAGTTTCCTCGTTTGTAATTAATGTAGGTTAATCATTATTAAGAGCAGTGGTGGCTCAGTGGTAACGGCCACGACGTACGAGTTGTAGGTCATAGGTTCGAACCCTGACAGGCGCTTTACTTTGTGTAAATTATTTCATCGCCACTGCTCTCAAGACGGTGAAGGAAAACATCGTGAGGAAACCGGCATGTCCTAGAACCAAAAATTCGAAGACATGTGTCATCTATCAACCCGCACTGGGCCCGCGTGGTAGATTACGGCCCGCTCCCTCTCACAGAGAGGAGGCCTGTGTCCCAGCAGTGGGAACATTATAGGCTGATTATGCTAATCATAATTTTTACAGATTTTTTTTTTTTTCGTTTTCTCGATCCTTGCCGAAATCAAAAACAATTACGGCTATATAGTAAAGCCACAGGATTTATATGATGATTGTGCGCTTTTATAATTTCTAACTTGCTGATATTATCGTGGATATCCACGTCCATGTCCACAAAATGTAAGGAAATACGTGCACGTTAAAACTTGGAGATTATTTCCATTACATTTCAGCCGTCGAGAGAATGCGTTCCCTATATCTGTCAGTTGGACAATTTCTAGTTGTAATTAGTATCAAAAATCATTAATATAGCTCTAAAGGTCGATTCACACATATTAGTGAAGCCACCGTTCCGACACAGTACCGGCATAGTACCGGCACAGTGCAAAGTATTATTTCATACATTCTATATGAACGCATCCCTACTTGTCAGTGTCTCAGTGTCAGTGCCGACACCGGCATGAGAATGTATGAAAGAATATTTTGCACTGTGCCGGAACTGTATCTGAAGAGTGGCTTCACTGATATATGTGAATCAAGCTTATATCGTTACATTTTCAAATATCGATATCGAAATAGAGGGTTGCAGAAAAGTCCGAAAGGGATACCGGAACCTTGGCAACAGGCAACTGAAGGAACACGGGTGGGTTTTAGTCAGTAAAAGTCTGACACGCCCTTCCGCTCCGCCCAGAGCGGGACAAGTCATTTGATGATTTACCACCCTCAAAAAAAAAAGGTATATCCATCAAACGCAATCATACAATTTCGAAAGCAATTTTTTTAATGATTATATTTTAGTTCTTATTTTATTATAATCAACGAAACAGCGAAACAGCGTTGCAATTTGCAAAAAATGTAAGACATTTTGAATTTCACCTTGCCGCCTTGACGGATCCCTTAAAAAAATCTGAGACCCGTATCCGTAGCCTCATCCGCGGATGTGAGCCACCAAAAACCACATCCGCATTCGCAACATCCATGGACTGTAGTATTCAAATTCAGCAATAAAACTCTCGTATAAATAAAACAGTGGACGTCTTTTTCCAAAAAAAAACAACCGACTTCCAAATAATATAACACTATACTCCATTTGAAATAAGATTAGACGTATAGATAAGTCTTTTTTACATTCCGGTCAACCGATTTTGAATTCTATTGCGTTCGTGGCATGACAAATGGCAGCCGCAGTAGATAGTTGGTACTGTGTAACTTTTTTTGCTTTTAATGCTATCCTTATGCCTACGGTATATAATTCAAAATCGGTTGAACGGACTGTAAAAGGGTTTATTTTAATGTCTAATCTTATTTCAAATGTGAAAAATACAGATTAAAAAAACTAGTAACACACCGACTTCCGTTTTTTTTTTTTTGTAATTTATTTTTGTTAGGTAATGCTATGACAACGGTCGACTATGCATAGAGATAAGATCGTTTATGTAAGAAAAAGGAAGTCATAAAAATAATACGTTTTGCTACGTCTAACAAAACACAAACATTAGTTTCTATTGAAATTAATATTTTAGATTTGTTCTCACATTATTCTTGTGTGCAATCATTTATGTTGACATCTTACCTAGTCATATTTAAATAGGTATTATTTAATAATATTGTAATACCTTTTCGTAAATCTTATTAGATTAATTTTTCCCAGGCTTGTTTACAAAATTTTTTTTTTTGAGACTGGGAAATCATAAAATCAATTCTCCCACTCTGGGCGGAGCGGAAGGGCGTGTCAGACTTTTACTGACTAAAACACACCCGTGTTCCTTCAGTTACCTGTTGCCAGGGTCCCGGTATCCCTTTCGGACATTCCCGCAACCCTGACAGGCATCGGTCCTAACGAACCCCGTCAGGTGTGCTGACATCTCTTTGAGGCGCGCGTGGAACACGACGCGCCATCGACCCGGGCCTGGTCCTTATCGGACCTAACCACCACCTAACAACTCAACTTTACTATGATCATTAATCAATCTGCCTAGCCTTTTCCCAACTATTTTGTACCAGTATTTTACACGGAGCGACTGCCTATCAGACCTCCACAACCCAGTTACTGGGTAACACGATACCCCTTGGCAAGACTGGTTGTCAGACTCTCGGGCTTGTGACGACCCGTAACGACTGTCAAAGATCCACAAATGACTGCCGGGACCAACAGCATAACGTGCTTTCCGAGGCACGGAGAAGTGTCGGTATGTAAAGATGGTCACCAATCCACGGACCAACCCCGGCAAGCGTAACTTAACCTAATGGATCGACCCGTGTGGCTGTTATTACTTAGCCACGAGCTCCTGTAGTATAATCATTAGTGTCGTATAAATATTATGCTTTACTTATAATTACAGTAAAAGAATCCTGTTCCCTACATTTATGTTCATATAACTCGTCATAATGTAGGGAACAGTTGATTCTTTTTGCGATTTCAGGTTTGCTCCCATAATAAAAGTTGTTCATAATCATGAGTAAAGTCATGTGTTTAAGTATCGGTCATTAATGATTATTGAAGAAACCCAGGTACTGCAGTGCTTCCGAAATGTTTGCGGGAGCTTCCATCGATGATTTCTTCTCTATCATCAGGAAAAGAACCGCGTCGATGATGAGCAGGGTCCGTGGTAGCACCAACACTGTCCTCAGAACGTTAGTGTGCAAAATAAACAGTCCGTTTACTGTGTACTGGGCGAGTGTTCACTTACTCAGTAATAGGAAATAGACTGTAATATATATTTTATCTTGATTTTGTACTAACAAATTACTAACACCCTGTTTTATTTGTATTTTTATGTGTTCTACTAACAACCCTACTTATTATTTGTTCAAAATGTATGGACGTATGTGTGAAATAAAGATATATTATATATTAATTACCCTATAAAAGCTTGGTAACAGTTAGTTATCCGTCATCAACAGTTCGTTATCAGTTAATTTTAATATTTAACGCGACACAAATTGTTTTCTAACCAACCAATTTCAATTCAATCATTTATTTAAATAATTCATAAAAATATTCCTTTTTTAAGATAATTGTAATACAAATTGAGGTTTTATTTAGTTTTAGTTTACCGTTACAGTCTTACAGCTGCTTTTTAAAATGTTTCCTGTTCATAAGTTTATATAAAGACGTGCATTCTTTGACGCGATCATTTGTCAGTCAATGGCAATGCTAGACGTAGGTTGAAAATAAAAACTGGTGATCTTGAAAAAAGAAACTGTGTTAGCTAAGGTGTTTCGTGAGTCGAACCTGTTTTTTAACCAACTTCTTCAAAAAGGAGGAGGTTCTCAATTCGTCTGTATGTTTTTTTTTTTGTGTGTTTTTTACGGGATACTCCGTCAAATATGAATCGATTTTGATGATTCTTTTTTTGCTTGTTAGGTCTTGCTTCAGAGATGGTCCCATATAAATTTTATTAACTTTGCTTGCGTAGTTTTTGAGTTAGCTTCAGTAATTTCGTATTTTTTCCACTTATTTGTCTATGTAGACGATATATTATTTGACATCGTCATCGTCGTCTTTTTATATGAATTTTAATAGTCGGATACCAAGAACAATTAAAAATAATTATACTTACCTAAACGTTTTCAACAATTGTGTCGATATTTATTGATAATTATTATTTGTTAAATTAATACCACTTGTTCTAGAAGGTAGTTGGTAGAGCTGCAATTTAACCAATAATTAATAACCCGGGAATAAAATTTTACAATAAGATTTACATTTTTTTATTTTATGTTTATTTATTTTGTTTTTGTCTTTCGAAGTCTTCTATGATTTGACTTTGACACAAATGTCTATTCAAGATTAACGGAATGCCTGATAAAATCCTTTTAATTAAAAACGCAAATACTTAAAAATATTCACACATACCTACATAAACCCTTACTAATAATAATAAACCTCGAGAAAAGTTATGCCAAACATAAACCTTAAAAAAAAAAATGATAACCTAAACTGAAGTTAAGGCTCCGGCAGACAGATGCGACGCGATCAAAATAATCTTAATTAAAAAACAAAAGAAGCCCCATAACTTCCGAAACTGAAATACCGAAAATAACTTAAACACAAAACCCAAAGAACACAACAATATCAAGTTGAAAGATTTAATTAATCATCAATAGATCCAGTAACGTCCTTGTTCTAAACAACAAAGGATACACCCGGACGCCTTCTGATTCAAAATTAGGGCAAGTCCGGGACGACCCGAACCCCTCTCTATTATGAAAACAATAACATGATAATTATTTACCTACAGGTATTCGCTAAGATGACGAGAGCTACAGCATAGAAACAGAGGATTGTAAGCTAGACAACGTCAAGGATAATGAAAAGGATATCTTTGTTATAGTTGAAGAATTAGACAGTCATTATGATTATGTCACCGCTAGCGAGGCAAGTAAGTGCTAATCAGTTATTTTAACTTTACTATAATATAGTTCTCCAGACTGTACCTTTACATAATTTTAAAATTTGAATAAAATAACGTTATTTAATAAAGGTGACACTTATAGAAAAAAAAGAGAAGAACTTTTGGAGAGGGAACCGCCAGTGTTGAGTGTGGTAAAATCACTGATTTATTTTTAGCCAATTCACTAAATAATTTTTATTGCAACGTTATTTAATAAAGGTGACACTTATAGAAAAAAAAGAGAAGAACCTTTGGAGAGGGAAAAGTACAAAGATGTTGTAGAGTGCATTTCTTCAAATAGTTCCTTTGCCATAATGTTGGCACCCCTGTTAAATTTACCAAATGGACCTGTACGGTGAACTCGCACATTTTGTAACATAAAATTAGGTTAAGCAAAATCAGCGTTTACAGACGCGCAATCATTGAGTGAACTGGCTAAGTAAAATAAATCAGTGATAACCA
Organism: Lithophane ornitopus; assembly: GCA_948473465.1. Taxonomy (NCBI): domain Eukaryota; kingdom Metazoa; phylum Arthropoda; class Insecta; order Lepidoptera; family Noctuidae; genus Lithophane; species Lithophane ornitopus. The sequence goes on along the minus strand of OX419637.1, from coordinate 10,140,078 downwards.
CACTCAACACGGGCGGTTCAATTCTTCATGGTTTCCATCATCACAAGTGTATAGAACAATCATCGTACGCTTGAACAAACTGTACAGACTATCGTCGTATTTTTTATTTTGTTTATTGTGTAAAATACCTGATTTATTTTACTTTGCCATTTCACTAAAGGATTGCGCATTTGCAAACTGCAAACGCTGATATAGCTCAACCTACTTTCATGTTACGAAATGTGCGAGTTCACCGTACAGGTCCGTTTGTTAAAATTAACAGTGGCGCCAACATTATGGTAAAGGAACTATTTGATGATACGCATTTACAACATCTTTATTTATTTATTTATTTTATGTACACACAGTAAAATACAAAGAGATACGACTTAATTATGATATGTGTATCTAAATGTAGTGTATCTTTGTACTTTTCCCTCTCCAAATGTTCTCCTCTTTTTTTTTCCTATTAGTGTCACTTTTATTAAATAACGTTCTTTTATTCCAATTTTAAAATTATGCGAAGAGGTCATTCCTATCTATTGCTCTCTAAATAGGGCAACTGTTCTTATAGACATCTTTATAGATTGTATCTTGAATTAGGAATCCTTCCACATAGATTCTATTGCTATCAAGATAACTGTACTTTACCAAGACCATTTCTTTTTATTGTATCACTGCTCTTTGTAATTGTATTTCCTTATGCAGCGTCACTTCTATCTTACCTCTATACAGAGACTTGTAATTTGACGTATTCCTTCCAGTGCCCCGTTTATCAAAACTTACAAGTCTTGTATTACCACATGTCATTATTTAGTTCGCAAGTACTTATATTTTTACACTTTTATTCGTGATTTTGTTACAACTTGTACAAAATCATAACAAATCCTGAGAGTGTCCGGCGCCTCTCTATTCCATCTTACGAGTTTAGAAGTGTCGTGCTTAGTACCGCAATAAGGTATAAATTCGATTTTTTTTTTTAATGTGGTCAAAAGAGAAAGATGACCTGATGCCCGTGTCCCAGCAGTGGGAACATTAAGGCTGATTATGAATATGGAGATGAGCTATGAATTTAACGAAAATTAATATTCTAGGTAACTTGTGAACGTGTAGACTTGTAACTTTTGATAAACAGGGCCCAGGACGTGTGGTAGTGTGGCCCAATTACCCATTACAGACAGATGGATTGACAGCGGAGGCTTAGTAATAGTATTCCGTCTAGCACCCGGAACGGAACCCTAAAAAAACAGAAGCTTCGAAAATAGATAGCCACACTCTTTTACACTTATTCTAATACTGTTTCCAGTTTCTGGTGGCCGGTTCAACACATTTGGCAGCACTATCAGCTGGTGGAGTTATAGCATATCCTAGCGTGTTGCTAGAACAGCTCAAGTCAAATGATACCATCATAAAAATAGACTTACATAAAGGATCATGGATCGGTAAATTGCCAGTTTTTCATGCTAAGGTGTATCGTGTTACCTAGTAACTGGATTGTGGAGGTCAGATGGGCAGTCGCTCCATATAAAATACTGGTATTCAGCTGCATCCGGTTAGATAGGAAGCTGACCATAACATAATTGGGAAAAGGCTAGGCAGATGATGATGGATTGGTGCGTTGCAGTCTGATTATTAAAATGAAATGGCTGAACTAATCCTAATCCTAAGATGCGAAAGTGATTCTGTTTGTTACGCTAAAACAGCTGTACGGATTTAATTGGATGACATTTAGCACATATGTAGACCTGATTTAGGACAAAGGATACTTTTATCGGTATTTCTATGGAATCGAGACTTATGTGCGAACTAATACGTCTAAGTCCTCACACTGCAGGTCCAGTTGAAAACCAGCGTCAGGCACTAGTTGTTTGGCATTTTTTCCTTCTTTTCTTAGGGTACACTTTAAAATTGTATCTTTTTTTTAATTCTGTCTTTTTTGCTTGTAGTTATGTTGTGTTGTGTGCTCTGTCTGTGCTAAATAAATGTATTTTCTTTCTTTTTTTTTTGTTCTTTCTATTTATGTTAGACAGCATAGTCCCAATATTACAGCAGAAACCATTTATTAAACTTTAGGACGACAGCTTTTGATACTTTTTGTTATCAAACTAATTTAAGACTTTCGTTTTGTACTGGTACTTTATTTATTTCTAAAAAACAATTAATACACTCCCGGACATCTGAATCGAGCCACCTTGTATTTTTATGTTTATGGGCCTAAAACATCATACTATTAATCATAATTTCTTTATCACCATTGTTCCGAATTTACGAATTTTAAAAGTTGTTTTGAAAAAGATCTCTATCTTTTTAAATAAATGTAGTACAAAGACAAAAAAACTTTTTTTTAAGCCAGTTACTCACTATCATTACCGTTTGTCATTGTCCCAAATTAGAAACCGGAACACATAAAAAAATTAGTTTAATTTCAATACATCGTCTTTTTGCGTTTCTCAGGGACAACATTAAAACAATGGTTGACATAGACAGAACGTTTATTTAGTAACTTCCGTTACCTCCGAGCATCATGCGGTTCAGCATGGAATTAATTATTGCCACTATGACGTGGAATGTCCTCCCATGCTTCCAAAATGGAGTATTCCCTTCGGTGTAAACTCCGCCTCATATGTCCATGACCCACCTTAACTCACCTTCTCTTCAATGCAACATTGCCGTCTCCTTTCTCTCAGTCTTCGGTAGATTTTCCTACGACCATTATTGTCATATATCTTATTTTTGGTTTCATCCGTAAAAAGAACCAGAGGGCCTAGACAAGTGACAATCGCTTCGAATTTCTACAACGACTTTCAACAGGATTGACATAAAGTTTTCGATAGGTTATGTCAGTCCCATACATTTTTGCCTTTTCCATCATCGTTATCGCTGATAGAATGTCACTTTGTATAAGGCCTCGGGCTCCGATGACATTGACTCCAATGAACATGTTCGCGTGAAAACTGTAGGCGCCCCTTTCGGTGAGCTCGTGTCTGTTTCGGCCCATTGGCTTGCTTATGAGATTTCAGACCACTTTTTTTGACTTTTTTATAACAGTTCAAGCACAAACAATCAGTCCAAAGAAAGTCTCGAAGCTGTTCTTGGACCTGTATTTACTGAGGTTAGATGACACGTTTGTAAATTAGTAGTCTTGGCCCCCAGGTATCGACGATAAATTCTTTGAATAGAAGTCGACTTACATGAAGTTTTGCGCGTTTACGTTTCAGTGACAAAACCCAGACTGCAGAAGTGCCTCAGCTTGCGCGGTTAATTAAGGTGGATTGAACGTAAGAATGGATTAAAAAATTAGGAAAAAAAAAATCGATACCCTTAGCAAAACGAAAAAAAATAATGAAATAACTATTGACTTAGAAATGCTTTACTCAAAGTTTGTTCTTTCTTTAAGAGCGAACAAATTCCGATTTTCTTCTCTTTTTAAAATTCTTGAATTCGGAACAACAGTGATACCGAAATTATGATCATTGTTATGATGTTTTAGGCCCATAAACATAAAAATACAAGGTGGCTCGATTTAAGAGTCCGGGAGTATAGTTAAATACATTAAACGCCCCTTGAGAAATAACCATGACCTTTATGGTTACGGTTACGAATATTTCTCAAGGGGCTTTTATATTATCTGCTCGATAAATTACCGCCACTGAAAATCGGTTAGCAACTTAAATAAAACTCATCATCTACGCTTTTTCCCGGGGTTGGTTACGTTCTAACCGAAAGCAGGTGAATACCAGTTTTTTATTCGGAGCGACTCGACTGCCTATCTGCCCGCCATAACAAGTAACTGGCGATTAAGGCCATACCCTACCTCAGATTTTATCTTGCTCGCACCATACTATCGCGACCTGAGTGAGAGCGAGACAGAGTGGGGTGCTAGCGGCTCTCAAGCCCCGAAAAGTTTACGTAATTGCTTTTTACAGTGAAATTAATGACTTAAAAAAAAAAAACATAGAACCTGGTTTATAGTTAGTTCAGTTATTATGCAAAGTTTCATGATCTAATTTGAAGTATTTTATGAATACCAGCGGTTTAAAGTTCGGTTTAGAGGTAACTTTGGATTTTTTTCTATAGAGAAAATTTTATGTAATCGTATTTTCGTCAAACATAGGATCTACCATCAATCCTCAACTTTAACATATATTTATTTCAAAATTAATGCTGCAGTATTTTCGGCATAACAGAGGATCATGCCAAGTAATTTGAGGTAGGGTACGCCGTTAACAAAAAACTATATAAAATCTGTCTTTTCCAGGTTCCGTTCACGGCATAGCTGGTATACCAAGTATCCTTCTTCCTTTCATCATGCAGTACAGAGGCAGGAAATTTGCCTTCATTCTAAGCTGCATCTTCTTAATCACCGGTTGGATGTTAACGTACTTAGCACAAAACATTACCACGTTAATCATCGGGGAGTGCTTTCATGGTCTTGGAACCAACAGTCTTGTAACTGTCAGTTTTTTAAGCGTCTCCGAAATGGTACGACCGAAATATAGAAATACGTGCTTACTAATGTATGGGACAGTCCAAGCTTTAGGCATTTCTTCGGTAGGAATTTTAGGCCGGTATCTGCATTGGAAGATGGTTGGATTAATCATGTGCTGTCCAGTTTTTATAGCACTACCTTTAGGCTTTGCGTGGCCTGAGTCACCTTCATGGCTGGCTTGTAAAGGCAGATTTACTGAATGTGAACAGAATTTTGTTAGACTGAGAGGGACTGATGATGAATCGAAGAAAGAATTGAAAGCGATAGTCAACACACAGAAAGAGAATTTGAAGATAAAATCAACAACAACGTTGCAATATTTCAGGAACACGTTATCTAGTAGAGACTTCTATTTGCCAACGTTGCATACTTTTGTCTTAATCAATGTTCTGTATTGGGGTGGAGGCATGCCCGTCATAATTTACTCTACCGATATGATATTCAAAATATCTGGCAAATTCAACGAACATGCAAAACTAGCCATGGACGTTATACTTTTTACCGGCTACAACATAGCCACAGTCTTGGTTCGATACTGCAGCAGCAAAAAAGTAATGTTATTCAGCATGTCCGGATCAGCTGTTTTTATGACAGCTACTACCATTATGACATATTTACAAAGTGTAGGGACCGTGCAAAAGGACTTAGGAGTGTATTGTTTAGTAGGTTTCATGGCGTTCTTGAGTTTGGGTTCGAGTTGTATAGGCTTTTCTATATCAAGCGAGATAATGCCAGTGAAACACAGAGGTGTAGGCGGCTGTTTGTATGTTATTTATACGTGTGTGCTCCATTCTTCGTCGTTGAAAGCGTACCCTTATCTGAGCGTGTATTTAAACATGTGGGGTGTATTTTTACTTTACGCGATCTGTGCAACGTTGTCGATTTTATTCATTTGGAAGTATGTGCCAGAAACAAGGAACAGGACGTTGGAAGAAATTGAGGAGTATTATAATTATGGTTACTTTAAAGATGTTGATAAAGATGAAGCTGCTGATGTGCCTTTTATTAAGTCTGAAATTAGTTAAAATATAAGAAAACTTAGTTTAAACTCCAACCTACATAACATAACATCACGCCTGTATTTCCTGAAGGTTTAGGCAGATGTGTACCTATAGTGCACCCACATTTCGCCAGTTATGTTTAAGTTCCATGTAATAGGGGGCGAGCCTATTGCCACCAACCGGACACATTTCCAGACTCCGGGCTGCTACTGAGAAATTCCAGATGGAAAAATTCAATAAAACTTTTGCCCGACCTAGGAATTGAACCCAGGACATCATGTTCACCAATAGCGCTTGCGACCACTAGACCAACGAGGCAGTTTATTAAGTCTTAAATTAATTAAAATATAGATAAACTTAGTCACGAAAATGTTGTTTCATTTGTCCTTTCAACTCCAACCTAATTGTGAATATAATGTAATTCTATAGACATCTGTCTGCTCTCAGTTAATCTTATATTCCGAGAAACTAAACCTTTACTTGAAAATAATGAATAAATTGAAAAATAAAGCCAACTTTCAGGTGCTTGTTAAATTTTTTGCATAAAAATTCATTTTGTATAAAATGTGAAAACGCAAAAAAAATAACAAGAATAAAAACTTTTTACAAAAAAAAAAGTGAAAAATAACTTTAATTTCGGAAGTCGGTGGCAAAAAACGGAAATTGAAAAGCAAAGACACCGACTTCCGAAATTAAAGTTATTTTTCACTTTTTTAGTGTTTTTTTTTGGAAGTCGGTTGTTTTTATTTTTGTAAAAAGATTTTATTTTTCACTTTTTAGTTGTGGTACCTACCCCACACAAATCCGAATACTACTACCTGCTATGTAAATAACAGTGAAGGAGTCAAACAGGATATCGTCTAGATAAACTAAATGGGAAAAATACGTAATATTGAAGCTAACTCAAAAACTACGCAAGCAAAGTTAATAAATTTTATATGGGACCACCTCGGAAGCATGACCATGACCAAACAAAAAAAGAATCATCAAAATCGATTCATAATTGGCGGAGTAACCGCGTAACAAACATACAAATAAAAAAACATACAGACGAATTGAGAACCTCCTCCTTTTTGAAGAAGTCGGTTAAAAATGTTCTTGGAAATTTTTGGCATGTCTGTTAAAATATTTACTTCAGGATCAGCGCGAGCAGAATGAAAGCCGAATATGACATGGTGTAGTATAATTAATTCGCCTTGTTGTTCAATAAATACTGCCGAATCGAATGTGCCGACCGGAACATGTGTGTAGCACCTCTAAAGTCAATTATTATTTTTGATAACGATAGATTTAATCATTTTAGTTGTACTTATTGATGACCCCAATTTTTTTCATGTGACGCAAAAAAAATGCCATAATAAAAATCACAAAAATATTTATAATTTCAGCCAAATTCCTTTCCAAACCAAACAGGTTAAAAAACTCCAAAATGTTTTTTTTTTATTCTCTCTGAACAGTATTTCAGTATGGATAATTATGCAATTTTATACAGATTTCTGCGAATTTACTTAAAACAATAATGTATTTTTATTTTGATCCTTTCCCGGAATTGTTTTTAACTCGGTTGCAGCGAGCAAGTTCCTGGTATGAAATTTCTATAATCTCATTTCTATACAAATGAACGTTTCATTATACGTACATAAACAATATCGTAACTGCGCCCCGAGGTTTTACCCACATAACACTCGAGCCCGTGGGAATATCGGGATATTTTTCTTATCAGGGATGGTCTTCCCATGTGCGGAAGAGCTCGTGGCTAAGTAATAACAGCCGCACTGGTCAATCCATCAGGTTAAGCTACGCTTGCCGGGGTTGGTCCGTGGATGGGTGACCACATTTACATATCGAGACTCTTCCGTGCCTCGGAAAGCACGTTAAGCCGGTGGTCCCGGCTGTCATTCGTGGATCTTTGACAGTCGTTACGGGTCGTCAGAAGCCCGAAAGTCTGACAACCAGTCTTACCAAGGGGTATCGTATTACCCAGTTACTGGGTTGTGGAGGTCAGATAGGCAGTCGCTCCATGTAAAATACTGGTATTCAGCTGCATCCTGTTAGACTGGAAGCCGACCCCAACATAGTTGGGAAAACGCTAGGCAGATGATGAGTCCTCCCATGTGCTGTATTTCATCGATATGGAAATGTCGTGAGGAAAGTTTTGAGTATGAATGTGGATGGCTTTATGAGTAGGGGAAGACCAAAGAAACGATGAATGGACTGTGTGAAAAATGATATGGCTAGAAAGGGGGTGACTACTGAGATGACGGCTAATAGAGAAATATGGAAGAAAAAGACTTGTTGCGCCGAAAGGGCAGGAGAATGATGTTAAGGGCCTATCCTATACTACTTCAGCTAAAATTTACTTCTTTTTATCTCGCTCGCACCATATTACTCGCGGCCTGAGTCAGAGCGAGACGGAGTGGGGCGCTGGCGGCTCTAAGCCCAAGTTTAGGTAATTGCTTTTTACGGTGAATATAATGGTAATATAAAAAATATTAAAAAAACATAAGATCTGCTTTATAGTTAGTTCAGTTATTATCCTCCTCATTAACCTCATCTAGTTTTAAAAATGTGTTTGACGTGTAAAAGTGTTTGTACAAACCTACTTACAGAAATAAATCATTTATCATTTATGATTTATTATATATCATTTATCATTTATGCAAAGTTTCATGATCTAATTTGAAGTATTTTTTTAGTAAGCGGTTTATATTTCGGTTTAGAGGTAACTTTAGATTTCTTTTTATAGAGAAAATATGTAATCGTCTTTTCGTCAAATAAAGGACCTAGTATCAATCCTCAACTTTAACATAATTTTATTTATTTCAAAATTAATGCTGCTGTGTTTTCGGCATGACGGAGGATCATGCTAAGCAATTTGAGGTAGGGTAGGCCCTTAAGCTTTTTGATGGTATGCCTATACATGTTTGCCCGCCAATCGGATCTATTGGAAAGTCAAGCTGATTTGCGTAAGATGAAATAGGGTCGGTCCCTTTTCCATACAAACGCTCTCGCCTGTTTTCTCTCTGGTTTATGACCTAAGAGTAATGATTTTGTACAGTAAAATAAATATCAACTAGTTCTATGCCCCTATGTTTTCCGTTTTGATGATACATTATCTATAGAAGTACTAGAACCCTCAGAAAATGTTCAAAATTTCCTGTTTGGACCGCTATCATCAGAGGCCTATTGTACAAATTTAATAACTATTAATTTAAAAAGAAAAACATGGGGCACAGTAAATATACTTCTTATTCAATTTATAAAATAACTTTCAAATTGGTCCAATATTGGAAGAGGAAATCGACGAGAGCCGAACTTGGAATTATGACTTTTTGTATGGAGTAAAGGCCGACCCTATTTCCTCTTAAAGTATTCATAAGATCCATTCCTCCATCCTTTGTTTATCCGGGACAATATAATAGCAACTTCAACATGCAATATGTTTACGTTAACTTTGAACATGAGTATACAGTTTATAGCAAACTACCAACTACCTATATTATCGATGTTAGCAACTCTTGGAAGACAGGAGTCTAAGTTATTTGGCTACCAGTCTAAGTTATGCACCAGTTAACAAAAGTACCACTAGAACCACTTCCAGATAAGTTCTAATTAATTCATCCAGCAGATAATTTCGTACAAATTCAGTTCCACATTTTCAAAGAACCTCAAAATTCAGTAATTTTATTAAATCCGTTTAATGCCAATCTTAACTCTAAGCTGGATCAAACTAGCCTTAAGTGTTGACAGTTTCCAAAAATAGACTCCAAAGTTTAATAATTAAGGGATGAAACCACGTCAAAACCAGCCCTACTTAAAATTCAATACAGATTGTTGTCAAGTAATTAATACCGACAAACAAAAGTTGACAACAAACACTAAGAACTCAGGAAGCCGTCAAGAAACTTAGATTGCTACTCAAGTACTCAACTAACTTAAATTACCCCTTTAATACTTACCAAAAAGGTTTTACACTCCGCCTGTCATCTCATCACCAACAATGAGGCCGAAACACAACATGTCCGAAATACAAAAAAAATATCACTCCGGAAATAAAATACTTTTTTCGGGCGTTCGAAAAAAGAAGTGTCACAATTTTCCCGCCAAGATAAGGGAAGGACGACGACCTCCCCCTTCCGTCGTTTGAGAGCTACTGGCTGTGCGGTTGGGCGCTGCAAATGATGTTCGGAGTTTGAAAAGTTAGGGTAGGTCCTCTGTGTTGAGGGTTGAGAGTGGTTTAGCGAAATTGAGGCTATATTTTTTGTCACTTATCGGGATCCAAGCGTCTATCAAAGAGATCTTTATAAGGCTGTTTTGTAAAAAGTCAGACATGAAATCCAAGATGACATTTATATTTTTGAGATAATATGAATATTATGAATGGTTTGTGTTCCCGTAAGTTTAATCAATTCAAATCTCATGGTATCGGTTGCATAATTGAGAATATTGCGAAAATGAATGACTGTCATTGAAGTTTTGAATTAGGCTGGCTCAATCTGGGCTTTGAACACTATTTGTTTACTTTATGTGTCGATAGATGTTAAACACTTAGGCCCCTGTTAGGCAAAATCGGTTCCTGTAAGATGTAGCGCGTGCTAACACATAAAAAAAACAGTGCAAGTATTTTCCCAATCTACATATTTTAAAAGTCTACGAAACTTAGCTGAACAATTGGTATTCTGGTAATATTATAATGTACCCAAAATTAAATGTACATAAAACTTCCAACTTTTTAAACCTAGATCAAACTAGCACGACCAAGAAAATTGTACACACGGCTACACATCAAGCTATACATTTCCACTTTATGCTGGTCTCGCATTGTATAGAATTTTGCGAGGTCAGCTTAAACTGGATATGTATAGCTTGATGTGTAGTCGTGCGTACCTACTCTAAAACATTTAAAATACTTCGAAAATTTTAGTAAAGCGTTCTAGAATATTAATTCATCCCGCTCCGCTCCCTCCTTAGTGTCACGACCCTAAAACCCCGTGACCACATTTTCACGCGCGCAATCGCTCATTGAGTTACGAATTTTGGACACAATATATTACCGATCGCGTTGCACATTTTAATACAAATAACAAAAGTGAATTCAAAAGCGTGGCCACTTGAAATGGGAGGTCATTGAATTCATATTCAGAGGATTCAGTATGTTCTATGTCGATACAGTCAGTGTTCAAATCTGAATTTATGCAAATTGAGATTGACGAAAAAACAAATTGTTTTCACAGTTCTTGAAATATGTAATTGGCTGTTCCGCGAAAATTGAGTTGTTGATATTCTGTCATACTGTCTGTGGGTACCTATTTTATTCAAACCATTAATGCATGAAAGCAGTGGTGGCCCTGACAGGCGCTTTACTTTGTGTAAATTATTTCATCGCCACTGCTCTCAAAACGGTGAAGAAAAATATCGTGAGGAAACCGGCATGTCCTAGAACCAAAAATTCGAAGACACGTGACATCTACCAACAAGCACGGGGCCCGCGTGGTGGATTACGGCCCGCTCCCTCTCACTGAGAGGAGTCCTGTGTCCCAGCAGTGGGAACATTATAGGCTGATTATGATGCCAGAATTTTCCAGAACTTAAAATTCGAAGACATGTGTCATCCACCAACCCCCACTTGGCCCCGTGATCGTTTTCGGCTCGGTCACTCTCGCAGAGACGAGGTCTGTGTCCGAGCACTGGGAACATTATATACTGATTATTTACGTACTTACCTATTTTTAGATAGTTATCCTAAAGTAGTTGGAGGAGCTCGTGGCTAAGTAATAACAACCGCTCGGGTCGATCCATCAGGTTAAGCTACGCTTACTGGGGTTGTCCGTGGATGGGTGATGGGTGACATTTTCACATATCGAGACTCCTCCGTGCCTCGGAAAGCACGTTAAGCCGTTGGGCCCGGCTGTCATTTGTGGATCATTGACAGTCGTTACGGGTCGTCAGAAGCCAGAAAGTCTGACCCAGTAACTGGGTTGTGGAGGTCAGATAGGCAATCGCTCCATGTAAAATACTGGTATTCAGCTGCATCCGGTTAGACTGAAAGCCGACCCCAAAATAGTTGGGAAAAGGCTAGGCAGATTGACATCCTAAAGTAGTTTCTTCGAAAGCGCTGTCAAATCAGCTCATAGATAGAGTGCCGCGCTGCAAAAGAACTAAAACAAACAAGCCAACTTTGTTATGCTGGTGTGCGTGACAGCTACGTCTAACACTCACGCCATGTCATTGTACTGTCATTGTGATTTTCTAGTGTGCGTGCATTTAGCGGCCAACAGTTGGACGCTATTTGTTTCGACGAGTTTACAGCTTTGACTGTCTATCTAGACATATTTATATCTTTATCAGCTCCCTTCAAATTACAGAGAACCAAAATTCACAGAATTGTATTGGGTGTGAAAAAAACGCCAATTTCATAGGTTACCACAAATAGAGAACCTCATCAATTGCTTGGTATTATATCGAATAATGACCATCATGGACAACTACCAATAGTAAAAATCCCTTATTATTTATAATTTTCTAAACATAAAAATACCTTAAAAATGACTCCTCATTTTGTTAGCAGAAATGACCACATTTTTTTTTAACTTAGTCATAACTTATTTTTGTCGCATAATCTAAGTGGCATACGTTATCTTAGTTTTTAAACATTAGTGCATACAATTTTTAAAACATTTGTGTTCATGGTTGTTATATAAATTAAGAAAATATTAGTATGAAAAATGCAACTTCTTTAAAATTCCCCATACAAAACGCTGATTTCATAGGTGGACCTAATATAACAAAATCTTTCGATACTCGTATTCCAATAAGTTTTGTTATCATTAGAACTAATGAAATTGGAAAAGAAGACCAGACAATAATATAAACAAAATCCAAAATGAAATCAGAACATATTTATTATTCAACTAGCTGTTGCTCGCGACTTCGTCTGAAATCTAGGATGAAAAGTAGCCTTAATCCTTCTCCAGGTTGGGGTCTACCCATGTGCCAAGTTTCATTCAAACCCGTTAAAATGGATGCGCTTGGGTAGCCCGCGAAATTCAAATTTACTTCTGCAAAATCTCTCTTTGCAATTTGCAGGTCAGTATCAGGTTGTAATTATGTTGATCTAAATTATTATTTGCGATCGTAACAATCATGGATTTACAGAATAATAATCTTTAGAATCAGCAATACAACTCCTTAAGTTCATGTAAGTGCATTGAATGACTATTTCATGAATTTGTCGTTCAATGCACTTTCATGAACTTAGAGAGTTGTATTGCTGATTCTAATGTTTATAATTCTGTAAATCCATATTTGTTACGGTCGCAAATTATATTTCGCATCCCCCTTAAGTCCTTTTAGCTTGAACCCTAAGAAACAAATAAACAAACTCACTTTCGCATTTATAATATTTCCTTTTGCTTTTCATCTTTCACCAAAGGGGTTCAAACCATAATCATTTACAAGGCAAGTCAAATATATAGTAATAGTTGCAACGCATACGGTTCAAAATCACTTGTCAATTCACATGACACTTAAGATTTTGACAAAAATTTAGTCAGTGTAGTTCCCGTCACGAAAAGAGCGCCCAAATGCACTTGTGCACTAAGCGTCTAGCGTTCTTTTTACGTGACGCGCACACACTTTTACAACTTACAGGTAGTAACTATAACTACCTACCCATAATTGTACATAATTTAAATATTTTAGTATTAGTGTTAGCTTGTATTATATCGTACAATTAAGGTTTATAACTGAGTGAATAAATAAATCATGACTACTCATACAAAGGTAGATTTTCAAGATCAAATAAGTACTAATAGACGTAGCAATATTTAATAACCAGACATAATATTTATATAACACTACTAACTATTTACATAAAAAACTAAAAGGACTAACTGAATAATAATACAATAAGTTAGTACTTAGCTCAGATCAGTCAACAGTTTCTAGTCTTATCAAGGACTTAAAGTCTCAGTAACACCTTTACTTATCTATAAATACAGGGTGTTAGGGTAGACACCGTTATCCTTGAAACTAGTGGTTTAGTGTCATCTATAATATACTTTTTCTATGGGATCTGCTGTTCCATACATTTTGTCGATTTAAGTGAACACAAATATATGGAACAGCTGATTTTTTTTTCGCGATTTCAGGAGAAAAAGTATATTATAAATGACACAAAACCACTAGTTTCAAGGATAACGGTGTCTACCCTAACACCCAGTATACAAATGCCTAAAAATGCATAATAATAAAGTCTGTCTCTCTGTCTGTGTGTCTCAATGTCTATCTGTCTGTTTGTTCCGACTAATCTCCGAAACGGCTGGACCGATTTGACAGGACTTTCACTAGCAGATAGGTGATGTTTTATGGAGTAGCTAAGGCTATTTTTATTTTAGAAAAAGAATAAGGTCCACGCGGCCAAGTCGTAGACAGCAAAATGTAGCTAGTTGAAAATATAACTTAACACGAACAGCACAAGTAACTTAGTTATCAAAGCTGTGATAATTATATCAGTGGAGTTAGAAATGCAAGTTTCATGCGGGCAAACTTGAAGCAGGAGTTAGGAGCTGTATGTAGGTAGATGTTGTTGCGTGACGAGGTTTTACTAGATACTGAAATGATTTTTGTGGCTTGAGTCCCTTAAGTTGTAATGAGTGTGATAGTAATTACAAAAGTTTATAGAATAAGGTGACTGAGGAACTCGTGGCTAAGTAATAACAGCAGCACGTGCCGATCCATCAGGTTAAGCTACGCTTGCCGGGGTTGGTCCGTGGATGGGTGACTATCTAATACATACCGAGACTCCTCCGTGTCTCGGAAAGCACGTTAAGCCGTTGGTCCCGGCTGTCATTTGTGGATCTTTGACAGTCGTTACAGGTGGGAATCCCCCTCTTAATTTTTTAGCCATAATATTGTTTAGCATAACGGTTTCTCATAACTTTTTTAGCATAATAATACTGTGGCATAATAATACCTTGGCATAATGCTAAGAATAGTATAACTGTCATTTGGTCTAATTTGTTTAAGCTTAAAAGACGAATAAATAAATTATGCCTTAAAAATTATAGCAACTCCAAATGATTCGTAAGCCATAAATATAAACATTATTTATTATAATTTGGGAATTACTTTATTGGATTAGGTTAAAGTGCGGCGGGGGTGGCTCTTGGGCCACCCCTAAGCCGCAAACATGTTTGTTATTTAACCGACTTCTAAGAGAAGGAGGTTATCAATTCGGAGGTTTTTTTAGGTTTGTTCGGGCATACGTCGTGTATAAACGGATTTGCAAAATTCTATTTTTTATAATAACTCGTGCAGTTACTCTCAGAAAGCGCCATTTGGTGAAGTGGAACTGATGATGAAGACCACAGATTGCTATTGGAACTACTCAATAATAAGTATTTCACGGGTTCCGATTCGATTACTTTATGGTTGCCAAGTAATTTATGCTCGTCACAATGGATATGATGAAGTACTGGTAGAACTCCTCAATGATTAACGTCCCTGCATAGAAAAAAGCAATATTTTGTAATGGTGGTGAGCAGTTGACATTAGGCTATTGTAACTTAGATAAATTACAAACTGATCCACTAAAAAGCGAGAAATTAAATCACTACATAGTGTAAAATAACTCAAATTTCGAAAGTTGGTGGCATAAACCAAAAATACAAAACCAAAGGAGTGAGTTATACCTATTTCGATTTAATATTTTTATTCCAAAGAACATTAAGTATGTGTAAATATCATTATGCGTTTATAACAATATGCTGCATTATTATTATGCCAACAGTATTTATGGCAATTAACATTATGGCAAAACATTTATGCCTAATAATAGTATGCGTAATGATCATTATGCTGACTTTCGTTATGCCAATGTAAATTATGACAATCTATTTTATGCTTAACATTAGTAAACCATTACAGGTCGTCAGAAGCTCGAAAGTCTGACAACCAGTCTTACCAAGGGGTATCGTATTAGTGTATTACCCAGTTACTGGGTTGTGGAGGTCAGATAGGTAGTCGCTTCATGTAAAATACTGGTATTCAGCTGCATCCGGTTAGACTGGAATCCGACCCCAACATAGTTGGGAAAAGGCTAGGCAGATGATGATGATGATAGAATAAGGTGACGAATGATGTAAAATTCCGAGCTAAAAAAGTAGAGTACCTATCTCCAAAATACATTATTAAGATAATGAAGCTATTTGGAAGCTATAATTAAATCTTAACTCATACATACATCATCATAAAATGATTCTGCTGCACTAGCATGCCCTTTCGCTTGCATGTCTTTCAGCCGTCATTACAGAATTATTAGCCTTTCAAACCATAATCATCATTCTTCACACAATTCATTTGCCGGTTATTAGTCTATTCTTATTTGTCTTCTCCCCCAACTATTATAGCTGGCCACATCGTTCTATAAAATAAAAAAGAGAAACTTAATGCAGCTGTCGAGGTTTTGAATTTATTCAAAACTTTACATAAAGGAAAACGGAAGAAAGAAATAATACTACATCAAAAGTTCCAAATTTAAAAAAAATACAAAACATCAAATCAATCAAATTCAAATAATCATTATTAAAGAAAAATAATTCTGTGACCCTAACCCATCAAGAGTTCCAAATTTAAAACAAAAGAAGGAATTGAACTGTTACCGAACCTAAAACCTCTAAATGTTCCAAGAGTTCTAAATTCAAAACAAAAGAAAGAATTAAGCTGTTACCGAACCGAAACCCTCTAAACGATAAAGGGTCTGAAGCATATTATCTGGATCATTGAAACACTGAAGACTTTTCGTCTTACGAAGCGGATCTCCTTGCGGCATTACCACAAGATGCATATGTATGAACTGACGCGCTCCGAGCTCCGGGCTCCGGGCTATACGTCGAGATAACGTGGATGGTGCTACAATAACAATTCAGTATAATATTGACGGGTTGGTAGTTTATCTTCTAATATAAATTATGTACCTCATGTTTTATGTGCTGTTTCTCATCGAATAATATTTGTACTATGATAAGTAAGGATAACTTCTCCAGTTTGTTTTTCCTCTTGCAGAATTTTGACTAAACTAGAGCAGGTGCAAAATTGCATAACTAAATATCAATTTTGCACCAAACAAACGTATTATCTACTTAACTCAATGACTATCTAGTTCCATGAACAAAAACAAAAAAAAACCGACTTCCAAAAAAAACACAAAAAAAGTGAAAAATTACTTTAATTTCGGAAGTCGGTGTCTTTCTTTTCAATTTTCGTTTTTTGCCACTGACTTCCGAAATTAAAGTAAATACCTTCTTAAAGTTTTTATTTTCCATTTTTTAGTTGTGGTACCTACCCCACACAAATCCGAATACCACTACTTGCTATGTAAATAACAGTGAAGGAGTAAATAAGGTTATCATCCAGATAAACTAAGCGGGAAAAATACATAATATTGAAGCTAACTCAAAAACTACGCAAGCAAAGTTAATAAAATTTATATGGGACCACCTCGGAAGCATGACCTACCAAACATATTTCTAAAACTGATATACAGCTTGCCAAAAAAGAGTATGATGCGGTGACAAATGAAACTAAATATTTTACTTAAGTAATGCAGACCAATGATGTTGGCACTACTTTGCCGACAAGTGCTAGTAGGTTTTGAGTCACCCACAAGCACAAGCAGCGTTTTTATCGACAATTCTTTTACTGCTTTCCCATTTTAAGTGACCTTTGTGCGATAGTGGCGCCCTCATTATTTCCGAACTGTTTTTTGCCAAGCTGTAAATAATATTATTTGTAACTAGCTGCGCCCCGCGGTTTCACCCGCGTAAGGCACGATCCCGAGGGAATAGCGGGATAAAAAGTATTCTCGGGTTAATCCATATTATAAACTATCTGCGTGCCAAATTTCATCCAAATCCGTTCAGTAGTTTTTGCGTGAAAGAGGAACAAACATCCATACTTACAAACTTTCGCGTTTATAATATTAGTTAGATTATCATTATTAAATTCGGAAGTTATAATATCTTTAAGAATCTTAATGATTGGTGTGACTAGAATTTCCTCTCGTTACAGCTTGACGTTATTAATTAATTATGAACATAAGTACCACAGTGTAAGTATCATGACCTTGGATTCCGCAGAACAATGTTGATAGGTATATCCATATCACCCCAAGAAGATTGATGAAGAAGCGATGACGGAGCATTTTTAGAATAGGTACAGCTCCCCTAAGGACACATTCCAAAATGTGTTAGAGCGAGATAGTATTTAGATTGTAACATATCACTGAAAATAGATATAAAACTCTTTTGTATAAAAACTTTTCCGAATAAAAACTGATAGACTTTTAAGTACCTCTCAAAAGAAAAAAGAATTCTCTTTCCACATTGTGGCCAATAAATCTCCTCACTTAAAAAGAGACAAAAAAATAACTTAAAAGACGTTTAACAAATTGTCATTGGGCCCAAACTTGGTAGATGTCAGATTACAAACAAAATTAACGCTGCACATAATTAAGCGTCAATTATAAATGAGATAGACTTTATCGACGAAGACGTAGAATTCAAAATCCAGTGTGTAGCTAGTTGTCGATCTTTAATTGGAAGTTTGTGCGAAACTACAAGGGAAGTCGATTTAAGTTTGGCGGGAAGTTCATAATGATTTCATGAATTACAAATCAAAGTTGAGGGCGCAACGTTTCGCTGACATGTCTCTGGAGCTAGCTTGAGATTTATAGCGAGTTTCTTTTGCTTGTAAACTTTGCCATTCGTATTTTTTGTGATCTTTCTGATCGATACACGTGTAGACAGTGTTGGCAGAACTACACGTGGCGGCAGTTATGTCAGAAATAATCGTGAAACGAATATTATTAAAATTTATTATTCTTCAAGACTGTTATTTATTTAAATTGTTGCAAATTTATTGTTGGATGAACTTATTTCATGCACACATTGCTGCAAATTAACTAAAACAGACACAAAAATGTCATAATAAAAATATAACGGCGTAGGATAGCCTTTACCAGAAGTGGCCATCGTGTTGGTGGTTCAAAAGCATCAATGTCATCAGGATTTATTTATTTAATCATTTATGCACACACAGGTTTATACAGACAAGAAGAAAGGAACAGAAAAATACGTACAAAGGCAATGCTTATTTCTTAAGAAATCTCTTCCAGCATGCCTGCGATAGGAAAGTAGATAAAAGAGATGTAGACAATGTGTGTAAGAGTAGAAGAGAAACAAAATACATACAACTAAAACAATTCACTAATTTAAATATAAACATAAAATAAGAGAATATACTTACATACATACTTCTAAAATAAATATCACTAAAAATATATATTATTACAATGTAATTTAAAATAACTATGCAACTATGACGAAGTGCATAGGATTGTGCCGGAATAAAGCAGTTCGTCGTGGACGTAGTTCGACAGCGGCTCCCTTGACATAACTAGATCATCAGAAAACAGCCACCACGCAATCTTTGTTAAAGTATCGTAGTATCCTATTCGTACTGGCTATGAAAAATGTTCGATATTCAATATATTTGACGGCGTAGCATGTAGTGTCGTCTAGATTTGTTACGAATTTACTAGAATCACCGAAAAGGTCGTCTAGTTTTGTTACGAATTTACTAGAATCACCGAAATGGTCGGATATAAGTGGCACTGGCTGGTGACATGACTGTCACCAGCCAGTGCCACTTATATTAGAGTGACCTCTAGCAGAGCGTCCAATCGATGGTTCCGTGGACAGCCCTACATTAGTGATGAATATCTACTTTGATTGGTCTGATACCACATTGGTTGATTTCATTCCTACACTTTTTAACCCCCGACTGAAAAAGAGGGGTGTTATAAGTTTGACGTGTGTATCTGTGTATCTGTGTATCTGTGTATCTGTGTGTCTGTGTATCTGTGTATCTGTGTATCTGTGTATCTGTGTATCTGTGTGTCTGTCTGTTCCATCGTAGCTGCCAAACGGCTGAACCGATTTTGTTTTTTTTTGTTTTGTTTGAAAGGTGACTTGATCGAGAGTGTTCTTAGCTATGATTCAAGAAAATCGGTTCAGCCGTTTGAAGATTATCAGCTCTTTTCTAGTTGATGAATGGATGTGAGCATCTTTCGCAGGTCTAATCGATTGGAAATTTAGAATTCTGTTACTTCAATGATATTAGAAGAATATAGTAACCTGGAACTGATGCTGCAGCATCACCTGGATGTAGGATACCCAACTCCCTCACCAACTTACAGCAGAGGTATCGTGTTTGGGCTCATTGGAAAGGTCTCAAAAAATAGGTTACAGATGGATGGTGATCAGGGTCTGATGATGGAGTAGGAAAGAGAAATGAGACTAAATTAGTAACTAGCTTTACTGTAGTAAAAGTACGTACAGCTACGCAGATTTCGGCGAGCCGCGTGTTGATCGTAGCGTTTCTACTAGTAATATAATATGAAATTTAAAAAGCTGGAAATAAAAGTTAAATTTAAAATTTAAAAAACCCCCGACAAAAACAAAGCATTTAAAAAGTAAAAAATAATATGTATTGGCCCTTTAAGTTTAATATAAAAGTTGTAGGTAATATTTTGATCCAAGCGTCGTCGCGTCGGGGGACGGCTCATGAAAATAGGAAATTAACAGCAGCTATCCTTTCTACAATAGCATATATTCATTATTCCTAGTGTATGTTGGCGTTTTCATTAGCCGTCCCCCGACGCGACGACGCTTGGATCAAAATATTACCTACAACTTTTATATTAAACTTAAAGGGCCAATACATATTATTTTTTACTTTTTAAATGCTTTGTTTTTGTCGGGGGTTTTTTAAATTTTATTAAATTCGTTCTTTTCTTGGTATATGTCCAATGATATTTTTTTTTTTTTTCAAGGTACACACTGCCGTACCCGGGATAGTATCCACATGAGAAAACTAATGTATCTTTTTACTGATACCTTTTAGTCTTCAAATGTGGCATCTGAACGTACTCCAGTAAAATCGTCTTCAATTAATTATTTTTGTAAAAACTCACATAATACTCAGACAGTTCTACGTTGAGTGACACGGTTACACAAATGGTTATACAAATGCGTGTAATTATTTTATCAAAATACCATCTCAGTCACTAATCCGCATAGTCCTCATGGCCTGACCAAGGACTGATACCGTGACCTTTGAGTTTGCTTCGGTCTTTCTTATCAGAGTACTCGAATGAGGAACACCGAAATCATTTAGGTTTAAAACTTCATTTATTTTTTGACGTTTAAAAGTGTTTAAAAAAAAAATTACAGATATTAAAATCATTTATTATTTACCTAAAATCCTTTCTAAAATCACCATCAACATTCAACACTTATTTACAAACTACAAGTCGTAATATTTCACCCAACTATGTCTGTTTGTATGTATGTACGTCGGGATCCGTCTTAGCTTAATATTTGATTTGCGTCGAGATGAGATTTAACTCGCTCTCGAATTATTAGAGTCTGGTACACACCATGTGGGTGAACTAAGGAGGCTTACAGGTTTATGTGCAATTAATATTTTTGTGATTTGCATGTTAATTTCAATGACATTCTTAGTTTTATGCATCGTTGTATGGTCACTATAATATGTGTAATCTATACTAATATTATAAAGCTGAAGAGTTTGTTTGTTTGAACGCGCTAATCTCAGGAACTACTGGTTGGAATTGAAAAATTCTTTTTGTGTTGGATAGTCCATTTATCGAGGTTATATAACATCACGCTACGATCAATAGGAGCGGAGCATAAATGAAAAACGTTGTAAAAACGGGAAAAAATATTCCTTTTTGAGAACTTCCGTTGCAGCGCTGCGTAAACGGTTTAAGTTACGCAAATATCATGTATTATGGAATTGTCCCTCTATAAAAGTAAAAAAAAAAATCCGCGTGAGCATATGTCTATCTTTTAAGATTGACTAACTATAACCATTTTTATGGTAATCAATTTTTTTCGAAGTTAATGCATTGCAGGAGTTTTATCGACATAATATTAATTCTTATTCAAATAAATAGTTTTAACATCAACGGTATTTATGTAGCAGTAAAATACTTTTTAATTCATTCGAATCGGACATTTAATTTCGAAGATATCAGGAGTATAAAAATGCTATACGCGAGCCGTTAGACGCCGGCGCCGCGCCTCCGCGACGTTCCCTACTTTAGAGAGGAGAGGATGAGCACATGGGTAGACATGACCTGGAATAGGACAGGATACGTTTTAGCCCTATATTCCCACGGGATCGACATCTACGCGGGTGAAACCGCGGGGCATAGCTAGTTTCCTTATAATCCCTATATTAGTCATCCTTCAAACATTTTCTTCACTTATTTGACAACCAGAGCGAAGTCACTGTTGTCGTTTTCTTCCAGAAGAAAAATTCATCGATGTTAGCATTTCTATTTCCTTTCGTTAAATTTTATTTTATTTTGTTAGCCTACGTTAGGCCTTTTTCCAACAGTGGGACAAAGGCCTTCCACTCCTCCCATTATTGGCGAAACCACGTGTCCGGGAGGAATGCAATTTCATTGCAAACTATAGTTTTGTAAATGTGAGTACCATGGAGCCGTATGGTATCATGATGTATGTTGACTTGAAAGAACATGGCAGATGAGAGTATGTCATGCTCACTTAAATGTCTCGCTGATGGTGGCTCGTGTGTTGGATCATTCGGTTCCCTACAAAATGGTTGAGCTGGATGGTGCTGATCCACGTGTCATGTTCGTGAATGGGCGCCGTCAGTTGAGACTGGTCATCTCTTATTTGCCAGAGCTTATTTTTAATCTTATATTTTGATTTGTTTTGATTATTTTTTGTTTTACATCGTTCTCACATATAGAAGCAACAAGAATACTGTACTCAGGATTTTGTAATATCTATATCCATTTTTAAAAGAGTGTCCTTGGAGTTTCTTTCCCGTTCTTCTCCATAGGTACCTACTACGCTTTGGAATGGGCAACTAGCTTCAACTTTCTGACTAACTGACCGACTCTTTGACAATTCAAAAGTGCCTGTAAATGGTTTAATTGAAATAAATGCTTTGAGTTTGAGTTTGAGTTTGAATCTGTCCAGTCTATCCCGCCATCTCCTACGTGGCCGTTCACTGACAAAATTAATTATGCGTCTTCATACTGATCTGCAATCTCCCTAACCTCTGAGTGTAGACGTTACATTATTACATTTCCAATTTTAGCAGATCGAGATGACAGATTTTAGTTTGATTTGCTTACGACTGGTTAATTTACACGATACACGTTATTAAATACATGTCTGCAATTTATAAACGGGATATTGCAATATTTTGAAGGCGAAAATTGTGGGGAAATCTTACAAGAGGATAATGGAAATGTTTTAACCAGATGAATTCTTATTTTTTTTTTTTAATTATTAACAATATATGTATAAATAATAGCACGCCTGTAGAAGTGAAGGGATAGGTTGAGGTGAATACGATAGTATACTCACTTTTTGCCAGTCTGGCACTAAAGTCTTATATGAAAGGGTGTGACTTTTAACATTAACCAGGCACATGTAGTTCCGAGGTCCAGGCTGCTTCTGTGATCTTGATGACGAAACCCAGTAACACCTCACCCTGGGGATATTTTTTTCCACTTAGTCTACGTAGACGATATATTATTTGACTCCGTCACTGTTATTTACATAGTAAGTAGTGGTATTCGAATTTGTGTGTGGTAGGTAATACAACTAAAAAGTGAAAAATAAAAACTTTAAGTAGGTATACAAAAAAAAACAACTGACTGGAAGTCGTTGTTTTTTTTTGTAATTGCAATTTCCTATTCTTTGCCAAAACTTACAGAGACTTTGGCATCCCATGTCTTCCAGCACATTGTACTGGCTGGCAGACGTGAGATACCGAAGTCTCCACAATGACAATAGAATACCAATCCTCTCCCAACATCAAACGTAGAACATATTTTAATTAAGAATACCGAAGTTAAAGTCTTAATTAGTTACAGCATAAATCCTTGCACAAGAACATCTTTTTCCTTCCATTCCACAGCTAAAAAAACAGCCGGACCCAGACTTATGGAAGCGGCACAAATGCAAAAGATTCCGTACCGGACATCTAGTAATAAGCTGGAGAAAACTCAATTTAACTTTGCCATGATCTTGTTAATAAAATTCATGAATTACAAATCAAAGTTTGTTTCGTTGGCGAGATAAAAAATAAGTGGCTACTCTGTATTGGGTCGCGGATTCCCGGAAATCGTACGACTTTAAGTCCTTCGACGTTCGGGGTGAGACATTAATGTACACACTTTTTGCAATAAACAGGGTATTCAAAGACCATCCCAAATTCGTAGCACTACCTTTCTAAGTATTGTGACCCTGAACGACGTTTCAGTTGCCTTAACCTCTTAGTTGTTCAACAACACCTAAGTGCGAATTTGGCAATGACAATGGCTATTGAAGTGGCAATGGGCCGGCCATATTAGCCGTAGAACCGATGACCGTTGGGGTCGACGTGTTCTTGAGTGGAGACCGCGAATAGGCAAACGTAAGGTAGGACGCCCTCAGGTAGGATGCTAGGTGGAGTGACGATCTTCGCAGGGTGGCTGGTAGCAACTGAATGAGAGTTGCCGAGAATCGAGCTGAATGGCGTGCAATTGGAGAGGCCTATGTCCAGCAGTGGACTGCTATAGGCTGATGATGAAGTGCGAATTTCACCAATGAAACTAAACGCGATCAGTAAACCTAAACCGAGTTCAAGAGCTGTCAGTATCAATATTCCAAAGAAAATAATGACATTGACAGTTCTTAAACGTGGTTTTGTGCTGATCGCATTCAGTTTGTATAGGTGAAATTCGCCCTAAGAGGTTTCGTGTAAATATTTCTGAATTACCCTATATTTTTGGTTGAACTGTGTAAAGTTGCTACTATGGATTGTATATGTATCGCTGCGATGTACTCAACAAATTATAACTAATAATTGTTTTTATCGACTCTGTTTGTTATCAGACAGATTTCGAAAGTGCAGTGCCTTAGTAAGTGTAGAATCCTGTTGAACCCGTATTTATGTTGATTATATCACTACACTGGCTCATCACCACGCCGAGCTTCTCGTGCAGGCACGCTTCACTTTCAACTGTTTCCCGCCATTCGTGGTGAACTGACAGTTGACATTAGTGACAGGTACCTCACTATTGGTGTGCATGAGAGCGTGTTTACATGAATCTATTAAATATAAATGCACTACAGTGAGTAAGCACGATACCTCTTTGTGTGAAAAACAGGAACAATTTTATTAAAAGCCTATAATAGAATACAAAACGACTTCTTTGTTACTAAAAATATAATTATATTATACGGATTATAAGTTCAATAATTTAGAAAAAACCAGGAAATCAACCTTTAAACAAAAAAAAGAAGGAAAGAGTACAAATAAACGGACCTAGGTTGTAGGTTACATGGATATTAACCATGGCTGCTACGAATGCTTTGCATTTCCTCATTCGCAATGTAGGAAATATTGTTTCATTCGACATTTTTATCATGTAGGTAAGTAAAAAGTGCAAACTTTATTATTACTTTATATTGCCCCTTGCCTTTAAATTTTATAGTACCCTTTTCTACAAAGTTTAGTTTTAATGCAGCTTTTAAATCGTTTAATGGGTAAGTTTCGAATGTCAATGGGAAGTTTGTTATAAAAGCGTATACATTGACCCATGAACGAGTGCCTACTCTGTGGAGACGAGTGCGATGTACAGCAAGATTGTGTTTATTCCTGTACAATGACTTTCTACGGGATTGACATAAGCTTTTCGATAGCTTATGTCAGTCGTCCTGTACATTTTTGCCTTTTCCATCATATTTATCGCTGATAGAATGTCACTTTGTCTAGGGCCTCTGGTAGCCGAGTATTCACCGAACGTATCGACAGCAGTATCATATTTTAGCATATTTTTTTTTGCCATAATATTGTTTGGCATAACGTTTTCTCATAACTTTTTTTTAGCATAATAATACTGTGGCATAATAATACCTTGGCATAGTGCTAAGGTTAGCATAACTGGCATTTGGTCTAATTTGTTTAAACATAATTTGGAGTTGCTATAATTTTTTAAGGCATAATGTATTTATTCGTCTTTTAATCGTAAGCCATAAATATAAACATTATTTATTATAATTTGGGAATTACTCTATTGAATTAGGTTAAGGTGTGGCGGGGGTGGTCCTTGGGCCACCCCTCAGCCGCGAACATGTTTGTTTTTTAACCGACTTCTAAGAGAAGGAGGTTATCAATTCAGAGGTTTTTTTTTATGTTTGTTCGGGCATACGTCGTGTATAAACGGATTTGCAAAATTCTATTTTTTATAATAACTCGTGCAGTTACTCTCAGAAAGCACCATTTGGTGAAGTGGAACTGATGATGAAGACCACAGATTGCCACGGGAACTACTCAATAATAAGTATTTCACGGGTTGCGATTCGATTATTTTATGGTTGCCAAGTAATTTATGCTCGTCACTATGGATATGGTGAAGTGGAGCTGATGTTGAAGTACTGGTAGAACCTCTCAACGATTAACCACTCTGCATCGGAAAAACTGACCCACTAAAAAGCGAGAAACAAAAACACTACATAGTGTAAAATAACTTAAATTTCGAAAGTTGGTGGCATAAACCAAAAATACAAAACCAAAGGAGTGAGTTATATTTGGATTTAATATTTTTATCCCAAAGAACATTATGTGTAAATATCATTATGGGTTTATAACATTATGCTGCATTATTTTTATGCCAACAGTATTTATGGCAATTAACATTATCGCAAAACATTTATGCCTAATAATATTATGCATAATGATCATTGTGCTGAATTTCGTTATGCCAATGTAAATTATGACAATCTATTTTATGCTTAACATTAGTAAACCGTATCATACATAATATTTGCCTTTATAATTATTTCCTTTACATTGTCATAATAATAGTTCGCGACGATAAGAGAAAAGAAAATATGGTGCTTGTTGTGTTGTGGTTTTATTATTGTTTTTGAACATTCAAAGTTTATTGAAGATGGTTTTTGTCTCATAGCATAGAAATTGTTATAGTAGATTGTTGCATCGAGCACTCGTGTTAATTTAGTGCCCTCGTGCATTAATAACTCACTTTAGCAAGGTGCTTAATTTACTTTTCTTTCAACTAGCAATCTACCTACCGTGATAAAATATACCTACTCAAAATAAAAACTCAAGTTAATGAAAACTAAGTTATCCCGCGACTTTTGCGGCAAAAGGTTATTAACAATTTCATTTGGAGCTGTTTTTATACTTTCTGGAGTTGCATTCATATCGCTATTGAAAACTTTGATACTTCATATTAAGCAAGAAAAAAAGAAAGTTTAAAAAAAATGGAAATATACAGTTCCATTTTTTTAACTTGGTAACTATGAAGTAGGTATCAAAGTTTTATTATGGTACAAAATGCGCGCCATTTGTTTTTTTTTTTGTTCACACCATTCTGTTTTATTCAGCCGATTTTTATTTTCAGCCAGTATCTTTTTGATATACTGCATAAATTCTATAATAAACTTAATGGGAGATATTAAACCTCGGTGGCAAATAAAAAATAAAAAACAGTGCATTAATGAAAAACTGTGCAACAATGAGATTTCATATAACATTTCTGCACTGTTTAGATTTTTAGCAAAAAATACGTCCGTTGTGATCGGTTTTGTAGTGATTAATTACTACGAAACACGACATTACTACGAAAGTTTACTAGTTGAAAGAAAAATTATTAAGAGCTGTTGGAAGCCCAACCTATGGTATTAATTTAAAATTATTAATCTTATTTCAATATCGAAAGCCATTCAATATGGAGCAATGAGCCGGAATTTCAAGCCGTAATGATTCCTCTTTATGTGCGGTTGCGGTAAGTTATATTTATAATACAATTTTCCAATATTGTCCTTTTGTGAAATTAGTGGTAATTTGGTTGACCAAATTACCACTAATTAGGACGCATTTGAATGCACCAGCTGTTGAGGTTTTGTTAAAGAAATAAGTATGTATAAGAGTGCATTTCATTTATGTTTTTAACCGACTTCTTCAAAAAGGAGGTTCTCAATTCGTCTGTCTGTTTTTTTTTGTGTGTGTATGTTACGCGATTACTCCGCCAAATATGAACCGATTTTGATGATTCTTTTTTTGTTTGGTAGGTCATGCTTCAGTGGGTGGGGTGGTGGGGGTAGAGATTATTTATAAAGACACTCTTCATTATAGAAGTTACATGTCATGGTATGCCTAAATAACCTCCCGTTCTGCTCTGTACAAATCTACGCCGTTCTTAAGATTCCATTGAAATAAATGTCAGTTATTATTATTAATTAAAAGTTAAAGAAATTTTAATTCCAAATTGTACAAAAAAACTGACTCCATAATGTAATGTCACTTTAAATAGAAATTCTAATTAGATACAATATAATCCAGAATCGAAATAACATATATTTAAGTTAACATTGTAAGATGCCAAATAAATACGACATAATCATTATGTAAAGACCTATTCAACAATCAGACATACATATCGATAATGCTAGAGAAGATTTCGAAGCAAGTCTTAGAATAATTCCGATTTCTCAAACGTTATCAGAAGGTATTAAGCAAACGATTCCAGATTATTTCGCCTATCGGCTGTCGGATCCTTCTTAAACTTAGATGTTGGAAGTTAGGGAGATGAGGCATCAAGTAAAGTAACAAAGAAATTATAAGCTATTTCTTTTGTAGTGATAAAATCTTTGAGGAAATCGTTTAGGTTAGAATGTTGATAGAAGATGAATCGGGATTTGTGGCACAGCTTTGAAGACTTGCATGCATCTTGCAAGTAACCATAACGAAGTAGCTAACGAAATGGAGCAAATTGATGAATTACTTATACCCCATTTGAAATAAGATTAGACATTAAAACAAACCCTTTTACAGTCCGTTCAACCGATTTTGACTTCTATAACGTAGGCAATAAAAGCAAAAAAAGATACATAATACCAACTATCCATTTGTCATGCTACCAACGCAATAGAATTCAAAATCGGTTGAACGGAATGTAAAAAAGGCTTATCTATACGTCTAATCTTATTTCAAATGGAGTATAGAAAGTCAGAAAATCTTATTTGCATAAAATCATATCTCTTATTTAATCATTTGATGAATGCAAGGCAATGTAAGGCAAAATGTTAATTCATAATTTTAGGAGTCTTCAACATAACTATGATAAAATAATGGATGCCTATTTATGTAAGCAAATCGTCTGTAGATACAGAACCTCTATTTACCTTTCTATTTACAATTAGCTGACCCGACATACATTTGATTGTCATATAATATTTTCCCGAAAATGACGAGAATTTTTCTAAATTTTTCTTTTGATAAAAACATTATTCGGACTATTAAGGAACATTTTAAAACAAAAGTAAACAAATCATTCATTGTTATGACGTATTCCACATTGGGTACCCGCTTAAATGGCACCTGAGCAAATGGCAAGTGGGTGCCCAATGTGGAATACGTCATTTTTATTTATATACAAGATACCTATTGTAATAAAATCTTCATGTTTTTTTGGAAACAAACGTCAAACGAGCTAAATGAAGTAGAATCCGTACTAATAAACATAATGAATAATGTGCTGACAATAATATACCTTCTCCTCTAAAATAATCCCAAACTACGATCCAAGATGATCGTAGCCTAGATAACGCTTTCAAAGTTCTGCGTCGAAATATCAAAGCTTCTAATAATATTTGGGACCACAAAAGAGGATTTTTCCTTCATCCTTTGAATTTGTTAATAATATCGTTACTATAATATTCGTCTTACATTTTCTATAGATTTTTCAATGTTTTTCATGTCCGATTAAGTATTATGTATTAGGTATCATTTATGTACATGATTATGTATCCTCGGATTACATACCTACATTTTTCAGGGTTCCGTACCCGTAAGGGTAAAACGGGACCCTATTACTAAGACTCCGCGGTCTGTCCGTCTGTCAACAGGCTGTATCTCATGAAGCGTGACAGCTAGACAGTTGAAATTTTCACAGATGATGTATTTCTGTTGCCGCTATAACAACAAATACTAAAAAACAGAATAAAATAAATATTTAAGGGGGCTCCCATACAACAAGCGTGATGTTTTTTGCTCGATATTGATAACGGCAACAGGTAGACGCTTGAAATATTCACAGAATATTTAGTTATAATATATTCACTTTAAAAATTAATAATTAAATTATAACAAAACAAATATTTAAGGGAGCCGGTTTCATAGATAATGGTACGGAACCCTTCGTGCGCGAGTCCGACTCGCACTTGTTTTAAATATTTAAGATGTCTGTCATATTTCAATGTATTAATAGTGACAAATAAAGGTTTTTTTTTTTTTTATCCAATTCTATTGCTGATAACTTTAACTCCTCCACTTAATGTCCTTGGAACCGGTCGAAGGACCAGTCTAATCAACATTTTTTTCAAAACTTACAAATGTAACAGTTTGGTACTCATTCCTACTCAGGCGGACAGTACTACAGTACAACACAACTTAGATGTAGAATCGGCAAACTTCGTAAAACCGATCACCACCCGAACTGAATGCGCCCTCAAAATTACCAAGGTTATAATTATAACATTCGTAAAATTGAAAAAGAATTCTTTTTTTTCAATATTACGAATGTATTTAGTCAAATATATGCTACATCTAAGTAGTGTCGTACTGTAACAACATATTTTCACTCAGTAAAGTAGGTAATCACTAACTTGTAGTACAGGTTTATTATTATCTGAAATCACCTTTCTGATATGAAACGGAAAACAGTAGTATCATTTATTTACCGACTTTCATTATTTCGTAAGATTGAGTAAAGATATTGATTCGGAAGTCACTTCGTATTCACTTATTCTGATCCCTTAACAATAGGCATATTACCTTCAGCGACTTCCAAGTCTCTAATCCTAATAAAACTGCCATAATTATAATAGTCTTCAATTTCTTGCAATGTCCTGTTTTTAGTTTCTGGCACATAAATCCAAATTAATATTGTACAAATTAAGCAAGAAATACCTAATAAAAAGAAAGTCCATGAAATATTAATACTAATGATTATATAAGGTAAAGATTTAACTGTAACTACATAGAATAAGCAGGTTAAAATATTAAATAATGCGCCACCAATACCTCTGTTCTTTACAGGCATCAAATCAATAGCTAATGCATATGTTATAGGATTAAAACCAGAATTGCAAAACACCATGTAACCTAAGAAGAAATAGAGAAACATAATTGAATCCTTAGCTATAAATCCTATACTTTGCAAGTACGAAACTAAAGAACAACCTAACAAAGAAAAAATACATCCTAAAGAAGTAGACAATACAGTTTTAGTTTTAAAATATCTTATAAGAACTAATGAAATTAAAGATCCAGTTAGTAAAGTACAAACGGTTACAACATAACCTATAACGGCTATTTTGGGATCTCCAATAGCTGTCTCTAATACATCTTTGCTATATATAAACAGGGGCAAAGCTCCACTGATATAAAAGTTCACTAATATCAGTAGCATGTACAAGCTCGGCAAATAAAAGTCCCTCCTTTTCATTTTCTGCCACGTTTCTTGAATTTTTGTTTTCTTAGAAATACTTTTTCTCGTTTCTTTTTGGGCTGCTATTAACACATTTAGTTCTTTTCTCGCTTCATCATCATCTGTGCCTCTTAGCCATACAAAAGCTTTTTCAGTAGCTTCAAATTTCCCTTTATAAGCCAACCAGGACGGTGATTCAGGCCAAACTATTGCCATTAATAAGGCTATGATTACAGGACCACACATGACCATAGCAACAGCTTGCCAATTTAAAACAGTGCCTAAGGTAGTGACTAGTACTTGCCCTACAGTTTGATTTATAATTAGCAGTACCATCGATGCAGATCTATATTTTGGAGCTAACATTTCACTGACTGTGACGAGGTTGATTATCGTTATACAGTTACTTGAAAGACCGTGGAATATTGCTGATAAAAGAACTGTCAATACATTCTTTGCTGCAAATGCAAGAATCCATCCGATTAGGAGGAGAAGGGAACTGCCGATGAAGGTGTATTTTCTTCCTTTTAATTGCATTATAGTTGGCATTAATGTTGCCCCTATCCCGGCGACGCCATGCATTGATGCTAAAACAGAAGAAAACCTTATTTTAATGGTTGAGTCAGTAGATATAGGGTTACAGTGAAACGAGTTACGCGTTGTAAAAATAGAGGCGGTGGCTGTGAAAGACAGTTTGGCAGTAATAAATGTAGGTACTATTCGACATAATAAGACATAATGTCAGATAGAACGATTTCTTTCAAAATGTATGGTTATGATATGTATATGTTCTGGGGTCTCTCCAAAAGGCTCTGAGATTAAAACATAACACGGTTGAAATGATTCATAACTTACCGATCCAAGTGAGTGTATCCAAGTCTGTGCGTATAGTGGTGTCATGCGATTGAAACTGCTGTAGTAAAACGCATGGATATCCTAAGGAACCACCCATCGATATCGCAGCTAGTTGCGGCGCTGTTGCCACGAACATCTGCAGAAAATATAAAATAGTTTTGATTATTGCAATATTAGTAGATCATGTACTCTGGCGCATTTATTGGCATAATTTATTTCACTACCACGGCTCTCAAAACGGCGATGGAAAACATTGTGAGTAAACTGCCATGTGATATCCACCAACTCACACAGCGCCTAAGACCAAATAAAAAACCAAGACATAGCGCTGCGAACAATACAGTGAAGCATGTCAAAATTACACCTCCGCTCTGTGCATACACGCTCACGCGAACACATATACAATCATTCAATAAAACTACACCTCATTAATCTCACACAATGTTTATGAATAAAACCGACCTCACGTCACTGTTGACAGCATTGTCTTGGTTTTTTAATTGGTCTTAGCACTGCGCTCTCTCACAGAGAGGAGGCCTGTGTTTTATGATTGTGAAATTTAGATGTTGATTATGCATATTATTATATTATTGCAATAATTATAACTCAATGATCTTCCTTCCTTTTTGGGGACCCGAAAGTCCATTGGTTAAGATTGCTGGGTAACATGGCAAAATCTACCATTAATAAAAACAATATATTTTCCATGTCAATAAATATCGTTGTATAACATTGAAATCTTTAATGGATTTTTTATTCTGAATTGAAACAACATATTCGTAAATAAAATCTTATACCTAATCTATACATAATTATTATTATAAAAGTCACTTTTCGCGCAACATATTTTGATGAGGTTTTCACCATCGTTCAGAGAATTTATTCCGGAAGGTTTATGTGTATAATACGTTAATATTAAAGTAACATACTAAGAAATCTCTATGTGTTGTCAAGTCGTAAAAACGTAAACGTGCGAAGCAGGAGCGGGGCGCTAGTTAATTTATATAAAATAATAAAATTGTATTCTAACTTAACTAAGACTATTAATTGCAAATTAAAATAATATGGCGTCGCAAAAATTCATCCGCATCGCTGTCGACTGGTAATGTACCCAAGAGACTGGCGGCATTGCCACGTTGTATGGCAATGCTAAGCCTCTGGGCAAGGTAAAAGCCAGCCCTTGGGCCACGGGAAGTGTCAGTATCTTTTAGCAAGAAGACCGATTATGCCATTCTTATTCATGGGAATTTCATAATGTACCAGCTTCACCTTAGTGTACAATAAGCTATAAAATATTTTATCTAATCTGCCTATCTTGTCTAGACCTCCGCAAGTCTGCAATTCTGCATATATTATTCCCATTAAGCATTAACATCGTCATCTCTAACACTTGTGTTAAGTTGTACTCATCTATTATTAGTAGTAGGTAAAGTCAACTGTACATCAGTAGTAACACTTGCACTACGAAAATCGGCCTTAGTGCAACAACATAAAGGCGCTGTCAATGTCAAGTTGTTACGATGAGGTTACTGTACCTCAAAATAACATTTGCACAGTAAATAGTTATCTTGTAATCAAGTGTTCTGCTATAATCACTTAGGTATTGTGTAGACAACTGTATACATTAAGAACAATATATTCAGTTAATGAGAATATTTCTTTTGTATCTTCAAGCTATCAGCATTTGGGGAGTAGATAGAAATGTTTAGTTAAAAGTTAAAGGGATACCTTAAGGGTGCATTTTCGGACCGGTTTTTTTTTCGTAGTATTATTTTTGTTTTCTTTTAGGCTTTGTCATATAACTTCCAGCCCATAAAATAATATTTGTATTAAAACAATACCCATAGGTATGGCCTTTCTAAAGTACATTATAGGCAAAAAAAATCGTTATTTATTCATCGTTGAAGCTTTATGAAAAATAAATAATAAATGATTGATTTATGATAAATGAATAGTAATAATAATATGCAGATAATAAAGAACTCAAGGTTTTGAACCCGTGCGAACCAACCAACCCATATCGTTGGTTCGCACGGGTTCAATAAATTTAGATCTTGCGTTGTCCTTCCTAAACTACGTGACGGATCTTGATACGATTTTCACCAATTTATTCCGAAAGATTAAGAGACGACTAATGGAGAAGTATCTACCTAGAGTGTAGAGAAATAAGTTATAAATTTAATAAAAAGACATGTTGCGCTGACCCCAAATAAATAGGGATAAGAGCAGGAGAATGACTGAAGATAAATAGATTATAGATGATAAGATATCGATAATTCGATTTACTGCTCTGCTTTCAAATGCAAATTAGCTCGAAATAACGTTGACTAAGTTTACTCTAATGTATTCATGAATTATATCCAATATATAATTAACATAATTAACATTTTTTTTTATGTATGCCTTTTCATGCCTTTGACCGGAACGTCAAAGGCATGAAAAGGCATACATAAAAAAAAATGTACCTATACATATATTTAAATATTAAAATATTAACATAAAATGATTTACAAAGGTATAATGTTAGATACCTGTAAAAATATCACACGTTACGGTAATTGTAGGACAATAAAATTCTTAACAATATTTAACATTAGAAGTCTTGAAATAATACTTAAAAGATTGGCCCCACAAGACTTGATATGAAGACTGGAAAACTATATTTATACATATAGATAGATTTGGATGAGCCAGTGGGCGCATACCAAAAATGACTAAAGATATTTACACAAAAGATGCTGAATGTCAATAGATGAACAGATTGCATCAAAAAATATTATTAAAACAATGAAAAAAAACAAAAAACAATATTTAATATTAGAAGTCTTGAAATAATGACCAAAATTTAATTATCTAATTCATTTTTTTATATCTAGTTTACTTAAATACTATTTACCAAGGATAAAAATAACAAAAACAAGTCTTAAATACGTAATTTATTATATAGTTTGTGTAAAATGGTTTTTTGCACTTTATAACCTGGTTAAACACATACGTAATATGGTTTTCCATCAGCAGAATTTGTAAGTGGGTTAAAGTCAATTTTGCACAAAATTAAATCACGCTCTAGGCTATGTGTATATTCGATTTTTATTGCGGGCGATTAATGTGCTTAGACATCAACAAAATCGAGGATTTGTAGGGCAATGAAGTGTTTTGTTAAGTCAGCATTAACCACATAGTTCAAACTCATACATTAAATACTATGGATTATTAATCTCTGCGGAATCTTGTCAAATATCCTGGTTTTGGTTGTATTCTGTTTGATTTGGTAATTCAATGTACTCTATAGCGTAATTCTCTTTGAATCGAGAATTATTATCACAAAAATATTTTTGTGTTTTCTACAATAATTCGATTCTTGTGTAAATTGTATTTAAAGATTCAAAGACAATTTGCCAAGATTTTTACTGAGTATAGAAAAGTCTAAATTGTATTCCTTAGGACTGAAATCAGTGCTATTCATTATATTTATAAGGAATATTTTGATGCACTATGATTTTTTCCTTTTTTATATACATGTTCATATTATTATTATTATTTTATGTCTGTAAGCTTTTAAACTATGTAAATACGTGTCTATATATAATATTTTATTTATAAGAAATTCTTTAAGTTCAGGATTGTACTTTGAATGTCAGTACAATGTACATATATTATTATATTTAGCAAGGTACATGACCATAAGTTACTCAATGTTATTGTGATAATATTATGTAGCTAACACTAGGTACATTCGTTAATTATTTGTTACTATTTATTATTAAGTTTGTTTTTATTTTGTATTGTATTTTTTTTTCTTTTGTAATGTATATTCAGATGAACAATAAAGTATATATAAATGAACAAATAATAAATATTATTTTCTGTTAATAAAAAATGTTCAGCACTTACCTGTTTGACAAAAGGTGAAAAGGTCATGGTTGCAACTTAAAAAAATCCGTCTGAATGTATAGCGCAGATTCACGGAACTCACAATTGTGACGAATAACTGTTTATTGTATTTATTTTTACGTTTTAAGCATATTGTTACATTTTTGCAAAAAAAAAACCGTCACACGGAATAAAATAAATATGAATAGTTATAACGTAGGTATTCTTCTCAAAGTGTACTTTACATTATATACGTTCAGCAAAACAAAGATAAGATCAATGTTGTAGCTGAGAAAATTTAAAATAGAGTGAACACAAAGAGGCTTAAAAATCACCCAAAAAAACAAAGATTTACGTATTTGTAGATTTCTCACAATGTATACTTTTATGGACCCATTGTTCTACAGATTTTGTACACATTTGATTGTCTGTATTATTCTGTTGATTAATAGGCTTAAGCTTCCAGTGCTCCTCGTTTTAACAAATTAAATAATGAATACTACAGTTGAATGTCAACGCTTTATAACAAGTAAGTTGGTTCTTTTTGGAGATCCTTTTACCTCTGTCTAAAACCTCCTTCCTTATTTATTTATTTATTTATATATTCTTTATTGTACACCACAAAAATATATAACAAAAAAACAATAACAAACACTACAAAATATACAATGGGCGGCCTTATCGCTATCCGCGATCTCTTCCAGGCAACCTTGGAATGGACAGTGATTTGCGTGGACATAAAATGGGGCTGTCGTAGGTGCAAATAATAAGTCTACAATATACTAAAATAGATACACATATACATACATATCCTAAATAATAATAGATACATACATACATACATACGAAATAAGTATATAAGCAACGAAAAATTAATGATGACTATAGATAACTACACAGTTACGAAAACAAGATTCCTTCCATTATTATAAAACGCATCGTCTCTCCGATTGTATGTAAAGTGTTTATAAGTCAAGAACCACATAATATTATATTATTATTTTAGCGACATCGTAATTTCACGCCTGTTTTCTCCGAAGGGTTAAGCAGAACTGTAAAGTACCTAGTAAAGTAAGTAAACCTGTGGGTTTACTTACTTTACTAGGTACGTAACTACGTACATAACTGGCGAACTGTGGTTCGCCAGTTATGTTTAACTTTGGCCACGTCATCCATTTACCTCAGACCAAATAAAAAACCAAGACACGCTCCGAACAATACAGTGAAGCATGACTACACCACCGCTCTGTGCATACACGCTCGAACGCACACATTTACAATCAAACTACACCAAAATATGTGCACACATGTTTATGGAACCGGCCTCACGTCACTGTTTATAGCGCTCTGTCTTGGTTTTTTATTTGGTCTAAGCCAAAGACTAGAAAATATTCTGGAGAACCTAATGATTGTCGGGAACATGTTTCCAAATAGATGATCAGACCAACAGAAAGAGATGGGCTCTGATGGTATCTGCGAGGTACCTACTGTATATGGCTTGGGACCGCAACAGGACGGCGCGGGCACGCCCTTTGTGCTGGAGGCATTTATTTAGATAGTATTTTATGTTTACATTTACTTTTTATTTCTGCTTGAGTACATATAGTTCTTGATTTTAATTTAGTTTTTTTTGTTTTGGTATAATGGCGTGTGCTAGCTGGCATATTATGGCTAATAATTAGATTTATGTTTTTGTGTTCCGTAATGTGAATGATTTTGCATACTATTGTATAGAATAATTTTTTTTTCTAACTAAACAGACAGCTGTGCTGCTGGGGAGTTTGTTGCGCCACTTCTTCTTCCCAGGTAAAGCACTAGGAAGTGGTGAAGGGTGGGCGTTTTGGGGGACCGTCTTATGTAATTTTGACGTTCGAAAAGTGCTGATTCTCAGCCTAGTTTGAATATATGACTTTTGATTTTGATAGCCGCACACCCTGAAACGAATCGTAACGCTGTACCAGGATGATCAAAATCCTCCGACATGACAGACCAACTTCAGAAAGAGGAACTGGGACCCCATAATCTTGTTTGTAAGACACTTATATACTTACAATACTGCAGGTGTACCATTTACATATACAATAAATACATACATACATACATAAACGTATACATAAACAACATACTTATCTATATAAATATATAATATACAATAATAAACATGAAACAGGAAGAAAGAGCTATATTTAATTACGATGTTATGTATGTGTGTATTCTTATTATCTACATAGTCTTGATGATCTGACCAAGATAATGTCTGAACTTTAAAAGAGAGATATTTTTCGGTGTTTTTTCTCAGAGTAGTTGGCGACACCCACCTCATCTTGTGATGTGTAAAAGTGTTTGTTATAATACAGAAATAAAATATATTTATAATCATTGATCATTTTAAAGTTTTGTATACCTGCTGAACCCAAATGATAATCCAACAAATTAAATTAAAAGTAAGAACATATCGCAAGTGCGTGAAAGCCATGACATTGAATGAGTTATGAATCATACAAAACGTTTTGACGTATTTTGGGTTCATTTGGGTTCATTTGGGTTATTCCGTAAATCCCCATAGACAATCCCCATCAATGGGAATTTGAGAACTTTTAGTCCACAAATCCCCATAAATGGGGATTCGGATTATTCCACAAATCCCCATTGACAATCCCCAGCAATGGGGATTTGCGAACTTTTAGTAAAAAAATCCCCATCAATGGGGATTCGAGGACAAAAAGTTCACAAATCCCCATCGGTTTAAAAATAAAATTCAAACATTCATTTTATAAAGATCAATATGACATACTAACGGTTTATTTTGGATTTATGCGTCAGATTTAAAATAAACCGTTAAGTGAAAGAACGGTATTGAATAATAAATTGAATAACCAGCTTTATCCTGCCATCTTTAATAATCGAAATAAATAACCAACTTGCGAAATCCGTAATTATTTTGGAAACTTAGGTTAGGGGTCCGTTAGGACCGATGCCTGCCAGGGTTGCGGAATAGTCCGAAAGGGATACCGGGACCCTGGCAACAGGCAACTGAAGGAACACGGGTGGGTTTTAGTCAGTAAGAGTCTGACACGCCCTTCCGCTCCGCCCAGAGCGGGAGAACTCATATGATGATATCCCATCCAAAAAAAAAAAAAAAAGGTTAGTTTCTAAAGTAATTAAGGATTTCGCAAGATTCCTAATTATTTTTGAATAAATGACTCACTTTAATTATAATATACAAACTAAAACTAAAATAAATAAACCACGTGATGTTAAGCTTGCATAATAGGTAGCTACATTATTACATTCGAGGATCTTCAATAGTCGTTACTGGTCGTCAAAAGATCGAAACTCTGACAACCAGTCTTACCAAGGGGATCGTGTTACCCAATAACTGGGCTGTGGTAATATACTGGTATTCAGCTGAACCTGGTTAGATTGCGATCCAACCCCAAGATAGTTGGGAAAAGGCCAGGCAGATGATGATGACGTAGACGGACGGACGACGTTACCTAATCTCTATTTTCTCTCAATGTTCCATACAATTTTTGAAGTAGAGACTTCCACATGTTTTGTTGTGAATGTTTCGCCAGTGCAAACGCACGGTTAGAAACAACTGTTGCAGAAACTTTAAGAAATTCCAAAAAAAAACAATCATTAGGTATATAATTTCTTGTCAATATTTTAAGTGCATTCATGAGAACGGAATACATAGCGCGAACACTCATTGTTAAACGACTCCAATTCGCTCCGATAAATAAAATTGTTCTCGCATGGATACTTTCTGCAGAAATGTTCTCGTTGTCAGAACGTATCATAAAACCTTTTTTATACAATGTGCGTATTATTATTTTAAGACAATCAATTCATAAATTAAATTATCTCTCGTGGAGGATCTTTTGATGTCATTGTCTATACAGGGTGTTAGGGTAAACACCGTAATCCTTGCAACCAGTGGTTTGGTTTCATTTATAGAACGTAAAATTAATGGAAAATTACAACTTTGTTTTTTAATCTACATTTTACCACAAGAGACGCAAGTTCGTTGCCCTATGCGCTAGGGCAACGAACTTGCGTCTCAACACGGGCGGGGGGACCTTACCGGCCGCGAGCACGACCCCTCCCTCAGTTAGTCAGTTGTTTCGCTAGCAAGCACGGTGTCGCATAGAAACTTTTTAAAATCTTTTAATGAAAATTACGTTTTTGTTTTGTTGTTTTCGGTCATTCATTTTTATTTTTAAGTCAACTACCCATGGTTTGAGTGACAACGGTGGTTACCCTTACACCCTATATACAGCGTGTAAACAAAACCCTGTCCGAACCGTAAGGAGTTGTTTAGAATCATACTGAGTGTCTGCTTATGTGGTTTTTATTTGGAAAAAAGAAAAAACAATCGCCGCATTTTTTTCAATGTGGAATTTTACCGAGTTTATTACATGGGGCGCGGGTGGCGGTCGTGTAGTAGGGTGGAAAATTGGCTCATTTATAATATGGGTAATTTAGGTACTAAAAACGCGAATTTTAAATAGTAATAACTTTCTTATTTTCACAAACAAAATGTTTTAATTACTTTTTAGTAATGTATTTACGGTACTTAGGCGCCCCCTTTCGGATCGGATAGGGTTTTTGTTACATGTTTTATAATAGTTATAATCTGCCTAGTCTATTAAATTTTAATAATAAGGTACCAAGGTATTATAATATTATAGGTAGTGTTATTATTAAAACGTTCTAGTTTGTCCCAATTTGCCCTAATTTTGAACTCGGGCGCATTCATGCGTTTTTCGAACCAGACCGTATTTTGAGGCAAAATAAATTTAACGTCAGTATTGTGGTTAAGTGTTTAAGTATATAAAAGCACTACTTATGGACGTTTTGGCGTGATTTTCTGGTAATTATTTTAAAAGTATTAGGGAATATGCATGTATTTTTTAAATATTTTTATTCGATAGTTTAGGTACATGGCCAAATAATAGTAAAATAAAATTCGACGGCAAGAAAGGCAATTTAAAATACTTAAAAAAAAAGTTAAAAATAGCCAACCGACCCCGGGCTATCTATATATATAGGTAGACGGGGCCCGATTTAACAACCAGCGTGTTCGTCAAACAATAATTTCTTAACAAATAGTTCCATAAATAAAAATTTTAAAATCACAAATATATTAAACAATCTGACTGACGAATCAGACATTAAATAATAAAAACTAAAACCCAACTACGACTAAAAAGGTGTAAACAAGACACTACAGACAGACAAATTAAAAATCCGGAATCACACGTAATCTGTTCGATTTATGCCCTAACACGTGTGACTCTGGACTTTTAATTTGTCTGTCTGTGGTGTCTTGTTTATACCTTTTTAGTCGCAGTTGGGTTTTAGTTTTTACTACTTTTTTTTTTTTTTTATTATTTTGAGGTTATAATATATATATTTTTGTGTTCATTGTGCTCAAATGTGCTCATTAAGCCATTTCATTTGATACCCAACATGGTACGATTAAACAATATTTTTTTTTTAGGTCCTGACTTTATGTCCTCTAGAGGGCGCCATTTTTAATTCAAAGTGACTCATTTGTCAAATTGTCATGAGTGGTTTAGAAGATAGGAGGAAACAGATGAACATACATACATACATACCGGTCAAAATCATAACCCTCCTTTTTTCTTCGCCGTATTCGGGTAATAAGAGATTGCCTGGATTCATTCGGTTCCCAGCAGAGGAACTAAAAAAAAAAATTGCCTATCTGCTATTAATAATGAATGCGAAATTAATTGACATATATAAATACAAATCAAGGAGTAATTGGAAAATCCGGGATTACTGAAAATAGTGCAGTTTAATATAGGTAGCACGAATTATTTAGCATTCTGCGTTGAATGTTCATTGTGACAATAATAATAGATAATTATAATAAAATTTACACAAGCGGTGCTATGGAAATGTAATTATGATAATTATTTGTATTATTAATATAAAATATATGTACTGATACATACCTACTGATGTCAAAGTGCCGTTAGGTCTTTCGTGAATTTTTGATTTGCTTGTTTGTATTACTAAACTAAAGCAATGATTTTCTAATAACAGTTTAAAAAAACCGCAAGCAAAATCTACTGTTCCCTAGATTGTGACGAGTTATGCGTACATAAATGTAGGGAACAGCTTTTTTTTCGCGTCTTCAGAGTTGGTCCCATTGTGAAAGTCGTTCATAAAGTAATAAAAACTAAAACTCAACTGAGACTAATAAGGTATAAACAAGACATCACAGACAGACAAATTAAAAATCCGGAGTCACACGTGTTAGGGCATAAATCGAACAGATTACGTGTGACTCCGGATTTTTAATTGAATTTTACCCTGTATATGGGGATTAGCCAGTTTCCTCACGATGTTTAAGAAAGAAAGAAGGAAAATACGTTTATTTGCGGTAAACATGACGCAAAAAAAAAGAAAATAAACACAAAGACAAAAAATAGAAAAGGTTGGGGGAAACATGCGTCACAGCCACGCAAAACGGCTATCGCTCAGCATTATGCTGCGACCCTATGCAAGACAGAGCCCAGCGCTAGTTTTCAGCGACAGCCGGCGCGGATGTTTCCCTTCACATTGTAAAGTGCGCCGTGGTTAAACACTAACGGACTTAACACTTCACAGTTGAGTACGCTCATAATTACATAGATGGCGATCCAAAAACCTCAATTAGGACAGGGCGCACCACAGAAAATGACGATGGAATAAATCACCAATTTCAATACCGAGCTAATACTCGTCGCGATAAATTGTCGCGATTTACCGTCGAATTACTGGATGTTGTGCAGTCGCCTATTTACCCGAAATTCCGATTCGCGGCGCAAATTATGACGATTACAGTTATTTCGATTGTGCAGGGAGGTGGTGATTACTGGAAGTGACTGTTTAAAGTGAAAACTTCTTTAGGCGCACTTTACGTTCTTTCTGAACAGTGAACCAAATTGAATTAAGAATTTTGGATATTCATTCTATGCTAAAGCATGCAAAAATTGTCAAATTAGTGTGTTTCTAATTATATTTTGAGTAATTAATAGTAATTAAGATCCTGATATTACGTATTACAACGACTGGAATAATAGAGCAGTGGTGGCCCAGTGGTAACGGCCGCGACTTACGCCTTGTAGGTCGTAGGTTAGAACCCTGATAGGCGCTTTACTTTGTGTAAATTATTTCATCACCACTGCTCTCAAAACGGTGAAGGAAAACATCGTGAGGAAACCGGCATGTTCTAGACACAAAAATTCGAAGACGTGACATCTACAAACCCGCACTGGGTCCGCGTGGTGGATTACGGTCCACACCCTCTCACAGAGAGGAAGCCTGTGTCCCAACAGACGAAACGTTATAAGCTGATTATAATAAACGACTGGAATTATGATTTTAAATGTTCCCGCACGCATTTGTTATTGTGCCTATCTGCATACATCTGTTTGTTATTTTAAAAAACATTTTTCATATCAACATACATATATCTACGTTTGCTTTCGCATTTAAATTTACCTTATTCAGAAACAAAACACCTCTCATACTCAAAAAGCTTCACCTCTTTCATTATGTTCTGTTATCCCTTCTCCATCATCGTCAAAGCTTACACCACCGCCTTAAGGTTCAAATCCGCTTGTCGCAAAGACAGTAACTAAAAATTCTGCTCATACAAGTCGTTTATCACTGGTACACCTAGTAGCTTGTGGTTTAGCTCTAAGTTTACCTTGGTTGCGGCAAGTTAGAGAGAAAACTGAATCATGGGGAGCATAACAATTAGCCTGACGTACAAAATATAAATTGCTTTGTTACGGCGCCTTGGTGCTAACTTATAATTTTAGAATGGAAACAGTATTGCTCGTTTATTTTGGTGTAAGTAGAAATAATTATTGAATGGTTTTCTTCGGGATAATAACAATTCCTTGTTTATGAACGCTTCATCAGCATCATCATTTCAGACGAAAGACGTCGACCGCTAAACATAGGCTCCCCCCAAGCACCGCCACTTCGACCGGTTCTGTGCTTCTCGCATACAGCGGATTCCCGCGGCCTTCACCAGGAACGCGTTAATGAAGTATTTGATTCACTCTGCGTCCAGCGCTCGGTATGGCAACACGTCGTGTTCTGGTTTGCAATTGGTCAATCGTTATCCTGAGGATACCTCGTTGAGAGGTGAAACACGTGTCGATTCCTTACAGGGCTTTTTATGACTCTTGAAGAATTTATAGCTAAGCGGAATAGGATACTAAATATATCTACGCCTATTATATTTTTTTGAAGTATTAATTGGAAAATTGGCTGTCCAATATCAAGTCAGTGTCAGTGATTAGTTGACCATAAGAATAAAATTACCGAGTATGACTATTTTTTATTTTTTCTAAACGTAGAACGTGAAAAGATGAAGATAAGGAGGTATCTGGAAAAGTGCAATGAGTCCTTTGTCTTATAGAAAATTGTAACTAAAAGTACTTACTTTAAATTCAGGTAAAGCGAGTGAGCAAAGCGATCCCTAGAACCAATTAACGTAGAAAGTCCAAAGGAACAATGGGCAATCCCAACAAATGAGAGCTGCAAAATTTTGGAATGTGTCACTTCCGATAATAATACATCTGTGTTCCAGTGAAGTGCAAATTGAAAATTAATGGTTAGCCATTTTGTAGGTT
This sequence comes from Lithophane ornitopus, assembly GCA_948473465.1. Lineage (NCBI taxonomy): Eukaryota > Metazoa > Arthropoda > Insecta > Lepidoptera > Noctuidae > Lithophane > Lithophane ornitopus. The sequence continues at coordinate 10,095,591 of OX419637.1, read as the reverse complement.
CTGGTGCAACAATTTCAATTGTTCCGTGTTCAAATATTATGTGTTTGAATAAAACAGAATTGAATGTTTTGGTAATAATTGGGCTGTGTGATAATTTGCTGTAAATATTACCCCATAATAAAAGGAAACTACAACATAGCTTTAATTTATACCCAGACAGAAAACCAAAAATACGGATGGACTTGGTCACGCAAAACCTCATAGAATTTGAAGCGAAAATATCCAGTAATTGCACAAAATATCAATCTGCCTAGCCTTTTCCCAACTATGATGGGATCGGCTTCCAGTCTAACCGGATACAGCTGAATACCAGTATTTTATATGGAGCGACTACCTATCTGACCTCCACAACCCGGTAACTGGGTAATACGATACCCATTGGTAAGACTGGTTGTCAGACTTTCGGGCTTATGACGACCCGTAACGACTGTGAAGGATCCTCGAATGACAGCCAGGACCAATGGCTTAACGTGCTTTTCGAGGCACGGAGGACCAAACCCGGCAAGCGTAGCTTAACCTGATGGATCGACCCGTGCGGCTGTTATTACCTAGCCACGAGCTCCTCAAAATTGCACAATATATACCTAATGAAAATATAGACCAGTAAGATTGGATTCGAAGGTTCTGGAGTGGCGACCACGTACCGGAAGACGTAACGTTGGGAGGCCTCCTACTAGGTGGACACTGGACCGATAACCTTGTGAAGGCCACAGGTATCCGCTCGGTGTAAGAAACACAGAACCGATCGAAGGGGGACCTATGTCAAATAGTGGACGTATTTCGACTGAAATTATGAGATTTGAAGGCAGGAATGCGCAGGATACTTTACAATACACGCTGCAGTATCGTCATTCGTGGTGGCTTTTTTATTGCTGCACTAAACTATCATACTAACACGGACACTCCAGACAATTGAATAATGATTTGAGTTCTCAACACAGTACAGATGCCCTAGACAAAGTGACATTCTATCAGCGACAACGATGATGGATAACGCAAAAATGTATAGGACTGACATAAGCTATCAAAAAGCATATGGCAATCCTGTTGAAAGTCGTTGTAGAAATACGAAACGCTTTCGAAGCGATTGTCACTTGTCTAGGCCCTCAGTAGGTCTCACAGAATAGAAAGATAAAGCCTAGCTGTGAAGCCTGTCGCCCGACTTATCTGTACATTTTCAACTGTCTAAAGTTACTCGATGTCCAACACTATTGGAAAATGTTCATCGACTAGTTTTGTTTGTTCGAGTTTATTTGATGAGCGAGTTGGTATTTTGTCCATTATCATTTACCCTTAGAATAATAACGCATATTCTAAGCATTTACCGTACGTATCGAAGCCTTATCACATGCTTCGACACACATTACAATGAAAGAATATCTAGTCCAGAGTTTAAATCCGGGGTCCTGAGTGTTAGGAGAAAAAATCCATGAGACATTCCAAAACGTTTGCAGTCATGGTTTTGAAGTTCAAAAATATAACATTTATGTGAACTATAGCATTTTTGTGAACTGTGTGCGAGAAGCTCAGACCAAATATAAAACCAAGACAGAGCGCTGACAACAGTGAAGTGAGGCCAGTTTCGTAAACATGTGTGCATTGGTGTAGTTTGATTGTAAATGTGTGCGTTTGAGCGTGTATGCACAGAGCGGTGGTGTAGTTTTGGCATGCTTCACTGTATTGTTCGCAGTTCTCTGTCTTGGTTTTTTATTCGAGAAGTAGAACATTACTCAGAAAATTATTTCGGATTATTTGAAAATTGATCCCCTATTATGGATAAAAAAAGTTTACCTTGTTTAATACCTATTCGTGTTCTTCCACAAAATACAAATAAAACCTCCATTATACCACTTATACTATAAATTCGAATTACAGTACATTCCGACCAAGGCCAACCAAGGTGCCATAAACCAACAATTTAAACGGAGAGCCCAAAGACAAAAGCGTAGATCCTTTTTAACTAAATTGCGTGCGATTTGTACTAAGTAGGACGGACTGGACGCATTCACAGGCCGAGTGTAACCGTTTATGATGGCATGAAGACACTGCAAAAGGAATTCAACCCTGTATGGCAAAGGTCTAGGGATGAAAATTGAATGGGTTGGGAGAGAAGATATTGTAGTTTCTACATTTTTCTAGTTCAAACATTAAATTTCATCTCTCTTATTAAAGAATTAGGGTTGAAATTTCAACGAGCTGGAGGACAAGATAGTGTGGTTTCCTCAGTTATGATAGCATGACGATTCCGAATAGGAATTTCAACTCTGTTGTATATGTGATAATGTGCCTTTTTGAATGGGTTCAGATACAAGATGGTGTGGCTTCCCGTAGTCTAACTGAGTCTTTGCGTTTAAGAGGAATATCATGTCGTTTGAGCCTCGGAATAGAATGTTTTCTAATGTTTCAGGCGTTTGTAAATGTCTTGGTATAACTTTGTTAGGTTACAAAAGATTATAGAAGTGATTCTATTGGTTGTTATTGTTACTCAAACTATTTAGAAAAGCGGTCAGTTCTTTTTGGTATGATAATCGTCTTAGGTTACGTCCACGGTTGAACACTTTTTGAACAGGTCTTCATATAAAGGCACATTAGTAAGATGGAGATCTGTTACTTTTAAAATTCTTATTCTGCTACAGGTTTCGTCTAAGCCTGTTTTAATTCTAGCTTGTTTGTGGTTGGCTGTTGTAATTGTTTGGCTTTATTTCAGCTTCAGCTACGTTTTAATTTAATTTAATAGTTTTAATTAGTACTAAGGGAATTTAGTTTTTTTTTTAATTCAGTTTTTATTTTTTTATGATACAGGAATACCGTTTTTTATTGGTGCTTAAAATACTTCTTTATTAATCGATAAATCTTTAGATTTTACCATATTTATATTCATTGATGTTAAAAATTATAATAATTATTATAAGCTCGTTCTCATTAAGTATTGTGTATTCATTTATTTTTTTATGCCGCAATTAAACTAAAAGAAATTCTTTCTTTATTTCTTCTTTATTAATAAATGACTTAAAACTTTCAACATTCATCACTAACTTTTGCCTTAAATGTACTCACAAAAAAACAAAAGAATAATCCTCAAACGGAGCGTTTCTTTTTAATCCTAGAACATAAAACCATTTTTTTAAACGCGGTCATTTTCAAACTATTTTCCTTAGCACTCAGCTATTAGCTGTACAAGGGGGTTGAAAAACAATAGTTATTTGTTTGCGGGACCCAAGTTTCATCCCTTACACAATATAGCTCTTACTGCATTCGTTCGTTCGTTCACTCATTCATTCAACCCCCTTAGCGGTAAGCTTTATTGTTCGTTCGCGAAATGAGAGTGAATTGTTTTTAATTTTTTGTTTCTCATTAAAATTATGTAGTTGCGCGTTGTTAGCTTTTCATAATTAAAATTTGTGTTAAGTTCATCATTTATTTCTGAAAGTTCAGCTTTTATACTTTAAAATTATGCTACCATTCTATGTCCCTGTACGTGATGTTAAGACCAACTTTAGAAATAGAAGGAGGACCGGAAGTTTGGAGCGGCTTCGAATTTTCCTTCTTGCTAGTTACAGAAAACCTAGAAAGAAAGAAAGGAAAATACTTTATTCTGCACAAATTGATACACGCTATTATTATTATTACCGTGTATAATTTTTGTAATGTGGCACTTAGTATTTTTGTAATGTGGCATAAAGCCGATATTCGAAAATCTCCGATCCGTTATTGCTACTATCTACGAAGCATCGGTCCGAATACCATGTGGTAGTTAGTAAAAATCAAATATCTAGCAGGGTATATATAAGGTTATTTGTTCGAAGAAATGGCAATTCGACAGAAGTTCTTGGCTTGAACATTAAACCTTTTCTTTTAGCAAATAACGGCACAATCATTGCCGAAATGGTATCTTATCCGTCGAGGCCGGTGTCCCAGCAGTGGGAAAGCTAAAGGCTGATTATAATAATCGTACAGGTTAATTTATTCGAACAAAAATACTGCATCATCTACATCCGTATGCACTATCAATGTAGATGCATTAAGAGGTATCAGAGATGAGACAATGGCTTTTGTTGTTGCTGCGGTTACCTTATATTGGATCACTCGCTTTGACAGGGTAGGCAGAACAGATGGTGGTCGGAAACGATCTGGAGTGATTACATTTCGAAATCAAGACAATACCTTTTCTAGTTTTTAAAATACAGAGCATGTTTCACCACCTCTGGAATATTCTGGTTTCTATTTGATTGGCCATTGTAGCTGCCCCGTTGGTCTCGTGGTCGCAAGCGCGATTTGGGTTCGATTCCCGGGTTGAGCAAATTTGTTATTGGGTTTTTTCATTAGGATTTTTTTAGTAACAACCCGGAGTTTGGAAATTGGCGGTGAGATATCCCCATGCCATGCCATCCTGCGCCTGAGGGCAAATTCTCTTACTTAAAAAACGTTCAAATTCATTTCACAATCTGTCAAACTTGTGAAAAATGTTGGCAAATTGATGGTTTTTTTGACAGATTGCGAATGAGATGCGAATGTGAACGTTCTTAAAAATAAGGGAATTACTTCGCTGATCTCTCTCCGGTCGTGTCGGTTTGCCGTCCCATCGGACTATGAGAGTGAGGAAAGACAGAGTGCACCTGTGCCTGCGCACACACTTGTGCACTATAATATTTCCCGCGTCGAAGGCTAGTCACCGTTGAGATTGGCCACCGTGGCCGAAATACGGTCTGGCGGACATATTGATTGGTAATACTTTTAAACAAATTCTGTTGTTGTTTATTTTAGAATGTTATTTTGTTGGATAGTTCCTATCTGGAGATTGGAACACACAGCATGTTCATTGGCTTAACTTAAGCTTTGCTTAAATTGACACTTATAAAGTTGGGCTCATCCCAAACTTATGTTGCACTAACTTTCGGCACCGCAACTTGTGCGAATAATGTTGAAATTTATGCCGTGCCTTAATTCGGCTTTTCTTAATTGAGATTTATGTACCTAGAATAAGGCAAGTGGGCTTGGATTTAATACGTCTAAATATGCTTCTTCTGGGGAGGTTAGTAATTCTGCATAAGTAATTTTTTTTTTTACATATTTAATTTATTTGTCATTACTTCATTTTTAATTATTTTTACCTATTGTGGTACTATGGCGATATCTAAATCGCCACATGCGAACTACGCATCAAAGACCTGACGTCACACAAAAATCCTAACGTCACATAAATCCGCATCGCGCAATAGAGTTTACCGTGTGATGGACATATATACAAGAACCCAACATCAACCGTTGGGCAGTTGCCCGCCAGACACCACACCCGATCGGAGGATCCTCCCTTTTCTGTGGTGGATGAGTGAACTTTACACCCTGTTCCTCATACCCCTAAAGTACAGTAATTTTATTCTAGGTGCATCGGCTTCACGTATAGGTAATTATATAATTGATGCATACAAAATATTGTAAAACATTTTTATGTAATGGTGAAGTTTCTTGCCCATTCGTCTCCATACGAAAACTATCTTTTGGAAGCGGCGACTATGATCAGTTCTATTTCTTTGTTTTTAACAATTAAAAGTGCCTTTTATGTGCCTAATTGAAATAAATTATTTGACTTTAACTACCCCAAATAACATTAATTGTCAATAACGAAACGGCCTTTACCAACTTTCCATCGAGTAGCCCTTCGTCGCAAACTATGTAAACAATTAAATCGAAAAAGTTCTTCTTTGGAAAAATCCAGAAATCTTTACGCACGAATATTTTACTAACTGTTAACAATTTACTTCACGAAAGGACAAAATGCAAAAATCAACACGACCCTTTCAAAGTACCTTTAGAAAAACTAGTTGCGAATCAGTAGATTTAAGGCAAAAGTCACGTGGAACAAACGAAACGTGAGGTGAGAATGAAATATAGAAGATTCGTTGGTGAAAACGAGATGGAAGATGACGCCGTCACCATACAAATGCTGCTTTTGAAAGCTAAATTTTGGGAGATGAAAGAAATGTATTTGTGTGTAGTCTACAGGTTTTTCCTTTGAGATATTTCTATGCGATTAAGTTTTTTGTGAAGGAGAGATAGTATCTACTCCTTTTTCTGAAAGCCTGGTATCAAGAAACCATTTAAAAACCTCGGCCTTTAATAAATATTATGTCCTATGAAACAGTTTTTTCAAAAGATTTACCAAAATATGTCAAAGGATGCAATTTTGGATAAATCGTAGATTATTTAAAAACCGGCCAAGTGCGAGTCGGACTCGAAACCGAAGGATTCCGCAAAAAACGCCGAACAAATACTTTTCTTTTTTAATTATTAACTTTATTTCTTTTTTTTTTCAAAGCTATACCTATATTATATATTTAACATAACATACAATAATCATGGGTACATGATGACAGTTACCCAAATTATTTAGCTAGTTAAAATTTACTGATTGTATGTAGTTATGACAAAAGTAACTCGTGGCTAAGTAATAACAGCCGGACGGGACGATCCATCAGGTTAAGCTACGCTTTCCGGGGTTGGTCCGTGGATGGGTGACCATCTTTAAATACCGAGACTTCTCCGTGCTTCAAAAAACACGTTAAAAGCCGTTGGTCCCAGCTGTCATCTTTGACAGTCGTTACGGGTCGTCAGAAGCCCGAAAGTCTGACAACCAGTCTTGCCAAGGGGTATCGTATTACCCAGATAATGGGTCGTGGAGGTCAGATAGGCAGTCGCTCCATGTTAAACTGGTATTCAGCTGCAGACTCGAAGCCGACCCCAACATAGTTAGGAAAAGGCTAAGCAGATGATGATGTAGGTATCACAAAAAAAGAAATATTTTAAAATAAATTAGCTGATCGTACGGTGTACGTAAGTAAAGAATAGCACCCGTGGACAGACCAAGAAAGCATGGCACAATAGGGAGGCTCATACTGAGCAATGGGTAGATTACGGCTGCTAGTGATGACAACGATGATGAAATAGTGATAATAGATCCGAATATACATCCTGTGTTTCACCGCATTTCAAGATCAAAACACAAGTAGGTAGGTACATAAAATGTTGGTTGTCCATTAGAGTTAAGACCATTAGAAGCAAGCACGACACTCAAGGGACGGAAGTTCACGGGCTTATGGGAACACATCATAAAGCCATAAAAGTGTTTGTTGTTATAACTATGTGGAAAGCCATGAGTTAGATTTCCATTGTGTGTGTTTTGAAACAATTTAAATAAACCTAATAAACGACAAAAATGAAATCGAACGTCTTGAGTCCGCCAATGGAGATTAGAGGTGGTCTTACGAACGTAGGTTAATAATTTTATTGCAGCATAATTTGTTTTCTACAGGACTAATACCTCAATAACTACAGAAACCAAATTACAGGATCAGCGAAAAAATAAAACAACGGTTCCCTCAATTTATGTTCGCATAGCTCGTCAAAATGTAGGGAATAGGTGATTTTTAACCGACTTCTTCAAAAAAGAGGAGGTTCTCAATTAGTCTGTATGTTTTTTTTTTTTTTTTTTTGTATGTTTGTTACGCGATTACTCCACCAATTATGAATCGATTTTGATGATTCTTTTTTTGTTTGGTAGGTCATGCTTCCGAGGTAGTCCCATATAATTTTTTTTTTTTTTTTTTTCAGATTATTTAGAAAACAAAAAAGCATGGGATTGAGCTGCTCGCTCTGCTAAGCATTGTAACATTTTGAATAATATGGAAAATCATCAAAGTATATCAACCAGTTTTATTTACAAATTGACATTATTGAATATTCTATACAAAATGATATGATTACTTTGTAAAGTATTTTATTATTGTGAATGTGAGGACTATGTGAATTTTTTAAATTTTTTTTTTTTCCTTCTCAGTTAATTTTATCAATGGTCTGGCAATTTGAGAATTTTATGCGGCCTACCCAAATGTCCTTTCTTTGGTATTGTTCGTCGAGTCGCTGAGCTCCTTAAGTTGAGCTCCGCCATTACTGACAAATGCTTGCACTGACTGGACAGGTCCACTCAAATCTGTGTGGTTCTTTCCTCAAAAGACCATTTCAGACTCGAATTTACATGGTCCTCATATGGCTTGACCAAGATTATGTCTGGACTTTAAAAGAGACTGTGACCTCTGAGTTTGTTTCGGCCTTTCTTCTCAGATAGGAAACGCCGACCTCATCTAGCTTATTTTTAATATTTTTTTAATAATATGACGTGTAAAAGTGATTCCAATATCCTATTTACAGAATAAACAATTTCATTTCATTTCATTTCATTTCATTTCATTATTAACTTTGCTTGCGTTAATAATTTTTGAGTTAGCTTCAATATTACGTATAAAATAAAAATAACTTTAATTTCGGAAGTCGGTGGCAAAAAACGGAAATTGAAAAGCAAAGACACCGACTTCCGAAATTAAAGTTATTTTTCACTTTTTTAGTGTTTTTTTTGGAAGTCGGTTGTTTTTTTTTTAGTAAAAAGTTTTTATATTTTCGCAATTTCATGTTAAGTCCCATGAGGAAACGTTCATAATGATGAGTACAATGACCCCTTAATAGGATGCTCATGAATTAAATGTAATGTCATGTATGTAATGTCATGTATGTAATGTCACGTATGTAATGTCATGTATGTATGTAATGTCATGTATGTAATGTCATGTATATAATGTCATGTATGTAATGTCATGTATGTTATGTCACGTATGTAATGTCATGTATGTATGTAATGTCATGTATGTAATGTCATGTATATAATGTCATGTATGTAATGTCATGTATGTAATGTCATGTCATGTCATGAATTAACTGTATGGCAAAGGAAACATGTTTAAATAAATAAATTTCACCCTGTATGACCTTTTTTTTTTTGAGGGTGGGAAATCAATCTGGGCGGATCGGAAGGGCGTGTCACTTATACTGACTAAAACCCACCCGTGTTCCTTCAGTTTGATTTGGTAAGAATCCGACCACCTCTCCGGATTCCCTTTAGACAGAGCGAATGTGCGTGAATTTCTATACAAAAGATTGTAATCATCTGACAAATAGCAGTCGACACTTATCACTATCTTCCTGTTGCTAAACAATTCACTCCACTTAACTTTCCCCATCATTGAATACACTACTGACGGATAATTTACTGCCAACAAAGTAAAACGCCGCTTAAACTTCTCCCCACAACTTTAAACAGTTACGGAACTAAATCGAACATGTCAACCTGCTTTGGTAACTTATATATGCGATTCACTGTTTACTTGTTTTTTTTTATTTTTATTATTAGCGACCCGGTCCTGATTCCCACAGTTTTTATCACTTGACAAAACATTGATATTTCTTAGTTATATGTTACTTTAATTTTAACTTATTATACACATAAACCTTCTTGAGAAAATTTTCATTTTTCAATTTATTTTCATAATTATACAAACTCGAAAACAGATTTTAATAATATTTATATAGAAGATATAAATAATAGATTTCTTTATTTTTATTTGTATTATTTAAGTACACACAGTAAAATACATAAGTAGTTTGAGTACAAAGGTTTGTTTTTGTTAGGGTTCCGTACCCAAAGGGTAAAACGGGACCCTATTACTAAGACTCCGCTGTCTGTCTGTCCATCTGTTACCAGGCTGTATCTCATGAACCGTGATAGCTAGACAGTTGAAATTTTCACAGATGATGTATTTTTGTTGCCGCTATAACAACAAATACTAAAAAACAGAATTAAAAAAAAAAATATTTAAGGGGGCTACCATACAACAAACGTGATTTTTTTGCCGTTTTTATAGATAATGGTACGGAACTCTTCGTGCGCGAGTCCGACTCGCACTTGGCCGGTTTTTTTTTAAACTAGTTGCTTTCGCATACTGCTTTGAGCTGAATTATTTCCTCAATGCATAACAAAGTAATTTTAGACAGGTCAAACAATATCCTACTCAAAATAAAATTATTTATTTCAATACTCAAGGAAAGAAGCAGGAGCTGGCGGCTAAGTAATAACAGCCGCACGGGTCGATCCGGTACCTGTGATAGATACTTAATGGGAGGGTGTACTATGCAAAGCTATGAGGTATTTGCTTCATTATTGGTAAAGGTACAAGAGTCTTAATATTAACCAATAACGGTCCGTAAATTATAGGAATCGGCCATTAATTAAAATGGCCCAATGGACCAAAACAAAATAAATGAACAACCGAAGAAACTATACCCAACCCTGAGTGGGTTGGGTACAGTTTCTTCGGTTGTTCATTGATATCCCACCCTCAAAAAAAAAAGTCATACAGGGTGAAATTTATTAACTGACTTCTTCAAAAAGGAGGAGGTTATCAATTCGTCTGTATGTTTTTTTTTTTTTTTTTGTGTTTATGTTACGCGATTACTCCGCCATTTTATTTCATTGATCCATTCAAACTCATATGCATAAACCTAAACTCGCTCCTTATTAAGCACAAATCTGAGCAGTAAAAGCTAGATACTGGATAGTTCGCTTTTAAATCGGAATTGAATTCGCATTGGAGCGTCTCTCTGTATTCGGGTGAGGCGTCTGCCGCTTATTCGATTTGTTGCTAGTACGAGATTTGAGTTTGTAAGACTTTGTGGATTATAATGTGGGAAGGATGGATGTGGCAGTATGATTTTGGACTAATAATTATACACTTTTTTTTTTTTAATTTGGTAAATTTCTTCTCCCGCTCTGGGTGGAGCGGAAGGGCGTGTCAGACTTTTACTGACTAAAATCCACCCGTTTTCCTTCAGTTGCCTGTTGCCAAGGTCCCGGTATCCCTTTCGGACTTTCCCGCAACACTGGCAGGCATCGGTCCTAGCGGACCCCGCAAAAATAATTATACACTGACTATCTGACTTGGTTTAGTGGTCGCAAGCGCTACTTGGTACGATTCCCAGGTCGGGTAAAGTGTAATTGGGGTTTCCTGCTCAGTAGCAGCCCAGAGGCCCAAGACAAAGTGACATTCTATCAGCGATAACGATAATGGAAAAGGCAAAAATGTATAGGACTAAAAAATTAATCTGCCTAGCCTTTTCCCAACTATGTTCGGGTCGGCTTCCAGTCTAACCGGATGCAGCTGAATACCAGTATTTATCGTGGTAGTAGTAGTAGTTAGTATGGAGCGACTGCCTATCTGACCTCCACAACCCAGTAACTGGGTAATACGATACCCCTTGGTTAGACTGGTTGTCAGACTTTCAGACTTCTGACGAATCGTAACGACTGTCAAAGATCCAGAAATGACAGCCGGGAACAACGGTTTAACATGCTTTCCAAGGCACGGAGGAGTCTCGATATGTGAAAATGGTCACCCATCCAAGGACCAACCCCGGCAAGCGTAGCTTAACCTGATGGATCGACCCAAGCGGCTGTTATTACTTAGCCACGAGCTCCCCCAAAAATGTATAGGACTGACATAAGCTATCGATAAGCTTATGTCAATCCTGTAGAAAGTCCTCCAGTCGTTGTAGAAATACGAAACGCTTTCGAAGCGATTGTCACTTGCCCTCCGAGACTGGATTTATAGCGAAAAGTGGTTGTACTATAGGTACACTCTGCCTAACACTTCGGCAATTATAACAGGCGTCTTGTTATGTTAATATATTATAATTATAAATTGTCGTTACTCTGAAGATAGGTTTGTTATCAACATTTTCCACTACTACGTCGTTCTGCTTTTTGGCAATCAATCTTATCCGTGTGTGGCAATTACTATCTAAGCGTTTCGTATTTCTAAAACGACTTTCCACAGAATTGTTTGCTTTTCGTTAGTTTAGTACGTCAGTCCAATACGCTTTTGATGTTTTCATCATCGTAACCGTCAGTTTGTCTGATGTAGTCGTCTTGGGTAGACGACTGGTCGTCGATCTTCCTCGATTAAAATTTACATTATTATTGAATCATCATTTCAGTGTGTTGGGTCATTCGGTTCCCTACAAAATGGTTGAGCTGGATGGTGCTGATCCACGTGTCATGTTCTGAGACTGGTCATCTCTTATTTGCCAGAGCTTATTTTTAATCTTAGATTTTGAATTGTTTTGATTATTTTTTGTTTTACATTGTAAACTGTAAATTGTTCATAAAGAAGCAACAAGAGTACCCAGTATTTTGTAATATCGATATCCATATTTAAAAGAGTGTCTTTGGAGTTTCTTGCCCGTTCTTCTCCATAGAGATCTACGTTTTGGAATGGGCAACTCCGACCTCCAACCGACTCTTTGAAAATTCAGAAGTGCCTGTAAATGGTTTAATTGAAATAAATGCTTTGAGTTTGAGTTTGAGTGCATCAGGTTACACTACTGTACGCTGTGTCAGTTTCGGATTTTAGGATTCGAACTTGGAATATACCTGCTAGTGAAGTCTTTATTTATTGTTACAATTTCCACTTTAGCCACATATATCCAGCGCTGGGGCTCTGTCTTGCATAGGGGCGCAGCATTATGCTGAGCGATGGACGTTATACGTGGATGTGATTACGTGACGCATATTTTCCCCCAATTTATAATTTTTTGTGTTCTTTCTTTGCGTCAATTTTACCGCTAATAGAGGAAGTTATATCTAAAATGAACATACGGAGTAAGCAAGCCAACCATGTTAATTATACTTTTTCCGAATTAGAAGTACTTGACCCTACAGAAGGCCTTATTACAGTCTTCTATAAGAATCTTAAATAAAAACCTTCAGATTACTAAAATACCGCATCAAAAACAAAATATACAACTGAAATCTTCTTAACTGAAGGCTTTTGAACAAAATCCTCTCCCGGGGGAACTATTGTATAGAAGCGACTTTCAACTAGCTGTATGAACGAAAGTGAACTTGGAAACAACTGTATTACCTAATTAATAATTTATCTATCGATGCATCTGATTGGGATTCTGTTAGTGTAGGAGACGATAATGATAAAGAAAAAACTTTTTACAAAAAGAAGCAACCGACTTCCAAAAAATAACACAAAAAAATGTGAAAAATAACTTTAATTTCGGAAGTCGCAGTCTTTGCTTTTCAATTTTCGTTTTTTGCCACCGACTTCTGAAATTAAAGGTATTTTTCCCTTTTTTGTGTTTATTTTGGAAGTCGGTTGCTTTTTTTGTAATTTAAAAAAAAATTAATTGATATAGTTATAGACGCTACACAAATAGTTATTGGACGATAAAGTTGTGGTGATGTAATCACAATAAGTCGAAGTTCATGTAGATGTTAACATTATTTTTAGGCTAGTATGGTTATTTAAGAAATGTCTGCAATGACCACTTATGCAAATAAAATATTTTTCGTCATAAGAAATAATGAAAAATATTTTATTTGAAACACGCATAGGAAATGCAAACAGTAAAAACGAGCATTGAAAACTAATAAAATTATAATTAAAAAAAAAAGGTGAGGCCAAAAAAGCTCGTAACTTGCTGCGATATTTGAAAAATAAATACCGTAGCGCTGGTATTCTGGGCACGACAAATGGTCTTTATTTAAACAATTTAAATGTCTTTGATTGTAACAGTAATAATAGGAGTATGTTGTAGTAATTCTTTGAAACTTAATTTTGTGTCAAAAGTTGTTTGCACACCCACAAATACACTATTTATTTTTGAAAGCATAATCAAAAGAAAACTCCTCTAATTTTATACCGCATGAGTTGGGAAATGTATAGACATGCAATGACGCATCCTTTAACAATACCTCTGTCTCCCTCTGACGTACGGACGGACGTGCGAGTGAAAGAGACGGAGCACGTTCATAATCTGTCAACAAGTACACGCTAATTGCACACTCGGGTTGGTTCGTCGGGTGAAAATGACTTCTGAATAAATCCGGACAGTTCATAATATTTTCAATTTGTGTGGAATTCGGTTGTCATAGTATGGGCAATCCTTACTAATATCATAAATGCGAAAGTAACTCTGTCTGTCTGTCGCGCTTTCACGCCAAAACTACTGAACCGATTTAAATGAAATTTGGTACACAGATAGTGTAGAGCCTGAGAAAGGACATAGGCTACCTTTTATCGAGATACCACGCGGGCGGAAGCTAGTTGGGCATATGATGCGAGATGAGTTGTGAGAAAAGTTTTGAGTATGAATGCCAACCAATCAAAATAACGATAAATAAACTGTTTAAAACAAAAGCACCATAGTAAACATTATATGGTTAGGAAGTCGATGCTTACACTGCCTACTGGGATACTGTTAATACTAATGTTTGGCAGGAGATAAGCGGCATCGGCCCCGAATAAATTGTTATGCGTGAAGGAGGATGTTGATGGGATTAAATTTTCTTGGCAGAAAATAAAGGAAATATAGAATTTCATCTCTTTTGCATACTAATAACTTTGCAGGAACTTTATAACAAGAGTTTGCCTACGAGTAATAAAAGTTAGTGGGTATGCATGTCTATGGAAAACTCGTTGCAAGTTTGTTTTAAGTCGGGTTGGAAAATAATAGTTGCGTTCAAGAAGAACAAACTGTTTTTAATTGAGTAAAATAAATCTGGGATGTTTTTGCAGTAGATAGTGGAACATCCACTGCTTTTTTTTTAAGGTAAAAAAATGGAGTTAACAAGTTTTTAGATTGTGAACATTTTTAATCACAATTTTTGTAAATTTGCATATAATTTCAGTGTGTATTGTTCTGCCAAAAAGGCGAAGTCTTTGTGTATAAATAGCAAAAAAAATGTTGCATATTTAAAAACTTTTTCATGCCTATTCAATTTACTCAGGATTCGCTAGTTGTATAAAAGTTAAATGAAACCGAAAACAAACAAACAAACGTGCCTTTAGCCATTTAACATGAACAAAACCATTTTTATAGGTTAGACGGGATTACTTTTTCCTAGATTTTTCGCAAGACTTATCCGGAGTTTTCCCTTCACCACTGCCACCCTATCCCGGCAGTATGAATGCACCTCGTTAATTAGACGGTTTATTAGAGATTCAAGTGTTGTACGCTACAAATATACAAGGAGAAGTTTTATGCCTATCTCTTTATATACAGTTCGTTATTATTCTTTGAGCCTTTCCGGTTTTTTTTTACGTTATTATTTAATAAGCTTTGTTGCATGAGTGTGTTGGGTGTTCTTTTGTAATTTTCTGAGAGTTTTGTGTTTTAAAAATGTGTGTTAAGTTTTTTTTTTTTATATAACTGCATAGACTCTGCCAAGTTATTTTATACTCCGTCTATGAAAAACAATGGTCCGAGGTTTTATCAAAATAAAATTAGGTCGTTTTGAAATTAATAGATCAAAACATTTCCGGAAAATATAATTTTGAGTAAAACTCTCGAAATTATTATTATGGACGCTTAATGATTCTAATTTTGTATTTAATCATTTTATCATAATTGCCGCAAATTAAAATTTTAATCAACGTAAAACAGCAAGCAATATGTACAAAATGAAAGTAATTTTGAAAGTCAAAGTCAAATAATTTAATTCAAGTAGGCACATTTAAAGGCACTTTTGAACGTCAAAAACAAAGAAATATAACTGATTCTAGTTTTTCTAGTTTCGCGGGCTACCTTGAAGAGTTCCCTATTAAATGATATTTTTACCTCATGGGTAGATTACCACAGTTGTTGAGAGAAAATAGGGTCGGGCTTTTCTCCATACAAAAAGTCATAATTCGAGGTTCGGCTCTCGTCTATTTCCTCCTCCAATATTGGACAAATTTTAAAGATATTTTATAAATTGAATAAGAAGGATATTTACTGTGCCCCTATGTTTTTCTTTTTTCTTTAATAGTTGTCAAATTTGTATGATAGGCTTGACACGGTCTAAACAGACAATTTTGAGCATTTTTTAAGGGTTCTACTGCTTCTATAGATAATCTATCATCAAAACGGAAAATATAGGGGCATAGAACTAGTTGATAATTATTTATTTTACTGTAAAAAATCATTGCTCTAAGATCATCAGAGAGAAAACAGGCGAGAGCGTTTGTATGGGGAGGGGACCGACCCTATTTCCTCTTAATACGGTCATATGTCATGGCACGTCAGCATTGTATACAGCCAAGCGCACGTGAGAAGTAACTGTTGAATTAAGAAAATTATGAAAAAAACCGCTATCTATATCATGTCATGGACAAGCCTGTACATAATCAGACTTGGCAAACAGACTGAAAAAGCAGTATGTTTATGTACTATTGTATTAAGCAAGGAAGTTCAGATAAACTCCGAAATCCTATCCCAGATCAGCTTGAAAACTTAACTGGATGCAGCAGTACCCTCCCGAACGCAAGTATCGATATAACAGTTCACCAAGTGGAATATTTAGCAGCAAAACTTGTGTCGAACACTGTTCCGTGTTCGTTCCTTGAGATTCAGTGGAGCCAATCAGTTGGCTTGGAAACTTAGAAGTTCTAATTATTTTGGAGGGTAGTTGGAAAGGATTTTGTGCTTTGTTCTAGATCTTTGATTAACAAGAGATTTTAGTTCTTGGAGATACCGTTTTCTAAGAGCTGTAGCTGTCTAGTTTATTGAAATGTTTGAGTTATCTTGAGCTGAGATCTATTAGTGAAAAGTTTATATCTTTTAATTGAAATAATTATTATTCCGAATTAACATGTACATATAAACAACTTATACTTAACGAATAAATAAACATAGCAATATAATCCTAACTTAACTAAAACTATTAAGAAACTAAAATGGCGTCAAAAAATTCCTCCGCATTGCTGTCGACTGGTAATGTAAACAAGAGACAGGTGGCCTTGCCACGTTGTATAACAATGCTAAGCCTCTGGCCAAGGTAAAAGCCAGTCCAAGAGTTACGGTAAATATAAAGCAGACAGGCACGACGCGACAGTGAGACGCGATTCTAGTAGAACAATTTCTATGAAAACTTTAACCAGCCGTTTAGAGATTTTAATTGGAGAGATCCCAGGTTTGAGAAAATTTATCTTCCTTTAAAATGATAAATGTAATTGGAAGATTTTTTTCAATAAGCAGGTATATATTAAGCTGGGCCCGAGTAGTTTTTCGGCAGTTTTAGCGATTCAGGCTCAAAATCTCATCATATTAAAACTGAGCTCAGAAATATTGCATTTTAGAACGTCATAATAATAAATTATCTTGCAAAACTCAGCTAACGGCAGCGGATAATTCGTTTTTTTTCTTCAAAATAAATAAATGAAATTAGAAGTAATTGTTTTGTGTTAATCCAGGACACAGCATACTTGCGTTCCAGATTCATGCGTTCAGACGTTCATGCATGAAATTGTAAAAAGATTATACAAACATCTCTAAAAACTTCCCGTTTTATATTTGGTACTTACCTACCTACTCGTATAAAGTAGAAAAATACCAAAATAACAAACAAATCCATCTAAGTATGGGTATCAACAAGGATTGGAACGAGGACAGTAAAAAGAGTTATCAAATAAAGAGTCGGCTATTCAATCCAGATAAAAGGTTTCCGATCCAGATGTCTGCATCCATTCTCAATACTACGTATGAATGTCTGGAGCTTTTCAACGTATTTGTTGATAGAAGATAGAATTTAACGATGGGAAGGTTTTCAAAATAATGCTTTAATACCCTGAGATTTTGGGTATAGGTACACATTTCGTCGAGTGTATTATCAATTTCGTTTGAAAATTCAAAACTAACCTTACCCAACTATTTTGGGGTCGGCTTCCAGTCTAACCGGATGCAGCTGAATACCAGTATTTTACATGGAGCGACTGCCTATCATCACGTCGGGGTCACCAATTTAGGGGTATGAGGAACAGGGTGTAAAGTTCACTCATACTCCATAGAAAAGGGAGGATCTTCCAACCGGACGGGTGTTGTGTCTGGCGGGCAACAGCCCAACGATTGATGTTGGGTTCTCGTATATATGTCCACTGCACGGTAAACTTTAATTGCGCGATGCAGGATTCATGTGACGTCTGTCTGACGTCAGGTCTTTGATGCGTAGTTCGGATTTGGCGATGTAGATACCGCCACATGACCTCCACAACCTAACTGTGTAATACGATACCCCTTGGTAAGACTGGTTGTCAGACTTTCAGGCTTCTGACGACCCGTAACGACTGTCAAATATCAATGACAGCCGGGACCGAGGCACGGAGGAGTCTCGGTATGTAAAGATGGTCACTCATCCACGGACCAACCCCGGCAAGTGTAGCTTAACCTGATGGATCGATCCGTGAGGCTGTTATTACTTAGCCACGAGCTCCTCAAAACTAAACAAATTGAAGGAACATTTCTCCTTTTTCCGAGGTATTACAAGCTATACGAGTTTATGATGCAGTGAAAAGGTAACGTGATGAAAGAGATATCCAGTAAGGTTGATTGCGGAGCTAACCGCTTTGGGCTCACTTGATACAATCGACCGTCCACGGCTACCCAGTATGTGCCCGGAGAGGCTAGCGCGGTTCATTTGTTTTCCAGCCAAGCGTAGAGTGGCCGTGGGTCACAGTGCACGATCCCGCCTATACAATGTTAAATGCGCAAAACCTGAAAATAGTTTGGTTTGATCAGAATAACGAGCAGAATCAATCACTTTTCAACATATTATGTTATTATATAAAACTTTATTTCAGACAATCTTTTACAGAATCTAACTAATATTATAAACGCGAAAGTTGGTACGTATGGTTGGATGGATGGATGAATGTTTGTTACTCTTTCACGTAAAACTACTGAATGGATGTGGATGAAATTTGGCAAACAGATAGTTTATAACCTGGATTAACACATAGG
This sequence comes from Lithophane ornitopus, assembly GCA_948473465.1. NCBI lineage: Eukaryota > Metazoa > Arthropoda > Insecta > Lepidoptera > Noctuidae > Lithophane > Lithophane ornitopus. The sequence goes on along the minus strand of OX419637.1, from coordinate 10,076,925 downwards.
ATTCTTAATCCCGTTAGTCCCACAGGATCGAGACTTACGCGGGTGAAACCGCGGGTTGCAGCTAGTCATCCATATTTGTGTTAATAAGTACTTAGGAACTATGTTAGGAAACCAAAAAAATAAAATCACACAGACACATGGAGTGCGATGCAGTGTCTTAGGAAAGGACCATCTAACCGGTCCGTTATTACTTTCAGGATGCTGTTGGAGCCTACTCGAATACGGTGCAATATGGAGGCCGCTCTTTCTCATGATGGCATGAAAGCCATCAATCTGAGCCTCCATAAACATGCCAGACGCACTACAGCATCTCGGCAGTCCCAACAACATCCTAAAAGCGTTATTGTATTGAACACTTTGGGCGTTGAGTGTCCGCTGAGTACAGCTGACCCACAGGGTGTACAAATAATAATATAGGTCACATTTTTCCAAAAATCTTCATTAAAAATGTTGCCGTGTCTATTTATTAATAGGTCAAGCCATCACATGCGCAAATCCACCAAAATAGGTAGGAAACAAACACAAATTGTTGTCGACCAATTTAATTTTTCTCATACGCGGGATAATAATAGCTTTTATTTCAATGCAAATACGAATCTTCCAAAACTAAAACAGCACATAAAACCTTTACAATTTGTTTAATGATTTTCTCTCTGCAATAGGTCAATTTGAATTAATAATATGTTGGGGAGTCCGAGGTTTTATGCATTTAACGTTACACGTTGTATTTTACACAAAGCGAAGCCACGTGCGTAGCTTAGCCGGAGCTGCTATATAGGAGCGCCTTACATAAACATATGAATGCTCAATTTGTAGATAAATACACTAGGCTAGGAGGACACGTGGCTACGCAATAACAACCGCATGGGTCGATCCATCAGGTTAAGCTACGGTTGCCGGGGTTGGTCCCTGGATGGATGACCATCTTTACATACCGAGACTCCTCCGTGCCTCGAAAAGCACGTTAATCCCGTTGGTCCCGGCAACCAGTCTTACCAAGGGGTATCGTATTACCCAGTTACTGGGTTGTAGAGGTCAGATAGGCAGTCGCTCCATGTAAAATACTGGTATTCAGCTGCATCCGGTTAGACTGGAAGCCGACCCTAATACAGTTGGGTAAAGGCTAGGCAGATGATGATGATGACACTAAGCCGATGCCAAACATACTGTAATGGTAGGTATTTCAGCTACAACTACTAGGTTATAAATTGAAGCCAACCCCAACATAGTTTAGAAAAGGCTAGATAGATCAAGACGATGATTTCATCTCATCCAAGAGTATACGATGAGCAGAACCCCGGCCATCTCTCGCTGCCTCCAGTGTGACATCAACCTGTTATCGCCTTAACCAATCAAACTCAAACTCAAAGCATTTATTTCAATTAAACCATTTACAGGCACTTTTGAATCGTCAAGGAGTCAGTCAGTCAGAAATAAGCAGCTAGTTGCCCATTCCAAAGCGTAGTAGGTACATATACATATGGAGAAGAACGGGCAAGAAACTCCATGGACTGGACACTCTTTTAAATCAAAATATTGTTACAATATAATGGTTACGTCATTCATGTTGAAATTATACATGTGAGAACAATGTAGAAAGCACGTTAAAAGCGTCCGCATTAACATAAAAACAATATAATAATATTTGTAATATTGTTTTTATGTAATTATAACATAAAAACAATTCAAAAATTAAAATAAGCCATGGCAGCTAAGAAATGACCAGTCACAACTGACGGCGTCCGTTCACGAACGTGACGCATGGATCGGCACCATTCAGCTCAACCATTTTGAAGGGAGCTAAATGATCCAACACACGTGCCACCATCAGCGAGACATTTGAGTGAGCATGACATTCCCAGCCGACATGGCACATTCAGGTCAATGAGTTGTTCAAGACAATTGAGAATAAAACACCAATAACCCTCCTACAACCTCCCGTAACTGAATGCATTCACGAAAATGTGTGCGTATGGATTTAGGAGCCATGTCTCATATCTAAACGCCGGTACTGCCAATATTTAATAGTAAATTATTCGATTTGGTAGCCCCGACCCTGGATTTTTTTGTAAAACCCTTAAAAAGTTACAACCCAAGTAACACAACTGGGTGGTAAAACAGCTCCATATCATATCTGTTTGTAAGCTTGGGTGAAATATATAGGCATGAATAAGTTCTATATAGGTGGCGAGAACCCTTATGCAATCAATATAGAACCACTTGGAGAAATATTGCAGCTTAATTTTGGTTCCAAATGAAATCCATAGGAGTTCTCACGATCATCTTAAGTGGCAATTAGAACTATGGGTATAAGTTGTGCGCAGTGAATGGTTGATTGAATGATATGACGTTTCATTCATTCATTGAGTGACAAATGAAACCCAAAGTTCTTTTTAGGGGCGATAAGTTGAGATGTGTTTTTGAATTTGTACTGTGAACAGCCATTTCATTTTGGATTACATCTATTTGGTGAAAACTTCACGTGTACTGATATAATGCAGGCATTGCTTTACAGCACAAAATCCTTGCGAATGTTTTGTTACTGTGAAAGTATAGTATGGTTTCTTTGTAAATTTCGAAGCGCCATCGATTTGATCAAGAACAATTAAATAAAGTGAGTTAAGTCAATTGGCGAAATAAAACTGTTAATAACCTAACGTAATGGTTTTAGACTAAATATAATGTCAAAGTTCATCAGTTACAATTAACTAAACTCAGTGATTATGCGTCAGTGTGATAAAACACTTTCAAAACAAAATATTTTCAAGGACAACCATTTTCTAAACATGGCGATGTTTATGGCATCTCATAGTTTTTATTTTCATTTATTTGTTCCCTATTTGGAACTGTAAGGTCTAAAAATCACTTATTTGTATGTTGCTAGTGGCTGACCAGTGGATGCTACTACCAGCAGTAATAATTTGCTCTATTATAACCTGCCGATGATAACTACCACATCGCTTAATTTTTTTCCATTTCACGGAATTCATTTTTGATGAAATAGTTTAAAACTATGAACTTTATAACAACAGAAAAAAAAATCTATCAACAGAGTGACGCGCAGGACGATCAGACTTAAGTAATAATAGGTCACAATTATGTATTTTGGGAACTGTTACATCGTTAGTGGTTTTAAATAAGTGGAAATAGCTGCTGTTGGATTTCAAGAACCCACTATTGTAATTTATATACGCGTTGGAGTGGCATATTAGAATACAATAGGCCTGAAAGATGCAATCACGTTAGGTTCCAAAAAGGTTGCAAAATGATCCCTTTAACCACTACAGGTGATATACTACTCTGTTATACTACTCGTTTGGAAATAGAAGTGCCAAATAAGGGTATGTTACAGCTTAAATGGAACAGTTGGTTACAAGTGATTTAAAGGTCTCATATACCACTGTTGCTTCTAAATTGGTAACAAATAAAACCCGTTTTCAACTTTAAGTAACAAAACCGACTCTATGCAACTATAAGAAATAAAGTATAAACAAAATACACTCTTATGCAACTACGACTGATAGGACGTACTCATTATACAAATATGAGTAGTGTTTGAAGCTATAAGTTTTATCAAATACTGTTATACCACTCATTTACAACTTAAAGCTATAAGATAATTTGCAAAATTCACTAATGTGCTACTTGGGAGGGCATTTAAGGTGGCTCCTCAATTCAGACGTCTGAAATGTTTATTTTATTACTATCTTTTGAAATACTGAATGTGTAATATGTTGGAGTACGCCAATATTTAGTAGAAATGTCTACTAAATATTGATGCTATTGTTATCCAATTTGATGAACTACTTTAGTAGCTTTACTACTAAATATTGGCAGTACCCGCGTTTAAACATGAGACATGGCTTCTCAATCCATACGCATACACGAAAATCAAGATCGATCTATGTAAATCCAAAACTTTCACCTAGTTTTAACTAAATATATATGCAATACGTGTCTAAACCCGGCGCTAATTAGTTCACCTCAGGAGTGTGAACCGTCCTTGATTAGTGAAACTCACTTGTATGTCAACATTAGACTTGTGAGGTTGGTTTAAGGTTTAACTGTTAATTGTAACGCTTTTTGGCTTATGTGAGTTGGGCAGAGGTTAAGCTTCGTATGTTTTGCTCGCTAAAAAGTTATCGCGCTACTGCAGTGGTCACATAATTTTAAAGAATAGTGAAATGCATGTACTTTTTTAAACGCCAAATAATAGTTTAAAAAAATCGACGCCAAAGAAGCAATTAAAAGTACTTAAAAACAAATGTTAAGAATATTCAATCGACCCGGGCTATTTAAACGCCCTCCATTTGGCGCGCTTGATGTGGTGACGTCAATTATATGAAAACAAACAACAATTAGTGTCAAGTCAATGTCAAACACTCCTACAAAACACATAGACATTTTGATTGTTGTCACAAAATGTTATAACACATCCGCTCTGACCAACAGCGTCGCTTTTCAAGTATTTGAAATTCACACAGTTTTTTGGCACTTTAAAACAAAAAAAATTCTCGCTCGATAACAAATATTATTCAAAAATATTGATGGAGGCGTAATTCTGAAGTAATATAGTTTATAAAAAAATATACTTGACCCTTATTTAAATCACATGCATATTCACTATTATCGTGCAATCCAAGATGGCCTTCAAGTATTTCGACAAAGCGTCTACGCAGTCCAGAAACGGCAGTCGAAATGACAAACGCTTGTCCGACTACGCGTCACGCTAATTAGCGCGCTAAGCCCCATTGATGTACCGCCACCCGAGTGATAAGGCTACGCATCCCGAACTATCGCGACGATAGCCGATAATGGTTAGTCGTATCTGCTTGTATCGTATCACTGTGCGAAGATTCCTCACGATAGACAAAGGTGCGGCCCCCGCATGAGACACAGAAAGCCTCGTGCAGACTGGAGCGATGCGACGGCGCGATGCAACACCGGTAATTGTTGTACCGTGAAGTTTTCTTAGACCTTGCTTTGTTAGAGTCGCGTCGCGCTAGTCTGCACGAGGCTTTAAACCTATTTTTCTTTCTGTGTATAGATTTATCATCTTCATTTCCTTCTGTTTTTCTTCTTTTCTCCCTTGTCAGCCGTCTCGCTATTATTTCATTCCCTTTTCTTATATATCATCTCTCACACAATCCCCCCATTTTTTCTTTATTCTTCCTCTCTCTCATCATTCATTGATATTTATATTCACCACTCACACAGTCACATGCGTTTAAATACCTTATTATCAAATACAAAGAGGCCACTGGTTCACGTAATGCAAAATGGGAACGTAGGTAACACACCAAAAAGACTTCTCCGAATCAAGATCTATAGAAATCTGGTGTCCTGGCTGTAAATTTTCTAGCTTCTACATTCTTCAAACCAAAAGGATAGCAATATATTACTACTCATATACCGTAATGAAACTATTATCTTCCAATAAGGAACCTGCATGCTACCTATTTACAAGGATCTCGTGGCTAAGTAATAACAGCCGCACGGGTCCACCCATCAGGTTTAGCTACGCTTGCCGGAGTTGGTCAGTGTGGGTATGTCTTTACATACCGAGACTCCTCCGTGCTTCGGAAAGCACGTTACGCCGTTGGCCCGGCTGTTTATTCGTGGATCTTTGACAGTCGTCACGGGTCCTCAGAAGCCCGAAAGTCTGAGAACCAGTCTTACCATCGGGTATCGTATTACCCAGTTACGGGCTGTGGAGGTCAAATAGGCAGTCGCTGCATGTAAAATACTGGTATTCAGCTGCATCCGGTTAGACTAGAAGCCGACCCCAACATAGTTGGGAAATGGCTGGCCTATTTACAAGTTGGATCATTTTCCTATTTATGGCATTGTTTACAGAAAGTATAACAGACAACATTTTACAGGACATTGCAGCTGTATATTGTAATTCAGGTGTTCTGATGTCAACAGTGTGAACGTTACGAGTCGAATCGAATAATAAAATTCACACGTGCAAATATTTTCGTTGTGATTCAGATGAAATCTGTGACGCAGAGTAATGAATACAGAGACTATTGAATAATAAATACGGACTATTTTCATCCCATTGTATTTTCACACGTGTCTCTCGCAAACTTGTATTTACGTGATAAACTTAAATTCATTCATTCACTGACAGACAACGCACAGCCTAACGTCTGGGTTTCGAAGCATGACATGTTACACAAGAGTTCTTTTTTATAATGAAGGTGAGCACGAGGGATTTTGAAAATTGACCCCTAATGGGGTTGGAACCAGATAGGCGCTTTACTTTGTGTAAATTAATTCATCACTACTCTCTGAAAACGGTGAAGGAAAAACATCGTGAGGAAAGCTGTCCTAATATGTCCTATATCAAAAAATTCGGAAACAAGTGACATCTACCAACCCGCACTGGGCCCGCGTGGTGGATTACGACCCACTCCATTTCACCGAGAGGAGTTCTGTGTACCAACAGTGGGAATATTATAGACAGATTATGAAAGGATGACAATTTATATGGAAATTCGGCACTTTTTCCGGTGAGAAATCCAATCAGGCACGCGGCTTGTTGAGTACTAAGTTTTTATAGTTGTGGCTTGATTGATGCAGAACGGACGACTCCCATCAACATTATCAGCCTATAGCTGTCGACTTCTGGACATAGGGATCATAACAAGCAACTGAGCTCGATTCGGCCGCTCACCACGATCAAAATCAAAATATTTTATTTCACATAAACCTACATGGGCACTTATGAAACGTCAGAAGCTAGGTGCACGGTTCCAAATGGTCGGAGAAGAGCTGGCACGGAACTCCACGGTTACTCTTTTAAAAATAATTGGCAATTAAGCGATCACTAGGTATCTTACCTGATTTAAAGCAATGATCTGATCGATGTGCTTGCTGGCCTAGGACCAGACTATTCACTTTTTTTGTATCGATAGGTTTCAGCTATTGCCAAATACTGACTACCTTTATCGTACCTATCCATGTACTTGTACCTTTGTGCGTTGAAAAACGTCGAAATCAAAAGTCATTTATTCAAATTAGGCTGAGTACCAGCACTTTTTAAACTTCAAAATTACATAAGACAGTCCCCGAAAACTCGGCCGTAGCGCAACAAACTCCCCAGCAGTACAGCTGTCTGTTCAGTTAGAATAACTTTATTATACACAATAGTATGCAAAGTAATTAACATTACGAAACACAAAACATTAAATTAAATTATTAAACATAAGTCAGGAAGCACACGCCAATTATCTAACAAATTGAAAAGCCTCAAGGTATAAAGGCCTTTCCTGCTTACAAGAGCATTTGGACAGGCTACCAATCTGGATGACTAATCTTTATGTCACGATATGAAGTGCTATCAAACAGCTCCTGCTGCCTGCCCTCATGAGGGAAGAAGAATAACTTTAGCTGCAATGTGTGCATAATAAATGTACGTATAGGTTCTTAAACTGAATCAGAATCAGCAATTTTCGAACGTCAAAATTACATAAGACAGTCCCCCAAAACGCCCACCCGTCACCACTTCCTAGGGCTTTAGCTGGGAAGAAGAAGTGGCGTAAAAAACTCCCCAGTTCAACTTATAAATAAAAATTAATACTTATGCATCACTTAACAATATATGACATCACCGTCGCATTTCCTTGTCATAAATACCGAAACGCACACAGCATTGTTCCCTGAATAATTTAAAATTGATCCCGGCATTGTAAGTCAGTTCTGCTTACAGTATGTACACTTGTAATATCCGTTTATCAATCAATTTACATATTGAAGCATTGCTGGCATTAATATTGAACGACATCGAATATGTAATGTGATGGTGTCATGGCTGAAAATGAGTTCCCGCTCAGGTAGGGGAGTTTGATGCTTGAATTTAAATTGAATGAAAAGTTTTGGAGTTTTCTTGGCGTATTGCTAATGAGTTCGTTCTAACTGGTTTATGCAGTACATTGCCTTAGGAAATAGGGTTCGAGGAGAGCTTTGATGGAGAGGAACTCGACGTAAAACCAATAGTCCTGAAACGAATAGTCCTGCTTTTCAGTCCTGAAAGTCAGGTCTTACTAAATAAACCAATTCCCCAGGACCATAGTTGTCATAATAAAGTAGACAGTGAGTAGTATGTTGATGGAGGAGCTCGTGGCTGGGTGACGATCTTTACATACAGAGACTCCTCCGTGCCTCGGAAATTGTGCAACCCTGGCAGGACCATAAGTTGGACCCTAAGACCTAAGCTAACTGTATGATGGTCACTACTCATGCTCGATTCCTATAAACGTAAACGAGTCGTTTTGCTTACCGACGGTAGCATTTGTTATTGCCAAACTGGGCATATAAATAGATTCATAAGCTAATTTTCGGGGTCTACTACTTATGCAAAACTATGAAGTATTTGCTTTATTATTGCTAAAGATACAAGAGTTTTAAGTTTTACCAATTACGGTCTGTAATTTATAGGAATCGGCCATAAGTCTGCCAACAGTGAACCAGCAGATGTCAAGTTACCAATCAAATCAAATCAAAATATTTTATTTCACATAAACCTACATGGGCACTTATGAAACGTCAGAAGCTAGGTGCACGGTTCCAATTGGTCGTTTCCTATGGAGAAGAGCCGGCAAGAAACACCACGGTTACTCATTAAAAAATAATTGTACTTAAAAAAAAAAAAAAAAAAACTTGCAGCGTTTTATGTTGTAATGTTGGAATCTATGTTCCGTCGCTTTCGAAAACTATCTACAAGCACCTAACGCATCATCTCTACCGTAACTGCAGTTCGACTATATCTCGGTGAATTACGACGGCTCGTCATTAAGCGATGCGAATTATACGGATTATTCATGAGGCTGCTATGAGCAAGACTTAAGTGTTGTTTTGACTACACCTACATTAATGTCTAGTAAACTAAAACAGTTTAATTTGACGTTTACCTAAACTAGCGGATGAAATTGATGAACAAGGATAACACACACTTATATACATGAGCGATTATTTCGAAAATCTAAAGGCTTACTTTCATGATTTAAAGTGAATGTAGATGTACTTCGTATACCCAGCCGGACACCAGATGTGTTTAATCGCCCAAAATTAAAATTCTTTGGAAGATTATCGACTTCATCAATGCAAATAATTTATTGTTTACTAGCTGCGCCCCGCGGTTTTACACGCTCCCGTGGGAATATCGGGATAAAACATATCCTATGTCCTATTCCAGGTTATGGTCTACCCCTGTTCCAAATTTCATCCAAATCTGTCCAGCCGTTTTAGCGTAGCCTGTCAAGGTTGCGGGCCTGTCAGGGTTGCGGGAAAGTCCGAAAGGGATACCGGGACCTTGGCAATAGGCAACTGAAGGAACACGGGTGGGTTTTAGTCAGTAAAAGTCTGACGCCCAGAAGTAATTTGATAATATCCCACCCTCAAAAAAAAGCCTTTTCAGCGTGAAAGCGTAATAAACAAACTCACTTTCGCATTTATAATATTGCCATTTCCAACATTCAACACTCCAATTTGCACAAACTGCATATTTATGCTTCAATCAATCAATCAATCAAATAATTTATTTGCATAATACATGTTAAATAAGGTGTTACAGGTGTATAAGGTACATTGTATTATAACCTAATGAGGTGTGCAAATTAATTCAATGAGTACTAATCGCAACATTGAATTTAAAGAATACATTATAAATTGAATTACAAAAAAAATAGAAAGTCAAAAATTTTAAAAAATAAATAAAAATACACAAGTCAAAACAAAATTTCAAAGTCATTTACATTGCTTTCTCAAATCTTTAATCATGCAATAGCTGGCGAGCCTATGGCCACTAAACGACACACTCTATTCTACCATATAACACGAAAGACAATTCCACAATGCATTTGGCAATATTTTAGCAACAATTACTACGGACATCATCTTTTGTGACCCACAGAATATTCCATTCACCTCTCTTGTACCTCGTAATTACACATTAATTCTAAATCCTTAAATTCTTAACCCTCTTGAAACACTCAAAATTTTCACCAAAACACAGGGTGACAACAACAAATGCCCCCCAATCGCCCAACTTGTATATAAATAGAATCCGCGCTCCTATTAAGGCGAAGCATAATCCCCCAATCCCCCAAAAAGTGGGGGACTGTTAAAGAATTTTAATTTTCCCGAATTAATTCTTATTCATTTTTCAACGACGGCTCGGGAGAAGGAAGACTTGCCGCGGAACATGACAGAACAGGATAAGGCGACACAGTTTGCAAAGTTTTGTATTGAGTAGAAAGTACTGGATAAGCTGTTGTTCTGGATATGGGTAGATGTTGTTCATCATCTGTCTAGCCTTTTCCCAACTTTATTGGGGTTGGCTTCCAGTGTAACCCGATGCAGCTGAATACCAGTATTTTACATGGAGCGACTGCCTATCTGACCTCCACAACCCAGTGGCTGGGTAACACGATACCCCATAGAAAGACTGGTTGTCAGAGTATAGATCACTCATTATGCTCAACCATACTCTATTGCTGTGCATTGTCCATAATATTTAGTAACATGCTCAGAATGTCTGGGAAATTAATAACATGTAAAGAAAAACATTTTGAGGGCGAAATTTTCGAAGTAATCCACATTGTAGTACCTACTGGTAAAAGGACAAAATTTTTAGTTAGAAGAATCTAGTTCCACTGCAATATCTCTTTCTTTAATCGACTTCTTATCCACTACAACACAATCTAACTAAAATTATAACCGCTACAGAACTCCGCGCAGACGGATTACTGTACCATTTTTATACAGACTAGGTTTGTTTTAAATTTATGTAGCTCCCAGCGTTTCCGTAACCGAACCCCGAGTCTTATGTACCTTGAATTATATTCCATTGATTGCTGTGTACTTTCTTTCCTCTTTCTTCAAGAAAGTGCCGAAGAAGATATTTGAATTTTAAATTGTGGATTTTTATTCATCAATGTTTTACATTAGAGAACCTTGCTATATTGTAAAACGGATGTCAGGTACACACGGGTACACATCAAGCTATACATAGATAAAAAGTAGCCTATGTCCTTTCTCAGGCTCTAGAGTATCTGTGTGTACCAAATTTCATTTAAATCGGTTCAGTAGTTTCGGCGTGAAAGTGTGACAGACAGACAGACAGTCACTTTCGCATTTATAATATTAGTAATGATGACAGTTCATACAATGTTTTTATTTTGGTCAACTAGCCACCAATATGTTAGGTAGGTACAGCTATTCTTTTAACACTATAATACTACTAGCAAATATATATGAATATGTATAATAATACTAGCTTCCGCCCACGTGGTATGACTATAAAAAGTAGCCTGTGCCCTTTCTCAGGCTCTAGACTATCTGTGTACCAAATTTCATTTAAATCGGTTCAGTAGTTTTGGCGTGAAAGCGCAACAGACAGACAGAGTTACTTTCGCATTTATAATATTAGTAAGGAAGTAAGGATTAGGGTTTCCGTACAATGCGGGTCAGTTTATACTGGAATCCGCTAGGACGGATGCCTGCCAGGGTTGCGGGAAAGTCCGAAAGGGATACTGGGACCTTGGCAACAGCCAACTGAAGGAACACGGGTGGGTTTTACTCAGTAAAAGTCTGACACGCCCTTCCGCTCCGCCCAGAGCGGGAGAAGTCATTGGATGATGACATACTCTCAAAAAAAAAAGCTTATACTTATTACTTAGCCACGAGCTCCTCATGCTGAGCTCTGGTGATATCAGACTTATATTGACTAAAAGTTCAGGCTTTCTCACGATTTTTTCCCTTCACCGATATCAGAAATATCCAAGATAAACTAAGAAAGTACATTATGAATTGAAAAAGTCCTACTGGTACTTGCCAATACAACCAGAGGGCTGGCCTATTTTTCGGCGAAAGAATCAGCATTGCCATACAACGTGGCAATGCTGCCAGCCTTTTGGGCACTTTTCCTGCTGACAGCGATGCGGACGAATTTTTTGATGCACTCTAGTGATTATTTACCCCCCCCCCCCTTTTTATATACTTTGTACACTATTATTAGTATTGTAGTGTTAGATGTATAATAGTAATGTATATTGTTGAATTACTGTAAATAAAAAAATTAATTGTTCATTAGTGAAAAAAAATACCATATCTAAATAGAGAATAAAAGAAAAATGCTGTTTCATGACCAAACCTGAACCAGGATCGAATCTTGAGAAAAACTTTAAAAATTCAAGCAAAAAAAAGAAATTTACAAGCGATCAATCGGTAAAAACTTCTTGTTATTTCAACAAGAACTGTAGCAAGTCTTGTCCCGGAGTATTTGTTAAACAAATGAGGCATACTTAGGGCTGGCGCGATTTAGAATTTTAATGGAGAGCTCAAATTATAAAAGGACGAACAATATTGTAAGATGACTGTCTTTATTTGGAATAGGTCTTGAATACTCACGGACAGCTGTTTTTAAAACCGGTTTTGTTTGGATTAAAGAATAAACAATGTTTATATTTACCTAAATGGTTAGATAATTAAAATTTGTAACACGTAGGTATCTCTTAAAAAACCAGCCAAGTGCGAGTCGGACTCGCGCAAGTAGGGTTCCGTGTTCCGTACCATTATCTATAAAAACGGCAAAAAATATCATGTTTGTTGTATTGGAGCCCCCTTAAATATTTATTTTTATCATATTGTTTGTTGTTAAAGCCGTAACAGAATACAAATCTGTGAAAATTCCAACTGTCTAACTATCACGGTTCATGAGATACAGCCTGGTGGCAGACGGACAGCGGAGTCTTAGTAATAGGGTTCCGTTTTACCCTTTGGGTACGGAACCCTAAAAACCGTTAGCAAAATATGTGATTGGACATAGAGTCGCGGATACCAGCTCGTTAGAAAATTCTTACAATAGAATAAATAACTAAAATTTTAAATCAAGTGAAAACTTATTTTTAACATAAAAAGATTCACCCGTAGGTGCCAGAGATCTTCTCCATAGAAAACAATAGTTTATACGCCTTGAGTCTGACATTTCACTATTATTATTCTGAAAAAAAAAAATGGTATCTCTTGCTCAAAACACCAATGTATAATTTCACTCCCACACTTCTACAATCAACAATATTAATCAATACCTATGTAACGGTCATTATAACCTCAAAACTCCACACTATTCACAGTACACACACGCACATTAATTCCCTTTGTGCCAACCCTGCATGTATTGTTTTGCATCCGGAGAGGGGCGCGGGGTGAGGGCTACTTTTGAATTGTAAATGTGTTTCTGCATAGTCCACGGTGTAATCATTGTTTGTGATGATTCGAGATTGATGTTTGTAGCTTTAGGTGTTGAGTGCGGTTGAGGCTTGTTTTTGTTGCAAGTTTTGGTAAATAACATCGGGTCGAGCTTCGACTTGGAGATTCTGCGAACTGGATGTTGATAACACATTGTAGCTTCTATTTTTGTTGCATACAGCATTGGAGCGTGAATTTACAAACAAATAACAAAAAGAAAAAGTGGTGTTACCTACACCATTTTTTTAGGGTTCCGTTATACCCAAAGGGTAAAACGGGACCCTATTCCTAAGATTCTACTGTCCATCCGTCTGTCAACAGGCTGTATCTGATGAACCGCGATAGTTAGACAGTTGACAGATGATGCCGATATAACAACAAATACAAAAAAACAGAATAAAATAAATATTTAAGGGGGCTCCCATACAAAAAACGTGATTTTTTTGCCGTTTATATAGATGGTACGGAACCCTTCGTGCGCAAGTCCGACTCGCACTTGGCCGATTTTTTCAGAATCATAAACGATTGACATACCTGAAGACGATTTTGTTGATAGACCACAATAAAAGGTAGCAATTTTCATTTCTTTTCTTGACGATAATATCTAAAAGACATAATGCAACGGATAATCTAAAACACAATTGCGTAAAACACATTGAATCACAAACCGACGAATTTTGAAGTAAATTACTAAACTATTGCTTCGTATGTTTTCTTCTCTTTAATTCATCTGCTCGACAGCAGAAACCACACAATGAATGTGGTTGAATTGTCGAAATGACAGGTATGACTCCGCTACTGAATGTCGAAGTTTGAAATGTCGACGTATGTTAGTTCTAAAGTACAGGATCTCGATGTACGCCAGTTCGAAAGTTCACTGGAGCGAAGTATACAAGGCCGACGTATCGTTAGTTAGAAAGAATACGAGTGCGATGTACGCCAGTTCGAAATTACCCTGTTACGAAGTATGAAATGCCTCCGTACTGTTACTGGTACTCCTACAACATTATAATTAGCAAATTTGTGTTTAAATTACGGTGCTTTGTTAGTGAAACGCGCCTGCATGACAATGTTCTTTTTTTGAAATGAGTTGCATTATGAAAGTGATGAGTGGACGAGATCTCCCTCTCCCTTTCCGCAGCCTCCTTCTGCGAGACGACTGTCTCGCAGTAGGAAACCACCGCGTCCCAGGGCTCCTCGCTGCCGACCATGGCATTCACTACGGCCGACAGCCATAAGTCACTGCCTACTTCTGAGATGAGGGCTCGGCGCGGCTCCTCCCAAGCGGCACACTCTGCCAGCGTATGCCGCGCCAACCTAATCTGACCTAACCTAACATTATCATATCTGAATTCCCCCGGGACAGATTTTGATGTGCCTTGGCCTGAGTAAAGGGAGAAGTAATGTCTTCAAAACTACAGAGGTTTTATCTGTGGTGGAACGAGGTGTGCCACCAATTCATACCTAACATATCCTAACTTAACATTGTCGTAACTGAATAACCCCGGGACAGATTTTGATGCGCCTTGGAGTGAATAAAGGGAGACTTGATGTCTTCAAAACTACAGTGGTTTCATCCGTGGCGGACGTGGGTGTGTCGCCCATAGATTCTTGCCCACGATCCTTTCATAATGCAACTCATTTCAAAAAAAGAACATTGTCATGCAGGCGCGTTTCACTAACAAAGCACCGTAATTTAAAACAAAAAAGCATCTATTACTCGAATTCGAAAAATTCGAATTCACGTGCGTCGTATCCCTCCATTTTTGTTCGATATCAGTATTGCAAAGAACCTTTTATAGAGGATTCATATCATGGGTGTAGATACAAGTCTTGTATGCAACTGTAAATAATTAGGTATTAAAACACTCATGTGACCTATTATCACACGAGGCGAACCCCTTATTATATAACAGTTGCATATATAACTATTAAAATGCATTGTGTATTTGTAATGCAAAATAGTAAACACATAGTGTTATTTATCATTGTTGCGTAAAACTTCCGTTTAAATATATTAGGTCTTTACCTATGAAATTGCCGTTCTGCAGTACTGGCCATTTCAAATCAAAATAATTTTTGTTTGGCTAAGAATTCTAATTTCAAATTAATTTTATTTTAAAAACATGGTTTTTTTTTTCCAAAAGTAGTCATTTCTTTATTGATTAGTGTTACATTTTCATCGCATTTCAATCTTTTTCGTCATCATGGATACGTTAAAAATTCGAGTAATTATGGAATATGAGTACCGTCGTGGCAGCAACGCGGCACAAGCGGCACGCAAAATCAACGACGTTTACGGAGCTAATACTACAAACCAACGCACCACCTGTTATTGGTTTGCTCGCTTCCGTTTTGGAAATTTCGACCTGAAAAATGAACCTCGCGGTCGTCCGAAGACTTTGGTCGACAATGACGAATTAAAGGCGATTGTGGAAGCTGATGATACACAATCTACGGCTGAATTAGCAGCAGCTTTCGACGTTAGCGTCAAAACAATATTGGTCCATTTGCGTCAAATTGGCAAGGTAAAAAAGCTTGACAAATGGGTGCCCCACGAACTCAATGATCGCCAGCGCGAAGTACGCGTCGAGACGTGCCTTACACTGCTCAACAGACACACAAATGAAGGAATTTTGAACCGCATTGTTACCTGCGATGAAAAATGGATTCTGTTTGATAACCGCAAGCGCTCAGCAAGTTGGTTGGATCCTGGTTCAGCACCTAAACAATGCCCTAAACGAAAACTTACCCCTAGAAAAGTGATGGTCACTGTTTGGTGGTCTAGCGCCGGTGTGATTCATCACAGCTTCTTACCAAACGGGGTGAGCATTACTGCAGATGTGTACTGTGAAGAACTGAACACAATGATGGAGAAGCTGGCGCATCTCCAACCAGCATTGGTCAATCGCTCGTCTCCGCTGCTCCTGCACGACAACGCGCGACCTCATACTGCACAGCAGACGGTCTCCAAGTTGCAAGAACTGGGGTTGGAAGCTCTCCGTCATCCGCCCTACTCACCAGACCTTGCGCCTACAGACTACTACTTTTTCCAGAATTTGGATAACTTCTAGGCGGGAAAAAAATTCAATACCCGAGAGGCAGTACAAAATGCCTTTGAAGAATTTGTTGCCTCCCGTCCAGCTGATTTCTTTAAGAAGGGCATCAATAAACTGCCACTGCGATGGCAAAGATGCATTGATTGCATGGGTGATTACTTCGATTATAAAAATAAAAAATTCATGAAAAAAATTCGTTTAAATTTTTTCATACTAAACGGCAATTTCATAGGTAAAGACCTATTATTTATCATAATAATAGGTAGGTACAAACAATTACTAATATCCGTGTCTGTATTTTTACACAAATTTGCTAATTATAATGTTCTAGGAGTACCAGTAACAGTACGGAGGTATTTCATACTTCGTAACAGGGTAATTTCGAACTGGCGTACATCGCACTCGTATGCTTTTTAACTAACGATACGTCGGCCATTGCTAGTGCCATTGTT
This sequence comes from Lithophane ornitopus, assembly GCA_948473465.1. Taxonomy (NCBI): domain Eukaryota; kingdom Metazoa; phylum Arthropoda; class Insecta; order Lepidoptera; family Noctuidae; genus Lithophane; species Lithophane ornitopus. Next base: position 10,060,157 of record OX419637.1, on the reverse strand, counting down.
AGTGTATTGGGCAATTACCCCGCTTGCTGCCATGGTCTCCAATAAGTATAGGTCTAACACAAATGACTACAGTACTAGGTATTTCAGGACAACGCAAGTAAGAACAAAAAACAAAGTACCTGCTAACTTAAAAGAAATATTCTAAAGAATCCAGAAGTTTCGTAAAAAAAAGATATTATCCGTCTGAAACCGCAGCGAAGCAGTCAGAGCGGTGGAATCTAGTTTATTTAACGGACGAGTTTCAGCGGTTTCTACTTTTTCAGTAGTAGGTACAGTTAAACGCACGAACATGGTAACAATTTGATATTAATAGCTACTTTTATTCGTAGCTATAGATGTAGATTTTGTATTTAAAAATTTTACTAGTGCATGTAGTTGACCGTATTTACAACGTCATTCGCACGGTTTCGCGTATAAATCGAGTCGAAATATAAAGTGAATGCCTGATATGCATTACTTACAAACAAGTATCGAATTACCCAGTAACTGGGTTGTGGAGGTCAGATAGGCGACTGCCTATCTGACCTCCATGTAAAATACTGGTATTCAGCTGCATCCGTTAAGACTGGAAGCCGACCCCAAAATAGTTGGGAAAAGGCTTGGCAGATTGATTGACCTATAACACCATGCTAAATGGTCATTGGTTTAAGGCTCCCGCAGACAGGCGCGGCGCGACACCGGTAGAACAAAGTTCGTGAAGTTTCCGTAGAAATTGTTTCACTAGAATCGCGTCGCGCCTGTCTGTGACCTTTTAAGTCTCTGGAAGTACTGATCCGATTACACTCTTTCACTGCTAGAAAACTCTACTATTACCGAGTGCCATAGGATAAAACAAGAAACTTCACGCAGCCGAAGCCATGGGCAATTGTGCAAGCTAGTAAGAAATAATTCCTCCTTACTTTATAAATTACTAGCTGCTCGCCCCGGCTTCGCACGGGTAGCACTACTTACTACGTACATACTTATCTACGGCTATTTTTGGTAATTTTTTTTCACCTTGGGTTATAAGTTGTGGTTTTTATCCAACTATAATAATAATTCCTTAAAAATGGTTCTTCGTTGGTCTAGTCACGACTGCTAAGCGTGGGTGGGGGGCCCTAGGTTCGATCCTCGGGAAGTGTAATTGTTTTTTGCCATTAGGAAATTCTGGGTAGGTGTCAGGAATCTGAATAGCACCTAAAACTAAACTGACAAAATGTGACTTTACCATAAAACACCCACCCCCCTATTAACAATACCAGCGTGACATTAAGATGATGATATTATTGCTTCATTATCAAATCAATTTTCATAAATCGTCAATTTCCAAACACAAGTTAAACTGTCTACAACAGGATCAAAAGCTTTACATCGAAACACAAACAAAAACGCGTCTCGGAATATAACCTTATTACACTTCAATCATCGAATTCGGTACAACGCAAAACAAAATAATAAACAACTTCAACTCGATGCTCGCTGTAATCGTTTTCAATCGAGTCAGCGTCGCTAAATCGAATTATTCGCGTCCCACCCGCCGTCCGTCCGCAACTTCGCCTGAGCCTGTTTTTTTTTTTTTCAGAAAACTTTTTTACTCTGTGCTCCTTTTAGAAAACATCGTGTAGCGAGCGCGCGAATTTTAAATTTCGATTGTCTTATTGGCTGGCTGGTTTGTTTTTTAGCGCGGAAAGCAATTTGATTCTTCTTGTCAGAACTGCAGTTTTCATCTGTTCTGTTCTTTTGTTGTCAATTCTTGCATATTCCCTTTTGGTTTGAGAGAGGATTTTTATATGACTCTCGTGGTTTTTGACACCTAAGTACTATGAAGTCAATGACAGACATTTTGTTTTATATATTTATGTATGTGGCTTAGATTCTCATTTCAAACACCGTTTTCTGTTTTAAACGTTTTCCCACAGCGTGCAGTGGTAGATATTTCGGGTAGAATTGTCTGCGTTTACAATCACAAACTCACTTGGAGAGACAAGACACCTAAAACAACGATGTCTATACTCCATTTGAAATAAGATTAGACATTTAAACAAACCTTTTTACAGTCCGTTCAACCGATTTTGACTTCTATTCCGTAGGCATAAGGATGTCATTAAAAGGGAAAAAAGGTTACACAATACCAACTGTCTACTGCAGCTGCCATTTTGTCATGTCACCAACGCAATAGAAGTCTAACTCGGTTGAACGGATTGTAAAAAAGGCTTATTTAAATGTCTAATCTTATTTCAAATGGAGTATAGCTTCTACAAATATTTGAACCTGTAGTGTATCTATTTAATAGGTACGTAAACACTATCTCATGCACGCCAGCAGTGAGTTCGCTGTCACTAATGTCAACTGTCAGTTTACTACGAATGGCGGGAGACGGTAGGTGAGGTACCGTCACGCTATGGGCTGGGTCGTTGTGATGAGCCAGTGTAGTGATATAACCAGCTTAACACGGAATCTACAGGATTCTACAGAACCAAATATCTTAAGGACATTTTAGGGGTATGAGGAACAGGGTGTAAAGTTCACTCATACTCCATAGAAAAGGGAGGATCCTCCAACCAGACGGGTGTTGTGTCTGGCGGGCAACTGCCCAACAATTGATGTTGGGTTCTCGTATATATGTCCACTGCACGGTAAACTTTAATTGCGCGATGCAGGATTTATGTGACGTCCGTCTGACGTCAGGTCTTTGATGCGTAGTTCGCATGTGGCGATGTAGATACCGCCACAGCATAAACCAATTGCTCGTACGTCAATCCTTACGGCAAGATTCACAGTTCGCACTTTTGACTTTACTACCCTTAAGCGCCAACCTTGCCGTCTTGCCGTCTAACACAATTAAGTTTTACATCATTAAAATAAAATCCTTAAGCGTAACATTTTTCTCGCCATCAAAAACTTTAACCCAGAAAAGAAACGGTTTCAAAGCAAAAAAAAACACTTTTAGAACATTCTTTTATTCCCTGAATGCCAAAAACGCCTTCACGGCTTTAAAAACAGTTGTACTAAATTCTTTTGGTCTCTCAAAAGCTGGAAAATGACCGCCTACGTCATAATTAGAGGTGCCCAGTAAGTTAGGGTACTTCCAACGGAGAATGAAGTCTGGACTGTGAGCTAAATCATCCTTTAACCGCAGACCCCACGTTGGTACTGATGTCGGTATCCTGGAATAGAAAATAGGATCATGTTTTAGATTCGAGGGTCTTTACAAAATGACAAACGAAAAAGCGGATTTTTACAAAATCAATGGAGCCGTTCATAAAATAAGAAATAATAATCGTCCGAACTTTAGCATGTGTACCTATAACACATGCGTAATAACAGCCGCACGGGTCGATCCATCAGGTTAAGCTACGCTTGCCGGGGTTGGTCGGTGGATGGATGACCATCTTTAGATATCGTGACTCCTCCGTGCCTCAGAAAGCACGTTAAGCCGTTGGTCCCAGCTGTCATCGGAGGATCTTTGACAGTCGTTACGGGTCGTCAGAAGCCCGAAAGTCTGAAACCAGTCTTACAAGCGAGTATCGAATTACCCAGTAACTGGGTTGTGGAGGTCAGATAGGCGACTGCCTATCTGACCTCCAGCGACTGCTCCATGTAAAATACTGGTATTCAGCTGCATCCGTTAAGACTGGAAGCCGACCCCAACATAGTTGGGAAAAGGCTTGGCAGATTGATTGACCTATAAAACCATGCTAAATGGTAATTGGTTTAAGGCTCCCGCAGACAGGCGCGGCGCGACACCGGTAGAACAAATTTCGTGAAGTTTCCGTAGAAATTGTTTCACTAGAGTCGCGTCGCGCCTGTCTGTGACCTTTTAAGTCTGTGGAAGTACTGATCCGATTACACTCTTTCACTGCTAGAAAACTATACTGTTACCCATAGGATTAAACAAGAAACTTCATGCAGCCGAAGCCGAGGCAATTGGGCAAGCTAGTAAGTAATAAATCCTCCTTACTTTATAAATTACTAGCTGCTCGCCCCGGCTTCGCACGGGTATCACTACTTACTACGTACATACTTATCTACGGCTATTTTTACACGACTGCCCAAAAATGAGTGTAATGTTTTGAGGGTTCATGTATGTATGTATGTATGTGAGTATCTTTATTCCACCATAACTTTAAAATGCGTGAACGGATTTGGATGTATGGGGTATCGTTAGAATCCTTACATTATCCCGAGTGTAAAATGTAAAATTGTCATTGCAGTCCTCTTAGATTAAAAAGGACCTCTTAGATTAAAAAGTGTTACACAGAACGGTCCCCCGACTGCAATGACAATTTTAGCAACTTGTTTTTTACTTTTTAGTTCGTTTTTTAACAGGGCAGTCGTGTTTTTTAATTAAATATTTTTGTTGGTATTTTTTTTACACCTTGGGTTACAGTATTGGAGTTTTAGTAAGGAGCCCTAATTTTTTTGAAAATATAATAAAGCCTATGTCAGCCGGGGAGCCTACGTCAGTCAAATTGGTTCGGTAATTTCGGAGCCTATTCAATACAAACAAACAATCAAATCTTTCCTCTTTATAATATTAGTATAGAAGTATAGATGAATGCGAAAGTAACTCTGTCTGTCTGTCCCCCTTTCTAGCTACTGAACCGATTCAAATGAAATTTGGTACATAGATAGTCTAGAGCCTGAGAAAGGACATAGGATACTTTTTGTTTTTATCGACATACCACGCGGGCGAAGCCAGTACATACATACAAATCAATAAATTTTAAGTGGCTGTTTCTAATGTCTGTCTTTCTGTTTATTCTGGCTAATCTCCGGAACGGCTGGACCGATTCTCACGGGACTTTCGCTGGAACTTAGGACACTTATATTTTAGAAAAATAATGGGTGAAGCCGCGGGCAGCAGCTAGTAAATAAATAACTCAATACAACCCCTCAACTGCCCGACGGACGTCCAAGCCTTTGAGGTTTCAACCTCGTTGAAGCCTTCAGAAACGGAACTAATTGCTGGCATTACAAAGTAATCTTTAAACGTTGACATTGAGAAGTAGGTTCGGAGTTATGAGAGACACTAGTTTGATCTTGTGTAACTATATGACACGATATAACACAAGTGTCTGAACCCACATCACTGTCGTGGATTCAGGCTATGAGACAGGCGCTACTGCGTATAACCTACAGTTTCTAGTTGATCATCTAACTAATATTACACGTAAAAACTACTGAATGGATTTGGATAAAATTTGTCAAACAGATAGAATATAACCTGGATTAACACATAGGATACTTTTTATCTCGTTATTCCCACGGGATCGAGACTTATGCGGGTGAAACCGCGGGGCGCAGCTAGTACCTAATAATATTGTTAGCACAGAAAACACAGAACGATAATTCAGACCAATATCTTCTTCCTCTTTTGTATCGGCACGAACGATATTTCGTTCGACAGTTCTATATTTTGTTTGTGACGATATTCTTATTCTTAACTAATATTGTAAATGCGAAAGTGACTTTGTTTGTTACGCTGTCACGCTAAAACGGCTGAAAGGATCTAGATGAATTTTGGCACATGGGATACAGACCATGACCTGGAATAGGACATAGGATACTTTTTATCCCGATATTCCCATGGGTCCGAGACTTACGCGGGTGAAACTTTAGAGGTATGAGGAACAGGGTGTAAAGTTCACTCATCCTCTATGGAAAAGAGAGGATCCTCCAACCAGACGGGTGTTGTGTCTGGCGGGCAATTGCCACATAATCGATGTTGGAATCCTGTATATATGTTGATCGCGCGGTTAATTATAATTGCGCGATGCAGGATTTTGTGTGATGTCAGGTATTTGATGCGTAGTTCGCATGTGGCGAAGTAGATGCCGCCACAAAACTACAGGGCGCGGATAGTTTTTATATAGCATAGCTCGTTCTATAGCTCGCTGAGCAACCTCACTGCGCAAAAGTTTTTGCTTATCAGAACTTTTGCATAAAATAGAAAGCTTGTGACTTTAGGAGGGGCGGTATTGGACAGTCGGCCCCTCTACCACCTAGGTTGATTCGCCACGGCATGATTTATTCTAAATGATTTATTTCTGTAAGTAGGTTTGTACAAACAATTTTACACGTCAAACACATTTTTAGATGAGGTCGGCGTTTCCTATCTGACTACTCTGAGAAGAAAGGCCGAAACAAACTCAGAGTTCACAGTCTCTTTTAAAGTCCAGACATAATCTTGGTCAGATCATGTGAAGACCATGTAGATTGGTGCCTGAAATGGTATTTCGAGGAAAGAACCACACAGATTGAGTGGACCTGTCCAGTCAGTGCACGCTATTGTCAGAAAAATAAATGTGACAATACGAGAGAAGAAGGTACTTACAGAGCAAAATTACTCTCAACATCCCCATCGCCAAAAGACTCCTTATAAATCCTCATAGAAGTAGTAATACTTCCACTGATCCAGTACAGCATTATGTTGTCCAGGAGTTTGTCATAGGAGTAGTATTTGTCGAGACCTCCTTCTGGGTCAAGTTTGTTGGCAGGATTGGTGAAGATCATAAACCTATCCAGAATATAGTTTGCAAGGCCTACGGGAGAATCTTGGAGAGCGATTCCTGAAATCAAATTATGAACGGGTAAAATGGCAATTAGAAAGAAAGAAAATAAAAGGCACACCATATTTACACAAAAAGGCATACAAAAATAAAAGGCACACAATATTTACACAAAAAATCAAAGAACATAAAACATGTGTTCTCAATTAGGAGCAGAAAATAATTACAAAAGGTTGTTATAATACGAAATTACAGTTTTTATTCAGTGATTTTATTTAACACGTTGAGCGCCGAGCCCAAAACCTTTTTTTTGGACATAGCATTTTTGTTCTGCCTAATTCATAAATTCTAATTTATTTTAAGACTTTAGACCAAAATGTCGTACAAAAAACCCACTTGGACCGGAAACAACCGTGGAGGCCTGGGGTATTAGAAATCATAGTAAAATGTGTTCCTAGTGGACACACTGACCTCCGAATGAGCAAAGGCAAGGCATTGTCTGTGTTTCCCAAGGAAACACGCGGCCTCCGAAGATGGTACTTATACAATTGCGCTCAATGTGTAGCTCTGTTTCAAGACTTCTGGATATATAATTAAAATGTCCCAAATAATTCTTAGAATTCCTTGAAAATACGGATTCAAAACTCGAATCCAAATAGTAACACAATAATCTATCCCACAATAAATAACAGGATCTAATACCAGCACAATATACTTCCAAAACCCACTGCCGATGAATTTATAACCCCCACTTAGAAAACTGAGAACAATAGTCAATTTAATTCTGTTTCATTTAGCATTTTTTGCCTCCTCATTTTCCACCCTCAAAGTTTAGTATTCTTTGTCATGGCTGCTTTAGTATTGCCGAGCTGAAACTGAGTTTTCAGCTTCGAAGACTTATTAAATTAGGTGTGAATTATTACATCAATATTATTTGTATTGTTTTGCACGCTTAGAGCTTCAAAGTCCGTGGTTAGACCTCAAACTGATGACGGTTACATATTGCGGGAAGTCCGAAAGGTATACCGGGACCTTGGCAACAGGCAACTAAACGAAAACGGGTGGGTTTCAGTCAGTAAAAGTCTGACACGCCCTCTCTCAAATGACTTCTCCGCGCGCCCAGAGCGGGAGAAGTCATTTGATTGAAAGGGATGGTTACAGAACCATACGCTTGGATTGATATCCTAACTAATATTATAAATGCGAAAGTGAGTTTGTTTTGTTTGTTTATTTGTTTGTTACGCATTCACGTTAAAACGGCTGAACGGATTTGGATGAAATTTGGCACAGGGGTAGACCATGACCTGGAATAGGACATAGAATACTTTTAATCCCGATATTCCCACGGGATCGAGACTTACGCGGGTGAAACCGCGGGGCGCAGCTAGTAGTTTATAGTTACAGTAGTAGATTGTATGACGTTGTTGATATATTATAATTTGTATGACAGTATTTGCCTGATATGTTAACCCCAATTTATAGGGAGTTAGTGAAACATGCCGTAAATTGCTTATTACGACACCCATAATACAATATGACAAAAGGTAATTATTTCATGTCGGGAATTATGAATGAATGATGAGGAGCTGGTGGCTAAGTAATAACAGCCGCACGGGTCGATCCATTAGGTTAAGCTACGCTTGCCGGGGTTGGTCCATGGATGGGTGACCATCTTTACATACCGAGAGTCCTCCGTGCTCGGCAAGCACGTTAAACCATTAGTCCTGGCTGTCATTCGTAGATCTTTGACAGCCGTTACGGGTCGTCAGAAACCCGAAAATCTGACAACCAGTCTTACCAATTGCTGGTACAGAAATATTAATAATAAGCTAATAATAATATTAAGTACATGCAAATCAGAACTAGGTACATTATAAGAATCCTATCCTAACTAATATTATAAATGCGAAAGTGAGTTTGTTTATTTGTTTGTTCCGCTTTCACGCTAAAACGGCTGAACGGATTTGGACGAAATTTGGTACATGGGTAGACCATGACCTGGAATAGATCATAGGATCCTCTTTATCCCAATATTCTCACGGGATCGAGATTTCCGTGGGTGAAACCGCGGGGTGCAGCTATTATATAAAATTATGAAAATGATGAAATTACACGGAATAAGATGTCTTAATCAATAAATTAATTAAAATCCTTACCTATAGAATCCGGCTTAGTCCCCTGCAGATGCATATATCCACTCCCCTCCAAATAAAACTTAATTTTATCAACCACCGGATACATTTGATCTTCATAACCATTCCCCACAAACGTTGGCCAAACCGATCCCAACAGCCAAGTCAATTGTGAATACTTGGACAAGTTAACAGGGAAGTTGGTATGGAAGCCAACAACTTCATCAGGGAATATAGTAGCCATATGAGAGCCAATGATATGACCTAAGTTGCCACCTTGGACGTAGTAGTGTTTGTGGCCAAGCTTTTGCATTAAATTCCTCATTATTATTGCTATTTGGTGCTTAGACAATCCTGGACGAACTGGTGCCTGAAAATAAAGGTTCTCGTGAGAGCTTTGACCCGAAAATGGTGGACTGTTTCATCTTACAAAGTTATTATAATAAACTTGGAATACTTGAAAGGTTGTAATAAAAATAAAAGGAAATAAATAACAGAAAGGGATTGGTAAAAGGTTCAAGGAAGCAAAGAAAACTCGGAACAATTATATTATTTTGGACTCAGTCAAAGTTTCACATTTCAGGTAACGGTGCCAAAGCCATCATATCCTATCCAAACAGTAACTTTACTTTTTATAAAACATTTGAAAAAGAAAGAAAGAAAGAAAATTGATTTTTTTTTTTACTTTTTTTTTGTCTTAAAAAAAAAAAGATAAACAAAATACACTTAGGTATACAAAAGTAGCCAAAAGCCTCGTATTCAACCAATAAAAAAGTTTGACAATATTGTTCATACTTATTCTACTCCTTGTTCATTGGTTGACAATATTGCGTAATTACTGTTGCGACTTCGATATTGGCATATGACAAAAAATTAACTTAACAAAAACAAAAACAAAATGCCGATTGCAGAGTTAACTACAATTTTATAACATTTTAACATTGTGATTTTATAATAAGAAATTAATTATGTTACTATCATAAAACTTGAGCGTTTTGTCTCAGATTCAGTGTCGATATCTACTAATTAATTCGTTCACTTACTGAAGGTATAATTTACCGAAAATTTGCATTTGATTGGCAAAAATAAAACTGCGATGAAATAAAGACACTTTCAAAATCAAACTATTTCCACTAATGTTCAGTACTGTGGGCCAGCAACGGTCACATTAGCAATTCCTCTAAAAGAATTTCCAGCTGTCATTAGCAATTCCTCTAATTTGACACAAAAGCTATTCATATTATGTGGACCATTTTACGAATCTCCATAGAAAACTTTTAAACAGATGAATTATTTCGTTATTTCATATAACGAAATAATTCATCTGTTTAAAAGTTTTCACACGCAGATCATATTATGAATTGTCAGTTTGTGACATTTTACGATGATTCATAATATTTTCCTTATAGAATTCTGCCAAAGTGACTGTTTTAAGCCCCCAGTACCTGGTGGATTTTACAGTAAAATATTAATCTAGTCAAAATACAGTAAGACATTAATACTTACATCAGAAAACCCAAATCCAGGTAAACTTGGTACAATAACCTCAAATATGAAGTTGTATCCCGGTCTTTCTGTAGTCAATAACGGTATAACTTCATAAAACTCTCTGACTGATCCTGGCCAGCCATGCAGAAGTATTAGAGGAAGGACCTGGGATGACAAAAAAAAAAAGAAAAACAATTGAAAACCTCGTTGTTTATTCAAATTACAAAAATGGAATGATTAAATAATAACTGCGCCCCGCGGTTTCTCCCGCGTAAGTCTCGATCCCGTGGGTATATCGTGATAAAAAGTATCCTATGTCCTATTTCGGGTCATGGTCTACACCTGTGGCAAATTTCATCCAAATCCGTTCAGCCGTATTAGAGTGAAAGCGTAACAAACAAACAAACTCACTTTCGTATTTATAATACTAGCTTCCACCCGCGGCTTCGCCCGCGTGGTATGTCGATGAAAAGTAGCCTATGTCGTTCCCCAGGGTGCCATCTATCGCATTGCCTTTTTCATGTTTTGCAATTTTGTCGAAATCCGTTCATTACTGTTTAGGCGTGAAAAGATAACATACAGACAGACAAACAAACAGGCAGTGATACTTTCGATTTTATATTAGTATGGATTAGTTACGATTTATTTATAGTCGCCCTTGTAATTGCTTAAATACAGAGATAGAGTAAAAATAGAAGTTTTGAAATTCAAAGGATGCTGTCCACATTCTGAAAGACATTTAGCGGGAATGCACTGAACTGTGGATGCAGATAAAACGCGCGTTGGAACGCACATGGATACATATTTCTATTAAAGGACTTGCTGCTATTAAGGGGTAGTATTCAATGAAGTACTCAATCTACCTAAACGACTGTGTTAATGACGATGAACACTTTAACTCATTAACAAAAAAATAAATTAAAACATTTTAATTTAATAAATAGGTACGATTTTTTGTCAAATGAGGGTCGCGAAAATCCGCTGAATGCGAAAAAATCTGGTACCATTCGTTATGTCGATGCTTCTACGGAGCTATGTCCAACCAGTAGATGTATTTTGGCTGAGAAAATGTGAATGATTTTAGCTTTGATAAATAACAAGAAAAAAACGCGGTTTCTGAATTAAGAATTTGAATTTGAGAAATAGTCATAATCTATTTTGACTTTAGGACGCCACGTTTCTTTGTGAAAACCGTGAGAAATTCTGAATTTTGCGGGCTATATTGAAGAATTATTTGACAAGCTTCAAATTCTCAATTCAAAAATCGGATGTTTAATCCCAAAGTCAAAAAAGTAATAAAAACTAAAACCCAACTATGACTAAAAAGGTATAAACAAGACACCACAGACAGACAAATTAAAAATCCGGAGTCACACGTGTTATAAATCGAACAGATTACGTGTGACTCCGGATTTTTAATATTTCTTTTGGGGTTATAATATTTACATTTTTGAAATGTGCTCATTAAGCCCTTTCATTTGATACCCAACATGGTACGATTAAACAAAAATTTTTTTAGTTCCTGACTTTATGTCCTCTAGACGGCGCCATTTTTAATGTGACGACACATAGCCTATAACCAGCGGACAATCAAGACGCTTCCTACGATACCTCATTTGTCAAATTGTGATGAGTCGTTTGGAAGATATGAGGGAACAGATGACCATACATACATACATACATACCGGTCAAAATCATAACCCTCCTTTTTTCTTCGCCGTAGTCGGGTAATAAATAAAATAAACACCATCACAAAAAGTCGCCTTTCCATTTCACAACAACCAATTTTAACTTCTATTGAAAAATATAGGTACCCCTGTATATCCCGTTGGCAATCTCAAAATCCCAATATTTTTCAGTAACTGAGCGACACATGTAATCAGTTTTACCTGGTTCCAATCCAACCGGATCCCGTATAGCGTGCGATTGAACCGACTAAAATCGTTAGCCATCTACTACTAGCTCTCATTCAACGAAGGTATGTGGAAACTATCTTTAAAAATTCTGTACGAGTAACCGGATCAAAACGTAAACCTAGATTTGAAATTGAATTGAAAGTTTCTAAAGGTAAATACATAGAAGACGAAATGATATATTATCTTTTTGAAAGAAAGAAAATACCTTTATTTGCGACAAACATTTATTAATGTAGTCATAGTCAAGTCATTTATGAAATAGAAACTTTGACTATAGCAATTAAGACTAATTATAATCACTTTTGAACGTCGCAATTGACACGAAAATAGAATTGATTCTAGAAAGAAAGAAAGAAGAAAGAAAGAACGCGAAAGTTTCTAAGTATGGATGGATGATTGTTACTCTTTCACGCAAAAACGGCTGAATGGATTTGGATGAAATTTGGCAAACAGATGGTTTATAACCTGTATTAACACATAAAATACTTTTATCCCGATATTCCCACGGGATCGAGACTTACGCGGGTGAAAACGCGGGCGCAGCTAGTGTAAACATATTTTGACGAATAAAAATCCCGGCGTAAGCATCGCCCATTAGTCGAGGAAACTGTTAATTCTTGAATTTAAGTTGACTCATTTTACCTCAAGTGTGCAGCACATTGTAGTACCAATTGTAGGAAACTGAATCGTAATTTTGGCTACACTCACTGATCACACACTAATTCTATCCAATGTTATAAATGCTTATGTCTCTTTCAAAAGTATCTAATGAAAATGTAAACAAACCCTGTTTAGGTTCAGTTCTTACCTACCTACTCACTAAAGGGAATTAGTACCACATTCATCTATATTTAGAAGGTTTAAACTCTATATCTCACCACTTTTTCCAACAATTATTCACCATTAAACAAAGGCCGCTCAAGATATTCTACTGCTAGGTATAAGTTACCCCCAAGCATCTCTACAACGAGTCCAGGCGGCTAATACAGTAGACTCCCACAACCTTCACTAGTACATCGATCTACCTTGTCTAACCACCCTGCACCTTCTAGTAGGTACGCGGTCACCGCTAAAGAAGTTTTACAATAACTGCCGAACTATTCGGAAAAACTTCGGTGAAGTCAGCTGTCAATAGTGTCAATCCGTAGCATCAGGAATGACAGCTCACTTCACCTTAGTTTTCAAGGTGAGATTTTTAGGGTTCCGTAGTCAACATTCCCTTATAGTTTCGCCATGTCCGACTTTCCGCGACTTAGCTCAGAGACCGTTGGTACTAGAAAGCTGTAATTTGTTATGGATATACATATTGATGACGCCGACAAAGTGGTAAAATAAAATCGTAAAAAAATTTTTTTTTTTAGGGTACCGCCCCTACACGTAAAGTGGGAATGGTTTTTTTTTTCTCGTCAATCCCATGGTGTGGGGTATCGTTGGCAGGTTCATTTAAAAATAATGTCAGTTTGTTAAAACCATTTTTCGATTCAGGGATCCGTTTGCGGAATATTCAGCTTTAAAGTGCTAATTTTTGTTAGAGCCAAGTGTCCCCCCCCTGCCAGCTAAATGGTTGGGTTTGGATATGTGAAAAAATTCACGGCAGTAGTATATATAACGAAATTAAAAGGAAAACTATCACCGCTACATAGGCTCCACAAGTTACCGAGTAATAATCGACCAACTTAAAATTGCAGTTGTAAAAACACGTTCTCCCATACATTCTGTATCGGAGATCAAGTTTTTCCAACTACAATGTTAAGTTTGTCGATTAACGATTCGACGGTCGATTCGACCAACTAACGGAACCCTTCATTGTGCATGGTATGACATGCACTTGTTTAGACTACGCCGCCGGCTCATTTCAAAATATTCGATTATGACTTACCATCACATTTACATCAACTTTCGGCTTCACATGGATATAATGAATATCCAATCCTTGAATATTAGTCTTATATTGTTCAAACTGATTAAAGAACCTCTCCCTTTCAGGAAAGCTGTACTTAAAGATCCAATAGTTGAAGATTTTGGAGAAGGCATCTGAGTGTACGCCGTACGTCCAGGCTGTGTCTTCGAAACTTTTCTTCTTGTTGGGAGCCCGTCTGTACATCTCGAAGAGCCATCGGATTTCAGAGTTCATCTAAAAGATAATGACAATGGGATCAATCATGGTCTGAGAGAAGTATTCGTATCATTAAGGGGAAGCGCTACGGTAGCCCGCGAAATTCAAATTTTCATACGTTTTTTGCAATTTGCAGGTTAGTGTCAGGTTGTATGTTGATTAAAATATGATTCGGGACCGTAACAAAAATGGCTTTACAGAATTATAATCCATAGATTCAGCAATACAACTCCGTAAGTTCATATAAATGCCAAATGTCATGAATTCATGAAATAGTCATTCAATATTATATTATGAACTAAGATAGTGGTATTGCTGATTCTCATGTTTATAATTCTGTAAATCCATATGTGTTACGGTCGCGAATTAAATAATTATAATCAACATACAACCTGATACTGATCTGCAAATTGCAAAAAAAAACTTAAGAAAATTTGAATTTCGCGGGCTACCCTGAAGGTTTCGCCTTAATTGAAATGACTATAAGCTTGAAAAGACGTCATTGTAAGTACTCATTAGTATGAACAAAATTTTATATGGGACCAAAAAAGCAATCACGAACGAAACAACCAGCTGCTCCATACATTTATGTTCGCAACTCGACAAAATGAAGGGACATGTAACATGTATTTGACAAGTCCGACAAAAAGTATTACAACTCATTTGGGTAAGAGATGGTGTGGAATAAAAAGTGATGCTGTGCCTATCTAAATTGGGTTAAGGGGGCAGGAGGACACAGGGTGTAAGGGACAGCCCTCCACAAATTAACAGGGAGCAATCAGCTCTTTATTTTGGATCATATTCCAACGAAAATTATCTCAGGAAAAATTTCATTTTTTTTTTAAAGTTAATATTGCTTTATTTCAATGTAAAATTAAATTCGCTGTACGCAGCACTCCATTTATGTAAATAAAACAGCTAAAAAAAAAAATAAAAAAAAAAAAACTTTAAGCTCAGAATTTACATTGTTATATCAAGTGACGCGAGCGCGCCCCCCCCCCTGCCACGGGGAGTGCGGCTACGTGCGTTTTGACACGGTAACTATACATTGCGTGTGAGGTAATAAAACAAATCAGGTTTAATGGATTCCCATAACGTTCCTGAAATAATTTCATGTACCGGTCGTCTTAGTATGATATGCTGAATTCATCCCATTAAGGACATACCCTGTAGACTTATTTTCGATGAAATGTAAATGACAATATGCATTTTGAACGAGGATAATATAATTTAAGCGTCACTCACGGATTCTGAAAACACAATCCGATACGGTCTAATAGATGTATCTTGAGGTTCAGTAGTATTCGGTCCCCACCATTTATTCAAATCTAGTTCAGGCATTTCTGGTACAGTCATGACATCTTGGTACACATTATAAGCAATTAACGATATGCCTGTTAATGCTAGAATTGATATGAGTGATGCTACCTGAAAAATAAATAAGGTAAAGTTATAATTTTATGGTTTAAGTGATAATGAATTACCCATGTACACGAAGTAAGTTTTTTACCTATGACATATTATAATAAAACTAGCTGTGCCCCGCGGTTTCACCCGCGTAGATGTCGATCCCGTGGGAATATAGGGATAAAACGTATCCTATGTCCTATTCCAGGTCATGTCTACCCGTGTGCTCATCTTCTCCTCTCTAAAGTAGGGAACGTCGCGGAGGCGCGGCGCCGGCGTCGAACGGTTCGCGTATTGCATTTTTATACTCGTGATATCTTCGAAATTAAATGTCCGATTCGAATGAATTAAAAAATATTTTACTGCTACATAAATACCCTTGATATTAAAACGATTTATTTGAATAAGAATTAATAATGCATTAACTTCGAAAAAAAATTATTACCATAAAAAAGGTTATAGTGAGTCAATCTTAAAAGATAGACATATGCTGTCGCGGACTTTTTTTTTTAACTTTTAAAGAGGAACAATTCCATCATACATGATATTTGTGTAACTTAAACCGTTTACGCAGCGCACGCAACGGAAGCTCTCAAAAAGGAATAATTTTTCCCGTTTTCGCAACACTTTTCATTTATATAGCCTATAGCCTTCCTCGATAAATGGACTATCCAACACAAAAATAATTTTTCAATTCCAACCAATAGTTCCTGAGATTAGCGCGTTCAAACAAACAAACAAACTATTTAGCTTTATAATATTAGTATAGATTCAATCATCATACGACATGCGGTAACGATGTACCGGTGCGTCAACTTAATAGTATGCTACAGGCAATTTAATCTTACCGTGTAAATCAGGCTTCAATCTGCCTAGCCTTTTCCCAACTATCTTGGGGTCAGCTTCCATTCTAACCGGATGCAGCTGAATACCAGTATTTTACATGTAGCGACTGCCTATCTGACCACCACAACCCAGTAACTGGGTAATACGATACCCCTTGGTAAGACTGGTTGTCAGACTTTCGAGCTTCTGACGACCCGTAACGACTGTCAAAAATCAACGAATGACAGCCGGGACCAACGGATTAACGTGCTTTCCGAGGCACGGAGGAGTCTCGGTATGTAAAGATGGTCACCCATCTACGGACTAACCCCGGCGAGCGTAGCTTTACCTGATGGATCGACCCGTGCGGCTGTTATTACTTAGCCATGAGCTCCTCCACGTGTAAATCAGGCTTATAATGTTTAAATAGTGGGTCTTGAAATTGACAAGGAAAGTGCAATATTTAAATAATTATACATGTTACTTGATAAGACTGTCTCATCGTTTTGATAAGAATGGAAAAATAATAAGATTATGAATATTATAGATAAAACAAAATAATTTTTTTATTTATTATTTAAAATATTTATTTTCAGTGAGTCTTAAACACTAGCCTTATTACCACAAAACCGTGTTTAACAGTTGTTTAGCCTAAACACCTTTCAAACATGACATTTCTGTATGGAGTTTGACATAAAACTGACGTTAGACACGCGTTGAAAAAGTGTCTAAGTTTTTATGGCCTAGCCCCTAGCTTTGCAGCATACGCTTTATAGAAATGACAAAAAACCTGCCAAGTCGGACTCGCGCACGAAGGGTTCCGTACCATTTATCTATAAAAATGACGAAAAAATTATGTCTGTTGTATGGAAGCCCCCCTTAAATATTTGTTTTATTTTAATTTAATTATGTATTTTTAAAGTGAATATATAACTAATTATTCTGTGAATATTTCAACCGTCTACCTGTTGCCGTTATCAATATCGAGCAAAAACGAGCAAAAAAAATCACGTTTGTTGTATGGGAGCCCCTTTAAATATTAATTTTATTCTGTTTTTGTTGTTATTGCGGCAACAGAAATACATGATCATCATCATAATTTCAACTGTCTAACTAACACGGTTCATGAGATACAGCCTGGTGACAGGTGGACAGACAGACAGACAGAGGAGCCTTAGTAATAGGATCCCGTTTTACCTTTGGGTACGGAACCCTAAAAATCAGCGCCTTCCAAATTGCTTGCAGTTTGATGAATGAAAGCCACTGATACTTTATCACATTTATAGATTACCGCATCCAAGAACTTCATAAATCGCGATTACGGGAAGAAATATTTCGAAATTAAATGCTCACACAAAATTTTATCTTCCAACAAATATGTAATAACTCGTTACAATATTATATATACCTCTTCCTTGGTTTTAAAATCAACATTTCAGTTCTTCATTTGTTTTTAAATAGCATTTTGTTTATCAATAAGTATAATTATTTTAAATCAAATCCTAAGCTGAATAATAATAATGATTACTTACATTCAAATTGCTACTTTCTTTTACTCCTTTCTTTTTACCATGGTCTATCTTTTCCAACTCTTTCTTTTTTACTTTTTTACCCATTTTGTGTCTATCAGTATTAATGATTTAAATGATACTAAACAACATTGCCATTTTATCTTATCTATCACCGTTATCAATAAAAGGATGATGTGGTAATAATTGGTAACCTGTTTACATAACTTTTAATCTTTTGATAATGAACAGTTATGTAGAACACTGATTGGTTTTTAATTTTCGAATTGTTATATATTTTTTAATAAAAGAAAAACATACGACGTAAGGTGTGTGTCGAATTGTATTATATATTATTTTCATAAAAAGATAAAGATTACCTATGACGTAAGATGTCATCATCATCATCATCATTTCAGCCGAAAGACGTCCACTGCTGGACATAGGCCTCCCCCAAGAACCACCACTTCGACCGGTTCTACGGATATATATCCGGATGGATATCTCCGGATTCCCACGGCTTTCACTAGGTCATCGGTCCACCTTGTGGGGGGCCTTCCAACGCTACGTCTTCCGGTACGCGGTCGCTACTCCAGAACCTTTCGGCCCCATGAGCCATCTGTTCTGCGAGCAATGTGCCCTGCCCACTGCCACTTAAGTTTGGCAATACTTCGGGCTATGTCGGTTACCCTGGTTCTCCTACATTTCTGATTCGATCACGCAGGGATCACGGGATCACGCTTGGTATTATGAAGTATCATAAGAAATCCAATTCAAAACTCATTTCTTCTAAACGGCACATTTCTGTCGCAAAGCAGGGTTCCTCTTTTCTGATTTGAAAGATATGAATGATTGTGATGAAGATGTAATGAAATTACTAGTAAAACAGACATTGGACTAGTCATACTCCTTGTATTGTGGATGGCTACAGGCGGTGGCGATCATAGCATCAGGTAATATGCACCACGTTTGCCAACCAAAAACTATGAAACTTTAACAGGTAATAAACCTAAAAAAATTGCATTTATTTAAATGACTCATTTCAAACGCATCTTATAGCTTTTCCAAAAAGAAACCAGTTCAAACACCAAAAGTATTAAATAAACCTAAACGCTGTCAAAAATTCTTACCAAAATTAAAATTCTCGAACACTTACAAAATTGATAACATTCCGTGGCGGTCCAGTCAACATTAGTTTAAAAGTAAAATATATTCCCAACACATACGTGGTTTTATATCGAGAGTGCAGTTTCTGGGTCATTCGCTTCATGTGGCGAAGTGCACTGCCTTCAAAGGTGTAGGGACACCCTGTGAAGATGTTTAGAAGGATATTTAGATAAATTCTGAAGCTCATTGGTCACACATTCATGTCCAAAATAATAATAATTTTAAATTTTACTAACATAGCTATAAGTATCTACCTACTAACATAATATGGACTTGTACCAATTATCTGTGCGCTAGTCTGAAATAATATTCAGCTGCATCCGGTTAGACTGGAAGCCGACCCCAACATAGTTGGGAAAAGGCTAGGCAGATTGATTTAGTCTGAAATAAACAATTTCATTTCATTTCATTTAAATCTCAATTATGAGCTGAATCAGAATTTGTTGTTTATTTGTCAGAATGTACACACGGCTACACATCAAGCTATACATTTCCAATAAAAGCTAACCTCGTATTGTGTAGAAATCCTATACAATGTGAGATCAGCAACTGGAAATGTATAGCTTGATGTTTAGCCGTGTGTACATTATTTATTTTCGGTTATCTTTTTAACTGATTTCTTCAATATAAATTTTATTAACTTTGCTTGCGAAGTTTTTGAGTTAGCTTCAATATTACGTATCTTTCCCACTTAGTATATCTAGACGATGTTGTCATTTACTCCTTCACTGTTATTTACATCAGCTAGTAGTATTCGAATTTGTGTGGGGTAGGTACCACAACTAAAAAGTGAAATATAAAACTTCCGACGACTTCCAAAAAAACACTCAAAACTGAAAAATGGGATGTTAGTATAAGAACAATCTTATTTTCTCCTTCGACGACGTCGTCGTACGTCGTTTATATTTTGACAGCTTTTTAGTAAGGTTCGGGGGGCCTTAAACAGTCACATTAGCAATTCCTCTAAAAGCAATTCATTTCCTGAATTCCCAGCTGTCATTAGCAATTCCTCTAATTTAACATAAAAGCAATTCATCATTTTTGGACAATTTTACGAATCTCCATAGAAAACTGTCAAACAGATGAATTTCATAATATGAGTAACCC